>OX637891.1:8725583-10171166 GCA_951802675.2 Boloria euphrosyne
AAGACTGGTCCACAAATTCAAGGTCGCTCAGCGAGCAATGGAACGCGCGATGCTTGGTGTTTCTCTGGCAGACAGTATTCGAAATGAAGTTATTCGCCAGAGAACTAAAGTAACCGAGATCGCGTGCAAAATTAGCTCGCTGAAGTGGAAGTGAGCCGGTCATGTCTCCAGGCGAACTGATGGTTGATGGAGCCGAAAAGTGCTAGAGTGGAGACCGCGTTTAGGCAAGCATAGTGTAGGACGCCCCCTGCAGCACGATGGATCGATAACTTGGCGGGCAGTGGATGGATGCGGACTGCCCAAGACCGATATGGTTGGCTCTCATTGGGGGAGGCCTTTGTTCAGCAGTGGACGATGATAGGCTGATTGATTTAATTAATCATAGAAAATACTCACAAAAAAATTTTGTATGTCCATTTTTATTTAACGGACGCTTTTTGTTATTGTTCAACAGAATGCACCAATGATCAACCAGATTTTTTAAAATAGTGTTTGATGTATTTACGACATCACATTAGAAACCTATAAAATTATCAGTGTTTCTCTACAATATTATGCATGTATTATACATATAAATCTTCCTCTTGAATCACTCTATCTATTAAAAAACCCGCATCAAAATCCGTCGCGTAGTTTTAAAGATCTAAGCATATATAGTTACAGACAGACAGCGGGAAGCGACTTTGTTTTATACTATGTAGTGATAGTGCATTCTCTAACGACAAATATTGTTAGAACATAAATATTATGTCTTTTGGTATGTGATTAACATGATGTAGATGAGGTACTAAATAAATAAATAAATAAAATAATAATAAAATATTTTTGTTTCGGTTCACCGGTGAATATTACACTAAATCCAGGGGGGGGGGCAGCTGCCCCCCCCCCTGCCCCTACCTGGGTACGCCCATGTCCATGGGCGCGGAAGGTTGCAAGGAGGTGAACGTACGCACGGGCACCCCCTGCTACGAAGGATAATATAAAGAAAAAGTTAAAGTAATACAAATATATGAGTAAAAAGTTTTAAAGTTAATCATTTGAATTAATTTATTATTACGAAGCAGTTGCACCCCTTTGGACAAACACTTTTCTTCACTTTTTTTCAATCAAGTGGTTGTCATATGGTGAAAGTGAAGTCATTATTAATATCAAAACAATAATGTACCATTATGTATGGGCATATAATAATATTAAGCTTCATGCTCTTCATTTTCCCGAATTGAAATAAGCTTCACGATTCATTTTAGCATATGCATTAAAATAAAATTGAATGAACACTGTTTTAATTAAAGTGTTTTACTGTAAAATATTACTATAAAAAGGCAGTTTCAATTATGTTATAGGATAAAAGACTTATCCTAATTACTTTATATGCTTATAATTGTCTTTATACGTCAATATTTTTCTTCCTTTACTTGTATTTTTCGTCTTTCACCTTCGCCCATACTACAGTGGTGGGACTTGAGACTTTTTGTTTGTATGAAGGCGCTTTTCTCTAAACAGTTAGTATTCGTCAATTAGAACATTATTTTTTGAATTTTATAGCCCATTGATGACTTATTCTCGCTTTGCTACTATTCTTCCCAGGTACGTTGTAATTTTTTTAGCGGAACCCTCATGTTTTTCTAAAATAGCTTTAGATATATCAGTTATCTGCCAGTAAAAGGCGCTCAAAATCGGACCAGTAGTTTCGGAAATTACTCGAAACAAACTGACAGACCAAAAATAACAAAAAAAATAAAATAAGTACCTAAACCTACCATATACAATTTCATATTTAAGAATTTATTAAAAATCTGTTATATTGATATTATAAACAAACACTTCAACCACAGCTTCAACTTTATTTTTCTATATTATTAAGAAGTCATGTAGATATCATCATTAAATGAGACCAGCTACGTCTTAGCAAGGTGCTCAAAAGTAAAGAAATGTACCTAATAATGTTTCATTCTTAAAGTTTTTGCGTAATTCACCCTAAATCGACACCTAGACCGGAAAACTAAGGGAAATAAATCATAGCTTACTTATATACATAAGGGGTATAATAAAAGCTCTCTCAATATGTACAAATCGCAAACCACTTAACTTTTATAGATAGTAAAACTTGAAGCAATCCGTCTCCCGGCGCTTCGAATGACACTAGAAAAAATGGCAAACAAAAAATATTTTGCCGTCGCTATTTCTGAGTAATGTCTTTATTATAGGATGAACTATTAATCTATCTATTGACATTAAGCTTTTCGATAGCTTTTTATGTAACACTAGGAAAACTGTTCGTGTATTGACATTGCCTTAGACGTTTACAGTATCGCTTCATAACAATTAACTTTAAAAATAATTATATTTTAACCGTATTTTCTACGGTCTATGGTTCCGGGGCGTATGTGTGTTTGGTATTGTAAGACAATGATTTGTTTTTAAATTCTAAGACTTAAACTAATTTATATAAATAATTCGCATTATTATTATCAATTTGACATCTAACCGGGTTTCAGTATTACGTATTTGCTTACAAAAATCTATCATAAAGCACTTTTATAGAATTATTTGATTTACCTAAAATTATCTACCTAATTGAACTCGACCGTCGAGACTCGCTTTATGTCACGTTGACGACGTACTCGTATATTCGAATCCATCGGCGTATTAAAAATTTTACATCATCTTTTGGTAAATTGTCAGTTTGTCCTTTAACAGATACTTGTCCATTTTAATAAAAAACGAAGTAATGTCCAGAATATGTAGGTATATATAAAAAGTATATATAAAAATATTCGCACTTAGAGTCGCAGTACAAAAAAATGATGACATACGAGTATGTAGGTTAAACACACGATTATTTTTCACTCAATAATGCAACTTTAAACATTTATAACTTTTTATTAATCATGTATTAAAAGTTATAATTAAAATATTCATTTCAATGCAAAAAAAAATACTTTGGACTTAGAATTTAGAAAACCTCTACTGGGTATATCTATATAAAGTAAGTGACGTAAATACTTTTGTACGAACATTTTCTATCCCAATAAGATTTAAATACGTAGTGCAAATGTTCGAGGCACGTAACTTTAACTTGTTTGCTGTACACATCGTTTAAAGTAAATCTTATAAAAATTTTCTCACGGTATCGCAACTGGATCCAATTTCTTTAAAAGTACTTGAAGCACTCTAATTTGTTACATTCAGTAGTCTAGGTAATAACAACGATGTTTGAATGTAATAAAATTTGCCTTGATATGTGTATTATATTGCATTATATGCACACAAGCTACGTGCGAAAGAATATGCTGATTTTATATGTAATGGAGTCGTCGGACTAAAGACATTTCTTTTTACATAATAAAATATTACTTAAAGTTTTTATACGTTTTATTCAACAGTTCATGTTTAATTAAAGTCCTACAAACGCCTAAACAGTACTCTTAAAAATATATATTATGTACGTCTACGCTTAAGACATCAACTTTTGTTTATTTTAAATTAGTTGACAACTTAGAAATTATTAATTACTATTCTTCTTTTCGACGACACGTTTGGCTCAGTTGGTAGTGACCCTACTTACTGCGCGGGTTCGAGTCCCGCTGGGGCATTAATTTATTGAGCACGAATGTTTGTACTCCAGTCATTGGTGTTAATATTTATAACTAGCTGCCGCCCGCGACTTCATTCGCGTGGATGTTGGAACTTAACAATGTATTTTTAGTGCGAAGCGCTGTTGGAGGATACCGATACAAATCATTTTTTTTTATTTATGCTAGTGCTTCTTTATAAACAACATTAGCTGTGGAACCAAATCATTATCAATCAAAATAACTTTTCCATCTTCTTGTACGGGGTATGTGCCATCGCCTATTTGTAACAATAAATTGGAAAACTCCTGCGCATTTTCGCAGCCTCCTAACTGTGCACGCATATTTACATTCAGGTGTGTAGATGAGTGAGACCAAAGTCACATAACCCTAATTTTACTTCTGGAATTTCTCTACTTCTTCACTTTAAACTCAAATATCTTTTGATAGACTGAACCGATTGCAATGAAACAAAAACTAAATGTTACTTCAAGTTACGTTCAATCGTTGTATAATATAAAATATAAAATATAAAAGTTATCTACATTGCTTTCGTACATTTTACGTGATGCCCAGATAAATAAACAGACAAACCGACAAACCGACAAAGAGACAAACAGACAAAAATTCTAAAAATGCTGGAAATGGGTTCTATTGGTTGTCCTTTAGCACCCTGGCTATTTTTTTGTAATTTTTTTTTGATGTACAAAAACGACTTTTCTACAGTTTTATTATACGTATAGATATAGATGTATGTATTTAAAATTTATATGTGTAGTACATCAACTATCTGGTATCCATAACACAAGCCTCGTAGCTTACCACGGAACTAGATGGCGCTGTTGTAATAATGTCAAAACATATTTATTTATTTATTCTTTAAAAAATCTTTTATAGCAAGGAAATATTTCGACCTATTACAGCAGTAGAACTCGGTGTCTAGAAAAGCCAGTACTTCTTACTAAACCCAGCATAACGATCTCGTCTTATTGGGGAGGCTCAGGAACGTTTAAGCTCGTTCCTGAGCTTTAAGCTCTCAAACTCGACGCAGCGACCAGCTTTCCCAGGCAGGTCACAACAGCCATATTGCAGCTTACATAGTCCACTCTGCTACCAGAAAAGTACCAGGAGTAATCCGCATTGTATACCCCGCACCTCCCAAGTCCATTTCTTGGCTACACGCTGGATTATTGGACGCTAATGAGACCTCATTTATCCTATCTATTTTTATCTTTGGTGTACAGTTGCCTTGTTAGTGGAAAGTATTTGAAAGACTGCACTTGTTACTTCGCAAAGTGTAGATCATGAAACGAGTGTGGATAAAACGTCGCACACAAATAGAAATCTTACTTTTTATAATGATATATAGAATGCATGTCATGTTGGAAAATACTTGAGTCCAATGGTATGGTATATAAATAATGTCTAGACTAATCTGTAGAAATGAAAACGGGTTTATCTTTGCATATTCTCCTCTATGCTTTTCTAAACTATTTTTTCGATATTTATAAAATTTTGGCACCTTGATCTGAATGTGCCTGCGAAGTTGCCAGGTCCAAAAAGAAGAATTTTTCTTTGTATGTTTTGTTTGTTCTCAACTATTAATTCCTAGAAATGCAGCTAAGTGAAAAAAAGTTAAGTCATTGCAATGTTATTTACAACTATTTAAATAAATTATAGTACAACAGTATAATAAAGACAATGTCTTTTTCACAAATTTAGATTTTTTTATTTTCGAATATTATAAATCATTTCCAACACACTTTCTTAAAATTTCGTTCAAAAAACTCAATTTTGAAACTAATTAACCTCAGGTACAAACATTTATTATTCACAAAACGCTAAGTGCAAGTAATTTATGTGTCTGAGAAATTTCCGAGCGGAACGCTTGGATCGAAGGATCGGATACTGCAATAAAATGCAGACTGTTGGAATGAGAATAAAAACAGCGTCAAAGTAAACATTATTACTTGATGTAACTAGATTTAAGTTTAAACTAGTTGTTAAAAGTATGATATGACCTTTTCTTGTAATTTTAATGCACCATTTTTATTATTTATTGTGTTATAATAACTGCTTGAGGTAGAGTAGTTTAGAATAAAACAGTTTTAATCATTTTTATTAGATCTAATATATAGATATAAAGACTTGACTCTTGGTTAATTTGCTAAGTACGTTATGTATCTTAGTAGATGGTTTATTTTTGTATAATTATTAATTAAGTTAATATTAAGAAATCGTAACGTATTTAGGGTTAATTTCGTATTCTATTGATATAAAATGTTCTTCTCACGACTGATTCCGGCCACGGCATCCAATCTCATTGAGTTTGAGACTAGGCATCTGCGCAGGAGATATTGTACAAGCACAAGTGCACTCTCTATTCCTGTCACTCTAATACTCATACAAGAGTGACAGATAAGGCACAGGACCGACGGCTTTACGTGCTTGTCGAGGCACAGGGTGAAATGCTGCCAACATCCCAATTCCAAACTGTTATTGAGGCTTATTAAACAGAAAGATACAATAACTAAACTTTTTCCCTCAAACTCAAACTCAAACCCATGACCTCCGGATGAATCGCCGAGGCACTTAAAATTCTAACGCAACGCGTATATCTATATACAAAAAAACTAATCTTCCGCCTCAGAATATAAACATATATAATGTATATATACTTCAGATGTCGCTGTGCCTATACCTAACCATATCTAGTATCAAGTATATCTAATATAACTTTCTTCCCAAATTGCCTTTGTTACTGACTAAACAGCGAGCAATCTCGGTGTGAAATTACAAGTTTCTGCAAACACGGTTGATTATTATGAAAATTCTATATACGACCGTATATCTTGAGCGCCAAATGCTCTCGGAATGTCACTGAGTACTTAGTATGGGAGATATGCCTTTGAACGTGTGTTTGATCTTTAGAATCCACATCTTATGTAAACAGTTGATTGGCTATTCACTCACGGAAATAGTTTCGTATAAAATCAATTAAACCTTAAAAAATTTAATGTTATTAAAAATATTGCTTTACAAATTATCTGTTTGAAAAAGTAAATTCTTATCCATGTAAGAGTTTTAAAATACACTAGTGACTAAACCTCGCTCTGCTCGGGTTCGTCCCTAAATACGTTGTAACTTAGTATATTTAACTTAGGATTTCTAACAAATTAAATGTGAGCAGTAAAAAGTATTACACATATTGACTCGGGTAAACAGCTATCATTATACTAAATGTCATCAAAATCTGTCAAGTGATTTTCTCGTGATGCGAACACAGACAATAGACAAAAAAATTGTGTTTGTGTTGTGTTTCAAAAAATATTCGTTGTATAGATCCGAGTAATTTATAATTTATATTTTGACGACTCGTTTGGCTCAGTTGGTAGTAACCCTACTTTCTGCGCCGGCGGTCGCGGGTTTGAGTCCCGCTGGGGGCATTCATTTGCTAATCACGAATGTTTGTACTCCAGTCATGGGTGTTGATATTTATAATATGTATGTATTTAAAATTTATATGTGTAGTATATCGACTATCTGGTATCCGCTACACAAGCACGTTACGTAGCTTACTGCGGAACAAGATGGCGCTGTTGTAATAATGTCCCAACATATTATTTATTTTTATTTATATTTAATTTTATTATATAATTTATGTACCTAAAAATTAATTGTTCAGGTTTTACAAAAGGGGAAAAGTTAAAGAAAACTTAAATAATTACGTATCCTATAAATATATTTAAGTTTTCATTTAAATACTCACCAAAATAACAATAACTTTGTGAGAAATAGAAAAGCTTTAGAAGTATTAAAATATAATAGCACAAGCAAAATATTGTTTGTTAAAATAAGAACATAAAGTTAAATTCGCTGAAAAGATTTAAATATTCTCAATGGCAATAAAGAAAAAAAAGTTCTTGTCGCCGTTTTGAAGGTCGGAATCGAGTCAATTGCCGCTTTGAGCTATTATAATACCCCTAAAGAAAAACAACTTTAAAGGAGAAAGGGGAATCCTAATAATTTTATTTGGCATTACTAAAATTTTTCTTAAAGTGTGTATTTTAGAGGTTAAATAGAATCTCGAATTCACTTTATTTTTTAATAGAATATATGTTTATACAAGACCACAGGTAGACGCCTACTACTTCAGATTTTTTCATGATCATCATCATCATCAGCCCTTTTAACGTCCCACTGCTGGGCACGGGCCTCCCTTAGTGCGGGGGGGATCAGGCCATAGTCCACCGCGCTGGCCCAGTGCGTGTTGGCGGACTTCACATGTCTTACGAAAAACTTGCTAGGTTTTCTCAGACATGCAGGTTTCCTCACGATGTTTTCCTTTACCGTAAGACAAGTGGTAATCAGGAAAGAAATGATTCGCACATGAAAATATCAGAGGTGCGAGACCCGGATTCAAACCCGCATCACTCGGTAATACAAGCGACGCGTTACCGCTGGGATACCACTGCCTTTTTTTAACTATTTGTAAAAATTACAATTAGCCAATTTATCCGTTTGATACATACAAAAAATATAGTAGTCGAAACTTAATGATAAACGGCTATTGCTGCTATATGCATATGTTGCATTGTTGGTGAGAAAACTACATATAACAACATACCATTCAATACTTTCTTAGGTTTACGCGAATATTTGAGATTATAAATAAAACTATCTTTTCAGATTTTGTCGCGGAATTATTTTGATTTTTAGTTCCCGATGTTTCGAAACCTTTACAGCAATCATGGTCACGGGAGACACTAAGTTTTTTGACGTCTCAGAGGTTTATATACTAAATAAGTACGAGTATTACGACTCTTATCTCAAAAGCCAACTTTAGTGACTATTAAGATTTAAGATACATGCATGAAAATGAGTTTCTTCAGACAATACCCAAAACAAGCAATTTGACAGCTATCTAGTATCTCTTCTAGATATGAAAGAAACAGATATTTAAATAAGTAAACACAATATAAGTATGGAAATATTAAAATGTTCTAGGTGTTTATGTTACGTGCTACAGGTACCTATATAATAGTCGCACAGGCCACAGGTGTGGATCGATGCGTCGCGTCGAGACCACGCCGCCTGCTATTGACGCTGACACTGGTGGACATCGTATTGTCCATCTCGTACCTTCTATTTTATACATTAACTAGCGACTCACCCTTGCTTCGCTCGAGTTCGTCCCTAGATTTAGCGCGAGCGAAGCCGCTGTTTCCGCTAGTAAATGTATACGAAAACTTGACAAATTATATAGGTACTAAGACCTTTCTCGAGAACCACTCTATCCATTGTGAAAACAGCATTAAAATAGGTGCAGTATTTTTTGAGTTTATCGCGAACAGACAGACAGACAGACGCGGCGGAGGACTTTGATTTATATTATGTAGAATTGTTTAAAAATGTAAATTTAAAATTATCAGTAATATTTATCTGGAATTATCGATTCAGAATTGGAACATTTATTCATTAATTCGTAGCTACATTACAAACAATATCGATGATGCTCTTTTTCATTCCTATAAAAATATACTTATAGAAATGATAATAACTTTAATTGAACTTTTAGAAAAACTATAATGAGAAACTGTTGAATTGTTTTATCGGAGAGCGCTCATTACACAGATTCAATCAAAATTCGACGGTAAGTTTATAGGCAGGTGCTACATGTGTATAGTGTACAAAAAAAATATTTTTTAGAAAAAAATGATATCTTATTGAAATAGTCATTATTTTCGATACAAATGGCGAATGTATAGATTATTAGTAGATTTCAGAGTTCACCGCGACAAAAACGAACGCATTTTTTGTTGAAATTTGGTATGATAATTTTCAATGGGGATATAGGTATCATATACGCGATCTACGCCATTATATTATAAAATTTACCTAGCTACGTCATAATACTGCTTACTACACTGTACTAAACAATAAATATTATGTTAGGACATTAATACACATCTCTATCTAGTGCATTCAAGGTAAGCTAGGAGGCTTGTGTTATGGATACCAGATAGTTGATACACTACACATATACCTACATATCACTATAATGAATAGGTAAATACATAAATATGATAAAAAATATTAAGGGTTGTAATTGAATGAATGAATCATATCTCTTATACCGGAATAAATGTCAAGGGTTTGTTTAATACAAAACATTTACGGTCTTATTCATAAAAATCTCTTATTATAGGTTTACAATGTTCATTAGCTAAAATGCTCAATAGGCCTATTAAACGTTTCATAACTTTCTTTATTCATAACGGATCAATAAACGTCTCATAACTAAATGCTTGCTATAAGCTGGATTCGATTTATTGTGTTGTCATTCTGATAAATTCATGGACAAAATGTCAAAAATACTGGTCTCAATGCTCCGTGAATCAGTTTGACATTTGATTTGACTTTTCCGCCAAAAGTAAAATAGTGAACAAAACCATTTTTTAACTATTGAAAAAGGAATAAAAGTAGCTAAAAAGAGAGACAGAAGTGCAAATAGGTTAAGCTAATAGCAGGTTAGTACAGAATTTAAACTTCAAGCTACATAAGTGTGTATTTGGTGTACTTCCTTAATCCTTTGTATTTCTACGTGTTTACTTAATATTTTCTCGCGCTTATTTCTTTCCGTAGCATTAATTATTATTGACGGAGTTGGTCAGGGTTGGTTGAGAGGGTTTCCGCCATTGAAAACAAAAATACTTAATACAGATACCAACACAAACTCTAAAAAGCAGGCAGCATGGGAAGATTTATTCAACAGGTATAGTGTTTTTAAATAAATACAGTGCATTATTAGTGTAAATAAAGATTAAACTGTAATATTGTTCACAGTTTTCACTGCATGTGCAAAGGGAGCAAAAATTGAATATTACGAGATGAAAAATAAAATGCTTTAAAATAAAATATATATTTCTTTTATTAATTTACAATATTATATCATAGGTACTTTTAGAATACAATTTTTACAAACTTTGAATGTCTTATTTATTTATATCTAATCAAAATCCTAAAAAAATTTCAAGCTTCTAGTTTTAAAAATGACATAATTTCAATACAAATTTTTAATCCCCTATTTCATCCTCTTACATGCCGTTTTTCGTCTTAAAAAGTAGCCTGTGTCCTTTCTCAGGCTTTAGACTATCTGTGTACTTAATTTCATTTAAATAGGTTCAGTAGTTTTGGCGTGAAACCGCGACAGACAGACATTTACTTTCGAATTTATAATATTATATTAATAATTTATTATTTTTTCTATCCATAGTTAAAATGCTCATCAATAAATGCTCGCAGGAAAGTACTGTTTCCTACTCTTCCTCTTTCACTCATATTAGTAGGTGCTGCAAAGCCATTCTCCTGAATAATATGAATGTCATCATCATTTTCTGAAATAAAATAACATTTGTAAAAAAAAAATATTGCTTACATAAATAGTAATATACATGCGTTGATGTAAAGTTATGATAATATGATTAAAATTACCTGGAACTGTGTCCTGATGATCTATTGCAATATTATGCAAAACTGCAAGAGCCACATATGTAGGTTTTACGTTACGCATGTGAACGGTGTCTCCATACAACAAGCTTTGAAACCGTTGCTTCCAAACACCAAAGCCAATGGCGGCTATAGTTTGGGGAGCTTGCATTATATCATATGTGGTATTTTGGTTTGATACACAGCAAAAAAATAATTTTAAACAATGTTTTACAATTACGCAATGTCGCTAGACACCAAATAAAATAATCTCACTTCAAGTTTAATCAAATTATCAGCTGTCACTGATGACAAGACGACCATCTTGTCCTTTATTAAAGGTTTATAGTAGGCTTATAGTAGGCCTCAAGCTACTATAAGTTACAGAGCCGTTATTGAATACTTATAGAGCGTTTTAACACTATTGAACGTTTATGAATAATGTTTTTGAGAATTTGCTTATTAACAAGCTAATAAAGCTTCTATATTTTTTTATGAATAAGACCGTTATATTTTAAAGCACATAGAGCTATTTAACATTAATTTCTATTTGATGTAAATTAAAGGACAAAGGACTAACAGGAACTTATCTAAACCGACGAATTCATAAGTGCACGCATCGATCGGTGCAGACGCAGCCGGCAAATAAAACAAAACGCGCCCCGTAGTCTAGTCGCTAGACAACAAAGGGTGGGTGGCACCATGACTTCCTACCATCGAAATACACCATTCTCACCCCTATTCAGAAGCAATAAGGGTTGTAGGTTTGTATTAAATAAAATGTTTCGTCCAGGAAGCGATGTGTTAAGCAAAGGTTAGATTTAATTGCGTTTACAGATTTCACGGTGGACTACTGGGAAAAGCTGGTGGAATATAGAATATTCTAGAAATTTGAAATTATATTTACTATTTTATTAACACTGATGCTAATTAAAATGAACTGAATTTGTTCAATTATGACGAAAGAATTTTCTTAAAAGCTTAAAAAAAATTAAAAAAACTTTTATCAAAAGAAAGTGTAAAAAATATCCAATAATAATGATGCCTTAATTGTAATATAGATCCAAAGTTAAAATAGGCTATTATTGAAAAAAATTATAAAGCGAAAGTTTGTGTACGTTTAAAATTACTTTGTCATAGCGTGACCAAAAATCACAAAATGGTTTCTAGTTGCTTTATACCCATATTATTTCTATTTGATACAACGCTTTATAGTGATTTCAATAAACATTAATAGATGACGAGAGAGATTTAATTCAGGTTTCGCTTGTAAGTCTTCTGTACTTTTCTGGAAAATATTATTGAAATGAAAGGGAAGGAACTTTCAACTCCATTATTTATTACAACTTACAACAGACTTAGCCATTGCGTGTTGAGCGCGTATTTCATTTTAATATAAGTAAGTATTGATAATTTACTAACATTGTTCCTATTATATCATCTGTGGCAATTAAATTAAAAATTCGTTACTATATTTCGTTTTTAATTATATTATGTAAATAAATATTTTAATTATGATTCAACTTTGCACGAATGGCACGGTGGGGTTGAACCCCTATTACGTTCCCCATGCACGTGACTTTGTTGTCAAAGACATGTATTCATCACTACGCCTACACATACACGTTGATATATAATATATTGTTTATCTTCTAATTAAAAGAGCTATAGGCAGATCTGTTTAATTAATTAATTAATTACTAAGATTTCGGATTAGATTAAAACTTAAAGAAAATAATAAAAATACATATATTTAATTAACAAATTTTTGCTCGCGGCTCCACTCTAATGGTAACAGAAACCGTTCCCATGATGCAATTCATATTCTTGTCGAATTTCACTTTCATTTTTCAATTCGAATCAGTAGTTACTGAGATTAGTGCGTTCATCCCAACAAACTCCTCAAATTATATTATCAGTACCTATAGATAATTAGATAGACCACAAGGTAGGTAATATGGAGGTAAGTAGCAGTTGAATTTTGACTTGTAATCAGCCCTTTTTTTAATTGCTGGGTACGGGCCTCCCTTCAATAGGAGGGGGATCAGGCCATTGTCCACTACGCTGGCCTAGTGCGTGTTGGCGAATTTCACATGTTTTTCGAGAACTTGCTAGGTTTTCTCAGACATGCAGGTTTACCGTTTGCTCACGATGTTTTCCTTCACCGTAAGACGAGGTAATCATGTTAGAAAAGATTCTATTATTTCAATAAAATATCAGAGGTGCGAGACCCGGATTTGAACCCGCATCATTCGGATATCCAAGCGCGTTACCATTAGGCTACCACTGTCTTTAGTAAAAATGACTTAAAATGCAAACCAAATAAATTTTCTCCTTTATACAGTGCACAAAATATAAATAAATAAATATGTTGGGACATTATTACAACAGCGCCATCTAGTTCCGTGTTAAGCTACGTTACGTGCTTGTGTTACGGATACCAGATAGTTGATATACTACACATATAAATTTTAAATACATACATATTATAAATAAAATAATAAGAATATACTAAAATAATAAGAATAGTCAAGCTAGTTAGCTAAAACTTAGTGTGCCCTCAATCAACATAATCAATACCGAGTTGGAACGATAAAAAACAAACAGACAGTCTGAAGACAAATAGACGGAAACTTGGTTAAAACTGGTCGCCCGCGTTGAAATATCAAGTTTTTCCATTGTTCTCTACAGTTAATGCGACATGTCGCATCACTTTTTTTCTGATTATAATCGTACAACGAGCATAGCCTTGCATCTCTAAAAATTGTCAGTCCCTAACCCAAGTGTCTATATCCAAGATTATGGCTTATCTAAATACAAATTTTCATTTATTTCATCCAAAACCAGTCGTTATACAAAAACAAACATTTATAATAGTAGCAAAACAACCTTTACCTAATAGACGAACGACAACGAAAACGTAACAATAATTAATATAAATATTGATTATACATAACACATATTTTACTTATCTATGTGTGATTTTGTTTAAACTTTAAATCATTACGAGGCTTAACAGCTATCAATTCAATTCAATTCTCTTGTTAATGGCTTCAAGCGTGCCAGTTGAGCACAGATTACTTCGCCAATGTCACGTGGAATGGAGAAGACACGAAGGAGATTGGTCAGTAACATAGAGTCAATAAGTAAGTATATTTAAATTATAATTGTATAAGGGAAGTAAATGATTACTAAACCTACAACATAAGACAGCACAGTAAGTATTTACTATTTACACATAAGCCTTAATTAGAAAACAAAAAAAAAGTTATTTAATGTTAGTTATATTTCACAAAATGTTAGTTTATAATTTAATTCTATTAATCTTAATATATTTACTTAAAAAATTACACAAAGGACTAAACACAAACATTAACAAATAGTTAACATTAATGGGACTAACCGCTATCTAACACGCATTATCTTGACATGGACACTGAATCACACATCCGTGTAGGTATATAAAAAAACTTGTGACCATGACCTGAAGGTCTTGTCTGATTTCTATCTTATGTGGGCAGTAATGACTCACCCTCTTTCGAGTTCGGTCCTAGATACGTTAAAACTGTTAGTAGATCAGATTCCTCAGAAATGAGATATAATATGTTTAATATCCAGCTGTCATCTTACAAAATTTCATTAAAATCTGTTCAGTGGTTTTCTCGTAATACCGTCACAGACAAACAGACAGACAAAAATTCTAAAAACTATACATTTAATGATATTTCAATTCAATAAGATTTTCCATTTAAATAAATTCAAGTCAGTTTGTATTTTATTATATTATGTAAATTAATATACAAAAAAAAACATCACATTTTAAGACCAAACGATATATCGTATAGTGTAAATAAAACTTGAGAATTGTAATATTATTCGAGAGCCCGTCTTCTATTCCTTTGGTGTATCTTTTATTAAGTTTCTAATTAAAAATCTTGGAAGTCAATTAAACTTTGTCGGTCTTAGTCTCGTCACGGATTGTGTTGGGATCACGGAATATTGAATTAATTGTACCCACTTATTCACTTATTTATAGATATACTGTAAATAAGTGAATAAGTGGTACTTAGAATTAGAATTAGAAATTTAGAATACAGATATACTGTATTCTATTTATTTTTAACCGAAAGGAGTGAGCAAATTAAATTTAAATTTAATTAACTAATAACCTTTCTTGACATTGACTTGAATATTTGTTATATACCTAATTACAATCAAGCACTAATTATTTTAATATGTGTTTATTGTTTTACTTTAAGCAACAGTCGTTTTTGAAGACTACCAGTAGCTACTACTTTACGAACTTTGCCATAATAATTATTATCATTTTTCGTTGTAATTTAAATTTTTATTTAAAGAGCAGCGCCATCTATTGTAATAACAGAAAACTACATAGTAGAATCTTAATGTTGCAGCCTCGTACTGACCTCTATAATACCACTGGACAGGCTGTTACAAGCGTGTGACAGCAATTTTTTTGTGTCCATTTGAAGCGCCACTAGCGAGAGTCCCGAGAACTAATTTTGACGTAGATTGCCAATGATAGCACAATACAGAGATAGAACAGTAGCGTAACTCAGCCGTCTTTTTGAAATTTAAGGTACAGTTACACATGCTCATAAAATGTCATGCTTATTAGCATGATGTTAGCATGCTTAAAACAAGCATGCTCTTCAAACTGACACATTTGCTTTTGTTTACACCTACAGCTGAGCGGAGCGCTAGGGTTGGTACATACAAAAAGTAAAACAGGTAATTTTTTTTAGAAATGAAACATAATATGTTAATTTAGTATTTATTTTTTACATATTTATGTTATAAGTTGGTAACAGATAAATATTTGCGTCTATTGCGACAAGTTTTAAATGCTGTGTTGTTAAATTTTATTATGTAAAAAATTCACATTCTTATGAAAAGTTTCATTAAATAAAGTTTTGGAAAACAGGGACACGCGGCAGTGGAGACAGGTTATTTTCTTTAATTTCTTTAAAAATTGATGCTAAAATCTTGCAATTTATATAAGCTCGGCGAAGCGCGGTGTGGCACTGCATAGCTTTGCCACAGTAAAAATATGGACAGTATAGAAACTAGGCCTAGTTGTTAAAATAAATACCTACGCTCCATTGCACTTAATGTTTTTGAAATTGTATTTATTAAAACATTTTGTTTTCTGTAGTGATCTAACAATCGAGTTGAAATACGTAAGTAGCTTATAAATAAAATATAATCTCAATTCAATCTCATGATGTTAATATCAGTAAAAGATGATAGTTTGTAAAGCGGAACAGTTTAATATTAACACACAACAACTTTTAGAACTATAGATTATTAGCGTTGTCAATATGTATCTCAACGCGGCACGCACGACTGACAGGCGGCGACAGCACCGCAGCGTCCGCTAAGAGGCCTCGTTTGTATACTGTAAAGTAATTTTACATTTTCGTTGTTAATATAACATAAGTAGTAATTATGATGATAAAAAAATAAAAATCTTTATTTGAAACAGTTTTATTGATTGTAAAATCTTATTATTAAAAGTTATCGATATTTGCTCGCTGATATCGACATCATTAGTTTTAGCTAACTCTAAGGCTGTGTTCCGATATGCACTGCGAGCACTGCACAGTGCTATCACTGTAGAAAAATTCGTTCCGTTATGGACTGCCAGTATACTGCCGCAGTACCCTAGGGATATATATGACGTCATAAATCGCCGCCATATTCTACTGTGAGCACTGGCGTTTTCGAGGTAAGGTACTCGCAGTACCTTGATCACCTGATCAGTCAAAACCACTCGAGTGCCTAACGTCTTATAAACAAAGCTACAGTTTAATCAGAAAATTTGAAAGTTCTGTAATTAGTTCGGATTAATAAATAAAACAATAAAACAATGGAAGAATTGCAAAAATTAACCTTATTAGACTGTGTTGAAAATGTTCAATACGAGCTGAAAGTTACGCAGGAAATTTTTGATCGCGCAAAGACAGGTAAGTTTGCCATTGTATACATTATTAATGTACTAGAAAACTTGAATACACTCATTTGAATGCTGCGTCAAAAAATGCGGCTGACAGTATACGGGATTGCGTTCCGTTTTAAATCGTAACCAGTATAACTGGCTATAAAGGAACGGCTTCACAGTATACTGAATTGACGTCACACTGTACAGTGGTCGCAGTGCATATCGGAACATACCCTAACTCTCGCTACGTCCGACAGCGGCGGACAGCGCCAAAATGGCGAATATCAAGTAGCCACAAAAGCACGTTGACAACAGCCAGTCCAGTGGTATTATAGAGGTCAGTGAAAAATAAATTACTCGGTTGTATAAAATGGTAGCAAATATATAGAACTGCACAATTTATTTTTTAAGTACGTTTATTATTTTACGAACATACGTTGTAAGCTGTAGACTCGATCACTTTTACGAGTTATGAATTTTGTCTGTGCACTGTGCACACAACATATTGTCATAATTTTTGTTTCAATTTTATTTTTACAATACCACCATCTATAATAGTAATGACTAAGAACTATATGATATATCATACTTGAAAAAATCTTTAGTTATAGTGTAGCCTCAAATGTAGCAACACCGTACTCAATCAATAATGCAATGCAATTAAAAAAATATGAAAACAATTAAATCCACACAAACAATTAATATATAAAAAAAATAATTACTGGAGTTTTAGGGTATATATTTTTAAGCGCACAACCTGTCACTTTCTTAGTCTTTGTCTTTAAAAAGTTCTTCATGTACAGACTTTTCTTCAAAGAGTATAGAATATAGCTTCTCTTGGTTACAATAATTTATTGTTCAAAGTTTTAAAGACATCGTATGTCGAAATGGAATAAAAGATATCTTTCTACAACATATTTTATTACTATTTGCGATACTACGTAAATCTATAATAAAGTTGTATTTTAATTAGGTACATATATTTTTAATTAAATAAACCTATTTGTTATTTTGGTTGGATTTGAATATCCACAAGTCATTCGTATATTCCCATTAGGTAAACTCTTGTAACGTTCTTTTACAATTTTACTCTGATATTGAAAAGTTTTGAGAGCTGGTGGAGGATAAGACCATGACTCACTGACTATATTCTTTGCAATAGGAGTTGTCTTGAATATTACTTGGCATTGCGATATAAGAGATCCACCATTTGCTAAGTAGTTCATTTTATTTTTATAATAATATTTATTATTTTGCTTTATTAAGATTGGACGAAGGCACTTAATAAATCAAATTGTGAAATTGTCACACTCAAAAAAATAAAATTAATATAAACGTATGTATTTATAATTATAAACGATACAAGTTTAAAATTTATAAAAAACAAAAACGCATTTTTTATTTTATAAATATTTAAATTTTATGCTACATATTATGTAAAATAAATAGTGTTTGAATATTAAAGTATTTTTTTAAACTACTTTGTGAATAAGTATGACAAATGGCAATACTGGTCTTCCACTATTCCGCTTTAGTCTTTAAGAATTTTTTATCTGTAAGCTGAATTGCAGCTCAGAAAGGAGGTTTATGATCGGTTGAAATTTTAAAAAAGTTTTATAACTAAAAGTTTAGTGAATAATTGAATAAGTGAAATTAAGCACGAATGAATTAAGTGAAAACTATAGAAGATGTCGTTTTCTTTCGGTACTCCTTCGAGTGCCCCAGCAGCAACAGGTCTTTCGGGTTTTAATTTTGGCGCTAATAAGTAAGTTAACCAATATTTATATGTATTTACATTAATAAATGATATATATAATAAGAAATCATACTTATAAAAATTTATATGTTTATCAATTTACACTTTTTGCAAAAATAAAAAAAAATATTGCATAGGTATATAACCTCATTTACTGAAACTCATATAGAAGTTACAAAATAATGGTTATAGTACCTATATGTCATTGATGCTGACTTATTGTTTACTAATCCTTAAATTCAAAGAAATTTTATAAAATCTTTTATATTTAAAGATTTTTGTTCATTACAATTTAATAAAGTAATCATTTGTTTCATTTATTCTAGACCTGCTGCTACTCCAGGATTTGGTCTCGGCACTGCAACAACTCAAGCATCTACAGGATTATTTGGCACACCAGCAACTTCAGCACCCGCTTTTGGTACTGGTGCTCCTTCGTTTGGCACTGGTACTCCTGCGTTTGGTTCTACTTTTGGAGCTACCTCTAGTGCCCCTACTTTTGGTGCTACAGCTACACCGGCTTTTGGTGCTACGTCAACAGCACCTGCCTTTGGCGCCAATACATCTTTGACTTTCGGTACCAGCTCGGCAGCCCCTGCTTTTGGAACTACAACTCCAGCATTTGGTATGTTGAGTATTGTATTAAAATATGTATTTATAGATCATAAGTTTGTATATTAATTTTCAACATTTATAATCTATCTAGCCAAAGATTAATTAATTTTTGATTGCAACAGGACAAGTTTTGAAAGCTGTATAGTTCTACGAAAGTGCTCATATACATAAGTAGTATTATATGGTTCAGAGCCATTTTACAAGTATAATTTCAAGGCAAAAAGTAGAAATGTATGTATTACATTATGTTTTCTGATTATAGTAAGGATATACAGATTATCATTTATGGATTCAGTTAAATAATAATATGTGTTTTAGCTATTTAGTAATGAGTAATGTTTGTGTTGTATTTTTAGTTATATTTTATCAGTTTCATATTGGTCCTCATATTTATTATGAGTTATTGTGATTGACTCTCATTATTAATAAATGCACTATAAGACCATAACCTGAGATACAGGTTTTTAACCTAGTTCAGGTATGTTCCAAGAAAATATAGACACTAATTTATCTTTTAATCAAATATTTAATAATTAAAATTAATTATGTATTTTTTAATAACAATATTATGAATAAATTAAAAAGAAATAAGGTAATTTTTTTTACTATACATATTAATTCTGGCATAGGAACAACATCAACTCCTGCATTCGGAACTGGTCTCGGAGGAGGTCTTAATTTTGGTACTGGAACTAGTACAGCTGCAACTACTGGTAATTTAAAATTAAGTTATTATAAGACAATTGTCTTTTTGCTATATTTAATTATGATACATCAAAATTTTATTATATGCTATAATCATAAATTCAGACTGTTAGTTTGTTTATTTACTTGCTTTAATTATACACAAGAGATTGTATGGACTTGAGATTGGTAGGTTTTTTATCCCAATACATTAATTGCTCATAATCACTACTCTTCCGTGACTGTTCGTCTCTCCAGTGACCATGATTGCTGTAAAGCATTCAAAACGTCGGGAACTAAAAATCAAAATAAATATGCATCAATATCCGAAAGGGTACTTTCATTTATAATACTTAACAGTGATTAAAACAAAATTAAAGTTGTGTTATTATAAATAGTCACTTTATTATTTTAAAAACCTAACTCATGATTAACTTGAAATATGTGTATGCAATGTAAAAAAGTAATAAAAATGTACTTTTAAACCAACTTGATCAAACCAACCTTCTTGATGATGGAAATATGTGACCCTACTTTCTGCGCCAGCGGTCGCGGATTCGAGTCCCGCTGGGGGCATTCATTTGTTGAACACGAATGTTTGTACTCCAGTCATGGGTGTTTATATTTATAATATGTATGTATTTAAAATTTATATGTGTAGTGTATCAACTATCTGGTATCCGTAACACAAGCCGTAGCTTACCATGGAATTAGATGGTGCTGTTGTAATAATGTCCCAACATATTTATTATATTTATTTATTTAATTAAACAATATTAAATGTTAATTGACTAGGTCTTATTTCAGGATTATCATTTGGTACAACGACAACAAGTTCAGGTGGACTTGGTGGCCTCGGTGGTTTCGGTTTTGGTACCACACAGTCTGGTGTGGGATTATTTGGTTCAACTAGTACTTCTACAACTACAAGCAGTGCTTTTGGTAAGTAATCGGTTTTTAAGTAATTTCCTAACAGTATATTATAACTAGCAATACCCGCGGCTCCGCCCGCGTTCTAAAAACGTAAATGCAAGTGTGGTTTTATTTCTAACCTTCTTTTTGTATTTTTCTCAAAGATGAGTTATTTTCCCGCAGTAAAAAGTATCCTATATATTGACCGGGTAACCAGCTAACATTATGCCATATTTCATCCAAATTCGTCCAGTTGTTTTCTTGTGATGCGGTCACATACAGACAGACAAAAATTCTAAAAATAATAGATTAGTCAATCATTTGCGCAATCACATGTTCATACTGTATACCAATTTTTATAAAGATCGGTTCAACCATTCTTGAGTTATAGCGGGACATACTGACCGACAGACAAACAGACAAAAATTTCAAAAATGTCAAAACTGAAGTGAGTGAGTCATGAAGCGAATATTTCTGACGAAATTCGACAAAAAATTTATTGTACAGACAGAGTACAGATTTATATGATAGTATAGATTACTCGAAACTGAACCTTGCCTTTTATGGTTTGTTGTTAGGGTGCATTTTATTTACAGTTAGTGTAGATGATATTAGGTGTTTTGTTTTCATTTATGATTACTGCTCCGCTTCCTTGGTTAGTAGCATGATATATATAGCTTTAACTGCCTCAGTGGTGTAGTGGCTAGCGTGTATGGTCGCACACCGGGAGGTCCTGGGTTCGAATCCCGGGTCGGGCCAAATTTAGTTATTGAGTCTTTCTGCTTAGTAAGTCTCAGCAACAGCCCGCAGTTGGGAAGTGCCTCGGAGAGCACGTGTCGCGTCGCTCCTGCGCCGCCGCTCTCACTGGTCGTGTCTCTGTCGTCCCACCGGAGTATGAGAGTGATAGGAACAGAGAGTGCACTTGTGTTTGCGCGTACATTCGTGCATTATAATATATCCCGCGCCGTTGGCTAGTCCCAATGAGATTGGCCGTAATCGGCCGGGAGGACATTATAATATATAGCCACCATTAATAAATGGGCTGTCTAATGATTTTTTTTTAAATCGGACCAGTAGTTTCTGAAAATAGTGTGTCCAAACAGGAAAAAGGAAGTGGATATTAAATAATTTTGAATATAGATTTTTAATTTCCGAGATACAAAAACAATTTTGCTTTTAAGTTGCAGACGGTTTGACTTACTATCATAAATACCTATAAGCAAATATTTAAAATTAAAATGAATGATAGAAAGTATATCATAAAAAGTGCCAGGCGAGATTGTTACCCATGTATTGCTCCCAGTAAGTTCAAAATAAATTCTATGGTAAAATATATTATACAGGGCAGTATGTACATATGAGACAGTAGATTTTTTTTTTAATTTATTTTGTAAGTTATTAAGTTTAATAAGTAAATTTAAATTACGTACAAATAGAGCGTAATATTTTGTATCTTTTTTGTAATTGACGGAATAGGATTTTTAGTGTAGAAAAGTTGCCTGGAAAATTGGCTAAATTTGAGAAACCGGATTTTTTCTTCTTTTTTTTTATTTTTAGATTTATTTCTGTATTAATAAGTAATTATAGTAGTATTGTAATTAGTATCCTTTTTTTTTCTTTGGTTGGTTTGTTTGCAAAGAATTCATTTAAATATTGTAGTGTAAGACTCAATTATGATTTTTTAAGGAATATTATGTTCGACTTATTTTTGATAAACCCGAAATTTTAACAATTATAAATTATTTTTATCTATTTTAACAAGATAATGCACACATATTTAAAAAAGGTTTGATTAGATTATACGCATTGTTTATTTTTGTCTTAATATTTTTGTGTGTGTTTTAATTTATTTATTTAATAAGTTTCGCCATTCCAGGCAATGCATTAGGCACAACAAGTGTAACGGGCACTCAGCTATCAACTTCAGGTACTATTAAAGTGCTCATTATAATAATGTTATACTAACCATTTATTTAAATTGGGCTTTGCAACTAATATATATTAATATTTATTAATAAAATTAATATATCGAAATAAATTTAAATTATGTTACTTTATATCTTTATAAGGATTAATATTAAATACAGGCAGTGGTAGTCCAGTACTCCCTCGCTTAGATAATAATATTTTCATGTGCAAATCATTTCTCAATTGATTACCTCAGTCTTACAGTGAAAGAAAACGTTGTGAGGAAACAAGCATGTCTTAAAGAACCTAGCAAGTTTTCCGCAAGACATTATTATCTATTTTTATTTTTTAACCTAGTTTTGTTTTTTTTTTATTTTTATCTATTTTCTATATTAACAAATTATTGAAGTACTGGTCATTTGTCAGCAGATAAAATACGAAAAACGGACTTCAAAATTTTTGTAAAGTATGAAATCTATGTTACAAGTTGTCTTTAGAATTAAATGGGTTTCTCTATATATAAGGAATATGCTTTCTTTAATAGGATTCTTTATAGACTGGAATGAAATTAAAATTTTGACATGGTGATACCTGACAGATGTCCTTTGATTTCCAACTGAAGGTTTTTGACTGATTTTGACATTTTCTTTTTTCTACAGCTGCTCCCAGTTTGGGCTTAGGAGGCGTATCTCAACCGGGAACGACTAACACTACTACAAATGATGGAAAAAGTAGGTTTTCTTTTAAATTTTTTTTATTTGTCTTACTAAAAGTCTTAAATACATTGTTTTTATACTAATAATATTCTACTTTAATTATTTATCGTTTAAATTAATTTTGTGAGTCTTTGATGTCTAGGTCTACTATTTAAAATATGTCTGTATTTTAATGAATTTGCTACATAGATTATACTCCATCGTTTTTTTTAATTTATACTAATTTATATATTAAATTTTAAGCTGAACCGCCGAAACAAGCAAAGCTTCCGAATGAAATATCCACAATGGTGGACTCTTTTAAGGAGTTTGTCAAGAAGCAGAAGTCGCTGAGTTCTGACGTCATGAGAGTATCTATCAAGCCGCTGCATAAAGTGAGAAATATAATATTTTGTAAAGATAAAACTATTTTAGTTAATATTGGCAGTATTTCACCCAAATTTTGAATGTATTTAATTAATATATAGGTTTAGGTGCTTCATTTGGATAGAATTTTTTTTGCGACACATCATTGTATTTTATTTTTTTATTTTTATTATTTGAGTCATAACCTCGTCAATTTTAATAATATTTTGTCACGGTTTGTCACACATTTTAAGGTATTAGGCTTTGTTCGGTTTTTCAATTTCAATAACGCACCTTTAAAGTCGTTAAACAATTTTTTCATTAATATTAACATCAGTATATCTTTGTAGTTTGATAGAATGTAACAAAAACTCCAATAAAATTTATCAATCTTTTATAAAAAGGAATATGGCACTTCTGGAAGCCACAGATTAAAGAACATAACATAAAAAGGAATATGGCATTATAAAACATAATCAACATTTTCCTATATTCAAATCAATCAAAACATAACCCCTCTATCCCCAGGTGGGTAGGGAAGCGGAGTCGACGCTCCGCTCGGTGCTAGCGCTGCGTGGTGACTGCGGTCGCGCGCGCGCTTACTCCCGCCGCCTGCGCTCCGCCGCCGCCGCCGCGCTCGCCGCCGCTGACAGCGCTGCTAGAGACCCGCCTGGTAATAATCTATATATATATAAACTAGCGGTGCCCGCGGCTTCGCTCGCACTAAGAGTGAATAAAATAAACATTTTTGCTTATATACTGTTACTTATAATGTACCAAGGACTGATTCCCCATTTAAAGTTCTGGCCCTCTTAATTTGTATTGCAGAGCATTATTTCAGTGTCACGCAAAATATTTCAATAGAATTAAATTTCCCATACAAACTTAGCCACCCCCTTTAACTTCCAATGGGGGTGAATTTCGAAAAACCCTGAAATACGTGTTTCATCATTTGTACTAAAAAGCATTAATTCAAAGTTTCATGCAAAAATGTGCAATAAAAATATTTTTCTCATACAAACTTTGCCACCCTTTTAACCCTTTTAGGGGTTGAATTTCCAAAAAATAATATGCCTATTTCCTTCTCATGAATGCAAACTATCTACATACCAAATTTCAGCAAAATCGGTGGGTTGGTTTAGGCGTGAAAAGGTAACAGACAGACAGACAGAGTTACTTTCGCATTTATAATATTAGTATGGATGAATTGATGTTCGTTAGTCTCGCTAAAACTCGAGAACGGCTGGACGGATTTAGCTAATTTTGGTCTTGAATTATTTGTGGAAGTCCAGAGAAGGTTTAAAAGGTGAAGCGCCTAGGGACGAACCCGAGCGAAGCAAGGGTGAGTCGCTAGTAATAAATATAATAATAATGTTTTCAACCGATTGCGGCCATGGCGGCCAATCTCATTGAGACTAGCCAACGCCGCGGGACATATGTGCACAAGTGCACTCTCTGTTCCTTATCACTCTTATATCTGGTGAGACGACACGAGACACGACCAGTGAGAGTTAAGGCGCAAGACCGACGCGACACGTACTCTCCAAGGCACGGGGGTGAAACACAGCCTACTTCCCAACTCCGGGCTGTTACTGAGGCTTACGAAACGGAAAGACTCAATAACTAAACTTGGCCCGACCCGGGACTCGAACCCAGGACGACCGTGCATGCTAGCCACTACACCAACGAGGTAGTCAGGCAGTCGCCTGGTTTGTACCATTACCCCCCCATATACCCCTAACGCACCCACTATATACCTAATTAACTCATGGGGGATTAGCCCTCTTAATAACAAAAAGGTCTTCTGAGATTTAAAAGAGTAAAGTTATGGATGTACAACGACATGTTTGACTTAGTTGGTAGTGACCCTACTTTCTGCGCCAGCGGTCGCGGGTTCGAGTCCCGCTGGGGGCATTCATTTGTTGAGCACGAATGTTTCTTTGTACTACAGTCATGGGTTATTTATAATATGTAGGTATTTAAAATTTATATGTGTAGTATATCAACTATCTGGTATTCGTAATTCAAGCTTCGTAGCTTACCACAGCACTAGATGGCGCTGTTCTAATAGCGTCCCAACATATTAATTTATTTATTAAATTTATTTATTTCTTTATGCATGTATAATTAAAATTTAAGGGAACTTAACAGCATATAATATAGCAAAATAACTTAATATTAATAAAAATGAAATGAAAATGGACTTGAATATTTTGTTTTAGGATTAGAATTAGAAGGCCTCGTTCCACCGACATATGTAAAAGATCTCATAGCTGAATTAGAACATCAACTTATAACATTCAGAAGGCAAATGGACGAAGCGGACAAACAAATGCAGTCATCTCCTAAACTGCTAACTGAACAAGGTATTTATTAGTTATCCATAATGTTAAACTCTTACTGCACTATGTTTTTTTAGGTTCTTTAGGAATATTATCTGTAAATATGGCAGCCAACGAACTAAAAGCAAGAAGGGCCCTACAGTACTCCGATCGCTCTAAATTGTATTCACATTGAAAGGCGTGAGCGCACACCATTCTCCATTGAAACAATATTCTGTCATTTTGAGTGAAAGAGAATGAACGTTTAGTTTTACTCGGGAGTAAAAGAGACAACATGTATTTGTCGGTACGGTTGTGTAATCGGAGTTTTGCCACGTTTTTCAAGGTCAAGGCCCTTCTTGCTTGTTCGGAGATGGCAACACTATTTATTAGATAATTTCCCGCAGTAAAAACTATCCTATATATTGACCCAGCTAACCAGCTATCAACACATCAAATTTCATCATAATCCATCCACTGGTTTTCTCGTGATGCAGTCACAGACAGACCAACAGACCAAAATTCTAAAATCCATAGATTCGGGTATCATTAATAATGGCTATATAAATTAGAATTTCCAAAAAAAAAAATTCAATGTACAGATTCTTCTAAGTTAAAATTTTTTGAAGTAACATAAGGACTGAAATAAAATATAAAAAAATCAAATTTATTTTAAGGTTATACGGAATTGTTTACTTATGAAATTTGTTCTAATTACTGCTATATTTTTATATTCAAATAGAAATTAATGTTATAATATTTAATATGTGTGAGTTATCGTATTTATAAAGTAAAAGTTTAACAGAAATAGCCCAAATTAGCTCTATACAATTTCTTTGTACGAGATAAGACATTTGTACTAGTATAAGTATAGTATTAAATTCACTTAATTAGTGTTTGCAGTGAAATATATATTAAAAAAAACATAAAAAGATAATATAATATAATTTAATGATAAATGTTGTAATGGTATAGTAAGGACATGTGATTAAAGGGGAAAAAATCATATAATGTTAAATATGCATGTAGAGGGAAAAAAGAGTAGAGGAAGACCAAAAAAGAGATGGATGGATTATGTAAAAGAAGATATGCGTGTAAAAGGAATGGATGTTAGGATGACGAATGACAGAGGAGAGTGGAAGAAGAATACGTGTTGTGACGACCCCACAGAGCGTGGGATAAGGGCCGGAAGAAGAAGAAGATAGTTTCATCATCATCATCAGCCCTTTTTAACGTCCCACTGCTGGGCACGGGCCTCGCTCAGTACAAGGGGGATCAGGCCATAGTCCACCGCGCTGGCCTAGTGCCTTACGAATACTTGCTAGGTTTTCTCAGACATGCAGGTTTCCTCACGATGTTTTCCTTCACCGTAAGGCAAGTGGTAATCATGATAGAAATGATTCGCACATGATAATATCAGAGGTGCGAGACCCGGATTTGAACCCGCATCACTCGGTTATACAAGCGACGCGTTACCGCTGGGCTACCACTGCCTATAAGTAAGAAGATAGTTTAATGATAAATAAATATTTTTAGGTTTTGAAAACATTTTTTTTAATATTTCAGAACTAACCCTGGGTATTCGTCGAATGCACGAATCGTTAGTGGCTCTGGCAGGAAGACTTCAAGCGTTGCACACACAAGTTGAATCACAAAAAGAGCAGTATCTAAACTTACGGAAATATGTCCTGAAAGATCCGACTAATGTATTTGAAACACCACCATGTGAGTTTGTTATTGGTTGTATAACTGTGGATGTTTTGTATTATTTTTCTTATTTTATAGAATTTGTATAATCTGGAGGTCTTGGGTTCGAATCCTGATATTATTTTTATTTGACAAAATTATCTATATAGTGAGATGTGCTATAAAATTAATACTCAATGATTCAAATAAAAATTTGAATAGTTTTATTTCCATTGTTGTTTCACTTGGGTTGATGCTTATTGAAAAAGAGAAGAATTATCACACGGAAACTTTTCGTTTTTTTGGCATGAAAGTAACATATCTGCTATTCCCAACTATAATTTATCTCTCTACCAAATTTCATCCATATCTGTTCAGTTATTCTAACATGATTGAGTAATAAACAAAGATCTTTAGAAAACATATTTATTATGTTACGTTTGGCTCAGTTTGTAGTGACTACTTACTGCCCAAGCGGTCGCGGGTTCGAGTCCCACTGGCGATATTCATTTGTTAAACATGGATGTTTGTACTCCAGTCATTGGTGTTTATATTTATAATATGTATGTATTTAAAGTTATATATGTGTAGTGTATCAACTATCTGGTATCCGTAACACAAGCCTCGTAGCTTATCATAGAACTGGATGGCACTATGTTTAATAATGTCACATATAAAAAGGCTAATGACAAGTGACACTATTGTAAATAATTTCTATATAAATCAAAGCGTGAAGGCATTCGTTTTATCACATTTATAATATGTATTATTAAAGATTATTTTATATTAAAACAATATTTTCTAACATTCCATTTACAGCTAACGGAAGTCTAGATCAAATACTAAACGATATAGAAGGGAGTCGAAAGAAGGCAAAGTCTCTAAATCTCTCAGAAATTACGATAAGCAGTGCTGTGGTGACTGACCCGAGGATCGCTTTAGGTAAATAACATACAATTCGTTAATTATATTATTATCTATACTTAAAATTATAAATCTGAAGAGTTTGTTTGTGTGTTTGAACGCGCTAATCTCAGGAACTACTGGTCCGTATTGAAAAAATCTTTTTGTGTTGGATAGCCATTTTATTGAGGAAGGCTATAGGCTATATTACATCACGCTACGACCATTAGGAGCATCAATGACAAATGTTGTAAAAACGGGAAAAAAATATTCCTTTTGAGAGCTTCCGTTGCGTGCGCTGCGTAAACGGTTAAAGTTATGCAAAAATCATGTATGACGGAATTCTTTCCCTATAAAATTTCTAAAAAAAGTCCACGATAGCATATGTCTAAGGTTGACTCGCATGACATTTTTTATGGTGATCAAATTTGTTTTAAGATAATGCCTTATTTGCGAAGGTGTTTAATAAACATGATATTAATTCTTATCCAAATAAATAAGTTATTCATCACAAGTATTTAATTTTATACAAAATTTCTTAGGCATTATTTGATTTCAATAAATATTTCACGAGATATCAGTTTTAACATAACTTCGCAACAAAATCACCGCGTGCAAGACTTTGGTTTCCAGCCTTTAAAACGCGAGCGTAGCCGCGGGAAAGGCTAGTGTTATATAAAAGAATAGACCCTGATATTTGGGGGGGTAATTCTTTTTGGGGCTAATTAATACAGGGGCAGATTGTGACTTTGGGAGGCCCTTTGCTAAAACTAATTCTTATTTTATCTACTTTTTAGTGTGTGACAATCATTGATATACTAGGAAAAAAGGTGTAGATAAGTCATACGCGTTCAAAAAGTGGCACACTAAAACTAGGCTATTGGCCTACCAACGCGTTGACGACGCACTGTCGAGAATTATATTTGTCTCTTTTTCACTGGCGATACTTGAATCATGCCATCCTATTTTGACGACTAATCGTAATGTAGTGTGTTATTGCAATATTTTTAGTTATTCTGTATTCATGTGTGCGTTAGTGTGCCGTTTTTGAAGATAGAATGTCGTTTAGGTAACGTATCTACACCTTTTTACTTATAATATCATTGGTGACAATACTAGAGAGAAAGTTTAAAGTTTTGTCCTTAATTAATATTTGACTTTATTACATTTTTAGATTATTTTTACATTATAAATTAACAGTGTTGTACTTTAAATAAGTAAATTTGTCTTGTAGGTCTATAACTCAACATATAGGTCCTGATTATATTTTTAGGAACCAGAAGTGGATTTTATAAATAAAAAAGAAATAACGACTAAGAACACGTGTGAACGCTTTGACGTTTGACAAGCAAAAAGCCCTGTCATCGGTTTGACACTTCCTTTTATAGATGCGATGCAACTTGCTACCGTTCCTTCCTATTTATTCCTAACACGGCCTCTCCTGATTATGCGTCGTCCTCGACCGCATCTAGTCTGTTGCTGGTTCCTGGTAAAGGCAGCGCATCAAGTTTACCGTTTAGTTCTTTAACCAACCTCAACAATAAATCACTACCTAGTGAGGTGTCTCGCTTGCATATACAAACCATACAGAGTTAAAATCAACGTTGCGCGTGTTTCAGTAACCTTTTACTATTAGGACAAGTTCCTCTACACACTGCCACAGGCCTTACAGAATAAACTTGCCTCAGTGTGTCAGTTCAGTGGTCCAGTAGCATCTACATCGGACCAATACACAACAACCCAGTAACAGCTACATCGGGTTTCCAACGATATTGATCCAGTAACATCTACATCGGATCATCTATCGGCATAGATCCAGTAACATCTACATCGGATCATCTATAGGCATAGATCCAGTAACATCTACATCGGATCACCTATCAGCATAGATCCAGTAACATCTACATCGGATCATCTATAGGCATAGATCCAGTAACATCTACATCGGATCACCTATCAGCATAGATCCAGTAACATCTACATCGGATCATCTATCAGCATAGATCCAGTAACATCTACATCGGATCATCTATAGGCATAGATCCAGTAACATCTACATCGGATCACCTATCAGCATAGATCCAGTAACATCTACATCGGATCATCTATAGGCATAGATCCAGTAACATCTACATCGGATCACCTATCAGCATAGATCCAGTAACATCTACATCGGATCATCTATCGACATAGATCCAGTAACAACTACATCGGATCATCTATCGACACGGACCCAGTAACAACTACATCGGGTCGATATAAATAACACAGTCAAATGGATAACCATCAGACTTAACCAACAACACAACATAAGTGTGTGCAAAATACTCACTTTAAAAGAACGCTACACACGTTTCATGGTACCACTCCCCTCGCTGGGGCACCATATACTCAGCCACCACCTATATCCAGCGAGTCCTAAGAACTGCCGGGCTTGACGTTTTGTGGCAAACGGATGCTTACCAATGCTTCTAATTTGCGAGGACTCGGCCTCACCTGACACCGACTCACCATCCAGCCTTCGGATACTTCGGTAACTTTTGATCTGTAGCCGCTGCCGCCACTCCGCGGCGCGCGCTTTCAGAAGTACATACCGAGCTGACTCGCTGTCGCCGTCGCCGACATTGCCACGACTTTGTAACTGGCACCGCCGCCTCGTCATAAAGCCGCCGCCGGCACCGTGGCCGCCATATCAAAAGCGCAGCCGGCCGCCGCCGAGTCACGACCTCACGCATGGCCTACGATTCTCAGAAACCGCGCGAGCAAATATGTATAAAAGAAGCCAGACGTTTTAAATAAAGACATTCCACATTTGACACTCAACGCGACTACTGGTCTTTCATTTCAATACGTGTAAAGATCCTTAGAACGTTTGCAGGTAGCGACTAGTACTATGCCTATCACGGGACATATGCATAACGCGGGGATGCGACTGTGACCTAGTTCGCGAACGACACCTATCACTATCACTGGAATGTCTTCCTATCTATGAAAATCACATGATCTACCACGAGAATGAAGACGCTGCGATCTACTCATTATTTTGAGCAAAATAACGCACGGTACAAAAAAATTACATATTTAACGAGTCGCGCACTGGTTAAGCGTTAAATTTGAAAAAATGGATAGTCCAAACGGTCAGGCTATGTGCAGATCCGATCCCACTTCTGATTTTAGGAACCAGAAGTGGATTTTATAAATAAAAAAGAAATAACGACTAAGAACACGTGTGAACGCTTTGACGTTTGACAAGCAAAAAGCCCTGTCATCGGTTTGACACTTCCTTTTATAGATGCGATGCAACTTGCTACCGTTCCTTCCTATTTATTCCTAACAATATATTAATAATTACTAGGAATATTTGTTTTAAAGTATTTTTGTAAAACATTAAATATTAATATATATTTTTCTTTTAATAATTAATAATCAGCTGGCAACATTCAACAATTGGCTGGACCAACTCCGTTCACGTATCTAGCGAGTACCATATCTGCGTTCCCTACCGGCGATACTACTGGTAAATTTTATTATTTTTTTTGTGTATAATTTTTAATAGATCAAATTAAATTAAAATTTAACTAAACCAAGTATCGATAATAAATAATTATTACCATTTCAATAAATATTTTTTTTAAATAATACTTAATGTACAGAATTTACTAGATAAGAATTTAATGATATGTATATGTTACAACTGATTTTAAGTATTTACCCATCATACCTACTATATAATTTATCGACAATTACATTTTTGTTCCAATCTTCTAATCAATTCTAGTTTTCACTATGGCGTTTTGTGTAAACTAGTTTTGACTTACTACTTACAACTTTAAAACGCGTTGTAACTGAGAACTGTTTTTAACTGTAACTGTATATAAATTGAATATTACATAAATCTAATGCGATCCATAAATAATTTTTATTTATTTTTTATTTTATAATTTAATAATATTTATAATATAAAAATGACCATACCCAGGATCGAACTGGCAGCCCACGCCGCAGCCGAGCCTCACCACAACGAACATATCCTTCACCTCGAGCGCGCCAAACGACTCCTCCTTCCAACTGCAGAAGCCGCCCGGAAAGCGCGGAAAACAATGATATTGGCGGTAATATCCCAAGTGGGATAGACATTGATGACATTTAGTGCTCAGTGATACAAATTACTAGATAATATAATAATTATTGAAGACGGGAATGGATGAAGGTAGAATTTCGAGAAATTTAGGTTCAAAATTTGTATATAAAATGGCTGTCAAGTGTAGTGAACTGGATTGTAATAGACATTAATATGGCTGTGTTAAGATTCAAAACTTTTTATGCGTCAATAATAATAACCGATATATAATAGCGAAAATTAGAGAATGCGACATATTACGAGTACCTTCGTCCAGTCACGTCTGCAATTAATTTAATTAATCTTCTTTGTTAGTGCCTCGAAAAAGTGACAGTATCTGTGTTCTGTGTGCATTAGTGTATTACTTCGTCGATGTCATTTGGAATGGATTAGAGAGATCGGTAGTAGCCCAGTGTTAACGCACTTCCTTGTATAACCGAGTGATGCGGGTTCAAATCCGAGTCACGCACCTCTAATATTTTCATGCGCGAATCGTTTCTAACATACCTTACAATGGAGGAAAAAACATCGTGAGGAAACTTGCATGTCTGAGAGATCTTAGCAAGTTTTTGAAAGGCATGTGAAGTCCGCCAACCCGCATTAGGCCAGCGCGGTGGACTATGGCCTGATCCCCCTCGTACTGAGGGAGGCCCGTGCTTAGTAGTGGGACGTTAAAAAGGGCTGATTATAATATATTTTTCGTGATAGGTCACAGACAGGCAAAACTTTCTAAAAACTAGATTCTACCACTGTATTGAAAATAATGACTTAAAGATTTAAAAAAATATTAAACATAAATTCGACTCGGAATTTTATTATATGTATAGAATATATATCAAACCTCAGTATAAATACCTTTTTTTTAAATGGCTTAGAACCTTATTTCCGCGTTGTCTATTCAACTCTATACGACCTTGACGAAGTAATCTATGCCAAACTGGTATGCCTAAATTAAAAAAAAAATAGATGACAAATTGACTAACCTTTTATGCATGGAGGTTACAGAATAAGAGGAGGATCGTTTTATACTAAAGCATTACACACTTGTCCCTGAAAATTTGTAGAATTTATAACGCGCTGCCATCGGTAAGTAGTATCTGTGAAGTTAGCTGTTTATGAGTACAAGTAGATGAAGTTAGTATTGACTATTGAGACAACGTGAAGTTAGGCATTGAGACAACTTAGCGATCGCAGCGCCTCCTTAGTTTGTCCATATTTCTGAGTAACTACATTCTAGGGCGATCTTCCCCATTTTCTCTAACCTCCATGCTTTTATGGGCTGTCAAATTGACATAATTTTATCATTTTGACAGATTCCCCATAGATTAGTATTATAATGAAAGCAACCAGAAGTGTCACTTATTTGGAAATTATGACTGTGTATTGATTACAAAGCAATAAAATGTATATTTGTAGGGGAATAAAATTTTGCGTAATTCGCGGTTTTTTTGATGTAAAATAGTGTTTTTTGATTTAAAAAATCCTGAAGTTAAGGGTAATGGTGTTAACTGTCAAAGTTAGTGTGAATGCATTTTCGATGCAATAAAATGTACTTTATATTACTGTCGCAGGCATACCGATATGATTCTGTGTTGTTAATGTGTAAAGTGTGTTTTTAACCGACTTCTAATAGGAGGTGGTTTTATGTTAGTATGTATGTTTTTTCACAAACTTCACCGATAGTTGCAGATTCAAGCAAACTTGTGAAATGCCTAAGGCAAATTGTATAGCATCGTAGCACGAATTTTACTTTAGAATGTAGATATTAACAAAATAACTAAAGGTTTTGTTTTTTTTATAATTCGAAAAAAAATAATGCAAAAAAATAATAGTCGTTCTTTGGCACTTTATAAAGATTTGTAAGCAGATAGTGTTTGTTTATGAATATGATGAATCTTGAAAAACACTCTTACAAGCTACGGAACTACGTCTTTCAGTGTTTTAGTACATATTCAGTTTTAAACGTCCTAATGCGTATCTGGGGCCTCTTTCAATACGCTGGCCTAATGCGATTTGGCGACTTCCATATGTCTTTTGAAGTCTTTCTTTTGAGTAGAGACCTGGATTGAACCCGCTTTCCTGGACTTTCCAAGCAAACGCATTACCACTGGGCTAATTGCAATAACAATAAAATAAATTAATAATGAATAAATAAGAAATGAATCTACAATATGCCCCCGACATTATTATTCTATTCCGTGTTTTTCTCTACGAGTATAATACATAAAATATTTTAACGTAATTGTGTAATAAAATGTTAATTTTTGCCTTTTTGGCATTAAATATTTTTGTGCTCGATACTATTATAGTAAAAATGTAGAAATATATAAGAATAGTTTTAAGTCTTTAGAGTTTTGTAGAAATAAAGTGAAAGCGAAATCCTTATTATTTCGTCATTTTGTCTGTCAGTATTATATAGCCTTTTTATGGAGCTATTTTTAATGATATTTCTATATGAATAGGTCTTAAATTAATTGCTCTGTAGATAAATTTGGGAAAATAATTAGGAAAAATGGGTTTACATGTACATAAGGCTTAAAATTTTCATACCTACCAAATATAAAAAAAAAAACATTAAAATCCATGGAGCCGTTTCGGAGGAGTGACAACATCGTGGCACGAGATTTTTATATATATTTAAATATAAATATGTTGGAACATCATTTTGACAGATTCCCCATAGATTAGTATTATAATGAAAGCAACCAGAAGTGTCACTTATTTGGAAATTAAATTGACTGTGTATTGATTACAAAGCAATAAAATGGATATTTGTAAGGGCTATCTAGTTCCATGGTAAGTTACATGCCTTGAGGTTGAAAAAATAAAACAAAACTAATAAATTATGTCGTCCGCTTGTATTGGCGGGAAATATTTAAGTTTTGTAAGTTACTAAAAATAGTGAATATGGTGTGGAATTCCATTATTTGATACGTAGGCGTCATCTAGTCCAGCTCCCACATCAATATGTTTCAGGAGAAATCTATCCATCTTAAAATATGATAATTGACGTAAATGAGGGCTTTTGCGTTTGAATTTGCCCCTAGGGGCTTTTGTGTAGCGTGAGGTCTCCGAAATGTCAAATGTCACTGTTTGTCGGTTGCATGGAGGTTAGAGAACAGGAGGACGAGCTTCATGCTAAATAAAGTATTACCCGCCTGTCCCTGAAAATTTGTAAGGAGTATCTGTGAAGTTAGCTGTTTATGAGTACAAGTAGATGAAGTTAGTATTGAAACAACGTGAAGTTTGGCATTGAGACAACTTAGCGATCGCAGCGACTCCTTAGTCTATATTTCTGAGACACTACATTCTAGGGCGATCGTCTTCCTGTTCTCTAACCGCCATGGTCGGTTGGTTACGCAGTTTATTTCGATTTACATGAATGTTAACAATATTTTGCAATAAGTTGGATTGATCATGGCAAATAAAAGTTGAGGATCGCTACTTACCATTGCTTTGAGACAGTTTAATCTTTTGGAAACTTATGTCTACCTTTTTTCCGAGCGATATTCGACTGCGCAACACCGTGGCTTAGACAATACGTGTACTCTACAGTGTTTTTTCGTATTAAATGTGATTTAAATGTAAATTTTTGTTTTGGCGCCCGTAAAATCAAACTTTAGTTAAAGACCTCACTCTACAGTGGCGCCACCTGGTGAGACAAAAACAATAGTTCTCATTTTGTGTGTAGATATAAAAAATAAATAAATAAATATATATATATATATATATATATATATATATATATATATATATATATATATATATATATATATATATATATATATATATATATATATATATATATATATATATATATATATATATATATATATATATATATATATATATATATATATATATAATATCCTGACAAAAACGAACTTTGTAAACTCTATTCTAAGATACTTCTAGTTTCAGCAGTTATGAGTATTTATTGAAAAACGTAACGAAAAAGTAATTACGAAACATTGTTATGAAATAGGTCTAGTTGTAACTAAACAGTAATTGTAAGACTTGTTATATAAAGGCGAGTGTAAACCGTTATATTAACTTTTTTCTATTTTTTTATTTATTGTAATGTGTATTAATAATAATAATAATAATAATAATATTCTTTATTCAAGTGACCAGTGACTCATTATGGTTAGTAAGCGAAAAAAATATTTCTTAGATACTAGGTTAGTTGAATTATTACATTTTTTTTTAAATGTTACAATACAATACACACGAATCACCGCTGCACCATTCCGTTTTCAATGGCACAACAGCGATTAATGTATATGCAATCCAGTCTATTTGCTATCATGCTCAGAATTCTGTTGGCACTACCTCGTACCCTACGCACCAGAGACCCGCATCTTTTTCTCATGAGGGCGTTAAAGCAATCAACACGCGCTTCAGCGAACATCCCTGAGGCGCTGCAGTATCGAGGGAGCCCCAACAGCACCCTGAACGCGTTATTGTATTGAACGCGGAGAGCACTATAAGATTTTTGAGTATATCCTGCCCATAGGCTGCACGTGTAAAAAGATGTACAATATGCTCTAAATAATGTTACTAACGCATTCAGCACAAGCTCACGCACAACGGGCATCTACTGCCTAAGTGCGGAAACCAGCCGTGCAAAGAAGAAGAAGAAGTTCCTGACAACTTCTTTTCGATACAATAACTTGAAGTTTTTAATGATACCTTGGTCCATAGGCTGTAATTTTGATGTAGTATTGGCAGGCAGGCAATGTATTTTAACAGCTTTCATATGTGGAATATCATTATGAGCTGTACAATTATCAAGGAACAACAAGATTTTTCTTTTTTCTTTGGCCATTTTCTTATCAATGTTTATGAGCCAGTTTTTGAAAATTGCAGAAGTCATCCATGCTTTTGTATTCGCTTCATATTGCAGTGGTTGTGATTTACATCTTGAAAAACAACGAGGTTTTTAGATTTGCCGATGACTAATGGTGAGAGTTTTTCTGTGCCCGACATGTTAGCTCCTAGGAGGATAGTTAAATGTTCCTTGCTATGCTTCCCACCATGGCATTTATCATTTTTAAAAGTTTGAGTCTTATCAGGAAGACATTTAAAAAACAGGCCTGTTTCGTCAGCATTGAAGATATTGTCAGGTTCGTAACCATGTAACAAATCTTGCAATTCACTTTTCCATTTGTTACAGGTTTCAATGTTGACACTTGCACTTTCCCCACAAACTTTTTTAAAAACAAGATCCTGTCTTCTTTTGAATTTTTCTAACCATCCATTACTGGATCTGAAATTAACGAGTCCCAATGATTTAGAGAATATTTGGGCTCTTTCTTGTAACAGTGGTCCACTAACACTGATATTTTGGCTGCGACACTGCTCAAACCATTTAAGTAAGCACTCCTCCAAGCCCGGATATTCTGCAATTCGTCGTCTTTTGCAGGACAAACTTTGACCGTTTTCTATTTTTCTCATGATGTCTGATTCATTTTTTATTATTGTTGAAAGAGTACTCATTGACAGGCCAAATTGTTCAGCAACATCTTTCTTTTTTTGACACCTCTTCACAGCTTCGAGCACTTCTAATTTTTCAGCAAGACTCAAAGTTTTTAGTTTACGTTTCACAGCACTCATGTTAACTGTTGTACTAATTGATGTGTATTGCAGTAGAACCAAACTACTTCTGACAGTATTTAAGTCGAAAACAAATGACTTAATCAAATCGTTTATTAATTTTATCTCCGGGTAATCTTGAAAATATTTGCCTTCTTTTTAATTTCCCTACTAACATTGTTATCTCATTTATTGTTACTATCAATTTGGTTACTGTTACTTAATGGAGTACTTGCTCTGAGTGTATAATCGTGATCATTTTTTATTGATTCACATAAATTTATTTCCATTCATCCTCATTAATTTCTAAAACTGAATGTAATTTTTCACTCTCAGTACCATCGGCTTTTGAATTCTCATCAGAATCACTTTGGTTATCCTTATTATCGTAGTTTGCCCAGTCATTCTTAGCGTGTTTTGGATCATTTCCCTATCCTCGCCATTTTTCATTTTGTAAGCTGTCTTGGAATTCTTCATCATTTTGTACGCCTTCAAACTTTTCATCATGAAGATTTGAATCCTCGATTCACATGGTACAATCATCAATATTATTATCTACGAATTGAGTGAACTTATTTTGTAGGATAACAACACAACCCAGTAAGTATTTCAGGTGAGCTTTTACAAAAATATCGATTCTTGCTGGAAGAGTAATTTATTTTTTTAAGAATAATTTCAAGTCTAGCAGCAGCTAAGTAGATGAAGGTCGCAACTTTTTCATGGAATACAAACTTTGGTCCATAGATAGAAATTCCTTGACATTTTTTATTAATGGATCTTTAAATAGCGGAACGTAGAAACAATTTAACGTCTTACCAGTACGTAAAATATTAGTAGGATATGAAAGGAGATGACTTGCCTATGATGCTATGGTAAGATTATCGCCGCTTATACTAAACAAATGATCATGTAATAAATCTTTCTTGTCAGAATCAATATCCATTGATTTTATTTTTTCTTCTATATTCTCAACCATAACCTTAATTTTTCGGTTGCCAATAAGAGTTTCTAACTCAACTCGAGCGTCTCGTTGTGTAATTTCGTCCTCATGATAACTTATTACTGTATCCTCATATTCTGTACAACAAATAATAAGTATTAATATTAAAATCCGTTCCATCTCTTCCCACTTTTCACATTCAATGAGTAAAGCAATACAATATAAATAAAATGATTTATCATTTTTATGAGTTACAGATTTCCAGCATTTCCATAAACTAACTGCATGAATGAAATGAGCAGTATCCAGCCTAATGTATGTATTAGGCTGGATTGTAGTTCTGACTTTTATTTTACTAGCTGACCCGGCCACGCGTTGCTGTGGCTAAAGTTTGGCTAGGGGAAGTACGTTGAACACAATTAATTAAAATGTTCTTACACTTGATATTAAGCAGAAATCAATAGGTACAAAATAAAAATTTATCAGATTTATTATTTCTATTTATTTTATAACAAATATAAGTATATTACAGTATAATACAGTAAATAACATGTGACGCTTAAACTCATAAATGAGGTATGCAAGGCAGACAGTCTTAAACTTTTAAACATTAATATCTATTTTTTTGAATTATAAATACTTTCAATTTCAATTTAATTTAACACCAAGCGGTGCACAATGTTTTTGGTTAACCTGTCTTTAGCTAACACAAATAGATTCGACGGTTTCCCAACACGTGAACACGCAACATATAGTTGCCCATGAGAAAAACATGGATTTTCCAAATCTAAACCACAAATGGACATTGTTTGACCTTGAGATTTATTTATAGACATGGCGAAAGCTAAACGAATTGGAAACTGTAGCCTTTTGAAGGGTATGGTAGAATCTGATGGTATCATCGGAATACGTGGCAGCAGGACCACTTTTCCTTTAAACTTCCCAGCCAAAATGGTTGCTTCAAGAATGTTTCCGGTGATCTTTTTGATGACCAAACGCGTACCGTTACATAATTGAGGTGGATTCAAATTACGGAGGAGAATAATAGGGGAACCAATCTTTAATCGAAGATTATGTGGTAGCATTCCAGGGATATCTAATGAATTTAAAAATTCAATCGGAAAATTTACACTTTCATTTTCATCAACAACAGTATCGATTGATTTAAAAGACATCAGATCGCCTGGTAACAACTGTTGTATCTGGAAGTTCATTTCATCAACATCAACGTTTTTGGCTGCCAAAATCGCCCGTTGACTAAGCCATTCATGATTGATTCAAATAATTATTCTGTATATCCGGGAAAATACTCTGAATTAATTCATTTTTATCCTGAACAACAGTGCAAACATTGTCTGGTAGTTTAATGCATTGCGTATTTAGTTGCAGTTCTATTTTACCGTTCCCAATATCTAGTAGTTGTTCGGAAAATATTTGTGCTGATGGATCATTTTGCAATTGTACTCGCATATTTATGGTCAATCGAAGTGTTTCAACACTTCGCCATAAGAATGATTGTTTCAAACATGCATTAATCTCATCCGCGAAAGTAGAGCGAGGTATAACCGGTAAGGTCTGCCGGAAGTCACCAGACAAAAGTAAGATAGCACCACCGAAAAGTTTATTATTGCTGTTTAAATCTTGCATAGTTCTGTTTAATGCTTCAAGTGAATATTTGTGTGCCATTGTGCACTCATCCCAAATTATTATAGAACTCTTCCGCAACACTGCAGCTATTCCACTATTCTTTTTGATGTTACACATTGCATCTGGTTTATTATGAACGTCCAATGGCAGCTTGAATGTTGAATGTGCTGTTCGCCCACCATCCAGTAAAGTAGCCGCAATGCCTGACGATGCTACTGCTAATGCGATTTTTTGTTGCGACCGTATTTTGGCAAGAATCAACGATATTAAAAATGTCTTACCGGTTCCACCGGGTGCATCCAAGAAAAAAAAACCGCCTTGTTCAGCAGCAACAGCCAGCATAATCCGATCATAAATAATTTTTTGTTCTGCTGTCAGTAACGGTTCACTGTTCATGATAATTGTTGCTAAACTTCCATGGTCATATTGATTTTCTCGTTGTAAATCGGTATTGACTAAGTCGGTGGCTGGACGATTAGGTGATGGCATACCATAATGATTAAGTGGTAAATTTGAAATAAGAACACATAAATCCTCGATTAAGACCAATGCTTCATTGTACATCTCTGGTGTATAATCTATGTTTTGGGATTGATTTGTTTGTCTAATTCGGTGCAAGATGTCTTCTGTCATACAATTTTTATATTTTCCCACAAAGTTTGTGCTTGCGAGGGATAACATGTCGTCAAAATAATTGCAAACAAATTATTCGGTGTTGATGTCAACGCAGCATCAGCAAGCGTTAAGTCCCAATGGTTATCGTCTTCTAGCAATTGCAGTTCACGACATGCATCCTGGTATGTATTGAATACTCGACCATTAACTGTTCGTAAAAATTCAAAAGACGTTGGTCCGGGAACATTCACCAATAACAAACGTAAATAGAAGCACTCACGTTGCTTTGGATGTACCAAAATCAAAATCAAATCAAAATATACTTTATTCAAATAGACTTTTACAAGCACTTTTGAATCGTCACTTTTACATTATTAATATAAATCAAGTGTCAGTCTGTAAGTCTGGGACTTGGGAGTAAGCTACCACCGACTCGGAATGCAGTTCTGCCGAGAAGAGCCGGCGAGAAACTCAGCAGTTGCTCTTTTCAAAAAAATATTTGATTACAATATTTATTGCATTACAATATTTATTTACCGTGTAAAGTCTCCCCAATGTCTTAGCTTTGAATATGCCTGTAATGGAAGGATGTGGTTTTCCTTGTTTCCGTGGCTCCCATTTTTTACTGGATTTGTTCCATGTGAAATAACGTGGAACATCACCATACACCAATGTCTTCGCGAATTGGCCAAAAACATCAGGTTTTTGACACAATGTAAAAAATTCAGTTAGAGTCGTTTTCGGAGCTTCGAACGCTCTTTGGAGAACATTTTCTTCAGTGAAGTATACACGTTGACCGTTTTCAAGATGTTTTGCCAGATGTTGGACAGCAGGATCTCTTTCGTGGATGGGAAAGCTGAGAATATGCCAAATAGCTTCATTGCTGCTAATGTATCTGACCATTTGGTATCGTGCTATTTCGTCATTTTTATTAATGTTTTGTACTTCAAATATGGCCAAATCACTGCCTTTGTTTACATAATTACAAATATACTTAATTGATTTAACAGAACTGCAAAGCTCAACATTGATATGAGCTTTGTAAGTTTTTGAAAGTAGTGGTGAGTATGGTACCACCCACTCATTATCAAACTCAACTTGATTTGGAAAGTTCGGCAGTCGCATTGTAAATGTGTGGCCACCATTCTCAGTACTTCTGCGGCGATACTTTGGATAACCATCAATATCCGTGATCGTGTCATTCGTATGCGGCTTTGGGAAATTTTTTTTACATTTTCCATTTTCCATGCACGGTGACGTCATGTTGAAAGCACCGCATGGCCCATGGATCATGTGTTTGGTGACAATATAATTCTTGATCAATTAATGGGTCTGGAATTTCGGCTGAAATTATTTGATCGATTTCTTCAGGACGGATTCTATCTTTAAGCCAAACCAAAATGTGGGCATGAGGCAAACCTCGCTTTTGCCACTCTATCGTATACAGCCAACAACGTGTGATACCAAAAATTGAATATTTAATAAAATCAATTAAGGATTTCAATTTTTGTTTAAACACACGTGCAGTTAAATCATGACGATGAATGGCTTGTTGTCCTGGCAATAGTAAAGTTTGTATCTCTTCCCAATTCGGATTACATGTGAATGTAATAAATAAATCCGGTCGGCCGTAATGACGTACGTAAGTCATCGCATCTTGCATGTATTCCTGCATGTTCCGTGGACTGCCGATGTAGCTTGAAGGTAAAATGAAAGCATTACCGATGTCATTGGGATTTAAATTTCCATCGATGTTTCCAGCAACAGCATCTCGTAAGTGAATATATTCTTCCGATCCGTGCACGACTTTCTGCAGTCCTGATTCTTTGAGCTGCATTTCTTGTTTCGATTTGTTCTGGTAATTGCTGAGCTCTTTCAACACGTTTGCGTCGCGACCCTTTGCTGCTCGTGTTGTTGAGGTTAGATTTTTTCGGTGGCATTTGACTGAAAATAATAATTTAATCGTTTAAATATTAGAAAGAGGAACTGAAAAACATGTTATCATAGCACATTGAAATAATAAGTGCAAAATAATTTTCAATAGAGATTAAATAAAAGTAATATAAAAATTTTTGTACAATTATTGAAAAAGTGTGGGGAGTTTTGTGCCATTTTCTCATTGATATATTAATTAACTTTTATAAAACTATGTGATATAAAATATAATTTATTATTCGTTTAAATATGAGAAAAAAAAATTGAAAATCATTCTAATTAACTTTTAAAATTATGTGATAATACTGACATGTACATATTTAAATTATAGAGTTTAAATAATAATTTCAATAATAATTGAAATACTAATTTAATCGTTTAAATATAAGAAAAAAAATCTGAAAAACTTGTTATCATAGCACATTGAAATAATAAGTGCTAAATATTTTTTAATAGCGGTTAAATGAAAACAATAAAAAAAATATTTGTACAACTATTGAAAAAGTATAGGAAATTGTGTATTATAATAAAAAAAAAATAAAAGGCAATCTAGAAATACATGTTTTCGAGCTGGTGATATGAAAATTGATAGACAAAAACAGTAATCAATAAAATTTTATGTTATTATTTATAATTCTAAAAAATATTCAAACTGAACACTACACAATAATAACACAATACAATTATAAAAATCCTTCACGAAAAATTGTAATAGTATGGTTATTATATTGACATTATCCCGCTCAATTGTTGTTTTTAAAATTTATCCCCAATAGGGAAAGGCAAAGGACTATAGTCCATACAGCCTAGTCTGTATTTGTTATCCCGCTCAATATTTGAATGAGAGTGCTCTTAACACTGACCTCTATAATACCACTGGACTGGCTGTTGTCAACGTGCTTTTGTGGCTGCTTGATATTCGCCATTTTGGCGCTGTCGGACGTAGCGAGACGTAGCGAGAGTTTGTGGTACTAAAACTGATGATGTCGATTTAAAGATTTTTATTTTTTTATTTTTATTAATCAATAACCGTATCATCATAATTACTACTTATGTTATATTAACAACGAAAATGCAAAATTACTTTACAGTAAACAAACACTTCTCGCTGTCATTTGCAATATATGTCAAAATTAGTTCTCGGGACTCTCGCTAGTGGCGCTTCAAATGGACACAAAAAAATTGCTGTCAAACGCTGGGAACAGCCATTCCAGTGGTATTATAGAGGTCAGTGGGTGGTGGCGCTAACTCTTCCCCGTCCCTGAGGGCCTGGTACTTGGTTTAACGCAACCTTGTTGGAAGTGATGAAGCATGAGAAGTTTCACTTCAATAAAAATAAAAAAGTAACAAAAGTGTATATAAATTTAAATATATATTACGATAAAGTAAAATATTTTATTTTTATTTACTATTTTATTTCTAAATTCTATATTCAAACGCGCCATCTATAATCTGTGCAACTTAGATGCCAAGCCGCCATCTATAAATACACACTAAAGTCGTATAATAAATATTTAATTTGTAATAACTAATATTGAGATCAATAATTAAGATAAAAACTACCCTATCTCGTAAGTTTGACCAAATTACATATGCTTACAAAATTTGATGAAAATTGGTTCAGCAGTTTAGGAGTCCATTGAGGACAAACATTGTGACACGAGATTTATATATATTAAGATTAAAATATAATTCATAGTATTAGGACATTTTGGAGTAATAATGCAGATTTCACACAATGAATTTTTATTTAGATGAAGCACAACAAACACCCGGCGTCCACCATTACAGACTCTTCAAGAGAGAGTTGCCAGTGTTCCAAATCAAAATAAGTGTTGCCTTACATAATAGATACAGCATATTTAACACATTGTAATCTGACAATGAATGGATATTGAATGCTAAAGAGACTGCGTTAAGAAATGCACGTGAACCGTCACTTACAACTTCATGACGGGGTAGTTTAACTTCTCGTAACCATTTTTTCAGCCATATGATAATATAATCAGCATAATGAACTTCTGACAGCACCTGAAAAACGGATACGGAAGTACCGGAATAATTGATGACAATTTCGTACAAAAATATCGCACTTGTATTGTGTTGTGTTCAATGTTATTGTAATCAAACTTTTTTGCTGCTCCTCCAGTTGCATCGATAGAAACTGATGACCAGTTTCAGACAAGTACTAAGCTCAGTGAAAACATAGTCTTCTTTTCTATGTGCAGTACTAAAATTTTTTTCCGCTACTGAAATTTCGGAAATAAATGTAGCTGTTTATCTTTGTTTCTGGTTACCTTCTTATAAAATATGCATTTCAACGATTTTTTCGACGCTGCTGGTGTCCTTGATTACGAACGAGATTTTGAAGTAAGCTTTTCCACGCTTGCTTTGGAAGTTGAAGCAGACACTTCTTCTTTATACAACGATAGATTCAACCAGTTCAACTAAATCATTCAGCAGTTTGGTCGGGTCTCGGTCTTTGCTTTCAAAATGCTTATTTAGCTATTGCACTTCATCTAAAATAGGCAATAAATATAACAGATATAGGTGATTGACAGGATCGTTATAACATTTCTGCCGTATAGCAATTTTCCTTTTGTCTCACAATTTCGAAATGCGTTTTCAGTTCCAGCCATTGATCTATAATCCGGTGGACAACAGGCTCAATGGACAACCATCTCGTACTGCACACCTGAGTTATTTTCAAATGTTCTTTTCCACAGTATATGGTTTTGTATATCTCCTTGTAAAATAACTGTCGGTTGGAAGCATGGCTAAACCATTTATAAGTTTCACGTATTAAAAACTCAATAGTTTTCGGAAGTGACTCCTCAGACGCATGTGTGATAGCCAATTGCAGGAAATGGCAAAGGCACCGCACCAAAAACAGATTTTCATTGCCAGTATCAATTTTCAATAAGCTGTGAACAACGTTGTTGAGACTAGTCATAGTACTGACATTATTCGTGCCTAGAGTGATGGATCCAATTATGGACATGTTAAGATTGTCTACTTAGAGTTTTCTAAATAACGCTAGTAATTTTAAGTGAATAAAAACTGTGTTTTACTACCTGCATAAGGAAATATATAAGCAATATGAAAATCAAAGTTAAAACTATAAAGGATTTGTATATTTCCTTTAAATCTAATATTATCTCGAATACACCAAATCTCCAATAATTGACATCTAAAATCTATTAATGGACAACCAATAATGGACTAACCCAGTAAAGAACAATCAGATTAATAAATTCAAACAACATATTTAATTACAACAAATCAGCCTTTAATTAACTTTTAAAGTGTAATTCTGAAGTTGGTACAGTTTCATAATAATATGAAACGTTTTTCCCCCGAAGGGATAAAAACGATGTATTTCATGTCTTGCCTAGGCTTGACCTATGAGATAACGTCCTTCAATATACCCTGAATACACTCGTGTCTTAGTTCCCCGCGTCGCCCTAGCCGCGGTCCAACCCGTCCCGCACCCCGTCCGAGGGCGCGCGGCCGGCAATGAGCGCGGTATTTGTCAGTAACTTGAAATTATAAGTCGTCAAGAGCTTACCTGGTCAAGCCTAGGCAAGACATGAAATACATCGTTTTTATCCCTTCGGGGGAAAAACGTTTCATATTTCATGGTCTGTGCCGTCGGCTTGACCTATGAGAAATCTTTGGGTTCTGACGACGCGGGGAAAGCGTACTGTGATAATAACTAGTAAGTAAAATGAGTGCTTGTATTTAATTAAACAAAAGTTAATTTTAATATATTTTGTATTTATGTAATAGTTACAGAATTATCAAGAAATAACTATATATAATCACATCGTCGTAAAACTAGAATTGACTAAACTTAAGTCATTGGCATTATCTTTGGACGAAGTAGTAATTATTTCCTTAAAGTAGTGTTTAATCACATTCTTATCACTTTTCCAGTTACCATTCTTTAATATTATGTCAATTGGGACATTATTGTCCTTTCTAGAAGAAGCGACAGCAGACCTGATACTGCCTGGTGAAAAATTGATGTTCAATTCTGCAAAAGCGGTTTTTATCCATCCTGCTATAATCGTTTTAGATGCAGCTGCCACACGTCCTCTAGAAGTAATAAACAAAGAATGGATCCGATTGCCTCCAACGTTTCTTCTGGATTCTGATATAGTAAGGTATAACTTAATCCAATGAACCGGATCAAGCTTCTTGTTTGGTACTTGTATTAGTTTCCAAGCTGATTGTCTATGAGATCGGCAATCCGTTTTAGACCCGAATTCTGGCCAAAATGTAATGGAAGCATCGTCTATTGCCATACTGCTATCATCAATTTTAAGTAAAGTAAGATCATGAATTCTTCTACCTGATGCTAGTAGTAGCAAGAGCGCTAGATGTCGGGCAACTTTAAAAATATTATCTTCCTGTATGGATGCATTATCTAGCCACTCTATAATCTGTTTAACATCCCAAATTTCTTTTTTAACTGAAATTGGTTTTGATAATTCAATAGCTTTTATAATCTGTTTAACAATTGGGCTATCTGAAATAGAATTCCTATTAAAAGGATCAGAAAAAGTAGCAATCACTGATTTGTGCAATTTGATGGTGTTAGGCAATAATTTCTTAACTCTGTGTAAATAACTTAAATGTTGAGCTACTGTTGCTGCTTCCGGTTTATTAGGATTAAGACCAAACGTTCTACATCTGGTTAGCCACATTTTCCATGGGGCGCGATATGTTTTAAATGAAGAGCTGCGCCATGCTTTTTGTATGAGATTACGGTCTTCTTCTGACCAGTCCTTGATTAATGTAGACCACCCCGTACCTTCCAGGCCTCCAAATGTAGATTTTTGATTTTCGCCAGATTTGTTTGAGCCGTTATGTCTTTCAGATGATGATGAAGGTTCCGAATTTGAAATGGGCGGTCTATCGCTCGTGACCTCAGATCCGATCTCCAAAAAACGCGTTTCCAGCGAGGAACAATCAGTATGTATATGCCTTTTGCTTGATTTAGATGGGCTAAGACTCGAGGGATTAGCGAGGGGGGGGGGTGGAAATATCCAGGCTAACTTGTACTCCCATGTCCTGCTGAATGCATCTATGAATAGAGCTGATTTGTCCCTCACGTCTCGGGAAACATACATTGGAACTACTTTTGAACTGTTTGTCGCAAACAAGTCCACTTCCGGAACACCCCACATTTGAAATATGTGGTGGCATATCTTCGTTGAAAGATGCCAGTCCGACAGATATCTCTGCCGGGATAGACTGTCGGATACATCGTTGTATATTCCTGGTATGTACTGGGGACATATTTCTGAATGTAGCTCCTTGACCAGTGTTAGTAGCTGGGATACTAGAGTTGTCAGCTGTGATGATTTGGCCCCACCTTGATTCTTTATGTATGCAATTGCTGTCCGATTGTCTGACTGTACAACAATTCTCTTGTTTTTTAATAAATTCTTCTCTGCTTGAACAGCTAGAAGTACGACGAACAACTCTTTTTTGTTGATGTGCCATTGAGATTGGTGAATGTCCCAAGTGCCGCTTATATGCTTTTCGTCTACCTGAGCTCCCCAACCTTCGTCTGAAGCATCTGCTGTAATGAATACAGTCTCCAAGGATCTGAAAAGAACATCCTTTTCTTCGAGGTTCTGCATCCACCACCTGCATTGTTGAAGCGCCTTGGTCGGGATGGGGAACCTCCTGTGGTTCAATTCTTCTGGGAGAATGTTGGATGCCCTCTGTATTTCTCTGCAATGGAGTCTTCCTAGGGGTATTACAAAAGAAGCAAAGTTTAGTTTTCCCAATAAACTTTTTGCGGATTGCCAACTCCATATTTGACTTGATAGAATTTCGTTGAGATCTTTTCTGAGAGAATCTATTTTCTTTTTTGGAAGAGATTTTGTATTGTGGTGTGTGTCCCATTCTATGCCCAGAAATTCGATGCACTGGGACGGGTTTTGTATAGATTTTTCCAAGTTGATTATCCATCCCAAATTGACAAGAAATTGAATTGTAATTGAGGCATCTCTCTGAAGTTTTACCGGATCCTAATTGGCAAGTAAGAAATCGTCGAGGTACACTATTACTCTTATATTCATTTGCCGTAGTCTGGAAGCTATCCAATTTGATACTCTTGCAAAGGTGAGTGGTGCCGTTGACAGCCCGAATGGGAGGCATGTAAACTGGAAAACCTTTTTCTTGTGGACAATTGATAGAAATCTTTGATGACGCTTTGTAATGGGTATGTGGAAGTATGCCTGTGAGATATCGATTTTTATGAGAAAATCTTCCTTTTGTAGGAAGTGAGGGACTTTGAAGTGATTTATCAAGCGGAATTTCTTTGGGACAAGGTATTCGTTCAAGCCTTTTAAATTGATTATCGGACGTATTTTGTTGTTGGGTTTTCGTACTGGAAACATTGTTGAAAGGAAACCTGTCTGGAACGTAGAAATCTCTAAAACTTTTTCCTGTATTAGAGTCTGAATCTCTAAATCCAAATTTTTTGTTTCGAATTTTATAAGTGTCTTTGGGTGAAAATATATAAGTGGGGGCTTTTTTACAAAGGGAATCGTATAACCTCTTATTATTTGTAAGATACTTGATGGTGGGCACCTCCGCTTTCCAAACCTCTACAAACTGAGAAAGGCGCCCCCCACTGAAAGTGTCAGTCAGTCCTATATCTTTTTGGAGTATGTCTTTTGGTAGATTTGTTTCGAGAAGATCCATGACCCTGGTCTCTAGATCGGCTGTTAAAAGGGCGCCTAAAAGTTTCTTGCGTTTTGCTGGAACTTGGTTTGCGCTGTCGGTTGGAGACTTTTGACGTCTTTGGATTAACTTTGTTTGTAGTTGATTTAGGTTGGCGAGCGGAGTTCGTGTAATTGAAATTCTTCGGTTGTAAGGGTTTTCTTTGGGGGTTGCGAAAAAAGGTTTGTTGCGATGGCTGTTTGAGTAATTCCATTAGCTGCGTTTCACAGAAAAGGTGAGTGGTTGATGGCGGGATTGCTCCGAGCAGGGTGGCTTGATACTTTTCTTTTGGTAGGAACTCACTTCTCCTCTGTTCAATAACCTCCGCTCTTCTACCACACACATACTGAAGCAGATCGTCTGAAAGTGACTTTAAAGAGGAATCTGACGACAAGATGTTTTTAAGGTCCTGTTTCATTGCAGGATGTTTGTTGGCCAAATCTTTCAGTGTGTTTGCTAATGATTCCCGCTGAAGCAATAGCTCATGCGTAATTGTGCCTAAAGTGTAGTCCATTCGAACCAAATGTTCTTGATTGCTTGAGGATGCATACATATTGAGAACCGGGTTGACTTTAAGAGGACCAAAGACAGGGCAAGCGTGTAATTTTTTCTGTACCTCAGCATATCTAATCTGGTTGAAAGATATGTCACCTAGACGTTGACACTCAGCACCCTGCGAAGCGATGTGTGGTTTAGGTGCAGGTATAATAGGGTATTGTTGTTTCGTAGCAGGGGCCCACTCGAAGTCCTCTTCTACAATGGGTACTGGAGGCTCCCATGGATTCAGTGCTGATGCATCCGGTTGTAAGGGATCATTATCTTCTTGGGAAAGAGAATCATTGTCGGATTCCGAACATGACTGGGCGTCTGGTTGAAAGTTTTTAATAAATTGTTCCATCATATTCTCCAATCTGATCTGGCTTTGTTCCAATTTGTCCAGGCGGCTAGGCTTTTAGTTCTACTTGATGAAGTTTTTGTGGATGGTATAGATATTTCATCTTCAGAATGATCAGTCTGTGCTAGTTCCCTGTCTGCTTCTTCTCTAGATTTAAGAAGAGGTTTCATATCCACAATTGATGCAATCACCAGTTCATTTTGAACTGCTGAACCACCGATTCTGGCCGCCAAAGACATTGGGTGAATGATGAGGCCAGTACATAGAGGCCATTCCAAGAGCTTCATCTTTATATCTCGAAAAGTTCTTTCTTTTAGAGAGGTACAGTTGGGTGAGAAGGCTCTCGCTAGATCCACCGTTGGTATGGCAAATCTAATTTTATTGAGGATTTGAGGATCAACTTCTGTTCCGATAAGCTCATCTCTTCCAAAGATTCTAATCTTCCAATCTCTCCAACCAGTTGGCAGGTGGTTTTTTATAACTAGGATGACTCTTTTTAAGATGGCGTTATCCCCCGGGTCGTCTGCTTCCCAGTCTAACAGTGATTCAAGAGAATGCATGTCTGCAGGAGATGAAGCCTAAAACAAATAGGAAAACGATGTTAGCGTCATATCTAAACATCATTTTGCTAGCAGGCGCGTTTAGCAGTTATAAGTATGTTAAGTTGATCTGTAAGCCTCTAAATATGGATCCGTCCGGCCCGGGCATTTGACCTGTGCGGCTCGAAATATTGAGCCATACGGCTCGAAAATTCGACCCATACGGCTCGAAAATTCGACCCATACGGCTCAAAAATTGACCCGTACGGCCCAAAAAACTGACCCGTACGGCCCAGAATAATGAGCCGTACGGCTCAAAAAAAAAAAATTAACCCGCACGGCTGAAGAAATCGAGCCGCGCGGTCAGCCCTTAGGGCTCACTCAGTTCGAAACGAGTGATCTATAAAACTCGCAAGATTGAGAACGTGATGTTTTATGACAGTCACGGAATGCGAAGTTATATAGGCAGATTAACACTGATCAAAAACACAAATCTGGGCTGTATGGCACGCAGATAGTAATGTTTAAATTCAGATGATATAATTAGCAATTACAAGATTTGATGTTTAAGGACGATCACATAATAAGGATAATCCAAAATGTAAAAACAAAACAAGAATGCACTTATTAACTTAAACTTACTATTATCTTAAACTTACATTATCTAAAACTTACCATAAGTAAAATTCGTGGTATCACAATAAAATATTTTCGACCATAAATTATCACTGAATGATCTCGAACGAACACTCGTCGTTGAAAATAGGTACGTTAAGCGACACACCTGTATTGCGGGCTAATTGAAAGCGTACTGACAAATACCGCGCTCATTGCCGGCCGCGCGCCCCTCGGACGGGGTGCGGGACTGGTTGGACCGCGGCTAGGGCGACGCACAGTGGAATATTTGGGTCCTTTTCGGATCAAAAATCTATAACTTCGTAAATATTATAGATAGAACTATCAAATTTTGTTTTAAAACTAAGTAATATATATAGATTCACATCAATGAAGTTTCGTTATTCTGGGTTCACGAGTTATTTTTTTTAAATAAATAAAAATCACAATCTGTTAAAATGGTATATATTTCTTTAAATGTGTTTTTATTTCGATAATATTTCTTAAAAGCAGTTATGCAATAAAGATTACTAATATTTAATAATTATTATGAATGGTGCAGTATGCATATATTACGTTAAATATAAAAAAATATCGTAATTGATATCGATTTCCGTTCCCAGACTCGTATTACATTTTTTCAATATCTTCGTTAGTCGCAAAAAGTCGCAGCTAATTTTTTGATATGTTTTTCAAGAGTATCTAAACTATAAATAAACCTTAATTTCAAAGCATCGGGAAACGTCGGTAAGTGTTAAAAGCTTCGACGAAATTCAGATATTTCTGTTTTTCCTCCATGTGTTGTTTCATCGTAAATACATACATAATCCATCAAAAAAATATATATAAAAATATTTTTTACGAATCTTCTAAAAATGAGCTTTTCAAAAATGTATAATAGTCGATACTTTTCTCTTTAAGATTTTTTACTATATCTTTTTGAAAACTGCAAACAAAGAAGTTGAATTTTATCATTAGTAAAAACGGTTAACATTACTTCATGTAAAACAATTTATTTGCGCCAAAAACACAATTAATTCTTACATAATATTAAAGTCTGACTATCGAACTATTAAATAAAAATAATAAAGTAGCCTATTTCTGTCATTGGTAAAACTGATTTATGACAATATGCCTTTGTTCAGCCATATTCCACTGTGCAAGTGGAATATTTGGGTCCTTTTCGGATCAAAATCTATAACTTCGTAAATATTATAGATAGAACTATCAAATTTTGTTTTAAAATAAAGTAATATATACAGATTCACATCAATGAAGTTTCGTTATTCTGGGTTCACGCGTTATTTTTTTTTTAAATAAATAAAAATCACAATCTGTTAAAATGGTATATATTTCTTTAAATGTGTTTTTATTTCGATAAATTTTGTATAATATTTCTTAAAAGCAGTTATGCAATAAAGATTACCAATATTGAATAATTATTATGAATGGTGCAGTATGCATATATTACGTTAAATATAAAAAAATATCGCAATTGATATCGATTTCCGTTTTCAGACTAGTATTACATTTTTTCAATATCTTCGTTAGTCGCAAAAAGTCGCAGCTAATTTTTTGATATGTTTTTCAAGAGTATCTAAACTATAAATAAACCTTAATTTCAAAGCATCGGGAAACGTTGGTAAGTGTTAAAAGCTTCGACGAAATTCAGATATTTGTGTTTTTCCTTCATGTGTTGTTTCATCGTAAATACATACATAATCCATCACAAAAATATATATAAAAATATTTTTTACGAATCTTCTAAAAATGAGCTTTTCAAAAATGTATAATAGTCGATACTTTTCTCTTTAAGATTTTTTACTATATCTTTTTGAAAACTGCAAACAAAGAAGTTGAATTTTATCATTAGTAAAAACGGTTAACATTACTTCATGTAAAACAATTTATGTGCGCCAAAAACACAATTAATTCTTACATAATATTAAAGTCTGACTATCGAACTATTAAATAAAAATAATAAAGTAGCCTATTTCTGTCATTAGTAAAACTGATTTATGATATGCCTTTGTTCAGCCATATTCCACTGTGCGACGCGGGGAACTAAGACACGAGTGTATTCAGGGTATATTGAAGAACGTTATCTCATAGGTCAAGCCGACGGCACAGACCATGAAATATTATAATTACTTATTAATAAAAATATTAGCTTCTAACAAAATTAATAATCACACTTATTAAATCTAATAGAGAAATCTTACGACATTTATGGAAAACCTTACTGAAACATGTAAACATTGTATAGATCAGGCAAATATTTTTCCATCTCTTTCACTTTGTAAAAGCCTCTTTTATTTATGAGTACAGGTTCACTTATTACTTCTATTAGATCATTTATATTGTACCAAATCTTATCTGGCTTGTCAGGCCATCTGAAGGAGTTACTTGCCGATAACACCATAGTGCTTATTTCATATTGGTTTTTATCAACAGCTTCTGTTTTGCCAGGGAAAAATTCCTCTTCATATTTTACGATCACAAATTGTCCAGGTTTTATTTTAGATTGTGATTTTGGAAGTATATTAATTAATGATTCATCCTCAGAATCCGTCTCATCTTTACGACGCTTTTTTCCTTGTCTCATTTCACAGGGTCGTTTATACTTGACCGTTTTAGACATTTCAATGCGTTCTTCTGCACTGTTATCATCATTTTCATTATAAATAGAATCATCACTTTCAGCGTAAGTTATTTCCATATCCGAATCTTCTGGTGTCGTATCTTCTTCACCTTTAACTCTTTTTCTCGATCTGTGTCCTAGATTTTTCTTTTGTTCATTCTTTTCTCTTTTTGTAATCTTGTTTCTTGTCTCAGTCTTGCTCTTTTTTCTTTCTCTTCCTGTAATTTTTCATGTTCTGTTTGTTTCTCTTTATGATATTTTTGCCAAGATTTGCTTGTCACACAAACAAATCTTGGCAAAAATATCATAAATGTGAAATCATGTGGAATCTTTACTCTTGTTCTCTTTTTTTTCTTTTACTTCTTCCGGCCAAAACAGATTATTTTTAAAACGTGGAGGAATCGCCATACCTAATGTAGTCTCTAACGCGACGTCCTGCGTGAGCGATCTAGACGCGAACGCGAAGCGGCGCGGCACGGCGCGATAACAACAAACATTCGAAACCTATTGAAGTGGCCTATGTGACCAAACGCACGTGGGGTGCGGTGCGGAGCGGCGCGAAATGACGCGAACGCGATCAGTTGGCTTGATATTTTCGCGCGAAGTGGACGCGTCGGCCATATTTTTTTCAAGCAAAAATTGTTGTTGAATTAATGTCGGAAGTAGAACTTCTTATTAATGCTATCCAAGAACGTCCTACATTCTGGGACAAAAGGAATAAAAGTTATACACTTCTTCAATATCTCATATTTAAGACTAGCTGTGCCCGCGACTTCGATCGCGTGGACTACAGGATAAAATCAAACTATGATAAAAATTAAGATTTGTTTTTTTCTACGTATTTTTCCAGGATTAAAAGTATCCCATTTTATGCCCAGGATAATAAAGTATAATTATATCAAGTTTCATCGAAATCGAACCGTTAGTTTTCACGTGATGCCTGAACATACAGACAGACAGACAAAAAATTTTTTAATCGCATATTTGGGTTTGGTATCGATCCAGTAACACCCCCTGCTATTTATTTTTTCAATATTTTCAATGTACAGAATTGACCCTTCTACAGATTTATTATATGTATAGATATGAATTATCCAACAACATTAGCTTCCGTCCGCCCATGACAAATGTTTAATGTTAACTGAACTGAACGGCGGCGGAGGGCGCGAAGGGGACGGTTCGCGCGCACGTAGGACAGAGTAGCCGCATCGCTCCGCACCACATTAAATTCGCATCGGATCGTTTCGCAATCGCGTTCGCGTTGAGTCGTCCACGTAGGACACTGTGTAAACTTTGTTTTTGTGGCGTCGCTGCCTGATGAGAGGAACAAGAAGCAGAAACATTTATAGAATTAGGTTGACTTATAATAGGCCCATGATCAATGATATCAACGTTAATATTTTCTTTAAGTTGAACAGTCTTAGCCGCAAAGTTCAGTTCTTCACTGTCAATGTTTGTTTCATGATGTAAGCCATGCATGTCAAACTCAAAGTCACTGGTGGGCCAAATGCATAAAGGCTAGTTAAGCAGTGGGCCGCAAGACCATGTGCGTTAAGTTGGCCCCGCAATTTTCGAATTTCGAAAAAATAAAAAATGTGCTGTAATGTGCCCAGCTTGTGCTATTATGTGCCACTAATTAAAAAAAAATAGCACAATAAAAATCATTTTTATGATGTGGTCCTATTTTCAAGTATAGTTGGCCCCGACATTGTGGTGTATCGGAAAAATTAGAAATATGTTGCGGTGTGCTCAAGATGTGCTATCGTGTGCCAGTGTTGAAAAAGAAAAAAAAATTAAAAATGTTGCACGGCCATATTATGATGACCCCACAATTTTTGAATTTCTAAGAAATTGAACATGTGCTGAAATGTGCCCGGTGTGTGCTATTATGTGCCACTTAAAAAAATAAATTGACACAAAAAATTTTTTGTGAGGAGTCCTTTTTTTGGTCAAGTCCGGTTGGCCCCAAGATTTTACTGTATCGGAAAAATTTTAATTGTGCTGTGGTGTGCTCAAGATGTGCTACCGTGTGCCAGTGTTGAAAAAGAAAAAAAATGAAAAATGTCCCTCGGCCATATTATGATGACCCCACAATTTTTGAATTTCTAAGAAATTGAACATGTGCTAAAATGTGCCCGGTATGTGCTATTATGTGCCACTTAAAAAAATAAATTGACACAAAAAATAAAATTCAATTTCTTAGAAATTCAAAAATTGTGGGGTCATCATAATATGGCCATGCAACATTTTTCATTTTTTTTCTTTTTCAACACTGGCACACGATAGCACATCTTGAGCACACTGCAGCACAATTAATTTTTTTCCGATACAGTAAAATGTCGGGGCCAACCGGACTTGACAAAAAAAACTCCTCACAAAAAAAATATTTTTTGTGTCAATTTATATTTTTAAGTAGCACATAATAGCACATACCGGGCACATTTCAGCACATGTTCAATTTCTTAGAAATTCAAAAATTGTGTGGTCATCATAATATGGCCGAGCAACATTTTTATTTTTTTTTCTTTTTCAATACTGGCACACGATAGCACATCTTGAGCAAACCACGACACAATTCTAATGATGCCGATGCAGTAAAGTGTAGGGACCAACTGGACTTGAAAAAAAAGAATTCCTCATAAAAAAAATATTTTTTGTTTCAATTTATTTTTTTAAGTGGCACATAATAGCACACACCGGGCACATTTCAGCACATGTTCAATTTCTTAGAAATTCAAAAATTGTGTGGTCATCATAATATGGCCGAGCAACATTTTTCATTTTTTTTTTCAACACTGGCACACGATAGCACATCTTGAGCACACCACGGCACAATTAAAATTTTTTCGATACAGTAAAATGTCGGGGCCAACCGGACATGACCAAAAAAAGGATTCCTCATAAAAAAATTATTTTTTGTTTCAATTTATTTTTTTAAGTGGCACATAATAGCACACACCGGGCACATTTCAGCACATGTTCAATTTCTTAGAAATTCAAAAATTGTGTGGTCATCATAATATGGCCGAGCAACATTTTTCATTTCTTTTTTTTTAACACTGGCACACGATAGCACATCTTGAGCACACCACGGCACAATTAAAATTTTTTCGATACAGTAAAATGTCGGGGCCAACCGGACATGACCAAAAAAAGGACTCCTCACAAAAATTTTATTTTTTGTGTCAATTTATTTTTTTAAGTGGCACATAATAGCACACACCGGACATATTTCAGCACATGTTCAATTTCTTAGAAATTCAAAAATTGTGGGGTCATCATAATATGGCCGTGCAACATTTTTAATTTTTTTTTCTTTTTCAACACTGGCACACGATAGCACATCTTGAGCACACCGCAGCACAATTCTAATTTTTCCGATACAACACAATGTCGGGGCCAACTGTACTTGAAAAAAAGGATCACATCATAAAAATGATTTTTATTGTGCTAATTTTTTTTTATTAGTGGCACATAATAGCACAAGCTGGGCACATTACAGCACATTTTTTATTTTTTGGAAATTCGAAAATTGCGGGGCCAACTTAACGCACATCGCAAGACCAACCCACAACAAAAAATGCGTGATAGAGTGGTAATTGTTTAATATATAATTAATACTAAAATAATAGAAAAATATTACAATCTTTTCCCAGAAATTTGACACCTTTTATCTTTCACCAAGTTACCTATTTGTGGTGTAATTCTATCTGCGGAAATAATTTTTAAAACTGCATCCAAGTGTGCGTCAGTCAATCGTGATCTCATGGGAGATTTGTTTCCTTTCATTAGGGAAAATAATTGCTCACACTTGTATGTGCTTCCAAACATTGATATTATTTTGCATGCAAATTGACGTATCTTTTGGTATTGAAGAGGTAAAGACTTGTAAAAGTCGAGTGCACCAACACTGTCAAATTTTTGTTTGAAATGGTTCTGACATTTTATTTCTATAACTTCCATCTGCAAGTGAGTAGGAACTTTATCGATGTCGATAGTAAAGAGCCCGCTAAATAATGAAAAATTGTCATCTTGGAGTTTAAAATCTTAAAAACGCCTTTCGAATTCTGCCTTAAGATTTCTAATCTTATCGATATATTTTTTATAGGAAATTGGGACACTACTTGTACTATCTTGAAAGGCCTTACAAGTCGGAAAATGCGAAAGATTATCAGTTTCCAACTGTTTTTCCCATAGCAACAACTTACACTTGAAAGCTTTCACTTGATCATGCATCTCTGTTATAATTTGATTTGGTCCTTGTAATTTTTTGTTTAATTCCGATAAGTGTTTTGTGATGTCTACCATAAAGGAAAGATATTGTAAAAAAGAAATATCGGATAGTAAATGGACATCTTGACCTTTCATTTCCATGAAAATGAGTATTTCTTCTTTGAGTTTCCAAAATCGATCGAGAACCATATAACACGAAAGCCACCGTACCTCCGTATAATAAGGTAAACCAGTGTATTCGCTTTCTAGATCACGTAAAAACGCACTAAATTGTCGCTGATTTAAGCCACGTGACCTTATAAAGTTTATCATTCTTTTCACTGTTTTCAAAACGCTCTCCAACTTTATCACTTTTGAGCATAAAACTTCTTGGTGAATTATACAATGAATGTGATGAAAATCTGGTGTCTCATTGCACGTTTCCCTGATCTTTGTCTGTAATAACTTAATGAAGCCATTATTTACTCCTGTCATGGAAGGAGCTCCATCTGTTGCAACAGAAGACAATTTTGACATATCCAAATTATATTTTTGCAGAAGTTTATGAACAGTATTGAATATATCCTCCCCAGTTGTTGTATCATGCAAAGGTACTAATTGCAATAACTCCTCATAAACGTTAATTTCATTATCTACAGCACGAAGAAAAACAGCAAGTTGAGCCACACCACACACATCTGTACTCTCGTCACAGGCAATTGAAAATGCAACAAAAGTATCTGATTTTGTTTTTATCTGATCACCTATATTAGCAGCCAACTCGGTAACTCTCTCAGCGACAGTATTCCGAGATAAAGATATGCTTTGAAAAGCCTTCACACTTCCGGGACTAACAATTTATGCGGCTTTTATGAGACACTCTTTTATAAATTTACCTTCAACAAACGGTTTTGAGTGTTTTGCGATCATTTCCGCTAATACGTAGCTTGCTTGAACAGCAGAATAATTTTCTTGCTTTGGACGCGTAAACATAAGCTGTTGATTCCTCAATCTTGCTTTTAACTCGTTTAATTTTTCATTTCTAATTGTTCCCTTATTACTGGTCATACGTTGTTTTGTGCTGATCATAGTGTCGTTTAATATTATATATCTTTGGGACACTGATTGTACTGTTACAAATCAAGCAAATATTATTATTTTGTCCTTTACTTCACAGCAAAAAAACTCCAACTCCCAGTTTTGTTGAAAAATACGATGCTCATCTGTGATTTTTCTCTTTCTTCCACTTGGTTTTAAAAGAGACATTATGACCAGCTTAATCTGAAACCAATTACAATACCTATTAGAATCACGACATTCATGACAGTCAAATTATAATACCTGAATTTAGGTATGCCTATGCCTACCTCATGCCACTCGGGATAACATACGTAAGGATTCTGACAATAATACGTGTACTTTAAGATCGGTTGAAGGGTTGAAGCATTCTTAAAGTAATTACTGGAACGAAGAAATGCACAAATAAGTAAACAGAATATACACCTTATTTATTTGGAATTCGTCCAAAAATATCGTAAATGTAAATAAATAAGTATGTGTACTTAGTACTTACAAAATTTGCGGTAAATCTCACTTCTCCCTTCCCTTAATACGGAATTTATTTTGTAGCTGAAGTGGATCACGTCGTGGTCACCACTTTACAAGTAGCGGAATTAAATGAGGGATTAGTCGCTTTGAGTGCGAACGTGGAATGTGTTTATTTAATAAAATCTGACTCTTTTTATACACAATTGCTCGCGCGGTTTCCGAGAATTCGTGCCATTGCGTGACGTCGCGACGCGGTGGCAGCGAGCAGTGCTTTTGATGCACCGGCGGCGACGCTGGCGGCGGCCTTTGTGATGCGGCGGCGACAACGGTTACAAAGGCGCGGCAGTGACAGTGAAGGCGAGCCAGGCGCCAGCTTTGTAAACGCGCGCGCCGCGGAGCGGCGGCGGCAGCTACAAGTTGTATTGTAGCTGCCGCAGCCGCTCCGCGATGTAGATCTCTTGATAAAGTTATTTTAATTGGTCAAACTAATCAAGAAAAAGGAACATGTAATTTCTAATACATAAAGAAAAGAAAAAAGTAAAGTACCGCCAAAAGAAAAGAAAGAGAACGGCACACGTGGTCTCATTGTATTCTTTGAGCGCACTCATTCAATTTGTCTGCTACCTGCCGCACATGGCAAGAGGGGCACGCTCGGGTGGCTCGGGCGACCGAAGACAGCCCAGCTTTACTGACCGATAATCGTGTCCGCGCGGCCATCGTTTCAGAGCGCGCTTTTGAAATAAATATTTTTACACGGTCGCGGGCCACATGAGGTGCCGTTCTTGAAATTGGATCGGGCCGCAGGCAAACGCGTGAAGTGAAAACGCCGCATGCCGCCCGCGGACCGCATGTTTAACATGCTAGATGTAAGCGCTCTGCAGATGTTTCATTTTCTATATTCATAAGCATCGACAACAAGTTTTTCAGACCCATGTGTTATATGAGTGCTTAGATCAGTGTTTGTAATAAGTTCTTCTGGAGCTGAAGGCAAAATTTCCTCAGGCATATGATGTTCTGCGTTGGAGCACGAAACTGTATTAGATAGAGCTTCAACATCCTCGATGGTAACTGAGCTGGATCCCATAGTAATATGTTTGTTTTTAGCCCAAATCACATACAGTGACTCATCTTCGGTTGGTAAAATTTGTTCTACAGTGTTTCTGTTTTTATAATATAAACTATTGAATAGTTCTAACTTTTCTCTTGAGTAAATTTGAATTATTTGAGATTCTAAATATTTAACAAACTGTACTTGATTTGGATCGATTTCTTTTTCGAGTTAGACACCGATTTTTATTTTATTTAAGTCAATATATTCAGGTCCAAATGGGTATAGGCCTCCAGCTCTAAACCCGTTTTGTATACAACTTTGTGTGATCGATGACAGTGCCTTTTTTAGTAATGGGGAAAAATGTTCTTTTTTTAATGTCTGGCCAAGATTATCAAGTTGCCATTTTGCAATTTCTTTACGCCAAGCAACCTTAAGAGGTCGAAAGACTGCCAAATCCATTGGTTGTAATATATGTGTAGAATTACGGTACAACGCAATGATCTCGATACCATTTTCCGAACAATAATTTGATAGTTGTCGTGTAAGATGAGATTTGTGGCCATCAAGGAAAAAAAGGATTGGCTTTTTAATGCCTTGCTGCTCTAACCAGGGATTAAATATGTTGGTTATGTATTCGTAAAATGTACTTCCACACATCCATCCTGACTCCGACTTGCCAATACCCCAGTCATCAGGAACACTGGCGGCTATATGACCAGGCACTCTTTCATATTTAAACACAACCATAGGAGGTGCTAATGCTCCAGCGGCGTTCGCGGTTAAAAGCACTGTTAAATTTTCTTTTTCGTCACCGCAAAAGTTATAAAGATGCTTTTCACCTCGCTTGCAAAGGACTTAAGGCCAGCTTTTGGGGAAAGAAAAAATGCACTTTCATCCGTATTAAATATTCGGACTGGCTCCAATAAAATATCTTTTAATTCTTTTTCTTCCAGATAAGACTATTTCAGAAAACCATTTCCGGATATTTTCTTCGCTGACGTCATCGCGCGCTTTTGTGAGACTTTGTGTAGTTTTTTCAGATATTTCTGGGTGCCGTTTCAAAAATGATTGGAACCACTTTTTTCCAGGCCTATTGTTAGTGAATGGATTAGGCCTTCCCTGCTCGGTTAAGATTTTTTGTACACTTTCTTTCAACAAGTCCCTGTTAATAGGAAAATGTCTTTCCCCCATTGCTATCAACCATTTCACTAATATGTCTTCTTCACACTTTGATAATATAGTTTTTGGTCCCATCGCACAGTCAATATTACTTTTTCCAGTAATCTTATTAAATAGAGTGATTCGAGGGACGCCAAACCTAAGCGCAGCCTCAGAAACCTTCAATCCATTTCTCACTGCCTCAATAGCATTCCCCATTTGTTCAGGGGTGTAATTTTTTTTCGGAGCCATCTAAAAAAAGACAAGAAAATCCAATTATGGACACTTATATTATCCAATCATGGACGCCTTGTCCATTACTGGAACGAGTAGATATAAATTGAAATTACAGCAATGTATATGAACAGGACCACAAAACGATCTATATTAGTGAAATTTATCATAATGTAACTATAACATTGGATACTGGTTTGCTAGTCGAACCAGTAATGAACAGATATCAAAATATTAAACAAAAAAATACTTACGGTTATTGTATTTGCCTATGTATCTTCTATAATATAAAACCTTCCCATAAAATAACACATTACATATGTGGCGAGTAAAACAGAGAAACTATAGTCAAAACATTACACACACTTTCTTAACGATGTCCACAATAAAAAAGATTTTTTGAGCGTATTGACTACTACAGATCTTCTTAGGTAGCCATGTTATAGAAAATGGCCGATATTAAGTTTTTTTTTCCATCAGTTTGACAGCTGACATATATTGTTTGTGGTTAAGTGTTGCTATTGTAAAAAATATTCTACCATTTGGTTAAAATTACAATTTGAACAAAAATTGTCCATTATTGGTTCTTGTTCATTATTGGTTCTTGTTCATTATTGGTTCCTATTAAGTTTTTTAAATTTATTTTAAGGTCTGCAAAAAGGATCTTCAGGCCTTTGACTATAGCATCAGCTGTTCCGTTTTCTATCTCAACTAATCCTAAAAATGTCTGCCATCTACCATAATATCTGATCGATGTACCAAGAATTTTTGAGACTGAGATGTCTGTGGATTCATCAACAAGTATACTGAACTTACTACCGCCTATGTCTGCAACCAGTTGTGAAATATAGTGTGGTGTTAATGCATATTTAAATGCAATAAAAATTTATGATAGCCGAAGTGCCAATTTTAAATATGTGATTTAAAATTGGCGCTTCGGCTATCATAAAAAGTTTTTTTACATATTTCGAACAAGTGATCCACTGTTAAAATGGATGCATGTTCATTTATAAATAACGCAAGTGAACACTCTGCTGTTTGGCTATCTAGTTTAATATGCAGCTTAGGGAAATGGAATTATTTTTTACTTTTTATCGGGGCAACATTTTTCACATGTTTTGATGTAACAATGTGTTGTTTTAAACAAGATATTTTGGCTATAATGTAACACTTACAGTATTTGCAGTAAGCTTTGATTGGATCTTGTTTAGACCGTGTTTGCCAGTGTTTGAACTCACTTATCTTCTCTCACTCTTCTCGTTCTGTTCATATTTTGGAGGCATATTATCGCTCCAGAGTGAATCTCAAAAACTGAGGTAGGTGGGCGTTTCAAACTGTAAACAGCTATGAAAACTATGTGTTTGGTTGGAAATACCTTAAAAACGTTATTTAAAATAACTAAACAAAAACTGTTTACTCCGAAAAACTAGTTATTTCCGAAACGTTCCGAATTATTATAGATAATTAATGCCGACGTGGCAACACAATGTTTTATTATAAATATTAAATACGAATGTACATAGGTAGTATAAATAATAATAATTTATTGGTTTGTTAATTATAAGTTTAAAACCATAACGCACGAGGTATAAAACTTAAAAACTACCACTTCATAACATTTAATATCTTCTTGTACAAAAAATCATATGCAAGTAATTATAACGTTAGGATGTGTTAAAAAAAAAAACTGTGACCTTTTTAGGTATTTATTTTTGAAAAAAAAACATGATGGATATATGGTGGTCCGATAAGTACTTAGCCTTCAAAAGAAAAACAAAAGTTTTGGAAAAGTGGCGATTTATTTTTCAACATTGTCTCCTTTTATCTCGATACACTTGACCCAGCGATGCTCCAACTTCTTTAACCCGTCTGAAAAATATGTTTTCTCAAAGCCTGCAAAGTAGGCCTCCCTGGCGGCGATGAACTCCTCATTTGACTGAAATTTCTGCCCGGCGAGTGACTTTTTCAAGTTTGGAAATAAAAAGAAGTCGCACGGGGCCAAATCTGTCGAATACGGTGGATGGGGCAGCAGTTCGTAACCCAATTCGACCAATTTAGCAGTGGCGAGTACGGAGGTGTGAGCCGGTGCGTTGTCATGATGGAAAATCACTTTTTTCTTCGCCAAGTGGGGCCGTTTTTTCTTCAATTCGGCGTCAAATCGGCCCAATAATTGGGCATAGTACAGCCCTGTGACCGTTTGCCCTTCTCCAGGTAGTTAATGTGGATCACACCTTGTGAATCCCAGAAAACGGTGGCCATCACCTTTCCTGCCGATGGGACAGTCTTCGCCTTCTTCGGAGCACGTTCGCCGGGTGCAGTCCACTGTTTCGACTGTTCCTTGGTCTCTGGTGTGTACCAGTGGATCCATGTTTCGTCGACTGTCACAAAACGACGCAGAAACTCCTTCGGATTGCGTTTAAACAGCGTCAAACACTGTTCTGAAGTGGTCTCACGGTTGCGCTTGTTGTCCGGAGTGAGCAAACGCGGCACCCATCGTGCCGACAGCTTTCTCATGCCCAAAATTCCGCCAACACGCACTGGGCCAGCGCGGTGGACTATGGCCTGATCCCCCTCGTACTGAGTGAGGCCCGTGCCCAGCAGTGGGACGTTAAAAAGGGCTGATGTCAAATATTAAATACATTATTTGTAATACTCTTCATATTATTTTCTTTATGTCGAGCACATTGATTAAGAAAGTCAAAGTTAATAGACATTTTTATATTAGTTATAATATTGTTTTTTATATTATTTACATGTCCTTTTTCTTTAATAAAGTTATTTATTAAGGTAGCGCAGCACTCTACACAATTTACCAGGTCTTTGGTCACATAAGTGAGACTCTTTTTATAATTACTGTACTCGCGGCACTCAACAAAAGAGTGATGCGCTTCCACATTTGCAGCTATAAAAAGCTGTTTACAATTTTCACAGTCTCCTACATGACACTTTTTAATTAAAAACCCACACGCATATGTACACGCCAGAATTTCTGCAGTTTCTTCTTTTAAAATATCCATGTCAGGCATATCAATATAATTGAACTCAGGTTCTGATTCTGTGTGTGGGGATCTTGAAACTGACAATAATGTGTCTAAATTGTTAATGACAACATTATTGTCAGTTACGCACCCAATGTAATTATGTGACGAATTGTTTCATATTTGAAAAATGTTCCAAATGTGGACTACTGGCGGTTAGATTTGTTGCGTGGGGTTTTCCTCTTCTTAAATCTGGTTGATCACTGTTTAGAGTATCAAACAATTTATCTATATTGCTGACCAAATCTGCTGTCACCACAGCACTAGTAGGAAGTTCTCCTGAAATAAAAAAAATATTAATTAATATTTTCAAGTACTTGTAATAATAATGTTAATTTTGTATTTTGTTACTAAAACTAAGCCAAACAAAAATATACCTGTATGTATTTTCGCATACATTCCTCCTGCGACCGAATGGCTAAATACTTGCGCAGCAAGCTATTTGGGTAGAGGTGGTCTTTTCGTAAGGCAGGAGAATAAACAAAATTAGGGTTTTTAATATCTGCTTCATAAAATTCTTTTATGTGGGTCCATTTGGCAATACCCGTAAACAAAAATTATATGACGTGTTTTATATATAAAAATATAATATGAGTTTTATTCATTGTAGTCTTCTAAATAAAATATGTAATAAAAAGGAACAATAAACTCCGACAATTCCCACAGCAATCTGTTTCTCCAAACTTAGCAAAGCTTCCTGATATACTATTTAAAAATAGAAACTAAAAATTAACATTACCTTTCCCTGTTCTATTGTCCACAGTTAAAATATTTGTTGGGCACTCGATGTTGTATTTTAGGAACAGATTCCTAAAACACTTTAACAGGTGTGGTGGGTCAAAAAGAGCTAGGACTTCTTTGCTGTGCACTGTTATGCATGGGTGCTGCATAGATGCACCTAAGATGGACAGGGCACGCCTATTTACGCCGTCCATGTCGCACACAATGGCAACAATATTTATTCCAGCTTGGAAACATTCATACAAAACCTGTAACACAAAAGTATAACTTTTAAGTGATATAGACATGAAAACTTATCACAGACAGTTACTTTCGCATTTAAGATATAAGTATAGAATTAAAGATGTTTTTTAAAATTTTATCTTAAAACTAAGAGAAAGACACCTTCAACATTTTAATTATTGTTCAAAAATAAGTATAACCTACCTCTTTATTCAGCACAGCAAGTCTATCTGCAGTGGAAAACCCACTGGAAAAATAGTGGGCTATTGGTTGTTTAACCCTTTTCCTAATTCCGGCAATCATGAACACCAGGGCATAGGAAGCTACAAGTGCAGATCTTCCTTGAGCACCATGGTCCTGGTATCCTTCAATCAGGTCTTCTTTATTATTGTAATTTAAGTTTTTTTTCAGTGAGATTTCATCAAACATTAAAATATAATTATTGTCAGAACGTTTTTGACAACATAAATATTTCTTTAAAACCTCAAAAACTGGTAGATTAATGCCAACATTGAATGGCACTTTGTTAAGTAAACATTTCAATGTGCTGGGTGATGGTAGGTCGAAAAGACGTCGTAATAATCTATAGCATGTTGGTGATCTTTTAAATATACGCAGAGCTGTAATTTTTTTTTCTTTGGACCACCTCCGTCCAGTTAGTTTTCTCTTGCAATTCCTTAATTGGCTTTGCAAGAGCAATGCCAATGTAGGTGTCAATTTGTTTGCGAGTTTTTTGACACATTCTTCCTCACTGATAAGTTTTAATGCAGCATTCCTTTTTAATGTTTTCGAATTTGAAGCTGGTGTACCTTCCTCATATATTTTGAGCATTTTGCAAACAGAATATTCTCCTTCTGAGAATGTGACATTGACTGTGTTATGTTTTGCTCTGTGATATTCTCCTTTTCTGTAGGTTGTATTTCTGATGATCCTGTGATTGGCTCGGTAGTGGCAAATGTGGTGGTGATGGAGGCTGCTGGAACATTTACAATGTGACTTATGTCCACAAAAGGAGCCCTTTGTGAAGGTCCAGCTTCAGGTTCCATACTAGGACTACTCTGCCGTCATATTAAAGAAGGCCGAAACTACGTCAATGCTGATTTCGAGATAATCAAAGTTTTATCTAAAATGAAGGCCCACGATTTACTGAATAGTTTTAGTAAGTGGTTATTGTTTTATAAAACGTCAATAAATACAGGCGTTATTTTGAACCATAGTTTATTTAAATTTATACACACGTATTAATTTAATTCAATTTTTTCCCTTTTGTTTTAGCAAAAATATAATAATAAATTGTGAAATACTTATCTGAAAGGCCGTAATTGCAAATAATGTAATTACGGCTTTTCATATAAAGAACTCGATCTTCTTAAAGCCGAAATACTTGCATCTAAAGCCTCCAATGCGCAGTTGCACCTTTTTTTGATAGTAAACGTAAGTTACGAATCGATGTTCTCTTTGAAACTGTCTTGGCTAGCTGACCTGGCTTGGAATATGCTAGTTCTTTTTACATGAGGCTATATTATTTTAAGCTAGTATTATTGCTGTGACCGAGGTGACCACACGTCCGAAATGAACTGCACGCGAAAAAAAAACACTATTCGACTGAAACAGTTGCTTCAAAAACTGTGCCAATTCGCACTAGACGAACTAAAAGAAGAATTACAGAAACGGGTGTGGACAAGACCCTGGATTTTAAGAAGAGATGAACGTGGATCATCTGCTTTACTTTTGGAAGAATTTCGCAACGAAGATTTAGGCGTATATAAGAGTATTTTGTGAATGGCGCCTGATTTGTTTGATATTATGTTGAGTCTTGTGACGCCAAAAATACAACGAGTGGATACAATTATGAGACAGGCGCTACCAGCAAAACTAAAACTGGAGATCACACTAGATTTTCTTTCGTCCGGCATTAGTTACAGGAGGCTCAGTCATTTTTATCGAGTTGCAAGATGTTCCATATCAAAATTTATACCAGAAGTCTGTGTTGAAATCTACAAGGCATTGAAAAAATACATTGAGGTTTGTATTACGTTTATTATAAAATCAAGCATCATCATTAGACAAGTAACACGTAAGCAAAATTAAAATTCTTATACAACGAGGCCAATCGGCATCATTAAGCATTTTTGAATGCTGCAGTAATCATATCAAATTCATCCGCAGAAGCTTGTTGTGCGTCATATTCGGTTGTTGTAAAATTCGTGTCATTTTGAACTATTTGTACACTACTACCGATTGTCGTGTTTGAAGAGTCGTCGTGACTAGGTGTCATGTAAGAAAATGTTGTATTACTCAAATTTAAATCTGCCATTCGACAACGAGATAATACATTATTGATTCCTTCCCGAGCAATAATAGCCTGTAGAGGTGATAATATTTTAATTTGACTAGCTACAAATGCTCCAAAAATATCATGCTCATTTTGTTGTGACACTGAACCACATGTGGGTGTACTATTTAAATCATTCTTGATCGACCGAATTTCGTTGACCAAGGTTGCTACCTGGGTAATTTTTTTCTTTTTTGAAGCTGGTGCACTAGACTTTTCGGTGGACAGTTTTGCCGATGGTGCTGTAGTTTTTGCGGATATTGCCTCGGACTCGTAGCGTTGCATCATATCATTTGATGAAGTAGTCGTAGATGGTTGTGTTGTCAATAATACCATCGGTATATTCAGTATTGGTTTGTTCTTCTGATTCTTGACTGTCCTAAAAGAAAATAACAATCATTTTACTAATTATATAAACAACATATTTTTATTTATTTATTTTTTAATTATTTATTTATTTTTACAGGTACCAACTAATGATGAAGACTGGAGGAAAATAGAAAATGGATTTAAAAACAGATGGAACTTTCCAAATTGCTACGGTGCCATTGATGGCAAGCATATTCAAGTTGTAGCACGTGATAACAGTGGAACTGTGTATTTCAATTATAAAAAAGTGTTCAGTATTGTGCTTATGGCAATAGTAGATGACGACTATTGCTTTCGATACATAGATGTCGGAGCTTGTGGAATGTCATCAGATGGAAGTGTATTTAGAAATTGCTCCATATATCACAAACGGGAAAATAACCTTTTACCACATGGCGGAGTCATTGTTGCTGATGCCGCATTTCCTTTGAAACCGTACCTTTTAAAACCTTATCCAGGTGACAATTTAGAATGGTCACAGAAAGTCTTCAATTACCGACTATCTAGAGCCAGACGTGTAGTGGAGAATGCCTTTGGGATATTGGCTAGCCGATTTCGCGTTTTTCAAAAACCAATAGCAGCTGATGTAAATACAGTGGATAAAGTTGTATTAGCAACATGTGCTTTGCACAATTGGTTGAGAAGTGAAAATCGAAAAACTTATATAACCAGCTCTGATATAGACCATGAAGATATCGAAACAGGAAATGTCTATTCTGGTTCCTGGAGAACAGAAACTACACAAAGTTTACAAAATGTATATCACCAAGGAAGTAATCATTCTTCGGTTTCAGCAATCCAAAAACGAGAAACTCTTAAGAACTACTTTAACAATGAAGGTGCTGTGCCTTGGCAATCGAGAATGATTTCATGATTACTGCAAGTCTTCTGAACGTTCGGATCTCAGTACAAATGTAGTAAACACCAATTTTATACTTTGAACGTACAGACAGACTGACGGATAATAGACAAACCCACACACACACACCCACACACGCACCTACACCCACACCCACACACGCGCAGCCGAAATATTCGAAATATATTCGAAACTTAAAACTAAGCAATAAACAATTGCAAATATCTTACCGTTGTTTTTCTCTTCATAGGGACATTTTTAATAAAACTGTGCATTTCCTGGAACCAGTGCAGCTTTGACTTGTATTCATCTTGAGCACCTGCTCCAGACCTGGTTGGTTTTTTCAATTTTAGCCAGTTCTTGTGAATATGTTGCTCGTAAATTTTTAATTTTAGTTTTTACCTCTTTGGTAGTCATATCAATGCCTATTGTCTTTAACTAGTCACACATTTTTTGGAGCGCTGAATCCCGTTTACCATTATCTTTATAAATAGAAAGAGTAGCGTTCCACAAACATTCATGTTCACGGTATAGTTGTACGAACTTTAAATTAATCTCCGTACTTAGTTTGGGCATCTTAAAATCTCAAAAACACGTCGCGGAGAAAAACAAACCAAACACGTGGTTTCTGCTTACGAGTCAACTGAAAAGCCAGTAGACAGAAGACTAGCTTCGCCGGCCACATGAAGCTAGTACACAAGCCAGGATAGTAAAATCAGTGGTGGGGGGCGCTACTAGCCTAAAAAATATAACTCCATCCTATTTAAAACTGTCCTGGCTTGTCAACTAGCTTACTAGTTTACTAGCTTATAAATGAAGCTAGTTTTGTCTACACGAAGCCAACAACAAACAGTACTAGCTTGCTATCCTAGCTTGAAAAACTAGCCCCGTGTATCCCGGCCATTAGGGATGTTGATGAGGTGCACTTAAACTAATAACAAGATGATGGGCATTGGTCACTTAAGCTATATGATAGTAAAATATAGGTTACAATAAAATCTTAAACTAAGCCCCAGTGTCAGTTAAAGTGTAAACTGTAATACCGGCGAAGTGCCCTTATTCTGTCTTAACCTACGCTCACTGATAATTTTGTCACTCACTACACTTTTTGCTACATTGCCCTTATACTGCCCTACGTCACTTAAATTTACACTGCGCACTTCACTGTCACTGGGCTCTTCTACTCGTGCGCAAGGCGCTATTCGGCGACGCGTGCTTCTGACGCGCCGCCATCCATATGCTATTGCGACCGCTGCGGCTACTGCCACAATTAGGTAGGTCACGGTATAATGATGAATATCATGGTATGATACTCCTTCTATAATTGGTTCGCTTCTTTTTATTGTATCCAATTGCTCTTGGATTGCAAGTAGCTCTTTTTGATTGCATAAAGTTTCTGAACTAGTACTGGGAGGCGAATCTGGTACCGAAATATTAATTAAATAGTTGATCGGCGCAATTTCTGGTAATTTAAAATCGAGTTTCGTGTTCTTTTATCTAAAATATTCATTTTGAGAATAGAAAGAGAAATCAGCTGTTTTTATATGACAGCCCGGTTCCACTGTCAGCAGTCCAGTATTGTTTAATTGTATCGCGGTTACGTGATTCATGCATAGTAACCGGAGGTGGCATTTATTACAACAGAAATAAAAATATGTATTTAGTTTGTTTGTTGCAGTAAAAATATTTTTGCAGGGATTAATAATAGTTTTACATGTATTGGAATTCTGTTCCTTCTCACACAAACTTTGAGCATTCCTCATATGGTAAATCGGTTTCTTAATAGAACACAACACAGTATCAATATCTTGTTCAATACATAAATTTAAATCGGTTTCCAAAAAGAGTGTATAATTATAGGTTATCAAGGGCAAGACGTATGGTTGAAAATGCATTTGAGCTGCTTGCATCTGTATTTAGAATATTTCGTAAGCCAATTGAATTAAAAGTCGACAGTACTGTAATTGATATTGTTTTGAGTTGTGTTTACATTCACAATTTTCTACGATTGCAAACAGATTCATCCCGTCATTACTGCCGTCCAGGTTGTTTTGATAATGAGGATGTATGCACTGGAGAAATTATTCCCGGGTCGTGGAGAGCAATAACTACAGATGACAGTGGTTACAGGGCACTTCAAAGAATTCCTCCTAGGCCATCAAATACATCGAACCAAACACGAGAGGAATTTATGAACTATTTCATGTCAGATATTGGAGCAATACCGACAGTGGTTACAGGGCACTTCAAAGATTTCCTCGTAAGCCATCAAATACATCGAACCAAACACGAGAGGAATTTATGAACTATTTCATGTCAGATATTGGAGCAATACCGTTTCAAAGCAAATACTTATAACATTTATTTTGTGGAAGAATGTAATGAATTAATTTCAACAAATATACGTTTAAAAATACCTTTTCTTCCTCAGTACTAGTTTCTCTAGTTTCCCTTGGCGTCACAGAGTCAGCAGTGAACAACAGATGTTTATAGGCAAACCACGGTGAAACGTATATCTCATCGGATCCAGAGCCACTCTTTTTCTTCATAACTTTCTGGTGCTCTTTGGAAAAATATGAGCGTAGACTTTATATCTTTTTTTTTAACACCATCGATGTCCATGTAATATTTAGCAGCCAAAACTTGTAAACCATCATTCCTCTTTACTTTATTTGTATAAAGTTTGTTATTTGGATCCCAGAGCTGTGGAAAGTTTCGGTAATCTTCAATAAAATTCAATGTAATTTCGTCTGCCATCTTGTTGTTGAACGCACACGCACACAGCGCGTGCTACGCTTTAACTGTCATTGCGCATGCGTCAAGGGCATGCCCGACTTGCGCTGTTGACTGCGCTATGACGCATGCCCTTGATGAACAAAAAAGGGCACAGTGTGGACATAGCTAATTTGGATTAAATGGACCAAAATAGTATTTTTTTTTGTTTAAATCAAAAAAAATATTGCGTGATATTTGCCGAGACCCCCTCTCTCCAACGTAAGATTAGATGAGATTTGACTCGACCCCCTCCCCCCCTTAAACATCTCACGCATTTTATGAACGCCTCCATACGTTATTTAGCTTGCTTTGATCTACGGGAGTTGTTGAAAATATTCATTATGAGTGGGAATAAGGTAAATGTTTTAGAATCTGCTAATATTTGTAACGAAAACATGAAAAATATATCGAAAATTATGGCGATTTGGTATGATGTAAATTTACATCACTGTGCAATATGGTCATATCTGAAGTATAGAGATATTTTTGTTCATTAAATTTTACATTTGTATGATTTTTTTTGTTGTTTTAGAATAATTTACTAGAGAGAGAGAGATAGATATAAAATACTATCTAGTGTATTATTTGATCTTTCCTTAATAAAACAACTTGGTGTACTTTATTATAGTATTATTTTAATTACAACTTAAGGAACACCTAATATTTAATATTAATCTTAACAAGACCATTCACCTCAAGCGGTACCCAAAGAGAGAAAGATCAAATCAACTGTCAACAACATTGACATAATATTATGTCTGTAACGTTCCGTTACTACTTCCCCTTTTATTACTTAAACAAAATTGCTATTAATATTGCTAAACTTTTATACAATTTTAAATTTACTTTATCTTCTTTATCCTCTTTTACAAACAAATTGTAAAATTTTACAAACAATTTAAGTATATTACAATCTTAGGTTTACTAAAACTATGTGTTCGCATATAACCTATTTAAGTACCATTTTTTAAAAAAGTGGCAACACATCAGTTACACTTTCTACTCTAAATGTCACAAAATTATTTTTTTTTCATTTACATTGCAATCTATAATACGTGGCAAAATCTAAATGTTCCCATACTTTTCAACTTTTTTTAATTTTATGTGCCATTCCTTGTTTTGCCCCTGTACCCTTCATATGTGTTACATTTGCATTACCTGCCCTAAATTGGCTTTACCTGGACTCACACACACTTTCAAAACGTGGGCGCAGTTCACTGACGAAAGTAACTTATCCTACGGGATCATACGAGGTGTAGACCTGGATATTAGTGAAAAAGAATTATTGAAGAATCTAAGAGCCCCGTACGTGATCATATCTGCAAAGAGAATGAGACGTTTAGACGGAGAAAATAAATGGAGAGAATGTGAATCAGTACCCCTATGTTTTAAGAATGTGTCTATTCCAACGGTCATTGATGCTTATGGTTGTAAGTACGACGTTGATAAATATGTGTTTCCTGTAACACAATGTTCAGGATGTTGGAAGTTTGGCCACAGTAGAAAGTTTTGCTCTTTAAATAAAATTGTATGCCCGAAGTGTGGTAAGGATCATATTAATTGTGAGACAGAAGAATATATTTGTCCTAATTGCAACGGCATTCCACAAACCACAAACTTTCAAAGTGGAACAACATCTTAAAAATATGGAGGAACTCTCTTCCATGTTAGTTGCCAGAATGGTAGTTTGAAAAAAGTCTTTCACTGCCTGGTTCATAATGTCCTCATAACCAACGTAGCTCGTATCATTTGGGTCAATTTTGAATTTTTGCATCGTTATCTACCACCCTTAAAAAATAGTTTGTCAAATAATATATTTTTTTATTTTATGACATTTGTCATGTCATAAAATAAAAATACATCGTCTTCTATATTAGTTAAATATTTACACACTTAGGAATAAAGTTTCTTCTTCTTGCTTGTGTTGTACACGTAGACATGTCGCCAACTGATATCTGCTGTGAAGCTTTTGGATTACTATTTATAGTTAACGGCCCCTCCGAATACCAATCTTCAACGTCTTTGGATTTTGATCGTCGGTTGTCATTTTCTTAGTCGTATTCATGTTCTAAAACTTCATCATCACTCTGAGAAGAAGATCCATATATTGTTCAATAAATGCTATGACGAAGAGGTATTTTTTGAACATCCTTCATCATACAAGCGGCATATATCATCCGATAGATGTGGAGAATAATATCCCGAAGGCTGGAAATTAATTTCTTTTGAGATATTTACATTTAAGGGTTTTACAGCTTCAATGTTTTCTTCTCTTAACGTTTCTGTGGTTACCTTATATGTTCTGGGCTTAAGACAGTTGCAAAACAATCCTTTAGTTGATGTACAAAAGCAAGTAAGCCATCTATATTGCAAATAATTGCGTTTATCCGTAAATATTTGATTAACCTGTAATGTTCCAACAAGTCTTGGAATCATGCTAGGAAGCTCATTTTGTATTTGGTTAATATCTCATTCGTTTATTACAATAGCCTTATTTTACTTGGGTTCTTCAAACTATTGAAAAAATCTTCCACTTTGGAATATCCGTACCTGTAGCAACAATCTTGTCAGCAGTGCGTTTCAAAAATCCGCCAATCACATCAGCAGGACCCTTGCCGTGCCCTGCCTCAAAGAAGGACCAAGTGACAACAGCAAAGCCATAGTCAAAATAGAAATTTTGTTTCTGTCGGTATTGCGTAGATGATCCATCGGAAAAGAAGTGAATTTTGTCCATAGCGCAATGTTCATCCCTTACCCATTGCAGGATCGGGTGTAAGTGGGCCCAGATAGCTGCAGGTTCATGACAATCGGATGAAGTTATCGGATGTATTTTCTGGGTGGAATATATATATAATGATTTTGTGCAAAGATTTTTGATTTCGAGAGCCTCCAAAATGATGTGACTGGACCTCTTCATGGTATTTACAATTATAGTTTTCAATAAAGTCCATTAAAACTGCGCATTCAGTAAATAGTAACTCGTTTAAGCACTGCCGAAAAATTTGAAAGTTTCAAAAGTGTGCAAAGCATTCGCAGCGCCTTTACTTTCGACTTTTTTTACAATTTTTATTGCTTTTACAGCTTTCCCCGTCTTTTTATGATATTCAGTCTTTTATTTATAACAAGTATGGTACATACAATCCTTCGAAAGATCGTTGCATACTGTAGTTTTTATAATGACATTCAAATAACTGGTTTTGGTTGGCGTGAAATTTGCACAAGCATGTTTATCTTGCATCCACTGAAGCACTTATTACAAAAAATGGACGATTTTTTGTAAAATAATAGTAAAAACACTTCAAATTCGGATTTTCTTCTTTAAAATTTTTGTACAATACTTTCATACTGTCCATTATAAATCTTTTTTGGACTTTTTGCCCATTTCGAGTCACTCTTACTCAGATGTAAAAATCCTTACATGTCTAATATTTTAAATTATATTCTACAACCCACATTTTGGCAACAGTGGTAACATGTAATCTGTTGCGTTCTTTTGTCCATTGCTGACCTATCAACGAAAAAACTCTTGAACGTTTGTTATTTCGTTTGTCCTGGGATAGCAAAGTAATACTGACAAATAGTTAGGAATTCTGAAAAGCAATCTTGTCTCCTCATCGATTTAAAATAGGCTACCCATTTCTTATGTGCTAACAGCTTCTTGAAATCAGCGTTCTATTTGTTATTGTGCAGACAACTTATAAGATTTTGCAGTTGGTCAAAAAATTTGCTATCGTCAATTTTGACGGTGTTTTGTGATAAGATACTTATAGTATCGGAAACTTGATTCCATTCAGGAACATCTTTTAAAGTCGTCCATGTGAAATGTTTTGTATCTTTGTATAAGTTTTCAGTTCAAGATCGTAAAAAATTTACTGTAATAATTTACATGATTTTTATATTCTCTTTGAACGCAGTCATCTGTTCAGAATTTTCGTTGTTCTCTTTGAATTTACGCAGAATGGAAATAACTTTCAGTGGGAAAAAGTCTTGTATTTATGCTATTCATTATCTCAGAACAGTTTTCCAAAACCTCATTTACAGAAACATCAGCCTTCTCTGACGTGGTTTTGATAAATGTTCATGAAAGAATGAACAGTCCACAAATAGTAAAATCCTTTCTCTCGTTGGGAAAAGACATCGCGTTTTTGAATGATAAAGTATTTGTTTGAAATAAATGTCTAATTCTGAGCTTATACTTTTGAGTTCCTCTGTACGTACAGTAAATGTAGCAAAATGATTGGAAATCTCCATGACAATACTTTCAAGACAATGGCAAGGAATCAAGAACACTTTGGACAGAATTATTAAAAATATGTGCAACACAGCTGACTCCAAAAATATTCTGATTATTCGTTAGAGATTTTAATGTAAAGAAAACATTATTTTATCCTTTTCTGTCTTTCCTGCCAAAATTTGTAGCAGCATTATCAGCCGAAAATGCCACTAGTTTGTCTGAATGGTACCTGGTACCTGGTAGTCACCTTGTGAATCGCACAGCGGCCTTCGGGAGCGACCGACAGTCGACTCGCTTGCGCTCGGCCACGCTCGGCACTCACTCGTTTGCGAAATGTAAAAAGCCTAACAAAAGCCGGACAAGCTGGACACCGTTTATCTGACAAGGAAGTACTATTCCTAGTTTTGCTCACAAAAATAAAATAAACGTAAAACAAAAAAAAAAAAACTAACAACAGTGCTTTGTCGTCAGAAACCGTTGTCCGGGTTTCTGATGCCGGTCGTATTTATAATGCAAGTTCTTAATTTTATATATGTCGCAGGGAAATGAGGATATGAGGGATTTCACGAAATCCCTAGGCATACCACGAATTTACGGAAGATGACGAATTTTATTGTCAATTACGTCTTCTTACAAAAAATGTTTAGAGATATGACAAAATACCAATAAAATGCCCGTGATATGTCGTTTCACTAGACTAAATCTAGTAAAATGAGAAAGGTGTAGCTGGATAAAACTATAAAACGTAATTTACGTGACGTTGATCAGGAAACTACATCATTATGGGATTAGAAATAAGGCACTCAACTACCTTGTTCTAAAAGGTAAGGGATCTCTTGGGGCTCCGTTAGGTATGGGGGTTCCACAAGGCTCTATTCTTGGTCCATTTGTCTTCCTAGTTTACATAAATGATTTGCCATTTTTTGTGCAGGACAAACATAAGATAGTATTGTTCGCTGATGACACTTCACTTATAACGTAATTTACTTATGTACGACGATGTAAACAATGTTCTCTCAAAGGTTGTCTATTGGTTTGTTTCGAATAATTTATTATTAAATAACAAAAGCACAAAATTAATAAAATTCACAACGCCTAATGTTAAACTTGTTGAAAATGGTGTAGTATTAGGCGTGGAAATGTTAAAACCGGTAGAGTCTACTAAATTCCTAGGTATTATCATAGATTCGAAATTACTCCATATTGAGGGGCCAGCGAATAGGCTTGCTCTGCTGCGTTCGCGGTTAAAAAAAATAGACTTACTACTGACGTAGATACAGCTCGCATTGTAAGTATACTTTAGTTATTTTCATAGTATTATGTCATATGGAATCTTATTATGGGGAAGTGCAGCTACTGTTAATACATTTTTTGTCCTGCAGAAAAGAGCTATTCGTGCAATGTATAGTTTAGGTCCTAGAATATCATTAAGAGATAAGTTTAAAGAAATAAAAATATTGACCGTTGCTTCTCAATACGTGTACGTGTACGAAAATGTTATGTATGTTCATAAAAATATACACGAATTTCCCAGGAATTGCGACATGCATAGCATTAACTCGGAGTAAACATAAACTTGTAATACCAGTGACTCGCTTACGCCGAGTCAGTAATCTTTTTATGGACAATGTATTCGCTTATACAACAGGATCCCAGAAAACGTTCAAAAAGCTCCTATTGCCAAATTAAAAAAAAAGTGAAAGAACGTTTGTGTACTTAAGGATATTTTTCGATTAACGATTTTTTAGAAGACAGTACGCCTTGGGAATGATGTGATCGCCTCCAGGCTACTTCAACCTATAGAATTATTGTTAATTTTAATTTAATTAAAAAAGAAAAATACAGACAAAAATATAAATTAGTCCCGCTGAGTTTCTTTCGCCAGTTCTTCTGAGGTCAGCGGCTTCTTCTTTCCGAACTGGTAGTAGATTCATGACGTTCAGTAAAAAATTGTAACAATTTTATGCTGAATAAAATATTTTGAATTTGAATTTAAATTTGTCAGTTTCACCAAAAGTCATCTTCACAAAATCATTATCACTTACAAAATATACTTATAAGGCATTTTCACATCTCTGTCACAACGAGTTTTCCTTTCTGTAGTCTGACCTGTCAGAGACAGGTCTGTGTGTGACAGACTTGAGCCATAGGTTTGCACCGGAGCAGAATTTTGACAACCGATTGAATTCACCGGTGATTGGGCCAATCTCCGGTAATTCATCGGTGATCATCGGAGAATTAAAATATAAGTTTGTTTGTTACGCTTTCACGCGAAAACTGCTGAACCGATCATCATGAAACTTTGTACACATATTCTTAAAGGTATTAGAAGTAACATAGGATACTTTAAATGCGACAGGGCCGGTTTAAAGTGGTCTAAGGGCTCTCGCAAGTTTGTATGACAGTCCTTCATTTTTTGTGCTACAAACTTTAAATTTGGCAGGGAAATATTTAATAGTGAGTAGTCGTCCGCTAAGAAAGTTCTTTGCGACAGGGCAAAAATGTACACTGAACTAATTAAATGATTTTTATTTAAGCGCATTGGATTTGAACTCTTGCCGCAAGCTCACACAATGTAATCCATAACCTTACCGACTGGGCTATTACAACTTATTCTCAATAAACGAATTTACGAAACATAATATTGCTCAACATAAACTTAATAATTATATAACTGGTAATAAACATATTTTTACCACCAAGCGTTCATTTTTATCCTTATTCCATCAAAAATACAAAAAAAGGTGAACTCATAGAAGCTCATAGTGTTATAAGCGTAGTGTATTTAATTGTTGTTTGATACATACCTACATATAATAAAATGCTATCCGAATCTGTACATAAAAAAAATGTTGATGTAAGTATTAGTTTCATATTATGCATTTGCGGGGGGCAAAGTTGTTCGCGTCCGTAGGAGCTACCTAACCACAACCCTACACGTGTCCCCTGGGTGGTGCTAAAGAACAACAAACGCCGAGTCGTAGGCGGCGGTCAACTAGCCTACTAGCAGGCTTAGCAGCCAGCTCCCGTAGAGGTAGGAAATGACTTCTACAAACCGTAAACTTGCGGTCATGTCTCGTGAGAACGGTGGCCTTGGCTTAATCGCCTGGGCCAAGAGGAAGATAACCTCCATAAAAAATAACCCCAATCCTAAGGTGGGAAACGTGCCGATAGGATGAATGGCTGAGGGAATTCAGTCTCTAGCGCCAACCTCGATGGACCTGGCTAATCGTTGTATAGTGCCTTCTCACAGGAATGGGCGTCACCCTGTGAGCGACCAATATTTCGACCCTACTCGTGGGAACAAAAATGAAGTCAAATCCCCAAAAAAACCTCCAACCACAACACAAATTACTATCTCAACAAGTACTGATCCCAGACTTATTTAACAGGCAACGATCGTCATCCCTTTCTGATCTAGAAAGGTCTTCACAAGATAACTATTCGGCCAATGTAGAGCGGCCAAATGAAAGTAGTAACTCATCAGAAGCAATCTCGCTGGAAGACTCTTCTCAATACCCTGCTCCTCCTCCATGGCAAAGGGTTCCATCACCCAATAGCAGAAGCACGAAGAAAAGAAAATATTGCAGCTCCCCACCAGAGGCCCAGGGCACCACCATAAATAACCGATTCAGCACCTTGCCTTTAGATGCAACGGACGAACCATACACAACCGTTCAACCCAAACCCAGCAAACCTCCACCCATCGTTCTCAATGGCATAGAGGATGTTACTGAGCTATCGAAACTACTTCAAACCGCCAGCAGCAAAGAAAATTTTAGGTTCAAACTTATTAATAAAAACTTGCTCCATATCCTCGTCAACACTGCTGAAGAGTATAAAAAAAATCATAGCGGTAATAAGAGCAAACGGTCTCATAGGACACACATTTACCCCAAAGGACACCAAATGCTATCGTATCGTCATAAAAGATCTACATCACAGCACGCCACATGATAAGGCAACCAATAATAAAATTAAAGGCGAAATCATCAATGCACGCTACGGAGCTGACAAGAAACCCACATCGACCTTCTTTGTAAACATCGAGCCCAGTGTTAACAACCCTGCGGTCAAAAATATCACCTATATATATAACCAAAAGGTCAAGATAGAGGATCCCCGTAAGTCAAAAACTATTGTACAATGCCAACGTTGCCAGCGTTACGGCCACTCGAAGAATAACTGCATGAGACCCTATAGGTGCGTCAAATGCGGAGAAGGGCATAAAACCTCGGAGTGCAAAAAGAAAGATAGAACCACACCGGCCAAATGCGCTCTCTGCTCGTGTGACCACCCGGCTAACTACAAAGGCTGTGAAATATACAAAGAAATCCTTGCCCGAAGAAACAAAAAATTAAACCCAAAAGAAAGTAATCCCGCCCCAACTATTACAGTCTTGCCGACTAACCCAATCTGCTCACCCTCGACAAAAACTGAAAGAACCGAAAGACCCATTCACCAACGCACCTACGCTGAAGTTACCGATTGGAAAAATTCCCAATCAAGCCAACAATCCTATAACAAACTCGAAAATATTCTACTTAAACAAAGTGAGAAAATGGATCTCCTCATACAACAAATAGGCTCCTTAGTGAGTCTTATCACTACTCTCGTAACTAAGCTCACAAAATGACTTCGCTACACATTGCCACTTGGAACATCAATGGGCTTGCCCCTAATAAAAACGAACTGGAGATGTTCATTAAATCCAACAAGCTTGACGCTTGTCTCATATCTGAATCGCACGTCACACCAAGAAGCAGAATATGTATTCAGGGATTTTCCGTGTACATCACCTGCCATCCTGATGGTGGAGCCCACGCTGGCACCGCAATAATTATCAAGAATAGCGTAAAGCATTGCCTCCTGGAGTCCACTACGGCTCCCTATCTCCAAGCTACTACTGTAAGGGTGGAGGATCGTACTGGACCCCTTAACCTGTCTGCAATATACTGTCCACCGCGCCACACAATTAAAGAGAAAATGTTTACTGACTTTTTTAATACATTGGGCAATCGATTCATCGCTGGTGGAGATTGGAATGCCAAGCATTCATATTGGGGATCAAGACGGACAGTCACTAGGGGCCGGGAACTAAAAAAGAGTATTGAAGCCAACCACCTACTAGCTATGTCAACTGGAGAGCCTACGTATTGGCCCACGGACAGTAACAAAATGCCTGACCTTCTGGACTTTTTCATCACAAAGGGCATAAGCGCACAAAACACTCTTATAAAGTCAAGTCTCGACGGAAGCTCCGACCACACACCTGTCCTACTTACAGTTAGCCCCGTGGCTATACCCAGTGACACCCACACCGACTATCTGCACAACCACAAAACTGACTGGCAATGTTTTCGAGAAATCCTCGAATCAAACATAAACCTTCATGTCTCACTCAAAACTGAGGAAGAAGTTGATAACGCATGCTTCTACATCACAAATCTTATTCAAGTAGCAGCTTGGTCAAGTACTCCTAAGTTACAGGGTTTGTCGCGAGGAACGCCAGTCCCACTCGCTGTTAAGGAAAAAATTGCTGCCAAACGTCGTCTTCGCAGAATCTGGCAGGCAACCCACAGACGCGAGGATAAAACCAGACTAAATCGAGCAATTAAAGAACTGAAAGATCTACTCGAATATGCTTCAAACGAATCCCTTACACAGAGATTGACGAAAATGTCTCCAAATGGAAATGGGATCCACAACCTCTGGAAGGCAACAAAGTACCTCCCTCAGCCTCAACAGTGCTCTCCACCTATTAGATCCGGTAACACATGGGCGAGAACTGACCAAGAAAAGTCACAGGCTTTTGCTACATATCTCGCCGAGGTATTTAGTCCTAACAACTCGGACAGTCCTGAGGATCCGGAAATAGATCAAGTCTTGAAGCAAGACCTGCAACTATGCCTGCCATTGAGACCTACTACACCAAGAGAGATTGCAAGAGAAATAGCCAAAATGGACTCTAATAAAGCACCTGGATTTGATCTCATCACCTCCAGATTACTAAAAGAACTTCCTAAGAAATGCATTGTCTTTTTGACCATCCTTGTAAATGCTACATTGAGAACTTCGTATGTCCCTGCACTCTGGAAAACATCCCAAATTGTTATGATCCTTAAGCCTGGTAAGCCGCCTAACGAAGTCTCATCTTATCGCCCTATTAGCCTTACACCTGTACTGTCAAAATTGTGGGAAAAGATCATCCTTGCACGATTATCCCCTTGCCTAGACGTGAACCATGTTATACCTGACCACCAATTTGGCTTCCGGAAGCACCACTCGACCATAGAGCAGGTGCACAGAGTGTATTGTACAATAAGACATTGTCTGGAGAGGAAGGAATACTGTTCGGCTGCTTTCCTCGACGTCCAGCAAGCCTTTGACCGGGTCTGGCATAAAGGACTGCTCTACAAAATTAAGAAGTACCTTCCACACTCCTACTACCAGCTAATGGAGTCATACCTTAGTGACAGAAAGTTTCAAGTCAAGCTACGTGATGCAAGATCTTCTCTCATTAGCTGCAGAGCCGGAGTACCTCAGGGCTCCGTACTTGGTCCAGTCCTGTACAACATATTTACTAGTGACGTACCCCAATCACCAGAAACATCAGTTGCAACTTTTGCCGATGATGCGGCCTTTCTTAGTTGTAACAGTGATCCCAGGGAAGCCACCAGACAGTTGCAAGCCCAGCTCGATGCCACTTACGCTTGGCTGACCAAGTGGCGCATAAAAGCTAGCGCCCCGAAGTCTCACCACATCACATTTACTCTGAGACGTGAAACTTGTCCTCCAGTCAATCTAGGCCCCGACACATTGCCGCAATCAACTAGCGTTAAGTACCTTGGTTTTCACCTCGATCGTAGAATGACATGGAAAGACCATATAAAAACGAAGCGGAACGAAATTAACCTTAGGTTCAAAAATCTACTTTGGCTACTCGGTAGACAATCTGCCTTGTCTCTGTCCAACAAAGTAAGGGTATATTGCTCCATAATAAAGCCGATCTGGACATATGGAATCCAACTGTGGTCGACAAGTAGCAAATCCAACATTATGTGCCTTCAGAGAGCTCAAAATTGTATTCTAAGGGTACTCTCACCGGCGCCTTGGTATGCTCGCAATTCGGAAATCCACGAATACCTGGAAATCCCAACTATACTGGATGAAATAAAACGATACTCAGCGAACTATAAGGACCGCTTGTCAACTCATCCAAACCCGCTATCCAGTATACTCTTACAGCCAAACCCAATTGGAAGACTCAAGAGAGCCGATGTGCTATTCTACTGAGGGGAGATAGAGCAGTGGCTCTACCTCGCCAAACTCCAACCTCTCACAACTCACCTGATTATAGTCTTGGCGACTGATCGCAGGTCTTAACTAGGAAAAAAAAAAAAAAAAAAAAAAAATATGCATTTAGTAAAAAGATGTTAATTTGAAATTAAAAATAGACACTTCAATTTTACTTGTTTGCAGTTACTGATAATTATTAATTGTAATTATGACTTTTTAGGTACTTTTAATTTATGAATTTGGAAATGTACACTTGTAATAATTGACAAGCATAGAAGGTATATTTATAATACTATATAAATTAATTTGAAAATTTTATTTATGTAAGTATTTTTTGTAAGTGTACCTACTATAGTATGCTATAGCAAATAAATAAATAAATTTTGGTGTAAACAAACACTATTCATTAATTTGAAAGGGCACGAGCCCCTTCATCAGAACTCATTCTATTATTAAAATGCGGGTAGATGAGCGTGGGAGAATAATAGATCGCGTCCGAGATACAATTAACGTAATTTGATCGATATGCAAAGAAATATTACAATGAATATGCGATTAAGAAACACTTCGAAATAAAATCGACTTTAAACAATCAAATAGCGGTGTGATGGCGGCAGTATTCAGCGATTCGTCACAAGCGTGGTGCGCGGGCGCCGTCTCGTTCGGGAGTGTCGTCCAAGATGGCTGCCCGCCCTGCCATCGGCAATGACGCTTCGCTAGGTTGACAGCTTGTCAACCTGACATCGTGCGGAAACGCCGACACGGCCAGACTGACTTTCGACCGTCCCCGGGCGATTTTTCTGAAACAAGTTGAGTCAACTACGTAATCCGTTCGTTCATCCTGACTTAATGATTATTATCAGCTTAACACTAAGACCGTTTTGATGACATGGACTAACCGGCGAAGTGAACCGCTTCAGTCAACCTGATGAGGTATGACTAGGACTACACTTCAGCTAGACCAGTCAACTAGAAATATGAACTTAGATTATAATATTCTACGCAAAATTTGACTATGACACCATACTTCACATTTTGAAACATCTAGACAAGTCACTCCCGACCAGGATGTGGCCCGGACGACAAATTTTCGTCTTTGCAAACAGCCAGACAAGCCAATCCTAGTCGAGACGTGACCCGGACGACACATTTCGTCTCTGTTTCGTCTCACTTATAACTAGCAATCATCCAGGACAAGTCAGGCCTCCGAACGTACCTACCTGACTCGGACGACAACTTACGTCAGATGATGCTAAGTACTAGCAATCACCTAGGACAAGTCAGGCTTCCGAACAGACCTGACTCGGACGACAACTTACGTCAGATGATGCTAAGTACATTACTGTGACAAGCTGACCCACTTCATGGGTGTAGCTCGGACGACAAATTTCGTCTACCCTCTGGGACAAAGACGTGTGCCCTACACCTAATCGCTCTGGAGTAGTCAGGACGACACTCTTCGCCCAGGCTCAACCATTTAGCAACAATTTCAAACCATTCACCACTTAGTAAGATGTCTCGCTTGCATATACAAACAATACAAGAATTAAAATCAACGTTGCGCGTGTTTCGATCAAAGTCAAAGTCAAAATACTACACTTCGGTACCTTTTGATCCGTAGCCGCTGCCGCCGCACCGAGGCGCGCGCGCTTACAGAAGTACATACCGAGCCGACTCACTGTCGCCGTCGCCGTCGTTGCCGTGACTTTGTAACTGCCGCCGCCGCCGCATCACAAAGCCGCCACCGGCGCCGCGGTCGCTGTATCAAAAGCGCCGCCGTGTCACGACCTCACGCAAGGCCGCCGATTTTCAGAAACGCGCTAAACAGATTTGTATAAATGAGCCAGACATTTTAAATAAAGACATTCCACATGTGACACTCAGCGCGACTACTGGTCTTTCATTTCTATCCGCCTACGTGTAAAGATCCTTAGAACGTTTGCAGGTAGCGACTAGTACTGTGCCTATCACGGGAACTATGCATTACGCGGGATTGCGACCGTGATCTAGTTCGCGAACGACACCTATCACTATCACTGAAATGTCTTCCCTGTCCATGAATATTATGTGATCGACTACGAGAACGAAGACGCTGCGATCTACTATTATTTTGAACAAAGTAACACACGGTACAAAAGTTACACATTTAACGAGTCGCGCACTGGTTTAATAAAAAAAATGGATAGTCCAAATCCGCAGCAAATGGGTGCAGATCCGATCCCACTTCTGATGAAAGGGCACGAGCCCCTTCATCAGAACTCATTCTATTATTAAAATGGGGGTAGATGAGCGTGGGAGAATAATAGATCGCGTCCGAGATACAATTAACGTAATTTGATCGATATGCAAAGAAATATTACAATGAATATGCGATTAAGAAACACTTCGAAATAAAATCGACTTTAAACAATCAAATAGCGGTGTGATGGCGGCAGTATTCAGCGATTCGTCACAAGCGTGGTGCGCGGGCGCCGTCTCGTTCGGGAGTGTCGTCCAAGATGGCTGCCCGCCCTGCCATCGGCAATGACGCTTCGCTAGGTTGACAGCTTGTCAACCTGACATCGTGCGGAAACGCCGACAAATTTAAAATTTTATTAAAAACATATGTTTTACAAAGATAATAAATGCTGATTTTGATTTAGAAAACACAACATGTCAATAGCATCATAGTGCAACATACTTCTTCTTTCACTGAGTATTTGACCTGTTGTTGAAAATACTCTTTCTGATCTAATAGAAGTTGCGGGCACAGCTAGGTATTTAAAAGCAATTTCATCTAAAGGTTTTAAATGTCTATTAAATTTCCAAAATTGCACCACGTCCTCCCAGTTATGATTTCTGGAAATTGTGTTTCTGTATACATTTGAAATAAATTTATCGCCGTAGCTGACGTCACATATGCGTTATTCGTATTCCTTTTAAGAAAGCCTAGCAAATCCGGGCGATCTATTCCGCTTGTACTCGTACATTTATGATTTAACGTGACTATTTCTTGAGGTGCGTTTCTCACACGCATAATATTGTTTATTTCTGCCTTTACGGCTTCTTTAGCTGCCATTTTATTTTGTACTTGTCTGAAGCTATTTCTGAAAACGGGATGCAGCATAGTGGAAATTCGGCAAACAGTTCGTGATTCGTAATCTAAAAAACGATCGTTCATATTTTTTTTGAGTTGTTAAAAAAAAACTTCACCAACCGTTGTAGATATTTTTTTGACCAAACTTTGAATGTTATCGAACAACCCGTGAATTATAGGTATTATTAAGCTCGATGTTGGGTATTGGTCTCCACTTATCATTTGAGTGGCTTGTTCGAACACATCTAACAGAAGCACCAAATCTTTTAATATTTTTTCCTCTTGTGGGCTAATAATTTGAGGTGCTTGGGGTAGTTTTCTCTGTGCGGCGGTTATACTGTCTATTAGTTTTAAAATTCTTTTTATCATATAATAAATGCTATTCCAGCGTGTTGGTACTTGTTGTATTAATTGTAAAGATTCTGCGTCTGGATTAATTTCTTTTTGTTCTTTGCGAAGTGTCAGAGTGGCAATATTAGATTTTTTGAAATATTTAACAATTTTTTTACATTTATCTATTAAGGTTATTAATTCAGGAATTTTTAAGGAATTATCGATAACTAAATTTAGAGTGTGTGCAAAACAAGGCATGCTACGTATTCCTAACAGTCCAACCATTTTTATTATGTTGGCCCCATTATCTGTCGTGATGCAAATAACTTTATCCCGGATTTCCCATTCTATCAATATTTGATGGACAACATCTTTTAAGTACTCTGCTGTGTGCGACTCTGTTAAAGGTCTAGTAGTTAGTACACAACTTTTAAGGCCGTTTCTAAGGAAAAAGTGTACAGTAACTGTGATATATGACTCCATGGAACTACTCGTCCAAATATCTGTGGTCAGTGACAAATTATCAACTTCAGATAAAATACTTTTAAGCTTTATCTTTGCTTCATTAAATATTTTTGGCATTAAATCATAACGAATCGTTCGCTTGTCGGGAATTCTATAATTTGGATTTAAAAGCATAACAAAGTTTTTAAAACCTTTATCATCCACCATTGAAAAGGGTTGATAGTCTGTAGCTAACATCAAAGTTAGTGCTTCGTCCACTTTTTTAAAATTTGATCTCGGAGACTGCCCCATAGTATCTGTACATATTATATTATCATTTGTATCACCAGATGATAACATAGAAGAATCTGCTTGTAGACTCATAATATCGGAATGTTTCCTTTTTAAATGTGATAACATATTTGATGTTCCGCCACCAGTTGTAAGCACGGCAGAACATAATTTACATCGTACTTTGCTACCGCTTTCGTCTACTTTATCAAAGTGGCCTCTAGTTTTCGATTGAACTTTCGGCATTCTGAAAATTCATAAAAAGGAATTACTTTTAATACCATAATATTTAAAAAATATTAAAATTGATTATGAGATGATTATTATGACAGTGGTAGCCCAGTGGTAACGCGCTCGCTTGTATAACTGAGTGTTGCGGGTTCAAATCCGGGTCTCGCACCTTTGATATTTTATTATGCGAATCATTTCTATCACGATTATCATTTGATTTACGGTAAAGGAAAACAACGTGAGGAAACCTGCATGTCTGAGAAAACCTAACAAGTTTTCAAAAGACATGTGAAGTCCGCCAACCCGCAGTTGGCCAGCATGGACTATGGCCTGATACTTCTTGTATCGAAGGGAGGCTCGGACCCCGCAGTGGGACGTTAAAAAGGGCTGAATACAAAATTGATTAATTTTGAAAATTAATCAATTTTGTAAGTACTGGCAGGGCGCAAACGTCGAATAGAGAATTAAAAAATAAAAAACGTGGCTACTTACGTAAAATCTGATTGTTCTTTACAATAATAAATCTTATTTTATAATTTTAGGTAGTCTCTTCTAGTAAATTGCCAAGATTTTTTAGCGCTCCTGGAGGGGATAATTATACCTAAATATATTCACTTTTACTTTAATAAGGTACGGTAACGCAGCTAGTATTATCACTTCACAAGTAAACTTAATATCATCAACTGATCGTGATCGAATGAATAGAAGGGTACAACGAATTAGCATTATATAGGGTTAATTACTAGTTTCGGGAAATTCCGTAACCAAAAACTAGGAAAGCACTAGGAGTGTGCTTGATATAAATCGAAAACATTCACTAAATATATCGAATTATCGAAGTCGATAATTACTCGTATAATAACGATATATGTGACATATTGTACGGATAAATGAAACTATCTTTTCGGATTTTGTCGCGGATTTATTTAGATTTTTGTCTCACGCCACCATGATTGCTGTACTAGGCATTCGAAAAGTCGGGAACCAAAAATCAAAATAAATCCGCGACAAAATCCGAAACGATAGTTTCATTTATAATTTCAAATATTTGAAAACCTAAGAAAGTATTTTTTTTTTTTAGGGTTAATCCGCTATAACCGTTTTTATGGTAATCAAATTTGTTTAAGAGAATGCATTAGGTACTTGCGAAGGTGTTTTTATAAACATGATATCAATCCTTACCTAAATAAATAAGTTATTCATCACAAGTATTTAATTTTGAACAAAATTGCTCTTGGTCCCATTTGATTTCAATGAATATTTTACGAGATATCATAGTGTTAACATAACTCCGCAACAAAATAATGATCACGGCATGCAAGACAGGCGTTGGTGAGGGGTAGGGACGCTGGTAGCTCTGCATGGTACCATACCGCGCGACTCCAAATTTGGTTTCCAGCCTTTAGAACGTGGGCGAAGCCGCGGGAAAGGCTAGTCTGTTAAATAAAAATTGTAGCATAAAAAAGATTTAGCTTTTTTTAATATTAATTATTTACATCATATCACAAAAAGTTTTTGTTAAACTCAAAACTCGTTTATTTTTTCATGAATAATAAAATAAAAACTAAGATTATGATGGAAGGTAATTATTTTTAACTCATATGAATATCGCCGATCCAGTATAATAATTTAGCAGAGAAGCAGACACCAAGCCAAAAGAAGTTGGGACTAAGAAATTGCTTTTTTAACCTAGGTGAGCTTACTCAACGGCCAACGGTCAAATTAGACCAAAAAACAGGTGTGAAGGTTTGATAGGATTTTTCAAAACACTATCATAAATGAAATTTAAAAATCCTCATCAATTCAACATCTGGAAAAAAATACTAAGGGTCAAACGTCACAAAAACGGTTTTTATTTCTCGATTTTTCAGCAAAGCGATTAGTTTTATCATAAACTTAATTCAGACAAAAATTGTAGATCAGATAATTATCTATAAAAAATGCCTAAATACGTTTTTTCCTAAGAGCCACCGTTTCTGAGATATATCGATTTAAAAAGTTGGAAGAGTTGTAATCGTCATAATAATAGCATGTATATTGTATAATGCAATAAATATAACAAAATAACAAAAATTCATACCTAGTATGAATTTTTGTACCCTCGGATGTCTAAATTGACCGGGCTATATGGAAAATATCGTTATTTTCGACTAATATATCGTTAAGATTCGATACAATGTTTTGATATATTACATGGGAAAAAATATCCGAATTTATGCGTACATAGAATTGTTTCACTATGCATAATACCCGACAATAAATATTGCACATCGATCTTTGGAAAGAGACCCTCGGCCTATTTCTGTTCCGTAGAGCGTTATCTTTGTCTCACCATATCTATGTGACGTTTGTCGCTCGTTATTTATTATTTAACTGCGGTGGACTACAAGCTAATATAAAATTACAATTTTTATTTCATCGTTTTGTATTTGTACATAATTAAAAATATTTATTAATGAATATTTTTTTTATTTGTGTAATTCTTACTACTTTAAAAGATTTTTTAATCTGTGATACAATCATCGGAGATTATTCGGTTAAGATTCGATACAATGTTTCGATTTATTAATCGGAAAAAATATCCGAATTTATGCGTACATCGAATTGTTTCACTATGTAGTTAAATAAAATCTTATAATCTTGGATATCAATCAGTTGATTTACTAGCGCCTAAGTAATATAATATTCGTATTTCATATCTTTACCAATATTAAAACTTTGCTTGGCTTTTAAGATGGATACTCAAGGTACAATTTTTATTTCATCGTTTTGTATTTTTTATACGTATGATACAATCCACATAACATTGTAACTTACCTTTTGTTTCTATTTAGATCTATTTGAAGAGTATGCGCAAAGAATGACAACATTTTCAGATGAAGAACAAGAGGGTTGGTGTCCTACAAATAGTTTAAAAAATCAAAATACCTTACTTGTTACAAAAAATGAAGAACTCAAGACTAAGAACTCAAACAGAAAATGAAAAAAAAAGTTTATGTACATTGCTACACATTATTTGGAATGCTAGTAGCAAGTTAATGACCGTAATAATTAATCTCATTCGAAAAAATATTTATTATTTATTTTATTCGAAAAAAACAAATTTGTAAATAATTGTAAATGTAGTTAAGTACATAATTAAAAATATTTATTAATGAATCTTTCTTTTATTTGTGTAATTCTCATTACATTAAAAGATTTTTTAATCTGTGATACAATCACCGGAGATTATTCGGTTAAAAACCGATTGATTCAATCGAGTATTTTTACCGGTACGTCACCGGTGATTCTCCGGTACACAGTGCTCCGGTGCAGATCTCTAACTTGAGCATCTTTTGTTGGTAAATACTCTTTTTTGGTTATCAGTTTTGATAATAAAACGAACTTCCCTTCATACTTTAATCAGGCTTAGGACTGTCTGAAAAATGATTTTTATTTCAGGCGTATTTAAAAGTTCATTTTATGTACATTTTACTAATAACCATATTTACATAATATATTTACATTATTTGTACAATTATTTATAAGCGGTATCGGTTTTCGTCCATATTTACATTTAGGAACATCAGCTGCCTATCCTTCTCAGTTTTAAGACTGGCTCGTCTATCGGATATTAGTAGTCCTGTTTTGCTGAATAGTCTTTCGCGTGTGACAGATGTCGCGACTATGTTGCAGCAATTGGTATATATTTTGGCAAAGTTTGGATATATACTGCGATGAGCTTGCCACGACCTTCTTGGACAGTTACGTGCACCAGAACTATCTATTCTCGGCAGGATATCATCATCGGCATACATTTGTATTTCTTTTATGGCCTTTGATAATGGTGTCCTTTGCTGCGAAGAGATCTTCTCCATCATAAATTTGTCAAATATAGACCAAGCTTCTGCCGAAGACGCAGACGTATTAGATGAACTAGCTGAAGGTCCCTCGGAATTCATCACCCGCTGCATCTCGAACATGCCTTGGACTTTATCCTGTACTCTGCGTTTCGTTTTTATAGCTTCGTTCTGGTCAGAAAAAGCAGCCATTTTATATCGCGGATCTAAGAAGGTGCATAATATAGAAAATGTACCACTTCTTTCAAGGTCCCCTAGTCTTTTTTCTAAATTATCCTGCAGGATATCAATAAAATTTTTGATTGTTTCGTTTGCATCCTAATGAAAATCTTGGCATGTTGATTTAAAAATCCTTGTCATCACAATAACGTCTCCTCCCGTCACATATTTTTCATCACTCATTATAGTTGTCACCTCTTCGAAACGTTTCAAAATATGAATTGTTTGTTTGTTTGTTGTTTGTGAACAAAATATGATATTCTTCTTGAGAAATAAATGATCTTAAACCTGATATGAGACAATTGGAGAAACACCGACCATTCTTCTTCTGATAGTATCGGTAACTGTTTATTGAGGATTGCCAATGTCACTTTTATTTCATCCTGTTTAATTCTGTAAAGCGATTTAGCATATAAAAAGTGGAATTCCACCGAGTCTCCATGTCCTGAATTAGCCGTTTCGGCATCTTATTATTTAAAATTTGCTGTTGAGTGAGCTTCTCTGTAGCAACAGTACTTTTCTTAAAAAAAGCTACGATCTTCTTAACTTTTCCAATACTGTCTTCAAATAACTGTAATGCCTCCTGTAATACTAGGTTGAGCTTGTGCGCAAAACAGCCATAATGTTTCCATTTCAGGTGGTCAGTTACAGCTTTTGTAACATTTGCCGCTTATCAGTTACCGTGAAATTTATTTTGTGAGTTAGATTCCACTCATCTGTTATTTCACGAATTTTTGTGGCTATATTTTCTGCAGTGCTATTTTCTGAAAAGTTACAGCAGTCCAAAAGAACAGTTTTAAATTCAAAATCTTTATTGAAATAATGTCCAGTCACTGCTATGTAAGATTCGGTCTTACGCGAAGTCCATATGTCAAACGTTATGCAGATAGAGTCACAACCAGCAGCCACTTCAAGTTGAACTTTTTCTTTCGTAGCATTGTACATCAATGTCAATTGGTTGTTCGATAATGTTTTTCGAGATGGTAAATTGTACCCTGGAATCCATGACATTAGTTTTTTAAATGATCGTTCTTCTACTATACTGAATGGGTGAAACGAATCAATACACAAGTACAAAACATCTTGGTGTATTAATAGTTTCTGTTCTTTAGATATTTTTTGGAACATAGGTATCCATTACATTATGCCTTTTTCGTTTTGCTGCCAGGACAGGTAATGATGGTACTGAAGTCCCTGGTATTACTAATCCCCCAGAATCGGTACCACTTCTTACGGGCTCTGAAGTACTAGACGTTGACGCACGCACTTCTTCGATTGGACCCAAAGTCAACAAGGCTGCAGCAGCCGTAGTTGGACGGAGGGCAGTTATGGATTGGTATGGTTGGGCGTTGGTCGTGTCAGATTTCTCCAATACGGAGAGGAGAAAAGTATATGTCGAGAGTTCTTTCGCTGTGACATTATTTTATAACTTACGTAGTAGGTAAAAATGTTTATAGGTTTTTTGTTGTAGCGGACGCTGTTTAAATCACAGTATACGTTAGCGACACGTCCGCTCTCGCCAACGGCTCACGCTTGACTGCCCCACCACACGCTTTACCGTGAGCACGAGATAGTGTAAATAATTATAACCATAGTTACTATATTTGCATAAACACTATAGTTGACTTCTTCTGTACTTCTTCCCAGTCTATTTCTGCTAGTCTGTTTTTAGTATCATGGAAGTTGGTTCCCTTATCTCAAATGAACTGCCGAACTCGTCCTCTCCGAGCGTCTCGTCGTAAAGTGTGCATACATGCTTCTGTCGATAGTGACTTCGTTAATTATAAATGAAGAACCATCCAATATTTCTCCTCCTCTCGTAAAAATAGAGGTCCCGCGAGGTCAACGCCACTTACTTGGAATGGAGCAGTACATTGGTCCCTCTCTCTTGGTAATGGAGCAGTAGGTACTTGTGCTGGTTTTGATCTGAATCTATCACACACTGGGCATGCTATAACTGATTTTGCCAGATGTCTTATAACAATAATCCAAAATATTGTTCGTATGTCTGCGGTCAACTGATTTGCGCCTGCATGCTGTAATTCTCTGTGGCTGTTCTATAAATCTTCTTACTATAATATTCTTTGCCGGAAGCAATGCTGGAGACTTGGTAGATTCTGGAAAATCTGATAATAAAAGTTTTGTTTTTACTCTTAACAATCCATCTTCATCGAGGTAAGTATTCAAACTTCTTTTCAACTCTATAATGTATTCTGCTTCACTTCCTTAAATAAGCTTTACAATTTTCTTTTCTGCTTTTACATACTTCTTGGCTTTTGTAGATAGTATGTTAGTTTTAAATCTCAACATCCATACCATCATCCTTACTATTTTACTATATTTAGAGAAATAATATAACCTTTCCAGTCCTTCTTTCACGCATATATCTGCATTGCACGCTGTCTTAGTCTTTTGTAGTTCTTTGCATGCTTCCTTGCCATCAGTGAAGTAATGCCCATTCTTCTCTGGGCAGCTTCAACCACGCCGGCCCTTCCCACCAGCGAAGAGAAACCAGCTGCTCAGCATTGCAGCCTCTTGATGCACATCTGCCCAGTTTAGAATGTGATACCAACATGATATTTTCGTATTGTATCTTATTTCTTTTACCCTATATTATATTTTAGGTTATAATAAATATAATTGAATAAGATTTCTTGGATTTCAATCGCTTTATTAACACAATATACAAACAGTGACAATAGTTCAAGCTTCAAGGGAAGGCAGAGAATGACAGATAAAAAATATAAAGCACCAAGCGGCAACAATCAGAAACAATATTTTTTTTTTTTTAAATTATAAGCAAAGATAATAATTAAACATTCTAAAATTTATCATTTAACACTCCCACTTAACATTTTAGAACTATTACAATATTAAGTTTCAACTAACCTTCAAACTAACTTCTCTTCTTATAATATTAACTTTTAAATCTAATAATTATTTTAATATTTAGCTTCAAACCAAACTAATTTTATTTATACTTTAGAACTTTATCTCTATTATTAATAAATTTACTAAAAGGTAAAGCTTTTGTTAAGAAATCTGCAAGTTGATTTGAACTATTTACATATTGGATATTTATGACATTTTGTTCTACTTTTTCTCTAATGAAATTATATCTTACATCTATGTGCTTAGTCCTTTTATGGTAAATAGGATTATGAATGAGTTTAATAGCACTCTGATTGTCTATAAATAGTGTTATCTCCAATTGTGGTTCATTTATATCAATTAACAATTGCCGAAGCCATAAAATTTCTTTGGCAGCCTCACTTGCAGCCATATATTCTGATTCTGTAGTAGATAAGGCTACAGTATTTTGTTTTCTGCTAGCCCAAGTAACAGGACCACCATTCATCATAAAAATATAGCCTGTATTAGATTTCCTAGAATCAATATCTGAGGCAAAATCAGAATCAGAATAACCTACTAGTTCTCTGTTACAATTATATATAATACAAACATCTATTGTTTTTAATAAGTACCGGATAATTCGTTTAACAGCATTTACATGGTCTTTACTGGGATTATTTATATATCTACTAACTACATTTAAAGAATAAGAAATATCAGGCCTAGATACAGTTGACAAAAACATCAGGGCTCCCACTGCTTCCCTATATGGAAAATTAATATTACTCACATCATTATTTTTCTTTAAAATTACATTATTGTCAGCAGGGGTATTACAAGGATTGGCATCTGACATGTTGAATCTATTTATAATTTGTTTTATGTACTGTTTCTGACTTAAAGTAATTATACCATTATTTTTAGTTATTTCTATGCCAACAAACATATTTAAATTTAACTCTTTTATCTTAAATCTTTGTTTTAAATCATTTATAATATGCAACAATGTACTTTTACTTTTTGACAATAATAAAGCATCATCTACATATAAGATCAAGATAACTTTGTAATTATTAAAATGACCAACAAAAATACAGTTGTCAGAAGGACACATTTCAAAACCATAAGTAGTTAGAAAAGAAGAGAATGTCTTATTCCAGCAGCGTGATGACTGCTTTAACCCATATAAAGATTTTATTAACTTACAGATTTTCCTTGGCTCAGCGTGGACACCCTCGGGCACCTCCATATAGACATCCTCTGACAACTTACCGTACAAAAATGCTGTTTTGACATCAAATTGTTGTAGTTCATAATTCTCTCGAGCTGCAAGAGATAATATTAGTCTAATGGAATCGAATCTCGTTGTAGGTGAAAATGTTTCTTTGTAATCAACATCCTTAGTTTGTGTAAACCCACGTGCACAAAGACGGGCTTTATACCTTTCTATATCACCATCTGAATTTCTTTTTATACAAAATACCCATTTTGAGGTTATTGTTTTCTCATTATTTCTATTTACTAATTTCCAGGTTTCATTTTCTTCTAGTGACTTTAATTCTTCGTTTATAGCTTCCTTCCATTTATGACTATTTTGACAGTTTATAGCTTCTTCATATGTTGTAGGTACATCAAACTCAATAAAATTTGCTTCTTCTTTTCTGTTCCTTCTAGGTCTTAGTGTAATATTTCTTTTATCATCTTCAGAAATTATTTGTGAAGGTGGCTGGTATGTCACATCATTGGTATCTTCTTCCTGTGCTTCTACACTTTCAAAACTAGATTCAGAAATATTTTGGTTGTCATCTGGTGAAACTGGTATATCTTGAATTTCTTTACTTTGTTCTTGTTCATCGGTGATAGAAATAGAAGTGGTGTTTTTTCTCAGCACTGGTATGTTGTTTTCATTGAAATGAACATTTCTACTTATTGTAATCTTCCCACTTTCAATATCAAACATTCTATAATTTTCATTTTCATATCCAACTAATATTAATTTTACACTCTTTTTATCTAGTTTCCTTCTTCTTTCATCAGGTATATGAACATAGCCTTCTGAACCAAATACTCTTATGTGTTGAAGGGTTGGCTTCTGTCCATTCCATAGTTCATATGGGGATACATCCTTTGTCTGGGTAGAAGAACTTCGATTTAACAAATATACAGCACAGTTTACTGCTTCGGCCCAGAGATTCATTGATATATCACGAGAATACAACATAGATCTTGCACTCTCCATGATTGTGCGCAATTCTCTTTCTACTCTGCCATTTTGTTCAGGCGTGTAAGGTGCTGTGCGCTCATGAAATATTCCTTCACTAACCAAATATGATTTAAATTCATTGTTTACATATTCACATCCATTGTCTGTATGCAATATATGAGTGCCATGACCAAACTTATTTTTCACTATTGCATTGTATTTCTTAAAGCAATCCAGGACATCACTTTTGTGCTTGATTATGAATACATGTTTATAGCTTGTAGCACCATCTTTAAATAAGACGAAATATCTTGCTCCAGATATAGATGTATGTTCTACAGGTCCACACACATCACTGTAGGTTAAATCACCAGGTTAACATTTTCCTCTACATGATTTATAAAATGGTAATCGGCTTTGTTTGCCATATTGACAAGCCTCACAAACAAAGTTAATGTTATCAGTTAACTTAACTGGGATTGCACCATTCTTGCTCATGTTTTGTACTTCCTACAAGTTTAAGTGTCCCAAGCGTTCATGCCAGATTTTCAAACTCGCCTGTGCTAAATTACAATGTACTTGGACTATGGTTTTAATATTAACTTCATATAAATTATTTTGATTCAATGCCGCAGTCATAACAACTGTATTATTTTTCAATATAAGGGCCTCATTGTACTTCTTAGTAATAGTATAACCTTTTCTTGTTGCCATGCCTTCTGAGAACAAATTTCTGCGCAGCTCTGGTACATAAAGTACATCTTCTAGAATACTTTGCTCCCACTTTCCGTTCACACACCTGTTAATTATTATATTTCCATGACCTTGCACTACTAGTTCCTTCTTATTTCCCAATCTCACAGTTGTACCACCACTATTCTGGCCATAATCTAGTAACTCACAAAAATAATCACGCCTGTGTGACATATGTGCAGATGCACCACTATCAAGGATCCATGTATTTATATCAGCTTCAGATTGTAAGCATTGCTCGGCACTGAATGCAAGCATCTTTTGCTCTTGAGGTTTCCACTCAGATTTCTTTGGGACTCGACAGTCTCTTGCAAAATGCCCTCTCTTGTTACAATTATAACACTTAAATCTATGCTGATTATTTTTGCTAGCCATTGAACTTTGATGCATATTTTGATTTTGAAATTTTCTTTGAGGCTTAGAATGTTTTGTAGCTACTAAAGCACTCTCAGATTCCTCTTCATTAGTCAAACTTGCTTCCTCATCTAATAATCTTGCTGTTAAGTTCTGAATTGTTTGTGAATGTGGATCTAATGACAGCCATGCCTGACGCAGAGAGCGATACTTAGAAGGTAAAGTACTTAATATTTTTGTCATAATTGCTGTATTACTTATTTCTTCGCCAGTCTCTTTTAATTGTTTAGCTAAGTTCTCGACTTTAGAAATATGCTGTGCAATACTATCGGTTGAAGACATCTTATATTGATAGAACTTCTCGTGCACCATCATTTTGTTCAGCTCCGACTTTTGTTCATAAATTGATTCCAACCTCGTCATTACTTCTTTAGCTGTTGCACAGTTTTCAATTAATGAGATTTGGTTTAGCTCCATCGACGACGTTAATAGGAACATGGCCATGCCATCATCTCGGTCCCATTGCCTCGTGTCTCCCACCGATGGTTTTTCTTCATAAATATTCAAACCTTTTGCTTTTAAGGCACAATTGACCTGGAACTTCCACTGCCTGAAATCCTTGCCATTAAATTTCTCGATTCTCATTGCATTTGTTACCTCCATTTTTTTAGGTTATACACAATTGAAAACGTGCACGTTATCTTTACTTAAGATCTGCTCTTTATTCAATTAATTATTTATGTAGCGTACCTGGGCCCATAACCTATTATATTTTAGGTTATAATAAATATAATTGAATAAGATTTCTTGGATTTCAATCGCTTTATTAACACAATATACAAACAGTGACAATAGTTCAAGCTTCAAGGGAAGGCAGAGAATGACAGATAAAAAATATAAAGCACCAAGCGGCAACAATCAGAAACAATATTTTTTTTTTTTAAATTATAAGCAAAGATAATTTAAACATTCTAAAATTTATCATTTAACACCCTATTATGTTTTTTTGTCTTTTAGTTATCATAAATAATATGCCTGCCACACATGAATCAGTCCAACAGTATTCCTCTATTTCTTTTATGTCAAGACTCTTTTTGACTTCTGCTAGTAACCTCGAACCTATAAGTGTTGCTGTCAACTTGAGTCTAGGAATAGTAGCTTTTCCAGGTGGTGCGACTCTAGATTTTTCTGACACCATTAACATTACCTTCCCATATTAACATTACCTTCTTTTTCAGATCGTAGAAATACACAAGCGCCATATGCCAGTTTACTAGCATCACAGAATAGGTAAAGGCTTAATATACTTTCTGTCATTCAATAGTCAGTCAGTCGTCGTGGGATTCTGCACTCACCTAGCAATGACACATTTTCATACCAAATACAAACTTACAAAATTCAGCCTCTAGGTCATCTGGTAGCTTTTCGTCCCACGTGAGACCATGTTGCCATGACTCTTGCATTATTAACCTAGGTGGGAACTTATCGAAAGTCATCTCAAATTTTAGATTATTGTATTACAAAATCAGTCATATAAACTTGCCTGCGAAAAATCGTACTTAAAGTACTGTTGCCAGGCTAAAAACTTTTAGGGTTTTAGCCACTTGATAGGTGCGATAGAGAAAGTAGAGCGTCCGAGGTCCGTGCGGTAGAGCAGGACACAACATAGCAGCTGCGCGCTATCTGACCGTTGAATATATCCGAGTGCGCATGCTCGTGCACACTGCACATGTGAGTGCCAGAGACAGCATTTATTTACACTTGTCAGTAATTTTGAACTCCAATTTATTATAACTAATTTCGATCACAATTTTTATATTATTTCACACTATACATACATACAGTTTGCAATAATCAAAAATAAATAATTTAATATATTCATATGTTATTATATTAATATATTAATAAATAAAAAATAATAATTCAACGGAACTTTTTATCATTTTAAAGTTAAATTGTAAAATTTAAAAATTATTTAGTATTTTAAATTAAATAAATGCCGTAAAGCGGGAAAGAATAAGTGTTATTTTTCAAATACTAGTATAAAAATAAAAAAAAATAATCAATATAGAAAAGAAATATTAATACATGTTCTTAAAACCATTTATTACAAAACATAAAAAATACATTAAAAAATTTAATTTAAATATTTATTGTTATTTTTATTATTCATCAGAATCATCGGAAGTTGAATACTGAGTATCAGATTCTAATTCTTCTTTATCTCCATTATCCATGACTTGCGATGTTATCAATTTTCAAAGATGTTTAGTCCCCAAAAAATCTAAGCCAGCCAGGGCGCAATTTTAAGCAATCTTGATCATGAAGCCACATAGAATTGACATAAATCGTTCGTAAATTTTTTTGGGTTAAAGCAGACCAGCATGGTGGCAAATTGTTAGAGCCATAGCTTTTAACTTTTTTCAAAAAGTGCTCATTATCTTCTTTTGCGGAATAACTTTTCATAAAAATGCGATACCTGGCGTTATTCACACTAGTGCAATTTTTTATACATATGACATTTTGGTACTTACGTACTAACGATGACGCACTTTTATTTTTTCTATAGATTTGTGTGAATGTGCTTATATCGTAAAAAACTATTTTATTTGTGTTTTCATATAATAGGTTCATAAGGTTAATTTTATGACTCTTTCTTTCTAGGTTGGTTAGGTTAGGTTAGATATATGACCACAATATCGCCATAGACAAAATAAATTAAAATTAAAATTCCTCAAATTAACCTTATGAACCTATTATTAATTTTTGACTATGGCACTCGACGGCCGCTGCCGCGGCACGCTCGCTGCGCTCGCTCGGCTCGTGCGATATTGTGGTCATATATCTAACCTAACCTAACCAACCTAGAAAGAAACATTCTTAAAATTAACTTTATGAACCTATTATTAATTTTCGACTTAAGATTTTACGATATAAGCACATTCACACAAATCTATAGAAAAAATAAAAGTGCGTCATCGTTAGTACGTAAGTACCGACATTTTTATAGATATTTTTTATACCATACATATGAGAGGTAAACTCCTGCACAGCCTGCCAACCATCCGCTCCTCGATTTGTCCTGTCACGGTCGCCAGATGTCCGGGTTTGTAATGCCGGTCGTATTTTTAATGCAAGTTTTTAATTATTATTATTTTTTCGAGAAGGAAAATAAAAAATGCCGATTGTCAGTTTCACCAAAAAGCATAGAGTAATTTTTATTTCTGAATCTCTTACAATAGTGTTGAAACAAGGCCCATAGACTAAATTAAACTCTATAAAAGTAGGTCTACACTCTCAAGTTAAAGTAATTCAACCATTCAATTTGCAACACCCGTTACGATAGTGATTGTAAAAACTGCGACCGTCAACCTTGTACCTAATCCATTCAATTCCATTGTATAAAGTAATTAACTTGGCTTTTACACAGTTTTTTCAATGGTTGATAATCTCATCTATACCTGTTATTACTATCTGGGAGGCACGTGCTGGTGTTACTACGAAATTTTGTGAAGATTGAACTAAGAACTGACCAAGAGTTAAAGGATTTTCGTGGTCTGGAGACTAAGACACAGTAGGATTTGGAAGTGCTTCGTATGAGGATGGATTTGTTGATGGGCTGTATACTTGATGGTGTGGATACAGGAATGTAGAAGGGCACGGAGGTGACTCGCCACATCCATCATAAGGATGGACTATATACTTGATGGTGTGGAGACAGGGATGGACAAACTTGAGGTACTGCAGGCTGCAGGCTCAAATCGATCTGCCATACATGTGAGAAATACTAAATTGTGAATATCATTTATCAGCATATCGCGCGTGTTTGGATTTCTATTCTTTTTTTAGTTTACTGGCAATAAGTCTTCCGAACATCTCATATTCGTCATATTTCTTGTCTTTCATAAATTCAAAAGCTTCGTCCATTGATATGTAAATCTCAATTATCAGGTAAGCACCTACTTAAAGGAATCAATGCTTAAGCGCGTCACACACGTAGCTATAATATATATTAATATGCCTTACTATAATATATATTATAGCAAGCTACCACACACGGAGACGATGCTATAATAAATATTTTGTCTTCATTTCATTGATGGCCGGCCAAGCCAACAGGCTTGTAAAATTGCATATGCAAATGCATATACAGTGGACCCCCGGTGATCCGGCCCCTATGTAGTCCAGCACCCCCTGTAATACGACATGTCTATTAATATTAAATATTTTTTTGACAATCATCGCTAATGCAGATAATGCATTGAACATTTGAACATGTTACAACTTATACGCGCCACCACTAGGATATTGTGCTCGACGCGTAGGTATTCTTTTGATTCTGATTGTCATCAGCCCTTTTTAACGTCCTATTTCTGGGCATGGTACCTCCCTCAGTACGAGGGGGATCAGGCCATAGTCCGCCGCGCTGGCCTAGTGCGTGTTGGCGGACTTCACATGTCTTTCGAAAACTTGCTCCTAGCAAGTTTTTGCTAGGTTTTATTCGGACATGCAGGTTTCCTCACGATGTTTTCCTTCACCGTAAGTGTGCGTCCACACTGCGAGCCTAGTGCGGTTGCTACGACGGGCGCAAAGTATCAAACATATGAAACGCGCCTTTGCGTCCATATTGTAGTGACTAAGGCGGAAGCCTAGCGCGACGTGACTGAGCGAGACAGCGCGCGTAGTTTTCAAACGCTTCTGCCCGCGCGTTCTGGCCACACTACGGGCCTAGTCAACAAGCGACCCAATGCGCGGGCGGCGGGGGTAACAAACCAGTTCGGTCTTGTCGCTCGGCGTATTTTGTTTGTCTTTAAAATGGCGGTAAATACTGAATCGTTCATAAGTGCAATTCAATCGAAACCACCGATATGGCAAAGCAAACATCCACACCACAATAATAGCACAATAACAAGAAAGTTATGGAGTGAAATAAAAGAACAATTTCCTGGAAGTGAAGGTAAGTTTAATATAATATAAGTAGGTACATTGTGCAGTATACACGTAGCTTTTATTATAGACAAGGATTTTTTTCTGTTTGTTTCGATAGGTTTAAGTAGTATTCTCCATTTACATGTTAAAATGCCAAATGCGCATTCGATTGTTTGTCTAGCGATAGACAATCTGATATTAAAACATTTTCTTTCATTATTAAGTACTCGCTCGGGATAAGGACGCATCAAATAATGTTTTAACGGATAAGCTTCATCACCCACTAGGACGTAGGGTGCAATGACGTTAGAGTTTTTAAGTCTCTTTGGCAAAGGGATTTTATATTTATTTTTTTCTATTAGCTTATACAATGTTGATGCAATAAAAGTACCACCATCACCTTGCTTTCCTCCAGCCACAGCTTGCATGACAATGCTATTTATTTTTTTATAGCACCAATGTGCCGAACCAGATTTAGGTGTTTTTTTTTATTTCGCAATGTTTCCCATCAATTGCTCCGATACAGTGTGCGAAATTCCAAGTAGCTTCAAAGTCTTCTGCAATAGCTTTCAGGCGGTGTTCTGTTGGTATCGGCATGTGAATAGAAACAAACTCAGTCCATAAAACACGGCATGTTTCGTGCACTACAGACGCAATGGTGCTCTTCCCCACTCGAAAACTGTAAGCCAGTGCTCTAAATCCAGTTCCTGTTGACAAAAACCTGAAATAAAAAAAATAAATTATATCATTATTGTTACAGAAAAACAACTACGTAAGAAATGGAAGAACCTGCGTGATCAGTATCGAAAAGAAAAAAAGAAGTTCCCTACGCCACGCTCTGGTGACGGTGGCGATGAAGTAGAGAGCACGTGGCCATACTTTCAACTTATGCAATTCATAAATAATGACATTACACCTGAAGTCATGACGGGAAATCTACATGACAGTGATTCGGAATCCCTCAACGAGTCCTGTCAAACTGAGCAATATAACATCGCTGACGTGATGAGCCCAAGTACATCAACTTGCAGCAGTCGCACAAGCGCGTCGAAGCGCAACAAATCGGCATCAGATTATAGAGATGAACTTATTGAATGTAAGAGAAAAAAAATTTTGCTAATTGAACAGAAAATGGCGTCAAATAGTGAACAGCCGGAGAAATGTGATGATAATTATTTTTTTATGAGTCTCGTGCCACAAATGAAAAAATTTAGTGAATTACGAAAGTTACGCATTCGAAATAAAATTTTCCAAATCATAATAGACGAGACAGAAAGGATGCAGTTTCCTCAACCGAGATATGAAGAAAATTACGGAGGTTATTCTACTGGCAACTACCATAATTATTAATTTGATAATTGCAATTTTTTACGTACCCATTTGTTTGATTACTACTTATCTTCATAAAAATACAAATTTAGTAAAATCTTGTTTTATTCTTACCTCAGAGTTATGAATAATTTCTCCTCAGGTCTAATACTTTTGCGAAAGTTAGTATCTTCTTTGGTGATTTTGGGTGATATTTTATTTAGTATGTAGTCAAAAGTTGACACGGGCATTCGAGTATACTCAAAGAATTTTGTAGGATATAATCTCAATTCTTCGTATAAGTTAAAAAATTCACCATTTATTGCTCTGTTTTTATTTAGTTCGTGCACACCGTCTCTAGTGTTCAACATCTCCCATCTCGGGATCGGACTGTCTAGTAAAAATAGCAAATTCTCGTCCATAGTTTGTAACACCTGATATACGTTGAACCGCTACATGAGCTCGCGCCTCACTGTGGCCACCGCACGCCCCCGCTCGCCGCGCCCGCCTCAGGCTCTAGTCACCGCGCATTCAGTGTGGACGCACACTAAGACAAGTGGTAATCATGATAGAAATGATTCGCACATGAAAATATCAGAGGTGCGAGACCCGGATTTGAACCCGCATCACTCGGTCATCCAAGCGAGCGCGTTACCACTGGGCTACCATTGCTTGATTCTGATTGCTTACTTTGAATTTGACTACATGTGATAGCGGTGCGGCCTAGCGTGCGTTCATTGTATACTGTTTATTCATTATGTATAAAGTATACGTACCCAGTAATGTCGTCACAAGCCCAGAAGCGTAAGCGCAAGACACTGACAATTAAAGAAAAATGAGATATTTTAGACCGCTTAAATCGTAATGAACCTTTCAGTAGTTCAGCAAGTGAATACGGCGTAAGCCGATATACAATTTATGATATTAGGAAAAACCACGAGAAGATTAAAAACTTCGTGTCACAACAAAAACTGTAGGACAGGTAAAAGACGAACACTGAAGAAAGCTGAACATCCAGAAGTGCAAGAAGCTATATGTACATGTCGTTTCTTCAGGGAAGAAATAGGCATGCGCCTATTTCACGACCCATGTTGGCCATGAAAGCTAAGTTTTTTTTAAAGAAATAATAAAAAGAGATATTTTAATGGCTAGCAACGGATGGCTAGAACGTTTCAAAAGTCGTCATTGCATACGTTTAATCACTATTACAGGAGAGAAACTTTCTAATGATGCCACCTGCATAGAACCATTTAAGTTAATTTTTAAATTAAGGTTTTTTGCAAAAGGTGATAGATTTTAATCTTAGCCCGTCACAGGTGTACAATGCAGACGAATCAGGGATACCTAACAAAATCTTAGTTTCCTTTAACGAAAAATCCATACCTGGACGAAAATTAAGTAAAGAACGTGTAACCATACTACCATGTGCTAACGCTGCGGATACATACGCGGTAAATATGATGGTCGTTGGAAAATCTAATAAATCACGTACATTCAAAAACATTTATTTACCAGTACACTATTATGGAAAATAAATGCGTTAATGACAATAGATCTTTTTAAAAAGTGTTTTGCGAATGTTTTGTACCAGGGCCTCAAGTCTGCTATTTTACATGCAATTGTCATTGAATTACAATGCAATTTTAATTCAATTACCATTGGTCCAAAATTTGACAAATTTACAATGGTCGATCAATGGTCTTGTCATTGGATTGTAATTGGGTTGTAGTTGAATTGTAGTCGAAAGGGAATCGGTATTGCCATTAGCAAAAAGCGTTCGCCGAAATTAATTTTAAGCTAGTTTCGATTATAATATTATATGTTATTAGTTTATGTTTTAAAGACTAAATATTATGTAAAATGATCATAAAAAGCCAAAAAGATAAATTTTAAGTGCAATCTAAAAATAAAACTAATAATAGTAATTTTTGAGTTTATTCATTTCATACAAAAATACAAATCTATCCTCTTTATAATATTATTATAGATTAGTATAGATTAATATGAAAATCAAGTATACTTAGACTATAGCTATGCCTTTAGTGATAAGTAATGAGTGAAGCAATGGTTCACACACTTCACAACTTAAGAATATTGGTTTATAAATAAAATAAATAAATAAAAATAGCCTTTTATTACTGAAAAAAATTGACATTTATACATTCATCCATTGTATTTTTGATTCAACTAAATTCTTTTTTAATATTAATTCACAACATTTCACATTAATTTACCTTACATTATTAATTTGTCTATAACTATTATTAACATTAATTCACAACTCTTGTTTACATAGTATTTATAAATAGGATAATAATGCTAAGCTTATATTAAATACAATGTGGTCAGTTCTTTTTGTTATAATTATAGGAATATTATATTAATTATAGGAACCTATGTGTTTTTGTTTACAACTTGTTAATTGCAAATTAAGAAAAAATTTTTTTCTTTAAGAAACCTCTTTAAGTTTATTCAAGTATGTAATTACTTAACTTATTTATGTAAATAAGATATTACAATTAAATAACAATTTCCTCATTATAATAAGTTGATTACTATTATTATTATTGATTCAGGTTTTCTTTTCTTGTATCGGGCTGAAGGGTTTGCACCATATCCTTTCTCTTTACTGCTAAGTTCATAGTATATTTTGGGTAATTGACCTTTGTTTCTGTTTGGCTTTAGAGATACAATTTTATCATATTTTAGGATTACTTTCTCTCCTTGTTCCCTTCTCTGTATTCTTCTAGTAGTAGCTTCCTTTTTTCTAGTATATCTGGTGGAATATCTTCATTTATGTAGATTGATAAGGAGTTGTTTAGCTCCTTCTTGCTCTTTAATAGGGCTAATTTTCGACCTAGTGTAGTAAAAGTTACTAATATAGGTCGTACATTCTTATCCCTCTTCCCCAATCTTTTCAATGATTCTATATCATTGTTGTTAATAACAACAACTTGTTATACTGTATTTCCATTGATTCACTTATCACTTATTAGTTTCTTATATTAATCACTTTCGCTTTAATTTCACTTATCACTATTCACTTGACAGTAGGTTCGTACTTTTGAACTTTTTTTGCATATCTTCTTCATTCATGGCAAGAGATGATATTTCTTTGGACGTAGTAAAGTATTTTTACCATTTTTATACACTTTTCTTGCATTTATAACTACTTAAACAATTATAATCATATTATTTTAACGAGACCGTGATAATATTGGTTTAGGTGACAATATGCAATGACAGCACAATTGCGCATCAATGGTAGTTCAGTGGCGTTCCATCGGCTTTAATGCAATCACAATGACAGCACAATTGCACATCAATGGTAGTTCAGTGGCGTTCCAGTGGTCATTAGAACTGTCAAAATATTAACAAACTACGCAATTCATCCGATCATTGACTTGTCATTATGTACGGGACTACCAATTGTTTGGAAATGTATCATTGAAGAGTCATTGAAGTGTCAGTGACAAACACAGAGTACATTGGTATATACTAGGTGACAAACCATCGGAAAACCATTGAATTAGTAGACTGCAAAAATTGCAAAAAATACTAATTACAATGTCATTGAAAGACAACTGTGACACAATTGTAATAGCAGACTTGAGGCCCAGAAGTTAGAAAATGGTTGAAAGATCAAATTTTCACTCGACCGCTAAGTATCGTCGTGTAGAAGTATGAGTACTGACGTGGCAGCAAAGCGGTAGAAGCGGAAAGCAACATCAACGACGTAAACGAAACGAACACTACTAATTGGCCGAGATCCCAGGCTCGCCCGACTTTTCTTATTATCTCATTAACCAAATGTATAACATTAACCGCCGCACTCATAGTCACTTAATGAACCATTAAGTCGAGAATCGCCATACTAATTAACGACTTAGTGCGGGCTTAAGTAGTTTATGTATGGTCTTTGACTGTGTGCATACCCGCTAGTTTCCGACGAGGGCAAATTAAGAGCTACCCGGTGCTAAAGTTAAGTCAAAATAGTAATCACTTTTCATGAAGCTTTAGTGCCGATTTTTACGTATGTTTTAGAGCAGCGGTTCTCAATCTTTTTTGGTGATGGAACCTTTTTGGAAAGCGATACACTTCATGGAACCCTAAAGTAAAACAATAGTTTTTAAAAGTGTATTCTTTAATAATAAGCATAACAAAAGTACCTACCATTTAACAGTTACTTAATACTTACTTAAATAATAGGTATAATAATAGAATATATTGAAAAAGAAAAAATGTTACTAACTAATGGGAGGTATGAAACTGTTTTTTATTTTGCATTAATCGGTTGATATTAGGTTTGATAGAGGACAGTTGAAGTCTCATATCAGGTTCGGCGTCCAGTCTATTACGGTATTTTGTTTTTGTGGCTGCATAGGTTGAGAATCCTGTTTCGCACAAATAGGTTGTTGGGAACGGGAGAAGAATATGCAGAGCCATTTTGGCAAGCATTGGATATTCACCACGGATTCTGCACCAAAAATCGTTGAGAGGCGTCGTTTTGAACAGTGACTCCATACTTGTATCTGATGACATCTCTAAAAGAGATTTATATATCTCGTTTGACATACTTTCAGGCTTTTGTAAATTGGGTAAAAAAGGATTATGAATCCATGAATTTAGTTTCATTTTTGTAGTTTGTTCTTCGGGAAAATACTTCTCAAAAGATGCGCGCAATGAAGTGAGATATTGGACCAATTCTTCGAATACATTACATGTACAGTAACATTACTGATGCATGTTTTCTTAATAAGGTAAATGAAATTTATGCTTTTGTTAAGTTATATTGTTCAATATGGAAGGCAAGACGCTCGTAATATAAGTGTCACTTAGTACGAGCGTCTCGGATCTGTATAATAATGATTATTTTGTATTTGTAAAATAATAAATAAATTTGAATTTGAATACATCATCTTGAAACATTTCATCGCTAACAAACTCATTGTGTGACGTAAAGCTTTCTATTTCTCTCTTTCCAACGCAAATAATCCAAAAATCTAATTTTCTTTTGATGGCAGTTATTTTGTTACAGGCCTGGAACACTGTTATCTGTTTACCTTGCAATGATAAATTTAATTCGTTCAGTTTTTGAAAGATATCTGCCATAAAAGACAGTCGGAACAACCAAGTTTTATCAAAAAAACGGGCTTTCAAATTAAAAGAAGTATCTGAAAGAAACGATTGTAACTCTGTTCTAAGCTCAAATAGCCTTGTTAAAGTTTTACCCCGAGACAGCCATCGCACTTCTGTATGGAGCAGCAGTGTTTTATGTTTGCTGCCATAATCTTCACACAATAATGAGAACAATCTGGATTGTAGTGGACGTGATTTGATAAAATTAATTATTTTTACCGCTTCATCCATAACTAATTTTAGATTCGACGGCATTTGCTTCATCGCCAGTGCTTGTCTATGCAGGATACAGTGGCTGGAAGTACAATTAGGCGCTTTATTTTTTATTCGTGACACTACTCCTGCTGTATTACCCGTCATCGCCTTGGCCCCATCTGTACAAATGTCAATGCAATCGTTCCAACTGAGATTATTTTCCTCAAAAAATATATTTATTGTATTAAAAATTTCTTCTCCGGTAGTGTTTGTGGGTAGAGGTGAACACATAAGCATGTCTTCTTCAAAAGAACTTTCATATGGATATCTCACGATAACCAGCAAGATAGCCAGACCAGCGACATCAGTCGACTCATCTATTTGCAAGACGAATTGTGTTTTTTGTAGACGTGTAACTAGTTCTTGTTTGACGTAGCTTGCCAGATCATGAATTCGCCGTGAAACAGTATCATTTGATAGCGGTACAGTAGAAAGATGTTTTGCAGATTTTTCATCGAGCATACATTGTGTTATGTCTAACACACATAGTTTTATTAAATTCTCAGCGATAGTGTGCGCTTCACCTGCTTGTGCAATGCGATAGCTAACTAAATATGATGCCTCCGTAGCCTTTTCATTAATTGTTTGGGTTATATGCATCATAGTTTTTTGACTTTCCAATAACTGTTCTTTTTTACGTACAAAAAAATCATTATTCTTGTCTTTAGACTCAGGGTGTACAGTTTCTAAATGTCGGCGCAACTTGGCAGGTGCCATGGAACTATTGGGGAGCAGTTTACTACATAACAAGCAGAGAGGCGAGCCGTTGAAATCAACAAATCCGAAACTGATATATGATTCATCATACTTCCTTTTTTTCGCCTTTGAAACCGTGGAACTTGACGTCGTTGCATCATCTTCTGGACCGGTAACTGCTGTACACTCCGCGCGTACTGCTTTTGAACATTCGGCTTCGTTGGATGATGTTGTTACAACACGTTTAACGCCTTTAAGCCAACGTTCCATTCTGTCAGGATGGTGGGGTTAAAATAATGCACGATCGTTACTGCGTAGAAGAGTACCTATCGCTTCGAACGCTAATCTTCGACTGACTAGTGTCAAGGCGCGACCGTCGAAATACTCGAATCGGCGCCTTTGATAAATAAAAAGCCGAAATAAAAATTGAAATTAAAGAAAATTCGTGTAAACAATCTCGACTTTACGTTTTGAAATTAGAGCTCACAATTAAAGCGTCTAATTTCAGAGGCGGCTATAGTCAAAGGGACTGCGCGCTCACAAGTAGGTATCGACGGCGGCGGCATAGTAACTTGATACCACAGCGTTGATACGCCGCGTCAGAACGGTTGACCAGAGAGATGTGTTCTGTTTTTTTTTTATTCTTGTGGAACCCTTATAGGGGTATCATAGAACCCTAGGGTTCCGCGGAACACACTTAGAGTATCGCTGTTTTAGAGAATATCGTTAAAATGTTATAATTAACCCAACTCCACTGTCTTTTTTTTAATGAAATATCTTCTTTTTCTCTTTATACACTATTTGTCTCTTAATTTTTTTTGGCCCGTGAGAAATATTTATTTCATTTTAATATTATTTAAAAAAAAATCATCATTTTGCTACGCCAAGAAAGAGCATTACTTTCTGATTTGTATCTCGTATAAGAAAAAAGCTACTAATTTCAAAGTACATAAAAACTATACCAAGACCTTTTCCAAATATATCTTATACATATTATAAAACAAAGTCCTACGCCGCGACTGTCTGTATGTTCGCGCAAAACTCAAAAACCATTGCACTGATTTTCATGCTGTTTTCACTAATGGGAAGAGTGGTTTTCGAGGAAGGGCTTAGTATATAATTTATCAAGTCTTTATTTAAAATTCTAAAGAATTTTCAGCGTTCTACCACCAATTCCTATTTTTCAATAGTGATTAGAACGCGGGTGAAGCCGCGGGAATTGCTAGTATTAAATAAAATACTTACTATATACTAGGAGTGTATGTTTGTTACTTCTATAATCTATAATATGCTATGATAAGTAACAAAGTCAATTACTTTTCTTGAGTGACACAACACACTTTTTTCCTGATAATGTAAAATGATTTTTACAGGTACAAAAAATTTTAATGAAATTACCTATGAAATTGCCGTACTGGTTATTTCAAGTCAATTTTTTCTATTTTCTCTAAGAATTTTAAGTTTAAATTATTTTTATTTTTAAATATGGAATTCTTTTTTGAAAATTAGTCAGTGTTTAACTAGACCAGCAGTTTGTTGCATGCAAGTTTTGTCGAAATCACAGCACCCACAGGAGTTGCAGCGCGGCTTGTTAATGGGAAAACGCTCTTAGAGTATTAATTACAGTAGTATAGAGCGCGCATATTGCACAAATTGCTAAGTACGCATCGTAGGCAGATGAGCTATAGATATTATATTGATGAGTGTATGACAGATAGGGATGTAACAATGACGTGCCGATCGACAACGAGCTATCGATAAGTTATGTACATATATGTCTTTGCTGGGTACTTTTTATGTTCAATTTGTTATTTTCTGTACTATGAGACGAGAAATGTTTGTATAAATGTTTATTTATACATTTGTTTGCAATCACATTCTCGATACCTAGTCCAAACACACTAAAAAAAATTTGATAAACGAATATAGACACAATTAAATGAATCATCCATTTCAACGGTATTCTTGTTTTAATTTTACTTCAAAATTGTGCAAAATAGAAATATCAGAAAATAGTGTGGACTTGTTATAATCCACTGAATAGAGAATAAAAGTGGAGGGTTTCTTTGCGAACGGTCTGCTTACAATTTTTTTATGTGTTCTAAAATGGTTAATAAATAAGTATTTCAAATACAAAATGCCCCTCCCCCCCTGCTGGCCCGCCGCCATTTTGAAAAAATAATCGGCACAAAAACGAAGCAAAAAACGTTCTATACAATGCTAGAGAATTAAATTTGCTTTTTTAAATTTGTTTCTAGGACTAATAATTATGAAAATGTGCACTTTTAAAAAAAAAGTCTAGTTTTCCGGAAATTTTACAAATTTCTAACTTTAGAACGCTGTAATTCAGTTATAGCTTATTTATAGGAAGTTACTTAATTATAGGAAATTTTATTCTCTACAACTTTGTGTAGATAAATTTTCTAGCTAAAATGCTTTTGCGAAGATGTGAGCAAAAAATATGGTGGCGGCCGCAAAGAGGGGGGAATTGTGCATTTTGCACTTTAGGCACTTTAGGCATCCTCGACAACATATCAAAAATTAAGAGTTACCGGACCGTTTGTAAGGTAACCGTCCTGTATTCAGTGGATTATTAATAAAACCTATTATAAATTAAAAATCGTGTTTCGTGATTATTTTTTAATAATAAATCAAGTATTATATTATTTACATGATTTCAACATTTTCGATCATTGACATAAATTTTTGCAAGTACATATTATTTCTCGTTTTTATTGACCGCTAAAAAGCGTAAGCTTGTTATAAAGCTGCCTTTTAGTTTTCTTGATGTTTGACTTTCGGACTAAATATTTCACGCGTATATCAATATATTTTTGAATAACAGCTCTAAGTAAATGCAGTAAATGGTTGCTGCAAGGTTCTTGTTCAAATAAATGAACGTGAAGAACATTAAATATATCTGTTCCAATTAACAACTTCAGCGTTTTAGTTACCATGCTTCGAGGATCACGATCTGCTTCGTTTTTCGATTCGATATTACTTTTTACAATTTTTTCAGCGGCATTACATAATTGAATCACATCTTCAGATGGATACGTAAGACCTCCTCTATCTTTAAATAATATAAACGAATTGTAATGAGAAGGTGTCTTTTCTATTAAAGCTGACAAACAGTCAGTGCACTCTATTTTAGATAGTAAATACCTTGTTACATATCCAGCAATATAGGAGGTGACGTGCTGTGATAGAAAAGAATGATCAAGCGCTGGGGGTAAATTCAAATCATCTTCAAAATTACTCATAAATTGTTCGTCAACCATAGCATCATCCTCTTGTGAAGCTGACCTGTGTCCTTTTGTCGTTAGGTTGATATGATCAGCGGATGAAGAACAGGTTAGTAGAGTAATTTTTTCCAGGGAGGAACAGTTTCCAGTAAAGTTTTCTTTAAGTTCCATATGCACCAAAAGCTTCTTGTAGATAGCTCTGAACTGAGAGGCCGACGGATTGTTATTAAAGCCACCGTGGGCTATTTTGTACATAGCCAAGAAATTCATTGTTTTTTCTTGCTTTACTAGCCGGTTGTACAACTCTTTCATGCTCTCAATGCACACAATAAGTCCAAGAAACCCAATTTTATTTCGTGAATGTACAATATGTTGATTGTCATTTGGAAATACTAATGTTCGTAGATATGTTTTGGCATGTTCCAGGAACGTTATATATTTGGTCTCATTCTTCTCATTAATGGGAGCTTTAAAGTCGATTCCAAGAAATTTTCGTGAATTGAGAATATCAAACAGATTGTTTATGACATGAATAAAGTTTACCGTTGCAGCGGAGTTGGCAAAATTTATCGAATGCAGCTTTTGATCACAAAATTCAATCGCTTTTGCCACACTAGCGCTTAATAATTGCACTGCTAGTTTTACTTTCATGACTTGATTCTTAAACTCAATATGTCTTGTTGTTAATTTATTAGCGAGGTGAAATTTTTCATTTTCCTGCAAGGTGTTAAGCTCAACAAAATATTGCCATTTAATAAGGCCTCCATTGTTATCTTGAAAAACCTTTTTACTTTCTAATGTATTTCTGACAAGTTTGACCATATGGCATGGATCAAGAAAGACATAGATAGGCTGTCCCGTCTCAGGGTGCGGGAAATATGTTTTTAACTGTCCTAGATCGAACGAACAGCCGAGTTCGCGAGCCATAGCCATGTTTGCCGGACAACCGTCGAATGTCATCGATACAACTTCTATGCCGACCTCGTGGCAATTGGAAAGGCATATACGAACAAAATTTGCCCTTTGCTCTCCTGTAACTTCATCCACCAAAAAATATCCCACGGGTATTTTCCATTGTCCGTTTACGGCAACTAAAAGAAATACCAGGGCTTGTGTACACAATACGGCTGTATCTCCGAGCACATCGATTCCTGCTCCAAAGTCCACATAACCTTGAACTTTGTTGCCATCAAACTCTTTGAGTTTACGTACTGACATTTCATCAGTAACTAAGTTACATAAAATTTTATAATCGGTTGCCTTTACTTTTTCGCGAAGAGCATTGAATGCTTCGGCAGTGAAACCTGGACTTGCATCGAGGCATTGGTACCATTTCCGGATTGTACTTGGGTGTGGCAGACATGTGTTAAATGTTTTCCTTATGTAACAGTAGGCCTTCGGAGAATAAAAATGGAGTGTTAGCGCAAATGTACGGAACTCTGGTGAATATTCCTTGCCTTTACTCATCATTCTCTTAATGAGAACTGCTGCAGAAACACCGCACGATTCTAGAAGTCAACTTGCTCTTGATTAATTAATCTCTTTTCTTTCAACTCGTTGAGTACTTGCGACAAATTTTCAACTTTCTTTTTCAATCGCCGACGTGTTGCATAGAGTGCATTGCATCGCAATCGGCGACGTTTAGCTACGTCTTTCAATCGGATAATTTCTTTTTTCAATTTTCTTTTTCTTGGGGTATCGCCTACATTTGGGAGAAGTGGACATACGTCTGGAGGCACTTCTGAATTGATGTGCATCTTGTTTGAAGTAGATGGTTCGTGTGTTTCTAAAGGTACAGTTACTTTGTCTGAATTAAATGACGCTGCTTCCATCCAATTATGATCAGAAGGTGTTGATGGATCAAGAAAAAGCGATGGAACAGCGGTACTTATTAATTTGCGTAGTCCTTTTTTTGTTTCATAGAAATTGGAATCAAGAAAGTGTACTGAACAAACTTTATTCCATATGTTTGGTTCGAAATTTGTTTGCTTTAAAGCGCTAATCCATTTGTTCATCAAGTTTGGGTCTTTTGGAAAGCTGAAAAATAAGAAAAAAAGTTCAATAATTAACATAAGAAAATTCAATATTTTTTCTTGACCCATGTTTTATGGGAGTTGTTTAGTATTTTGGGTAGGTTTATCCCTTAAAATATTATAAATAGTGCATTTTTGAAGGACCCTATACATATATTTCCCTTACAAAGTAATATCTCTCTCAATGTTTTAATTAATTTTACTCGATTTTATACCTGCTCAAATTCTGCAAAATCAAGTAAGCAGTTGAGACATGACAACAGATTAGATAATAGTTCGTAACAAAATACAGTAGACAGTATACCGTACAAAACACATATCAAAATTATTTTTTTGTATTAAAGTTACCTACATAAATATTTTTCATATCGACTACAGCGTTGGTCACGTCACATCACTACAGTGTCGGGTGGGGCGCGCGGTGCTGAGGCGAGCTTGTGAGTGCCCGCGTCTCACGCCTTCTTCACCCCCGCGACGCGCGATTTGTTTTCTTAAAAATAAGAATTAAAATCGACTTACCGATGAAATGTGATACTGGATTTCAATTTTGTGTGTTTCGTATGTTTAGTATCGTTTTTGCAAGATCGAACTGCACATTTGACCATTTTGACACGTAAATTTGTAAAAGATCTCTAGACGGACGCACACCGCTAGTACTCAACCTCGACTACAAGCGCTCGCGGTGGGAACGTCGTTTTGTTCTCACCCGTGCCTACTGTTCCCACTTTGTTGCGCGCGCTCTATACTACTGTAATTAATACTCTAAGGAAAACGCTACATAGTGCATTTTCTCTCGACATCTAAAATGGTCAAGCCACAGGCTATCGGCAAATGGCAGGACAACGTCTGGAGGACATGCGAAGAAGAACAAATGGGACAAAAAAGCTCACCAACATATTCTTATTGGTTACTCAGAAAACGTAAAAGGTTACAGAGTGTATGATCCTGTCAAAAACCTGTAGATGTAGTGGTGATGGAAACAGCAGTACCAGGAAAAACATCCACAACCGCTGAAGCGACGCGACGTGGTGTGTGGAAAAAGGGTTGCCTGTTCCTGTAGGAAATGATCGTTCAGTGGGGAAATATGACCTTGGAGAACGTCAGAACCAGATGATCAGGAAAGTTCTCACAGTCAATCATCACAGGCAAGATTCTATGAGGTTGATTCAGACGAGACCTATGTTCCAGAATTTTCATTAACAGATAAAAGCATTATGTCACCAGAACCAGTCGATTAGACCATGGACAGACCAACGCGAGAAAGAAGGAAACAACATTGGTCGGCTTTAGCTCGACCCCGATTGTAGATTATTGCTTGGAATCAAGATCGTAGGCATAGATCCACAATTCGTCACCACTGATATGTCGTAGACGTGATTTGACTCTCCTCGGTTAAACCTTTGCAGAGTTTTCTTACACCATCTGACGCGGGCCGCCTTGTGATCGTCGGAAAGCAGATGCGGTATCCAACGGCAAACTAGCTTTCTTACACTAAGCGCTTCATGCAAGATCTTCTAATTTTGTTGTCCCTGAGATGCCTAATAGAGCCTCTATCTCTCGATACGCCACATGACGATCTTCGAGAATTAGTTGTCTCATAGCAATGATGTTATCTTCAGTGAAGGCGGATTTTGGGCGTCCTTCGCGAGATTGGTCACTAACACTAGTATATCCACGCTGGAATTCTAAATACCAGCCTTCGATAGTCCGCAGAAATGGGGCTTCATCACTGAACACAGATGTTAGCTCTTCAAAACACATAAGCCGTGTCACGCCTCTTCTAAAGTTGTAGAAAATTATTGCACGAACATTTTCCTTAGAAAGATTCATTTTCGTACGTGACCTAACAGATTCCAATCGACGCTGTGACTAAACAATAACATTAATCCTAATACTTTCTACTGTTTTGAGATTCAAAATTTATACACATTCGAATATAGAACAGGTCCGAATTCAAAATTGCCGGCAAATATGGAAACGACAGAACTTAAAAGGCATGCCTAGTATGCGTGCATGATATGGTACGTATTTTTTTGCATATTATTTCTGTTTCTAATGCAGCGTAGAATCCCAAGAGTAATGCAGGGTTTGATTATGCGTCTGTTTTTAGGAATATTTCTTATAATTGTATTTTCTTGAATGGATTTGCCTATAATGTCAGTTAATCCTTCTATTATTAAGTTTGGATTGTCACAAAAAAGTAGTTCTCGAAGATTTTTTCAGCTAAACTAAGAAGCGCTTTATTATAATCTGTTATTAATTTACTTTTTGTACATTTGATTTGATGTATTTTATGCCTAGATACCATGTTACGATCGATAATTGTTGTATTAAGAAGTGTAATTTGCACCAATTTTTTCCTTCTTGATCTTAAGCATAAAATAGTCAAGGCAACTATTTTCTCTTGTAGGGAAAGTGTCCAGATAATAAATCATGTGAACACAACATATTGAGGTAATTTATTCTGTTGTTGCGTTCATAAGTGCCGCCAGATTGCTTTGAAATTAAGTTTATATTCAAATCTCCTGTTATTATTATATTGTTACAACCGCCTGACGGCGGGTACAAGTGAATAACACAAACAAAAAAATACAAACGTTTATTTAAACAAAAGAAGTTAAAATGAAATCAGATAAAAGAAATCAGATAAAAGAATTAAATTCAATTAATTAATACTAAACACTAAGTATATACCCGAACTGTGGGTTCTCAGCACAGAAAAACTTTTTTCGTACTACGTATATAAAACCACCTATTTGCGCTGGGGACTTATCTTATAGGGTTCGACGCAGTGACGCGTGGAGACGAGGGAGGTGCCCTGTGGCCCTGGTGTTACTGTTGAAAGGCTTCAGCTGCGGAGAACAGCAGGAGTCGTCCCAACTGGAAAGTGCATCCCGTCGTGCACAAGGTGTACGGTGAACTTCCTAAATCCGCAATTTCCGAACTTTTTAATCCATAAGGGTGGACGTTTCAATCCACACGGTGGAATTTTCAATCCAAAAGGTAGACTTTTCAATCCATACGGTGAACCTCCAGTTTCCAAGGGGTTGAAGTATTGCACTGATTTTAATACTTTTTAAAAAAAATAAAAAAATAAATGAGAACAATTAAATCACGGAAAAATAAAAAAAATATTGTCATGCGAACTTTGGTGTCGGATTCTTTTCGTCGCGACTACGATTTTTCGTATTTATATCGGGACGGCCTACTCCCTCCCTAAGGTGACCATGCGTACTGTTATCACGGGGAAATTGAAATTCTTTTTAAAAAATATATATTTATTAACACTAAATTAACTTAGATTTTAAAATAGAATAAATTGGGAAATTCGACAAGTGCTGTTAGTTCCGCGGTCAGATCCGAACTGTCTCGTACTTAACTATTAAAATGGCTGTAGAGACCAAAGATGCTGACTTATTCATCAATAATCTATGTAATATAGGGATGTAACAGCCCCTCCGATAAAAGGAAACTTATATTTTATGCTAAGTTTCAGGTGATTATTCTAAGTCTCGGAACTGGTATTTCATTTAATTCTTGACTAGGTTCATCTGTTGTATCCGGATTTGTAATAGTTGGTTTAGGATTAAAAATTGAACAATTGTCGAATTTCGTGTAAATTTTAAAACATACATAAATTAGAATTATAATTATTATACAATAAGTAAGTATGGGATAGTGAGAATCATATTTTAACAGTGGATTAGAGCTATTTATAATTTCATCGATATCTGTCATTGATTGGTCGTTAGCGACACTTGCAAGTTTTTCTAAATCTATTTCAATTAACTTTACTGGTTTTAATTTTGTTTCAATGGATTTAAATTTCATTTCATCACAACGGATCATTAATTAGGCTAAAATCTGAAATTATTGGCTTTACAGTTATATTAATGTTATGTTTAATTGAAAATTCCTTATCTCTACAAAAGGCTGTACAGTTTGGCGGTAAGTTCAATATGCCGTTCATCTTTGATTCTACGTATGGTACGGATGATTTATTGGATAGGCTATCAACACCAATATTTAAAGACTCAATAGCGTTATTCAAACGGGCTTCATTGATTTTGATTGCTTTTAAGGTTTCATTATGATTATTTATGGCTGCGTTTGTCATCAAAATTTTATCTTTGAGAAGAGAAGCAAGTTTTCTATTATTATCATCTAAAGTTTGAATTGCGTTATTGTATCTGATTGCGTCATTCTCATCCATTGTTCCTATTATCTGTTTAAAAGCAGACCCGATTCCAGCAAACCACGGCGGATCTTTTATTTCTATCAGAAATTAAATGTGATATAGCATTATAATCTCTTAGAATACTATCAAGGCGCGGCACTAAAAGTTGTAGATAGTTAGGACATTTAGAATTATTATTAAATTCACTCTGTTGACAGTAGAATCTAGCGGTTCCTAAAACGGTTCTTATGTTATCGATGTGTGGTTTTATGTAACTAATATCAATAGGGATTAATACATGAAGGTAATCATTAATGGTTTTAATAGAACCCGCTGAGTCGAAATAGATGCCGGGACTTTAATTAATCTGCTCTATAATGTTTGATGCGGAAATGAATGTAATCGCCGTAGCAATTCTGAAATATGACAGAATCTAATTTAATTATCTTTATACTACGTCTAATTAACTAAATCTATGATTAATTAACAATAGGGTTAATTCTTAAACAATGATTAACTTAAGAAAATTAAATGTAAAATACGATATCTTATACTAATCTATATTATAGGCATGTCTGAGGATACTCGTAGTATGCTTATTCGGAATTGATCTCAGCTAGTTTAAGCTCATCGTAATGGTACTCTACATGTCGACGGTTTATTAGTAGTGTTAATGTATTGTTCCCGTTTATTCGGACAACTTTAAAGGGACCTTTTCATATCGCCTGCTTTATACTTAGTAGGCTTAGTTCGTTTATCATAGTATGATTTAGAAATCGTTTTTGATTTTAATATATTCTCTAGAGCTTTTTCTCTGGAGAGCTGTAAGCGTTGTTGAAGAACGAGTACATAGCTATTGTATGTTGGTTCCAAGGAAGCATCGTAAATAGAGGACGGAATAAAGGGTTTATGGCCAAATACTAATTCATAGGGCGTAAAATTTGTTGTTGAGTGAATTGTAATATTATGCGTGAGCATTGCAGTGAAAACATACCTTGGCCAATTATCCTGGTGTTCATTTGTGAAGGACTTAAGGTACTCTTTTAGGGTGGAATGACTACGTTCAAGTGCACCCTGAGTTTGTGGGTGATACGGAGTGGACCACAGTTGTTTAATTTTTAAGAAGATGCATGTTTGCTTAAATAGTTCGGCCGTGAAGTTTGTACCTTGATCGGTTAGTATCGATTTCGGGATGCCAATATGGCAGATGAAGTGGATGAGACACTCAGCAGATTCTTCGGCTGTGGCATTTGGTAAGGGATATGCAGCTGAATATTTTGTGAGGTCGTCCTGCAGTGTAAGTATAAACTTGTATTTAGAAGGTCCGGCCTCTGGGAGAGAGCCAGCGAGATCTAACGCGACTCGTTCAAAGGGTTGTGTTGATGTACTTGTGATTTGCATTTGAGCCCGGTTAATTTTACGCAGGGCCTTATTAGTTTGGCATAAGTCACACTTACGAACATAATTTTCGACATCACTACGCATGTTTCGCCAATAATATCGTTCTTGGATTCTGCTTAACATTCTGTTAGAACCCAGATGACCCGAGATACGAGTAGGGATGTCGTGGTTCTCTTTTAATATTTTATTTATTCCGGTCATTGCTGGATATATAATAGAATTTTTATAAATGTGGATAATTATGCTTGTATTATGGAATAAGTACATAATTATGTTATATATTTTCGTAAATGTATGTACATCAAAGGGATTGCGAAAATCCGTTATACTAAATTCGGTAACGTTATTCATAATAAATTCTGTTTTTAAATTATTTAAGCTTTTAAATTTATTTTTTTTATTTATTTATTTATACTAAAACTAATGGTTACAAAAATATACTCTTTACATAACTGTTTTATGTACAAGGATAGAATATCCAGAAAGAGTGCTTAGGAGCTCGTACTAGGAAGTACCTGTATTACGAGCACCATAACCTTCCTCTAGATTTACAAATACTAGACCAATAGTTAACAGTTACTAACGTTAGTATAGATAATTAGTAATATATATAAGAAAAGGTGCGTGCGTGTGTGTGTGTGTGTGTGTGTGTGTGTGTGTGTGTGTGTGTGTGTGTGTGTGTGTGTGTGTGTGTGTGTGTGTGTGTGTGTGTGTGTGTGTGTGTGTGAGTGTGTGTGCGTGTGTGTGTGTGAGTGTGCGTGTGTGTGTGTGAGTGTGTGTGTATGTATGCGTGTTCGTGTGTGTGCGTGTGTTAGGAGTGTATGTGCATTTAATTACAATTAATAATCTTCTCTGTGTCATTATATGTAAGTGTTTTTAACCAGTTACTTACGAGTATTTTACATTTATGTTTATTTAAATTATGGATCCCCAATTGATTATTTATTTTATTGTATAATTGAGCGTTTGAAAAATAATATTGACGTCTAACAAAAATATATCTTCATAAGTATTTTTTTCTTAATGGTATACTTTAACGAATAAAAAGTAATAATTTGTGTTATCTTTCTGAAACGTTATAAATGAGTGTAAAGTTCTTTCTTTGGCTAGAAATTCTGTGGACTCCGATAGGTTACCAATAATCTCTGCAACGTAATGGTTTGATTCGTCAAGATCAATAGTATATGGTCAATCTTTGTTTTTAATAAATTTTCATTATGTTCTTCAATCTTTGTGTTAAATTTTATTGATTTATTATTTAAGGTTTTCGTGCATTTAGAATATGAGTCTTCACTGCTGACAATATTATCGGCAGTCGGTGGAGTAGGGATATCAAAATCCTCTGGCAGTTCTAAATTTTCAGGGAGAACAAAATCATCTGGTAAATTAAGGTTCTCAGGTAAATCCATAACTTCAGGTAAGTTTTCAGGTTCATTAGAATCCGTTGTAGGGCTTTGGTCATTTTGTTTTTGTACAGGGTTAACTGGATATCTCGAGAGTGCGTTCGCATTAGAATTCATTTTACCCTTTTTATATTGAATTTCATAGTCGTATTCTTCCAGTTTTAAACGCCAACGGATTAGCCTTGATCCGCGGTCTTTACAGTTAAAAAGGCAATTCAGAGGCTTATGATCTGTGATTATTTTAAATCTACGTCCATAAAGATAGGGTCGGAAAGTTTTTGTGCCGTAAACAATAGCCAAACACTCTTTCTCAGTTGTACTGTAGTTACATTCTGCCTTATTAAGTGTTCGAGAAGCATATGCTATGGGTCTATCTTTACCTACTTCACCTTGTGATAGTATAGCTGAAATAGCGTAATTAGATGCATCACAAGTCAAAATGAAAGGTTTTGTGAAATCTGGATATTTATTTATTTATTTATTTATGTACCACACAAAAAAAGAAAGAACATACATAAAAAAAGAAAGCGGAGACATTGTGTACAAGGGATAACTTATCTCTTTAAGAGATTTCTTCCAGAAACCCTTTAGCAAGGAAAGGAAATAATAGAGAACATTAAGTGCGGTGTAGATACAAACTATAAACATAAATACATATATACATACATACATGAATACATACATACATGCATACATAGATACATGGATACATACATACATATCGACGGTAGAAAGGCAAAACTTACCAAACGCCAAAATGGCCCCTATAGAGTTATATATACCATTGGATTAGATTTTTTTTTCTGCGTCGATTGGTATCACTCTCATCCTTCTACGGTGAACTTTTTTGTCGCTTGGTAAATTCAAAATTCCCTACATTCGTGAGTTTTCCTCCACCTAGCGACATCATTTTAGGCAGTTTATAAAAATTTTGTACTTAGGTAGCTGTTTCAGATTGCACAGCGGACTAAGTAAATTTTACCTTACCGAATTTTTAATAAAATCAGTATTAAGTACTTTTTGCTTTTCTCTAAAAACTTGCTTGAAGTTCTTTAGTTATCTTTACCAGCCTAAATTTATATAAACTGTGTAATTTAGTATTTTTTTCCTCGACGAGTTTTCTGAATGTTTGTGATTTGGACATTTTTACCAGCCTGCAAATACCATAAAGATGCAGTAAGTACATTTTTACCTAACCTTATAAATACGCTCGAGTGGCGGATGGTAACATATTACCTGCCCAAATCATTAAACGTTTTGGTGTTTGGATAAGTTTACTCGAAAATAATTCAATGTTGATTGGCGGTTCGATAACTCGCGCTATCTCAGTTTTGTCGGTTGTTCAGGTGCAGAATTGCTCCGGCGTCGTGGCTTGGTAAAAAACAAAGCGTCAGCGCGCGACAAGTCGTCGCTTAGGAAGCACGGGCTTCCCGTGAATTGGGAATGAGACGGGATTGTTATGTATGTTTATAAAGATAAACTGCGATATGATTGTCTACCATTATCTATTCGTTGACAACAGATCACGTGACATATCTAAGTCATATGTCAAACCCATACATTTTGGACTTTTCTACTATCGCTTTCGCTAATCGATTGTTACATTGTCTAGGCCCCCTGGTCTATTTTAAGAAATACATACTTTTTGAATATGAATAATGTTTTATTTTATGGATAAAGGGAACAAAGAGGGCAGGAGACTCACCTGATGGAAAGCGATCACCGCCACCAATGGACATCTGCAACACAGGCTTGCAAATACGATGTCGGCCTTTCAGGAAAGAATGAAAAAGCTGTTCAGAAGGAGGAGTATTCTCACCCCTATTATGGACACTAGCTGTAGACCTACTTCTTGTAATCATGGCGGATCTCGACTATGACACACAAGGCTAAGCAGATGACCTTGTTGTTATCATAAAAAGGTCCCTGCCTGAACACAATTTCCACCAGGTTACAAGGAGCTCTCAACACTCACACACGCACAAGGTGGTCCAGTGAAAACAAATTATCATTTAACGCTGATAAAACAATAATCGTACCTTTCAATAAGAAAAGGAAGCTTGAAAAGCTGACCGAACTCAGACTCAATGGCGACATCTTTTACTTATCAAATGAGGTAAGGTAACTTGGAGTCACTATTGACCAAAAGTTGACTTGAAACTCTTACCTCTGTTGAGGTGAGAGTTCCAAGTCATTGTGACATTAAACAAAAGGCCATCTGGTTATGTTGTCAATAATGGCAGAAGCCAAGTGAGGCTTCTAACCCAAAAAGGCTCTCTGGTTGTACACCGCTGTGGTAAGGCCGATAGTAACATATGCATAAATAGGTAGTATGGTATAACAAAACCAAACAAAAGACAACAATGAGTAAACTAGACAGTGTACAATGAATGTCATGTCTAATGATCTCAGGAAAGAAAATGGAAGGCTTTCCATTCGGCACCAGGCAATGCTTTAAATGCATCGTTGGACATAGTTCCGCTATACCTCCACGTGCGAAAAGAAGCAAAATCTTGCCTCTACAGGCTCAGTACACCTGTACACAATCGAATGTAAAGTAACAATCGCATAGTCTCAAATAGTCGACATTCGAACATAATATTCTAAAGCCAGCGGATGGCATGAACACAGAGTTAAACTTTACAAAATTATACAAAATAGACCTTGTCAACCAAGATATGTCGCTAAACAGCCAAGAGTCTCACAAGAAGGGCAGTCATGTTGGTTTACGGACGGATCTAAGAAAGCATCCGATGTAGTGTGCGGTATCTATGACCTTAAGCGTAGAGCCTATCAATCTCAGCAAGGAGGCCACGATATTTTAGGCTGAAGTCTTCGTCATTAACAAAAGCGCTGAGATCATCCTGGAGAGAAAGCTTAAAAACCAAAATATCAAATAGCTAAGCAGCATTGTTGGTTGTAGATTCTCTTGAGACCAACTCTAAGTTGGCTAAGAACTGTATGGACAATCTCAATGTCCTCGGTACCTCTAACAGAGTTACCCTCAGATGGGTTCCGGCTTCACTCAGGTATAGATAGGGATGCATTGGCAAGGATGGGCGCTGAAACCCTGCATTGTGGCCCCGAGCCATTTTGTGGTATGCCAAACAACGTGTCTATTCATATCTCAAAAACCACTGTAATCTCAAAGTACTTCAAGAGTGGCAATCCACTTATGGACAAACTCACTCCAAAGCGCTAATTAAGGGATTTCGCAAAATCTTTACAAAAGAGTTCCTTCAACTTGATAAGTATAAAACCATAATACTTTTTTAGGTTTACGCGAATATTTGACATTATAAATGAAACTATCTTTTCTGATTTGGACGGGAGAGTCTCTGCCGTGACCATGCTGTAAAGCATTCGAAACGTCGGGAACTAAAAATCTAAATAATTTGCTACAAAATCCGAATAGATAAGTTTCATTTCAAATTCAAATTTACTTTTTTATTTATTAAAAATTCTACAATGTATCAGAACTGATCTAATGGTCTAAAGTAAACAAAATTCACTAAATAATAATGGAGGGACAATTATCCTCATCATACCTATGTCACTAACTGCTTTTAATTGATATAAAAATGAATTTACTATTTTATTATGAATAATTAAAAAAAATCTTAATAAACTAACTTTAAATCTTTGCCATATACTTGATTTGATAAAATCCATTAAAATGGTTTAACATGACTTATTATAACATTATTGTTTTTAACAAGTAATTAAGCGCAGTTAATCAATTTTAAACAATTTTCGTTCTAAAGTGATTTTCGTAAGTCATATTTAAAAAAAATTACGAAATCACATAAATGTGTTTTGCAAAAACGAAAATATACATTATTTCACTACTTCGATTTTTTTACAATTTGACAAAGTGAGAACGACTTTTATAAAACCAAAAGTGCCAAAATTGTCATGAAGATTTTCTTCTTTTATTTATATTTATCAAAGGATTAAAATTGACTTGTAGCAAAGGAAGGTTATGTAACTGAAAATAATCAAGGGAATACTACTTATTACATCTTTTAATTCACTAAGGAATGGGACAATAGGGTCAATATTAGGTCACATTGGGGATATGGTAAAAAATTCATGATCCATTGCTACATTGACAGTTCACCATGGTAATTTTTGCCGGGACCTGAAAACTGACATTTTTTGCTTTAGTTCCTTGTTCCCGTATCCAGACTTAAAACCTTTTTTATTTAGTTGTTTTTACCCTACATCATATTTATTTTTGTTGTCGTTTAGTATTTTTTGCCTGCACATGATTTTAGGTAATTCATTACCAAACGACACTAAATTCTAAATTAAAAGAGTAATCGCTATTAAATTAAGACAGTTGTATAGATAATTTAATTATCTTTTCAATGCAGTAAATAATTTATTTTTCAGACGAAAACGGGATTTTCTATGATTTTTTTTCTAAATTTTAAAACTTTAAATCGTTCTACTGTAAAGTTAGGTCAATGGCGTTTGGTAAGTTTTGCCTTTCTACCGTCGATATATACATACACATACTTTAAGAAATAAACATATAACAAGGAAACTATGTGGATTGATTAAGATAATGCTCTTTAATGCGAGTTTTAAATACTTTTAGTGTTGGATTGTCATTTATAATGTCATCAGGAAGGGAGTTCCAAAGTTTCGCTGCTTGAACTGTGAAAGACTTCTCATAGAAGATAGTATTGTAGTTGGGAATGTTAAACCTTTTTGACCTAATATAAGGATTGGAGCTGTTACTAATTTCTCTTTAAGTTGTTCAAAAGCTAGTTGTTGAATATTAGTCCAATTAAAAGGCACCTCTTTCTTAAGAAGACTTGTTAGTGACTTAGCGTATTTTGAGAATTCTGGGATAAAACGACGATAATAAGAAGCTAGACCTAGAAAAGACTTAATATCTTTTGGACATTTCGGCACAGGAAATTGCACGACAGCTTTGATTTTCTCGGGGTTAGGTTTTACACCCTCATCACTAATTATATGACCTAAGTACGCAACTTCTTTACGAAGAAACTTACACTTTTCTGGTTGTAATTTAAGGTTAAAATTTCTTAGTCTATCGAATACAAGGTGTAATTTTTCAATGTGAGAAGACAGATCATGAGAGTAGATAACAATGTCATCTAGGTACACAAAGCAGTGGATACCCTGTAAACCAGATAGGACTGTGTTCATAGTTCTTTGGAATGTTGCGGGAGCATTCTTGAGGCCGAAAGGCATTCGATTAAATTCAAAATGTCCTTGTGGTACGCTAAAGGCTGTTTTGGGTGCATCTTTGGGATTCATGTTTATTTGGTGAAATCTAGATGCTAAGTCTAGTGTTGAAAAATATTTGCTTTGGCATAATTGGTCCAATATTTCATTGATTTGAGGAATTGGGTAACTTTCTCCAATTGTTACATCATTTAATTTCCTATAGTCTATTACGATTCTCCACTTCCTTTGTCCGGATGAGTCTAACTTCTTTGGTACAATCCAAATGGGTGAAGACCATGGGGATTTTGATGGTCGAATAATATTTTGGTTTAACATTTTTGTAATTTGTGATTTTACTTCTTCTTTATGTATTTCTGGGAATCTATAAGATTTAACGCTTATCGGTTGTAAAGTAGTGGTTTGAATTTCGTGCTGGATAATATCTGTACATGTCAACTCGTCATCTGGTAAATGGAATATGTCAGCATATTGACATTAAATGTCCTTCAGGTGATTGGTTTCTTCCATGTTTAGATGTGATGTATTTAGAAGTTGGAATAATTGTACGCTTCTTTTAATAATATTGTTTCCTATGTAACGCGGGCTTTTGACATTTAGTTCGTTATAATCGATTGGGCACATGTGGAGTAATAAATTAGAGTTTACATGAATGGGTTCATCTGATACATTGAGTACTGTTAAGTTTATTCTATTGTTATCCTTTACTTTTACTATGCAATTAGATACGAGTAATGAATCAAAAGTCAAATATTAGCCCTTCTTTTATTTCGGGATTTTTGACAGAGCATTCAATTACTGTTTCTGTTCGAGGCATAATGGTATAAGATGGTTAATTAAATTATAACTTAATTTTTTTATCTCTTATTTCTAGAGTTTCCGAGTCATAGTTGATATTACAAGCGTGTTGTATAAAAAGGTCGTTGCCTATTATGCCGTCATAAGGTAAGTCAATTTTATCAAATCCATGGAATTTATGTATTAATTTTAAGTCTTGAGTGAATTGTATTTGCAAGTTAAGATAACCTAAGCTTTTTATGGGATTATCATCTTTTGAATCTATACCTTTTACTTTAACCTCAGTATCGCATAACTGTGTTGAATTAATTATACAATTACTTTTTAAAATACAAAGGGACGCTCCAGAGTCTACAAAAAAGGTGAGTGGGTCTTTACTTGCAGATGTTTGGAGTACGACGTAAGGTAAGTATCTTTTTGGAGTATTAATTTCGTAGATTTGTTCTATTTCAGAACATCTAGTAATTATTTTGGAAATACTTGAGAGTTCAGACATGCTATATAGAGATTTAGAAGAAAAGGCTTCTGATTGTTTAATTGTATTTAAATGCTCAATAGTGGTTTCAGGCAATAGAACTTTTCCAGTTGTTGGAACTATTCCAGAACCATTTTTACCAGGAAGCCAAGAAGCACTCATAGAGAAATGAGTCAAGATTGGATCTTGGAATATAATTCCTGTTACCGGTTCAACCCAAAGATAAGAATTACTTTCATTTGACATTATTTTATACATACCATTTTGAATTATAATTGGAAAAACTTATTCATAAAATTGTAAACTAATGACAGTTTGCTGTATTCTATAAATTCCTAAATTCACATCACCTAAGGAATAGATGTCTCCTGTTATGTAGTGGGCCACTTTCATAGCAAGATGAGGAGGTTGAAGAGTCATCCATGTTTTCTATTTGGCTTACTATGTTGTCAAATGCCAAGAAGTGATCCTGCAATTTTCCTGAATTAAATTTAAGTTGCATTAACTTTTTTCTTAAATTTAGTTTACTGAAAACGGTTTTTCTTTCGAAGAATTGATCTAAACATTGTATCATTGAGATAGCACATTCTGCTTTTCTTATTATTTGTATGTACTTCTCTTCAACTCATTGCACTATAATAGACCGCGCCTTGGCATCATCCCTTTTAAAGTTTTAATTTTTTATACCCTTCAAAACATACAATACTCCTTTTTCCTCCAACAGTAGTTCTACTCTAAACTTCCAATTTCCATAATTTGATTTTTCCGTGAGTTGTGGCAAACCTTGAATTACTCGAGCGTATTCCGACGCCATTTTTGCAGCCGTTCGAAAAATATATTCGTGTTACATATTTTCAACGAGTTATACGATGCATCCCATAACCTATTATTATGTGCAGAGTGCTTTATTCATTATTAATTAATAAACTTCACTTTATGATATCATTTACTTTAATCAAAAACTCTTATATCTATTACAAAGTATAAACTTAAGCAACCATCATGAATAAGAATATATAGGGACACAGAGAAATACAACAACGTAGACCACAGAGTAATATATCAAATTAGACCACAGACTATCACAACAGTACTTAACTATTATACTAACTATATTAGGCTGTAGAGACCAAAGATGCTAATATAGGGATGTAACAGTACGATCAGATTCTAGAATGTTCGTATGAGATGAGATGGAGATATGGAAGGAAACAGTTCAACCGAAGGAAGTCACGCCCCAAGCTATTGTGTATATTTCAGAAAATTCTATTTGGAACAGGGATAGTAATGATCGAACTTTTTAGAACCGAGATAGAATCATTTGCAGGTAATTAGCCCGTTGTTCGCTAACGAATAACCTTATATGGTCATTTCGATGCATCGCTAGTTAAAGCGCGCGGTTTTCATACGATAGTGACAACTAGTTATTTTGTTTGTTTGTGTATAAAGATTTTAATGTGTTTATTTTATATTTTTAAAACTTTGTTACTACGTAACAATATTATTAAGTGCCTTTTGCTGCCTAGATGTGAGTTAAGAGAATCAATGAAATTCACACTATTAATATTAGAGGGGTCATCGCTATATACCGCTATTTAGCGGAACACAAAAAAAAAGGTCCATAATTAAAAAATATAGTTTTATTTTAAAATTTACTTCTTTTGTTATTTAAAGTTTTATTTGTTTTACTTAAAATGAGATCACATTAAAATTTCATTGAAAAATGGTACATTTTTGAACTTTTCATGTAACCGGGAAAAGTGAAAATTAATATTAAAATAACAATTAATTAAATTAGAAAAATGGGGATTAATATCGCGTATTTCCTCCACGTGCTCTTATTAAAGTTTCCACCCGTCTAGGCATACTGAGAATGATGGTATCGATGGTCTCCTGGGATAGTCTCCGCCATTCCTCAACTACGGCGATTCGCAGTTCACCCACGTTGGCAGGAGCTGGATTTCTGGACTTAACTTTTCTTTTCAGCAAGTCCCAAACGTGCTCTATTGGGTTCATATCTGGTGATCTCACCGGCCACTCTATAAGAGTGATATTCATATCATTAAGATAAGCTTGAGTTACCCGAGCGGTATGCGGCCGAGCATTATCCTGCATAAAAACAAAATCGTCACCGATATATGGGGCTAACGGTACGACATTTTCTTCTAAAACTTCTCTGATATAGCGGTCTGCAGTCAGACTCCCTCTGTCAATCACTACCAAGTCTGTGCGAGCTCCCAAACAAATGCCCGTCCAAACCATTATTGATCCACCACCGTATGCAACTGTAGTTTCAAAGTTTGTCTGAATGTATCGTTCTCCTTTGCGTCTGTACATTTTCTGCCTGCCGTCAATTTGATTTAAGAGAATTCTGCACTCATCACTAAACAATACCTTACTCCATTGGTCCGCGTTCCAAAGTCGATGTTCCTGAGCAAAAGTTAAATTGTTTCTACGATGATTTACCTCGAGCCTTGGAGCCTTGGCGGGCACAAATGAACTCAAACCAGCTTCTTCGAACCTTCTCCGTACCGTACGCTCACTTACGGTTACACCCCGCACTGCTTCTAACTCATTTCGGGCTTGGACGGCTGTCAAATGGGGGTTCCTACGTACACGAAGCCGAATGAAACGATCATCCCTACTCGAAGTGCGTTTTTTTCTGCCTTGTCCTGCTCTTCTCACATAAGTACCTCCCTGAACCGTTGGATACTGCGATGCATCGTTGAAACTAGTCGACGAAGATCTCTCGATATCACTCTGTAGGTTTGACCATTTCTTCGCATTTCGAGTGCCCTGGCAATCTCCGTTGGGGCTAAGTCAGGCATAATTCAGTCCTCAACTCCAAAAAGATACGCGATTAAAAAAAAAACTAACAAAAAACGGTATTTCAATGAAATTTTAAATCAAACTCAGAAGGAAGAAATACTCGAAGTTCGCTCCAGATAAGGTGTATTTGAATAAAATTAAAACAATTGGATAAAATGATATGTTCAGTTGTTTTATTAATTTGAAAATATTTCTTTTTAAATTAAATGACGTATAAATCAGCCAGCAACCTTATATGATACTGATATCAAACCTTTATTTTATGTTCCGCTAAATATGCCAGTTATTGTAGATGCGTGGTCCAATTCATAGACTATATACTATAAACTGAGATAGATGCGCAACTCTATGTTTGGAAATTGTCAATATTAATTGAGGCCCTTGATCAGCAGGTGGCGCTTTTAGTACCAAAAAAATCCTGCAGGGAGCGCTAGTGTACTACTATTGCAAATAGGTTTTAAGTTTATAAGTAGAGAAATTAGTAGAGACAAAATTGTAATAATAATATAATTATTACAATTTTGTCTCTACAAATTTCTCTATATTTAATATTACACTTTAACTAAGATACAAAGACTACTACCTACTGCAGCTGCGTTACTGAATTAAAACACCTGTTTATATCACATCATTTTTATTGAGAGAAATCAAAAACATATTACAATATTTTTATCAGGATACAATAATTATTTTACAGGATATGATAATTTTCTTTTAAAGAGCGTATACGCCGCACGGCATGTATTTCATAGAAGAAAAAAATAAAACACAATGTTCACATTGTCTTTTATTTTTTTCTTCTTTTATTGTAATAATCTAAGGCCTGTTGTTTTACATGGTCATTCTTATCAAACTTTGAAAATTTTCCATTTAAAATTCTATTCACCCCTTTACACCAACTGTGGATAATCAAATTGATTGCGAGATTATTAATTAAATCGATTAAATCATGACTATGCTTTTTACATGAAATTATTGTATAATCACATGCACAATTAAGTAACAGCTTACTTTTTTCTGTACAAATACTGATTCAGGACAATCACGTAGGCATGCAACAGTTACATAAAAAATATCAGTCATTAAATTAACAAATCTTTCACTTGGATGAATTAAAGACCTTTTGGTATAATCAATTTCGTAATTGATTTATTGCAAATCAGTTTCTGATCGACATAAATCACTCATGCAATAATTACAATTTCTAAAAATCTTTGATTTACATTTCTTAATCACGTACCCAGTAACATATTTTTTCGATTCAGAATATATCAATGAATCATTATTCTTAATTTCACCCATCACCTTTAACAAACAATCAATATCACATGCAAAATCATCACTATCCAAATCATTTGGTTTTTTATTAAATAGATTCGCCATTGATTGAAATGAATTATTGTCATCATTTTCACAATGAGCCCGCGGGGAATGCGATGAATTTAAATTGTTTATAATCAATGTTTTAAATGCATTACAAAATTGATTACACGTTGGATTAACATTTCTTATTCCATTACTTCTAATACCACTAAAAAATTCTCTAAGGAATCTTGATTAAAATTGCGAGTGATTAAATTTTTTACATCATGCTTATTAATCAACTAATGCCACATTTTTTTAACAGTTTTTATATTTTGGACCCAAATTTTAACAGAAGGTATTGATTCATATTTAACTGATTCCGAAGCATCTTTTTTAACTACTAATTTAAATTTAATTGATTCTAAAATAGGAATCAAATCATCCCACAGTTGGAAATGAGGCGAGCTATTTTTCAAACATTGCTTGTATAGCTTATCTGATAATTTATAAGAATGACCATTGAAACTATCAAATAATAATTTATTAAATATTAACAAGAAATCTGCAGTCCCCTGACATTCCTCTGGAAGCATTTTGTGTCCTGAAACAAAAATAATATTTAATTTTAGTCACATTTTTGATCATTACATTTTATTGAATAGATTTCTTTTAAAAAATTTTTTCAATAAGTATTAATGTGGTTTATAAAAAAAATTATAGGTCATCTCTGTGTCACTTGCTAATATGAATGAAACATTGTCATTAGAACAGATTATTATGCGAGTAATTTTGTCTCATGATCATATTAATTTCTGCAACAGTTTGTTTCTAAAATTGATTAATATCATAAACAAATAAAAACTAATGGCCTGTTTACTCCTACTTTTTATGTCTTTAATCATTAGAACAAGTGCATGATCAGCCGGAGTTTTGTGTCTTTTGTTGTTCCCAAAATCTTCAAATCCTATAATTTGACCAGTTGCTGGTGCCAATGAGATTTCATCAAACAATAGTGTGACCAGTTTTTTTTCTTCCGGCAAACTTTTCACAACACTTCGAAGTTCTTCTAGAATTGACGAGTTCAAGCCAGGTTTTAATGTAAAATTGCTTAACATGGTTTGAAGGCAACGTTTTGAAGGAAGCACAAACATTTACTTCATTAATTTGTATGCTTTTGGGCTTTGTTCCAAAATTGTTAGTGACATTATTTTCTCCTCCATCGTAAATCTTTTGGTTTTTTCAAACTTTTGAGTTGCAATTTTGTGAAGATTTGTATTTCATTAGGTCATTTTTCTATGACTGACAAAAAAGCTTTTTGAAAGTGAAATATTTTTAGCAGCCCGAATTTTCTTTTTTTGGGTGTTTTTCTGGATATGTTTTCCAATTTCATTTTCAGCTTATTAATTAATTTATTTTGAATAATGTGGTCTGTTTCGTTTCCGGAAACCTAAAACTAATATTTTTAATTATTTATACATTATATTGAACTACCAATTTAGAGTAAATGACCATGTATTTTTTTTAGTTAGAATGGAAAAGAAAGTACACATTTATGTAAGCTACAGATAACTGTGTACTTGTGTTGCTATAGTAAGTCATTCAATTTTATGTTTAAGCAAATATGTACACATGTGAGAAATATTATAGTGATAAAAATTGATCAGCAGTAATATTTAAGTATTTTCTAAGTTAACTATGAACCTACCTTATTTTTGTTTAAATGCCAATGTGGCAGAATGTACAAGGTTTTGTAAACAATCCATCTATTTACAAAACGTATGTTCTGTGCAAATTAAACAAATATTCTACTCAAAATATTTCACCTACTTCATAGTGATGGTAAATAAAGAGTTTCTGAAGTAGTAATATACTAACCAGGGCCAGATACTGATGTGTTGATAACAGTATGATCACGTTTGAAATTTGTAGGGTGTTGTACAACAGGAACCTCTGAACCAAGTTCTTCCCTGGACTCGTCTAGTGCTTCTGTGAGAGCAGCAGGGCGTTGATCAAAATTCGGATTTGTTTGCTGTTTTACTAAAAGTTCTTCCGAGGGCTGACCTTGTTGTTCTGTAAAATTATGACATTTTGTTATACATATTATTGTAACTCGAAACATGAGATCTTTAATGAATGACCAACGAAATAGTGATTAAATAATGTTTACCTAGGCATAAAGTTGGAACAACATTTTGTGTTAATCTATGACTTGGTAAACAGTAAACATCCATAAAGTGATTATTACACAACCTTATACTGTTGTAAATATAATTGTCTCCTCTTTCTTGAATAGATAACGGAAGAACACTTTTCCAAATTTGAAATCTTTCCAAGCTGTCCAATGACCCAGTGTTGGGATTTGGAAATAAGTGCAGAGGTCCTGAAAATACGATTAAATAATAAGATACATTGATTTATTCAATTTATCTATTTATAAAAAAGAATGTTGTGTTAGTTATTACTATTTATAACTCGAGAGCGGCTGAAATCTAGAATGGCTGGATCATTTATTATTAATATTCTGCTAGTTCTTTGGTCAGGGCAAGATTTATACGTCCTATGGGCGGATTTGAGAAGTTTACTCTCTTAAAACTAACGACAAGCTGAAGTTATAAGGTACCCACCTGATAAGTACCTCATTGTCGCATGCAGAATAAACTAAGTTTACTTTAAACTTACCATCATTTTTGCACCCAAAATAACAACGTAATCGCGATTTCTTCGGCATTTTGTAACTCAAAACCAAATCGAAAGGCAAGTCAGTAGTCCAGGTATGTACGCCAAGTAGATCAGAAAAGCAGTAATCGATGTCCAAATTCAAAGCCAGGTGGGTTCCGGTATTATGAGGGAGAAAATCAGGATCCGTATTATGAGCGCTAAGTCGTAGAAAAATATCAAAATATACGAAAAATCACAAACAACGAACACCAAAGGAAACAAAGTTGAACAAAGTTTTGAATAAAATTCAAATGAGTTAACTGTTAAAACATTTAGTGTTGCTGTTATAAAAACTAAGAATTTATTTCAGTTTATTCGAAAGAAATATTATATTTATATTATTAAATAGTTTGAATAAAATAGTTACATTTTTTACACATTATCTGGTATTTTTCTAAAAGCTAATTTTCTAAAAATTATTTAATTTATTAAAAATAGTTCACCGTCTAGTACTAAACTGCCATCTAGTAATGTTTATGAGTAAACCATCTTTGAAAATGGGGAGCCCTTGATCGATAGATGGCGCTAGCGTTCACTGTAGATTTTGAATCGTAAGTTTGTTCGGAAGTTTCATGACCCTGGTCCAATTAAATTTCCTTAACATTAGCAGTGATATTATTTTTATCATATATACTATAAATTATATTATATAGTCACACCGTCGTTTTGATTTATCAGTTGGGTAGTAGCAAAAGAGTTATAGTTACTGAAGCATGGTAATGCCACAGTAAAAATATGAACAGTACGGAAACTGCATACTTAACGTTCGAAATGGCACACTCACACAAATACGCGCATCAACGAGGCCCCTTAGCGGACGCTGCGGTGCTGTCAGTCGTGTGTGCCGCGTTTGAGTTTATTACCGCGATCTTTTTAAAGATGCCACGAACTTATTGCGTAGTATACGGCTGTTTGAACTCTGCTTCATCAAAACCGGAGATTTCGTTTTTTAAACTCCCTACTGATTTTGAAAGGTAAGAATGATTTATTGTTTTAATCGATCTATAATATAAAAATGAATCGCAAAATGTGTTGGTAAGCGCATAACTCAACAACGCCTGGACCAATTCTTTTTGTTATGTTTGTTAATGTTAGGAGAAGGTTCTTATGAAAGAAAAAAATAAGAAAGTTGTGCGGAAGATTAGAAAATTTAAAGAAACTTTATAAAATTAACGGCGTTTGACGTATCAGTTATGTCCGTTGCCATGGTGCGTGTAATGGTAATTCATATTATAATCAAGACAAATATATAGCGGGCGGTGCAAAGTAAAAAAATATATACAACACGTACCTAGGGACGAACCCGAGCGAAGCGAGGGTGAGCCCCTAGTATCAAATAAAAATAGTCAACAATAATTATAAGTTAATAAAATAATTAATCTTTTTTTTTGAATCGACACGTGAATTATGAAACTGTAATTTTTTCTATTTTTGCCAGTAAGGATCACGATCATAACCGGTTATTATTTTATTACATAATATTATTTTTTTGAGATAAAACTCGATTCCGCCGGAGCTGGGTATTTTTGAGCATTCTCCTTTAAAAAATTCTTCAACACAGCATTTAAAACTTGTCGCAATAGACGCAAATATTTATCTGTTACCAACTTATAACATAAATATGTAAAAAATAAATATTAAATTAACATACGTTTCATTCCTAAAAAAATACCTGTTTTACTTTTTGTATGTACCAACCCTAGCGCTCCGCTCAGCTGTAGGTGTAAATTTCAAAAAGACGGCTGAGTTACGCTACTGTTCTATCTTTGTATTGTGGTAATGCTATATTTTCAAAAGTTTTTTTTCGAATCTTCAGTTAAATCCCATGCGGTAATCAAATTTTCGTACTCGTATGGTAAGCATGATAGAATTTTTGAGGTCAACATTTCATTTGTTATATTTTGACCAAGCCCTTTGAGTCGCGTGACGTTTTAAACGTGAAAAATTCTTAGAGTAATTCAGAAGCACGTCTTGACTCTTCACCGTCAAATATTTTGCATAGTTTGGTGTACATTTCTTTTGCTGTGTTACACGACATTAATGACGGCTTATATTTCTTGTTAATGCTCATTAAGATTGCACGTTGTGCTCTTGCATCTTTTATTTAAAGGTCATCATCACCGGTTAAACTTTTTACGCCTTCAATTACCTGGCTGACATTATTTGCTTTGAAATAAGTGTTGATTTCAAACTTCCAAAGGTAATGGTTCAATTTTAATTTTATTAGTATTAGAAATTAATACCTTTTTAATTATTATTACGCCCTTTCTGCTCTCTGGGTGACTGGATGTCCTGACTCCTGGGTGTCCTGAGCCTATATCTTTTTTAAACTTCTGTATCTCATCCTTCACTATATACGTTTTTTTCCCTATAGTCCACTGAAAACATTTGTTTTTCTTTTGTTATTTTGATAAAATAATTTAAATTCGTGATAATTTAAAACTTTACTTGCGCATTTTCTGCATGTACGTTCGAGACATTTCTGCGTAATATCACAACATACACTTTTAATAACGTCTTTTCCCGTTCTCTCCTGCGACGATTGATGCAGTTTTTAAAGTCTTAAAAACTGCATCAATCGTCGCAAAAAATCGTCAAATCGTCTAAAAGAGAATAACACGAAATTTTAAGTTATCGGTCAGGTAAATTTTGTTTTTTCAAACCTCTGATTTTTATAAATTTACTATTCGTGTCTTGTTCGAAGAAGGAATGAATACAATTTATCAATGATTGTAATTTTCTTCTTCCTTTGAACAAATGGCAACTTATGAAGTAGCTTATATTTTATTAAAACCTTTTTCATTATTAATTATCCATCCTGTAAAATCTCTCTTTTTCTTTTTAGACATTGTTTTAAATATCTTTTCTGGTTCTATATGAGTTAAAACAAATATAATACTTTTTTCTACAGAATCATGTTCTGATTGAGCTGTATTATTTTGTTAACGCAAGGTATCTTTTTCTCGCTTTAATGTGTTGATTTCATCTTTAAACTTCATATGAGAATAGCGCATGCGCTTCATTGCTTTCTTGAATTTAAGTGATTTCACATTTTGATTGTTCGTATTGGAAGACGGTCCTGGTTCAACAAGCATCAAGGGATCAGAATCAGATGTCAGGGGGATCTGGGTTAACATTGATCTCTAATTCACTGTCTGGAGGTGAGATTTTTATTCATATTTATTTTTACATATTTTTTTTTGTATAGTATATTAAATATTCATACATATTTTTTTATAGTATATTAAATAGTTTTGAGAGATTTTTCTCCAACGTCTTCTCTGTTCTCATTGTGCTCTAGGAGTCATTTCTTTGATACTACAAACCTTTTTCTTTTCTTTCCTGGCTAAATATCCGTAAAGGTAGTTTCATTTATAATATTTTTCTCTTTTACGAAGCCTGTCTTCTGCTAATTTTTCCTCTCTAAAGTAACCGTCATAGAAGCTATAAATTTTGTAAACAAGTGTTCAGGAGTTCACAACATTTGGACCAACAAAAAAAATGAAATTGTTTAAGATTTAATAAATTATTAAGTAACAAATATTAATTAACATATATTATTTAAGAATAATTATTCGTCAGATTCAGATGTTTCCATTTCTGTGTCAGAATCAGTGACATGTATCACGAAGCTGTCTACAGTTTTATCAATCATCTCATCGATTTTGGAATAAAAATTATCTTCTTCCTTGATAACATGCTCCACACAACGCTTCCAATTTTCCGAAGTAATCTGCTACAGTCCCTCTTGTAATAATTGTTTTACCTCGTCAAATTTAAAATTTGTATTTTTGCGAGCAACATATCCTTTTACGTTGGCCCAAATTAGCTCAATTGGATTAAGCTCACAATACTTCCACCTTATATTTTTTTGCAACCTCATCCACTACATAAGTTTTAAAATTGTCTTTAACATTTTTTACTTTTAGCAGTAATTCAGTCTTAATTTCATTGTTGTCGTAAGAAATATTCTTACTTACAAGCCAATTTTGTATATCATTTTTTTCCCAGGCAGTAGTAGGAATTCTTTCGAGACGCCTTGAGTGGTATGGTGCATTGTCCATTACCACTACTGCATTTTCTCCAGTTTCAGTTTTGGGAGAACGTTTTCAAACCATTGTTCAAAATGTGTTGCATCCATTGATTCATGGTAATCTCCCGTCTTCTTGCATTCAAATATATTTTCACCGCCCTCTACAAAACCGTTCTCATTGCCGATATGGGTAATTATTAATCGTTTACCTTTTGACGTTGGGTTACGTGCACCAATGCTAAGTCCTTCTAGGAAAGCCTGCTTCTTACTTTTAACTTGTTTGTCTGATCATAATTCATAGCAGTCTTCAAGTGTTAGCAGGGCCGTCTTTCACCTATTAGAGGCCCTGTGCACATTAGGATAATGGGGCTCCTATGACCATAATATATTACTATTTTGTTAGAATAAGAAAAGAACGTACATATGCAAAGTTTGAGCTTTATTTTTATTACTTTACAGTAACACTAGATATTATGATGAATAGATAATAAAATAATGTAATCCACACTAAGTAACTAGCATCCACGATTAGTCCTACACATACATCTATGCTGATTGAAGAGGTATCCTCCTAGATTTTAATTGAGCAAAATCGTTAATCCAATCTTCAAAATCTGTGTTTTCGAGCATCTCATATTCTATCGACATTAGCGACAAACTGTTTAATCTCTCTTGAAGTGTTGTACTTCTTAATTCATTTTTTATTCTTTTAATTTGGAGAATAAGCGTTCCCCACTGCAGTTAGTTACAATCATGCTTAAAAAGATCCTCAGTGCGATTTCTACAGTAGGAAAGGTGTCTTCAAATTTGTTCTTTTTCAAAAGATGATATATTTCCAGTATACTATTAGAATCTTCCTTTTTACTTTGAATTTTCAAGTATTCTGTTAAATGCAGACTTTTCATTTCTAGCTCTTTCTCGTTTACGTCTTCATAATAGGTTTCAGCAAATTCTTTACAACTTTTTCTCAACTCTTCGGAATTCAGAGTTTTCAGGCAAAAAAATAAACCAAAACGTTGACTAATTTGTATAATCTCTGTTTTAGATGAACACCCAGGGTATCATTTATGGGGAGAAAGGTTTCCACTTTGAATCTTTCTTTTCCATTCAGTTGGACTGATGGCGCAGAGCCATGAAAAAATGTCTGGCGTGAGCTTCTACGTCTGGTTCTTTGAGACAGGTCCTTGTAGTCAGATTCCGGGTTTTTTTCATTAGCGGACGATTCAAAGTAATCAAATTTATCTCTGAGGCTAATGATATACTCATCAAGTGCAGTAAACAAATTAGTTGCAACGACCAGCGTTATTGTTTCTTTCTGAAGATAATTACTTGTTTTGTCTATTCTTTCTAATATAGAACTCAAAATTTCTGTTAGTATAATAAATTCTAGTTTTTCTATTTTTCTGGACAGACTAAGGGCTTCTTCTTTCTAAGGGCTTTCTCTAGTTTATAAATAGCAAAACCCGCGGTTCGCTATTACTTATAATATACCAAGGATTGTTTCTCCATTTAAGTTCCACCCCTCTGTTATGACAACTACTCTATAGAACCTGTTATAGTGTTTAAATGTGATGAGTCTATCATTGCACAAAGTTTTGTTAAAATTGGTTTAGTAAATACTTTGTGTAATCATGCACATGGATTAGCTAGCTATGTTATCGTTTTTAATATGTCTAGATAAAAAACAGTTATTGCGAATGTACCTTAGCAGATATACATAATATACTATTGCAATCTTTATAGTATTAGCAAGAGTTAGCTAGTAAATATAAATAATAAATTTGAAAGGAAGACTCCATAGAACTAGTTAGTGTTTTCTCATAGGAATGAAATTACCTCGTGTGAATATCATATCACTTGTAAGTTCAAATACTTAATATTCGCTACGTAACTGTTTATTATATACATACTAATGATAAAAATATGGTATTGCAAGTGTAACTTAGGAGTTATGAGATATTTGTTATTGTAGACTTTTCTTTAGGCCTTTTTAAGCGCTACAATAAGTTATTAGGTTCAAACGGTCCAGTACTTTTTGCAGTGCTCTTTGTGCTAAAGGATAACATACAAACAGACAAAAAGCTTAATAACATTGTTTTGGGATCTAAATGCAATACACAATATGTTAGTCATTATTTTTATATAGGTAATATTTAATGTAAAGATTTTGCTAAGTTATTATATATACTGGCATTACCAAAAAATTTGTTATGCAATAAGTGTTAAAATAAATTTTATTCATGAATAAAAAAGCGCTTACTTATTTTTTACAGGAGAGTTACCTACTGAAGCTCTTGCTACTGTGAATCTTATCAACAAAATTGACCAATTGTTTGACAGTCTAAATGCAGACTCTCCAAGCTTAAGTAGGGGCAAAAAATATCGAACAAATATTTCAGACCGGAGCATTTTGAATTCTTTAAAGAAATGATTATATTTTTTAAAAATTGCAAATTTATTGGAGCAAAGTCCAGAGCTCCTTCGCTAAATGGCTGGATTCAAACTTTGACGGGAGTGGAAAGACTGTGGAACAATTTAAAAAGGAAATATCTAGAAATTGGAAGTTTGTCCACCAGGCGGCTACAACAAGATGCACTTGAAAATTGTTTTAGTTGTATAAGAGGCAATTGTGGGTCTAATTACAATCCAACAGTTTCACAATTTGTTGCTACACTCAAGACTGGAATCATGTCCAATTTGTCTGCACCAAGTGCAGCAGCAAATTGTGAAATTCATGATGCAGTCATTTTAGATAATTTAAATTTATTTTTGACCCATAAATCAGAATCAACACCATTACCTTGCCTAAGTAGAGGGACAGATTTCTGTAGCTTACCTACTTATAATGAAATAATGGACGCAAATACTGGAGAGGTACAAGCATGTGCCTATTTACATTATTAAGAAAATGGAAACAAATCGCAAAATGTGTATCCAGTCTTTGGCCTCCAGTGAAACAGTATGCCATTTATTCACCACCTTCAAAGAATATGACCAAAATAGAAGGCTTAACTATGCTAGTAGAGAAATAGTTCAATGTGTTGAAAGTGGAGCGAGACTTATCAACGATTATTTGAATGAAAATGCACATACGGACAAACTTCATAAAAATGTAACAGAAATGCTACAAAAAACTTTAGTTTTTGACTTCCTCGAATGTGAGGAACATAAAGAACAAAACCTAAGGAATATAGTTAATTCTATATTCCACATAACCATAAATAGGTTTTGTTCTGTAAAAAACAGGTTGTTTGCAGAAAGTGCCACACAAGCAAGCCTGCAAAGAAAAATTAATATCTTAAAGCACACATGATTTTTTCATCTTTATAATATGATGGTCCCATTTATTGAGATTTTGATGTGTTTCCTAGATGGATGGTTTTTAAAGCTTTTTCATAATCCATGATATACTTACTTTAATACTTATAAATTTCATATTATTTTGGTTATGACAGGAAACTAGATTAAAATATCATAAGATGCCATAGTACAGAATGCTAAAAATCACTTATGCTTTAATAAACTCTTTTGCAAAAAAAACGGGCACTTAAGCAAAGAACTATTTTATAGTGACTATTAGTTTGTTTGACAATTTTAGGTATTGTTATCCTCAGTATTTTATAAATTAATTAGGAATTAAGAAATAATGTTTAAGCTTAAAACACTATTATTGTACCTGCTCGCTAAATAAAAATAAAATGCGTTAATTTCTTTGTTTTTCTTGAATACATTAAAATGAGATAAAAGTTAAGTATTGAGTGTGACCCCCTCTTGCTGAAATCACAGCTTGCATTCGTCTGGGCATGCTAGCGAGTATATCTTTTATGGTTTCTTAGGGAATACATTCCCACTCCGCGGTAATCACATTCTTTAGCTCTCTGATGGTCTGCGGAGCCGCCTGCACTGATCTCACTCGTCGCTTCAGAACGTCCCAGACATGCTCTATGGGATTAAGGTCTGGACTTCTAGCTGGCCAGTCCAAACGACGAATTCCGACTTCTAGCATATACGCTTCCTCATCGCCAGACCGGTGGGCGCGAGCGTTGTCGTCCATAAAAATTGAGTTTTCGCCAAGAGCGGTTAAAGCGGGTTGTGCATAAGGAATAAGAGCTTCCGTTATGTATCGGTGTCCAGTCAGTGTACCGTTTTCGATGAAGACTAACTCCGTACGATCCATAGAATTTATTCCTGTCCAAAACATAACAGAGCCCCCTCCATAAGGTGTGATTTCTTCAAAACATGCCTCTGCAAAGCGTTCTCCTCGTCTACGTAGCACTCGCCGACGTCGGTCTTTACTATGCAGAGATATCCTGGCTTCATCGGAGAACAATACCCTATCCCAGTCTTCATGAGTCCATGACACACAATTTCGAGCGAAGCTAAGCCTGGCAACTCTATGTCCACGGAGTAATTTAGGGCCGTGTGCCGGGCGATGACTGTGTATATTAACAGCGAGAAGCCTCCTCCTGACCGTCCATAGACTAATTTGCACATTTCTTACTTCTTCGAGGCTGTTCTTGAGGTACACATAAGAAGATTTGCGATTTCTCAACGCTTGACTGACTAGAAAATGATCATCTCGTGGTTCGGTACATGTTTTTCTGCCAGCACCAGGCCTTTTCATGACGGAACCGGTCTCTTGATAGCGCTGTCAGGTCCTTTGAACTGTCGATCGACTCACATTTAGCCTTTGCGCCACGAAGCATTGACTGCGACCTTCTTCAAGCAACGCAATAATTTTGCTCGTTTTTATCACTTTATGTACCATTTCCGAGATTGCTAAACAGCAATAACAATACTTTTAAATGTCAAGGACATCAGATAATTTAATAAAAATTGACAAAACGTTAATTAGAGTCGATATTAACTATAGGGAATTCGCGCCACAAAATGTAGTTAAAAGTTGTTTGCTTTGAAAACCAGGCTCAGTCAAAAATTTGAATTTGGAATGTACTCTTATAAACATTATGGCACTTTTATAACTGACCAGTAACATGTTCAAATGATTAAAACCTTTTTGGTATTTTATTTTTTTCAGCCAGGAAGAAAATCGAAACGGCCCGTATTTTTAGCAAATGAGTTTATATCTTTAAACAGAGTTGTCAATTTTATGTCACCTTGTCTTGTGATTGCATTGCAATTTATCATGATGATATAATATGATAGTCCCTTTTTAATTTTTAGTCAATTAAATTATTTTGTTGAGTACAAAAGGTAGTAAATTTTCAAAAATGTATATTTAGGACTATCAATTATTATCATTATGTTAAGTTCCTAATAGAGATGGACCCAATTTGACCAAGAAACATGTATTCAAAATTTATTTTTGTTCAGTAACTAAACTTGTTAGAAAAAATCTTCAGAACTTCTAGGAGCTCTTGGTTTTTTCAATAAATTAGGTAATTTAAACTTAACACTATGTTTTGTTTATTCTTGTGTTCTTTTAACTATTACTAATAAACTTGTGGTATAATAATAACAATAATAATGGGTGGTTTTGTTTATCAATTGTAGTAGATGTAGTTTGGATGTTTCAAAGCAAGCAAACCATTTTCTGAATAGAAAAAGATATAAAAGAACTAAGAAGTTATTGGAACGACAACAAATATAAAAAAATAAATAATGGTTTTATATATATTTGATAAGTTGCTAAGAATAAAGGTTTAACTGTTAAAGCTTTGTTTTAATTCAGTCTTTAACCCTCAGAATAAGTAACGCGAGCTTTCTTCCAAAATAAATTGCCAATTTATATTATTGTTATATAAAAACTAACATTAAGTAGTTTCGAAATAATATAAATTGGCAATTTATTTTTGGAAGAAGCTCGAATTTATTCATTTATTATATTGAGCGGCTATTCAAATTTCGCGCCACGATGAAGTTACCAAAGGGTCCAAGCGGCGCTAGTAGTCTTACTTTGAAACCATTTTTTTTGTAGGAAGTTGTCGTTCTTCTCCGTTAGGAGTATTAGTATTCTCTCCATTCGAGAGTAATAAGCCTGGGAACTGTGCTGTGTTTCATGTGGTTATATTTTGTGAATATTTATTTAAGTGTGTGTTTGTGATATATATAAAGTTACAACTGTGAAGTAGTGTATTACTTAAGTTAGTTTAGTAAAATATATAATATAACAATAAAATATAAGACATACTTTATTCAAGTTAGTCTACAAATAATGATAAGAAATAAACAAAACAAAGAAAGAATTTTATTTTTTTAATTTCTTAAACATATTTTATAACTTTAAGTAATTCCTCAAAGGGATCTAAATGATTAAGTTTAATATTTCTTCGCCAAATATATTCTGTAAGCCATTTAGTGAAATTCCCTTTGAATTGATTTATGTGAAATTTTCTTTTAAGCCCTCTCCAATGGCTTTCTATCCTCTGTGTGTGTGTGTGTCCCACCTGGTGTCACAAATCTATTCTCAGGATCTGAATGGTTGCATTTTTTATGAATATAACCATGTTCAGAAAGGCTATGAATGCCTGCCTGAATGCTTTCTAAGGTTGTATAAATAATTGAACCTTCCTAAACATGTTTTTTTATTAATGGCACCAGTATATCAGCAGATCGCTCATTGTTGGGACACACTTCCAATCTCAAATCATCACTCCCATCTTCGATCATACCTAATACCCAGTGCCCCTCGATATGTCATCCTCTATTATATTTGCTTTTCCCAAATTAAGATTCGTCTATTTGTATTATTTTATTAGGTGCACCCCGGAGCGGTCTTTATGTTCTAATTCACATATAACTATAGATTCTCTGCAGTAGCTATATTTATATGTATACACTGACGTTAATCAATACTATTGGACTGGCGGCTGTCAAAGTGCTTTTGTGCCTGTTTGACAATCGCTATTTTGGCATTGTCGGATGTACCGATTGTCTGTGGTACTGAAACTAGTGCTGTCGATATCAGCGAGCATATCGATAACTTTGGATAATAAGTTTTTACAAAAAATAAACGTATCATTATGATTACTACTTATGTTATAATAACAATTTACAAGGAATAATGAATTTAGTAACGAAGTCGAAAAGCTTTAAAACATGATATATATATATTTAATTTATACTTTTAATTACTGACGTGCCCAAATTGGACGTGAAGTGTTAAGAAATTTCGTATACTTTGACCTGTAATTGATAAAGAGTAATTTTTTGTTGTTGCAAAAATTCTAACATCGATATACTTAAATATAATTTGTTTAATCAATACACCATAACGCACCCTTAGTATTATAAAGGCGTAAAACAAAAAAGTAGTTTTTTGGGAATACGTGTTTAAAGATTCTGAATTGTTACATTCCAGCTTATTTTTCTCATAAAATGCATAGTATTTTAGCTATAAATGTGATTTTTGTCAGATTTATTCTTCGATACCTAGATTATAAGTAGCCATCAATAAAAATAAATAATAAAATGAAATTCTATAAATTTTAAGTATTTGAAAAAACACTTTCAAGTTAGGCCCATATAGTACAAAAAAATATAACAGTAATGTGGACCTATTTAAGTATGATCCAGTATATTATTAAAAGGCCTGTCACATTTTAGTTTCTAATCATAGTTAGTACTCTATATCATAAAGCCAAACTACAGGTATGAACTAATTGTTTCCATTTTAAAAAATAAAACATCAGATAAATCGAAAATAATACTTTAATAATCAGTCAAAATTAAAAAGGTAAGGTAACATACCTACAATATCTTCAAAATTTTAATTTTAATCAACAATTAAACATTAGATAGGTGAATGTTACAATAAAGTTGTAAACTCAAAAAACATTTATTCTTAACAATAAAAAATAAGTATCAAAAACTTTCTTTAAAATCAACAAAACTTGAGATATTTTTTAGAAAAATATCCATAACAAAAAATATTTATTCCACATAATTAGCAAAACATAATAGGTAGTACTTTTACGACGTAATCAGTCTAATTAATCTTAACCAAAATATCTAAATAAAACGAGTTTAATAATATCATAGAATTAAGACAACATGACATTGTAATAAGAGGCATAGTATGGATCTATCAATTGTTTATCAATGAGATCCTTGAGATCATTCTTTTTAGCAGTACTGAGTTGAAGCGGCTCTAAGTATGCCTTTTGCATGATTATTTCCTTAATATCTGGTAACTTTTTCCTCTTATTACGAACATTAACTTTCTTAAAATCATCCCTGTATGAACACTTGTAATAAAATGAAAAGGGGTCATCTTTGGTAAATCTCAGTGCTTTAATGCTATTCCATACTACATTATTTTTCTGTTCATCGGTATTAAAATTATAGCCCCATTTTTCTTGCAATTTCTGAAGATCATAAAAAAAACTGTGTGTTAAACTGTGAACTTTAAATGGAGTACCAGTTTTCCGTGCTCTTTTGATTGCTGACATGTACTGGACTGGCGAGTAAATTGGTCCAGTTTTCAAATCTCTTGTTATCTGCTTTTGAATCAAACTATGTACATTATCAGCTTCGTTTTGTGTGTGACCTTTTATTAGATATTTGTGAGTTATTGATGACAAATTATTTATATTAGTAACAGCATATAAGTATAAACAAATGAGATATTTATTTTTGTTTTGACCACAACAATTATCAGATATGAATGTTATATTTACTTCCCTCTCCCCAGCTTTTTCACACACCATCTGTAAATAATTGAAAACACAGCTACCTATCTCCGTAGCGCCTCTTTTAGCTTGAGTCTCATCCCAAAAATAACAATGAACAGTTTCATAGCTTTTAGAGATATCCATTGTTGCCTCATTATCCTCGTGAATTTTACTTAATTCAGTAATAGTGAAATTAAAACTATTAAGTTTTGATTTATAATAGAATGCCGAATTTTCACCATTTGGACTTATGGCTTGTACATCGTAGCATACACAAATATTGCACTCATTAATGTTCTTTCTATCGTTCTATTTTTCTTCTCTGCTTAATTCCTTTTCGTCTAAATGAGTATTATACTTATCTCTCAGTTGCTGCTTTTGTGATTCAGTAGAATTGTGGAACTGTAGACAAAGATCGCATTGATCTTTTTTGGGCTGATAAAAGCCTAAATTAAATTTTGTGTTAAATACTTCATAAAACGTGTGATAGAGTCCAGCAGGGCGAGACCTGTCCTTTTGCAAGACTTCGAAATCTCTAAAGAGCTCTGCAATGCTTTTGCCACTGCTAATGTACTCTCTAGACGTAGATGCTCTTAGGTAGTGTGATTCAATGCGAGGTATGGAGTTGATAAAATTGACGATGTCATTAATAAGCTCATCACTTGCAGTCTTATGATTTTTGTGTTTGCCGCGTTTATCATCCTTTATGAAACCTCCAGTATTTCTGCTCTCAGCCTGCACGGTTCGAATCATCTTATGCGAAATATCAAGAGTATTCATAAAAAACGTTTTACATACCCTTATTTTTTCATCGTCCACTGAAAAATAGAACGCATGGTTTGGATTACGTGGGTTCTCAGCATTGGTATACTTGTACTTAGGTGTAATCTGTGTACTATTAGACAAAATATACATTCTTTGTAACTGTCTATCTCCTAATGCCCAGAATGTATTAAAGATGTCCAACCTCCTAGCATCGCTTATTCGATCAGTGCATTATAATCTACAGTTTTGGCCACAAGGTTGTTTAATACTACGTGCAGGGACCAATTTTTTCGAATGTACAGCTACATAACTTTGACCTAAGTTCCGTTTAATTTTTTGCGCGTTTTGCATCCACTTATTCTTATCTGCTTTACGTTTCCTTGGTTTGTTAGAATTTATAACTGCTGGGTTCGGTGAACGTTGACGAAGGTTTTGATCTTGATTATAAGTGGGATCGTCATCACTGAGGTCTACGTCACTTTCTCCCGATTGAAGTGGAGAAATAGAGTAATTACGAACCGCTGTACGGGGTCTAACTGATGGCGACTCGTTGCAAATCGGTGTCATTAAGGATGGTGTAACATTGACTCTCGAATTACTAGGCTGTGGCTCGGCGTTTTCATCTGAAGATAGTCGATGATTGTCAGAAGAGCTTCTACTAGAATTACTACTAGATCTAGAACTGCCAGAGCTACTAGAGCTGGACGAACTTGAGCTGGACGAACTTGAGCTAGAAGAACGACTGCGCGTGATGGGTTTCTGAAGAGAGGTCTTATTACTGTTTCCTATTACTTCGTCACTTCCTAGAAGAGCAACCCTATACTGTGGTGGTATTTTTCTTCGGAACTATCAAAACCAATTGGCTGCTGCTGAGTAACAGCAGTTATATTATTTTCTGGACTAGTAGGTTCCAACGGTATGTTTTCTTTTTCTTCGTTACAAATAAACTAAAAAATACTGTAAATTACTAGGTATACCTACATTAAATAAATTGATAAATGACTATTATAATTTAAATTACAAAATAAAATAATAATAATTACGTTTTCTGCTGTTAAAGATCGATCGTTCTCATGGTGACTTGGTAAATTTAGAAGTTGCATAATTCTTCGTGCTCGGGAATCCATTTTTCTAAAAATAATTTAATTAATTTAACGTACTTAATATTAAGAATGTTATTTAAATAGCGTATCTACTTAGGAAAACATTTGAAAATTCAATTTAACTGGCATTTTTTAAAACCCATAATAAAAATGTTGAATGTTTTCAGTAAATAAAGGCCTATCACAAAATACGTCATCGCACATAAAACGATTTACGTACTATAATGAACTAATGAGACATAAATCAATTCAAAATCTTTACATTTTGACAATATAGCGATCTATATTGTCAATATATTTTTATAATATAACGGCACAACTACAAATTGTTCTATATAATACAAAATGGTTAGAACAAAACTCACCTGTTTTATTGTCATAGAAGAGCACAAACACGAATAGCACAACGTTTGAATGGTCTGCCTTCAACAAGTATGGACACGTTACTGGTTGCAACCTTATAGCAGTAAAAACGGGAGACGAGAGGGCCGAGGGGGGAATGTGAGAGAGACACAAATATAGTTACCGAGTCGTTAATGTTCTTTTTCTCTCTCTGTCAGTGGTAGCCGGTAGATGATTTCGTTTTGTGCCCTTAGCATTCAAAATCAAACTTTACAAAAAATTTGACTTGAGCCCTTATATTATTAAGGGTGCGAATTAATGACTATTTAAAGTTGCAAACATCATTGTTTCCAAAAAATGAACGCGAAGTTCTGGAAACAAAGAGTTTGATTTTGGTAGTAATTCTTTTATAACTTTTGCTGTGAGAACTGCGTTACCAGACCACCATCGGCGTAAGAAGGGCTGAGTCGGGGAATTCATATTGCAAAAGATGTTTACTTATAATTTTCATAATTAACTTAGTATGTAACTGTGTCACTTTTGTCTCGGATTTGTTAGAGTAAATACTTGTCTTATAATTAATATAAGTGTAAAATAAATAAATAATTTTTAAAAACACTTTTTTTCGCTCGTCCGAACATAACTACTGCCGGAAATATTTTTTCCCGCAGCGGCTTCCCATTGGTATTTTTGCATGCTTGTCGAAAACTAGTCCACCTCTATATTTCTGGATAATTAGTATGATACTATTTCGTCGATCAGATATAGCATCGGACGGTATTGATTCACAAGCGCTCAAACAACCAATAAATATAATTTTGTTCCTGATAGATCTAATCACGAAACCTGCTTTCTATCCCACACATTGCTTCGATGTATCGCTTAAATTGTTTGGAACAGCCCAACCAAAATGTAAAAACTCTTGTAGTTTATCATAAACAGATGGTTGTATATTTTCAGCCGATTTAAAATATTTCAATTCGATTCTACTATTGTCGATAGTAAACACTTTCATTAAGTGCCAAAAAAGGGTTTTTTGTTGTTGCATAGTCTATAAAAATAAAATTTAAAACGTTGAGTAAATATATAAAAAATTACTGAGCAATCTCATCTATAATCTATTTAAGATAATGTAAACAAACCGGAATTGTGAAAGAAGAACTAGGAAAAAAATTGGCATTGTGATCTTAATGTCGTGTGTCAAACTACTAGATTAAGATCCCAGAGCGTTCTGACATAACTTATTTTCACATGGATGAAACCCTCACGACTTTGTAGCGTCTAGTATACTTTAAATACCTGCCAACTTGTGAAGCTTGCCCTGTGACACCTGGGCAGCTACCAGGTGAGAAAGGTAACTAAAAATATGAGTTATCTTACTTAAATTTGTATGGCTGATTTTTATATATATTTTGTAGAATATTATTCTAAACTAGAATTATAAAGTGTCAGACACTTTTCATGGACCAGAGCTTTTGTCAGACGCTTTAAAGCTCGACAAAAAATTAATGAACTTTACTTATTTTTTCATGTCTGACTTTTAAATATGTTATTCAAGTAACTATTACAAAGTTATATTTCATCAGTCAGACAAATTCGAGTGACCAAACATCCCCTAAACACAAAAATATATACACCTGAAGTACCTACAGAATATAAATTAATAAAAATATTCGTAAAGTAAAGCACCTACTGATATGTGCATTGTGTAAATATAGCGGAAACAATAGTAGATTAGAGAATAGGAAGTTAGAATTTAGCTTAAAATTAACACCAATGTTACTATTACTATAAAATTATATTCCTACCAACATATTCCCTCGATGCTATTAAATAACTACATGTAAATTAAAAATAAAATTAAAAAATTAAAAAACCTGTGCAAATTCTTATATTTACTTGATACACATAAAGTTAATTTTTTTTGGTCAATAACCCCCGACGTCCTTAGAAGACCTTACCAAAATTTCATCAGATAGAATATATAGTTTAGAAAAGCATAAAGAACAAATACAATCTTTTATTTATTAGGGCGAGCGAAGCGAGACCAAACACTATCCCACAACCAGAGCGTTTTGTGGTACACTTTACTGAAAAACAGTCACGCCTATAGATTTATGCTTTAACATAGTAATATAACTTCACATCCAGATGTGTTATCTGTCAAAAGAATATATATATCTGAAATGGATGGACCTATTTTGATGATTTGCTAGTATTATAATAAAATTCTAATTTATTCGAATCTGTACATTAAATATTTAAATTAAAAATCTTATTATATTATTCTTTTATCCATTACATAAATAAGTAAATAAATAAATAAATAGTCATTATTATCGATACAGAGGCCAAATATATAGTTTTTAGAATTTTTGTCTGTTTGTCTGTCTGTGACGAGAAAATCACTGGACACGTTATGATGAAATTTGGTATAATCATAGTTGGTTATTCGGGTCAATATATAGGATTCTCGTTACTTCAGGTAAATATCTCAGTTGTCAGAAATATATACTATGAGTTATAACGTATCCAGTCATATATTTAATTTCAATCTAAGAATTTGGTTTCCGGTATGTAGAATGCGTTTTTAGAACATTTTTTTACATAATAATTGTTGAGTACTGATATGATTTCTCAGAAATAACAAATCCTGCAGTACTAATACCCCCTATGACCATACTCAATTTCATAGAAATTTGTCTATTGGTTTTCTTGCGAAACAGTCACAGTCAAACTGACATTTTTTTTAAAGAAAAAAAGATTCAACTTGATAAATATATTATAGATATACATTTTGCATGGGTTGAATCTTTTTAAATCTTTTTTTTTATAAGGGATCTTATTGAAATAAGGATGCAAAAATCTTGGATTGAAATTAGTTAGTATTTTCAATACATTTAAATTTTTTACTCTGAGACCCATGCGCATAGTGCTCTCGCGCTCGCACTCCGGGCTGAATAATTTTGTGTTTACGGGATGTTTGGTCACTCGAATTTGTCTGACTGATGAAATATAACTTTGTAATAGTTACTTGAATAACATATTTAAAAGTCAGACATGAAAAAATAAGTAAAGTTCATTAATTTTTTGTCGAGCTTTAAAGCGTCTGACAAAAGCTCTGGTCCATGAAAAGTGTCTGACACTTTATAATTCTAGTTTAGAATAATATTCTACAAAATATATATAAAAATCAGCCATACAAATTTAAGTAAGATAACTCATATTTTTAGTTACCTTTCTCACCTGGTAGCTGCCCAGGTGTCACAGGGCAAGCTTCACAAGTTGGCAGGTATTTAAAGTATACTAGACGCTACTAAGTCGTGAAGGTTTCATCCATGTGAAAATAAGTTATGTCAGAACGCTCTGGGATCTTGGTATATACCGGTTGTGAGGATGTACTGGCCGAAACATGCAGGACAGTGGCAGTTTAAAGTCAGGCCTATATTAGACAAGATTCGTGAACGTTTGATATTATTATATTGTGCTCACTTTTCCTCAACAGTGTTATTGGCTATTCGAGAGCTTTGTAGGCATTGAAAGAAATTATGTTGGTGTCTGAACCCGTGTCTAAGAGAAACTTGACTTGTGAATTATTTGTGTTGAGTTGAGTCTTAAATGGGTTGACTGTATTGACATTGTTAGTTAAAAATAATGAACCTAGAAAATAAGTACAATCAGGCATATACTCAGAATTATTTTGACCAGTTGTTGTTTCAACTGACACTCATTGACATTATTTTGATGGCGAGAACGACACACTGTCGCGAAATGATTTCTTTTACCATATGACTCACAGGTGACTCCTACAGCTGGACAACGAACTCGAAGAACTTGACCACATTTATTGCAGTTGCCTGGGGACAGCTTGATAATTTTGAATGGTTGCTTGATCCTAATCTACGACATGATTGAGATCTTGACTGGCGGTACTGTTCTGACGAGTGTATTCTTGGTACCATCTCATTATTGATACCATTTGTGACTGTCTTTGTGTCGATCTTGGTATTCCTTATTGTCTTTGCTAGCTGCACAGCATCTTCAAATGTCTTTTAGGCTTTTCCATCAGTATCCGTTCTGTGATAAAAGTACATTCCGATTTCATCGGCAAGTGAATCTAAGGCACACTGTAAGCTTATGTTTTTTAATGTGGTGTACGTTTCTAGGTCTTCATCAATACCATGCTTGCGGTTAAATAGTTTGTGTCCCTCGATCGTAGTGTTAAGTTTAACGTGAAATATGCATCGACGCTGAAAAGCGTTTCCAGATGTGTAGATTCCAGTTTTAAGTCGAATGAGTCTAAAAATAGGCAACGCATCAGGGCCTATAAATATTAAGCAAAATGACTACTTTACGTCTGTCTTCTTCATCATCTAAGTAATGTGCAGGAAGGTTTCTATGCTTTGGCCAGTTCAGCTGCATGAAAATCCATCGTGAAATGATGTGATGGCACCGTTTTTGAGACTGTAAGCAGATGATTTGGCATTTTGGGTACCTTGTGCAAGACGAAACGTGGTTGACTCTGGGCCTCAAGTCTGCTATTTTACATGCAATTGTCATTGAATTACAATGCAATTTTAATTCAATTACCATTGGTCCAAAATTTGACAAATTTACAATGGTCGATCCATGGAGATTAGAAACCAGGAGAACCAAGGCCCTAGAATGTAGTGTCTCAGAAATATTGTCAAACCAAGGAGGCGCTGCGAGCGCTATGTTGTCTCAATGCCTAACTTCACGTTGTCACAATAGTGACAGTACTCATAAATAGCTAACTTCACAGATACTACTTATTGACGGCAGCGCGCTATAAACTCTACAAATTTTCAGAGACAGGCGGGTAATGCTTTAGTATGAAGCGTTGGTTCTCCTGTATCTAACCTCCATGGGTCGATCAATGGTCTTGTCATTGGATTGTAATTGGGTTGTAGTTGAATTGTAGTAGAAAGGGAATCGGTATTGCTATTAGCAAAAAGCGTTCGCCGAAATTAATTTTAAGCTAGTTTCGATTATAATATTATATGTTATTAGTTTATGTTTTAAAGACTAAATATTATGTAAAATGATCATAAAAAGCCAAAAAGATAAATTTTAAGTGCAATCTAAAAAATAAAACGTCAAAAATAAATAAGTTTCATTTGTAACTGTCGAATTGATATTAAATGTTAACTGTTAACTTTGGCCTTGAGTGCCTCCACAACTTGCCTCACAGGGCACATGCATAAAATGCTAAGGCTATTAGAAACTACAACAGAAATATGTAGGTATATATTACACTAGCGACTCATTCTCGCTTCGCTCGGGTTCGTCTCTGGGTACCCCCTTTAGCATAAAATTTTTACAACCTTTGAATGTTTTACTAATTTATATAAAATCCAAAGCCTAAAAAAAAGGTTCAAGCTCCTAGCTTTAAAAATGAAGTAATTTCCATACAAACTTTCATCCCCTATTTCAACCCTTTACCCTCTTTTCGCCTTAAAAAGTAGCCTATATCCTTTCTCAGGCTATCGACAACATGTGTACCAAATTTAATTACCATCGGTCTAGTAATTTTTGAGTTTATTCATGTCATACAAAAATACAAATCTATTCTCTTTATAATATTATTATAGATTAGTATAGATTAATATGAAAATCAAGTATACTTAGACTATAGCTATGCCTTTAGTGATAAGTAATGAGTGAAGCAATGGTTCACACACTTCACAACTTAAGAATATTGGTTTATAAATAAAATAAATAAATAAAAATACCCTTTTATTACTGAAAAAAATTGACATTTATACATTCATCCATTGTATTTTTGATTCAACTAAATTCTTTTTTAATATTAATTCACAACATTTCACATTAATTTACCTTACATTATTAATTTGTCTATAACTATTATTAACATTAATTCACAACATTTGTTTACATAGTATTTATAAATAGGATAATAATGCTAAACTTATTTTATTAAATTAAATACAATGTGGTCAGTTCTTTTTGTTATAATTATAGGAATATTATATTAATTATAGGAACCTATGTGTTTTTGTTTACAACTTGTTAATTGAAAATTAAGAAAAATTTTTTTTTCTTTAAGAAACATCTTTAAGTTTATTCAAGTATGTAATTACTTAACTTATTTATGTAAATAAGATATTACAATTAAATAACAATTTCCTCATTATAATAAGTTGATTACAAATTACAATAATATAAAGTAGAAATAAATTTTTATTATTAAAGGTAATTAATGTTACTAATCAAAATTAGTTATTAGATTAAATTATAAGTTTTCATTATTAATAATTTTATTAGTAGTTTAATTTTATGTATGTATCTATTTTTTTTAACTTTTAGTGTTTCTCTATTTTTTTTCAGTTTGCCTATGGGCAAAGGCCTCCTCTAGCTCCTACCATTGTTGTCTGTTGTGTTGTGTTCTACTCTTCACCATTATGATCCTGCTATGTCTTTTATTGCTAGAGGGTGTTGGTCTGGACGTTCCGCGGTGACCAGCCGTATTGGGATGTTTAAAGGAGGCAGCCATTACTAAGCTTTCTTACGGTGCTTATTTCTGTTGATTTCCTCTGTTCTATTTATAAATGCATACATTGTAGTCTTATTCTTTTTAACTGCTTTAGATAAATTTACTTGGTCACTTGAGTGTTGAGCTGATGGTGGGGATTCAGGTTTTCTTTTCTTGTATCGGGCTGAAGGGTTTGTACCATATCCTTTCTCTTTACTGCTAAGTTCATAGTATATTTTGGGTAATTGACCTTTTTTTCTGTTTGGGTTTAGAGATACAATTTTATCATATTTTAGAATTACTTTCTCTCCTTGTTCCCTTCTCTGTATTCTTCTAGTAGTAGCTTCCTTTTTTCTAGTATATCTGGTGGAATATCTTCATTTATGTAGACTGATAAGGAGTTGTTTAGCTCCTTCTTGCTCTCTAGTAGGGCTAATTTTCGGCCTAGTGTAGTAAAAGTTACTAATATAGGTCGTACATTCTTATCCCTCTTCCCCAATCTTTTCACTAATTCTATATCATTGTTGTTATACTGTATTTCCATTAATTCACTTATCACTTATTAGTTTCTTATATTAATCACTTTCGCTTTAATTTCACTTATCACTATTCACTTGACAGTAGGTTCGTACTTTTGAACTTTTTTTGCATATCTTCTTCATTCATGGCAAGAGATGATATTTCTTTGGACGTAGTAAAGTATTTTTATCATTTTTATACACTTTTCTTGCATTTATAACTACTTAAACAATTATAATCATATTATTTTAACGAGACCGTGATAATATTGGTTTAGGTGACCAATATGCAATGACAGCACAATTGCGCATCAATGGTAGTTCAGTGGCGTTCCATCGGCTTTAATGCAATCACAATGACAGCACAATTGCACATCAATGGTAGTTCAGTGGCGTTCCAGTGGTCATTATACCGCATTTACATTCAGCCGTAGTGAGCAGGGAAGTGGGCAGGGTAGTGGGCAGGACGAGTGTGTAAACGCGATACTTCTCATGCCACTGCCATTGCCACTCGCGCTGCCCGGCGCTCCCCAAAATGGCGGTTTTTTGTGCGGAAGTCAAAGGACCGGCAGCGCGAGCGGCAGTGTGTGTTTACATTCTGCTCCGGCGCTCAGTACTCGCCGAGCGCCTGGAGGAGAAAGACGTAGAACTACTGGAAACGGAAAAAGTAATTTGGGATGTTAGTAGGTAGGTCGATAATTAGGTACTTACAAAGTTCTATTTCGATGGATAGATACCATCCACCATCGTCTACGACGAACATTCTTTTTTTGTACGCGATATCTTTTTAAATATCGAATATAATTATGTATCGCAAAAAGAGACAGCGCGGCCGCTGTAATTATTTCGACGTCTGCCATTGCCGAAACTTGAAAGCGGAGTGAGTGGTAGGGCAGTATGTAAACACACACTCCTCCCGATCCTGCTACAACAGTATTTAGGGAATTATTGCCGGCAGCGCGAGGGGCAGCGGCATGGGCTGAATGTAAATGAGGTATTAGAACTGTCAAAATATTAACAAACTACGCAATTCATCCGATCATTGACTTGTCATTATGTACCGGACTACCAATTGTTTGGAAATATATCATTGAAGTGTCAGTGACAAACCATCGGAAAACCATTGAATTAGTAGACTGCAAAAATTGCAAAAAATAGCAATTACAATGTCATTGAAAGACAACTGTGACACAATTGTAATAGCAGACTTGAGGCCCTGGTCACTCTCGAAGACTTGTTGGCGGCGACGATTTTACTTGGATCTGTCCGTTTCTGACACTATGTCTTGTAATAAAAGGCATTTCTTCAACAGATGCAATTTATTATATTTAACGAATCGCCGTTATTTTCTGTTAAATAAAACAACGCACGGTAATGTCAATTAAATGATTTATGATAATAACAACACTATAATCACCACTTCACAGTCGTAACTTTATATATATCACAAACACACACTTAAATGTTCACAAAATATAACCAACCAACACAGCACAGTTCCCAGGCTTATAACTGGCTCTCGAATGGAGACACAAATTTTTATTAAAATAATTAAATAAAATTATAATTATTACCCACCTAGGCTCTGTACACGCCAAAAATGACGTTTGTGTGTCGTTGAATGTCCTTATTCATTTCCGAACGCGACATATTTATATATTAACACAAAGATGGGCATGGAATACAAACATGGACTTTTTACGTTGTTACCGAACACCTAAGCAATAATGCTTAGTCACCTACTAAGTTATAAATACATGGAAACACACCTAAAATAGTCAGTTTGGACAGCAATCAAACCATTCTGCTGCATTCATTATCATTAATTAGCATGAATTATCATTATATTATTAAATCAATAAACTTTCAACGATCTTAGACTGTATTTAATTTATCAAGCATTTAGTAGTAAGTCTCGTCCACTATCATTTCTTGCCTCCCCTGGGAGCATGACATGCGGCATGAACATGCTCAGCATGTTCGGGCCAAAGGTTGTTACCGAACACTTAAGCAATAATGCTTAGTAGATGTGTTATAAATACATCGAAACACACCTAAAACAGTCTGTGCATGTTCCGACAGCAATCAAACCGGCTGCATTCATTATCATTAATTGGCATCAATTATCATTATATCATATTATTAAATCAATAAACTTTCAACGATCTTAGACTGTATTTCATTTATCAATTCAATTCAATTATTTCTTTTAATGGCTTTCATTTCATTTATCAAGCATTTAGTAGTAGGTCGCGTCCCCTACAGAAGATGACAAGTGACTCTGTAATTATAGTACGCTCAAGCGTCGCGACCACAGACTACATAACGTCAATGTATAAAACAGATACGTTCAGGATTATTTAACATTCCTAAAGAAGAGTCTAAAAAGGGAAGTTCCTTTTATTTTGAAATTATTACGTCATGAGTCTACTACCAGTTCAAAAGGAAGAAACCACTGACCTGAAAAGAACTGGCGAAAGAAACTCAGTGGGACTAATATATTATTTTTATTGCTGTTTAGCAATCTCGAAAATGGTAGATAAAGTGATAAAAGCGAGCAAAATTATGCGCTGCTTGAAGAAGGTTGCAGTCAATGCTTCGTGGCTCAGAGGCTAAATGTGAGTCGGTCGACAGTTCAAAGGACCTGGCAGCGCTATCAAGAGACCGGTTTTGTCAAGAGAAGGCCTGGTTCTGGCAGAAAGACATGTACCGAACCACGGGATGATCGTTTTCTAGTGAGTCAAGCGTTGAGAAATCGCAAATCTTCTTATGTGGACCTCAAGAACAGCCTCGAAGAAGTAAGAATTGTGCAAATTAGTCTATGGACGGTCAGGAGGAGGCTTCTCGCTGCTAATATACACAGTCATCGCCCGGCACGCGGCCCTAAATTACTCCATGGACATCGAGTTGCCAGGCTTAGCTTCGCTCGAAATTGTGTGTCATGGACTCATGAAGACTGAGATAGGGTATTGTTCTCCGATGAAGCCAGGATATCTCTGCATGGTGAAGACCGACGTCGGCGAGTGCTATGTAGACGAGGAGAACACTTTGCAGAGGCAGATATTGAAGAAATCACACCTTATGGAGGGGGCTCTGTTATGTTTTGGGCAGGAATAAATTCTATGGATCGTACGGAGTTAGTTTTCATCGAAAATGGTACACTGACTGGACACCGATACATAACGGAAGTTCTAATTTCTTATGCACAACCCGCTTTAACCGCTCTTGGCGTAAACTCAATTTTTATGGCAACAACGATCGCGCCCACCGGTCTGGCGATGTGGAAGCGTATATGCTAGAAGTCGGAATTCGTCGTTTGGACTGGCCAGCTAGAAGTCCGGACCTCAATCCCATTGAGCATGTCTGGGACGTTCCTAAGCGACGAGTGAGATCAGTGCAGCTGGCTCCGCAGACCATCAGAGAGCTAAAGAATGTGATTACCGCGGAGTGGGAACGTATTCCCCAAGAAACCATAAAAGATATACTCGCTAGCATGCCCAGAAGAATGCAAGCTGTGATTTCAGCAAGAGGGGGTCACACTCAATACTACACTTTTATCTGCTTTTAATGTATTCAAGACAAACAAAGAAATTAACGCGTTTCATTTTTATTTAGCGAGCAGGTACAATAATAGTGTTATGAGCTTAAACATTATTTCTCAATAATTTAATCAAAATGTTATGATAAAACTGATGAAAACTAATTCTTCCTAATTAATTTATAAAATTCTGAGGATAACAGTACCTAAAATTGTCAAACAAACTAATAGTAACTATAAAATAGTTCTTTGCATAAGTGCCCGTTTTTTTTGCAAAATAGTTTATTTTCTTCTTTATTTTTCTTTCACTTAATGGCAATCCGTATTGGCGGACGTATTCAGTTGCTTGAGATCAAAGTTTTGTAGATTATTTTGTAGATTTAAATTTGAATTACGTGTGCGAGAAGAACGTGCGTACGTGGTGAATCGAACTTTTTTAAATTCTGTGTCAGTGTATGATGTTTTATAATAAATAGAAACCTGTTGTGACTCTGTCTCTTTTTCAAATTTAATTATTTTAATGTCGCTTAATTTAAATGGTTCACCAAGAATATTATGAGTAAATCGTCCACCACACGCCTCTGCAACATTCTTAATATCATAGAAGTCTGAATAGCACATTTCAGTTACTTTGTAAGGGTTGCCATTTTTACGCGCTGTTCTTATAATAGTTACATATTGGTCTGGTGTATAGATAGGACCATAATGTAAGCATTTTTTGACGGCTTACTCTATTACGGAGTGAACGGAGTCGTTTTCATTTTGTGTATGACCACTTATCAAAAACTTATGGGTAATAGTTTTAATCTTAAGAACGGACAATTGTTTTTTTTTGTTGTCCGCAACAATTGTCAGAGTAAAATATAACCTCCAAATCATCGTCATTCACTTCTAAGGCTCTTTTTGTCAGATATTTTAGCACACAAGCGATTTCATCAGCACCTCGCTGTGCTTCCACTTCACTCCAAACGAAGCAGTCACAATAGTCCTTCGCCAACTCGTTTATGGTAAAATTACAAACGTTGAGCTTGGACTTATAATAAAGAGTTGAAATATCTCCCTTAGGAAGAGGAAATACTGCTTGGAGGTCGTAACATGCAACTATTAAATTGCTTTTTACATTTGTTTTATCGTTATACTCTTGTTTGCGACAAAGTGCCTTTTCGAGTAAATGTAAGTTTTGCTTACTTTTTGTTGTGATTAAAACAGATTATTTTATTTGTAAGTATTTATTAAATATACGAACACTGAGACTTTTTACAACTTGACAAGAAGAGACAATTTTTTAATAAGGAGGAACAAAGAGTATAAAAAGCATAGACTAAAAATATATTTAAATAACTTGTTGATCTGTCATACAATTTTAGGTGAAGGCTGCAATTTTAAATTTATTTCAACACACCCACCAAATTAAAGCCTTCCCTAATCTCAACTTTAGTAATTAACAATTAACAATCACTACAAAAATAGCATAATAGTACAAACAAACATAAACATGTAGTATTCTACAATATCAAAGGATTAATTATTATTTGCAATTTGATAACAACAAATTCCTAACTTTTCTCTAAGATATTGAAATCTTACTCGAGGAAGAGCTTTTGTAAATATATCAGCACATTGCTCACTTGTACATAAGTATTTTACATTTATATCTTTTTCTTGAAACTTCTCTTTAACAAACTTATATTTAATATCAATATGTTTGCACCTTTTGTGAAAGTCTATATTTTTAATCACTGATATTGCACTTTGATTGTCCACACTTAAACAAATTGTGTCCTGATTATAGGCACCAATATCAAGTAGTAGTCTTTTGATCCACAATGCTTCCTTTGTAGCGGAACATGCAGCCATGAATTCTGCTTCTGTAGTGGAGAGGGCTATGCATTGCTGTCGTTGACTTGCCCATGTGACAGCTCCTCCATTTTTGATAAATACATATCCCGTAGTAGATCGCCTTGTGTCAGTGTCGGCAGCATAGTCAGAGTCACTATAGCCTTCTACTATATTATTCTTCATCGAAGAATAAAGTAACCCGTATTCTTTGGTTTCCTTTAAATATCGAAATATCCTTTTTATACCAGCCCAGTGAGTATTATTATAGCAGTTCATAAAACGACTTACTAAGCTTACGCCAAACATAATATCCGGTCTACTGACAATTGCAAGGTGCATGAGAGACCCTACTGCCTCTCTGTATGGTATATTCTCTTCAGCCGCTGTTTCTACCTTTTCCAAGATTGTATGAGGATCTACAGGAATACTATTTCCATTGGCATCGTTCATATTGAATTTAATAAGTAATTTTTCTATATACTTCTTCTGGTGAATAAATATTTGCTTGTCAAACCGTTCTATTTGAAGACCTACAAAGTTTTTTGCATCCATAGTTCTTATTTCAAAATTTGCTTTAAGGTCATTCACTACCTTACTTATAACATCTTTCTTTTTAGATATAATTAATCCATCATCTACATAGAGCAAGAGATACACTTTTGTTCCTTCTATACATCCTACATAGACACTTTGATCAGAATGGCTGTTTTCAAAACCAAATTTGTTTAGTACAGTTTTAAATTTATTATTCCAACAGCGTGGCGCTTGTTTTAAGCCATATAGTGACCTATTTAATTTACATACATAGTTAGGTGGAGCATTTATTCCTTCAGGTGGATACATATATATATCTTCTGTGATGTCCCCATACAGAAAAGCAGTTTTGACATCAAACTGTAACATTTCTAGTTCATGTTGACACACTTCTGAAAGTAGAATTCGCAAAGAATCATATCTGACAGTCGGAGAAAATGTTTCTGTATAATCAATTAGGTAATTCTGTGAACATCCTTTTGCACAGAGTCTAGATTTATAGACCACACCAGATGGTTCGTCCTTTATACGAAAAATCCACTTACAGCTAATTACCTTAGAACCTTGTGGTTTTTCTATCAATGTCCATGTCTCATTTTGCTCATGTGCTTTTAGTTCCTCTTCTATGGAACGTTGCCATTTATCTTTATTTCTTGATGATATAGCTTCAGAGTAAGTCTGTGGTACGTTTTCATTATCGGGAACTTCACATCCGGTTTCTTTCCAGACCACATCTCCTCAGGTGTAGCATATGACAGTGCACGTGTTGGACAACGGTTAGTAATATAGGCAGCTGTAGATACTGCCTCTGCCCAGTAGTGTTTCTGGCCCCTCCTAGTGATTTCACTTCCAGCGGTCCACATATGTCAGAATGTACTAACTCTAGAGGTTTCTCGGCTCGGGCACCTTCAGCTGGAAACGGCAGTCTTGACTGTTTTCCTTGTTGACAGAATTCACATATTATTTTATTTGTATTTTTAACTAATTTCACTCCATCAGTACTGTCTGTCATTCTATTTAAATCTTTGAAATTCAGATGAGCCATCCTTTGATGCCACAATAAGAAATCTGAGTTTTCAACTTTGCAATTGTATGCTGGAATAGTATTAGTATTCAGCCGGTACATATTATTTATAAGATGTGCAGATGCTACTTCATTTTTCTTATTGTTAAATATTTTACAGCCATTATTAGTAAACTGTACGGAACAACCATTTTTAATTATTTGGCTCACAGACAATAAATTTGTTGCTAATTCTGGTACATACATAACATTTTTAATTTGAATAGTTTGTTTACCTTCTTTTGTAATAACTTGTAAGTCTACCTTGCCACACCTTTTAACTGGAAGCATTTTGTCATTTGCTATTTTAATATTTGTGATCGGTGGAGGTATATCATCATAAAGCCAGTCTTGTCTCATCGTCATGTGCATAGATGCTCCTGAATCAATATACCACCCATTATCATTATGAGCTGTTGCTGAGAACACAGCTACATAGCCAGAATTATTATTACTTTGTTCCTTTTTATTTTTCTTAAACCAGCAGTCTTTACTTAAATGGTTATAGCGGTTGCAATTAAAACATCTCGGGCCTTTCTTTTGACTTTTATTATTATTAGGCTTATTAAACTTACTATGCTTTGTGTAAAGTACGGTAGTGTCTGAATCAGTTGATTTTATTTCCTGAAGCAGTTTGGTTTTAATCATATCAGCACTTATCTTCACACCAGAGCTTTCTATACCCATAATCATAGGCTTGTAAGTATCCGGTAAGCCAGCAAGCATCAGTGTTCCCAACCACTCTTCATCGACGTTAAAATTGATATTTCTTAGCTTGTGGGCAGATGACATTATCTTATTTACGTATGCTTCTACACTTTCACTTGTCTCTAGTGTTGTATTAATCAAGTCTTTTAGCAATCCTACTTTTCTAGTCAATCCACTGTCTTCAAATGATTTGGTTAGATTTTCCCAAAGTTGTTTTGCGTTTTTAGCATCTTGAATGTGTGTATATATAATTGGATCTACTAATAATATTAGTTTTGACTTAGCTTTAACGTCTCTCTTCATTGATTTTGGATCATCGGTTGTTGGTTCGGTCAATATGCAGTCATACAATTCCTCGTGTTGCAAATAGGCTTTGACCGCAAAACTCCAGCTTGACCAGTTTTCTCGACCCGTGAGTTTAGGGATTGACATCATTGCATTGTTATTATTCATTTTCAGTTTAATATTTGTAACAGCAAAATAAAATATTAAAAATCCGCGTACCGGTAACTTAGGTTATGTACGTGGTATATTATTCACAGTTTTGCTGCCATTACCGAATATATATTATATTTCGATTTACTTTTAACTTGCACAATATTAATTGATAATTTAGAGCATCCTGGGCCCATAACCTGTTGTGATTAAAACAGATTATTTTATTTGTAAGTATTTATTAAATATACGAACACTGAGACTTTTTACAACTTGACAAGAAGAGACAATTTTTTAATAAGGAGGAACAAAGAGTATAAAAAGCATAGACTAAAAATATATTTAAATAACTTGTTGATCTGTCATACAATTTTAGGTGAAGGCTGCAATTTTAAATTTATTTCAACACTTTTAAGTTCTTCGCTTTGATCTATAGTATTTTTAAATGTTGTACACAGCTCACACTGGTCTTTCTTTGGAATGTAAAAGCTTATGTTGTACTCTTTAAATATTTTTCTGTACGTTTGTATTTTTGCTGCTTCAATACCTTTTTCCTCGCAATCAGCTTAATAATCATTAATTATAATAATTAAATAAATCTGAGAGTTTTACCTCCGTCAATGTATTCACGAGTTGTTTGTTGCCTAAGATAGTGTGATTCTATCCTAGGAAAGACTCTATATGATTTTTTATATTTTCTATAATATCTGAGCTCACTATTTTGTATTCCCCTCTTTTCTTCTTTAACGAACCCTGTATCTTTCTTTTTTGCTATGACTGTTGCAATAGGTCTATTATCAATAGACAATGTACTTTTAAAAAATAATTTACAGACACGATATTTACAATCATAAACCTTAAATGTAAAGGAATGTTTAGGTCCTCTAGTATTATTATAAACTTTATATTGATATTTAGGTTTTAAAACCTCCCTTTGTCGGGCGAGTTCGCCCATCTTCCAGAAGTCATCAAAAATATACTGTCTGACGTCCTCACTGATTTTCTGACTACATTGTAAGCGGCATTTGGGCCCGCATGCCGGTCCCATTAGCATTTTTTGCAAAGGCTTATGCAGTTTTAATACTGATGTATACGCTTGTCCACTATTCCTTAGTTTTTTTGCCTCTTGTTTTTTTGATAGGTTCCCTTTGCGTCTACGTCTAGTAACTAAATTGTTATCTGCTTGGTGAACATTTTCTGGTAAGTCAAAATCATTAAATGGGATTACGGTAGGTGGCGTTGGGAGCACATAATCCGGATCAATAACTTCGTCATTAGGTGAAAAATCCTTGCCCGATCCTGCGTCAGATAACGAAAAAGTTGACGACGATAAGCTGGAGGATGTAGAGGATGAAGATGAAGTCGACGAATTTGAGATAGTTCTCTTTGTTGGAGATCCGGAATTGCTCAAACCAATTGTTGAATCATCAAAAACGGGAGCTTGCGGCACAGAAGGTGATGTTCTATCAGGAGTAACATCGTGTGAAGGGGATTGAAATGAATTTAGTGAAGATGTTGGTTCTTGATTGGAGATAAGATTAAGCTCTTCCATTGAAATATTTTTAGGTATCTCTTTAACAGTATTGGAATCTGTTTTTGTTTTCATAGCGTCCACGATACGAAGTATGCGTGGATTCCGCTTGAATGACATTATCTGAAGCAAATATATTTTGTGTTAAATAATAGCACGAAGTTTAAGGGGGCCATATGAGCAGTGTTTGTCTCTAGAAAACTTACAAAATAAGACCATAAAGGTGACTAAGTTGAAAAGAGTAGTATTTTTCAGCGATTTCTGTATATGCGTAATTGATACTAAATTAAATTTATCCGGTTACTTTTGTATTGAAGTCAATTATAATGACTAAACAGTATTTAAATAAATTGTAATATTTTACCCCTAAAACTAACGTATTTTTTCGTTAAATAATAATATGACAAATTGAAACTAACTAAAATATCTCAGTATAGTAATAAATTATTTTTATTTTTTACTCGCCAAATAAAGAAAAACTGATACTAAATCAATTATTACGTTTTAGTACTCAATTTTACGTGTTTATTAGCTATGAACCATAAAAAGTAAACTGTTACTATATTAAATAAAACATTTTACCGATAACTTTATTTACGAAACACATGATTTTATAAAACGAAAACCGTGTTTAAACAAAATATTACATCATTCTAATTACAATATGTAAAAAAAATACTTTTTTCTTGACGTACAGAGGTATTTAACCAAATAATTACACTTTTCTTTAAAATTGAGATACTTCCTCTCCAACACGCATGTCGCTACTGGTTTAATCACGTTATGTAATTTATCAAACGAATCAAATTTTGTTTGGTTACTATTTAATTAAGCGCCATCTATCCAAATATTGAGTTATCTTCAATACTGTGAAATTCAACTTGAAGTTTGCATCCTTTCTCAGTAGATGACATTATTTACTCACTTTACGAATATTTTCGTTTAGTAACGGTTTTACTTTAAAGGTGCATTACAACGCACCAGAAAGTTGATAACTTAACATTAGTGTTGTCAACATTTACATGTAAAATATCTAAAAATATCAATGCAGGCGGTGAGAGAAAAAACAAATAAACATATCTACCCTGCATTGAAGAAAAGTAATTGTAAACATAAAATTATACATAACAGGCATATCATCTAGGAACATATTTACTCTAGGGGAAGAATGTCAACAACGTACAAATAAAATGGCACTTTTTTTAGTGGCATCTAGTGGGTGCCCCCAAAAACTCGAGAAAGCAGGAAAATCAAAATCGAATTTCTTTAAAATATTTATTCAAAAGTTAGCAAGGTCCACCAAAACAGAACTGGAAAATTGTAACCACTGAATTTCACTAGTAATAATTTTCCAGCTCCGCTTTGGTGGCCTTAAATGTTTTAAAAATAACTTAAAAGGTTAATAGGGGACATTTCTTGCTTTAATAAATTTAGATTTAAACATAAATCACAAGTTTATAGTTGATTTATAAAGATCAAAGTTTTTAACTAGTATTTTTATAATAAAAAAAACAGCTGTGTTTTTTTGTCAGAAGTACTTTATTATAAATGACACAATTGGTAATACATGGTAGATTGAACAACAAATTTACGTAAATAAATGTATTAAAAAAATGTCTTTGTTTAATTAAGTCTTCAAAATACACATACAATATATTCATGCTAAAATAAATAGTTTGGTTTTACTGGTTTCACAAACCACTACTAGCTACATATGCTTCAATAAATTATTATTTTTTTAAATGCTTTTGTGGCGGAATCTTGTGATAAAGACATATTTCTTTTTGTGCAAAATCTTTTAATAATAATCAGAGAAATACTTTTAATTATATAATTTATATTATTTTGTTTGTGTTCTGTGCAATCATCTAAAAAGTTAAAATTTCATTCATTAATTAGTCCTATTTTATGTGAGTTACTTAATAAATAATCATTTATGTAAGTGGCATAAGATTCTACACACAATACAAAGCTTTTGCTGGCATACTTTAGCGATTCTTTAAAATCATTATATTCTTTAAATTGAATAAAGTAATGAATTACTGTTCGGTCCGATGTTGTTAATATTGTTTTACAAATCTCACAATCATTTTTATAATTTTGTATTAAAAATCCACAAACATAAGTACATGCTTGCGATTCACCATCCTCCTCAAATACTTCCTGGTGAATGAAATCATTATTTAATCTCCATACCGAAGATGAGGTTAAAATATCTTCATTATCGTTTTTGGGCTAATTATTAATTTTAAAAAACATTTTAAAATCGTCAATAATGACCTCATTACTGTCAATTTCACAATTTCCAAGACCAACGTGGGAAAGGTTACTTAAAATTGATGTTTTTAAGCCTGCAATAAACTGGCCAGTTTGAACCACAATTTGCTCTAAAGCAGCCAAATAAATTTTCTAGCGCATCTTGTTGCAGCTTTTGAGTCGCTAGACATGTAATAGCTGGGTGTTTTTGGCGCAAACTCTTCCACAACATTTCAACTCCATTAAGCGTCCACAGCCTACCTATTTGCGATGGTGGTGTGCATTTGGAGCCTATGAATTTGAGTGATTGTAAAATTATTTTCATTTCATTTCATCATCATCATCATCATCAGCCCTTTTTAACGTCCCACTGCTGGGCACGGGCCTCCCTCAGTACGAGGGGATCAGGCCATAGTCCACCGCGCTGGCCCAGTGCGTGTTGGCGGACTTCACACGTCTTACGAAAACTTGCTAGGTTTTCTCAGACATGCAGGTTTCCTCACGATGTTTTCCTTCACCGTAAGACAAGTGGTAATCATGATAGAAATGATTCGCACATGAAAATATCAGAGGTGCGAGACCCGGATTTGAACCCGAATCACTCGGTTATACAAGCAACCCGTTACCGCTGGGCTACCACTGCCTCATTTCATTTCATTTATAAATTTTATATGAGGTGAGAAAATTTTTATATTAGTTGCGAAATGTTCTCCGCAGGTCCACCGTGTCGCTGTTGAAAGTGTCAAAGAGCTTGTCCATTCTGGATATAATGCACTGGGCCAGCGCGGTGGACTATGGCCTGATTCCCCTCGTACTGAGGGAGGCCCGTGCCCAGCAGTGGGACGTTAAAAAGGGCTGATGATGATGATGATGATGAATATTATAATTATGTAGTATGGATTTTTAGAGCAAATAGCTTTTCGCATTGTGCCAATAGTCTCAAAGTGAAATTGCTGCAACTTACAGACATAATTAAATAAAGAGTTCCATTTTTGCTGTTATAGAGTGATAGAACCTTAAAAATTTCTAGGAATCCTTTACATACATAGGACATAAAGTTCAATAAAGCAAGTTACCTTGTGATATTTTAGCAAACATGCCCGCAGCAACCCTCATTTACCCTCATTTTTTGTTTTGTATTAGGATTTAAATGTTCGTGTCTGAGACACGGTGCAAACACGAAGTTAGGATTTGAGTTGTCCGATTCATAAAATTTAACAATGTGACTCCATTTGGCTACACCTGAAACAATATAAAATTATCATGACCAGTTCTTAACATTGTTACATTGAATAAGTTTTTCTTGAACCAAGAACTGCCAAGTTATCCATAAATTATAATGTTTACCTGTTCCCTGGATTCCACCGGCTGATGTTATATTCTTACAAAAAAAAATTCTTATATAAAACAAAAAAAAAACAAACAAAATAATCCATACCTTTTATCATAAACAAAATCTTGAAAGAAAAATAAAACAAACATTTGAACTCTCCACAAAAAAAAAACAAACTAAATAATTACCTCTGCTAATTTGACAAAAAACAAAATCAATGTTATACAAAAAAAAATAATCAGTGTACATAATAAAAACTATAAATTAAACAATCATTAACTTCTTCAAACAAAAAAAAACAAAATATTTTTTCTGTCCCTCAAATCAATTCATTAAAATCTCTAAAACACAGTAACAAATAACTCAAAACAAAATAAATTCATCTTATTAAAAACCATCACTTTATTATAGCAAACACTAAAAACTATAGAAATATACAACACCACTTATAATATACATTACATAATCAAGTATAAGTTCCACATTTTATTCTTTTAACAATATAAAACTTTATTTCTCTTTTACATTAAATCACCTGAAAGTAAGGGAAAAAGAAAATCAAAACTTATTATTTTTATTATCTTAATTTAAATATTTTTAACAACATCTATAGTTTTAGATACTGTTATGCAATGGCTTCAACAACAACTTTAGATTTAAAATCTTAAACAATAAAGTTAACATTATTATTAACATTAATAAATAATAATTAATAAACAGAAAGCAATAATAGTTTTATAAAGAAATATATAGAATATTAATCCTCATTAAAAGCAGACCATTTTTTCATTAAATCAGCTGAACTAGAAGTCAATCGAGGGCCTTCTGCTGTATCATCTATTTTCTCGACCTAATAGTTCATACCTATCCTTACCTTTCACCTTTCGTATCTTGTAAGGTCCTAAATATTTTGGTTTGATTTTTAATCCACTCCCATATTGTGTCCTCTTTATGGCAACTAAGTCACCTTCCTTATATATTATACTTTGTTTTCTATTCTTGTTATAACCTTTCCTGTTTTCCTCTTGAACCCGCAATATTCCTTGATGTGCCTTTTCTCTTAATATGTCCCTGTCACACATAAAAGTGTCCCTCTCTTCTTCTTGTAACAGCCGGTAAATTTCAATGTCCTCTTTTGTTCTCATCTTAACACCTACCAATAATTCATAAGGAGTCATGGTGATACTTCTTTGTAAAGTGTTATTCAATGCCCTTTGCAACCTGCTTACATGGCGATACCATAATGCTGGGGTCTCAATACATAACTTAGTAAGTACAGATATAATTGTCCTATGAACCCTCTCGACTTGTCCATTTCCCCTTGGTACACCTGTTGTAATTTTGATATGATGGATGTTTTCTTCCTCACAATAACTACTGAATTCAGTGCTTGTAAATGCAGTTCCACGATCAGTTATAATACGAACTGGATTTCCAAAAGTTTGTTGATGTATGCGCAATTTATCTATAGTTTCTTTAGTTGTTGTGCTCTTCGTAGGAAATAACCATACAAATTTTGTAAACGCATCAATAAATGACAGACAAGGAATACATACTGAGATAAAATCTTCAACCTTCTTCTCTAAACCTTTTATGTAATAAATAGTCTTTACTTATAAGTTCCATTGTCTTTTTCTTTGCAAAATGTCCAACATTATGAGCTTTACTTATAATTTCATTTTCCATCTTTGAAGGAATCACCAATTTTCTGTCCAAACTTTTGTACAATATTCCATTATCTAAATAATAGTCTTCATATGTATGATCTTTTAATATATCTTTTATAACTTTTAATTTTTTATGTGTTTGTTGGGCCTCTCTTATACTCTCTTGCATTGTGGTCACTGTTATGTATGGGTTACGGCTAAGCGCATCAGTGTGCTTCATTTTAGAACCTTCTCGGTGCTCTATAGTAAAAGTAAAATCCTCTAAAAATAAAATCCAACGGGCTACCTTGGTGGACATAGCAAGGTCTTTTTTGTTTAATGTCATTTCAAAAGCTTTGCAATCAGTCACAATCCTGAAATTTATTCCAAATAAATAATGACGAAACTTACGTACTCCTTCCACAATAGCTAAGGCTTCAAGCTCATAGCTTGTATATCTACTCTCTGCAATACTAGTCCTAAGGCTCATGTAGTGAACTGGATGTAGTTCCCCGTCTTCGCTACACTTTTGCATTAAAATTGCTGATATTGCTATACTTGAGGCATCTGTGTGCAATTCAGTATACAACTTTTGATTATAAATCTTAAGAACAGGATAACTTGCATTCATCATTTAAAATAAATTTAACATCTTTTTTTAATAAATCAGTAAGTGGTTGAGCAATTGCAGCAAAACATGGTATAAATTTACGGAAATATGAACTCAAACCCAAAAAACTTTATAGCTGCTTAGTTGTGGTAGGCTCCGGAAACTTCATAACAGCTTCCACTTTCGCTTGTGCGGGCCGAATCGTTCTCCATCCTCAATAGTATGACCTAGGTAATCAACTTTCCTTACCAGCAGCTGTGTTTTCTTCCAATTTATCTCAAGTCCATATGAGCTCGCTACTTCCAACACTTGCCTCAGGTGATCTACAGCTTCATTCTCATGCCGTCCTAGAATTAATAAATCATCAATAAATGTAATCAACACTCCTTTTACTATCAGGTCTCTGAATATGATATTTATAAATCTTGTGAACACTTTGGGACATATTGCTAAACCAAATGGAGCCCTTAGAAATTCATATTGCCCAGATGGTGTGACAAAGGCTGTATACTTAATTAAGTCTTCATGAACTTTAAGATGAAAATACCCATTTTTCAAATCTAATGCACTAAATATTTTTATACCTACTAACTTATCAAGCTGATCCTCAATTAATGATAAAGGATACTCATCTTTAAGTATTTTTTTATTTAACATACGATAATCTATACATACCCGTAAGCTTCCATCCTTCTTGCGTACTAATACCAATGGACTTGCATATTCTGAATATCTTACTCTAATTATTTCATCCCTTAACCACTGTTTTACTTAGTACATCGTCCTTATAATACGTAATTGGATTGGCGCTTCCTTCGTTTTTTGTGGCTTGTACTGCTGCACTAACGGCCGGTTTCAATATTCGAACTTCGATATACAGATCGCTGTAATCCAAGTTAGAATTCTGTCTCGCCATCGATCTTCGATCTATGTTTCAAAACAACGATCTTTAAACGCCGACTCAGTTATGACGGGCGATAAGAAATAAATCTGGACCCTCCCGTGCGTTCCATTCTAATCAGTATTTATGTCACTTTCTATTACACATATTGTAGATTTGAAAGTATTTGCTAACTTTCTTTATTTTAATTATATTGAATTTCCCATTAAATATACCCTAAAGACCAGATTATATTAGAATTTATTTAAATAATATACTAATAATGTTGTATTTTATGAAATAACACAATTTCAAAATTTTTGTAAGGTTGAAATCGGAACGTGAAGTAGCAACGTCATATTCAATGTCTTAGAATAATAACACATAGAACGATAGTTGCATACATAATTCCGTAATTATAATAAAATATAATATTTTTACTATTACAGCTTCAACCTTTTTTATCGTAATGGCGTCTGATTGGATTACCTACTTTTACTAATTTTCTGTTTAGAGGAATGTTTTACTTAAAATTATAAGTATAACATGTGAATATGATATTTTTATTATGAGACACGTTGTGACACCCTTTCACTAAACAGCAAGTCATTTTTAAATAAAGTGGCAGCAGTAAGCTGACGCAACGGGAAACGTATCTAGCCATATCTAGCCAAAACCTCTAGCCAGGACCTACTCACCTTCTATGTGTTATTATTCTAAGTTCAATGTCATGTCAACTGCTTAGTTACCGTGTTTATTATTCATCTATAGTTACCGTTAATTCAATTTTAAAGTTATTTAACAATGTTTTTAAAGAAAAACTTTTTATAAAAACCCTAAACTGAAATTAAGCGACTGGGCAACTGTCGGCGTAAACGTAGAGTAATTGTTCATGTTTTTTGCCGGCTCTTCTCAGCAGAACTTTTAATATGTAAATTTGACAATGCAGAAGTGTTTATAAAAGTCTATTTGAATAAAGTATATTTTGATTTGATATGAATAATACCTGCTTGTTTAAATGTAAAAATAAACAATAGGTCTTTGTATACAAAATATTTTATCATTAAATTAGGAAATAACATAACATATATACTTAAGAAACATATACTACTACTATTTTACTAATAATATTGAAACTCATCAATAATATAAGATTCCTCTTACAAAATTGAAAAAGAGCTATTTATAAGCTCGTTCCTTTCAACAATATCTTGCAACCCTAGAGTTTCAGACTGAGAATCTGCAACAATACATCTGCTCTAGTACAATAATATATCTGTTCTAGCACTTCGAAATATCACTTTCACTATAATCACTCAACATTTTTTACAATTGAATGCCGGATTGGTATTAAGGTGATAAAATTTTTGGTAATTGATGAAAAATATTAAAAGATCGCAACGAAATCCGTCAAATGTTAGGGATAGCAAATTTGGATATCAGATAGGCCAAAAGAGATATGTCAAAGTCAAAGATTGGTTATTGAAACCCATCAACTGTCATTTTCGAACAGAGGACGATCCGAAAACTGTTTGAATCCGGATAAGTACCCTCTGACGGATAGATTATATTTTTGGATAGCATAATCAATCTGTAGTTTGGTTATTGAAACGGTTTTTCTAAAATTCGGATCGCAAACTCTAACTCAGGTCGGTAAAAATGGATTGAGATCACCTTGTCCTGTAAAAGTGGGTCGATACCCGAACCTAAAAAATCAAAATTAGACACGAAACAAGAAATACGACCTAGCCAGTCATTAGAAGGTAACAAAGTTAAGTTGTTGTTGTCCATAATCATAACAGCACTTTGTAAAAATTGCTGGCCAAGTATAACTGTATAAGGCATAGCCTTACTAGGCACTACATAAAACTTAATGTTCATAAAACACTGTCCATCTATTATAATATTTGTATTAAAACACTCCACCGCTTTCACTTTACATAGTCCCAGTCCAGAAAAGGTTACATCGCATTGCTCAGATTTCACTTTGGATTTAATCTTTCAAATTAAATTCGCCTCACTTCCAGTATCTGTAAACGCATCGAATTTATTGTTTTCAACTATAATCTGTTTAGTTGGTTTTTTATTTCCCAAGCTTACAAAACATTTTGTATCGAAATCCTTTGTTGACATTATGTTACTGCATTCATCTTGTAAAGCTACCAACGTCGGGTGGCAAACGTCACTAACTTCATGCCTGTCGTTTACTACATTCACTCTCATCGATTGCGGTTTCTCGGTTGGCACTCGTGTAGGCTGTCGTTCCGAACTTTCCCGAGGTGTCCATTGCTTCCTCCCGAATGTACCCAAACTCGCTATCGGTGTCGTTCGACTTTGAACTGTTGACATCTCGCTCTTCGTGGGACACATCATACCAATATGGCCGAACATATTACATCGGAAGCACTTTAAACCTACGATGAGACGAACCTTTCACGATGAGGACATGAACTCGATATATGATCACCTTCTCCACAGCTATAACAGCGTACCTGATTCACACTTCCACGCCGTGGCACCGTATTTTGCGGCGTTGTAGAAAAGTGATAATTTTTACTTCTTTTGACATCTTCATAAATTTTTAATTTCATTTTTAAATCGGCATATGTAGATACCCCGTAAAGCATGATCTAGTTCGATGGGTTATCAGGGATACCTTCCACTATGTATTGAATGGCAACGTAATCGGCTAGTTTACCCCTTCGGGCAAGCTCCTTCATACTTAAATAATATTCGTAACATGTTTCATTACGATGTTTCTTCCGTTTTGACATAATTTCGTGGATTTCCTTTGATGACAATTTATCTGGAAATTCCTTAATAAGCGCGTCTCTTAAGCTTTCATATGTAGTAAATGGTTTCTCAGACTTTAACCATAGGGCAGCCGTTGATATCAATGAACGCCTAGCAACTATTAACTTGTGCAGCGGTGTCCATCCAAATATTTCTGCGTTCTCCTCAATCACTGACGCCCACTGCGAAGATGAATACGTTTTCTCATTCCCAGAGAATTTCTGTATAGATTCTTCGGCGTAAAACAAAGTCGATGGTGGCGGGGCCACAAACATGGCGGCGCGTTCAATGTGCTTTTCTACTTGATCGGTTTTCATCGCCCGCTCCTCCGTCATTTTTTCCGTTTTCTTCTTCTTTTCTTCTTTATTCTTATTTTATTTTCTTCTTTAAAAGGTTAATTTGTTTTAAACTTCTTTACTTGCGTCGTATACGTCTTTCGTCCTTTCGCGTCACCACGTGCTTTCCTTCTTTCGTCTTGCGAGTGCTAATTTCTCCAAGCTCCCGATCCCGGACGAGCCCCCAAAATGTGTAGGGTCGGGGGATGGAAATTAGTACACGTTTCGTAATTATAACTATACTTTAATTTTCAAAAAACAAGAATTTAGTACTAATTGCTAAGCGTCCTTTCACTCGTCGTGTCCGTCGTCATTCTGAATCGGAAATCGTCGCAATCGCACTCTCACTCGCTTCCTATCGCTTACTCGCTCATACCCATACATCTATCTCACTCACACAACCTCTAATACCTTTCCTCATCCTACATATATATACCCTAAACTGTTACCGTCATTTCACGCGAAAATGGCACATCTGTCGGCTTCTTTCGGATGGCCTCGTGCGAATTTTTTTGTTAAAATATTGTATTACCTTTATTATTTTTCCCAGCATTTACATTGAAAAAGCAATTACCAATGAAATCAAATTATTATTTATAAGTTTTTATTTTATTTAATTATTATAGATAATAAGTTAAAATTACTTTTTTGTTTTTTTTCCAGCGTTTACTTTAAAAATGGAATTATAAAAAAATAAAACTCTTATTTTATAAAAAAAATATTTCATTTAATTAGATATAAAATATTATTTATAAAATAATTAACTTAGCATAACTTACTTTACATTTTTTTCATATCACAAGCAAAACAAAAATAGATATTAATCATGGGCGGCAGGCGGCCTAAGTGCTACATAAAAATGAGGTTTTCTTTATACACGAATTATAATAACATCAGATGTTAAAAGATTTAGGAGGAAAAGCACCAATATAATAGTTTAGTACACCAATGTTATAATGACGTAGCGTTAGGTTTTAAAACTACAGATTTAGTGCACGAAAATTAAATAACAAACCAAACACTTAAAAATAAGTGTTAAAACTGTAAACGAAATCTGTAAACGAATCGCAAAGCTAGTTATTTTTATATTTTTCATAAAAATGTGTAAATTATATTATACAATTTAGTGATATTAATAATGAAAAAATACAATATTTAAGCATGTTGTCTCACTAGAATATTTCAGAAAATAAAAAATTAGTTCAATACACCACGTTTAAGATGAACTTTACCAACTTCCCCAGGTGGATGAAACGAACAAAGGTAGGGTAAAATATAAATTTACAGACAACATAATGTAGTAGTGTAAGCGTTAAGAGTATTAAGTATTAAGATGTATGCTATATAATAAGTTTTCTGATGCAATAAAAGTCAGTCTTTCTTCAACCTTTTTTTAATTCACATATCCGATAAGCCACACACTACATGGCGACCCTGCCTAAGGAATTCGCTCGGTAACGCGATTCGCCTCCCATACTTACTTACATTACGCTTACGAATGGAATTATTGTGTGACTAGAACGTACCTAAGTTAATATTATATAATGATGAAATTAAATTATTGTTGTTCGCGCAAGCAACTATACGTCCCGATAATTCGAAAAAATGGGAAAACAACAATCTAAAGAGGAGACCATAATTGTACAAAATGCAGCAGCGGGCGATAATCATTCGCAGTTGGAAGAATTCCGAGTGCATCTTTCCACCATCAATATATTATTAGGTGCAATTGTACTGGTCATATGTGTGGCAGCAGTATATGGCACTTATCGCTCGTATAAGCGGTGCCACGTGAAGTGGATATCGTCGGAGATAAACCGGAATACTTTGCGGAGGTCCCTATTCCGTCAGCCCCAACAGTCCGTTCTTCCCATGACCGCAACAGATAAGCCAGGTCAAGCCATATTCTCCAATGTGAAAGTGCGAGTGTAGTGTAGTGCAGAAATAATAATTAATATAAATATTGCGAAAGTATATTAGTATTATAAATTAGTGCGAAGTGTAGTGTTAAATATAAAATATATCATGTTACGTATTAGAATAATACATCTATAGAGACAATAATTTAAATAATGAACTTAATTGTGTAGTAATAGTGAGTTCATTTATGTATTAATTTTTTATCTTTGTATAACTCGTTTAAAATATTTGCTCTGGAAATGTTGATGTACGAATTAATTTTAAATAATCTACATATTAGCGGTAAGTTATAGCTATACATTTAAAGCAATTGTATGATGAATTAAAGAAAGTAAAATTACCTATATTTAATTAAGATTGGACCGAGTAGACGGCAAGGAAATATTTTACAAATTAAATTGAAAGAAGCTCATGTTCTTTTTAATGAATATTTGAGTTGGTTGGTAAATTTTGAAAAAGAGAAAAGTGAGGGAAAAATTAAGAGTGAAGACATATCGCTTTATGAGAATTCTTGTAGAAAGTTCGATTTGTTATATAAGGATATTTTACATTTGTGTTCCGATTGTGTTGAAAGCAAAAGTTAAATCAAAATGGATACTTTCGATTTAAAAACGGCTTTGACCTTGATGCCTGTTATGACAAACGATGAAACGAGTGTAAAACAGTTAATAGATAATATTCAATATTACGATTCCTTGCTTAAATCATCTGATTGCAAAAAGAGCTTAATAAAATTTGTATTAAAAAGCAGACTATCACAATCTGCCAAGTTACGTCTCCAAAATGATTATTCTTGTGTTGAAGCCTTAGTTATTGATATGAACAAACAACTATTACAAAGTAAAGGGGCGACAGCTTTTAAAAAAAAATTACATAATATTTTTATCAATAGTGCTATTTGCAAATGATGCAGTGATGGCAGAGGTGACTGATTAGATATTGGTTCTTGATCTGTTAACGGTTCTGATGGGTAACTATATACTTGGCTGCTGTTCATGGTAGCATCTGACTGGCTTCCTTCTGGCTCCAGAAGTGGAGAAATATGAATTTCATTTCTTCCTATACCCCCCCCCCCTTTATCATTTATCACATCAAATGATCTTGGATGTTCTGTCTTTTTTAGTATTTTTCCTGGTTCCCAAGGTGAACTTGGCATCTTCTTGAATACCACACTTTGTCCTTGCTTGAATTCTGTTCTTTTCCTAGCACTCTGATTATACATCTTCTCACTTCTGTCTTTATGTTTCACAATTAATTTCCTGTCACTAGTAAGTGTTATCTTTGGCTCTAATGTTTTATAACTGCATGGTATGTTTGTCCTCAAGTTCCTGCCCATTAATATAGCAGCAGGTGAATGTATTGCACCTTTTGGGGTGGCTCTTTGATTAAATAAAGCTAAACATGGATCTTCTTTAGCTTCCACACATTTTTTAAATAATGTATTGATTGTTTCAACTGCACTTTCCGCCAATCCATTTGATTTTGGGTAGTGTGGACTAGACATAATATGTTTAAAACCCCAATCTTTAGTAAACTTTTTGAATACTTTGGAGTAAAAATAAAGAGCCCCATCTGTAAACAAGATCAATGGGATCCCATGGCGAGACAATATTTCCTTTAACTTTTTCACAACTGTTGTAGATCTAAGATTAGCCAAATGTGAAACCTCTATAAAATTGAATAACGCATCAACCACTATCAAATAATATTTGCTTTCAAACTCACATACATCACATCCTAGTTCACTCCAAGGAAGTTGTGGTGTCTCCTTTGATTTCATTACTATGTGGGGCGCGGGTGTGTAATGTAGTTCGTTGCGAGAGATAATAATTAAAAGTCTATATACGTAACACAGTCTTTATTACACTATTTTACACCCACAAAAAGATAGAAGGAGAGAGAGCAAGGAAATAGATAGTTCATACAGTTCACACGACAGAAAGAACGCAAGCACAAGGATAGTAGAAGTAACATATAATAAATTACGAAGCTTTTACAGTTTAGGTACGTAAGCTAGGAATGGCGAGTAAGCGAGTGGCACGGGTCTCTCGTCTAGCGTGCGGATTGCGACTGTCTGCAGTTAAAACTTTTAAATTGAAAAAGTGAATGACAGCTGATGCACGGGCGCCGCTAACGGTAAAGCTGAGGTGCGGAGCGCGGGAGGCAAGATATTATTACGTCACCTCGACCATATGTCCGTGAGGCTCAAGTTCAAGGATATAATATGTGTCTATGCGTATTTTATTTATTATTTAATATTATTTATTTTATTTATTTATTATTTGTTATTATAATTAATATGTAGTATGTAGGTGTATGTGTACTAATTATATTATGTTAATATTATTTTGTATATTTTATGTATTCATGTTACGTATTAAATGTTTAAATATATGTGAGTCAGCCACAACTAATTTTATCTTATTACTTTGATATTTTCTACAAGTCAAACATGATTTTACAAATTTCTTAATATTTTGATTTATGCCATTCCAAAACAAGGACAACTCTCGGCTCGGCTTGTCATTCTACTAATTCCAGGATGCCCTGTGTGTAGTTTTTTCAGCATAACTCGTTTTAACGTCTTTGGCACCACAATTCGATTTCCTTTTAATATCAATCCTTTAATACAAGATAACTCTTCTTTATCATGATAAAATCGTTTTACTTCATCTGCAGTTTTGTTATATGCGGGCCACCCATGTGATATATATAACTTCAATGTTTGAAGTACTGAGTCTTTTCCCGTATGTTCTGTCAAAAGATTAAATTATCCAATATTACTGGCAAATTTTCAATTAACATATTAATTTGAAGATCCACTTCATCAAATTTCGTCTCTGAATCACTACTTTTCTCTGTAAAATCCCTTGAAAGTGTGTCTGCAATGTACATGAACTTTCCCGGAGTATAAATTAGATGCAGTCTATATGGTTCCAGTCTTAACATCATTCTCTGTAATCTAGCTGGGATCTTATGTAATGGTTTCTTAACTATTCCAAGCAATGGCTTATAATCAGTTTGAACTTTGACTACCTCTGCACCAAATAAATAATGCTTAAATTTTTCCACTCCAAAACACACTGCTAACATTTCACGTTCAATTTGTGAATATTTGCTTTAGGTTTCTGTTAAAGCTTTGGATGCATATGCAAGTGGCCGGCGTTTTTGAATTAATGTAGCCGCTAATCCTAATGGACTAGCATCCATTCTTCATGCTGGTCATAAAAAACAAAAACTGGAGCATTTGCAATATCCTTTTGCAATTGCCTTAATGCATTGCCATGATGGTTTTCCTAAACAAAATCAGAATCCTTTTTTAACAAATCTCGTAACACCGCTGACTCTGAGGTTAGGCCAGCTATTTGGCCTGGGCGCATATTTCTCTTAGTCAGGCTGTGCAAGGCCTTAGGAACAAACTTGCGATTTGTCCGCAGGGTTCCCGCACAGTCGAATTGCAATTTTTTTAGACGTCGAGCTAAACATGGTGAGTGGTAGTAGTTGTCCATACACAACGTGTGTCCCTTATTTTCAAGGCCACGTGTAAGCCTTAAAACAAGGGCCGGTATAAAGGCATTCATTGAATCTTCATGTGACTGCTGCGGTGGAGATTTTTTAGTGTGAACCTCAAACCTCCAAAGATAGCCGGTTTGAGATACACAAAGTTCATATTTTTTTTATCCCCGCCGTCAGCTTTGTTTGGAAGCAATTAGTTAATTTTTGACCAACCTTTCCATTTGAGAAGAGACTCGTCTAAAAAAATATTTTGTCCCATTTTATACATAGTTTGAAAGGAGAATGGGCAAATTGGCCCAAAGATACAAAAGCCTGTCCCCAGGGTTGGCACGTAGTGCATTCAAAGAGTTTTATATACGGACCATTTCTTTATATGGAATCGTAAAAATCCAACCTACAGAAAAAGAAATAATGAATAAAAAAATCCGAAAGTACGATTTGGTAGATGATTACATTAAAACGCAGACATTTTTATTTAATTTTTATTTCAGTTATTATATATTTTCATCATCTACAATAACAGAGTCTAAAAATGTTGCAGGGTGACTAACAGTGTCATATTGTGCCCATCCCAGAAACCATACAATAGACATTATGTGGGCGCATGGACCCAAGGTACGTCTGCCGCTTTTGCATGAACAGTAATAGTTTTACAGAGCTTCAAGTCCTCGTTGGTCCAAGTTTATTAAAATGTATGTATAATATACGTGACTTCTTGTGTGTCTTGATTGTATTCTTCCTCTTAGTAACCAGAAGTTATTACCAATTATATTATAATTGATCAAAGCATTATTTAAATCGTCGGTACTTCTGAATATTTCAATGGTGTAAACACCATTTCTATCGTGTTCTGCGTAATAACTTCTGGCTAGTTTTATTTGATATGTCCCCAGTGAGAACATAATTAAATCGTTTTCGGACAAACGAGGAAAATCTTGAAGCTCTGGTAAGTCGGCAGACATACTTTGAAAATTCACTCTTCTACTATTTAGATTTTGGCCAATAACATATTCTGCTAGTAAGTTTTCAACATTAAGTCTATTATTTATTCTCTCAACAATTTCGTGGGCATTGGAACAATCGGTTATTGCGTCGTAAAAGGCATTGGTGATGGCTGCGGCAATCCGAAAGTCATCTTGCATATGCAGTAACGCTTTGTTAAAATATTCTCAAGTGGTAGTGCCATGCTTGTTACCTTCGGGTAGCAGCCGAATGGGCCGGCACGCCCCGTATAGTACCACTCTCTCACAGGAGACCGGCGTGAAGTGGCAGCTATGCTGTCGCGTTTCGTCCGGTGAGTGAGAGTCCGGGAGGCCCACTCCCCATCCCTCTTCCTCCTCCCTCCCTCCCTTTCCTGAAAGGCCGGCAACGCATCTGCAAGCCCTGTGGTGTTGCAGATGTCCATGGGCGGAGGTGATCACTTACCATCAGGTGAGCCTCCTGCCCGTTTGCCCCCTTTGTCCCATAAAAAAAAAAAAAAAATATTCTTGTCTGAATAACTTGAAGTCACGTTTGAAACGGCCATTCACCACTTCCACGACCCACCGACAAATAGTCACCTTTCTTGACTTAGTGGCATCTATTGTCGAAAGTTGCCTTTGGCCTCTTGCTACAGATAGGGGCATATGCATTTCATAGCCGCAAGCTTCAACATCAGGTAAAGCATCTCTAAAACCTCGGTCTAGTATTAGAACGTCACCTGGTCTGAAAAACCAGTTAAAAGCACTATTTTTAGCGTTCAGAATGCCACTTAATATAGTAGCGTCTGATGTTGTGGCTGCGTAAGGTCCTGTGACATCAATAATATAACCATTGCAACAGACTATCAAAAATGGTTTCAATAGGTTTTAAAACTTATGGTGACTATATGTCATTCTTTGGAATAAAAAGTTAGCACTTTTTTGAATATATACATAAGTACCATCACAAACAATTATTACTTTCATCGCATCTACAGAATTGCCCCCAAAAAGTGCATTGGCGATAAAAAGTTTTTTTTCCACAACTTGCTCTCTTGTGATATGATCCCACCCTAAATGGATTGGCACATAGTCACAGGTTAAGCATTCTCTCGCTGCTTTAAGTAGTCTTTCCAGCGTTCTTCGACTCATATGCAACATGTCTGCCAATCTTGTGTCTGGTACACCGGTACGTAGCTTAATTAAATAGGCAGCCAATGCAGTCTTAGGTTTTTTGCATGTTTGTATCAACGACGGCAGTTGCTCCAAAATTGCATTAAATTGGTCTATTGTACGACCAGTTAAAAAATATAGTTCGTTAGGATCCATATTTTCTATATTTTCAAAATCCAGTCTTCCGATGACCTGATGAGCAGATTTTAAAATATTCATAATGTCCATGATTTGGTCCTCGTTGAAATCATGGCTGATGTTATTTGCTGACAATAAAACTTCAAAGTCGTTCAATTGCAGATGTTCTTGGCATATTCGTGCTGCAGACGGTACATAATAGTTTTCATGTAGCACACGTATTTTCATGTGTTCCACTCGATAGCGCGACTGATCTTGGCAACCCAAGACAAGGCATGAATTGGATGTATTTGGTGCTCTTAAAACATGCGATAGATTGTTGTCTTGCGTGTTGTTCTCCCGCAGGTTGTTATGCAGGTCGTTCTGCAGGTTCTTCCGCAGGTTGTTTTTTTTTTTTATGGGACAAAGGGGGCAAACGGGCAGGAGGCTCACCTGATGGTAAGTGATCACCTCCGCCCATGGATATCTGCAACACCACAGGGCTTGCAGATGCGTTGCCGGCCTTTCAGGAAAGGGAGGGAGGGAAGGAGGAGGGAGAAGGACGGGAAGAGGGATGGGGAGTAGGCCTCCCGGACTCTCACTTACCGGACGAAACGCGACAGCATAGCTGCCACTTCACGCCGGTCTTCTGTGAGAGAGTGGTACTTTACGGGGTTACCTACCTACCTTCTGAAGAAGATGTTATTCGACGGTTCCGCGGTGGATAGGCTTCGCGTCGCCAACAAAGATGGCAAATAAACTCCTGGTCGTTAAATTGTATCTGTAAATAAAAAAGTTAAAGGGTTAGTATCGATGTTTACGATTTTTATTTTTGTATAATCACAAAGGTGTGACAAACGGCGACAGTCTACTTTTTTCACAATGCAAGTATTATCGCAGCCGCCAATCCTTAAGCGTCGGCCACGGATCTAATTCATAAAATCGAGAGTCACTTTCTCGTTAGTCGTAATATCATATTCCATAGAAAAAATAGCGTGATGCAAAAAATATCTAAATAAAGTAAGACGGTTATTTCACTACGACGCGTAATCCAACAACACGGAATTAATGCTTATATATTATAACATATGATAACCGTATAAACATATTTATTAATATCTACTATTCAGTTTTCATTAAACTAACCTCATACGGAGAAACACGTTCCATTATATTCTCTGCAGCAAGCGGATATTCCTCGAACAATTGCTGAGTCAATGTTCTCCTTCTGTGTGAGTGCACCGACCTTGCACACAGCAAACACACTTGTCCAGCAGATGCACGAAACATGTTGTGAGTGTTCCAAAAACAAAGAGCAAAATCGAAATATCCAGTGAACAAGGCAAGGGTCACAGTGCAAAATCGTCAGTCCAGTAAACAAAAGCAGAAATCGTTCGAACAAATCAATAAGGAAAGCGCACAGTACGCAACTACAAACGGTAAACGTTGAAGAAAGACTGCGTAGAGTGTAGACGCAACGCGAGGCGAGGATGACTCACGTTCTCGTTTGGCAAACTCGCATTTAAGCTGTAACGCCTCTCGCTCACACGACCCGTTTCACTCGTACTACCTGTCTCGCTCACACAACACTACCTGACTCGGTAGCACTACCTGAGCGGGCTTGATTTTTTGGTTTAAATAAAGTCACCAATTAAGAACGATTTTCTCGCACACCATCATTTAAATCTAAAGGAATATCCCCGTTGTATAAAATATTTAAAGTCAAAGTCAAGTCTATGATAAGAATTATTTAATTTTTTATGCACGAATCCGACCATAGTATCAGTTTTGTTACTCTATCTGGTAAAGCATTTACTATCTCTTTTAAGATTTTAACTAACGCGCTAGCTAAATCGTCGCCACTTCTGCCGTTTCTAGTCTCATCCCATAAAGCGTTTACTGCACTTTTATTAGTATCGCAGTGCGCTGTTAAATTATACACGGTTAATTTACTTGTGTAGAAAAAGCATGATACAATTTGCTTTAGGTAGGGTAAAAATGTTTTTTAAATCAAAAGTAACAACGGCTGTCTCGTTGTTTTCTTTGTGTTTCAGATTGCGGTCTTTTTATCGTTCTTCGTCACCCTCTTTTTTTCTCTGTAAATGTTTTTCATGTTTTTCTATGATATCACTACTGGGGGTTTTTAGAAATTTAAACTCGCAGCAAAAATTACAAACATCCTTTTTTGGGCGATGAAAACCGAGATTAAATCGTTGGCAGAATATTTTCCGATATATGTTTTCCTTAACAGGACTATTAGAATTTTCCAGATATAATGAGTACATTTTTGTGACGCTTAACCCCGGTTGTAGATATTGCCGCGTGCTAGATGATCTACAGTAGTGTGATTCTACTTTTGGGAATGATTTAATGTGATCAATCACTTCATCTATTTTATCAGGTGGTGTTTCTTTTTTGACGTATTTCCCTTTTCCCGGTGTAGGAGGTAAAAGGGTGTTGCTATTTTCCATTTTTAAATGAAAATAGTGAACTCGACGAGCTGAAATACTCAACGTTGCGCAAAAAAATGTTCTGCAGACTTTAACACTTTCATTTTCTTTACGAAAATAATAGTTAAACGTGTAAGATCTCCTACTATTATCGTTTTTAGTTCGCGTTCTATTCTTTTTAGTTCTTGTTGTATATTTTCCGTAAAGTTTGTATTTTTGAGCATCAGTCAAGCTATAAAATTCTATTTTTATTTTTTCTCTCAAGTCTGAGGGAAAATTTGTAGAGCACATAAGCTTACAAGTACTTTCACAACCGGGTTTAACAACCTTAGCTGGTATGCTTGTTCCTTTAGCGTCTGTGTACTCTTCTCCTCTTTCTCTTTTTATTTTTTTAATGTTTCTTTTCCAATTTCCCGGTTGACGTTTTCTCTTTCGACTAAGCTTGTTTTTTTCTTCTGAAATCTGCAGTTCAACTGGATCTTGAATTGGACCTTCGTTACTATAAGGAAGTTCATTTAAAACAGGAAGTTCACTGGATGGTATTAAAAATTCATCACCGGGCATGTTTAAAGGAATGATTATTGAATTATTATTAGACGTAGGGATGGGTTTTTTCTTGGCCTTTTTTTGACGTCCAAAAAGTGCCATGTCTATCTTCAAAATATTTTTATTTGGAGTCTCTTCAATGATGTCCTCTTCAGCAGCTTCATCATTCTCAAAAAGTTTTTTCTTGACCATTGCAAGCCTTTTAAATACATGACACAAAAACATTAGTTAAAAGTACGGTCAATGTGTTTAAATCCGGCATAATCATTAATGTTATGGAAAATTTATAGACTTTATGAGAGTGGAGTAGAATTTATGAGTCTTGAGAAAATGGGGTAGTTATTGGGATTTTAGGGGTTGCAGAAGAATGGAAACATAATATAATAAGTCATGTGGGGTTAATTTAAGAGATTTTTATTAATAGTATTATCTCCTCCTCTATACAATTTTTTTTGGGAATCTAAACATATTTACAGTTGTGGCATATCAGTCAATTAGTGACTATTTTGTCGAAAAAGAATTAAAATTTTCAAATGATGTATTTTTACAGTTATAATCGCGCACACACACATACACAGCTCTACAGTTTTTGTAACAAAGAGTTTACGATTTCTGATTTGGGACATGACCGTCATAATAATAACGGAGTTGCATTGTGTGAACTAGATGGACTTCTCAAATATTATTATTTTTGCATGCGATTAATCTCCCAAGTTTAATATTTTTTGACAATTCAATAATAATAGAAATAAGTTCGATTTCAAATACACCTACGTTATACTTTCTTAGGTTTACGCGAATATTTGAAATTATAAATGAAACTATCTTTTCAGATTTTGTCGCGGACTTATTTTGATTTTTGGTTCCCGGCGTTTCGAATGTTTTACAGCAATTATGGTCACGGGAGAGACTAAGGTGTCAGACGTCTCAGGGGCTTATATACTTGTTACAGACAGTACCTACCCGCAACTTACAAATATTTTTACAAATAGCATCAAAGTACCTTCTAAAGTTATTTATTATTATTCTAACCGTTTAATTTTTTTTAAATATTATAAATAAATAAATAGTGGAATATTATTATTAGTAGAAAACAAAAATTAAAATAAATCCGCGAAAAAATCCGAAAAGATAGTTTCATTTATAATACACTTACGTTATGAAAAAACTGATAATTAAATAATTGTTAATAATTGGAATAATTCTAAATAAATTCAATGAAAAATATTCAATGATATAATACGCTACCACTTATTAACTTACTTTTGGGCTTGTCTTGGAGGATGTTCAAGGTCATAAAAAACAACACCCTGTTGCAAATTTATAATGCAATCGAGTGTTAATTAAAAAGTACTTACTGATCAATTCGTGGCTGCGTCTGCTCAATATGTCTACTTTTATAACATGTTCTAGACATGATTTTTCAATGTCTAGGACAATTTAAGTCTAGAACAGTTTAAAAACACTACAATTTACATAATTTTAGAATTGTTTCTTTGATCAACAAGGTGTTCCTTCCGATGTCTCTAGCCAAAGTGACAAAACAAACAAAATGGCGGACATACCGTGCCGGGCACCGCGGGCTGTGATTGGTCGATTGTGTGGACATAGAACACTCAAGCACTCAACGTTTATTACGATGTAGAATTTAAAACAAACACTGGACATAGTAAAAAAAGCACAATTTTTTTATTGCAGTGTCATGTCACTAAAAATAATTAATGAGCTATTTTGTTGTTTATATAAGAAAACTTTTAAATCTTCCTTAACCAGCAGGATTAAAATAAAAGCCTTAACAAATAACGCATTTAAAGTTATTTTCGAAAAATTTGGTAGATAGAACAAAAAAGCACTGAGGAGACGATCTGGACTGTCACCTGCTTAGCGTACCTATTTCTTTCAGAAGCAATGTATTCCATAAATTGCCGATCCCATATAGCAACGAAAATATCATATGGGTCGATACAGGGAACTGTTGGACCAACATTTTCTCAGAAAAGCTTTCCCGCCTCGAATTAGGTAAAATTGGAGGATTTAAGAACTCTCGCCACTGAAAGTCATACAGAGTACTAGGGCCAAAACTAGCTGAAGGACTGGCGGAGGCCATGGGAAATTGTAAGATGGGGTTCTATGTCAATTGGTGTTTTCAATGTGCTTCTATAGACTCTTGGAATAAACTGATACACTAAATCTCATTGTCACTCTCACCAGAGCTTGCTTCGCTTTCTGTGATAAATTTATAAGTAAGCAATTTTATCTACTGGATCTTGAAAGGATCGATCTTATTAATTCTTGTACTAAAATGAAAACCAAGTTACCATAATTAATTCCATGTACGATTACTTCATTGTGCAAAGTCGGACTTCGAGCAGACATCGTATTCTATGAACCTAGAACAAGGTCTTATAGTATGCATTTTTACACAAATTAACACAAATGACCATAAGCGACTTAACAACAATAAGCGATAACATTGCCGGTGAGGGCACCTGAAATTTCTGCAATAAGGCTGTTGCAAGATCTGATTCAACTTCTACTTATATATTGGAGCTAGAAGGTCCAATCGGTGTATCAGCTGTGGCCAAGTTGGGTCTAGATGGATATTTAGAAGAAGTTATAATTGATAGTAATACAACCACAGGGTTATTACCTACATACTCGTATACAACTTACGGTTGCCACATGCGCATTCGCTTAGGATGTTAAGGTGTCTCGATACATGGGCCAGTCGGCCCTTCCGTAATATCGTATATCGTAAGTCTAAAATTTAAAACCATTTCATTGTAATACAATTAATCTGAATATGTTGTAAAAATATTCTTTTAATAAAAATAATAGTTTAAAATATAGTATTAGTAAAAATATAGTATTAGTGCTAACTCGTCTATAGTAGGTGGCCCAGGCCGAATATTAGGACCATGGGCACGCACACGTCGACTACCACGAATTCCGCGCCCGCGAGTAACCTGAAGATTACGTTCTACCAGCGGTAAAGTTACACTTCTATCACCTCGGACTTCTCCTCTACCACGTCGTAGTCCGCGAGTTTATTAATTTATTTATTTTAAAAACGTTACATTATTTAAACTAGTAAACAATTTAAACGTTAATGACAGCATTAGTTTTAAAACTGTGTCGCAGTCATAAACGCCCACCTCTCCAGTTACAACAGGCTACAGTTATATGCAACGTGTATTAAAATTTAAAGAACAAAAAACTAATATTTATACAATTAAAAGTCTACCTATAAAATTGAAAACGGAAGATTAACAATCAAATAACAAGTAAAAAATAAAAAATAAGGCATAAATTCCAAAAATTAAAGTTAATAATAATAATAAAATTATAAAATAAGTTCAAGGATATCTTGTTGCAGCACTAGTTTAAAAAAATACAAATGAAGCCAGTTCATGCAATTTTATAAGCAACTTAACTGCAGATGCAATAAGTATAAAATGCAACGTGATACTATAATAATAATAATAATAATAATCTTTGTTTCAAAGAAATTATACAGCAGTAATAGTACTATTGACCTCTGCACTAAGCACAGCTCGTATCGCAGATAGCCAAGCATAAAAATAACTTAAAACATAACAAAAAACATAACATAAAATAACTTTAACACTTGTTAATAATTTAATAAATTAAGCTAAATGTGAATTGAATAAGTATAAAATATTTATTCAATACACATGCTAAGAAGTAAAACCGCTGTTCATTACTTACCCTTCCATGATATTCCAGTCTTTGTAATAACAATTTTACACAAGTTTATTTATTTTATATCAATAACTTAGCGAGTTTTAACACCGCCAAAATTTAAATACGTTGTCGACACAGATTACAAAAATTAATGTTATTGGAGTTATTACATTTTCAGTAAATACTAAATAAAAAAATGGTATGATATTGTTTGTTGTCTTTTTGTTTACATATTACGAAAGCTAGATAAAAATAAATACACTCTAATCGTATAAATCATTCACCAAATCACATCGGGACCCATCGAACTCTAGAAGATTGACAGATACGATTTTTTTTTTCACTCCCTAATAAGGTGGCTTAACAGACGAGGTAATATGTAGCAATATACTGAATACTCTATAGCTGGGTCTCCATTTGCGCAGCCTCAGGCCGAGCTGCCTTATCCTGAGCGTGCCGCGGGCTGCGGAAAGTACATGCATCTCCACTTGAGCACACATAAAGCTCAAGCCAAGCCTCAACCCGAGCCACGATTTTCTCAATTCCTAATTTGGTTGACGCACGTAAAGTCGCTGCAGCATTAGTAGTAATTAGTCACTACAAAAGGAAGCAACATAAGAAACGGAAACATCGATGGTGGATTAAGGAATTAATATATCGTCAGCGAAATGTTCATGCAAAACAATTGTTGTTAGATATGACCTTTGAAGACGTAGAAGAAACTATTAAAAATTTTACCAGAATGAACTCTGAAACCTTTGAAGATCTATGTATCAAGCTTGAACCAATAATTGGAAAAAAAGATACATCAACAAAAGAACGACTGGCCATTACCCTGAGGTTTTTTAGCAAGTGGTAATTCGTTTGTTAGTTTGCAATACCTTTTTAGAGTGTCAAAGCAATTTATTTCACAAATTGTTCGCGAAACATGTGATGCCTTGGTAAAAGTGTTCAAAGAATATGTTCAGGTATGTTAAAAATGCTTTATTAATCAAAATTTTAGTAAAGTACAAAGTTACAATAATGACAGAGTAGTAAATTGCTCAGTATTTCCAGTAGAATCTTGTGAGTTCACAGAAGTTTGCCCATATTGTTGGGAATTTTGTACGTTCGCAGAAGTTTGGCCGTATTGTTGGGAATTTTGTACGTTCGCAGAAGTTTGGCCGTATTGTTGCGTGTAGTATCCTTGTTGTCGTGTACCTGGTAACATCCCGGTATCAGCTTGAAATAAGATATCCATTATAGCTTTTTTAACGTGTGCTAAAGTAATTGGATCATATTTTCTAAGTTCTGCACTAATATGTTTACCAAACGTAACGCCTTCTCTAGATCTATATTATTCACAAGCATCAGTCATTTTTCTTTTATTTGATATTGAAGTTTCGGACTGCGTCCGTTGTTGATCATCGCGGGGCAAAGATGATCGCTCGGAAGAAGAAGTTTCACGCATCGATTCATTTTCTTTGAATAATTCTTCATTCTGTAAATTAAAATAAATAAAATCATCAAATAATGTTTTAACAGTACGATAGCCTAATAGTAAAATATGTGACATAATATTCAGATACCATCATCAGAAGAAGAATGGTTAAAGGTAGCACAAAACTTTGAAAACCAGTGGCATTTTCCTCATTGTGTGGGGGCCCTCGATGGCAAACATATTATTATTAAATGACCAATTAATAGTCACGGAGAATACATTAATTATAAAAATTTTCCCAGCATCGTATTGCTTGGCTTTTTTTTTCTCTTTATTAGGTTTACCAACAACTTTACATTTCACAATTACACAAGACATTACATATTATAAAAATATAGATCTAAAAATGTAAAGCCGCTACAGGTAAACACAGCATGCATTATTTAAAAATATAAATAGACAGTAAAAGCTTAACATAAAATTTTACATTTTTAGTGTATCTGTCAAGACAAAGAAAACGTTATACCTTATATGCTATAATAATTACAATAGAGTTGCTTTCATTATTACTTTCTTAAATTTAACTATTGACTGGTGAAAAATATCCAACCCACCAAAATTGTTATATAGACGACACATTCTTGGAATAGGTGAATTAGCACCCATAGCTGTAGTACGACGAGGGCATAGGAGAAGTTTAATAGCCTTTCTAGGATACCTCGCAGGTGCATATACTTTAAAGAGAGTAAGTAATTCTGGACACTGAATTTGGTTGTTAAGTAATTTATGTAATAATACTAGGTCTAACATGTTCCTTTGGTCTTCAAGAGAATTTATTTTAAAGTTCTGAAGTCTTTCTTTATATCCCTTTAGTGAGCTGGACATTCCCATTCCTTGGCTTGGTGGATGCTAATTATAATTTTATGTATGTAGACGTTGGATGTCAAGGACGCATATCCGATGGTGGAGTCTTTAAAAACAGTGCATTGTACAAATCATTGGAAAATAATGAATTAAAGTTACCAGCACCTGTATATTACAGACACCATATTTGATTAAAGTGCCCTATGTTATATTAGCTGACAAGGCATTTGCTTTAAACAATTATACTATGAAACCGTTTGAAGGAACCCCAGACAATGGTTCTCCGGAAAGAATATTCAATTACCGTCTATCTAGAGCACGAAGGGTAGTATAAAATGCTTTTGGCATCATGAGTTCTGTATTTAGAGTGTTATGAAAACCCATGTCATTGGAACCAAAAATTGCTACGAAAGTGGTACTGGCTACTGTTTATTTGCATAACTTTTTACGAAAAACAAGGGCAAATATTTATACACCACCAGGAAGTTTGGACTCTAAAATCGATGGAAATTTCGTACAAGGGTCGTGGAGGAATGAACCAGATTCGACTTCTTTTTGTGCCTTTACGTGCAATTCCTCGAAGGTCTGCAAATAACGCAAAAGCAATTCGGTCATACTTGGCTACACACTTCGTTACAAATGGACAAATAACATGGCAACATAGATATTAAATATAAAATATAATTAGCACTATCCGAATCAGGCACGCCACGACACGTAAATATGTTTCCGCCTTTAGCCCAAAAGCTTACTTACCCCAGATACTTACAGAAGGCGATGGTTCTGAATTTGTTGTCACTTGCTGCAGAAGGCAACGATGTGTCGATAGACATTGAGTTTTGAGTCTCACGGGGAGAGAACTTGTCAGCCAAGAAGTAAAAGTGCTCATAAGCGAACCATTTCGATATATACACCTCATTACGACCTAAAATAAAAATCATTTTTAGAGGTACACTACACACGTGAGTAAAATGAGTATAAAATAAATGACAAGAAATATACAACTAATTTTCAAAAACTAATGAATTTTTACCTGATCCCGTGACGAGACTTTTTTTATGCCGAGATTTTTCCCTCCGAAAAGATCCACAAAGCGAAGTATTTTTTTTTTTACTTCGGAAATGGGTAGATTTATTTCCTTGCTTATTATTTTCCAAGAATCTTCTTTCAATTGTTTATTATAATGTTGCGGTGAAGTTGGATCCCACAAATGTCGGTGGTTTTCATATAACTTAATTAATTCGATACATTGCCGATTATCCGTTTTGCCGCGTGCCGAGCACACATCGTCCGTCTCCACTGAACGCTCGCCTCACACTGAGGCACAGAACAATCTACTCCTAACGGAGAAGAAGCTCAACTTCATAAAAAAAAAGAAGCAAACAAGTGCGCACTAGCGCTCAAGTTGCAGTCATTGGAAACTCAATTAGTTCTATAGCTATAATATAATTATGTATATCTATATATATGCATACATATCTATAGCCCCTAGGTATACATAATGGTATTAATTTTATTAACGTTTATTAACTCTTACTTTCTAACGAATTTTCATTGTACAATCTATACATAATACAGCTTTACAATGAAAAATCGTTAGAAAGCAATCTAATCCTAAAAAGCAGATTTTTCTTATTTTTAAAAATTATGTTGTTTCTATATAATGTCAATTTTGTATTTTTATCATCAATTTTAATAATTTTCTAATGTAATGTGTAATTAATCAAATGCTATGTACACTTATAACTGATATGCATGTCTGTATTGTTTCTGCTTGATTAAAATGTATTAAAAATTGTTTTAACATGTGTATTGTTAGTGTGCTTTAAATAAATAAATAAATAGGCATAGGTAAGTGTCTCATAGGGACATAGTGGAGACGAATTAAAGACTTCTTGCTTTGCTTGATCAGTTAAATTAATAATTTACATGGCAAAATGGTATTAGAAATTTACTACAAAGGTTTAAGGTTGGTACTAATCGCTTTGACGGCCTGGGTAACCTCTTAAATATATATTTATAGTATTTGCAGCACTTTCAACTGTGTCTGCGAACCTGCGCTGGACATATTGCAACCTACTTTTATCATCGTCATATTCTCTAAACGACGTAAATAGGTGACACGCTTCACTGTTCTGGTCTGCAAGCATGACGGTTTTGCAGTTGTTACATTTTATGTCCATGTTTTTTATTATAAAACCACAAACATACGTGCATGCTTGCAGCTCCCCAGAACAGTGAAGCGCATCTTCTTCCACCAACTTTTTGTCTTCAAATCTGATGTATCCTGTACATACATCATCAGATACATCAGATGAGGCAAATTTTTCAATATTTGTTGGTGTTAAAAAGTGTTTGAAATTGCTTAATAAATCATTGTTGTCGTCCAGGCAGTTTCTGTTTTTATTATTGTTGATTAAATTTGTCATTAAGCTCGTTTTCAGTGCTGCAACAAATTGGCTTGCAGTGGGGTTAGGATTACATCCACAATTGCTTCTTATACACCCAAAACAATTTTCCAGTGGGTCTTGATTCAACCTCCTCACCGACAATGTTTTGATATTATATTTGGTATATAAATTGGTTTTCATTTTTTCTATTGCATTTATAGTCCGCAACCAGCCCTCTTGTGATGGGGGTTTGCTTCTTGCCCCTATAAATTTCATTTCTACGAAAAATGACTTCATTTTTTTAAATAACTCTAAGTGAGGGCTGGTTGCAGACATGTTTGTGAGGAACTTTTTTCCTCTCTTGGGGTTTGGTGTGTCTCCATTCATGCAGTCAAATAACTTGTCCATATTGGAGACTACCGTCGCTGTGCCAATGGCCTCTTGTGGTAATTCATCTGAAAAAAAAAAATTGCATCCAATTTAAAAAAAAACTAAAATTTCGATTGTTTTACTATAAAATTTTTTAGATTTTTTAGTTTTAGTTTTAACTGGCCAGGTTAACGTACATTATTTTGTTGATTTACTTCAGAGCATGCACTAAATCAATCAAAGGACCTACTTACTTTGACTTGCTTTGGCAAATAATCCTGCTGCAACCTAATGACTTAACACTTGCGCAGCCAAACGAACTTTCATTTTTTGTTTGCCATTCGGTTGCAGGTGTTGTTCGGTAAGAGCAGAAGCAAATACGAAGTGCGGGTTTTTTTATCCAATTCATAGAACTCTTTAATATTTGGCAATACCTTAAAATAATAAATTGTACAAATTAATTTTATGGTAAGGTACGGCAATTATTGCACTTTATCATGTAATTGGCGGTATTTGAAGAATATTATTAATATTATATAGTGCATTTTTTAACATTAGTGCAACTAAACACCTACGTATGAATATGCAAATGTTACTTGTAATATTTAAATGGTTTCAAGACATTTCTATACCTTTATTTTTTTTATTTCCTGGATTAGTGTGAAATATTGTTGAAAGAGCTTTCAAAGAGCTGACGCTAGGCAAACAGAACAACTTTCTTAATAGCCCATAGCATGAATTTGATTTTTTGTAAATACCCAAAGCCAAAACTTTGTCATCAAGCGACCATCTCTTTCCAGTTAACTTTCTTGAAGTGTTTTTCAACTGATTTTGCAGTAAAAGATAAAACGAGCTGCTGAGTTTGCTCTTCATGATTTCATTTACCGAATCGTTTGATGCTAGAGTGTTTAATACTGCCCTTTTGCATCTTTTTACTTTTCTAAGTTTTTGTCTAAGTCTCATTATTTCAGACAAATTTTTTCTGCACCTTTTATACAGTTTTTGCTTTTTCGGTGTAAGTTCCAAGTATGTTTTAAAATCCAATTCTTTCAATAATCCCTTTTTCTGACAAGTTTTTGGATTTTCTATATCTTTGTCCTCATGCGATGTACTCGCCGTAATCTCCATAACATTATCCACCTTAACAGCAGACTCATCATTCTGAAACAGTAATTACCCAAAAATATTTATTGTGTTAAGACTTCTCATCATGTGTAAGGTTGGAAGCCGACTATGGATTTGAGCTTACCACAAAGGTAAATTTGTAAAAAAAACTGAGATAAATTTGGTGGTAAACAGAGAAATATGAAGAATTTAATGGAAAATGTAGAAGTATGGTTGTTGTAGTACACCTCTGCCAGCCCCTTAGCCCCTTAAGGAGAAATGTGTGACTATGTGTTATGTATGTAATAGTTGTTCCATGTAATATCCCTGCTTTGTAATTTATTTATATAGTATTGTATGGTGTTGGCTGCCCATGTGTATAACTATCATAATAGGTAGAATGTCTGAGATGTATAAATAAATTACATAGGTGCATTGAAAAAAAAACATAAATAACATCAAAATAGCAGCTCACCTGAGATCTTGGGTACATTGGTGTTGTGTTTGCATATGATGTAGTCACATTAACTTCTATTACCACAGGAATTTCAGACCCATCATCCTGAAAAAGAAATTTACCAAATGTCAATTTGGTGACAGTAGATATTGTTAAAGGTGCTCCTAATCGGACAATATTTTCAATGCAAAGTGTTGAGCAATATTGCCCGACCATCATCAGCCATACTAAAAATATGGCCAGCCACATTCAAACGTTGCATGGCAACATTTTTATATATGTCCGGGCCAGACTCAAAATGCTGTTGTCTATTGCACACTATACACAATATTGCCGGGCAACAGTAATGCAGCCACTCATTGTGTGAAAATATTGCCTGTTTAGGAGCAGCCTAATGTTTGCTATTATAACATCCAAGGCTATTTTGAAGCAAGCAAAAATATAACAATAAAATACTCACATAGGAGGCTTGAGCTTCTTCGGGTGTATTATATTGTTCTTATCTTAGTTGATGTAATATAATTTGAGCATCAATGGGAATCGCAAACTTATTTAGTCTCTTCCTGTCGCTACTAGTATATGATGAATCATCGAAATGTTTGCCACAAAGCAATTTATGTTACTTGTACAAGTTTTGCAATTATTTATCAGATGTCTAATCATCATTGGTAAAACAAAATTTTGCCCAAGTTTTTGCCCTGTAATATAAACAAACACTGTAAATATAGATAACCTAAATGTGCTCCGGTAAAGGTTGTGACAGTCCTCAGATATCAAAAGTAGGTCTAGATTAGTACATGATGATGAAGGAAAACCAGAGTATAGATATGTAGGTAGTTACTTACTTCAGAGATCCATCGCGTTTTGAAGGAAGTGGAAACCTGTGGAATATCAAAGAAGAATCTGCTCTTGAAGATATACCGCACTTGGCACATTTTGCTATGGCGTTTCCAGACATTGTGGAAAAACAACAATTAATCGTCGCGTATACAAATATAGTCAGTTAAAGCATAATCATAAGAGTCTCTGTCTCTGAACGTTAAATTATAACACGTAAACACAACACAAAAGCGTCAATTACCGCACGCAAATCTCTCAGATTATTTCACAAAAGCGTCTATTTCGCATAATTATTAGAGTCTCAGTCTCTGAACGTTATAACATGTAACACAACACAAAAGCGTCAATTCTCGCACATAGAATGATATATATTATATGGAATATACTTCATATATAGATGAAATATGGAATATATTTCACGCAAATTCACGATTTTTAGAAATTCAAACAAACAACTGAAAACCGCTTGAATTCAAAGTTCAAAATGGCAGTTCACGATTCACGAATCACGGCAGTTGGCACCTGCAGTGCTGCCAGACAGAAAAACCTTTAAAGCACTAAATTTGTACAAAAATTGAGATATTCTTGAATTATTTAGGTGGTTGGCTATTATGGAAAATAAAATACTTTATTTAATTGAGAACACGTATAATTGATCAGAGACATCTTTTTACCAAGAGACCGGAAGCAAAACTTATTTTAAATATATAGACAAAACCACAGATACTATTAGGTCTGTCAAAATTACCACAGATAATCTTTACATAATTAAATCTACTTTAACACAGACAACTCTTATAAATGTTTGTTGCTTTCTTCACCCCCAACAAATATTTACCTATCAGCGCTTAACAATACAAATCAAAAACAAAACATTTACTACAGCTGATACAAAGTACTAACTAAAACACTATTACACAACTTGGCTATCTGTGATTGTACAGTTTACACTTTATCAATGTACCAATTTTCATTGTTAATTAATTTACAAATAAACATTACTCAAACAAACTAATATAGAATAACTTATAACTTACTTAATTACTCTAAAACAGTATAGGTACCTAGTTAAAACAATATTCTTTTCTATATATGTACCCACTAAAACAGAAGCAGAGCAGTGTTATTATGTGCTAATTATTTAAATCAAAATATTATTTTTAAATTTTTCAAACATTGTTTTACCCAATGGTTTAGTTAGGAGATCTGCAATATTATCTGAAGTACTTATATATTTCAATGAGGTTAATCCCTTATTTACTTGTTCAACAATGTATTTATATTTTATATCAATATGTTTTAATCTTTTGATATTTTCAGAATTATATGCTAATTTAATTACTGACTGATTGTCCTCATAGATAGTTATACTATTACACTTAATATTAAACTCATTCAACAGATTCTTTAACCAGTTCGCTTCAGTAATACATAAACTCAATGCAATATACTCAGATTCTGTTGAAGAGAGACTTATACACAATTGTTTCTTGCTATTCCACAAAATTACACATCCAAATAGTTTAAATATATAACCTGATGTAGATTTCCTATCTTGTATGTCACCAGCCCAGTCTGCATCAACATAACCTTCTACTAATGTATTGTTACAGTTGTAAATTAGAGAAAGTTGTAATGTACCTCTAATATACCTTAATATTCTTTTCAGACACTATAACAACTGACTGGCGCAATGTTGAAACCTACTCAAGAAACTCACTGCGACACATATGTCTGGTCTTGTACCGCAAGCTGCATATAATAAAGAACCTATTATTTGTCTACATTTTGTTTCAATTTCACTACTTTCAGACCGTTCTCTTTGTAATATTTGAAAATTAAAGTTTTGATCTATTGGGGTAGAAACAGGATTGCAATTTAACATTTGGTATCTTTTTAATATAGAGAGTAAATATTTTTCTTGGTTAAGAGTAGTTATACCACCTTCCTGTTTAATATTTATACCTAAGTAATTAGATGCCAATCCTAAATCTTTCATCTTAAAGGTTTGGCATAATTGATCCTTAAAACTTTGTAATTCCTGCTGATCTGATCCAAAATATAGAATATCATCCACATACAGTAATACATACATAAATTTACCTTTTATCTTTCTAAAGTATAAACATGAATCATTTTTAGACCTTAAAAACCCCTGTTTTGTAATAAAGCTGTCAAACTTCTCATTCCAATATTTTGGAGCTTTCTTTAAGCCGTACAGAGATTTGTTAAGTTTGCATATCTCTCCTGTATGTAATTTAATATACACTGTTTCCTTTATATCACCATGTAGAAACGCACCTACTACATCCATCTGATATACTAATTGTTTTAACTTGTTTGCCATGGCCATAAAAATCCTAAATGTTCCTAACTTAGCAACGGGTGAATACACATTTGAAATACCATCTTTTTGTTCAAATCCACGGGCAACTAACCTAGCTTTATACAATTTCCCTTCATCAGTATCCTAAATTTTGAAAACCCATTTGGTAGATATCACGTTTAGACCCTTAGGCATTTCACTCACCACTGTAAAAGTATTATTCACTTTTAATGTGTCCATTTCTCTCTGAATTGCTTCTTTCCATTTATCTTTATCATCCCTTGTCATAGCCTCTTCATATGTTAATGGTTCATTATATAATGACACAAGACCTGTTTCATATTCATCAAGCCACTGTGGCTTAACCTTCTTCCTTGATGGCCTACTAACTTCCTGTTCCTTCTGGATATTTTCTTCTATTTCTTGACCACTCGAACTCTGAGAACATCCTGGTTCGTTCAAATACTCTTGATCATTTAGAGAACATTCTGCTTCACTCTGTAATATATCATCTTGATTTTCTTGTTGTTCAATAGTTAAATCATGCATGGTCGTCGTATCCTCTTCATAAAAGCTGTGAAATTCATCATCTTGCCTTGTTTCATTTTGTTCTTCTAGATACTCTACGGGCCATTCGTTTTCTTCTAACATACTATGTTCTTTTGACAAGTATTTTCCAGTTTGTTTAATAAATACAACCTCTCTTTTAATTAAAACATCATTTTTATTTGGAAAGTAAATCCTATAACCCTTGGTGTTTTCACCATAACCTACAAAATAACCAACTTCAGATTTTGAATCCCATTTCAGACGCTTTTGGTCTGGAACATGAACTGAAACCTTTGAACCGAATACTTTTTATTGGTTTATGTCAAATATACCTTTATTTAACCATAATTCATATGGTGTTACTTCTTTGACCCTACTCTTACTAGTTCTATTCAAGACATAGACAGCTGTATTTACAGCCTCAGCCCACAAACTCTTGTCTAATTTTGAGCTTAGCAACATAGTTCTAGCAGCCTCTGTTACTGTCCTAATTTCTCTCTCCGCACATCCGTTTTGTTCTGGAGTATAGGCACAACTTGTTTGATGTATAATTCCCATACTATCTAAAATGGATTGCATCTTTAAGTTGACAAACTCTTTACCATTGTCAGATCTAATTATTTTTATTTTATGACCTAAGTTATTTGTTGTATATTGTAGAAATTTTTGAACATAATTTACAGTTTCTGATTTATTAACTAAGAAATAAACCGTCCTAAAACGAGAGTAATCATCCTTAATCAACAGATAGTAATGTGCACCACCTAATGAATTAACTTCCATGGGTCCGCACAAAATACAAATCCATATGTAAAATTTCTCCAGGTTGTTGACCTTTGACCTCACTCAAGGGAAATGGTTGTTTATGTAACTTACCTTTTAAGCAATCTTCACACGTAGACTCCTCACTACTAGATGATACCTTAATATTGCATCTTTTTAAGATATTTTTAACCTGTTCAATGTCTTGGTGGCCCATTTTACCATGCCACTCTAGCAAATTATCGCTCACTTTACCTACATATGCAATGTCACTATTCTTATATCTAAATTCCATTATATATAACTTATCTTTCCTAAAAGCTATTGCACTTGTTTTATGTTTATTATTTTTCCTGAAAATACAATTGTTTTTATTCATTTGTAACACATAACCCCTATCTGTAGCCGAGCTGACAGAGAATAAATTTAACTTCATATCTGGCACATATAAAGCACCATTTAAGCTTGTTTCTATCCATTCAGAACCATTATATGCCTCTAAATATATATCACCTTTACCTATTGCATAAATGACTGTACCGTCTCCTATTATTATTTGTTTAGGCAATGAGAAACTTTCATAATTCGTAAAACTTTTAATATTATGGCACATATGCTCTGAAGCGCCACTATCCATGATCCACAAATCCCTCCTTTGACATTGTGCATTCAAGGCTGGGGACATACTTACATGAAATGCATTATTACCTTTTTCGATATCATGAGATGCTACTTTAGAATGTTTCGACTTATTTTTAAACCAACATTCACTTATATTATGATTTGACCGTTTACAATAATTACAGAACTTATTTTTCTTATATGTAGATTGACCTTTAACACACTCACTTTTATAATGACCTTCAACACCACACTTAAAACACTTTCTTCCTTTCTTTACTGCTTTAAAAGCCTCCGAGGACAAACTCGTACTATCCTTCATCCGCATCTCCTCTACCAACAGCCTAGAGGATAATTCTTCATACGTTTGTCTATCCACAGGAACAGACTCCCAGGCAGAGACAAAGTGCTTGTAAGGTGCTGGCAGTGATGATGTAATTGTCGTGACTGCCATGCTCGATGGGATCTTAACACCTAGTGACTCTAAGGTAGCTAAGGTCTCCTCGAAACGCCCCAAAAAGTTTGCTACTGTGTCTTTTTCAGTGAATTTTAAATTATAGAACTTCTCTTGGGCAATATGGACTGAAAGATTCCCTTTTTGTTCAAACACAGTGTGTAACCTGTCCCAAATTTGCTTTGCATTTGTACAACTAAGTACTTGAGATATTGTTTTTTCAGCTAACCTGCCAACAATAATGTTTTGCGCCTTTGCATCGCTGTCTGCCCACGCTGCAAACTCTTCTTTGGCCTCTTCCGGCCTCGGACTGGAACCGTCCACGATGCCTAGGACACCTGCCGCCCTAAGTAGAACCTTGACTCGGAACTTCCACGCCGCCCATTGTGCTGGGTCACGAAGTTTGATCTCGTTGATAGCGTTCATGTTGATTACTTCCATTTTGATATGATTTTGAGCACGCTTGACCACGCGCCACGTGTCTCTTATTTGATGCTTTACCACACCGTATTTTCCGAGAATAGGCAACCAAATATATTCACTGGGGGATAAGCGTACACTGAGCCCATAACCTCTTGAATTATTTAGGTGGTTGGCTATTATGGAAAATAAAATACTTTATTTAATTGAGAACACGTATAATTGATCAGAGACATCTTTTTACCAAGAGACCGGAAGCAAAACTTATTTTAAATATATAGACAAAACCACAGATACTATTAGGTCTGTCAAAATAACCACAGATAATCTTTACATAATTAAATCTACTTTAACACAGACAACTCTTATAAATGTTTGTTGCTTTCTTCAGATATATGTATATTTTTTTCTTTCATTGCTTTAATTGTGGTTCACAATTATTATCAAATTAATTAAAAATTATTTTTAAATAATTTTCAAACTACGCATTTTGCTAAATACCTGAATGGCTTTTTTTGTAGAGTGCTGTCTCTGTCTTACTTTTCATTCCAAGGTCCAAGTCGTGTTGGCATTTGCTGGGATTGATCCTTCATCCGCATCTCCTCTACCAACAGCCTAGAGGATAATTCTTCATACGTTTGTCTATCCACAGGAACAGACTCCCAGGCAGAGACAAAGTGCTTGTAAGGTGCTGGCAGTGATGATGTAATTGTCGTGACTGCCATGCTCGATGGGATCTTAACACCTAGTGACTCTAAGGTAGCTAAGGTCTCCTCGAAACGCCCCAAAAAGTTTGCTACTGTGTCTTTTTCAGTGAATTTTAAATTATAGAACTTCTCTTGGGCAATATGGACTGAAAGATTCCCTTTTTGTTCAAACACAGTGTGTAACCTGTCCCAAATTTGCTTTGCATTTGTACAACTAAGTACTTGAGATATTGTTTTTTCAGCTAACCTGCCAACAATAATGTTTTGCGCCTTTGCATCGCTGTCTGCCCACGCTGCAAACTCTTCTTTGGCCTCTTCCGGCCTCGGACTGGAACCGTCCACGATGCCTAGGACACCTGCCGCCCTAAGTAGAACCTTGACTCGGAACTTCCACGCCGCCCATTGTGCTGGGTCACGAAGTTTGATCTCGTTGATAGCGTTCATGTTGATTACTTCCATTTTGATATGATTTTGAGCACGCTTGACCACGCGCCACGTGTCTCTTATTTGATGCTTTACCACACCGTATTTTCCGAGAATAGGCAACCAAATATATTCACTGGGGGATAAGCGTACACTGAGCCCATAACCTCTTGAATTATTTAGGTGGTTGGCTATTATGGAAAATAAAATACTTTATTTAATTGAGAACACGTATAATTGATCAGAGACATCTTTTTACCAAGAGACCGGAAGCAAAACTTATTTTAAATATATAGACAAAACCACAGATACTATTAGGTCTGTCAAAATAACCACAGATAATCTTTACATAATTAAATCTACTTTAACACAGACAACTCTTATAAATGTTTGTTGCTTTCTTCAGATATATGTATATTTTTTTCTTTCATTGCTTTAATTGTGGTTCACAATTATTATCAAATTAATTAAAAATTATTTTTAAATAATTTTCAAACTACGCATTTTGCTAAATACCTGAATGGCTTTTTTTGTAGAGTGCTGTCTCTGTCTTACTTTTCATTCCAAGGTCCAAGTCGTGTTGGCATTTGCTGGGAAGAAAGTTGACGGCCCCTGCACTGAGGCGTCTTTGAGCATGGCCATCTACCGACACGATTTGGCTCGTTGCGCGGCCGCCTCGTTTGGTTCAAGTCGCGGCAAGTGGTGGAGCCATAAAAAAGAAAGGTTGGGAGAGCGAGATTGCGTGGACTGTATTTAAATAGAATTATAGGCGGGAAGAAGAAGTTCAGAATATAAAGAAATGTTTGCGCACTATTTCACTGAATTTTATTTAATACAACAAAAATTACACCGTACTGCGTACACGTTCGTCGTTGACAGCAAATTCGATTAATAATCTAATGACAGTTGACAGTAACATTGCCAGTATACAATTCAAAAAATATATTTTAATTTATTTATGTTGTTGCCAACATAAGCTGCGGCCTCGAGAAACAATTTTTAATTAAGTAAAAAAAAACAACATATGGCATGTTAATTGTCTGCAAATGCATTACTATCATTACATTATAAATCAATACAAATATACACAAAAAAAAATTGAACTTATACACTTTAATGCGTCTAGATATAAAGTTAGCGGTAAGTATATAATTTTAAGTTTGCTTACACAGATATGTATATGTACTTTGATAATTATTGTTACAGAATTTGTTTTTATATTAATTATAATTTTTACTTACACAGTAATATAATAAATTTTTACAACAATTATAACTTTTGCAACAATATAACAATCATAACTTTTGCTTGAGTAATATTTTAAATATGCCTATAAAACAATAGGGAAGTAACATTTTAAAGAAAAGTTTTAAATTTGTACAACATTTGACACAGTAATATTTTAAATACAATTCCGCTTATCAGTACTACAAAAAGAAAGCAATATTATAACGAATAGGGTTTCACCCACGTAAAAAATAAAGAAACATTAGATTTAAGTAAGACAAGTTCCCATTTTCTTACATTTATAATATATTATATATATAGATTACATTAGTCTTATTTTGATATTTTAGCTAATGAGATAGTTAATATAGTTAATGCTATATATGTACTTATAAAATAATAGGTTAAAAAAAAGTAGCAATCAAACCTATCTTATATTTTAGTGTCTATAGGTAAAGGGCAGATTTTCGATATAGACCTATTATGAATATGACCATTGGGAGTTTTAAGTGCAACAGCCCTGACACAACCATCTTTACCAGGAAAAGTAGCTGTTACTCTAGCCATGGACCAGTGGAGAGGTGACGAGTTGTCATCACGCAGTAGTACTAAGCTACCTACATTTATATTTGATTTAATATCACGCCATTTTGGCCTGCTTTGCAAAAGAGACAGATAGTGCTTACTCCAGTACCTCCAAAAGTTTTGCTTCATCTGAACAGTTAACAACCAGAATTTTAATAAGCTTATTGGGCTATCTTTGACGTCATGTTCTGGGTACGTATTTAGAGGAGCACCTGTTAGAAAATGTCCTGGGGAAAGATATGAAAAATCATTAGGATCTGCGGAAACGGCAGTCAGTGGCCTTGAATTGAGAATACCTTCTATTTCGTTTAAAACAGTATTTAGCTGTTCGTAAGTAAGTAACGCTTTACCGACCACTCGCTTGAGGTGGTGTTTGGTACTTTTAATACCACTTTCCCAGAGTCCTCCGAATATCGGGCTGTAACTTGGTATGAAGTGAAAATTGATACTTCGCGCCGATGCGAAAGATTGCACTTGATATTGATGACTCTTAGAATTTTGCAATCGGTACAATTCATCTAATTGGTTCCTTGCCCCCTTAAAGGTAGATCCATTATCGCAGTGTACATCACTGGGCAGATTTCGTCTCGCGATAAAGCGCTTGAAACAAGCGAGGAACGTTTCGGTCGTTAGATCAGGGGCGAGTTCCAGATGAATAGCTTTCGTTACAAAGCAAATAAACAAAACAATGTAACCTTTTGTTATAACTGGTTTCCTAATGCGACTGTTTTTTACTGAGACCGGCCCAGCGAAGTCTACTCCAACCTTTTGAAACGGGCGGCATGGATGGACTCTATGCGCGGGCAAGGAACCCATTAGCTGAGTTGCAGCGACAGCCTTCAATCTGAAACAGGTTACACATTTATAAATTATCTTTTTTACTGTACGTAATCCGTCTATAATCCAAAATCTTTGTCTGAGGGAAGAAAGTAATAATTTTTGCCCTGCATGTAATAACTTTATATGTTCATCTCTAATAATAATCAAAGCAGTAATTTCTGAAGCTTTAGGTAATATTGCAGGATGTTGGCCTGTGTAGGGGATTGATGCGTTTTGTAAACGGCCACCTACTCGCATCACACCATTCGCATCCAGAAAAGGAGTCAATGCTTTTAAATTACCTGTTAGTCCCTTTTGACACTTAAGAGATTTAATTTCGGCAGAAAAATATTGCTCTTGTTCATGTTTAACTATCATCATCAATGATCTATTAATTTCAAAAGCCGTTAAGAAACCTTGTTGCTTATTGGCTTGAGGTTTAATATTTTTACAAAACCTAACTACATATGCAAGCACACGAGTCATTTTGTTTATACTAGAAAACTTTTTTAGCCTTTCAAATATATTGGAATCAGTTGTGGTAGTAGCAGCACATAAAAGACTACCATTGGTCTGCAAGCCAGGCAGATGTGTTGGCGCTGCTAATGCACCAAATGATTCAAATGTATGACATTTGTTTTGCAAGAAGGGTGGACCGTGCCACCACAACTTGTGGTCCTTGAGCTCATGGGGTTGAAGACCTCTGCTGAGGCAATCAGAAGGATTGTCCTCAGTATTTACATATTGCCAATGGCAGTTGTTTGATAGCTCCCTTATTGCTCTAACCCTATTTGCAACATAGGTTTGTAACTTTGCGTCATCGGTTGTAAGCCACGACAAAGCTATTTGCGAGTCAGAGAAGAGGAAAGTGTTATTAATATTTATTTTATTACTAAGAGTATTAAGTACCTTTTTACATAATTTAGCCAGTAATAGCGCTGCGTTCAACTCTAGCCTAGGTATTGTTAGTTCTTTTCCGAGTGGATTTATCCTCGACTTCGAACATAGCAACTGGACGAGCACATTGCCTTGACTGTTGATAGATCGTAAATATAAGCATCACCCGTAGGCCACGGAAGAGGCGTCAGCGAAACCTATCAGCTGTGTGGTGATGGTGTCTGGTAGTTTAACACAGCGGGGAACGCTGAGTGGCTCCATCTGTGTCAAGCCCCTAGCAAAATCGTCCCAAGAATGGCGTATGTCATCTGGGGGAATAGAGTCCCAGCTAGTATTAGTAGCCCACAATTTTTGCATGATTACCTTTGCATGAACAAATATTGGCCCTATAAGTCCTAATGGATCGTAGAACTTACTTATGTAACTAAGTATATCGCGTTTCGAGTCATTTCGACTAATATATGAATCGGGGCATGTAGTTTTGAAAACATCTTTTTCAATATCAAATGTGATACCTAATGTTTTTAAATACGTTTCATGTTTTTGCAGGTCTAGCTCATTTACATTTTGACAAATTTTATTTACATTCTTTAGGACTAAATTGCAGTTGGATGCCCACTTGTGGAGTTCGAACCCTCCTATAGAAAGTAACTGAATTAATTCCGTTTGCATTTGGAGCAGTTGTTCTTCTGAACAGCTGTTTGCCAATATGTCATCTACATATGTATTATTTTCTAAAATTGAAGATGCTAGTGGAAACTGATCTTTATACCTGGCAGCGAGCTCTATTAAGCAACGGGTGGCTAAGTATGATGATGATTTTAGCCCATAAGTGACAGTTTTAAGTTGTATGCACCTAATATCTTGTTCGGGAGATTCGCGCCATAAAATATTTTGTAGTGATCTATAAGACGGGTCTAAATCAATACACCTAAACATTTTTTTTATATCGCAAATAAAGAAAAAAATTTCTAGTCTGAATGCAATAAGCGTATCAAAAAGATCCTTTTGCACCACTGGACCGTTGAGTAAAATATCATTCAAAGAAATTTTTTACTAGTTTGCATCGATCCATCAAAGACAACTCTAAGTTTGGTGGTGACAGTATTTTGTTTAATTACTGCATGGTGTGGTAGAAAATAAACTGGGTCCTTAGACATATCATAACTATTTATATCGCAGTATTCACCATGATTTAACTCTAAATATTGATCAATAAATTTTTTATACTGATAGAAAAGGTTTGGATCAGTATGTAATCTTTTTTCTAAGTTAAGAAATCTTTTGTAGGCCAAATGAAATGACTCCCCTAGCTCAGAGTTAACTTGTTGTAATGGAACTTTAATAGGCATTGAAACTTGAAATTTATTATTCTCTAGTTTAGTAGTTTCATTAAAAAGTTTTTCACAATATTCATGCTCTGGCAATTTATCAGGAAATATTTCAGGCACCTGTTCGGTTTTCCAAAAAGAACTCAAAGAATCGTTCAAACTATCGTTACATTTATGACAAAATAAGGATACAACCTTGTTAGACTTTTTATATCTAATTGCTGCACTGCAACTGCGGCCAGCAACAGTGTGTCCGAAGGATGTGTGGACTATGGTTGGTACATTGGAGTGCATGGTGTCCACTGTCTCAGGACACTGGCCAGAGGGAGAAGCTTTCCCTTCAGGCTGTGATAGCAGGACAATACATGCATGTTGCAGAAGCAGGATTTGCAGCTACAGCGTGGCTGGCAAGCCGCTGTGGCTGTTGCTTCTGTTGAGTGAAGCTGCTCCCCGTTGAGAAGTTGTCCAAAGCTAGCGCTCGTTTTTCCAGGTAACTCAGAAACTCTTTAATAGTGGGACGAGAGTTGTTATCCCTGTCCATCTGGAAAGCTCGACTGGAAAAGGAGTCCAGCTTCCGGGTTAGAATACATACTATAATGCTGTCCCAGGAGTCCACTGGTTCGTCGAGGTTTTTGAGTGCAGCCAGGTGTTGCTTCACCTCCGAAATCATATTTCGCAGAGTTGAAGTAGTTGACTTTGTCATAGCAGGCAAATCTAAAAGTGTGTAAACATGTTCATGAACTATTTTTGTTTTATTGTCGTATCTTTCCTGTAAAAGTTTCATAGCCTCTGTGTAACTTACATCTTGTAAAGGTAAATTGTTAATTAATGCATGTGGCTCCCCACTTAAAAAGCCTTTTAAATAGTAAAGTTTTTGCACTGGTGTTAGAGAAGTGTCATTATGTATCATAGCGTTGAAAATGTTAATGAATTCGTAGTATTCAGTGTACTTACCAGTGAATGTAGGTATGATTACATTAGGAAGCTTTATTTTGGAGGTACATGGAGCAGCTAATTGCATTGCAGACTTGTTTAATAAAGTGTTAAATTTAGTTACTAGGTCTAGATAAGTATCCTCAATTAAACTAGAATCTTCGGAGTCGTTTATGTCGACAGATAATATTTTGATGCAATATTCATTGTATTCAAAGAAAACTGATTCTAGCCTAGCGAGTGATGCTCTAATTTTCTCAGGAGTAGCATCATTGTATAGTTCTGCGTCCATGTTTTTCTTAAATTTCGTTATTGAGGCCTTTGCGTAGCCTATGACTATTTACTATTACTAATATTACACTTTTACAGTCTTTTAATAGAAATAAATAACTTGCGACAATAAAAAATCGAAAATTGCACAGTTTTCACTCACGATCGGGAAGATAGATAGCACAAAATGGCGGAATGGCGGGTTTTGAGCGTCGTCGCGTAGCGTTGTTGCGCTTGCGGTGTCTCACGAGAGTAGTCGAAGTACGCCGAAGCACAGCCGAAGGCAGTTATCTCGCTCGCACAGTCGTCTGGACGTTCGCTTCGTGATTGGATCGTGGACTGTGGAGTGACGTAGTATTGCCAACTGAAGAGATTTGTTCGCAGCTGGAAGATCGATGCGTACGATTGGTGCTCGAATCTCGATAGATTGCGAGATCCGAAATAGATTTAAGATCCAAAATGGCTGACTGACCTTTGAATTTTGATACAATGGATAATAGTTGCAGCGATGAAAATGCGATGATTTTTTTTTTCTAGACTAAATTTATTCTGAATTGTTTCTTCTGCAGAGTTCTTTCGCTTTGTTCTGGTCGCCGAAGAAATCTCGCGTAGTTTGCGTGGTAGCACGGAGAGACGTGGCTGCGCCGCTGTTGTAGGAATTAATTCCTGTTCTTGCAGAGCACATGAGGGCGCGTATCTATTTGCGTGGTAGCACGGAGACACGGGTTTTTTCGATGCAAATTTGATTAATAATCTAATGACAGTTGACAGTAACATTGCCAGTATACAATTCAAAAAATATATTTTAATTTATTTATGTTGTTGCCAACAGCAAGCCTCGACTCGCGGCACGGTCTCCAGTAGATCTGCCTCGGATCGAGGCAGCCGCTCGGCCCGAGGCTGCTTCAAATGGATACCCAGCCTATGACTTATACCAAGGAACAAATTAGTTACTGTAAACAAATTAGTCCTGGGTTGCCAGGACAATTTTACAAAAGCCTACTACATTTCTTGAAATTCTTGAAATTAATAAATTAAGAAAATAAGTAACCTCTCCCCAGTACGTTGCAGTAAATTAATTTAAAATGTAATTTATTTATTTGCATGACTTTTTGTTTATTTAAAGTAAAAACCTACCCTACACGAGCTTACATTTATTATATTCTGATATTCGCGCGTCACACACGTAGCTATAATATATATTAATATGCCTTACTATAATATATATTATAGCAAGCTACCACACACGGAGACGATGCTATAATATATATTTTGCCTTCATTTCATTGATGGCCGGCCAAGCGTTTGCACGCGTTTAAAATACAGGGTGTTTTGATTACTAATTAGATAATTATGAATTCAACAAGTACATGGTTATTGGATTTAATTGACAGTTCTTCAGAGGACGATTCCGATGCCGCTTTTAATATGTTAGTTGCCCTATCAGGCTCAAAAACTAGAACTAAATGGATTGAATCGCATATAAAGAATAAAAAAACTCGTAGCGAATTTAATTTGTATCGTGAACTATCCTCAAAAAAATTCGCTCAATATTTTAGGAGTTCAAAATCGTCATTTGTAGATCTTCATAAATTAATAAAAAACGATATAAGCAGAAAAGACACAGTCATGCGCAAAAGTATTAGTTCTGAAGAACGACTTGCTGTGTATTTAAGGTAAGTAAAACATTTTAAAAACTTTTAAATCAATCTTTTATTTTCTATAAAGTTAAGAAAGTAAATTGCATTTAAATACTTAGTTAAAATCACTGAGGAAATTTCTAATATTGAGAGATGGTTCTGCCGATTCAGTCATTTGTGGTACCAAGGGTGTACGCGTTGTGTCGTCGGAAGAATTATTATACTCTTCAGCTCTTGGTGAGGTATAAGATGTGTAATTAGTAGTATGTGGTGGTGTTGGACTTTGTATAGGGCTATAGACGTCAGCTCTTTGTGAGGTGTAAGATGTGTATATTTGATGGAGAGCGTACTACAAGAATTAGAGTTAAAGGAAAAACCCAAACAAATCTACAATTTGGATGAAACGTCCATTTGCAATGACCCAACTAAGGGTAAAATTATAGGAAAAAAAGTAGGTTTTAAGGCCACTAGAACAACCAGCGGACCTGGACGCAATAATACAACCGTTCTTTTAGCTACAAATGCTTGCGGTGACAAAATTCCTCCACTGATTATATTCCAGGGAAAGTTTCTCTGGAATCAATGGTTTTACGCCGAGGAAAAAGTTAAAACCACTTACGCGGTAAGCGACAAGGGCTGGATGGAGACTTCTATTTTTGAGAAGTATATGAGAGATGTTTTTGTCCCCGCGATAGGTCCAGAGAGAACACCAGACCTGACAGGTGACCAGTTGGAATACGAATCATGAATCCGTATACGCTGTCGGCGCCCACGCAGGTAACTAAGAAACCAGTTGACTACTTTAGGAGATATGTTAAGAGAACTTTGTGTAGCAAGTAAGATGTCAAAATCAACAGAATTAAAGGCATTACTAAAATCCAGCCAGGTAAGTACTGTGACTTCCTGTTTATCCACTCCATTGCGAATATCATCAGTGATATTAACTAAAGCAGTAGTCGTACTATGCCCAGGACGGAAACCAGATTGGATAGGACTTAGGACGTGGTGAGCAGAGAGGAAATAATTTAGCTGATGGAGTACTAAACGCTCAAGTACTTTCGATAGAAATGGAAGGATTGATATAGGACGATAGTCATTATAATTAACAGGATTGGAATTTTTAGGTAGTGGTACAATTTGAGCATCTTTCTAGGACGAAGGAAATTCACAGGAAATAATAAGAGTGATTAAATATATGCGTTATGATAGGACATAAAATATCAAGGATAGGTAGGATCATCTTACGACTAATACTATCAGCACTTACCGCATCAGATTTTATTGTAAGTATGTTTCTTTTAACATCACTTTCAGTAAAGTCACTAAAAACTAATTGTGGAATATTTGGAGGGGATAAAGTTGAAAATTGATTAAGGGTTTGTTGCTTAATAGTACTGTCCATGGTACTTGAAGTAGAGAAATGCTTGTTAAGCTCATTAAATTAAGATTATTAGGATTTACGCATTATCGTGCTTTTCCGACTCCCAATGATTTCAGAAAAGACCAGACTTTGGATGAGTCATTTTCCTCAATCGTACCTATCGTACATCTCTGGACTCGATTATTTCATTTGTTTTAGGATCCCATAGTCTGTAACCTGAGCCGCAATATCCAATCATAATCATGGGCTTCGCTCTTAGTTCCAATTTGGTTAACCTTGGTAGAAGTACACACCATGCCTTCGAGCCAAGAACTCTTATTTTATCTAGCTGACTCTTTCCATACCATACTCTTGCCGGTGTGTCACCTTCTAGTGCTTTTGAAGGTGATCTATTTATGACATATGCTGCACACCTCATGGCTTCACTCCATAGATACTTTGGTAGATTTGTCTCCAGCAACATAGCTCTTACTCTATCTGCTAGTGTCCGATTCATCCTCTCGCATATTGAATTTTGTTGTGGAGTATAACTACAAGTAGTTTCCTGTACTATACCATTTTCTTCATAGAATAGTTTTAGATCATCATTCACAAATTCTCTGCCTCTGTCGCTTCTTATTCTCTTTACATTAATATCATTATTTCTAAGTCTTCTTATGTATTTTATTATATAATCTTTTGCTTGATCTTTTGTTTTTAGTAAGTGAACCTCCATAAAATGTGAATAATCATCTATTATTGTAAAATAGTACTTTTCTCCATCTTTACTTATTGGTGTTATCGGGCCACCAATATCACAGTAAATCAACTCTCCTATTTTCTTTGTTCTTGGAATTGGGGTTGGACGAATGAACAACGGGTTCCTTTAGCTTCCATACATATTGTGCATCGTTCTTTAGATAACGGTAATCCTAGTATCTTCATACCTTGATAATTTAAGTGTCCCATTCTCCTATGCCATAAATTATTTTCTGTCTTCTCTGTTATTAATATTTTTTCTCTGTTTAACTTTAAATTTAATGTATATAGTTTTCCATCTATATCACTTTTAATTTCTATTTTTCCTCCACAAATACTGACACCTGTTTTATGAAATATAACTTTTAGGCCTTTCTTCTTCAACTTTAAAACAAATATAAGATTGTGTGACAGTTTCTCCATAATAAGACAATCTTTTAGTGAAATTTTTAATCCTTGACTACATATTCCTGATAAATTACCTTTCCTTTTAGCTGATAACATATTTCCATTTGCAACTAAAACTTTAATTTCTTGTATCTCTTGTATATCAGTCATATATTTCTCATATTCTATACTAATCATATGGTTCGATGCTCCCGAATCTATTACAAATTCTATCTCATTTTGATATGTAGCTGCTGTATAAGCTTGAGAAGCAATGAATGATATAGCTTTTTCACTATCGTTTTCTTCTCCTAAATATGCTCGGGGTCTATTATTTTTTTCTTTTGTTGTCCTCTGTAATTTCCTCTACCTCGCTTTTGTGGATTTCTTGTCCTGGCTCTGTTTGTACAATTTCTGGCTATGTGATTCGGCTCACCACATGAAAAACATTTTATAGAGTTGCTTTCAAATACATATTCTTGTTTACTTACTTTACTTTCTTAACTTTGCTTTTCTTTAAGCTCGGCATCTAAAAACTTACTTTTTACAAAATCTATTTTAAGTTCCATGTTTGAAGTTTCTAGAGCAGTCACTATGGATGGGTTTGCTCCTTCCATACTAATTAATAACTGGCATACTTTATCTTTCTCTGTCATTTTTGTGCCGTTCGACTCTATCTCTCTAATTATTTTGTCAAATCTGTTAAAGTGTCCCTCAACACTATCATGCCTTTTACATTTTAAATTAATTAGGCTCCTCCTTAAATAAAGATTCGAAATTGTTGATTTTCGTTCAAAAACATTTCTCAAGTTTTCAATCATTTCATATGCTGTCTAGATTCTTTTACATATTCCAAATGTTTGTCTGAAAGTGCTTGAACGATGATGTTGCGAGCCTTGGCGTCCGATTTCTTTAAATCTGCATCTTTCAAATCTGTTTTCTTACGTATTGCATCCACACACCCTTTTTCATCCATGGCAATCTCTAATTGTGGTATTTGGTTCACCGCATGTGCCATTGCTTTTATTTCCTTTGTTTTATATCCTTGCTTTCGAATAAAAATGTGGACCAACTGGGTGCTTACACGTTTGTCTTAACCAAGCCTTACTTTAGACCATCACTGCCCTACGATGTCATCTGACTGAATTTTAACACTTTTTGTAGTCTGGGCCCATAACCTAATGAATTTTATGATGCACAATGAAAACCTCTATTTATTATTCAGTATTCTTTATTTCAGTACAAGTAGACACAGTAACAAAGACGTTATAATCCATATATTGCTAACCTCACATAAAAACGGAACCGGAAGACAATTGTCTATTCTTACATTCTACACTTACAGTAGATGTCAACCTGCCACAGATACATTTCCAACACACCACTTTACTCCTCAAGTCAACATCACCATGTAACGCCATAAATTGTTTAACCGACGTCAGGGAACAGAAAAATCCATTGATGATTACGTCACTGACCTAAAGAATATAAGCAAACAATGTGAATTCAAAGAATTAGAAGACTCAATCCTAAGAGACATATTTAGTTGGAACCTTACACCTCAAAATCAGTCCATTAAAGAAAAAATATTACTAAAAAAGCCACATACGTTCGAAGCAGCTATAAACATTGCTAAATGTACTAAAATAACAAAAATACAAGCGATAACCATTTAGGTATATGTACTATGTACTAGAGAAGGCACCGCGACGCAAATTGTTCCGCTACGCATTGAGGTCTAGTGGAGCACAACGCCTCAGTCGTGTTCGGACTTTCGACTGGACGCTACATGTGTATCGTAAATTTAAAGTCGACAAAATGCCTTCATGCGCAATAAAAGATTGTAGCAACCATTCTAGAAAGATATCAAAGGGTCAAGGTGTGACATTCCACCGGTAAATGAACGAAGAATCACTTGTTTTACGCTAATTTATATTAATTTTTAATGTCACTACGCAAAAGTCGCCACGCGCCATTTTTAGCTCATATCATAGATTAGATCTCGCAGATTCGACACTTAGGTATTATAATTTATATATTTAAGTATAAATATTAAGTAATATTATTATTAATGGCATTATTTTATTAGTTGTTTAATTTTAACAATGTAATGTCATGACATGAATTTTATTTTGTTAATTTTATTCTTAGGGAACTTCTTAAAAGTTTTTTTAACTTTTACATATATTTTAGGTATAACATAAAGATTTTATGCTCATTTTTAGGGTTCCGTAGCCAAACGGAACACTGAAACTGATTTAATGGGCAAAGCTGAGATTGTAGAGCTGCATAAATTTTATCTACAGAAAAAAAAAACAGAACAAGCACCAGTTATTATATTCAGCGCCGCTGCGAAAATTTGCTCTGACCATGCACTATTATTCACCATCTGGTTACAAATATGTCAGAGAAACTTATGACAAAGCTCTTCCTCATACAAGAACAATTTTTAGATGGTATACAACAGTTGACGCGGAGCCTGGTTTCACAGCAGAGTCTTTTCGAATACTAAAAAAAAAATGTCAAGCAAATGAAAAACTTGTCGTATGCTCATTGGTGTTCGATGAGATTGCTATAAGACAGCAAAAGTTGTTTCATAAGAACGTCAAACTTGGCGCTGTAAATTTTGGAGCAGGTCCAATAAAAGGAGCAGAAGAAGACACGGTGGCAACGCAAGCCTTAGTTTTTATGCTTGTTTCTCTAAATGAAAGCTGGAAGTTGCCGGTGGGGTATTTCTTAATAGCTGAAATAACTGCAGAAAGTAAAGCAAGTTTGATAAATATATGTTTACAAAAGTGCCATGACGTCGAAGTAACAGTTGCAAATGTCACATTCGACGGGTGTCCGGCAAATTTAAAGAGCCGGCTGAGATTTTAGGATGCAATTTGTCCGATGTTAATTCTTTGAAGACTTACTTTTTGCATCCGATAACTTTGGAAAAGGTATGCATTTTTTTGATCCATGTCATGTTATAAAAATCATAAGAAACACATTCGAACAGAAAAGATTACTGTTTGATGAAAATGATAAATCAATAAAATGGCAACTATTGATAAATTTAAACAAACTACAGCAGGCTGAGGGCATTACATTTGCCAACAAATTATCACCTCGTCATGTGTTTTTGCGCCAACAAATTATGAAAGTCAAGCTTGCCACTCAGTTGCTAAGCATGAGTGTTGTAAAAGCGTTGACTCTCTGCGACGAAGCTCTCAAGTCCAAAAAATTTGAAGATGCCTCAGGAACAGTAACTTTCATAACAACGATGAACATTTTTTTTGATATAATGAACTCAAGAAAGTTTCATTTTTATGGTTATAAATGGCCAATAGACAACATAAATAAATATGAGATATTTTCATTCCTTAATCAATTAAAATCATATATAATTGAACTCAAATTTTACCTCAAAACAAAAAGAACAATGAGACGAAAACATCAGGCTCCCAGAATAGTTATGCAAATACACAAGAAGAAAGCCCTCGAAACGGTAAACAATAAAGGATTCCTTGGTGCAGTCATATGTATCGAATCGTTAAAAACGCTTTATAACCACTTAATTGAAGAGAAAAAAATTCTCCAATATATTTCAACCTATCGTCTGAGTCAAGACCATTTAGAGTTATTTTTCGGAATAATTAGAAAACACGGCGGTTATAATAATAATCCCAACGTTCTTCAGTTTAGAGCTGCGTACAAAAAATCACTTAACCATTTGGAATTGCGATCATCCTTTACTGGAAATTGTCTGCCTTTGGATATCGATCGATCGATCGATATACGGCCGGTTTCAATATGCGATCTCAATCCATTTTTACCGACCTGAGTTAGTGTTTGCGATCCGAATTTTAGAAAAACTGTTTCAATAAACGAACCATAGTATGATTATGGAATCCAATAATACAATCTATCCATCAGAGGGCACCCATCCGGATTCGAACAGTTTTCAGATCGTCCTCTGTTCGAAAATGACAGTTTATGCGTTTCAATAACCAATCTTTGACTTTGACATATCTCTTTTGCCATATCAAAGACCAAAATTTGATATCTCTCAAATTTGGCAGATTTCTTTGCGATCTTTTAATATTTATTCATCAATTACTCAAATTATTATCATCTTAAAACATATCGGGCGTTTAATTATAAAAAATGTATGATGATAGTGAAAGTGATTTGGAAGAACTTGAACAGATTTCAGATTAGGATGATGAAGACGAACTTCTTCCGGTGCGTCGTAAAACTTTTACGCGCATTAACCACTTGCACTCCCTTAATGAAGCAGAATTTTTATATAGGTTCAGAATAAACAAAGCCGCGGTAGAGTTACTTTTATCGGAAATAATGCCTTATATAAAAGTCACTTCAAAACGGTAAGTAAACAATATCTGCTTATTATAGGTACTCTATCACGTACAATGTACATACATGTGTGGCGTGTACACGTACTGTATAAAAAAATATAGTTTAAGTATGGAAGGAGTTTGTTATCTGTCATGTGTCAGAGATTGGTATATATGGCAGTTGATTTGTAAAAAGATAATAAAAAATATAAAATATGTTAATATTGTTAATGGAAGGAAATACAACGTAATTTACTTATTCGAGGATTTTATTTAACCACTAAACCAACACTCGCACTACATCAAGCCCGGTGCCTTTCCCTTCCAAATTGGTGACCACGACGTGATCGCCTCGTGCTTACATCGGGCCCTGGTGTTGGTTTCCACATTGTCTGCATGAGTATTGATGTGCCATCGTGTCGCCTGGATGTTGCAGGATATGTTGTGACGTTCTTCACCCGCTTATTGACTCTAGTGGTGTTGGGTACATACTTACCATAATCCTGCCGGTAAGGCGTTTGACGTGCTACTGAGGCGTGGAGCTACGCATAACGAGGTACTCGCTGTTCATTAACTCCCTACGACTTCCCTGGAAGCGCATCGTCGATACATACCAAATTCATCTCGTATTTAGAACATTTTATGCAAAGGTTGCTTAGACAGTGCCCAAACCCCAGAGTGTTATCTGCCTAGTGTTGACTCACATATAAAAAACTGTTTGTGATCATACTAATTAACACCCCAGTGCTTTCTCCATCAATTACATGTGGATTTATTGGACATTGTTTTGTAATTTTTAAGAAGAATAACCTTATATTTTGTTCAATTGCATAACTCATTTTTGTAATCTAATAACAATAGTTGCCTGTTAGTTATTATGACTGGGCAAATTTGTTTGTTAATAAGTTAAATAATAATAATGAGTTAAATTTAGAGTATAGTTTCAGAATATTTAAATATTTTTGTTGTAAATTTTACTACAATTTCCCACGGAGGGAGTATTCTGGTAATTTCATACAAAAGAGCCTTATTCTGGTAATTGTACATTATTATTCCATACATTTTATTTTTTGCGCTTGTTTTATTATTATTAAATTTTTACATTTTATGTGTGTCCATTGTATATTGTGTGATTTTTATTGTGCATTCTAATTTAATTTATTTTACACTGTGTTTTTACTGTGTGGTACCGGTCGTGTGGTATATATTTTCTTTATTATGACGGAAGCTTTTGCCGAGGTTAAGGAGCAGTTAGAGCGTGTAATGGCCGAGAAAGCAGTTCTTGAGGAAAAGCTTAACCAGTTTCCTCAAAGAGAAGCTGAAGTTAACGCTGCTTCCATCAAACTTCCTCCATTTTGGCCCGATAAACCTGCGGTATGGTTTGTCCAAGTTGAGGCTCAATTCCAAATTGCCGGTATTTGGGCCGACATCACTAAATATAATTATGTTGTTGGTCAGATTGATTATCGACTTGCAGGCGAAATCGAAGACATAATTACTCAACCCATAGAAAAAGGCAAACAATACATTACATTAAAAAACGCACTCATTAATAGGTCAGAAACAGAAAACCGTCCCAGTTTCTCCGCCATTTAAAATCGTTAGCTGGTTCTTCACCATTGGATCAAAATATTTTACGGCAGCTGTGGATCAGTCGCCTTCCTCAGGATATTCAGGTACTATTAGTTTCGCAAGCGGACGACTTGAGTTTAGAGAAGTTGGCCGACCTGGCGGACAAGGTCATTGACCTTACTGGCCGGTCACGTGCTGTTCACTCTACAGCTGCGCCTCCACTGGATCTAATCGCCGATTTGGCTTCTAAGGTATCTGAACTTACAAAGCAAGTTCACGCTCTTTCCACCAGAGGTCGCAGTCGTTCTCGTAGTCGTGCCAGCTCTAGAAGGCGATCATCACAAGCACCCTCACCAGCCGCTGGCAAGCATTGCTGGTATCATAAACGCTTCGGGACCCGCGCTTCTAAGTGCATTCCGCCTTGCAATTGGGCTTCGGAAAACCCGAGAAGCAATCAGTAGCGGCGGCAACCGATTGCTACAATGTCAGCCGCCGCCTCTTTGTCACCGACCAGGTGACCATACGTCAATTTCTTATTGACACAGGTTCCGATTTGTGTTGCTATCCGATCAGCTGGCTCCCGCGTCGTCGAGAAAACTCAGACTATGAGCTCAGTGCTGCTAACGGTAGCAAAATCAAAACATACGGTATGGTTAACCTACGTCTAAATTTGGGGCTGCGTCGCGATTTTATCTGGCAGTTCGTCGTTGCCGACGTCCAGAAGGCGATAATAGGAGCCGATTTTTTGGCACATTATCATCTCTTGCCCGACTGCCATAGAAAAAAGCTTATAGACAATAAAACCGGATTATGCTCCATGGCTACCTCGGCTATGGTTGAGCAACCGAGTGTGAAGGCTGTGGTCGCTGGAAGCTCTATTTACGCATCAATTTTAACTGAGTTCCCTGATATCACTCGACCACCTGGCCTACCCAGGGTTGTCAAGCACAGCACTGTGCACTATATTAAAACCACAGACGGTCCTCCAGTGTCGTGCCGCCCTCGCCGTTTAGCACCTCAGAAATTATCTTCTGCTAAGAAGGAGTTCGAGGACATGGTACGCTGTGGCACTGCAAGACCATCTAAAAGTGCATGGTCTTCTCCGCTTCACATGACCCCTAAAAAAGACAACACTGTCCCTGCGGCGATTATCGCGCACTGAACGCCAGGACTGTGCCGGACAAATACCCAGTTCGTCATATTAATCATTTCGCGAACAACTTGTCCGGTGCAAAGGTCTTCTCTACTCTAGACCTTGTCAAAGCCTATCATCAAATTCCCGTGTTTAAACATGTAAGTACGTCTGTTTACAGTACTCAATCAATAATATATGTGTGAGGATTTACATATTATTAATTAAACTATGTTTATTCTTTCCAGAAATAATGGGGTTTCACCGCTTCACCAACTCTTGCTCACACTTCGGTTTTATGCATTGGGCACAATGCTTATTGCTGTAGCGGACTTTGTAGGAGTGTCAAAGTCAACAGCATGTAGAATAGTTAAAAATACATCAAAAGCAATTGTAAAGCTATATAACAAGTACATTTATATGCATCAAAACAGTGTGGTTAAATTTTATCAAATAGCCCGATTCCCACGCGTCCTTGGTGCAATAGACGGTACTCGCATACGTATACAGTCTCCAAGTTAGTGAATATACTTACAGTTTATAGCAGGTACTTTTTAAATATTGTATAGGTTATATAGAAACATTTTTTTTTCAGTGCAAGCAATCGGTGAAGAATTCAGAAACAGAAAAGATTACTTTTTTTTAAATGTTCAGGTTGTTTGTGATGCTGATTTGAGACTGATGAATGTAGTAGCTCGTTGGCCTGGTTCTACACATGATGCTACTATCTTTAACAATTCTGTTTTGATAGGCAAGTAACGTAGTTCCAATTTAAACATTCATATCCTTCCAATGATTGCAAATATGCATAAGTACATGGATTTTTATCTCACCTAAATATTAATTTAATACAGCTCAGTGTGACATCGGGACCTTTGGCGACCGCTGGTTACTTGGTGATAGTGCCTATCCCAATAGACCATATTTACTAATAGCGGTTTTGAATCCAAGTAATAGCTCAGAACGTAAATACAATGACGCACATATTGCAACAAGGAATCTAATTGAACGGTATATTAACACAGGAATTCTTTTTTATTTTCTACACTTACACTTTCTTTTTTTATCTACGTGTACAACTATACGCGTCTTCGCCCACGTTCTTATTACTATTAAAAATAGGAATTGGTGCTGGAACGTTAAAAATTTAATAAGTATTTTATGATGCCAAATTAAAGGCGGTTGAAGCAGCGCTTGCAATTTATATTCCCGTCCGTCCGATTATTTCTAAGATTTGAATTATATGGTGTAAAGAGTAAAATAATGTGCATGAAATGCTTAAAGCCTCTAACTTATTTAAAATGATAAACATTAATACAATATTTGTGTTATTAGCTTTCAAATTATCGCTTTATAATTGCCCATTTTTTAAAGTATTAAAATGCGTATAGTATGTTTTCCTCAAGAGATAGACATATGCCATCGTGGACTTTTTTGTAGACCTATATAAGACTCGTAATTCTACCATACATCATTTTGTTATAATATCACAAACTGTTTAGGCAGCGTTTTCGTTAAAAGCTCCCAGACGGCTTATTTTTTTCCGACACCTCCAACAAACATCATTACATTGTAGCTAAAATGTACAAAAACTTGACAAATTATATATGTACTAAAACCTTGATGGAAAACCATTCTATTCATTGGTGAAAACTGCATGAAAATCGGTGCAGTAGTTTTTGAGTTAATTGCGAGCAGGCAGACAGACAGACAGACACGGCGGAGGACTTATTTATAATATACATAGATTCCGTAAGAACCAAAATATAAGTTGTTGTTATGAATAAACACCTATAATTTCTTTATTTGCACATATTATACTAAAAAATAAAAGTTTATTTTCAGTACTGTTGGTGTGTGGAAGCGCCGTTTCCCAGTAATTTTTTTGATTCTACGCTTGTCACGTCCAACTGTTCAAGCAATTATAATAGCAACAGCAGTTCTACACAATATCTGTAGAAAATACAACATGCAAGAAGTGCCTTCAGAAGTTGAGTTGCCAGCAAGCCTACCAACAGATCCTGTTGTTGCAGATTCGCAGCCTCAACCTTTAGAATTGCAAGATATTATAGAAAGGAATGCGCTTATAAATGGTTAGTTTCATCTTTTTAAGAGGAATATAATATTATTAATGAGTTATTACTATTTTTTATTGATTTAAATAAAAAAAATTGTTTACACAGAAAGACCTATATTTTATTTTTATATTAGAACAAGAAGGTATTATAAAAATTATTACAAAATACATACGTATACATATTATGTACGAGGGGAGATCCAAAAGTTCGTGGAATGGAAGGGTTTTAAATAAAATGAAACAATAAATTGATAAAATAAGCTAACTTTTATCACGTTTTTCAACATTCTCTATTTCTAGTTTTAGTTTTTTATTCTGTAATAGGACATTCTCTAAGCTTGCCTCTATCAACTTTGTTTTTGCGGTATAGTAATCCGCAATTGCCTTATCCCTGGCAGCCCGGTTTTCTTCACTCTTGGACAAGAGTTTTCTTTTGGAACCTGTAGGAGTTCAGAGTTTTAGTGTCATTATGAATGGCTTATAGTTTATACAGTCCACCACTCTGACTTCATGTAAGTATGTAACATAATGGGTTGGCAAGAAACCTCTATGATGATTCTAAGTATCAATTTCGTCTTTTTAAAAAAACTATAGTGGTAGTGCCTTGCTTGTTACCTTCGGGTAGCAGCTGAATGGGCCGGCACGCCCCGTATAGTACCACTCTCTCACAGAAGACCGGCGTGAAGTGGTAGCTATGCTGTCGCGTTTCGTCCGGTAAGTGAGAGTCCGGGAGGCCCAGTCCCCATCCCTACTCCCGTCTTTCTCCTTCCTCCCTCCCTCCCTTTCCTGAAAGGCCGGCAACGCATCTGCAAGCCCTGTGGTGTTGCAGATGTCCATGGGCGGAGGTGATCACTTACCATCAGGTGAGCCTCCTGCCTGTTTGCCCCCTTTGTCCCATAAAAAAAAAAAACTAGGGAAATATATTTGTCAAAAATCTAATGCCTTATTATATACTATTTCGAAAAAAAAACCATTTGTATCATCAGTCTGATTCCACCATCATCAATAATTATTAAGAGCAAATGTGATACAAACCATTAAGGTTACTACTTGTTCTGCTTGCGATCTGATAATAGTTATTACTTATTAATAAAATGGAAGTCAGTTGGGTAATCGAGTTGCTGCGCTACCAAACTAAGTAAGTAGAGTTGTCAATAAAGGTAATTTTTTATTTGCTTTTTCAACCGACTTCCAAAAGGAGGAGGTTATTTAGCTGAATATTATAACATAAAAAAACAGGTAATACAATACCACTGGCTTTAGGAGTGAACACAAAACTATGGTTTTGTTTTGTTGCTGAACAATCTCCTGAATCTCCTCCTTTCCTTTACTTCGTTCAACGTACTATCTGTCTTATCACTACCAATACCATCACCATCACCAATAACATTAGCAGAAGCCCATTTCTTCGGCTCCGGTTCAAGTTGAGCATCGCCACCATATTCATCTAACAAACCATCCACCGTATTGCCCAACAGAGCGGCTACTCTATCTAAGACTTCATCTGGAGGGATGTAATCTGGACCACCACCAGTCTTAAGAAATAAGAAAAGTATAATATAACTATTAACCCATTCGCGTCCACCGCACTACATTGCAACTCAAACGTCATGCCGCCATACATATTACTAGTGAACCCACTAGCGGGGTCTTCGGCATGGGGTATGCGCTCTGCATATAACTATTACTTTAAAAACGATTTGACGAGTTTATTTACAAAACAAAGTAACTAAAACTATTAAACAACAAAATAAAGTTTGCTTTGGGACTGTTCACTAACAAGTCATGCGGATAAACCGATATATTTTTATTCTTTATAACATAAAACAACAACGAACAACGAACAAATCAAGCTATGAACATATTTCACTTACCAGATTTCTTACATTTATGAATATCAATTCTTTTTAATAATTGTTTTTAATATTCGTGCTGATATTTGGCGAATATGAATATTCGGTAAATACCTACTATTCGTATTCGTTACATCACTACCTAATGATAATATTTCATTGCATGAGTGTGTAAGTATTAGTCTAAGAGCTAGCGAACTACTTATTAGACTAACTTTTTGTAACTAAAGTTACAATGCTAAGAAAATATTATTATATTTGATGTTTTATTTTTAATTGGAGAGCGTTGGCCTGAGGATCAGTCGAACGAACTCAGAACATCTGTTCTGTGACTTACTGGGCCACCAAAGTCTCACTACACTACTTTTTAATTATTTTTATTTTATTATGATGTAACTAAGGCAGCAGGAGATAATGCGCTCTCTTGGATATCCGAGTAATGCGGGTTCAAATCCGGGTCTCGCACCTCTGATATGTACATGTTCGAATCATTTTCTATCATGATTACCACTTCTCTTACGGCGAAGGAAAACATCGTGAGGAAACCTACATGTCTGAGAAAAACCTAGCAAATTTTCAAAAGACATGTGAAGTCCGCTAACTCACACTAGGCCTGAGTTGTGGACTATGGCCTGATTCCCCTCGTACTGAGGGAGGCCCGTGCCCAGCATTGGGACGTTAAAAGGGTTGAAGATGAGATGATAATGTAACTATTATTTTTCACTTAGTAAACTGTAAAATCAATCGTAATATGGATACTAATCAATAAGATTGAACTAAAACAGATTTATTTAAAAAAATATTTATTAACATTATGGTCAATAAACGTACAATATCACTTAGTTTACTTGACTTAAGACTAAAGTTTATTCTCATTAAAATGAAGTAATGCTGTAAGTAAGTAATTACTCATGCTGGTCCTAACCCACATAGCGTGGGGTAAGGACAAGAAGAAGAAGTAGATTATCGTTAAATTGAGGAGCGTTATCGTTCTGGTTCAAAAAATAAAGAATTTTTAATCTACTCCCACAAGGCTATAATTTTAATATATAGTAATTTTCATATGTTGAAATGTAAAAAAAAGAAAACCTATTATATAGGGTGCAAATATGTAGGAACCAGACTAGTAAAGTTGACCTCGGGATTGTTGTTAGCAATAGTAATGCTCCCACAAGGCTAACGTTTTGATGTTCTTTAATTTTTTTTAAAAGTATATGCAAGCAGTCTGAATATTCTAGTACTTGCAGGAGTCTGCCAGTCGAGGATATATTGGGCATCACGCTTGAGAGCGAGCGCAACAGACTTCTACGGGTTTTAACGTTAGAAAGGATATATTAAATTGATAAGATATGATTAAGGATTACTGAAATTAAAGATAAACAGGGTTATATATAAAGCGAATTTATTTTATAAAACAAATTTATTATGCAAACTTATTATTCGAATGATCTCTATAAGTGTATGAAGAATGAAGTTACATAATATAATAATATTATTATTACAGTATTTTATTTTTGGGAAACGCTAGCTCTCCTACTATATTACTGTCATTGATTGTCATCCTTAATTATACACAGTATGTTTCATTTTATTGAAGAACCTATATTTAGGTAACGTGAGTATTTGTTTTTTTTCTGAATATTTTTAGCAAACTAAGTTTTAAGGTATACTGTACTACTGTATACTTATAGGTATATTGTCAATAAGTATAGTGAACAAAAGGTAAGACAATAATAAAATAAAACTACCTCGCAATTATGTAGATACTTTGAATCCGTACCTATATTTTATATTATGCCAAAATGTATTGGTATGTTTTTCTTTCACGTTAAAACGGGACAAAGGATTGGCAGTGACCTAGGCTAATTTTTACCTTGGCATATTATCTTGTTCCCAAGGTAAACACGTTATAATACATATCATTAAAAATGTTGATGGAATATTATCCTCCTTATAATTTGCTTTACAATGACGATTTACAAATTTTCAGGCCAGTTGTTCAAAGAAGCAGGTATAGACTTAAGTAAAGATTATTTCTTACATTGACCTCTAGCAAAACTCAGGATCAGACGAGATATACGAGTACCAGTATGGTATACAAAGAAGTTCTTAATTAAATTTTAATATTTCCTATTCGCGACTTTTTGTGTAGTCTAAGTGAAGCGATGAATAACATAAATGATAAATTTAAGCAATTATCTAAGACCGCGCGTATGCAGTCACGGGCAAAATGCTTTACAAAGTAAAAATGGCACTTAACACATTCAGAGCCACCGTCACGCACAGCGTGCTCACATTAACCCATTCGCGTCCACCGCACTACATTGCAACTCAAACGTCATGCCGCCGTACATATTACTAGTGAACCCGCTAGCGGGGTCTTCGGCATGGGGTATGCGCTCTGCATATAATTATTCCTTTAAAAACGATTTGACGAGTTTATTTACAAAACAAAGTAACTAAAACTATTAAACAACAAAATAAAGTTTGTTTTTGTTCACTAACAAGTCATGCGACAAACCGATATATTTTTATTCTTTATAACATAAAACGAACAAATCAAGCTATGAATATATTTCACTTACCAGATTTCTTACATTTATGAATATCAATTATTTTTAATAATTGTTTTTAATATTCGTGCTGATATTTGGCGAATATGAATATTCGGTAAATACCTACTATTCGTATTCGTTGCATCACTACCTAATGATAATATTTCATTGCATGTGTGTGTAAGTATTAGTCTAAGAGCTAGCGAACTACTTATTAGACTAACTTTTTGTAACTAAAGTTACAATGCTAAGAAAAATATTTGATGTTTTATTTTTTATTGGAGAGCGTTGGCCTGAGGATCAGTCGAACGAACTCAGAACATCTGTTCTGTGACTTATTGGGCCACCAAAGTCTCACTACACTACTTTTTAATTATTTTCATTTTATTCTGATGTAACTAAGGCAGCAGGCGATAATGCGCTCTCTTGGATATCCGAGTAATGCGGGTTCAAATCCGGGTCTCGCACCTCTGATATGTACATGTTCGAATCATTTTCTATCATGATTACAACTTCTCTTACGGCGAAGGAAAACATCGTGAGGAAACCTACATGTCTGTGAAAAACCTAGCAAATTTTCAAAAGACATGTGAACTCCGCTAACTCACACTAGGCCAGAGTTGTGGACTATGGCCTGATACCCCTCGTACTGAGGGAGGCCCGTGCCCAGCATTGGAACGTTAAAAGGGAATTTTAATGGCTACTAGGTGGTAGCTTGTTAACCTTTGTGCCTTTCTTGTTTCGCCGCTTTGTTTGCGAGGACCTACTCGAAGAAAAAATTTCTTAGTGTATTTTTATTCTTTTGATTCCAAGTAGAATGTAAATTTTCCCATATAATAAACTACGCGTTACCAACAACATCTATAATATTAAAAAAAAAAAACAGGGCCTCAAGTCTGCTATTTTACATGTAATTGTCATTCTGATACAATGCAATTTTAATTCAATTACCATTGGTCCAAAATTTGGTAGTCTACTATATTTACAATGGTCGATCAATGGTCTTGTCATTGGATTGTCATTGGATTGTAGTTGAATTGTAGTAGAAAGGGAATCGGTATTGCCATTAGCAAAAAGCGTTCGCCGAAATTAATTTTAAGCTAGTTTCGATTATAATATTATATGTTATTAGTTTATGTTTTAAAAACTAAATATTATGTAAAATGATCATAAAAAGCCAAAAAGATAAATTTTAAGTGCAATCTAAAAAATAAAACTAATAATAGTAATTTTTGAGTTTATTCATTTCATACAAAAATACAAATCTATCCTCTTTATAATATTATTATAGATTAGTATAGATTAATATGAAAATCAAGTATACTTAGACTATAGCTATGCCTTTAGTGATAAGTAATGAGTGAAGCAATGGTTCACACACTTCACAACTTAAGAATATTGGTTTATAAATAAAATAATTAAATAAAAATAGCCTTTTATTACTGAAAAAAATTGACATTTATACATTCATTCATTGTATTTTTGATTCAACTAAATTCTTTTTTAATATTAATTCACAACATTTCACATTAATTTACCTTACATTATTAATTTGTCTATAACTATTATTAACATTAATTCACAACTCTTGTTTACATAGTATTTATAAATAGGATAATAATGCTAAACTTATTTTATTAAATTAAATACAATGTGGTCAGTTCTTTTTGTTATAATTATAGGAATATTATATTAATTATAGGAACCTATGTGTTTTTGTTTACAACTTGTTAATTGAAAATTAAGAAAAATTTTTTTTCTTTAAGAAACATCTTTAAGTTTATTCAAGTATGTAATTACTTAACTTATTTATGTAAATAAGATATTACAATTAAATAACAATTTCCTCATTATAATAAGTTGATTACAAATTACAATAATATAAAGTAGAAATAAATTTTTATTATTAAAGGTAATTAATGTTACTAATCAAAATTAGTTATTAGATTGAATTATAAGTTTTCATTATTAATAATTTTATTAGTAGTTTAATTTTATGTATGTATCTATTTTTTTTTTACTTTTAGTGTTTCTCTATTTTTTTCAGTTTGCCTATGGGCAAAGGCCTCCTCTAGCTCCTACCATTGTTGTCTGTTGTGTTGTGTTCTACTCTTCACCATTATGATCCTGCTGTGTCTTTTATTGCTAGAGGGTGTTGGTCTGGACGTTCCATGGTGACCAGCCGTATTGGGATGTTTAAAGGAGGCAGCCATTACTAAGCTTTCTTATGGTGCTTATTTCTGTTGATTTCCTCTGTTCTATTTATAAATGCATACATTATAGTCTTATTCTTTTTAACTGCTTTAGATAAATTTACTTGGTCACTTGAGCTTTGAGGTGATGGTGGGAATTCAGGTTTTCTTTTCTTGTATCGGGCTGAAGGGTTTGTACCATATCCTTTCTCTTTACTGCTAAGTTCATAGTATATTTTTGGTAATTGACCTTTGTTTCTGTTTGGGTTTAGATATACAATTTTATCATATTTTAGGATTACTTTCTCTCCTTGTTCCCTTCTCTGTATTCTTCTAGTAGTAGCTTCCTTTTTTTTAGTATATCTGGTGGAATATCTTCATTTATGTAGATTGATAAGGAGTTGTTTAGCTCCTTCTTGCTCTCTAGTAGGGCTAATTTTCGGCCTAGTGTAGTAAAAGTTACTAATATAGATTGTACATTCTTGTCCCTCTTCCCCAATCTTTTCACTAATTCTATATCATTGTTGTTATACTGTATTTCCATTGATTCACTTATCATTTATTAGTTTCTTATTTAATATAATCGCTTTCGCTTTAATTTCACTTATCACTATTCACTTGACAGTAGGTTCGTACTTTTGAACTTTTTTTGCATATCTTCTTCATTCATGGCAAGAGATGATATTTCTTTGGACGTAGTAAAGTATTTTTATCATTTTTATACACTTTTCTTGCATTTATGACTACTTAAACAATTATAATCATATTATTTTAACGAGACCGTGATAATATTGGTTTAGGTGACCAATATGCAATGACAGCACAATTGCGCATCAATGGTAGTTCAGTGGCGTTCCATCGGCTTTAATGCAATCACAATGACAGCACAAATGCACATCAATGGTAGTTCAGTGGCGTTCCAGTGGTCATTAGAACTGTCAAAATATTAACAAACTACGCAATTCATCCAATCATTGACTTGTCATTATGTACGGGACTACCAATTGTTTGGAAATGTATCATTGAAGTGTCATTGAAGTGTCAGTGACAAACCATCGGAAAACCATTGAATTAGTAGACTGCAAAAATTGCAAAAAATAGCAATTACAATGTCATTGAAAGACAACTGTGACACAATTGTAATAGCAGACTTGAGGCCCAGGCCATCTGTTGGTTTAAAGTCGAGTTTTATATTATAAGTTTGTTTCCATCGGTTTTGCAAAATTCTGTGCGCTTCGTTTGTGAGTTTTATTATAATATAAAAATAATATACTTAAAAAAATAATATTATATTCTGTTTTCGTAGAAATATATTTAAAAAATAGGTTAAGTATTTATGTAGAATCGGATATAACTGTTTATTTTTAAACATTTCTTTGACCAAAAACAAGGCCGAGCTCGATTACTTTATCACAATGACTGAAAACTTGAGTAGGTACTAAAACCAAACAATTAATCGAAAATATGAGCACAACGATTTAATTGTAACAAAAAAATACAATGTGACCAATTAAGTCTAAATGCGATGCGATGCGATGTAACCAGTGAAGTCAAAATGAATATAAACAAATAATAATCGTCGACAAGCCCACTTATTCCTGTTACAAATTGCTTTTATGTCTTGTGGTGGACACTTGTGGGTGGCTGAGTTACTATTTTGGCTTATCTATACATATATACATACATACTACATATAAATAAAATTGAAGTGTCTGTTTTTAATTTCAAGTTAACAGCTTTTCACTAAATGCATATAAAAGTATATATACAGTTCTACAAAAAACCAATTTTTTTAATTTTTGTCTGTCTGTCTGGCTGTCTATTTGTTCCGGGTAATCCCTGAAACGGCTGAACCGATTTTGACGGGACTTTCACTGGCAAATAGCTAATAATGTAAGGAGTAACTTAGGCTAACTTAGGCTTTTTAACCGACTTCAAAAAATGAGGAGATTACATTTTAGAAAATTTATTTAGTAAACGAGCGGAAGCGGTGGCTTCGCTGACGTTTAACCTAGGAACGAACCCGAGCAAAGCGAGGGTGAGTCGCTAGTTGATAATAAATAAAAGACCAATTATATTATTCGTATTTTCATTATACGTTTGAATTCAGTAAATCATAAAGGTAGATTATCTAGACAGCTTTTCGCTGATATAAATATTTTCGTTTTAATACATCTGTAAGACCTCAAAAGTGTGTTCCCGAGACACTGGTGGGTTGTTTAGGGTTGAACTTTAAGACTGGCATATTATGACGTGATATAGAAACAAAAATTTGAAAAAATATATATGATATATAGCAAAAAAAGCGTATTGATTTGATGCAGTTGAAGGCGTCGCACGTTTCAAAAGTTTTAAATACCAAGCTAGCACTAGCAACTAAATTGTAAATCTGAGACACTAAATAATTACGTATACAAGTTAAAATACCAAAATTTGGTAAGTACTTATTTTCCGAATTATATAAGTATTTTTTAATTTATTAAAGTGATGTGTTCCCGGCCGATTCCGGCCACGGCGAGAGAATTGAGAATAGCCATCTGCGTGGGAGATATTCCTTATTACTCTTATCAATATCCGATGGGACGACTACTTGACACGACCAGTGAGAGTTAAGGCGCAGGACCTACGAGTACGAGGATGAAACACCGCCAACTTCGCAACTTCGGGCTGTTACTGTACTGAGGCTTACGAAAGCGAAAGACTCAATAACTAAACTTGGCCCGACACGGGACTCGAACCCAGGACCTTCCGGTATGCGACCGCACCTCCACTTAGTCCATTTTTGAAGATTTAATAAATAAATAAATATGTTGGGATATTATTACAACAGCGCCATCTAGTTTCGTGGTAAGCTACGTTACGTGCTTGTGTTACGGATACCAGATAGTTGATATACTACACATATAAATTTTAAATACATACATATTATAAATATTAACACCCATGACTGGAGAGAAAACATTCGTGCTCAACAAATGAATGCCCCTTAGCGGGACTCGAACCCGCGACCGCTGGCGCAAAAAGTAAGGTTACGACCAACTGAGCCAAACATGTCGTCAAAAGACTTATGAGATTTATAATCATTAAATTATTTTATTTTAAAAGGATGACTCTCCAATGAGTAGATAAAAACGCGGCTTTGGTCATCAGATATTATTTTTAATATACAGGGATCGAAAGTTCGTTAGTCTATAAGAACATCAATATATATATATATATATATATATATATATATATATATATATATATAACGTCAAGCCGAAACCGGGTGACAGGGTTGTAACCATCATGAGAAAAATAAAAAAAAAATCTATCCCATGTAGTTCGAAAGTTATGGGCATTTAAGAAAAAATAGAAATTTGGTCAAAATGTAACCATTTTTCGGTTTTTGTGGTTAATTTTTATTATTTTTGTTCATTATAACTTTGGAACCGAACCCTAAATAACATTTCTAGAACCACAGTCAAAAATAATGACACAATTAATTTAGGTTTATTGGAAGAAAAGTCAGATAGGGAAATAACATATAAATAATATAGAAAAGTAATATATATATATATATATATATATATATATATATATATATATATTACTTTTCCAAAGTTATAATATTTAATATACATTCCTATTATCTAAAGTAAGATTTTTCGAAATTTACTCTAATAACAGTATATGAGGTGTATGTTGTATTTTAAAAGTGTTATTTTTTAACACGAAATCTATCTCATTTCTTTTTATTTTATGTAAATGTAGATCATGAATCCCGTCGAAAATCCGACACCATCTTGCTCATGGGATCATTTTGACAACATAGAAGAAAGCCTGAGAGCTATCGGAGCTCTTGCTACATTCCCCCCGTTAATACCGCCATCTTCGCCCATAACTACGAACCAGCTGCTAGATATATTATCGGGTAATGATAAAGATGAGATTCATACCGAAAATACCGGCAGTTCTGAATCAGAATGCGAGTCTGATGATGAGGAGGCAATTTTTTCATACATAGAGACACCTAGCGGCGATGGATGGCATAATGGAAATCCCCCTATATTACACACTTCTGAAAATTTTCTATTTTTAAAAACACCTGGCATAAAGGAAGTTATATATGACACACCCATTTCTTATTTTGATTCCGTATGCAATAGAGAATTGCTGCAGTTGATTGCTGACTGTACCAGTACCTATGCAGTAAAAGAAACAGCATCAAAAAATAGTAAAAATAAACAATGGAAGAAACTTACAATAGAAGAACTAAAATTGTTTTTTGGCCTTATTTTCCACATGGGTTTTATTAAAATTAACAGATTATGCGATTACTGGAAAAAAGACTTAGCATTTAAACAAAATATATTTTCTAAATTAATGTCTAGAAATAGATTTTTAATTATTTTAAGAATGTTGTGTGTCTATACAGGACAAGTTAATAATAGTTATGATAAAATAAAATCAATAATAGATTTTTTTAATAAAAGAATGTCAGAACTATATTATCCGACTAGGAATATAGTCATCGACGAATCGATGATGTTATGGAGAGGAAGATTAAAATTTAGACAATATATGAAAGGCAAAAAAAATAAATATGGCCTAAAAATGTACACCCTTGCCGACCAGCTGGGCGTCGTTTTAAAATACATTTATATGGTGGTGCGTCTGATGCTTTAGTTGGGGGAACCAATCATGTCCAAAAAGTGGTTCTCCATCTAATGGACGCATATTTAAACGCGGGACACCATTTATTTTTAGATAATTTTTACAGTAGCGTAGATCTCGTCGAACGTTTATACACTATGAAAACTTATTGCACAGGTACACTACGAAAATTAAGAAAAAATAACCCAAAAACAATAATAACAACTAAACTGAAGAAGGGAGAACTATGTATCCAACATAAAAATAATACTTGCTGTATAAAGTGGATGGACCAGCGAGAGGTAATTGCTATCTCCAGCAAATTAAATGGAGATTTAATAGAAGTTTCAAACCAAAGAGGATTAAAAAAGTTAAAACCGCAAATAATTATTGAATAGAATAAAAATAGAAATGCAATAGATCGCCACGACCAAATGTTGGCATATTATTCATGCCAACATAAGTCAATGAGATGGTATAAAAAAGTAATAATTCATATAATGCAAATAATATTAGTTAATGCTAGTTTTCTATACAATGCGCATTGTAGCCGAAATTTAAATTTATATGATTTTCGCCTAAGTGTCATTAAATCTTTGTTAGAGCCTTATATGGACACGGAATTACAAATTCCAATAGGGCAAAAGATCCACTGTATAATGAAATTGGAAAAAAATGCCAAAGGCAAAACAAAAAGACGTAGATGCGCACATTGTTGGCATATAAAAAAAAACGAATGGCTACGATATTTGCGTGTGAAAACTGCCCTGGTCAACCAGGGATGTGCATAGAGTGCTTTAGGCCTTTCCACAAATATTAATTAATTAATTAATGTTAACTGGTTTTTATTAATATTTATTCGTGCATCGTGGTCGCCATTTTGTTTTGCTTTTAGCTTTTTTCTAATTAAATAAAAAGTGGTTCTTAGGCTCTATTGGGATTTTTAATTCCGAGCTAAATATGAGACTCTAATATAGACTAAAGACGTTTACGTTACACTACAATACTTATTGCGCAGAAGACTACATTTACTAATATAATGTGCACTACGTGAATTATTACTTAATAATTCGGATGGACGGACGGACGGACGGACGGACAGACGGATGGACGGACGGACGGACAGACAGACGGACGGACAGACAGACAGGCAGACGGACAGACGGACGGACAGACAGACAGACAGACAGACGGACGGACAGACGGACAGATTTATTCGTGCATCGTGGTCGCCATTTTGTTTTGCTTTTAGCTTTTTTCTAATTAAATAAAAAGTGGTTCTTAGGCTCTATTGGGATTTTTAATTCCCAGCTTAATATGAGACTCTAATATAGACTAAAGACGTTTACGTTACACTACAATACTTATTGCGCAGAAGACTACATTTACTAATATAATGTGCACTACGTGAATTATTACTTAATAATTCGGATGGACAGACGGACGGACAGACGGACAGACAGACAGACAGACAGACAGACAGACAGACAGACAGACAGACAGACAGACTGATAGACAGACGGACAGACAGACAGACAGACAGACAGACGGACGGATGCTCGGAGGGACGGACGGACGGACAGACTGACAGACGGACGGACAGACGGACGGACAGACAGACAGACAGACAGACGGACGGACAGACGGACGGACAGACAGACAGACAGACAGACGGACGGAGGGACAGACGGACGGACGGACGGACGGACGGACAGACAGACGGACGGACAGACGGACGGACAGACAGACAGACGGACGGACGGGCAGACAGATGGACAGACGGACGGACGGACGGACGGACGGACGGACGGACAGACGGACAGACGGACGTACAGACGGACGGACGGACGGACAGACAAATTTACATTTCGCATAATTTTAATAAAACCCATGTGGAAAATTAGGCCAACTTTAAGTATTGTTGCAATAGAACTCCACCCATTAACCACCTCTGATTGTATAGTTACGATAAAAAAAACTCATCGTGTCCAGACAAGAATCTTTTCGGATCTAGACGCGAAAATTGTCTTATCTGCTTCAGACAAGAAAAATATATACGTGTACAATATAAGAATGTTTTCGCGCTATCGTGCGTATGGTTTGGTAGGGCGCACATGTTAACTTGTTTGTAAGACTGGGTGGATTATATTGCGCGGTAAGCTTACCTTAGATAATACAGTAAGATTTTTTTGCAAAGTTTTAAAAAGTATAGTAAGTATGTTATGTAGTAATGTTATAATTTCTAAAACTTGTTTATAGTTTAAAAATGAGTTATTATTCTACTTATTGTTGGTGTGCTGTTCCTGAATGCAAAAATACTAGTCTTAAAACGCCGGACAAATTATTTGTTTTTGTGTACACGGCGGTATGATGTAATAAAGTGGCGTCTAGTATTTCGCGGTGTTTACAACCAGATTAAAAATCGAAAAACTTTGAATTTAATTTTAAAATTTATTTTGTTATTCTATGAACTAAAACCAACATTTTCGGAATGCTTTTTGCCTAAGCTATCTTTATAATATTATACTATAGATTGGTTTTCAGATGGAGTAAAATGCCCAATTAAAAATAAAAAAATATTACATTTAAATTTCGAATCATATCATAATTTTTGTATGATTGTTTATTGTGTTTTTAGGGTTCCGTAGCCAAATGGCAAAATACCCCTTAAAACCCTTATGGATTTTTCTAACCTATAAGAAATATAGTGTTAAACTTGGTAAGTCGATGTATTCCGTGAACCGCGTTAAGATTTTCATACAAAAATAGAAAAAATAACAATAAATTTTGGGGGTTCCCCATACTTAGAAGAGAAAATCAAAATGTTTTTTCATGGCATCCTTACGTGTGGAGCATCTATGGATAGGTCTTCAAAAATGATATTGAGGTTTCTAATATCATTTTATTTCTAAACTGAATAGTTTGCGCGAGAGACACTTCCAAAGTGGTAAAATGTGTGTGTCACCACACACACACATACCCACACCAACCCCCTCTCCCCCTGTAACTTCTAAAATAAGAGAATGATAAAACTAAAAAAGAATATGATGCACATTACCATGCAAACTTCCATCGAAAATGGAAAATATAAAAAATTTTTTTTTTAATACGTCATATATCGTAAACCGCAATTGGCTACGGAACCCTTAATGGGCGAATCCGACTCGCACTTGTTTAATTTTTCATTTTTGCGTTTTTCAATGTATTGGTACATAGTAAAATATTTTGTGATATTAAAATGGAGTGAGTTGATAAGGAGAATCGATTCGCTGTGATAGCATTACACAATACAATTTTTAAAACTCTCTATACGTTTGGTATATTTACGGCCGATTTCAATATTCAAACTTCGTGGTAATCCAAGTTAGAATTCTGTCTCTCCATCGATCTTCGATCTGCGTTTCAAAACAACGATCTGCAAACGCCGATTGAGTTATGACGAGCCATAACAAATCAATCTGTACCCTCCTATACGTTCCATTCTAATCAGTATTTATGTCACTGTGTATTACACATGTTGTAGATTTTAGAGTAATCTTTCTTTATTTTAATTATGTGGAATTTCCCATTAAATATACTTTGAAGACCAGATTATATTAGAATTTATTAAATAATATACTAATAATGTTGTATTTTATGAAATAACACAACTTCAAAATCTTTGTAAAATTGAGATCGGACCGTTACGGAAGTAGAAACGTCATATTCAATGTCATCTCAACTGCTTAGTTACAGATAATTTAATTTTAAAGTTATTTAATAATGTTTTTCAGGAAAAACTTTTTATAAAAACCCTAAACTGATTTTTAGCGACTGGGCAACTGTCGGCATATACGTAGAGTAATTGTTCAATTTCTCGCCGGCTCTTCTCAGCAGAACTTTTAAAATGTAATTTGACAACGCAAAAGTGTTTGTTAAAGTCTATTTGAATAAAATATAGAGTCTGTTCGGTAGGTTGATCGTCGTAAGATTGGAGGGCGCTGCATTGTTTATTGTTTTGTTGTTGTTGTGTTTTGCTACTTTTTCGTTTTGGCAGAACCGTATAATATATAAATATTATTTCTCTTGTTGAATGGTGTAAAGATTTTCCTTTGACTTTTGTCTTGAGACACTGCGGTATTGGAGACGAGAAAGTTTGTTACGTAGCTTCCCGAATGCTGCCCATCCCAGTTTGGTTCTTCGAATGATTCCTGATGAATTCTCCTTCTCGAAGTTGGAAAACTGGAGTGGTAGCAACATAGACGTTTGACATAAATTTCGTCTTGTCCATGTTGATTTTTAGACCAACTCGTTCGGAGACTCTATTGAGGTCATTGAGCATTTTGCTGAGGTCCTCCATGGTCTCAGCCATAACCGTAACATCGTCGGCAAATCGAAGGTGAGTGATGTACTCGCCATTGATATTGATGCCCAGTTCGTCCCAGTCTAGGAGTCTAGGAGTCTAGGAGCTTGAAGAAATCTTCCAACGCAGCGGTAAACAATTTCGGCGAGATGACATCGCCTTGTCGTACTCCTCGAGTACTGATTCTGAAGTCGGACTGACATAGTGACGTTTTCGTACAGACACTTCAACACATCGACGTACCGGTGGTCAACTTGGCACCTTTGGAGAGACTGAAGCACAGCCCAGGTCTCGATCGAATCAAAGGCTTTTTTGGTAATAGATGAAAAATATTAAAAGATCGCAACGAAATCCGCCAAATGTTAGGGATCACAAATTTGGATCTCATATAAGCCGAAAGAGATATGTGATAGTCAAAGATTGGTTATTGAAACCCATCAACTGTCATTTTCGTAAAGAGGACGATCCTAAACTGTTAGAATCCGGATTGGTGCCCTCTGACGTATAGGTTGTATTTTTGGATTGCATAATCAATCTATGGTTCGTTTAAATAACAGTTTTTCTAAAATTCGGATCGCAAACTCAATTTTAGATCGGTATAAATGTATTGAGACCGCATATTGAAATCGGCCCTTAGTCAAATGTTTGTGTACCGGGCTATTGATAGGTATTATGAAACCTCCTCTGTTTGTGACAAAAAACAATCCACGCAGTGTTCGTACGAATAAGGTGAATAAAGCAGTAAGGGAAAGAACTAATTCCGGCTAATCTCTGAAACGGCTGGCTCGATTTTGACAGAACTGTCACACGTAGCTACTAGATAGCTAATGTAATAAAGAGTATAATTTAAGGCTACTTTTAGTATAGAAATTTTATTTATTTTAAATAGCGGAACCCGATACTTCGCTCGCGCTCTCTAGTATCTAGTTAGTTCTCTAATAAATGATTGCTTATTATAAATCAGTCTTTTTATTGTATACTAGCAATTCCCGCGACTCCGCCCACGTTCTAATCCCAGTGGTAGTAGAAGGATTATAATTTAGGGTTCATTCAATTCAATTCTCTTGTTAATGGCTTCAGAGTTAGCTGCTAGTTGAGCAAAGATAGATGACTTAGCCAGTGTCACGTAAAAAAATTAGGGTTATACTCGTAAGTACTTTTTTAATATAAAATCATAAAAAAATAAAAATCTGGAGAGGGCCATCCTTATAACTTAGGGGAATAAAAAATAGCCTACGACCTATTCTCAGACCTACCAAATATACACAACAAATTTCATGAAAATCGGTCAAGTCGTTTCAGAGGAGGTTGATAACAAACACTGTGACACGAGATTTTTATTATTGTATATATACCGTCAACTTGATAGATTGAAATCAGTCATTTTATATAGGTTACTAACGCGCGGCTCCACCCGTGCCCGATCAAAATTTAGGGTTATAAGTATTTTTGATGGCAAAACATAAAAAAATAAAAAATAAAAATTTGGTTTAAAAGAAACAATAAAAAATCTGGATAGGGCCACCCTTGTCACTAAGGGAATAAAATATAGCCTACCACTTATTCTCAGACCTACCAAATATACACAAAAAAAAAATCATAAAAATCGGTCAAGCATTTTGAAAGAGTTCGATAATAAACACTGACACGAGATTATTATATAATATGTATTAGACTATATTAGATATATATTTGATATTGTAGGCTTTTTTTAGGTCTGTTAAAGACTGAACATTTCCTTCTACTTTATTTTGACGTATCTCTTAAGATTTAGCCACTGCTAGCTTTCCAGGAACGACTCAATAAAACCAATTATTTTATTTTCGAGTAAAAAGTTAGCATTTTCTGAAATAAAAAGTATCCTAAGCCATCACCCCGAGTAATAAGTTATCGCTCCACAAAATTTGATTTAAATCAGTCCAGTACTTTTCGTGTTTAACGATAACACATAAACAGACAAAAATTTTAATTATTGTTGTTTTCGAGTCTACATTCAATACACATTAGGTTTGTCATGTTTTTAAAAATATTTCATGTACAGATTTTTTAAGTTACTGTTTTATTATATGTATAGAAATTATCGACAATCGACATAACATACTAAGCAGGTATAATCCAAATACAACACAATATTTTTTAAAAGAGCCACTCTTTTACAAAAAAAGTATTTTTTAACAGAAACTATCCTTCCTACATAGATATAATGTTCAAATCATTTTCTTCAATAAGTGATTTTGAGCACAATATCTCTTTAAGCTTAGAAACTAAGAGTGATAGTTACAATAACCCCTCTAACGGGGCTAATGTGGCTTAAATCAAATTTATTATTTTGTAGTTACATAAAGGTAGTTACAAAAAGGTAGTAGTATTTATTAGTTGATACTGGTCAATTATTTTTATTTTTATGAATATGTAAAACCTTTTTTTTAAGTTATGAATTTGTCTTGGATTATGTCAGTTTGAGTTGTTCGTTTGACATTGTAAAAAATATAATATAATATATTATTAAAAAATATAATATAATGTATCAATTCCCACTTTTATTGGCCATCCCGACATTGTACCGATGTCGGGATTTGTTAGAGATCAGATGATTTACCGATTGCCGATTTACCTTACTTGATGAATATTCGTTTTATCGGCATATTCATAACTGTCCAAGTCGGTAAATTATTTTTGTACATCGGTTAGATCAATATTTATTGGAAAATCTTATTGAAATAGGATAAGAATATCCTTTATTATTGAAATAACTGCCAGGTTTCTTTAACTTTTTAGTTGCCTTTTTAGCAAATCAGAAAAAAATACTATTTATTTATGGAAGTGAAATTTCTTATGCGACTTCCAACAAGGTTGCGTTAAACGTTTAACGCTACCATGGAGGGCGTATGAAAGCACTGTTAAACGTACACGTAAATCAAGTACCAGGCATTCAGAGACGGAGAAGAGTTAGCGCCACCACCCCTCAGACGGTCAAGATGCGCAGGTCGGGGATCTTGCCCACCGCAAGTCGATGATTTTTTATGTGACGTTATGTGTAGTAAAAGTATTACAATATACAGCCTAACTTATGACGTGGCTGCTCATGCTGGTAATCGTGAGGGATTGTTTTTGAAGTGAAATTACAATATCATTAGAATTTATACAGTGTGTAAACAGTGAGTTAAATTTATAAATAAAGAAGCTTCTGACATGTGTACTTTGTACGCACATACTTTTATTTATATAGGTTTACCAACAGTATACAAACGTTTTTTTAAAAAAAAATCATTCTTATAAAAATAATCATTTTTATATCACAGCTGTATACAAATGAATAAAATGTTGACAATCTATTACCAAATGTCAATATTTACGATTTTCTTATAGCGGAGCCGCGGTCACGCCCAGCGTGCTTGAGTAATTTTTGGGCGGCATCCCTACGAACTCTTAGAAAATAGTAGTGGCGTTGAATGTGTTAAAAGACAAAGATTCAATTTTAATAACTGGATATTTTGAGTTGTAAGTACGTTAACTAAAATGATTTTCATAATACTTTACGAAGCGAAGATATTTTTGTAATGTTTAAATTATTTACCTACTGCGAAAACAAATATATTATTAAAATAAAGCCAGAGCTTTTTTATAGTATTAGAGACAATAACTGTCCAACAATATTTTATTTCTTTATTTAATATCAAACTACTGCGTAAATTTAGAACACGCTGTAGCAAGCTATGGCACATTGAGTTATAAAAGACTAGAGTAGCAATGTCTAACAAAAATATTGCAAGAAAATGTGTCAACTTACGAGTTTAAAGTCGTAGCTTTGAAACTGATACATAAATATGTCAATACGATCAAATAATGTATGCTTGTCTCATTTTTTTCTAACGTCAAGCTATTACGTTAGAAAGAGACAAGACATTGTCATTGTCAAACGGTCAGATGTTGTCATTAATCAACATAATTTCCCCAGAATGAATGAAGGTTGATTCTGTCAACGCGATTGAAGTGATCAACACACGATTTTTGAGCCTCTCTGGATTAAATATTTTTATCATTGTGTTCATAGTAATAGTTAGTTGTATATATAGTAGTTAATGTAAATAGTAAAGTGTATATATTTAGAAGATATTGTGGTAAGTCTTTAATTTTTAATTTTAAAATTATAAAAATATTTTCAAACTTTGATGTTCGAACATGGAAAAAAAAACACAATCGGATCCTCCGGATCCGGGTGAAATTTTTTATACGCCTGATACAGAATTAGTTTCCTATAGTTCGAGTTCAAGAAAAAGACACGGTCTTGAACAAAATGTTGGCTTAAATAAAAAAACTATTGTCGATCCTTCGACTGCAAACCCTTCCTATCAAACAGTTTACTTAAACCCGTCTTATGATAATTTGATAACGTCCTATTCCGAATCCGATACTGGACCTTATATTATACATGTTGCAAGAGTAGAACCAGACCCTTCTGCAGGGCTAACAATTCGCGCAATTAAATTTGGCGAATTTCTGTATAAAAATAAATTCCAAGACATTATTAAGGATGGGGTCAAAAGTATTGGCCGAAATAAAATTAGCGTCGAATTTTCAACCGCCACATCTGCAAATACGTTTTTGAATAATCCAGTTCTTTCTTTATATAAATATAAAGCATTTATTCCGACATTTAATATCTCACGCATGGGCCTAGTCCGAGGAGTCCCGATTGATTGGTCTATGGAGGAATTATCTGGGAGCCTGGAGCTTCCTAGCGGATGTGGTGTAATACTTAAAGCACGCAGACTGAATCGAAAACAATTTGTAGAGGGTTCACCACATTGGATCCCAACTCAATCGGTAGTCTTAACGTTTAGGGGACAGATGCTTCCAAAAAAAGTATTTGCATTTTATTCTTCACTCAATGTTGAAATATATAATTTACCAACTATCCAGTGCTTAAACTGCTGCCGATTTGGCCATACAAAAAATATATGCCGATCAAAACCACGGTGCTCGAAATGTACTCAACCCCACTCAGGAGAATCATGCTCTATAACAAAAGAAGCTGCTGTTTGTATTCATTGTGGTGGTAACCATTTCGCTGATGATAAAACCTGCCTGGAGCTGTTAAGACAAAGACAGATAAAATCAGTTATGTCACAAGAAAACATTTCTTTTGCGGAAGCGGCCTCACGTTTTCCTCCAGTGCGGAGATCGTATGCTGAGGTTGCAAAAGAAATGTTTTCGTTACCAAATCCTTCCATTTGCAACTTCGATGATTCCGCTAATTCTAAAGTTTCTTCAACTGTTATTCATTCATATAAAAAGACTATAATCAAGACTCCTCGTCCCCATTCCCCTAGGACTAAAGGTTACGATAAACAGGCTCATCTTAACATCACTTCTCCTTGCATTTCATCTCTGGGTAATGGCTGCGCCATTAGCTCAACCTCCTCTCACCCTTCATCCATAGACGACCTCTTACGCACCCTGTTATTAGTCATTAACAACCATTTTTCATCCAAAACCATTTCACCGGACAACGCTGCACAAAACACTTTAGTAGTTCCATCTTCATCACTTTCTTTTATTAATCATGAATCATATAAAAATTCTACAATGGAATTGCAAAAGCCTTTCAGCACGTAAATCAGACATAATACATCTTATAAATAAATTTGAACCTGCTATTCTTGCCATCTCTGAAACTTGGTTAAAGCCTGGTAATCGTTTTCGTATTCCAGGCTTTTCCTGTTTAAGGGATGACAGGGACGACGGGTATGCAGGTAGTGCTATCTTAGTTAATCGTTCATATTCATTTTCACAGATTACTATTCCCACTCATAGCAAAGCCATTAACGTCGTGGCTGTCAAATTTCTTAATATATCATTTGCATCTATTTATATTCCTCATCCTCATCCCTCACTTGCTCCAGATCTACAACTTATTTTCTCCTCCCTACCTCGACCAACTATTGTTATGGGCGATTTTAATGCCCATCACACTGCTTGGGGCTGTCACTACTGTGATACATTTTCTTACCTATTGATGGACTTAATTGACGAGGCTGACTTTTGCTTTATTAACGACGGTTCCCCAACTAGGCGTGTCTATCCAAATCAAAACCCTAAAAGCGCTGTTGATTTATCCCTTTGCTCTCCCAGTTTGGCATCCTGTTTACATTGGAAGGTTCTTACTTCAACTTATGGCAGCGATCATTTTCCTATTCTTATGTCATTGAACATGAAATCATCTGCATCCCCAATACTGAATCCGCTGTTTCGCTATTGTCTTAATAGAGCCAACTGGTCTGCGTTTCGATCTTCTATTGATTGGAAGATTGCTGATTTTCCTACTGTAGATTCTCAAAATTCTCTGTGTTGTTACGAAGCTTTTGTGGATATTTTACTTTCGGCGGCCAACGCTCACATCCCGACAAAGCACTCCGGTATCAAAAAGCTTTTGTCTCCTCCTTGGTGGGACGAAGAATGTACGGAAGCTGTTAAAAGGCGTAAAATTGCTGAATACAGATATCAACAATACATGTCTCCCGAAAATTTTATAAATTACAAAAAAATAGTGGCTCAAACCAAACGGCTTCTTAAAAAGAAAAAGAAATTAAGCTGGCTACAATTTTGTAAATCGTTACATCCTGGTACCCCACCTAAAGCTGTTTGGCAGCGCATTAAAAAATTCCGATCATCCGTTAATGACTTTTTGTGCAATATCTCTTCTAATGAGCCATCCTGGCTGCACAATTTTTGTAGTACACTTGCACCTCCTTTCGTCCCCTTTTCAGACTGTTTCTATTCTAACTCTTCATTTTATCATGATTGTTTAGGGCAACATTAAACAATAAAGAAAAAATTATTTTTAGTCTATAGTTTTGATATGACAATACTAAGCCTAGCGTATGTCAATGTGCATATTATTTTGTAGCAGTGAAAAATAATTAATAAAAGATGATAACTTCAGCAAAAGTGTTTTAATTATATATATATACAGTTCACACTCTCAACATTGGTCCATTCGAACCGTGAAGATTTCGGCAAGATCTTTTTTCTACACTGCGAAGCAAACCTACATACGCTACAAGAGGCGGCGAAGGCGAAGAGAAGAATACGGATTTCAGCACATATTTACTTGCGAGATCTAACATTCAAGTATCTATCGATTGCTGCGAGAAGAATATTAAAATCCGTATATGCCTATTTCAAGAATACAACATACATTTGTCCTCAAGAAATTATAAACTACTAATATTGATCGGCCATTTTATAAATCATCATCTGCGAGTGCGAGAAGGATAGCAAGTGTCCTTTTCTGTAAGAGTGAAAAAGACTGCATCTTTCAACGACGACATCACTTCCTTGTACAACGGCGGCGTCCACGTGGCGTCCTAGTTTGAATTCACGCGAGGTGGATTCGACCAATTACAACGCAGCGAGCTCCTGTCAACGAGACATCGGTCCGCTTTCATTGGTGCGAAAGTGCGCTAAGGTTGGTGCGATTGGTGTGTGCTGCAGAGATTGGCGCGCCCCCTAGCGAGCAATGAGCATCTAGCGGAAGCAACGCTTAGAAGAGACGCCACCCGACACAGGAAAGAAGATTGATTCGTTCGCCATAAGCGCCATTTTGACTGCCGCGTGCCACTCGAGCTGTGGAATAATTTCTATCTTGTTTTAAGTACTGTAATTTTACTAATTTCAACAGTAATTAGCTTTTGTGTGCCAATTTAGTTTGTTACAAAGATGGAAGACGACTTAAAAAAGTTAAGAGTGAGCAGGGGTTACTCAAAAGGTACTATCACCAGATTATTTGCTTTTACTGATTCTAATGAGTTATATATAAGCTCAGTGGAAGCGCTGATAACTAAAAAGGATAGGTTATTGGCTGCCTTTAAGGACTACGAAAATTATAACAAAGATATATTGACATTAGATTCGTCAGATAACGAAAATGTAGGGGAAATGGAAAACAAGTATTTCCATTGTCTGACTCTTTTAAATGAAAATATAAAGTTAAAAAGTGCTAGCAAGGGAGGGAAATTCTCGGAGTCAGGTAACAGTGTCGTTTCTAGGACTAAATTACCCCACATAAATATACCTAATTTTACAGGCAAATATTCCGAATACGTAAACTTTCGGGAGATATTTAAATCCGTAATCCACAACGACCCATCTTTGGACAACGTCCAAAAGCTATATTACCTGCGATCATTCCTCCAAGGCCCACCTTACGAATTAATTAGCAATCTACCTCTTGTCAGTGAAAGTTACAACGATGCAATGCAATTGTTAGACAAGCGATTTTATAACAAATATAAAATTGTTAACGAACATGTTAACACTCTCTTAGACTTGGGCAAGCTTACCAAGTTCCCTAATGCTAATGAGATTAGGAATTTTGTTTCAGTAGTGAGGCAGACACTAAGCGCTCTATGTAACCTAAAGGCAGAAGTGGAGAGCTGGGACCCTATCCTACTGGGTATCTTAGTGCGCAAGCTGGACCTCTACAGCTCCCGGTCCTATCAGCTGGAGCGAGACCAAGATGAAGACCCTACGGTTCAGGAATTCTTAGCTTATATGGATAAGCGTGCTCTAGCTCTCGAAAACACGGATGTCCGGGCTGAGACAGCGGAAGGTGGAAAGCGACAGGGTGCAGCCATGCAACCAGCCAAGAGTAAGGTAGCTATGACAGCAACGGCCAAGGCAGCCATGGAGTGCTTCTACTGTAAGTGTTCAGATCATAAACTATATTCATGTCCTAAATTCAAATTACAAAGCAGTAAAGAAAGAATTTCCTTTGCCAAGCAAAATAATTTATGTAACATTTGTTTAAATTCACATCCTGGCAAATGTAGATACCACTTTAGGTGTGGGCAGTGCAAGAAAACACATCATACATTGCTGCATCTAGACGATGAAAGTGGTCCAGGCCCAGTGGTACTTCTATCCGGAGGCCCTGCGAATAATATTTTAATCCCCACAGCACGGGTAAAGGTGTTTGCGAAGAATGGAAGGGAAGTGCATATCAAATGCATCCTGGACTCGGGTTCCCAAGTATCACTGATCACTGCAAAGGCAGTGGAGGTCTTAGGCTACACTCCTAAGCGAAATGATATTAACCTCATTGGTGTGACAGAGAGCCAGAATAAAGTCAGCTACTGTATTCCATTAAAAATTCATTCTCTGACATCCCAATTTAACACACTAGTGAACTGTCACGTAGTAGAGAAAATTACTTGCAACTTACCTCAATCACCAGTCAGCCTTGAAGGTATACAGATCCCTGCTGGTGTCACCTTGGCTGATACAACTTTTAACCAACCTTCTGAAATAAATATGCTAATGGGTGCTGACATCTTTTTCCAGGTTCTCCTGCCGCTTGAGGAACCTCAGCGCTTACCTGTTTGCAGTGACCTACGAGACCAGCAGCAATCTTCATCTCCATGCATCATTAATACGAGGTTTGGCCATGTCATTGCAGGAGCATTGGCATCTAGCATCATAAAAAATCAGGTTGTATCTCTAATTTGTACCAAGTGCGAAACAGACGTAAGTGACAGTGTAAGGAAGCTTTGGGAGGTGGAGAGCGTTCCGGAGTTACTAGTAGAAAGGGATTCAGAGCAAACATTAGCTGAAGATATATTTATAAAGTCAGTAAAACTTGAAAATAAAAAATTCACTGTTGACTTACCTTTGAAGATAGAAACCTGCAAAATAAATGAGACCCTAGGCAATTCATTCGACCTAGCTTTACACAGGTTTCTCAGTCTAGAAAAAAGGCTGAGAAGTAATATTAATTTACTAACTGATTATCAAAAGTTCATAGACGAGTACATAGAACTTGGTCATGGGCACTTTGTCGATATTAGCTCATACAATTTCAATGAAGATCCCATTTATTTTATGCCTCATCATGCGGTTATAAACGAGCAAAGCAAAACCACGCGCACTAGGGTTGTGTTTGATGCTTCTATGAAAACTAGTAAAAAGATCTCATTGAACGATATTTTATTGAACGGGCCTACAGTGCAGAAAGAATTATTTGATATCGTTTTATTATTCCGAATTGGAGAGTTCACTTTGAGCTCAGATATAAAAAAAATGTTCCGCAATATACTAGTAAACCCGGAACACACTTCACTCCAGAATATTTTGTGGCGTGACGATCCTAGTCAGGCTATAAAATGTATGCGTCTTGACACTGTCACTTATGGTATTAAGTCTTCAAGCTATTTGGCAACGCGCTGCTTACTTGAACTGGCACAGAGGCATGAGCATGATTTACCGCTAGCGTCATTTATAATTAAAAATTGTTGCTACATTGATGATGTACTTTATTCATGTTCAGATATAAACAAATTGCTTGAAGCTAAAAGGCAGTTGCGTGAATTGTTAAGTTATGGAAGCTTAAGTTTGCATAAGTGGGCTTCTAACGCACCCTCTGTTCTTGCTGACATACCAGAGGTTGAACAGCAATTTAGTGAGCTTGATCTGCGAAAGGGTAACTATAATATGAAGGCTTTGGGGCTTACACTCGATGTTAAAAAAGATTGTTTTAAAATAGACAGCCCAGAACCATTTGACGCAAATGTGACGAAAAGAGAGGTTCTTAGCTATATATCAAAATTTTATGATCCCATGGGTTTTGCTAGTCCAATTGTAATTAAAGCTAAAAGTATTATTCAAAAAATATGGTCACATAATATTGGGTGGGATGAACATATTCCTAATGAGCTGGTTGAAGAGTGGCTTCAGTTCGCTAATAGCTTAGCTGCCATGCAACCTATTAATTTAAACCGGCACATTCCAACGAAAAGCGCAGCAGCAGTTCAGTTGATAGGCTTCGCGGACGCCTCCAGTACGACGGGGTACGGGTGCTGCATATATCTACGCGTGGTCGACAAGACAGGTAAGGCTGAATTATCCCTACTCTGTTCGAAGTCGCGGGTAAATCCACGTGCGAACGTATTAACTATACCCAGGCTGGAACTCAACGCTGCATTGCTTCTATCCATTTTAATGGAGCGAGTTTATGATACTTTACATAAAAATATTAAAATTAACGATGTGTACCTATTTATCGACTCCAAAATAGCATTGGGTTGGATTCAAACTGAACTCACTAAACTACAGGCTTATGTCTCGAACAGAGTGGGAGTAATTCAGCAAAAAACCAATAGGTGGCGCTGGAGGTATGTACCATCCGCAGAGAACCCTGCTGATTTAATCAGTAGAGGTATCAGCCCTCAGGAACTGCCGACCTGCGCCCTCTGGTGGGAGGGACCGAAGTTTCTGCAATCGAAATATAACTTTGATACTGAAAGGTTAGTATTACCTGAAAACTTACCTGAAATGAAGGCAAAATCCTCGCCTACCCCTACGGCTAAGGTTGCGTTGACAGCAGGTATACAGTATGATATATTTCAAATATTAAATAAATATTCAGACATAGGAAAGATGACGAGAGTAATTGCATACGTGCAAAGATTTTGTCGTAACTTAAAAGATAATATAAAATTGAAGGGCACCCTTAGCCCTAGTGAACTACAGCATGCATTGCATTCAATAATTAAGCATGAACAATCAATACATTATTGTCAAGAGATAGATTCCTTGCAGAAAAACAATAGTGTACGAGGGCCACTAAAAAGTCTTAATCCATTCTTGGACACTGATGGCCTTATAAGGGTAGGCGGTCGTTTAGATAATTCGGATATACCAATTGCACAAAAACATCCTATTATATTACCGCGGGAATCTCGAATAACTGAGCTTATTATACGGTGTGAGCATGTTAAGTTGTTACATGCTGGACCTAAGTCACTCTTAGCTAACCTGAATCAAAAATACTGGCTAATAAATGGCATGCGACAAGTCAAAAAAGTTACTCATAAATGCTTGGTTTGTTTTAGGCTGAAAGCTGATGCAGCGAAGCAGCTAATGGGCTCCTTGCCTCAACACCGAGTGACATCAGGCAGACCATTTAATAAAGTAGGCATAGACTTCGCTGGGCCAGTCCAGGTCAAGAATTCGCGTGTAAGAAAAGCTATAGTCAGTAAAGGTTACGTATGCGTATATGTATGTTTTGTAACGAAGGCGATTCACTTAGAGTTGACTTCAGATTTATCAACTGATGCATTCCTGGCGTCTTTCAAAAGATTCATAAGTAGACGTGGCTTGCCCAGCGACGTATTTTGCGACAACGGTGGTTGTTTTCGTGGGGCAAGGAACCAACTAGCTGAGCTGTACAAGCTTAATAGTTCTGCTGATCATCAGACGCTTGTGCAAGCCTATGCCGCGAAAGAAGGCATCAAATTTCATTTTACGCCTAGTTATGCACCGGTATTTGCAGGGCTTGCAGAAGCAGCTGTGAAAAGTATGAAATTTCACTTAAAAAGAATTGTATTAGATGCTGCATTAACTTATGAACAGTTACATACTGTCCTATGTCAGATAGAGGCCGTACTTAATTCACGCCCTATTTTACCTCTCTCTGAAGATATCAATGATTACTGTTACCTGACTCCGGGTCATTTTCTTGTAGGTACAGCTCTAACTATGTACCCAGAAGTAGATATTTCTGAAAATAAAACGAATAGACTGGGGTTTTGGCAACAATGTATACAATTGCAACAAAGATTTTGGAAGGCTTGGTATAAATATTATTTGAATACTTTACAGAATAGAAATAAATGGTGTCAGTCTATGCCTAATGTAACAGTAGGTGCACTTGTACTTATTAGAGAACCCAATGCTCCTCCTTTGGCGTGGCCCATGGCATGTGTAGTGAATGTGTTTCCTGGAAATGACGGCAAGGTTAGAGCCTTGCAGCTAAAAACAGCTAATGGTAAATTATATACTAGGTCATTGCAAAGCATAAGTGTACTACCTATTGAAAAGTAGTTTTATATAACTAGATACCTACGTGTTCTATTTTTCTATGGTTTATGCATAAATTTGTTATTTTGAATGCTTACTATTACATAATATAAGATACCTACCTATTGTGTTTATAAATACATAATATAAGATACTTAAAATTGTAATTGATACATTATATAGTATAGGATACTTAACTATTGTTACGTTTATGAATATATAAGTTTTAACATACTTATAATTATAAGTTGTACTCACCTGTAAGCTTATACCTATCTAGTTTCTATGGGTACTTGTTTTTGAAGTTGATTAATGTAAGTAAACATGAAAGAAAATAATTTAATTCTGTGCTTTTCTATTAGATATGTGCAGTAATATAGTTTGTTAATTAGATTGTTAAGAAAATAATTTAATTTTGTGCCTTTCTATTAGATATGTGCAGTAATATAGTTTGTTAATTAGATTGTTAAGAAAATAATTTAATTTTGTGCCTTTCTATTAGATATGTGCAGTGATATAATTTGTTTATTAGAATATTGTTCTAACTTTTTGTGTTTCAAAATAGTTCTGCTTTTTGATATTAATTTAGGTTGAACTGATAACTTGTTAAACTATTTGTTTGCCTGAGGCGGCAATATTGTTTAGGGCAACATTAAACAATAAAGAAAAAATTATTTTTAGTCTATAGTTTTGATATGACAATACTAAGCCTAGCGTATGTCAATGTGCATATTATTTTGTAGCAGTGAAAAATAATTAATAAAAGATGATAACTTCAGCAAAAGTGTTTTAATTATATATATATACAGTTCACACTCTCAACAATGATGAGATGGACATTTCTTTCTCTTTTGCTGAACTTCAAACCGCTTTAAATGGTCTATCTGATTCTTCTCCAGGTGAAGATAGCATTCCATATTCCTTTGTAATTAAATTAAGTGATTCTGCTAAGCATATTTACCTTTCTATTATAAATTCATTTTTGGAGTCAAAAAATATCCCCCCATCCTGGAAATCCCAAATCGTTATACCTATTTTAAAGCCTGGCAAAGATCCTAAAGAGCCCTCGTCTTACCGTCCCATAGCTTTATCATCAACTTTGTGCAAAATTATGGAGCATCTTATTAAGAATAGGCTTGATTGGATAATGGAAAGCAGGGAAATCCTCGCAAAATCTCAATTTGGCTTTCGAAAGGGTATGGGTACAGTTGATAGTGTTAGCATTCTTATATCAGAAATACGTCTAAGTTTCATAAGAGGAGAATACCTTGTGGGGGTATTCTTGGATATCAGCTCAGCTTATGATTGCGTACTTCTCCCCCTTCTAAAATCTAAAATGCTTTCCTTAGATCTACCACCTAAATTAACTAATTTCATTTTTAATCTTTTTATTGGAAGATCGATACGAGTGAGATATCAGGGTGAACTTCTCCCTCCAAGAACAATTTGGAAAGGTCTCCCGCAAGGTTCAGTCCTGAGTCCAATTTTATATAGCTTTTACACTCACGATCTTGAAAAATCTGTTGATAGTTTTTGTAATATTCTACAATATGCAGATGATATTGTTTTATTTTATAGCTCAAAGAATATGACTGAAATTGTATCTAGATTAAATTCTGCTTTGTATTATCTCGGAGAGTGGCTACAATCACATGGGTTATTTTTGTCAGTCCCGAAGAGTAGAGTAGTTGTTTTTACAAGGAAGAGATATGTACCAGATGTTAACATTTTGTATCAGGATCAAAGTATTCCTGTTGTAAATTCTGTAAAGTTTTTAGGTATTTTTCTAGATTCTAAATTATCGGGAGTTGATCATATAGATTATGTCTCCAAAAAATGTGAAAAGAATATTCAGATCTTACGTGCACTATCAGGAGTTTGGTGGGGCTCCCACCAATACTCACAAAAAATATTATATAACGCTATTATTCGTAGCCATTTTGACTATGGAGTATTTCTGTTAGATCCTTGTAATAAAACAGCATTAGAAAAATTAAACAAAATTCAATACAAGGCATTAAGAATAATATTAGGTGCAATGAAATCATCGCCAACAAATGCCATGCAGGTTGAGTGTGTGGAACCTCCTCTTCATCTTCGCAGACAATATCTTTCTGATCGCTTTATTACGAAAATTTTACAATTCTCACATCACCCGTTGTTATGCTCCCTTACTAATTTATTACAATTAGTTAAACCTAATCTACAAATTCCATGTATACTTAAAAGTTTTAAAAAGTTTTCAGAGATTCCTGCCCCTACCTTTAAACTTACCATTAATCCCCTGTACTCAGTTCCATTCCTGTCTCTTACATTTGTTCCTTCAATCATAATGAATTTAGGCATTGACAAAAATGATCCTGGGGCCAATGTTAAATTCAAGAGTATCTTAGCTAATGATTGGTCCGATTTTATTAAAATTTATACTGATGCATCTAAAATAACTAGTGTCTCTTGTGTTGGAGCTGCCTGCTGGGTTCCTCAATTCAATATAATTCTAAATTTTAAGTGTCCTCCTGAAGCTTCTGCTTATTCTGGAGAGTGTATAGCCCTACTTGAAGCCATATTATTTGCAGAATCGCATAAAATGTCAAAAGTAATAATTTTTACTGATTCCTTAAGCTCCCTTCAGAGTATTATGCAAAACCCCTTCCGCAGCAAATCAAAATTCGCAATTATATTTAAAATTCGAGAAGCGCTCTTTCGATGCCAAGAACAGGGTATCCTCACAACCTTGGCTTGGATCCCTAGCCATTCAGGCATTACTGATAATGAAATTGCTGATAGCTGTGCTAAATCCGCAACAGTTACTGGTTCTATGAGTCACTATCATATTTTTTCTCATGACTTGCGTTCTTTATCTAAAAAGAATCTTTACACATCCTGGAATAAGTTTTGGAACGTTTCCAAAATGACTAAAGGTAAGTATTACGCTTCAATCCAACCGGAAGTTCCAGTCTATCCGTGGTTCTTTCGTTTTCGCCAGGCTGACCGAAAAACCACCTCAATTATATGTAGGCTTCGTTTAGGCCATGCGTGTACTCCGGTTCATTTAACTAAATTGAAAATAAAAAATAGCTCTGTCTGTGAATGTGGCTTGGATGAAGGTTCGACTGACCATATTTTATTTAACTGTCCAAAATTGCAATATTCCCTTCACGACATAACCCCTTCCCAAATTCACCGCCCAGTTAACTCCAAAATTTTATTATCTCTTGTGTTTAGTCCATTTGTTAAAAAATTAGTTAAATTTATAATTCAAAATAAAATTCATCTATAACGTAGTGTTTATTACCATCTTCTATCATTATACCATTTTATGTTTTAAACCGATCATTCATGTATAATTTTATTATCACTCTCCATTTCTAAATTTCAAAATTACCGCTCAATCTTATTCGTGTCTTCCTCACAAAACGCGACACTGGCAGAATGTATTGCGTCTGTAAACGCAATCCCAAGCCATCTACGATAAAAAAAGAAAAAAAAATGAATGAAGGTTTGATTTTTTTTCTTGCTGCACAAGGCTTGAATTAATTACTATGTAATATTGTTCGATGGGTCTTTCAATAGATTTAAAGAATTAGAAAAGTTGATAAGGATGACTAGGTAGATTAGGATGATTAAAAAAGGGCGTATATTATATTATATTTATATTATGTATTTCAAAACTGTAAAATCAAGGTGAAATAAGTAATAACTATTGTTACGTACTACGGGTTCGGGATCCGAAATTATAAGCGTTTTTGCAACAAAGCTGTTTTAATATTATTGTTTTATATTATAAAAAAATTATATTATAAAAATTTATTTATTATTATTATAAAAAATTGTTTATATTATAAAAATATATCTGTCTATATTAATGTAAAGTAAACTGTGAACGTGAGTGTGTTACTTTTTCGTTCAATGAGTGAGTATGATACTACAGTGCGTTTAACACAACTGACTTTTTATAATAAATTTACACTTACACTTAACATACATACGAGTACATGTATACGTTATTCACTAAACTCCCAACAATCCGGGAAATTCAAAATCGAATATTCTGGTCATATTAATGTGTCATCAATGACAAAACGATGTTTGAAAAATTTATTTCGTATTATAATGTTTTTATGGATAATCTGAAGAAAATTTAACAAACTTACTTGTGAAAAGTAACACCACTTGCTTTATTTATCTTTTCAGACCGTGATTGGCACACTTTAATAACACATTTCACCATTTTGTATTTTTTGTTGCCAAGCAATCACTCTTATGACATCATGCTGTCAACTGAGGTCTAATATGTCAGCGGACATATCCAACCTTGTCACGTACCGACGCCGTACATTGCGTATCTAGTCCTGTATAACATCATTGCTATGGCATGACAGCCGTGTACAGACAGAGTAGCGGCCATATTCATTTCTATCTATGTGTGCGTGTAGTGTTGGCTATGTTCGTCTTTATCTAAATTTTCAGCAAAATACAATTGATCACTCGATACTATTGAATAAAAAATGTGTATAATATAGAGATTACAGTTTCTTTGTTTTTCCTGATCTAGTAACAAGAAATCAAATCGATATTTATAATAATTATTATAAACAGCGGTTTCTCACGTCTGAAATACGATCTACGACGTAGGGTGAATTTTACTAAAAATAAAATTAAACTGAATCTTGAAACCAATGGATATACTAAAAAGAACTTGTTAAAATAAATAGTTCACTTTATTTTGTAATCGTATAATAACGTATTTACAAAGAATGAGCTACATTTATAAAGAGCCCACCACGCGGGTTCTCGGCACCGCAATAGCGACATACGTGAACCGGCGCCATGGGTCACTGGCACTGAATTTCATCACCAGAAGTTTACACCTAAATACATGGGTATGTACAAAATAGTAAACTAATACATTCTTTGAATACACTGGAGATTCATAAGGAAATAAAATTTGTAAAATCACAATAGCCACTAGTACCTTAAGTATATAAGCCATGAAAATTGACACAAGTTACTGACCTTAATGTTGTTCATCCTAATTAATGTTTTGTGTTTGCGGGTTTTTTTTTTTTTAATTTTCCCATTTTAATCGCAGTTGTTGAGGTGTACGGTGACTCGATGTAACAACGGCGTTAAACTGGTCGGCGATGCGTTTCCATTCCTCCGTTTTCATTTTGTTGGTAGTGGCATTAGTAGCTTTATTATTAATATATTATATTATTTTGCTCTTTTCTATAAAAGACAACAAAATCATTTGATTCCTCCTTCGTTAGAGGCTTCACTAAAACCTAAAACAGAAAATCAGATAACAAAAATAGGCGCGAAACAAAGCGTCGAATATTTCAGGAGTAATCGCAAAAAAATTACGGACGCGAAAATAAAATTCAAGCTCGCAGTCTTGCCTATGGTTTAGCTAATTCTAGCGAAACGGCTTGGCTGGGGCTATATACGAAATCTAATAAAAATAAATAAATAATAAATCTAATAATATATTTCATTATCACTCACCAGCTGTCTACTTTCCATTATAACAATAAAATCCAAACTAAGAGCGCGCTGAAATGAAATTTTATTCGTTTGAACAGTAAGCAGTTGACATGATATTAAATATTTACGTTCCGGTCTCGATCTTACTAAGTTTTTAAAGTTGTGTTATTTCATAAAATACAATATTATATTTAGTAAATTCTAATATAATCTGGTCTTCAAGGCATATTTAAATAATTCATGACATTCATAAACTTTAAAAATAATAATCGCTGAGAATTTGCATACCTTGTATCACTAGAATTATACTCAGTGACAACTAGAATCTCACCTGGTGAAGCTGCACTCTGTCATCCCATACGTGTGCGCCACGCTAGTAGATGCCTAAGGCACGTCACGACCTTAGGCCCTCACACTCCTAGAGCGTCGTGACTACCTGGCGTCGCTGCGACAGGGACGCTTTGAACACCTGCCACCACTGCGACAGGGATGCTTTGAACACCTGCCACCACTGCGACAGTAACGCTTTGAACACCTGCCACCACTGCCACCGGGATGCTTTGAATACCTGCCACCACTGCGACAGGGATGCTTTGAACACCTGCCACCACTCAGCCACTGCGATAGGAATGCTTTGAACACCTGCCACCACTGCGACAGGGATGCTTTGAACACCTGCCACCACTGCGACAGGGATGCTTTGAACACTTGCCACTTCTTCGACTGCAGGCCCTTGACCGATAGCGCCTGCGGCTGCGAGCGTAGCTGTTACTTAGGGAAGAACCACTCTCAATAGACCATGTCCTGTCCTTTCGTTTAGGCATTGCAGTAGTAAACCTCAAAATAAACACAAAAACGAAAAATATAAATAAAATGAAACTAAACTTCAAATAATAGAAATATTTTAATACAGCTAAAAACTCTTTATTCAGAGTAGATGATAACCATCATTAGGTCTATACAATGATATTTTAACTATAGATATGTTATACGCTCACTAAACAACCGAAAAAAGTGTTCCGCGCTGCACACATACACACTTTTCATTCAAGGTACATGTCAAAATGATAGAAAGGGGATAGTCGATAAAATAAATAAGAAAAAAAGAGACAGCTAATGTTGTCAATTGCGCGTCAATGTAAACAACATTAGTCTAGCGACCGATGACATATCAGAATATTAGGCAAATAATTGAAATATATTAATAAATCGAAGTATTCTGCGTTCTTACATGTGGTATGAGATCCCTTGTGTTTTATTAACTTTGGTATCATAATTGGTGCATTTCCTAAATACACAGGATGGCATTTTTTTAAATTTTGTAGCAGCGTACCACTCGTCGCCATGCGGTGACACAGACTAAAGGCAATACGTCCTAATTAGGATGTTTTCGAGTTTTCACGATTGCGCGCTCATAACATATCTATAGTTAAAATATCATTGGGTCTATATATAATACTAGCGGACCCGACAGACGTTGTCCTGTCCGCATGCGCAAAACAACGTTGCCTAGCAACGACTTGTTTATAATTGGATATTTCATTTATTGTGTAAATGTATAAATAGCTAATTAATTCAAAAAATACATGTTGTAGTGGACCGAATTGTGAATCTAAACCATTCTCGAATGCACTCGAACACGCACAAAACATTTCATCAAAATCGGTCCAGTCGTTTAGGAGGAGTTCAGTCACATACACACGCACACAAGAAATATATATATTAAGATACTAATATAATATGACGTTTAAACATAGAAATTTAAAATTTCTTGAAATTCCTCATTTCACACCTCATGCTAGTAATCAAACCCCATTACTATGTATGTCTAACAAATATAATTATCTTCTTAAATTAATTGCAGACATTGATACCTTTTACAATTCTAATTGTTACAAAATTGTTATAAAATTAAGATTAGTTATTTTAAACTATTATATATTTTATTCAATTATTATGTGGTAGTTAACTCATCTTGATTAATTAGGCATGTTCCATTATACTCAACTGTGATCTTGTTAGCATTTAGTTAACTTTTTTTTTTTTGATATTTCAATTACATCTCATCAACTTGTGTTGACATTTGTTACAATAAAAAGAAATAATAGTATTGATTTTGTTTTTTTTTTAATATAGTGGAATGTTTAAGCAATTATGAATGATAGAGAACTATATTATACCACAAATATATATTATACTTAAACATATAACCAATTAATTACATAAATATATTCCTGATATAACGAACTCATATGTATAAAAAATTTCATGTTATCATAACTTTATTTTCTAAGTATAGTTTGAATTGCATTATTTAATGAATGAATTAATCTTACTAAAATGTATAATTAGTTTTAAAACTCGAATTAATCTATAGCCATACCTTATTTATATTATATATATTATATATATATTTATATATATTTAGTCACTTTGTTAATTTATTCTAATTTTACTTGTCTCTAATTTATGTAACTTTTTAAGTGGAATCTTTGCTGATTTGTATTATATATATAATATGCAATACGTAACAAATTCTATGTAATCCTACAGTTTATGTTTCCCAAATTTAATAAAAAAAAATAATAATAAATAACATGTAATATGTAAAAAATTGTGTATGTAATTATACAACATATTTGCTTATTTGAAGGAAAAAAAATATAAATAGTGTATATAACTTTTACTTAGGTACTTTTCGCTTTTATCTTACATTATGCTGTGCATCTTTGTTTAGTTTTAAGTAGTTATTGTATGTGTTTTTATTAATTTCTTTGGTGTACAATAAAGCGTATTATTATTATTATTATTATTATTATGTACTACATAGTACCTACATAAAGTTAACAAAAAGTAAAACAAAATGGTTTTCCACTTTCCCGCGCTGAGGGGTTAAGTATCCCTTATAAAATTATAACAACACATGACTTCATAAGTTTTTGTTCATTAATATTTAAATAGCATTACAAAATAATAAACAAGTACTTCTTCGTACTTACACGTTTCTTTTCTGATGTGGGCACGGAGGGATCACACCAAGATAATAGAATATCTCAGTGGGATCCTTCTGAACTTCTGAGCTGAAAGCCTCTTCAATAATAACCAGCTTTATTTAGTACAAATATATCAAAATTTAACACAAACTAGTTCAAACAACTTATTATTAAAGACTTTGTTAATACGTTCGTACAATTCAACTTTAAAATATATTTTCTGTGTTTCGCGCTCAATTAGTCCCTCCCGAATACACTCGTTTTTCCCGCCTTCGTTTGGTTGGACCATACACATCTTTTAGTCTATGGTCAAACAAAGAAAATAAGATATACTTAAAATATTTAAATTTAAATAGTTTCATTACTTATTAAAATATTGCATGTTTCGTTATTAAATATTAACAATATCTAAAGTTGGTAACATGCTATAGTTCTATACATCTCAGAACGTTTTGTTTTGTTTTTATAATGTTGATGCTTGGTATTGTAAAGGCACTCGTTACTTTCATAAGCATTTATTAAAAACTTTGTCATTGGAATCGTCCACTATATCTTGTTTGCAGCCATTTTTATTTAAATGTCATTAATATTTGATTATAGGTGTTGCCAATACATTTGATGAAGTCGTCCAATTTCTTTGATCAAATGTACATTAGACCAAGATATTTAATAAATGTGCGCGCGCCTGCGCCGCTGCGTATATGGAAACCCTTCCAGTATTCAGAACCCCAATACTTCTGAGATACGGGAGCCTTTACGAGATTGAACGCGCAGTTTAAGAGAATAAATGCTACCCTGCTTTTAATTCTGTAATGCGGGAGGCATTACAGAGTCAATAGTTACGTTAATGATGTGAATTCCTACCTAAGCTCGGTAAGGACTTTAGTATGGTAAACGGGTGATACGAAGTTCACCGGGTCATCTAGTAAAAAATAAAAAGAATTTCGAGTTACATAAAATTATGAGTTTTTTAATCATTTTTTAAAAATAAACAAGACAATCAACATTAGGCACGTTTTTGTTATTTTAATCAATTTATAAAATAAAACGTGACTATCGAGCATTAGGCACATTTTTGTTTATGTTTTTACTCAATGAATGAATCTTTTTAGGAGGTTTCCCTGCCGAGATGCGGTTTTTAGACTTTCTGCCCACACCTTTTTCTTTACGTCTGCTCACTGAAGTAGGTTGTACTTTTATTTTTCTGGTTACGCGTCTAGGAAATCTATTTAAGACCAACTCGTAAGCTTGCTCTGATGTTTGTGTACTCTCAAATAGTTTCGTCATCCGCTTCATGCAGGTTAAGGATGTAAAATTTTCATTGTTGCTTAAAACATTGCTAAACTTAGAAAACGTGTTTTGTAATTGCAGTAAAGCCAAGTCGAACTCCTTTTTAAAACTTTCAGTTTGTGTATCTTCAGTATTGTTAATGAAGGCTAAATCTATTGGTACAGATGAGTTTAAAGTTATTGTATGTGCTGCTTTTTCTGATGAAGTGGATGGATTGTGAATGCAATTATTATTATCTTCGCTCATCTTTCTGTAAAAATCTTCTTTAATATCATTGCCCAACGCCAATTTTGCAAATAAAATTCTATCTTCAACTGATAACAGCGGAGAAGTTTTAAATATTGCTCCCGTTTCTTTTTCAATATGGTACATGTGTTTGCAATATTTTCCACTGCGACCGAATATACAATCACAGGTTGCTGTATCGGTGTGTACTGTGTAGAATGTGTCCGGCTTTCGATTAGACTGAATTTGGATTTGTTTGTTGTTTTTTGTGTACATTTTAAACTTTTCAGCCCTTTTTTGAAAATTTGAATATACGGACATGTTTGTTTTTCTTCCATCGGCAAAAGCTAATAATCGACGTTGATGATAATTTTCAAAAACTGTAGTTATGAATTCCAGAAGTGCGCAGATGTTAAAAACTTTGCAGCGTTGCAGAATAATATCTTTTAGTATGCGGATTGACGCTTCAGTATAATTATTCGTATTATGTCCCCTAGTGATCACATCGTTTCTGTAAGCCAAACACCATTCTGTGCGTCTTTTCCATAGAACACTTAAATGATTAAGTAACTTGTCGTTACGTTTCACCTCAGGCTTTTCAAGAGTGTCATCATATTTCTTTTGAGCTTCTTCGACAGTTACTGAGTATAAAATCTCACGAAAGTACATCATTGCAGACTGCCTTTCTTCTTTTTCAACTCCATGATCACTGCTCCAAAGCCAACGCCAGAAAGCTTGGTTAACATGAAAACTGCATAACAGCAAGCGGGATGTTGGAAATATTGTTTTCAGAGCATTTCGCTCAGCAGCGCTGTCATCAGTCATAATAACGCCGGGTTCAAATTTAGCTTGTGAATTTTCATTTTGCATCGCTTCCTTAGCCAACGAAAATACTAGAGTATAGTCTGCCTCTGTTTGTTGAGTGTGTAATATGCATGCAATAGGAAGTCCGCCAGTTTTATTAGCCGTGAACATAAAAGTGATACAAGTGTTCTCTTGATCACACGCGCTTGTAGTATCAACAAACAATATTTCATCGGCCAAGCCTTCTAAGTATACTCTTTTCATTATAGGTGATAAAATAACTATTATTTTTGGATGCTCTCTGAATATAATCGTGAAGCCTTTTCCTTCTAGCTTTTCCTTTTTTTGCAAAATAATTTCATGCAAATCAGTCTCCGAACGATTACCATATTTGTTTTTTCTCCATTTTGTAAATAAATAATTAACATGATCCATCGAAGGATTCAGCTGACCGTTGGATAATAATTGTGGGTCGCAGATGTCCGTACATAACTGTATCTCGTGGTATTCCTTTGCTGCACTGGGAGTCATGCCAGAATAAAAGTAGTTATGGAATTGCGATTCTACTTCGGGATCACATTTCAAATATCGGAAGGCTTCAGCTATTTCTACTGGATGAGTGTGAGTGAAGCTGATGGTAATCATTGCGTTAAAACCCTGTTTTAGGTGTTCGTCATTTTTCATAGTATTTTTATTAATAAACTTTATTTTAAAATCAATACTTGCTTGGCACTGCTTGTTTTTCTTAGACTTTTCGACTTCTTGTTTATTGTGCGAATTATGATGACAAACATAAACCTTTCTAAACGCTAATCGTTTAAGTTGAGGAAAAGTGCGCCTTACTATCCAATTAGTGTGACTAAATGTCGAAAACTTCCGAATCCATTCAGAACAAAAGTCAGCATAGTCATTTCCATCAACTTTACATCGCACTTCAGCGCAAAAATGTTCACTTGCCTGCGAATCATAAGTAGGTATGACACAAACACAATCACAGTCGCTTAAAAATTGTTCCAGTCTTTCTTTACTATAAGACATAACTAATTTTCTTCAATAATCAAAGTCTCAAATACAATGCACTCGTCACAGTGTGCGAATTCACAATATCTTTCTATAATTAACACTATAACTAAGCCAAATACAATTAAAAAGGCGCAAGCAATTGTTTACATGACAAATTGGTAACGGAACTAATTTGAATAAAAACAAACAACACGCGCTCGAGTATGATATCGCTGTCTCTCTCAGCACGACTCGCTTGCGATCTGAGATCGGGGAGCATAGCGCAGAAATTCCTCCCGCGCGTCAGATCGCAGCCTAAGTACCTACTTTTATGCTTTCTAGGGATCTGAGTAGTGGAAGTATTTTTAATACGAAGTTTTGAATTCTACATCAGAAATAATACCCGAATCCAGATCGGGTGCAACTCTGAATAGTGGAATGGGTTAAGGAGACTTTTTGTGAATTCATGCTAGCAAATCCTCCCGCATCTCAGAAGTATTGGGGTTCTGAATACTGGAAGGGTTTCCATATACGCTGCGCCGCTCCCCACTCCATGAACTAGTATTCGACTGAAATTCGTGGCGAGTAGTCCCTGTGCCGTTTTTTAACAACACAGCTATAAGGTTTGTTTGTTCATTGTTGTGTTTGGTTGTCATAACCAGTTATTCTATAGAATTAAGCAGTCGATTTTTCATTATATTTCAAACTTATTAGGGAGCATCCTCGACGGTAATTACGCCTAGGTCTTATTACTAGACGTGGGTAACTCATGAGTGAACGATTAAAATGAGCTAGTTCACCACTCCTAGTTCAATCACTCTTTAGTTCAGTGTAGTTCTTATTAGTTCATTTAGTTCATCGGCTCATTTCGCGCGCGCTGCGTGGGAAAGGAAAGGGAATGCAGCTCAACTCAGTAGGAGAGAGTGAAAGCGCTATATTTCTCAAAGTTTGCGCTACTACTCACTTACAAATCTTACAATCGGATGATTGAAACAATTATGCAAAATGAACGTTAGGAGAATGAAAGTAAAGCACATTTTGTCATTCAGTTTAGTGCTAAATTTCGATTTGTTTAGAAGTTATTTTTCCTGGAATTGGAGAGACTCCGCGAAATTCCAAACTATTTTATATCTAATTGTTTTAGTTGACCTTCAATTATCGAACGCGTCACCTCGATTTTGAATCGGTTAACGATTATTAAGTTTAAAATAAAAACTATGTAAAATTGTGAATATAGCAAAATAAGTTTCTTTCTCTGTATAAGTAAATAAATAATCTGTAAAGTTGTAGTGTAATGTAAAGTGTAGTGTACATATTTATATAGTTTAATAGTGTTTGTTTGTTTGGTAAGAAAAACTTTTGTCATAGAAATATTTCAAAATGAATAACCAGCAAAGAAAAAGGAGTGGGTTGTGGGGACATTTTTCGCAGACTGACGCAAAAAAAGCCAAATGCTTGTACTGTGCTCAAGTATTATCAGTTAGTTCAGGTAATGTCTCTAACTTAGGAAGACATATGAAATCAAAACATCCGACAATATCTGTTGTTGCCCAAAGACAACCTACGGAAGTTGAAGCCCCAGCTGGTCCTCGGATTAACGAAGTAAATAATGATAGTCCATCGAATACTCATCAACTTCCAACGGATAATGCGGTTGGCGCGTCCTCATCAACCAGTGCCGCGGGTTTGGTACAGAAACAACCTTTAATGATGGAATTCACAAACAGCACCAAACCACTACAACCCAAACGCGCAGAAAATATTTATGAGCAATTATTAATAATGATAGCACGAGAGTACCACCCATTTAGTGTCGTAGAAGACAAAGAATTCAAAAAATTTGTTCACATGTTATGTCCTGGATATCAACTTCCAAGCCGAAAAACTTTATCCAACAACTTGTTAGACAAAGTGCATAAACAAGTCTTAGATAAATCACAGCAAAAAATCGAAGATGCAGTAGCAATTTGTTTGACTACTGATGGGTGGACCTCTGAAAATCAGGACAGTTTTATCGCAGTTACCGCTCATTACATACAAATATCATTCTCTGGTGCCCATATCGAAAGCATTTTACTTGGGTGCGTTGAATATAATGAGAGGCACACAGGTGAAAACATTTGCGAGTTCATGAGGAGCATGTTAATAGAATGGAAGATTGAAAACAAGATTACCGCCATAGCCAGTGACAATGCTGCAAACATGAGTTTGGCGATAAGAATTGGCAACTGGCGTCAAGTCCCATGCTTCGCACATTCATTAATTTGTGCTTGAAAGATGCTTTAGGACACATAGACGAAACAAAGCACAAAGTGAAACAGATCGTCGAATTCATAACTAGAAGCACGCAAGCAAAAAAAAAATTGAACGATATTCAAAAACAACAGAATTTGCCAGTGCTTAAATTGAAACAAGACGTTTCTACGCGCTGGAACTCCACATATGATATGTTTCAGCGCATATTCACCATGAAAGCTAGAGCGACCGGGACTACTGCTCACTGCTCACGACTGGTTAGTGATAGAAAAGGTTTTGCCGACACTGAAACTTTTTTATGATGTTACACAAGAAGTATGCTCGGAAAAGAATGTGACCCTCTCCAAGGTAATACCACTATGCAAGATAATGATCAATCACATCAGATCTCAATCTCAACGCGATCAGCCAGAAATCCCAGAACAGAAAACACGACACAAACATCCGCTATAAACGTTGGATAGCAACTGAATAAAATGCGCCTGTCTGGCAGCCCAACAGAATTTCTGCTAGACAGAATATCTGCAACCGAAATTACGCGACTTACAACTCAAAAAAATACGTTCGTTTGTCCTAAAAGTAAAATAAATAATAAGTTCATTGTTTTAGGTTAAAGAATATGTCAACTGCAAAAAAAGCCTGCCAAGCCTGTGCCTCATGGGCACAAAGTGATTTAGAAGCTGCTGTTACTGCTGTTCTTCTGAATAGATTATCCAGTTATAAAGCAGCAAGTAGTTATAAGATCCCTACAAGAACATTACGAGATTATTTAAAGATATTTACCAGCCAACAGGAACAAGATTTTGTGAAAAGGAAGATTTGAAAATTTGGGGATCCCGTTAACAGTAAAGATAATACATAAACAAGCATTTGTGTTTAGTGAGACATATAATATTGCTAACAATTTTAACAAGCAATTAGGTATTGCTGGACGAGACTGGCTTAAGTTAATCCTGAAGAGAAACAGCAATGTAGCAAAACGCAAAGCCCTATTTCTAAATCAAGCCAAAGGCCAAAAACTCAATAAAGCAATCGTTTTACATCATTTTAAAGAAGTGGAAAAATTATATGACGAACTAGGAATCCGTTACAATCCAGAGAAGCTTTACAACATGGACGAAAAAGGTTGCCGTTTAACGATGTATAAACAACCTACAGTAATCGTTCAGAAACGAACAAAAAGAGTTCATTTACAAGCATCTGAACATGGCGAAAATGGCATGGCATGTGCAAATGCGTTGGGAAATTCAATACCGCCGATGATTATATTTAAGGGCGTTCAAAGGAAGCCAGAATTCGAATTAAATCTGCTTCCAGATTCAACTGTTAGAATGGCTCCGAAGGGAAGCATGACCACAGAGCTTTTTATTGACTTCTTAAGACATTTTGCTAAATACAAGACCTCGGGCAACTGCCTTCTTATATTTGACGGGGCAAAGTGTCATTTAGACTACAGAATTGCTGAAGAAGCGGATATACTTGGTATCACACTATACTGTCTACCCTCCAATACAACCCACGAGTTGCAATCGCTTGATAAAGCCTGCTACAAACCTTTAGAGAGTTACTGAGACCAAGAAGTTCTTCAACAAATTGCTAACATTAAATAATAGTTTACAATTTCAGAAAACATCCAACTTCGTCCTATAATTCTTTTTATATTAATTATTTGAATATTATTGACAACATGGCCAGTATAACAAATTAAAAACTATTTTATATTACACAAATAACAAAAACTTACACTTAATTATTTAAATAAAAATATTAAGATGCTTTCCACTATCAGAAGTTATACATTTTTAATACATTAATGAAGAGTGATTATGTTGATGGCCTATAATATCACATGTGTTTATTTATAAAATTGGTTTTGGTTGTTGGGCCATAAAAATAAAAAAAATGCTTTGTGTATTGTTGTTTTGTTGAAACTGACTGACTTTGAGTCTGCACCTGAATCATCACCCAAGTCTAAAGCACTAGCAGTGTGCAAGGTCGCTTTCAAGTTGCTACCTTTCTGGCCCGACAAACCAGCAGTATGGTTCGGGCAGGTAAAAGCACAGCGTCACATCCACGGCAAACTTACGAATCTGCAGTTTTAGTGAAATCGATATTTAGATGAAAAAGTGTACCTAATATGATACTACACACCGTGCACCGTGGCAAATTTACGTTTTTCGATCTCTGACGGTTACGGAATCCAAATTGTACGATTTCTGCCTTTTTGTTATTACACCCATAGTAAGCTTACCAAATTCATATAAGATGTTTTAGCGTAGCACAATTTATAAAGTTCGAGTAAAATTTGCCACTGTCAAGTTACGAATCTGGTATATTCGTTAATTTACATTGGTAGCAAACATGGTTAAAATAGGTCAAGTAACCCAAGGCAAACATACGAATCGAACACATTCGTGAATTTACATTGGTAGCAAACATTATTAATCTACATGACTAATACACATGAATAATAAACATGACTAACTCTGAAGACGACGACAGTCATTCCAAGCACCTTAAGCGAAGGGATGATGCTTATCTGCGTCGAGACGCTGATAAGCATCATCCCTTCAAAACCGTCTGTTTTGGGTACATCCTATTAATCAAGAATCTGTGCGTACGATCACATTTGAAAAATTATTCGAAAATCTTAGAAACGTAATACTTTCTTAGATTTACGCGAATATTCGACATTATAAATGAAACTACCTTTTCGGATTTTGTCGCGTATTTATTTTGATTTTTAGTTCCCGACGTTTCGAATGCTTTACAGCAATCATGGTCACGGGAGAGACTAAGGTATTTGACGTCTCATAGGTTTATATACTTGTTACAGACAGTGCCTACCCACAAAGTGTGATGAGAGACATCTTTAAGAAATCGCCGCTATTTGAATTTAAATCTTCGCTTATTTACCGGTGGAGCTGCGACTGCGAACATTTGGAACCTGGGGCTATTAAGAATTGAAGGACGTTTTCCTCCTGTTCAGAAGCCTGTGTAACTGCGCTTGAAAAAAAACTCCAGGATTTTAAAATTGACCTAAATCTAAATGTGATCGCAGCGACAATCGATGGTGCAGCCGTCATGAAGAAAGTTGGCAGATTATTATCAGCGCACAACCAATTATGCTTCGCACTTGGATTGCAACTCGCTGTACTTGAAGTTCTGTACAATAAGAGACAAGAACAACAAGAAGAAGAAATGCAAGCTGAAGTACTCGGAAACAGACCAGATAATGAGAGTGTTAATGAAAGTGAAGATGATAACGACGAGCAAGGTAATTTTTCGGTAGAGGAAGAAATCCAAGCAGAAGAGTTGCTACCAAAATACAGAGAACTTATTCAAAAAGTGAGAAAAATTGTCAAGGTTTTTAGTTCAAAATCTCCTGTAAAAAATGATCTGCTGCAACAATACATCAAAGCAGAATTTGGCAAAGAATTGCAGCTTATTTTAGATTGCCGAACGCGCTGGAGCAGTCTCGCATCAATGTTGTCGAGGTTCAACGAAGTCAAACATTGCATATCTAAAGCACTTACCTTAAACTGACATCATCTTCATTTTCATTCACAGACGAAGAATTTGACTCATATTGAACAAGCTTTAGAGCCAGTGAAGCTCGCTGTAAACGTCTTATGCCGCGAGGATGCAACATTAATTACCGCAGAAACCACATTGCGTTTCATGATTAATAAACTAAATCTACAAAACACTAGGTTAAGCCAGGAACTTGTTGTGTCACTGTCTAACCGGATAAAAGAACGCCGCACATCAATAACTGCTGTGTTGCTTTACTTTGAAAATCCAGTCAGAGAGACTGATGTCAGCCGTGCAACCTGAAACTGAAAACCAGCAAGATGATGACAGTGAAGACGACATGCCTTTATCGAATCTGCCTTCACATACACTAGAAGAAGAATTAGAGCGCAGTCTCCGTACTGAATGAGTGGCAGAGTCTAGAGCTGCTGTGCGTGTACCCACTCGAGATAATTCAACTGATTTGATATTGAAACGTGAGATGACACTTTTTGAATGTGGAGGGAATAGGGGGAAGTATTTGGAAGCTGTTTATACTTATGTAAAGTCAATTCCGCCTACAAGTGTGGAAGTCGAGCGTGCTTTTTCCGCCGCTGGCTATTTATGCAACAAGATAAGATCAAATCTAAAAGATGAACGTTAGATACTTTATCATTTCTTCGAAAGTATTTTCAAAAAAAATAAGCTGATTTTAAATGCCTCTAAAACCAATGAATATAAAAATCTAAATATGAAACGTGAAATATTGTATTGTCTTAAACATCATTATATTTAATTTATAATATAAGTGATAACTTTGCTTCATGTTGATAAGAATAATTAATACAATATGTAATCTGTATACTATACTAGAGGGAGCTGTTTGTAAAATAATATGAAATATCACGTTATTTTCGTTACGGAATTTCTGGATTCGGTCTCCGCGCTCAAGGCCTGCGATAGAAGCTATGCAATAGCTTAAAAATATTTGTGTGTATTTTCTTTCTTTAAATTACACGAAACAAAAATAATAATAATTAAAATCAATCCCGCAAATCCCGCGGGATCCGCGGGATTGATGATCTTAATCCCGCAGGCTTACGGGATCGCGATTTTGATGCGGGATTGGATTCTCTAATTGTAATCCATATCTGTGTAGTTAGAAAAGCAGGACAGGATAGTAAGAATTCGAGGACTTCATCATCGTCATACTTATCTAATGATGGTAATATGCCATTAAAAAATGAAAGATGCCGATTCATTGTTTTAGGTTCGTTATTTGAATAAGAATCCATAAATTTCATCATCTTCGCATCTACAGGACTAATAATATTCTTTAGAGATCTTTTAGGTACACGATTAGGTATTGGGCTCTTTACCGCCATTGTGTCATGTGTCTCTATAGAGTTTGTTTTCAATGTTTCATTTCCTCCCTCAGAATTATTTTTCTGGTTTTCGGATTCTGTGTTTTTATCGGATTCCGTGTTGTTATTTTCGGTCGTAACATTATTTATTGTCTCTTTAGGTTGTATTACTTTCTGCAGAAAAGATAACCGTTTACTATATACATAAGGCTTTGCTGTTTTGGCGCCACTTCCTGAGCTTTTCTGATGTTTTATCTTTTTATACGATCGATTATAATTATCTCTTGTATGAGTCCACCGTTGAATAATTATTTTAGCTGTAAAAGACAAACATGCTAAGTAATACGGTACATATACATTTCTTTTTTCAGGTATTTAGCATTGGGGTGTTCCATGAAAGATTTACACTATTCATACAAAGTTGGAGTATCGACTATAAGTGGTATCATCTGGGATATTTGCTGAACTCTGTGGCACATGTCCTTCAGGGAGAATATCTTCAAACGCCTATACAGAAAGTGAATGGATGAAAATAGTTGAAGGTTTTGAAAGAGACTAATTTTCCTCATTGTTTAGGTGCAATTGACGGGAAGCACATAAAAATTTTAAAGCCTCCTCATAGTGGATCCATGTACTTCAATTATAAAGATTATTTTTCAATTGTGCTACTTGCGGTGGTTGATTCGGAATACAGATTTATATATGTAAACATAAGATCATACGGAAAAGATTGTGACTCATCCATTTTGAAGAATTCCGTCTTATGGAAAAAAGTTAATGATGTTTCGCTGAATATACCCAAAGCAATGCCATTATTAGAAGGTGGAGAAAGTACACCTTACGTATTTATTCGTGATGAGGGATTTGCTCTTCATAATAATTTACTACGCCCTTTTGGAGGAACACATTTAGATTTTCGTAAAAAAATCTTTAATTACCATCTTGCCTGAGCAGAGCAAGGAGATGCGTGGAGTGTGCTTTTGGCATCTTAGAATAGAGAATTCTACATAAGACTATTGATGTTTCACCAAGTTTATTGACAAAAATCATAAAAGCATGCATTGTATTACACAATTACGTTCGTGAAAATGATGGACACAATTTTGAAGATGTGGCAAATCCTCCATTATTTGAAAATATTCAAAGTACGTAGTTAGAAATGTTCAAGCAAACAGCGTAAGGTGCATTTTAGTCACAATTTTTTATCAAACGAAGGATCAGTCCCATGGCAAAACGATATATTTAGATATAAGCAGAGTAATTTAAAATATGTTGCAACGCAATTTTTATTATTAATAAAAGATACATACCTATGGCTTGTCTTGTTTTTTCTTCCTTTGTTTCAAAATTAGGATCAATAATTAGGGTGCTAACATAAAGAAGCAGGTTTCCGGTACAGACAAATCTGTACGGGTCGGTACCGATCGGCGCAGGTATAATATTTCATTAAAATATATCCACTCACTTATAAAGAAACAGGTTGTAACTTGTCGGTACCGACTACCTGGATTTACTGGTGTAGGGTGTGTCTAAATAATATTGAAAATGGATTTGGATAACGAAGTTTTGATAGCCTTAGTGTTTGATAAACAATGTTTATGAGACAAAATTCATAAGTTCCACAGCAACAGGAATGTCATAGATAAGTGTTGGAAAGAGATCAGTTTGGAAATGAAACAGGATGGTGAGTACTTTCAATAATTAGTTCGATTTATTTTAATTTTGTAGTTATAAAATATTAATAATAAAGTATCACCTAATTTAATTATATATTAAGTGATTATGTTTGAAATATTGAACAAAATTATTTCTGACGTCTGTAGCAACATTACTAGGCGGATTCAGTCTTTGATTGTGCCATCTTCGTCTAACAATATTTACCGAAGTCAAATTTCGCTCAAAAGAAAGAAAAAGAGGGTTCTTTATCAATAATTATATTGTGCAACAAACACATAGTTTTTACGATCTTATCAGCTAGTTGAATATCCGTTTCGATGCTTTTAGACAACAAACGCCACTTAGAGTATAATCTACCAAATGCACTTTCCACTGTTTTCCTCGCTCGCGACAAGCGAGTATTGAAATTTTGTTGGTCCACTGTTAAATCACGCCGATCACGAATATCTAATTCTCTTTTATTTAGAAACTGATACAAATCTGATGCTCTAAAGGTACCGCCATCACTCTGTTTACCATAGCCACCGACTTCTACCATTACAAATTTATAATATTTATAATCGGCATCGGCTACTGCTTGCAGTACCACAGAAAAATATTTTTTATAGTTGTAAAACATAGATCCTGATTTTTTTTGCACATAACGCGCACATGTTTACCGTCTATACAACCTATGACGTGAGGGAAATTCCAAATATTATTGAAATCATTAGATATTGAATAAAATATATCTCCCATATTGCAAAAACCGTCTCTTCTATAATTTTTGTTAATGTTGTTACTCCCATTCGAAAATTTTTTGAAAGCGATTTGAACGATTCTCCAGTTGCAAGATATCTGAAAATAAAAAACACATTTATATTACACCCTGTATACAGGATGTAAAAAAAGCAAAAATTAACGCTAAATCTTGGGAGGGATGATTCTGCTCATTATTTTATGAGACAGACAGAGGTCAAATACAATTTTGTTGTTGTAAACATCAGGTTAAATTAATTTAAAAATACTTATTTCTTGCCAGGGTTCTGTAGAAGACCCAACCTGATAATTGGGATTTAAATAAATTATTATTTTTAAATTGATTGAACTGGAAAGAAATAAGTATTTTTAAATTAATTTACCTTGTCCCTTACGCATTATATCACAGTTGTTTTTGTCTTTTGCACATTCACATACATTACGACTTTTGTACATTTTGACTCTAGGACTATGTTGCCCATTGATTTTTTGTCTTTGTAACATTTAGTATCCGGCGTGATATTAACAACAATAAAATTGTATTTGAACTCTGTTTTTAAAGTTTTTACATAGTACTTTTTTGTTTCAGAAAATAAAATAAGAAAAAGATGGAGATACCTAAGGGATCAATTTGCGGTAGAGTTAGGAAGGATTCAACCTTCTCGCTTTGGAGATGAGGCAACAACAGTATATCCCAAATGGCCATATTTTAAACCCTTACTTTTTCTCAAACCTATGGTGAAGGCGCGGCTAACCACTGGAAGTTTGACGCGACAAATATCTCATTCAATAATGCTGAGAGCCTTGATAGTGAAACAGAATACACCCAAAGTACAAATAACAATGATTGTTCTCTTTCACCTGGACCAAGCAATATGGAAGATAATGATGCGAGTGATCAACCAACAGTGTCTCCTGCGATGCCTGTTTCTAAAACCGCTTTGAAAAGGCCGAAGAGAACAGTCAATGATAAATTATTGGACATTGAGCATCAAAAACTTAAATTTTTACAAGATAAGGAAAAGTCCCGACAGAATAGAACAACAGATGCAGACAACGAACATCTTTTATTTTATAAAAGCCTCATTCCACACATTGAAAAAATTCCACAGCTCCAACCAAATAACTCTTACAGAATCTTCGAGTGACAATATTGCTGTTATAAGCATACGAATAATATGTTCCATATTTAGTTCTTTTTCTGTTAATATCAGATACACTAACTGTTCTTCTCTTTCTATATTTGACGTAAGTACTTTCTAGAAGTAAAAAATCTTCGTCCGACGAACGGGAGGCCATGTTTTGAATTGTCACTATGTACAGATTCACCTGCTTCTTTATGCGAGTCAACACTGTACCGATCGGTACCGACCCGTACAGATTTGTCTGTACCGGAAACCTGTTTCTTTATGCAAGCACCCTTACCATGATTCCCTTCCAAGCCGCTTGAGTTGCGACGCGATTTTTATAAAGTTCCAAAGTTTTATCCCATAAAACGGGATGTTGTTCCACTAAAGAAATTAATAGTTCGTTATCTATAGAAGATTCCTCAACCATTTTGAATATCAAACCAAATCAAACATAAAATATGTACCACCCCTCCAAAAGACGCTCAGGTACTGAACGCTTCTTCGGTTGCTATTCGATAAAAAACGCATGACATCGTGTCGTGTGAAGGAGACAAAGCTATACCATATGCCACTGCGAACCGAACACGTCAAAGTTCATTCGATTTGCTTGACAAGTCCGTTGAGTATGCGTTTAAACGTATAGCGGTACAAGTTTTTTTGCAGTAGAATCGACGTGTGAATGGATCTATATACGTTGTGTGGTCACTATTTATATGTTAAGACGTATACTGCAAAAAAACGTGCAGGACAATGCCGTGTGAACGAAGTCAAAAAGGGGCAAAACCGCATTATTAGTACCTGTACCTATTTATACTGAACGTATTCCTATTTCGAAACTAAAAAAAAACATTTATTAAAGTTATGTGGCGATAACCAAATACCGAAATACTACCATTAGGTCTGCGTCCTTCGACCTTTTTGTCGGGTCATAAGTATCAGGCTGAAACTTTCTAGATCGCTTCATTTCAGTGAGTCGGACAAACTTTTTATTTGACAAAAATCTCGGTAGTGGGGACTAATTTTGCTAGAGGCCTTGAAACATGTCGATAAGTCCGGGTGCCAAAAATTTACTAATACCAAGCCGATTCTTACTGAAATTTAAAGATTAATTTATGAGAAAGTCAAAAAGTAGATTGTCCGACAAAATTAATGGGGACTATGCACCAGTCGGACATACTGAAAATGTTGGAAATTCCAACTCAAAAAAGTGATTAATATCAGGCTAAATTTTTTTTATGGGTTCATAAAAATTAATATAATACAACTGTAACGCTGTCCGACAAAATTTATGGGAATAAGCGCCAGTCCGACACTCGAAAAATGTCGAAAATACCAGCACAAAGAAGTCACGGGATCGCGTTAGCATACAACCGCGACGCCCCGGCGGCAGGCCAGATGGTCGGCCCGTCTGGTGAGGGAGCTGCTGAGAAACAGCCCCCTCTGTCCACCGAAGTGAACCCCTCAGAAAAGTGAGGCTGCTCGCAAGTCCACTCTGCTGATCAGAGAAGTACCCGGAGCAGCCCCACACGACTCGAACACCGCCCACCTAAGTGGGCAACCTGCAAAAAATAATGGGTATACGCATATATAAATCTATATACGTATACCCGAAAACCTCCCACCCAAAATTGGGCAAACGACATCATCGCCCGAAGGCCCACCCAAACGGCAGCAGGAGAAGAGAATGCGACAACGCCGACACTCCCCTTCTCCTGCCGCCCCCTCACAGTCCGCCATCGAGCGGTGACGGCCCCGCTACGGGGAGAAATATTTTGTTCTTCCCGCCCCCCGCGGCCCCCCCCGACAACCCCCCCAAAACGGTTGCAGAGGATAGGGAGTACGGCGCACCGTAATACCGTAGCTCCTCTTCCTCTGCATCCCCACCGCGTCCACCATCCAACGGTGGTGGCCCCGCTAGGCCGCGTGAGATAGGGACGAGCGGCGCACCGCAATACCGGCACTCCTCTTCCCCCGCGGCCCCCCTACCGTCGGCCCAGCTCCGACCGAGCTGGCTGCCGACACTCCTCGCTAGACGCAGGACCACCGAAGTGGCCCCGCTCCAGCCGCCGCACCGACGGGCTAGTCCCGGCAGTGCGGCCCGCGCAGTGCCTCCTACCGTGAAAACGGCCAGAGACACCGCGCTACCTCCGGTGGGCCCGGGTGTCTGCCTGACACCCCACCCTGGCTGTTGGTCCGCGGCGGGTTTCCCCGCTACCACTCGCTCCCGTTTGGGGCCAGGTGCGAGTGGCATTCCCCCATCCGCCACCTGGGGACGCGCCCGGTAGGAGACAGCCTCTCCCCCGGGACTTACCTTCCTAACCTAACTTTACTTATCTTACTAACCTATCTTACTTTATTTACTTACCTTTAATAATTAGATAGTTTTAAACCTCTGGCAAACTTACGAAAGTTTACCGAAGTTTCAATTGGATATTTTTATTATGTTAGTAACGAAAATACCACTTACAATCAATATCTATTAACTTCTATGTAATAAATAATAAATAATGAGTCGCTCAGCGGAAGAGTGGCCTAATCCACAAATTTACAGAAACAGAGTTAATGTAGATATTTGTATACTAGACTATAGATCTTTAAAACCATAGTGACCTAAGTTTAGTTTCGGTAGTGTTTGAAAGATGGCGTTGATGAATGTTCCATTTCAAATTTATTCCATTTCAAATTTATGATTACTTTCATAGGAAAAGCGGCCTACTATTTGATAGGCCCTTTAACCTTAGTACTTAATAATTTTAGGACCACAGAATAGTGGCCCAACCCACTCTAGGCCACTTTAGTTTTTTAAATATGGCCACACCAAAATAAAACGTCAATCACTTTCGCTAGCATATGTCACTGTCATCGTAAATTTTACATTGTGGTTTGTTATTTCGCGGCTAAAACTGATTAAAAGCATTTTGTTTGTGAAATATGTCTGAAAATGGGATATCGGAAATATGCGGGACAGATTTCGAGGATTCTGGTTCGGAATATATTCCATCGGATAATGAAAACCAGCGTAATAGACATCGTTCTCGGAAAATCCTTGTAATTCCAGAAAGTTCTGATGAATCTTCTGCTGAGGAAGCTAATGATGGAATTTCAGCAAGAAAAGGTACGTTCTTCAAGTTTCGTAGTATATATTTGATAAAATAAACATCAACTACTAAGTTATTATTGTACTAATTTTATATTTCCTTCTTCTAGTTGCCGCAGACGATAGCGTATGCAAGAGTCGGAAAAGAAAAAGGAACGTGAGGAACTGGAAAAAGGAGAAGGCAAAAAGAGCCAGGGCTTTCGGACAAGCGTACCTAAATGTGAAAGGAAGTTCTGTACCAGCAATGATTTTTAATAGTGAAGACTGTGTATGTGTTCATAAGTGTCACACCAAACTATCGATGGAAGAAAGAAGAAAGATTTTTGATGACTTTTATGCACTTGGAAACTTCAACTTACAATCTGCATTTATATTTGGGCTTGTCAAGGTGACAAATAAACTCAGAACATACACTGCACAAATTTCCAATAGACGTCAGTTCTCACGAATATACTTTTTGCCAAGTGGAAATGGTGGAGACGTAAAAGTATGTAAATATTTTTTTAAAAAGTCTTTGCAGGTATCGGATGGACGACTGACAAGAGTTCTGCGTAATAAAACAAATCCAGATTCTGAAACTACAGCTCCAATTGATAAACGGGGTACAGCTTCAGCTCATAATAAAACAAGTGAAGAGCAGATAAAGAATGTTTGTGATTTTATAAATAAATTTCCCTCATACACATCACACTATAGTCGAAGTAAAAACCCAAATCGCCAGTACCTATGCCCAGACTTATGCATCACTAAAATGTATGAATTATATAAAAGAGAGTGTCTGAAAAATGGAGATGTAGTGGTATCGCAGTTTATATTTAGAAAGATTTTTTAATGAGAAATTCAATCTTCATTTTCGTCCACCACACAGTGATACATGTAAACGATGTGATATATTCAATATCAAACTGAAGTATGGAAGTCCAGAAGAGCAGAGTGCTGTGAAGATTGAGAAGGAAGTTCATTTACGAAAAGCTGATTTAGCAAGAGATGGAATGAGAGATGATACACAGTATGGAAAAAATTTGGAAAATGATACCAGTGTTATTGCATTTGACTTGATGAAGACACTTCCAACTCCACACATAGCCACTGGCGTAGCATACTACAAGCGGCAATTGTGGACATACTGCCTTGGTATTCACAACTTGACAACAAACCAAGTGTATATGTATGTATGGCATGAAGGCTTGGCTTCTCGTGGACCATGTGAAATTGGATCGTGTTTATTACACTATATGAAGAAATATGTCACTACTACGAATCTGATTATGTACAGCGACCAATGTGGAGGCCAAAACAGAAACATTAAACTATCAGCAATTTGCAATTACATAGTGTGTTCAAACAAGTTTACAGTAAAAAAAAATAGATCACAAGTTTCTTGTATCTGGTCATAGCTATCTACCTTGTGACCGTGATTTTGGGTTAGTAGACAAGGAAAAGAAACATAATAAGGACATTTTTATTCCTGAAGACTGGAATTATGTTATATCAAATGCCAAGAAAAAGAGTCCAAAATTTTTGATAGTGAAGATGATGACAGAAGACTTCAAAAGCACTGAAAAATTGGAAAAACTAATAACTAATAGAAAAATAGATAATAATACTGACAAAAGTCAAAGAACCAAAGTCGAATGGCTAAAAATTCAGTGGTTGCGATTTACCCATGAAAATCCATACAAAATATATTACAAGTACACCAACAGTAATGATGAAACTTTTTCTCCATTTAACTGCTTTGATATTGAAAAAAAAAGAACACGTTTTTCTTCTTCTTTGGCTGAAATTGATCTAGATGTTTTGTACCCCAATGGTCGCCCCATAGAGAAGAAAAAATATGAAGATCTATTACAGCTCTTACCATATGTCCCTCCAATTCGACATGATTTCTATCGCAACCTGAAGACAAATAATTCTGCACAAGATACTGAAGCTGACTTCTACGATGATGACCTAAGCCAAGAATAACTTTCTAATTTAGTAGAATAGTGGCCTACACAACACACATTTTTTTTAATTTCTATGTTTTATACTAGTTTGTAAGCATAAAACTATCAATAAAATGATTACTTTGTATGGTATGTCTTTTATTTTTACATAACTAGAGAAAATACTAAAATATTAGAACTGATGTAATTCTCAAATAATTAATGCTAATTATCTCCATACTTTAAGTGCAAGGCTTGGGCCACTATTTTGTTGAGCGACTCGTATGATGATGCCAAGTTACGAATGTGTATTTATTTCTGATCCTTGTAAAATATTGACAATCGGTTGATAATATCTAAAAAAACACCATTTTGAAAACCAAAAGTACCACAGTACCTATTATAATTGTTACTAAGAAACAGTTATCTCAGATGTTTACTTTCAAAACGCTCCCCTGTAAAATGACATTTCTGCAGATTCGTAAGTTTGCCGTGGATGTGACGACAGTTTAAAATCGCAGGCATTGCTGATAACACTAAATACAATTATGTTATAGGAAGATTAAATCAAGGGCTAGCTGTGGAAATTGAGGATATAACTACCAGACCCCCATTAGAGATGTGAATTATTTGAAATACATGTATTTTAAATACAAATACAAAATACCTATTTTTATTTTACATTTTAAATACTTTTTTCGAAATGTATTTAGTATTTTATTAGAAATACTTTATATAATATATTTAGTATTTGTAAAATACAAAATAGTTTTGTTACATTTTTAATTCATAAATAAAAAATACTTTATTTATGAACGCACTAATTGTGATCCTAAATGTTGTCACCATTGTCACCAAAATAGTAATGCCAACATAACATAATATTGCGGGTTACCCGTCAAACAAATCTGACATCTGTGCTCAATGTCATTTGTCATGTCAATGAATCAGTGAATGGCGTAAATCAAACTGTCTTTGTGAGAACTGTTTGTGTAGATTATTTTGTTTTCATTGTGATTTTGCTCCGTTTTCTTCACTTGCTGGATGTAAATAAATAAAATGTAAGTAATACATCACTTTTATAAGTTGTTTTCAACTAAGCATCAAGTAGTTAACCATCATGATCATGGAGGTTAGATACAGGAGAACCAAGGCCCTAGAATGTAGTGTCTCAGAAATATTGTCAAACCAAGGAGGCGCTGCGATCGCTATGTTGTCTCAATGCCTAACTTCACGTTGTCACAATAGTGACATAAATAGCTAACTTCACAGATACTACTTATTGACGGCAGCGCGCTATAAATTCTACAAATTTTCAGAGACAGACGGTAATGCTTTAGTATGAAGCGATGGTTCTCCTGTATCTAACCTCCATGATCATGATATTGTATTGTTATTTCTAGTAGTCTAACCTAAAATAAAATTGATATAACCGTTATTGTTTATTGACTAGCGTTTTAGTTGGGCAGAATATAATATCGCATTGTTCGTTCCCATTATATGTTATTGTTTAATTTATGGTTTTACGTTTTTCATTGACAATAAAACATTTACAAACCGTAAATCTATTATTTATTTTACATGAGTGATATAAAACATTTTACTTTTTCCAGGGACAAGAACATTCCATTCATATTAAAACACTTCTTCAAAGACATTACAAATGATCCTGGAAGCGACACAAATATCTCTGCAACTTGCCAAACGTGTTTGAAAACAATAAAAGGAAGTTTGAATGCTACAACCAACTTTTTGAACCATATAAAAGTACGTAAAACTAAAAATCCATTTATATTTTATTTTATAAATTAAGATTTATTTCGATTGCATAACTAATTGGCTAGTAAAATAATAGGATTTTAATCAATATTAAATAATATAATCGCAGACATTCTATGCTTCATACAATAAGCTATTAATTATACTTTTGCAGAGAAAAGGACATGCTGATCTTTTAGCAGAGTATGAGAAACTCAAAATTCAACATAACAAGAAGAGAAAATGTGTTGGTGATGCTGGTGAGAAGTCCACTTCTAAAATAATGAAACAATTAACTCTTCCAGCCACCTTACCAAAGCCAGTTAATTTCGACAGGTTACTTGTGAATTTTTTAGTGGATACCATGTCACCCATATCAATTGTAGAAAATGAATCCTTTGAGGCTCTTATTGAGGGTGCACAACAGTTAACTGTTCCACCGAAAATTATATGCCGGCAAACATGTAATACAAAAATTGCGGAACGGTACACCGAATATGTAGAAAATACAAAAGAACAATTGAAAAAGGTTGATTTTATATGTACGGCTGATATATGGTCATCATCTAAAAGAAGCTATCTTGGTGTAACTGCTCATTGGATTGATTGTGATACATTTGATCGAAAAAGCGTAACTTTGGCTTGTAGGAGGTTTAAGGGAACACATACTTATGATAAAGTGGCTGAGCTGATTGCAGAGATTCATTCTGAATTTGATTTGAAACTTTCAAAAATAATAAACACTATTACAGACAATGGATCAAATCAAATGGTCAAAGCTTTTAAGATATGGACAAGATTCAGGTACAGAATTAAGTGAAAGAGAAATTGAAGTTATGCATGATAATTGTTGGTATTTTGACTTCTTTTATTATACAAAAATTAATCTTAAACAATTAGTTGCTGTTTTGACTAATACGACAGTGTATATAAGCTGTGTGACGCCGCTACTCTCTCTCTTTCATTGCTTGTCTTTCAAAGTTGTAAGTTAACGGTCGTAACGCTATTGAGTATTTTTGATTCCTTCCTAGTGCTCATTTAGTTAAATATATAAAGTATAAAGTGTTCAGTTCTTTTATTAAACCCATATCCCAATAGGTTATGGGTCCAGAGTCTTCAACGTTTTTAAATTCTGTTTAAAAGTGATATTACGTAATATTCGACTACCCACATAAAATAAAAATTGTTAACCATGGAAAATTTGAAAATGTAGAGGAATATTACGCCCTTTAATGGAGAAAAATATAGTACTTGGAAATTTAGAATACGCGCATTACTTAACGAAATGGACGTTTTGAAGGTAATTGATGAAGAACGGCCAATCGTGATGTACAATGATTGGGAGAAGAATAATAGAATAGCTAAGAGTATTATAGTTGAATATCTTTCCGATTCATATCTCTGTTTTGCCAAAGAAGACAGCTCAGCTCGAGAAATTTTAAGGAATTTGGATGCTATATATGAACGTAAAAGTCTTGCTACGCAATTAGCATTACGTAAGAAATTGTTAGGATTGAAATTGCAGGGCGATACACCATTAATAAGACATTTCACGATTTTCGATGAGCTAATCACGGAATTACTAGCAGCGGGAGCTAAATTAGAAGAAACCGATAAAGTGTCACATTTATTACTTACACTTCCAAATACCTACGACGGTGTTATAACTGCTATCGAAACATTATCTGAAGATAATTTAACCTTGTCCTTTGTTAAAACAAGATTACTGGATCATGAAGTGAAATTAAAGGATGAAAGTTGTGATACGAGTAATAAAATTTTACAAATAGAAAATAAGACCAACAGTTATAAAAGAAGAAAATTTGAAAATCGAAAACAGTTCCATAATTATTATTATCAACAAAACAATAAAGTTAATAAAAAGACAAAATCATATAACGAAAAATGTCACCATTGTGGACGAAAAGGACATATGAAAAAGGATTGTTATTATTTTAAGAGAATGAATCAGCAGAAAAATACAAAAACAGTTCAGGCAGTTGAATTAAATCCAGCATCGACATCGCAATCAAATAATAATACTTCTGGATTTGCATTTATGATGGGAAAACGATTTTTAGGGCAAAATATGCAAGAAAATAAATTAATATTTTTACTGGATTCAGGGGCATCGGATCATATCATTAATCGAGATGATCTTTTTAATAATTATTCTATTTTACAGACACCTATAAAATTATGTATTGCTAAACAAAATGAATTTATTTCAGCCACTAAACGAGGTAGTATTCATGTTATATCCGACATGAATGTTGAAGGAGTTTTGGACGATGTGCTCTACTGTCGTGAGGTTCCATATAATTTATTATCTGTTTCAAAGATACAACAAGCTGGAATGACAGTGATATTTAATCATGAAGGTGCTCATATTCTCAAGGATGGTAAAATTATAATACGAGGTAAGGTAATAAATAATTTAATTGCTATAGAATTTAGGCTACCTAATATTTGTCAATCTGTTTCACAATTGAGTAATACTAAAAATAATTATGAATTATGGCATCAACGTTTAGGTCATATTAGTAAAAATGCATTTTTAAAATTAAAGAGAAATAATATGGTGGATGATATTATTCAAATAGAATCTATTATTCCAAGTGAGAGCTTGTGTGAGGCTTGTATTAATGGAAAACAGACACGGTTGTCATTTAATAACAGTAAGGATAAAAATTATGTTAATCGACCATTATTTATAGTTCATACAGGTGTCTGTGGGCCTATCACTCCTACTACTCTTAACAATAAAAATTATTTTGTGTTATTTGTTGATGAATTCACTCATTACTGTGTTACTTAACTAATAACATATAAATCTGATGTATTCTCTGTTTTTAAAGACTTTGTTGCAAAGAGTGAAGCAAATATATATAGTGATAACGGTAGAGAATATTTATCTAATGAAATAAAAATTATTGTGTTGAAAAAGGAATTACTTACCATTTAACTGTCTGTACCTGGAACTCCACAACAAAATGGTGTTTCAGAAAGAATGATCAGAACTATTACTGAAAAGGCTCGTACTATATTAAATGCTGCTAAGTTAGATAAAGTATTTTGGGGTGATGCAGTTTTAACTTTAAATGTGTCTAAAACACCATTCGAGTTATGGCATAATAAGAAACCCAGTATTAAATATTTAAAAGTGTTTGGTTCTACTGTATATGTACATAATAAAACCAGCACATCAAAGCTTGATAGTAAATCTTGGAAAGGAATACTGGTAGGCTATGAACCAAATGGGTATAGAGTATGGAATGTAGAATGTGAAAAATATGTTATAGTAAGGGATGTTATAATTGATGAGACAACCTTCATGCAAACCAGGCCGGTCTTAAAGTCTGGAAGGAATAATGATGAATATTCCTATAATAAAACTGATATTCCTAAATCAGTGTCATTAAAGTCTCAGGAGCCTAATAGCTCTAAATCAAATAACAATAAATCTGATGTTATATGTAACAGTCCCACAAAGATTCGCAAAATTAGTGATAATAGTTTAACTTCAGATTTGGACCATAACCTTAATCAAAACACAGATAGCAATATAGTTAAGCTTAGGAGGAGTGATAGATTAAAAGACAAACCCCTTATTAGTTATGATGAAACATATAATGATTATTTATTGTATAGTCAGATTTCAAGTAATGTACCTAGTTCATATTATGAAATAAAATCTCATCCTGATAGAATATTGTGGCAAAATGCTATTCAAGATGAAATACAATCACTATTAATTAATAACACTTGGACTTTAGTTCCAAAACCTAAAGACAAAAATATTATAGATTGTAAATGGATTTTTAGTATTAAAAATGATGAATTCGGTAATCCCATAAGGTATAAAGCCCGTTTAGTAGCCAGAGGTTTTAGTCAAGAATATCTGTGTGATTATAATGAAACATTTGCACCAGTAGCTAGAATAGCTAGCTTTAGATTTATTGTTGCATTTGCTAACCAATTTAATTTATTAATTCACCACTTAGATGTAAAAACAGCATTTTTAAACGGTAACCTAAATGAGGAAGTTTATATGAAAGTACCTGAAGGTATAGTAAGTAATGATAATTATGTCTGTAAATTAAATAAAGCATTGTATGGACTAAAACAGGCAGCTAGATGTTGGTTTCAAGTATTTGAACAGTCATTAAAAGAGAAAAATTTTCAAAATTCATCAGTTGATAGGTGTATATATATTTTAAATAATGGTGATGTGAGTAAAAATGTTTACTTAGTATTGTATGTTGATGATGTAGTCATAGCTTGTGGTGATATTAACATATTAAATGAAATAAAATCTTATTTAATGAAAAGATTTCAAATGACTGATTTAAAAGAAATTAAATTGTTTCTTGGTATTAAAGTCACTAGGCACAATGGTATTATAACTTTAGATCAGAGTTCCTATATTAAATTAATTTTAAATAAATTTAGTATGCAGGACTGTAAGCCTGTAAGTACACCTTTAGAAATTAAAGTAAATTATGAAGCCCTACAATCTGAGGATACATGTGATGCACCATGTAGAAACCTAGTGGGTAACTTAATGTACCTTATGTTATGTACTCGTCCTGATCTAAGTACATGTGTTAATATATTAAGTAGATATACTAATAAAAATAATAAGGAACTGTGGAAGTGTCTAAAAAGAGTATTAAGATACTTAAAAGGCACAATTCATTTAAAATTAACTTACAAAAAATGTAGTGACTATGATAATATATTAAGTGGATATGTAGATTCTGATTGGGGTGGCAGTGATAGTAGTGATAGAAAAAGCACTACAGGTTACTTGTTTAAGTTATTTGAACAGTGTACAATAACTTGGAACACAAAAAGGCAAGCATCGGTAGCAGCTTCTTCGACTGAAGCTGAGTATATGGCTTTGTATGAAGCGGTTAAAGAGGCATTATGGCTAAAGTCTCTAGCTACAAGTATTAATTTGTGTATTACAAAACCCATAGTAATTTATGAAGATAATAATGGGTGTATAAGCATTGCCAGTAATCCAAGTAGTCATAAACGTTCCAAACACATTGATATAAAATATCATTTTTCTAGGGAACAGGTTGAAAGAAATATAATAAAATTAAATTATATTCCAACAGGTCAGCAGTTAGCAGATGCACTGACCAAGCCACTCCCAGCTGTTGCCTTTCATCGACATCTAACAAAAATGGGTCTAGAATAACCATTATATTTATATTTTATTATTGTAATATATTCACAATTGTTATTTAAATTATATTGTGATATGGTCTGGTCAGGTTTTCCTGGGTTTTCCTGATCCTTAGCAACAAATGTTGGGCCATTATGATTTTGTTACTCCCAGAAAAGCATTAGGAAGGTTTATATGATCTTAGAATCAGATATGTAATTATACTAAATTAACGATTAATTTTTGAGGGGGCGTGTTGGTATTTTGACTTCTTTTATTATACAAAAATTAATCTTAAACAATTAGTTGCTGTTTTGACTAATACGACAGTGTATATAAGCTGTGTGACGCCCCTACTCTCTCTCTTTCATTGCTTGTCTTTCAAAGTTGTAAGTGAACGGTCGTAACGCTATTGAGTATTTTTGATTCCTTCCTAGTGCTCATTTAGTTAAATATATAAAGTATAAAGTGTTCAGTTCTTTTATTAAACCCATATCCCAATAATAATGGTGATGATGATGATGATAATGTGTTAACCCTAACACAATTTCCGGAGTCGTCTGATGAATTTGAAGAGGTGCAACTGCCTAATCATGAAAGGTGTGCCACACACACATTACATTTGATAGCTTCAAAAGATATGGATAAGGCTAGATCCCAAAGTAATTCATACAAAAAACTTTATGATGCAGCCATGGCAAAATGTCAAGCAGTTTGGAATCTATGTTCAAGGTCTCCGAAAGCCTGTGAAATCTATCTAGAATCAACTGGAAAATCCCCTACTTCTCCATGTCCAACACGATGGAATTCATATTATAATTGCATTCAAGATCTACTAGCAGTAAAAGATACCCTAAACGAAACTTTAAAAAAACTACAATTGGTAATTTTTAAAGAAATTAAAATCAAATTTCTTCATGAATACAGCCTATTGCTGAGGGCATCAGAAGTTTAGAAGGTGACAAAAATACTTATTACGGATGTCTTATACCAGAACTTATGAGAATGCAAAGATTTCTAAGCAGTTTGCAAATGGATAACCCTGCATACTGTGATGTATTGATAGAAGTTGTTAAAGAAAGTCTTAATAAACGTTTTGAGAGGTTTTATAAATTAGAGGAGCCAAAAGCAAAAATGGCATAATAGCATCTGTGTCTTATCCCTTTTTCAAAATGAAATGGGTGCCAAAAGCCAACAGAGAATACATTAAAGAAGTATTTGTTTCAGAAGTGAGAAAGATAAAACAAGAATGTGAAAAAAGTTCCCAAGTCCAACATACTGACTTTAATAAAAAGAAGGAGAGAGCAGAATCGTATTATATGTTCGTTGAGGACTCTGATTCTTCAGCAGCCAGTGATAATGCCAATACTACAATAGATTTGAAAGCACTACAATATTTAAAAGATGAAGACAGTACTTTAGAATCCTTGAAAAAATTTCCAAATGTAAAAAAACTCTTCCTCAAATATAATACCTGCTTACCAAGTTCTGCACCTGTTGAACGACTATTTTCATTCGGTGGAATGATTATGAGGCCCCATAGACGTAACATGAAAGATGAACTCTTTGAACAAATACTCGTATTAAAATTAGTTAAATAATTAATAAGGTATTTTTTTTGGAAAACCTATTTTGAAATACGTATTTTGCATTTTGTATTTAAATACTTTTATTTAAAACTATTTTGTATTTTTATTTTAAATACTAATGTACCAATGCATTTGCATTTTGTATTTAAATACTTTTAATAAACCATTTTTAACATCTCTAACCCCCATTGGCCAGAGGTATCAAAAAGTAAAAGATGAGTTAGACATGCGTCTCTCAATGCCAGAGGAACAGCGGGTACGTCAACTCATTAGTTTAGAGGAGCTCGGGGACAGTTGACCATCGCAGTTTCTCCATCATCTGCGTTCTGTAGTCGGTAATGCCCTTACCTATGAAAAGATTTTGCGCCTGCTTTGGATGCGCCATCTTCTTTCAAATATTCAGGCTATTTTAGCCTCTTAAGCAGGACTGAGTATAGAAAAAATAGCTAACCCTGCCGATAAGGACACAGATATCAGGCCTAAACAACCAGGTGTACTCCTGCGCGATGCTAGCACCTGCACCAACAGTACTTGGCTCCTTAGTAAAGACAGTGAAAGACTTACGCATGCCAGTAGCACAGTAGCATCTCTTTCCAACTCGCGTACTCGCAGCCGCAGCAAAATATCTATCTCTAGACAGCGTTCTCGCCCTGCCTTACCTGGATATCCATATTTGTGTAGGTACCATAAAAGATCAATAGCAGGGCAACCAAATGTACCAAACCTAACAGCTGACAACCTAACACCACTCCGTCGAAAAACAGCAACAAGTCAGTAGACCGGCGAGATATTGTTCTCATCACAACAGCCGACTTTTTGTTACGGATAAACATTCGAAACTTCAGTATCTAGTGGATACTGGCTCGTATCTCTGTTGTTTTCCTAAGCACCTCGTACAAAATCGTGATTCTACAGGTTTTGATCTTAGCGCTGCAAATGGAAGCTCTATTAAGACCAACAGCAACATTTTGTTGCGATTTCACGCGAACGCTGTTATGAAAAAACAATGATAAGCAAATTCGAAAGATTTCAATCTAAAATGCTACGCATGATAGCAAACGAACCTTGGTACATAACAAATGATAGACTATACCACGACCTTAACATTAAAACAGTCAAGGAGGAAATAAAGGAAAGGATAACTAAATACAAAACAAGAATCACACACCACCCTAATGTACTTGCAAGGGATCTAATGAACGAAGTACAAACGCCACGAAGGCTTAAACGCAAAAACCCACAAAAACAATCTCGCACACGCCAAATACCTACACATTCCAACCTAATGCTGAATATCGCTCAGATAGATTGCATTATAGATTTATAAAAAAAAATCGAAAGAATTTGTAAAGTTACAGTGGCTCAGTCGGTTTGGTTCCAGCTTACATTTTACGTACACGCGACACGAGTTAAAATCCCACGCGCGGTGTATTTTTTATTTCATTTTGTTCGTTATCGTGTAGGTAAGTGTCTTTTTACTATTAAACTATATGAGGGATTGCGGGACAAGGAGTGAGCCGTGATGAACGTGTGCTCGGTGTCTATATCTTTAGATAAAGATTTGACTGCCTCGGTGGTGTAGTGGCTAGCATGTACGGCCATACATCGAGAGGTCCTGAGTTCGAGTCCCGGGTCGGGCCAAGTTTAATTATTGAGTCTTTCTGTTTAGTAAGTCTCAGTAACAGCCCGGAGTTGGGAAGTTGGCGGTGTGTCACCCCCGTGCCTCGGAGAGCACGTTAAAGGTCGATTTATATCTACAGACATTGAGTGTGGCAGACACGTGCCGTGGCAGACAAAATGATATTCTTCCATACAGTAACTATTAACGTATTTATATCTATCGTAACACGGCCGTACAGACGCTTACAGACACGTGTCCACCACAATGATTTAAGTGATAAAAGGTATAGTGACAATCAGAAAAAGGATCAGGCGTGGAACGAAATAGGAATAAAACTTAATAGTATTGGTGAGTACATATTTTATTATTAAATTATTAATAATTATTAAAAGAAAATAGTGTATTTTACACTGATATTTGTAAAAAGTGTATTTGTAAAATGATTATTACTAAAATGATCAATCGGCGAAACCATTGTTTTACCAAACGTTGTTTGTCAAGATCATTTTGTCAAATTACTTTTGGTCAAACGACAGGAAACCGATATAATCACCTAGTAGTTTAACGCTTCTTCGGGTGAATCGAAAAACCTAGCAAAATTCTCTCTGACATTAAATGCGGCTACCTGATGATTTCCACCCTGTCTAGGTAAGTTTGACAAAGAAGTTGTGAATGCTGAGAACCACCAGATTTTATATAATTATGTAAGATACACGTCGCCATAATAACATGTCTGCATTATCTGGATCAAGTTGTATTCTCCTGTTATAGATACGAAATTTTTGAGACAAAATCCCAAATGCATTTTCGACAACTTTTCTTGCACGAGATAGTCTATCGTTGAATATATTTTTTCTTTGGTCACCTAGTTGAGGTTTAGGATATGGTCTCATTAGATAAGTTGTCAAAGGGAATGCTTCATCTCCTATGATAACATATGGCGCTGTAATTTCAGTGCCAGGTAAATTTGTGTTTTCTGGAACGTTGAATGTGTTTGAAATTAATGCTTTTCCGATGTTTGAATTTGAAAAAATACCTTCGTCACTGTTTTTTCCATAAGCGCCGACGTCGACACATATAAACTTGTAGTCAGCGTCCACAATTGCCATCAACACGATTGAAAAAGTTTTTTTATAGTTAAAGAACTGAGATCCAGAGTTTGCCGGAGCAGTTATTTGAACGTGCTTGCCATCAATGGCTCCTATACAATTTGGAAAATTCCAAGTATTCCAAAACTCCTCTGCGATTTTTTGTCACTGTTCTTTTGTAGGGACAGGCATTGTTTCACTCATCAGCCGTTCTATTATTGCACTGCAAACCTCTTTCACTATCTTGTGTACAGTGCTTACTCCTAGTCTATAACTAAATGCTATAGAAACGAAGGAGTCCCCAGTAGCCAAAAATCTACAAAGAAAACATTATGATATTATGATTATGATATTTGTTTTCCTTGTTTCAGGAAATGAATGTAAAAAAGCATGGGCACTGTTGCGAGATGCCTTCAGACATTCTCATAAAAAGAAAAAAGATACGAAAAGTGGACAGGCTAGTGGTCGTGAAAAAAAATGGAGGTACGAAGAAGAAATGTCTTTTTTGTTACAGTACATGAAAGAAAGGCCGACTAAATGTCCAATTCCACCTGTACCCGGTTTTAATGATTATGCACACGAGGAAGAGGTTGCTCAGTCACCTGAGGTTGAGCAACAAACGACTGACAGTTGTTACATTGCCAACTACACCCTCCCCAGCTCAAACTCCAAAGCACCCTCAGCCAAAGGGTAAACGAGGCCAAAAAGCAACTGATGAAACACCTAGTACTGTACTAATGAAGTATATAATAGAGAGTAAAAATAATACTCCACCGCCGGACGACATCGAACAAGTAACAGGCTGGAGTTGTAACTACATTGCGATCTTTTCCGCCCAGAGAGAGGGCTATTGCAAAAGCAAAGATATTTAAAATAGTATCTGACATGGAAATAGACATACTGAGCAGGCCATCAACGAGTTCTACGGTATCCACGCTATCAACATTTGACACTTATGAAGACAATAATCCTATGCGAGAAACAATACAAGATTTTTACCAAGGTTTTCAGCCAGACCTTACTGACGAAAGGGTGTATCGGCACTTAGAATAGTATTCCACTTTACACAATAATAAATAATTCTGTAATAAATCTTGCCTGAGACATACTGCTAGTTTTTCTTTTGGTGACAAGGCTTCCTTAAAAACTGTATTTTGTGTAGTAAAATGTCAAACTGGTACCGGCTCATACGAAAATATATAAAAATTTTTTTTCATCGTCAACAAGTTCTTTAAAAAGTGTTCAGTATTCTCCTTCTAATTTTCTTTTCTTAAGCATAGGATGTACAGCCATGCGTTTTGCTCTTTTTTTAGTTTTATCTTCTTCTTCTAACAATAATGCAATTATGGACAAATCTTCAATAGAGAAGTGTTTGAACATTTTCAATAACATGCTTTTTCTTCTAAGCTATGCAGTAACTGCCAGTGAGAGCGACAGCTAATGACGGTGTCTGTCGGTATCCGGGGTGTCTGTCACGGCACGTTTCTATACGTTGCATATAAATATATGGTGTTTGTCGGTGTCTGTCACGGCACGTGTCTGCCACACTCAATTTCTGTAGATATAAATCGACCAGCAAATGGTTTCATTGTATATTCATTAAGAGCAAAAGCGTTGTCTCCTACAATACAATAAGGTACTTTTACATTATAAGGAATTTGCAATATCTTTGGTGGCGGAATATTCAAAGTTTTATTTTCAAGTTCTCTATATAAATTGGTATATTTAAATACACCTCCATCAGAAATTCTACCCTTACATCCAACATCAACATATATAAAATTATAGTCAGCATCTACTACCGCAAATAATACAATACTAAAGAAATCTTTATAGTTTCGATATTCAGCTCCACTATGAGGCGGTGCTATGATTTGAATATGCTTGCCATCCATTGCCCCAACACAATGAGGGTAGTTTCACTTTTTTCTAAGTTTCGTGATATATCTAGCCATTCACTTTCTGTTCGAGGAACCTGAAGCAGAATAACAAAACATTAACAAATTACAATGCATCAATTCCTTATTAAATTTTTTTTACAGGAAAACCGAACCCAAGACGTTTTGGATGTTGAAAATGCTGATAGTCAAGGCATTAATGACAATTAATGACAATGAAGCAAGCAGTGAAATGCGCCCTCCAAAACAAAAAAGTGTTAAGAAAAAGAAAATAGAATATGACAATCCAATGGTAAAGAGTGCATATGAACTTTTGAAGAAAACAGCGGACAATGATGACCCGTACACAAGTTATGGATTGCATATTGCCAACGAACTAAAAAAATACGATAAAGGTACCTTGGCCTGTGTCAAACATGCCATTAATAATATAATATTCCAGGCAGATATGGGAAATTATTCACCAAATGTCTATTGTCCACGTGAATATTACAATCAGCCACAACAATATGGGTATACTGTACGTACTTACAGTACAACTGTTTCATTGCCACCTGCGCCACCGTCACCAACTTTGGAATCGACTAATCGACCATCACCAGAAGAAACAGCAAATGCTGATATGATAACCAATTCACTGAATCGGAATCGCTGTTAACCTCTCAGAATTTTTTAATTTAATTTAATAAAAAATATTTCAACCGCATTTTGCATTTATTTGATAAACTTACCTACCTACTTAGTTTAAAAAAAAACATTATATTTAAAACAACAAACATTATTCCAAGTGGTAGTGCCACGCTTGTTACCTTCGGGTAGCAGCCGAATGGGCCGGCACGTCCCGTATTGTACCACTCTCTCACAGAAGACCGGCGTGAAGTGGCAGCTATGCTGTCGCGTTTCGTCCGGTAAGTGAGAGTCCGGGAGGCCCACTCCCCATCCCTACTCCCGTCCTTCTCCCTCCTACCTCCCCCCCTTTCCCGAAAGGCCGGCAACGCATCTGCGAGCCCTGTGGTGTTGCAGATGTCCATGGGCGGAGGTGATCACTTACCATCAGGTGAGCCTTCTGCCCGTTTGCCCCCTTTGTCCCATAAAAAAAAAATATATAAATAATCGAATTAGCTTACCTTAATGTAATCTTTGAGTGCCTGTATAATAGCTTCACACACTACCGGAACAAAACGGCTTATACTTTCTTAAGATACTTTGAACATGTATTTCAAGCTAGTATAGGAATCTCCTGTAGCTAAAAATCTTAAAGTTATCAGTAACTTATCCTCCGGTGATATGGCCTCACGCATATGTGTATCTTTTTTTTTAATTTGCGATCCGATCAATGACAGTAAATTTTCAAAATCAATCCTTGACATTCTTGTTAAGTTGTTAAATGGTTCGTTATCTCCTTCGAAAGTCAATTCACGAATTATATTAGCCGAGTTGTTTCTTCGATGACGATACATTTCTCTCATCCACCACCTTGGTGGTTTTCTCTTCTTCTTTATGGAACAGTGAATGATTATAAAGGCAGCAGCAGCTACACGGACATGTGAAGACATGACGGAGCCGAGCATATACTGAGCAGCATGAGCACAGCTTTTTTTCAATGTTGAGACTCGTTCAAATTCAAATTCAAAATATTTTATTCAGCATTAAATTATTACAATTTTTTACTGAACGTCATGAGTCTACTACCAGTTCGGAAAGAAGAAGCCACTGACCTGAGAAGAACTGGCGAAAGAAACTCAGCAGGACTAATTTTTTTTGTCTGTTTTAATATTTTTTTTTAATGAAAATCGAAATGAACAATAATTCTATGGGTTGAAATAGCCTGGAGGCGATCACATCATTCCCAAGGCGTACTGTCTTCTAAAAAATCGTTAATCGAATAATATCCTTTACTACACAAACGTTCTTTCACAATTTTTTTAAATTTGGCAATAGGAGCTTTTTGAACGTTTTCTGGGATCCTGTTGTATAAGCGTATACATTGTCCATAAAAAGAATTACTGACTCGGCGTAAACGAGTCACAGGCATTACAAGTTTATTTTTACTCCTAGTATTAATGGTATGCATGTCGCAATTCCTGGGAAATTCGTGTATATTTTTATGAACATACATAACATTTTCGTACACGTATTGAGAAGCAGTCAATATTTTTATTTCTTTAAACTTATCTCTTAGTGATATTCTAGGACCTAAACTATAAATTGCACGAATAGCTCTTTTCTGCAGGACAAAAATTGTATTAACGGTAGCTGCATTTCCCCATAATAAGATTCCATATGACATAATACTATGAAAATAACTAAAGTATACTATGCGAGCTGTATCTACGTCAGTAAGAAGTCTAATTTTTTTAACCGCGAACGCTGCAGAGCTAAGCCTATTCGCTAGCTCCTCAATATGGAGATCCCACCGCAATTTTGAATCTATGATAATACCTAGGAATTTAGTAGACTGTACCGGTTTTAATATTTCCCCGCCTAATACTACACCATTATCAACAAGTTTAACATTAGGTGTTGTGAATTTTATTAATTTTGTTTTTTTGTTATTTAATAATAAATTATTCGAATCAAACCAATAGACAACCTTTGAGAGAGCATCGTTTACATCGTCATATACAAGTAAATTACGTTTAACCTTAAAAATAAGTGAAGTGTCATCAGCGAACAATACTATCTCATGTTTGTCCTGCACAAAAAATGGCAAATCATTTATGTAAACTAGAAAGAGAAATGGACCAAGAATAGAGCCTTGTGGAACCCCCATAACGGAGCCCCAGGAGATCTCTTACCATTTACATCAACTCTCTGTATTCTATTACTCAGATAGGAATTCAGAAGGTTGAGTGCCTTATTTCTAATCCCATAATGATGCAGTTCGACCAAAACATTCATTTTGTTCCTCTGAGCATGCTCGGGCGAATGAGCGGCTCATTCGCCCGAGCATGCTGAAGTACAAAGCATTACGTTTTTATATTTTATCTTCTCGTCATTCCATTTAATTGTATATTAAATTTGTCTTCATGTATTCCTTTGTTTCGTAACCGTAAAATGGGGTGAATAGGGACAAAATCGAACTTGTCATTGAAATTAATTGATGTTGTAGTACGAACGCAATATTGATAACTCTTTCCAAGGGTATCCGGCAGTTAATACTTTTCGTAAATGTTAAAAATATCCCCAGAATTAGTTAAAATTTAGATATTTTAACAAAAATATAGGCTGTCCCTATTTATGCTTGAAGTGGGGTGACCTGGAACGAGACATGGGTAACTTGGGAAAAACTAGTAGGGTTGTCTCTTTCCTATTTAAAAAAAGAACTAATTACCTTCTGCTAAAAGATTAATTTTCTTCATTAAATTTAAAATTTTTGAAAATAAAAATAATACAATAAATCCAAAATCTTTTATTGAAACAAAAGAACATAAATATTTTACTTAACAGGTTGTCACACTCAAAGGTTCGAATTACACTTGATTGATCTCTTATGGATAACTTTTAGTAATACTCTGTACTACCTGTATAGAAAAATAGCAAATTATGAACCACCTTATAAAATAAACATCTCAAAAATTAACACTTTTAAAATCTACTCATCATTTTAAGCAAAGACTAGGTTTAGGTATCTATATAAAAAATATTTTGTCTGTTATCTAGGTATTTATGACAGAAATCACGTATTTTTATTATAGTACCTTATATTATACCTGTAGAATTTGGGTACCTAAGTAAAACCTATCCCTATAACCAATTTAACATATTTTTTATCTAGACATATAAAAATAACAAAATTAGGAACCGTCAGTCGTATAAAAATAAAAATTAGGAACAATCAGTATTATAAAAATAATTATCTCAAAAATTAACACTTTCTTAATCTTCAAAGTTTTAAACAAAGAGTATTTCTATTTATATTATTCTTACGAACCTATCCAAGTTTGGGTACTGTCCATGAGAACACGTAATATGTCTTCATCTTTGGTATAATGTTTTTTATTATTCCCTTTTGTTTTGGGTTTAAGTGGATCACTCAAAGATATCTTCCTGTATTGACTTAAATCTATTTTAACATTTTTGTTATTAAAGTTTTCAATTGAAGTGACTTTTATATTGCTTGTGGTATTTTTAAGTCGTATGTCTACAACATCTAGTTTCTCCTTTGTGTTAATAATTTCTCTTTTTGTATATTCTTTTTCTATTTGAGGAGTCACTACTTCTATTTCTTTTACGACAACAAAATCACTGTCGAAAATTAAAGGCATATTTTCAATATCGAATTTGTCGAGATCATTTAGTAGCTCATAGTTGCTTACATCGTTAAAAATAGTCACTTCTTCTGTATTATTATCGGTGTCCATTCTTACTACTCTTCCCTTTGTTTCCTGATTTGACTTATTTATTCCTTCGTTTTTATTTTTTTATACTCTCTTAGAGTCGTTGACTTTTTAAAAATGTACTCGTCATTGCGATTTTCCTGATCTTCAACCATATGACATGACTCTTGTTTTAGTTTAATCGCTTCGTTACAAAGTTGTCCTTGTTTAACTTCTTTATGTGTTTCTTGTGTCACAATCTTTTTTAAATTTGATTTCGCTTTTTTATTTATAGGTTCCGTTTCAAATTTATCCGTACACCCTGGTTTTGATAAAGTTCTTTTGTTTTGTTCCCTTTTGACATAGTTCTTCTGTTTTTCTAGTTTTTGGTTAGGTTGATTTGAAGTGTTTGAAACGATGGTAGGTTCCAATTTAGGTTTAGTCATGTTAGTCATTGCCATTGAAGCTTTTTCTTCGAATTTCCTCTTTCTATCTTCTGGAATCAGTTTTGAAATTTTGTGTTGAGGTTTATAATTTTGCTCAAGTGTAGACTTTGGTTGAATTTCACTGTCTTCGTGACATTCAGATTCATTATTAGTACTGGATGCAGATATTCTCTCTGATAATTGTAGGTTTTCTTTCAAATCAGATTCATTGCTCAAAAAGCTACTTTCTTCCTGGTCGCTATTGTTAGCAGTACTTAGGATTACTTCTGTATCACTTACTTCTGTATCAGTGCACACGCTTTGACCTGGTTTTATTTCAATTTTCTTTCTCTTGTTGCATGATTTGTTATTTCCAGTGCCATATCGCATTTCTTTTAACATGGTTACTACTGTACTACTGTACTCATCAAGAGCATCTCTATCAAAGGATTGTTCACTACAGGCGTTTCCTGGTAATCTTTCCAAAACTTTAATTTTATTTAAAGGGCTTATGCCAGATTTCATGAATGCTGAGAGTATATTTGATTTTGTTTGGTTTGCCATGCGATTTAATAATTTTTTCAAAAGACTAGGGAAGACACTTTTAGGAATAGTAGGTAAAGTACGATATTAAGCTAGATATTAAAGATCAAAGCCGTTTTTATTTTGTCTGAAATTTAATCGATGTGGTCAATGCCATCTAGCGGCGAGCAGATGCATTTTATGCATTCTAATAAAAAACGGTTTTGTAGTGCTTGAAATAAGCTTTAAAATGAGCATTATTAAAAGTCTTTTGCACGTAAAATAAGTGAGCTGTATTGCAAATAAGAGGAGCATCTAATGTTTTTTCTTTTAAATCAATGGTGCCATTTTCACCAAAATTAAAATTAATCGTATTCCGCCTAGAATTAACTTTATTATGAAGAGTTTGATAGATTGTATCAGTTTGGCTGCTTCAGGACACATATTTTTGAAAAAAGTCACGATTAAAAAAAATACAAAGTTTTAAAACACCCACCTTTTTTTTCATAATATCTCAAAAATGACGACAGATACATATAAAAGTGTAGGAATGAAAAATTTTGGTATTTTTCTGACAAACAATTTGGTTTTTTTGTTTTTTCTGTCAAACAAAAATTGACGGAGATATGATTGTTTAAAGAGCGCGTGGCAGCGCAATCACAGCCCTTTAACCCTTCACCGTTTTAGAAAAAGGTTTTTTACTATATATTGCAATGAAGGATGTTGTAGCTCTCTTAATTACTTTTACATTGGTTTTTATAAATTGTGATAGCATGAAAATTGGAGGAGTTATGGTCCAAAAACTTATCGTATTTTTTTCTACTTAGTAAATGAAAATTTCGGAGTGTGAATATTTGGAGCAATGTGAAAGTACGCAGTATAATAGAGACCCAAAACTATTGTAATGTGTATATATATACATAATATGGCTCATATATTTTGGAAACGTAGGCATGAATACAGACATTGAGTCATGAATAATAATATTATATTTTAATAATAATAGTACAATTTTATATAATTTGTAAATATTTTATTCAATAAATGGCAATTTTTTACTCTAAATTAACTCATTTATTGGCGCCGGCCCGCCCGCGGGCCGGTGACGTCACGAACAAAAAACCTCAGTCAACTGGCGCCGGCCCGCCCGCGGGCCGGCCCAAGCATCCGACTTTGAATCCAATTTTCACTAAGACAGAGTATACTTTTGTATGGAGAACTTGTGTTCATAATGTAGATTATTAAATTTTACTTAATATAATACGGCCAAGAGAGGTGGCAAACTATAATACGACGCAGTCAAATCAGTACATAGTGTCAGTCGTGTCAGTGAAATCATTGTGAGTACTTGTTCGTGCGCTCCCGGTTTTTGTGAAATATAATAAGGTAAGTGCTTTATTTATTAATAACTATTGTGATAATTGTATTACTTGATAAATACTTAAGCTGTTTATATATTCTAACATATCGTTTTAGTTGTATTTTTTACAATTTTCGTAATAATAGACGGTCAAATTTCTCGTCTTGTTCAAGTGATTTCCGTGTGAATGTAACTAAATATCGCTTTATATACGTATATACAATTAAAACAAACCCTTGTGTTATAAAATAATAAAGAATTCAAAGCTAGAAACGAACAAAAAATGTAAACAAAGAAACTTTATTACCCCGGCCGCCATCTTATAGCGTACATTGAATGCAAAAGTAGTCTTTATGTGTTTCTGCCTAAGGCCTATAATCGCATGGCAGTCCATATAAGTGGTCAAAGTCTCAGGTATGCGTCTCATATTACGTCGTTTTTTATGATCGACCCTCTTTTGTTTTTTATAATGAATTCTATTTTTAAATTTTATGTTTATATTTATAAAATATTCATATTACGTCGTTTTTTATGTTCGACCCTCTTTTGTTTTTTATAATGAATTCTATTTTTAAATTTTATGTTTATATTTATAAAATATTGAATGTACGAACTTTTCTTAAAATATATTTTTAAATCTTCTTTTCGTATTTATATTAGTATTTATAATTTGTATAATATTTATATATAATATTTTGTATGTATGTATGTATGTAAATGAAATATTTTTATTTAGATTTTATTTTTGTTTATTACCTAATATTGAATACAAGAAGTAACCATACAATATTTAGCGAAAACAGTTCTTTGTTATAACAAACAAAAGCGGCAATTACGAGAATAATTATTTATATTTATAAGTTCATAGTATTTATTGATATAAATTTAATCCATAAGCATAGCCGCGCGAAACACGTAGTATACGGCGGGACACATTTTATTGTTCATCTAACAGCCACTTGTGAGAAACCCGTAGTAAGTGGGCGGGACGCATTCTATTGTTCATCTACCGGCCACTTGTGATTTTTGTATGTAACAATAGTCGACGCCCTACCAGCAGATGATAGTTACTTGTTTTATATTATTTAATCTTTTTCGCTAGTTTTTGTATGTGGATACTTTTTACGTGTGTGTTGACTTTTTCTGATATATTATTTTATTGTGATTTTTGTATGTAACAATAGTCGACGCCCTACCAGCAGATGATAGTTACTTGTTTTATATTATTTAATCTTTTTCGCTAGTTTTTGTATGTGGATACTTTTTACGTGTGTGTTGACTTTTTCTGATATATTATTTTATTGAGTGACGACATTAAGACTTTTATTGTGTTCTCTCGTTTTTTAATTTTTGCATGTCATTTATTTTTTCAGCTTAAAATGTGGAATCCTGGTGGAGGAGGAGGATGATACTGTAATAATATCAGACATTGATGAGGAGATGGAGGAGCTGTTTGAAGAGATCGAGGTATTTACCATATATTTAATTTTTTTTTCGGCATTTATTTACAATAAAGGAAATTACAAGTAAACTTAACTATATATACAAAGCAAATGTACACTTAATTATTACTGTACAAGTCGTGTCCGCGTGGAATAGTGGCAAGAATGCTAGCTGCATTCCCCCGTTGAGTGGCAATGCCAATGCAATATATTTAATTTGATGTACGATAGGTACATTTTGAACTCTTACTTAATGTCTTGCTTTCTTTTTTTAACCTTTTCTCTGCCGGCCGCAAAAAAGTAACTTAACACCGTACCCCAGAGTGTTTAACGTTACACGCGCGCGGCACTTAAAGCTTGTTTATGTTAATAAGGTGTTCGAGTTACATTTCGTGATAGCCACTTATACACACGATAAGATGAAACATAAACAAAATCAAGTGGATGTTTATTTAATTTACAAGAGGTTTCGACTAAGGTCGAGACTACCCGCACGATAAAAAAAAATCGTATATAAATACCTGCAATATGTCACTAGATTATTATTTTATTATCTAATACCTACATTATGTCACTTTCACAACATACTGTCATTATAATACATAAATAATAAGAAATAAATATAGACATTTATCGTCATACGGATGTGACGTCACTGCCACAAACCTGTATTTTTAGGTAAAAACACTTGTTTTAGAATTTGTTTTTTTTTTCTTTTTTTTGTATTGAGCTGGAACAAAACTTTATATTTTTATCATAAATAAACCTTAATAATCCTTTTCTAGTAAAATTCAATATAAAATAAAGTAGATTTTATGGAAAAAAATGTCCCTAAAAAAGTGTCTAACTTTTTTTTGCGCTTTTCTCTTTTATTATTCTTACATTAAATATAGCTTCAAGTATTTTACATCTAAAAATAGATAAACGATTACCCTAGAAATATCCGTTTATATAACTAAGATAGGTAGTCTAGTTCTTTTTATATTAATTTTTTCCCGCCGCGCGGCATAAAGTCGCGTAAACAGTAGCACCGCGGGTCAAGGTTCAGGAAGTTCATCTTAATTAAGTAAATACTTTTATGTATTTCTCAAGGGGTTAAATTATTTTTTAATATGTAATCATATATATTTACTGTTTTAATTTAGGGGTAGTTTTAATGGTAGAAAAGCTTAAGAATATGATAATCATTTTCGAGAGTGTGGTATAATATTTAAATCCTTCTCATTTTATCAAAAAAAAAATTTTAACAATTTTTTATCAAGGGGTACTTTTCAAGGGTTAAAGGGGGTTAAAAATTTGATAATTATTATAGAGAATATAAAATATTACTTACTCTATACTTACATCTTTTTATGTCATACCAAAGTATTTTTTGTGATTTTTTCAATTTAGGGGTTGTTTGCAAGGGTTGTAAGATTTTCAAACCAATTACAATAAGTTTTTTAATGTTATTTATTTGTTAAATGTAATTGAAATTATTTCTAACAGACGCGGAATTCAAGTTCTCTTTTTATTTTAGTTTCAGTTTCTATAGAAGCTACTCCCGGTACAAGCCAACAACAGACAACAAATGGTAAATATGTAATTTACTCACTACTTACTTGTAAATTTTAGTTTTCATGTTATTAAATAGAGCTTTTAGTATGAACTTGAATAAGAAATGTAGGAAAATTATTGTTGATAAGATGATAGTGTATTTTTTATCCAAAAAAAGGAGTATAAGTTTGAAGCCTTTGTCTTGTTGCTCTCAAGTAGATGAATCAATATTACTATGGTTTTTAGGTCTACTTGTTGAATAAGTATGGGAATGACTGAGTCAAATCATTTTTAACTAATATGGAGTTCAATTAATATTTTTTATTTTAGTTTCAGCTCCTGTAGAAGGTACTCCTGGTACAAGCCAACAAAAGGATTTAATATTGGTTGAACAGAATTCAAATGGTAAACTAACATTATTTACACACACACTTAGATAAACAACTATCTCAGTTGCACTACTGCTACTACATACTATAATGTATCACAGTCAAGTTTGTTTGAATATTACTATTGTAAACAATAATAATATTTTTTTTAACAGACATGGGATTACACTGATATAATTTGTCCCTTATTACATATTAAGGTAATTTAAATATTGAGGTTTTAGTATATTCCCTGTTTCAGTTCACACAAACCTCAAGAGGAATATTATTGATGATACAATAGAAAATGTAACTATAAAAAAAAAGAAAAGTGGAATAATGAATAAATCTTACCAGAGCATAGAAGTAACAACAAATTTTTTATTGTATTGGAATATCATTTCACCAAAAACCTAGTTACTGTAATTAGTGATAGATTTTGAACATATGTAACATATTATGTAAAACATTGGTTTGAGTGTTACTGATAGAACTATCCTGAGGGAAAGGCATGTTATGTCCTCAAGTGAGGATATTTAAAAAAAGTTTTGGAAGTGTCAACCTGTTCAAGAGCGTTGAGTGCTCTGTCCCGATATTCGCGATTTATGTGCATTATAATAATATTATAATCTAATGAAATTAATTATTATATCAGATTTAAATGAAAGAGAAATGTTGCTTCTTGAAAAACTTAAAAAAGCAAAAGCATCCTTGCAGTCAGTAATCGTACGAGAGCTAGCAACGTCGGGAAAACATGCATTTCATTAAGGCCAGTTTTTAGATATGCTATCTCTCCCTCTCTCCCGGACATAATACGGGCTGTCTGGCCTGTCCATTTTTGCGCAGAACTTCAAGCTATCAGTACACTCACTAACATCATATAAAAATTTCAGCCATACTAAAATATTTTGAAAAAATAAATTGTCTTAGAAGTTAGGGACACAATGGAGACGAATTAAAGACTTCTTGCTTGTTTCTTGGTTTTATGAATTACAATAATTTACATTGGCAAATTTAGTATACTTACTGGAAGTGGACGACGACACGTAACGAAACTTAAATTATACATACATTTGTCAATGCGCCTAACAGGAAAATGAAGCAATTACTGGTTTAAACAAAATATTGCTACTTGAAGTTCAGCCTTAACAAAAATTATTCAAAATTAGCGTCTGGCACCGTTGAAACAACAATTAAACTGTCTGTCAATAATAGATTCATGTTGCAAAAAGTTCAATTAATATAATAAAAACAAAAGGAACCTTGTTAAAATTCTTTGAAAAATTGATATTTTACCTATCCAAGTACTATGCGCACTGATGAACGCAACCACTAGCGCCAGCCAGATAGCCCGTATGATGTCCGGGAGAGTGTGAGAAATAGCATATCTAAACACTGGCCTTAATGAAATGCTCTCTCGAAAACGTTACTAGCTCTTAAGCTATAAGAGGTATAGTTAGAGACATGGAAGAGCTGAAATATCCGGTGCTAAAGGAGATAGTTGCAATGGCAATAAAAAATAGAAAAAGAAAACCTCATGGATTTCGATGGACATCCAAGTACAAAATTGCTTGTTTAGCCATTTATAAGCGCTCACCCAAAATCTACAGCACCTGCTGCCATAACCCACTGCAAAAACACTACAAAATATTTTGAAAAAAATTCGCATAGAAGGCTGGTATTAATAAGCAAGTTTTGGAACACTTGCGCAAAATATCAAAACAAAAAAAAATTAGACAAATGTTGCTGCTTGCTGTTTGACGAAATAGCATTGAAACCAAAATTAAATTTTAATGCGGCGACTGACCAAGTTGAAGGTTACACAGACCTAGAAAATTCTGAGCGTTCCAGTTCTTTAGCTTTTTATTTTGTAAAGGGCACAATATCATCTAACAAATTGGCCACCTTAATTCAAAATAATATTTCTGCAGTAAATGAAACAGGATTTCATGTTATGGCCACTGTTTGTGATCAGGGTCCTACAAATATAGGAGCGCTGAAAAAACTGAAAAATTTGTCCCCCAGAGAAAAAAGTGGAAAATCACAAAACTAATTTTATGTAGGGGATGTCAAAGTTTACATTATTTTTGATGTTCCACATCTACTTAAATCGTTAAGGAACAATTTCATGAACTATGGAAAACTTCAGATGAACGGAAAACAAGCCCTTTGGGAGCATTTCATAAAGGTCCAGGAATTAAACAAAAAATTGCTTTATCTCAGTAAAATAACTGAAACTCATGTGCAACCAAAATACAGAGCTAAAATGAAAGTAAAATATGCTTCTCAATTACTTAGTAACATAGTAGCAGCTGTATTAAAATTAGTGACCCTTAGTGAAAGAGATCCAACCGAGTCCAATGCTATAATGCAGACTGGGGAGATTGTACATGAGCTGGACCGGCTGTTTGATAAAAGTAATGGTCCATCCGGACCATTGGACATTAAAAAGGGGTTAAGAGAAAATGTTTCAGCTAAGACAGATCACATAAAAGAGGACTGAAGAAGGAGGAGGACTGAAGATGGACTCCATTTCTGTGGTCTCAGATTTGAAAAAGTAGGAACTGGAGCACAAGCCACAAACAAAAGTGTTCAAGGATACATCACGACCTTGTGCAACATCTAGGATTAAAATATTTAAATCAAGATGCCCTCGAAAACCTATTTGGTGTTTTCCTCTGATCTGTTGACAGATTTTCACAATTTAATTTTTGATGGAGAAGCTGAGAATAAAAAACAACCAAGTGTATCTTCAACAAGTGAAGTTGAAAGTATGAATGAATACAAAGAAAACCAAAATTTAAAAGAGGCTATGATTTTCTTACATTTACCAGATTTGTTAGATGATGATGTCGAGACAGAACTTTTGGAATTAAAAAATCAACCTATTGTCTACATAAGTGGATTTATTGCATCGTATATTTTAAAGAGGCACAAATGTCGTATTTGTCAAAATATGTTAAGCATGGCAAACCCTGACCTTAATAATCCAATATATAACTATATTAAATTAAGGGAATGGTGGAAGGATAAGAATTCTTTAACTTATCCCACCTTAGGTCCTTGCAGGGTCATTGAAAAATGTGTAAACATTTTTGAAAATGAGGTGCTACCTGTTCTCTATAGAACTAATATATCTAATTTAACAGACACCTTGTTTATGACAAATAGTGACACCTCATTTTTGAAATGTAGTGAACATTTCGTTGAAGTCACCAACTTAATTTATAGTCGTCTGGCTATGTTACTTGTACGGAGGCATTGCCAAAGGGTCAATGAAACATTGTTAACACAAGCTGAAGATATTGCTCACAACACCAAAAAAGCCCAACAACTATGTTTTGATAATTAATAGGTGTTTTACTAGGTGTTGATTTTTTATAAGAGCTCAGGTTTCTGCATCGTAGGTTTTATCATCAAGGTTTTAATACTTTTTCGTCATTGAAAATTTCATTACCAAACATGTTAATAAATATCTTGATAACTTACATAATATTATAAAATATATAAGATATGTAGGTATATTGACCGCTTTGGATGCTTATAGTAAAATGTGTATTCTGACTGCATTTAACCTGCATAAATGTTTATTATTTTGTCCATCAGTATTATGTAGCAGTGTTCTGTTGAATCTGCTGTTCAAGGAAATATAAATAATACCACGTCATATTGTTATTATAATTTATGTAATATTATGTTCAACATCACAGGGAGAACATTTGGCGTTTTGTAGCTTTTTTTAAGATTTGTCATTTGTTTTTCGAAATAAAATAAATAATGTTATTGGAAATTGGTTAAGTAGTTTGTTTTTGGAACCCTTCAAATTTTAAACAAGTTAAAATAATATGCTATACTCTGATTTTTAATTCGACGGAATTCTGACATTTCAGAAGTGTTGCCAAAATTCAAACATTGTCAATAAAAACGGAAAGCATTTTAGCCAAATAAAAAATAAACCTTTCTGGAATTTAAAGTTTCAATGAGAAAACTAAGACTTAAGAAATTAGTAATAATTGTAAAATGGTAATTACATTTTTTATTAACATATTATTGCAGTTGCAATAATTATTAGGGAAATTATTTTTCTATTACAGTAATCCCTGTCACATAATTCATTGGCTGCAAACATTTTTTAGAAAAACCTCTTCGTTTGTAAAATCTTCGTTAATCTTTATTTAAAGCCAATATAACAAAAATATTTACGCTGCATCATTTTGTTTCTGGTCCTGCGCCTTATTCAGCTTCTTCGGACTACAAATGCTCAAAAAAAGTGCTCACGGTGTTTATTACGATTTATTGTTTAGCTTTTATTTGCTTTTACGCCTTTTTTGGTAAGTTGTTTAAGTTATTTTATTTTTTTAATTTATGAATTATGACCATTAACCAACAACCTGGCCCGTCACGGGAATCGGTTTCGTCGGATGGCTTGCGAGTCTGACTTTCTCTTTCTCAAGAAGAAGGATCTCTTCGTGGTGCTCTATTACTTTTACTTAACTTTTAAAATGGCGAAAGTGAAATATATATATATATATATATATATATATATATATATATATATATATATATATATATATATATATATATATATATATATATATATATATATATATATTTCATATATATATAGTTTCTTCTATATATATATATATATATATATATATATATATATATATAGAAGAAACTATTTTTATTAAATACCACCACGTACCTTACGCACTATTTTATTTGTAATTTATACAATAGGATAAAAAATTTAACCATAGTCGTAACAATAACAATCAAATTAAAAAAAACCTAAAATAATACGTCAGTCTTCCGAAAGTAACTTCCGCGTTTCTAATTCTTTGGAATAAGGACAAATAATAAAATATAATAATCTATATAATAAACAGTTTCATAATCACACAAATCTACTATAACTATTTTAATCTAATTCTTATTTTCATTAGGTATTATTACTAGTTTTCTATAAATTTATTTCGTCATTGCTTTAATTTCTAGATTTTTCATTTTTTTTTCTTTTCGTTATTATCTACAATCATGTTTATTTTTTTAATTCTCTTGAATCATCATATTAGTCTTTCCTATATCCTTATTTTAATCAAATGTTGTTAAATTTTCTCCATTAATAAAAAAAAGAAATTGTTTTTGATGTTGCTTTGCAGATCTAAAATCCATTTCATCTCTTTCAGTAAGCATAAATGACTGAGTTTCCCAAGTATCTTTAGCTTTAGCAAGAGGTATAATAGTTCCTTGCTCCTTGAGAAACTTATGTATTAAAGAATACGAAATTATTGTTTATTAACGAGTACCTATTGCAGACTGGACCAATAATATTTGTATGGTTTAGTTATTATGGACTTTATTTATACACTGAAATGACATAATATCAATAATATTATTAGTCTAAACATTAAACGAAATTTTAACCTGGGAACGAAACTACAAGTGTATTTTTGTGTTCAACGATTTTCAATTACATATATGTAATACTAGAATACCCGGCTCGTTTTGCTAGGCGTAAGTGAAAATAAATTAAACTGTTTTCATAATTTTCTAATAAAATAAAAGTAAGTTACTCCTTATAAGTCAAAGAAAGAACAGACAGACACAAAAATTTTAATAATTGATTTTTTTATGTAAGTACCGTAGAGCTGTGCTCGGTATTTTTAAGAAAAATGTTATTATAATATAAATAAACAATATAATAATATAAATAAACAATGAGGTACTGCTGAAGTAGCTTTAGTGTTATTGTGTCGATAAAGCAGTTAGTTGCTTTATCGACAGAATAACAATCTATCACTTCTTATTTCTTTATATTCAAAACCATGGAGATTAGAAACCAGGAGAACCAAGGCCCTAGAATGTAGTGTCTCAGAAATATTGTCAAACCAAGGAGGCGCTGCGATCGCTATGTTGTCTCAATGCCTAACTTCACGTTGTCACAACAGTGACAGTATTCATAAATAGCTAACTTCACAGATACTACTTACCGCCGGCAGCGCGTTGTAAATTCTACACATTGTCAGAGACAGGCGGGTAATGCTTTAGTATGAAGCGATGGTCCTCCTGGTTTCTAATCTCCATGTTCAAAACCAACAATAATGACATCTATCAAAATACTAATATAAAAATACTGTTCGATATTCGAACACAATATTATATATTACAATTATCGATAAAGTTGATTATTGACAACACGAATAAAACTACATTTTGTATCACAGCTTGGGGTGGCTGTTCTACCTCCATTTTCCTGCCTCTAGAACGTAATACCGTGAAGTGGTCGCAGAATTAAATATTTCTTTTGTAAAACTTGGCCACGAACAGTGTGAGGACTGTGAAGAATTCTATCTGCACGATAATACACATACCAAAGAAAATCTTCAAGAAGACTGTTTAGGTTGCACAAAGTGGGCAAGTCATAATGAACGGGCAAACATGTCAAGAGAGCAATATAAATTAGACAGTGAGCTAAGTGAAACTGATACTGTTGTATATTCGGCCGACCTACAAAAAGTTATCATGCTGCCCAGGATAGATATGTTCAAAACTACTATTTTCACCAACAGGATAGTGGTTTACAACGAAAGTTCCGTGCCGACTGGTCAAGGCCGAAAAGGTTTGAGTGTTTTTCCTGTACTATGGTATGAAGGGTTGTTTGGACGCTCCAAAGCCGAAATCATAAGTGCGTACTACCATTTTTTTATTTTTCATCGAGATAAAAAAATATCATACTGTGGGTTGACAATTGTTCATCACAGAACAAAAATTGGACATTTTTTTCTTTCTTAATTTACGTTGTGAATTCAAATGACATCAACGCCGACAAGATTGTGATAAAATATTTCGAACCAGGCCACACCTTTATGTCGGCCGACAGTTTCCACCATAGGGATAGAGTTATCGATGAAACGCATGAAAAACAAAATTTACGATTTTTCAGATTTTTCTAAGGCAGTTAGTACTGCAGGAAAAAACGTAAAACCTAAAGAGATGAGTATAGAAGATTTTTATGACTGGGAAGATTACACGACATAGTATAAACTGTCTCGAATTAAACCGCGTCCATATATTAATGAAATGGTCGAAGTAGAAGTTAATAGGGGCAGTTTTGATTTGACATACAGAACTGGATTCAATAAAGAACCTATCACTGCCAGCATAATCGGAAATAAAATTTTGAAAACTCAAGTTTTGCCACCACCGAAGAAGAAAATTGCAACGGAAGGCATTTCTAAAACCAAAAAAGAAAATATTTTGAAATCTTTTCAAAATATTATACCTCAAAACAGAATGCCCTTTTGGAGAGAACTGCCTACTTTTGACTAGATTAATTCATAGAATCCGTTTTTATTTCAAATATTTTTTTATGCTATTATAAATTTGAATAGTAAAAAACTATAAATATACTTTCATTCTTTTTTTCCTTTAAAACAATACATATTTTATTCGATAGAAAATTCATATTTATTTGTATACATACATGTAGGAGAAGAGCTAACGAAAAAGCGGTAACTCAAATTTTAATTATATAATTACTAAGCGGTCTAGCAGTATCTCATGAAAAAGGTATACCCACATACATTTTTGATATTTTAACTATTGTGGTAACAAATAGATCCTATATAATATTATATAAATTCTACTTAATAAGCAAAAAAGTCAATATATAAAGTAAAAAAAAAAACTATTTTTACATAACTCCAATTATCTCGAAAATCGCTGTCATTAAGATACCGCTTTTGCGCTTCGTTGGGCAGACTTGTTGGTATCATACTACAATGGTGTACACGCCAGCAAGTGTACTCAGCCTTGCGACTTAACGCAGGCGGGTAAATTCAACGGGCAGTCGCTTATGGCGGCTGACGATCGTCTGTCACCTTTGAGTCGACTCTTCGTGACCGACCGCACTTCGAATATGTAGTTCCTGGTAGACACCGGCAGTGACTTATGTGTATTCGCGTTCCACATTCTGCACTTCGCGAACGCCGTGCCAGGACGGACTTCAAACTCACTGCAGCTAACGGTTCAGTAATTGAAACGTTTGGTTTTATAAAAGTAAATTTAAATTTAGGTTTAAGGCGTAGTTTTTGTTGGAGATTTATAGTAGCTTATGTAACGAAACCAATAATAAACTTTAATATACTTTCTTAGTTATTATAATTTAATTGTTGACTGTCGCAATCAGCGTTTATAAGATAATATTACTACATTGTTTTCTAACGCTATTATTGCTAATGCTGATGTATTTTCTGTTAAAATATTTACAGAATTAAAATATTTACGAAATACTTAGTAAGTACCCAGAAATTATTCACCCTACAGGCATACACGTAATACCAACACACAATACAGTATATCACATTAGAACGCCGGACCAGCTTAAAATCGCAAAACAGGAGTTTGAGCTTATGGTCAAAAATGGAACAGTCCGTCCTTCTGAGAGCCCTTGGTCTTCCCCTTTACACCTTGCGCCTAAGAAGGACAACGGCTGGCGACCTTGCGGCGATTATCGGATGCTTAATTCACGGATTATCCCAGACCGTTTTACTAAAACTCATACTTCGCCATAGTCCAATCAAAATGCGTTTCCAACCATAAGAATAAGACGGCTGAAAATCAATTAAGGAGGTTAGGAACAAAAAGTGACATTTACGTATTTTGCTCCATTTGTTTTTTTTTTAGTCGTCTCAAAATGTTAAATTCTATCTGTAACCCCCAAGATTTGTTCAAAAAGTGACTAGTTTCATAGAAAAATCGATCTGAACTGCTGCTTCCGGAACAAAAAGTTTCATTTTTATTCAATAACAGTGATTATTAAGACTTGAATTCAAAAAGTGACATATTCTTAGGAAATATGTTTGAAGAGTCTTTAGTCGGTTCAAACCGGATACATTTTCGCTAAAAAAATTAATCGTTTTTAAAATATTGTTGAAGCGCTATAAGAATCGGATCAATAATTTTGAACATTGACAACACTGAGCCACTTAGTCTATGGATGTTTTCAGGCGGGCTATACCTGTTAACTGTCAAGTCGCTGAGTCTGACTGCTTTGACACTGAGTTTCGCTATTTCTGTCAGTTTCTGCTTTTTCTTTCGTTCTGTGACTGTGTTCTATTCTAGTTTTCTATTAATTTGTAAAGCTGCTTTATAAAAATGGAAGAAGATAAGGTAGACGTGGCGAGTATTAACCGCGGATCACGCAAAAAGCAAAGAAAGGAACGAAGCAAGCGGCGAGTACAAGATGACAAGTAAGTGACATGAAAAGTTGTTTGGATTTGGTTTTGATTGTTTTACTTAACGTAATCATGTTTGTTTACAAAAGTTTAATATTGTTTATTGTTTTGTTTTAGATATAAAGACAAAGACCCCTTATGTCTTAATTTTTTCGTCCCGTGTGTGCACAAACCTTCATCGGCTTTTAAGTGCATAAAACTGAAAGAGCAAGATATCTCCCGGAATCGAAAACTGTTCTACAACAATAAAGAGAAAGTAAATCAAGACATCTACATTTGTCGCCTCATTACATCTTTCATACCTCAAAGAAAAAAGACTGATTCAAAAAGCAATAAACCAAAGCCACGAAAGTTTTCGACTAACTTTTATTTATTGAATAAAAACAAAAAGGCAGTAAGAGTGTGCAAGGCTTTTTTTATGAAAGCCTTTAGTTTGGGTCGCAAAAAGCTAAACACTATTTGCAAAACCATACAGTGTGGCAAAGTCCCTAAAGAATCAAGAGGTGGAGACCGAAAATCCAAAAAGTCTTTAGAAAAAATGAAAAGTGTCTGTGATTTTTTAAAAGCTTTGCCAGCGAAGGAAAGTCACTATAATAGAAGCAAATCTAGCAGGATCTATTTATCGTGCGAATTGAAAATAACTAAACTGTGGAAATTTTACAATGATTCTGTCGACGCTCAACTAAAGGTAAAAAAATGGTACTTTAGGAACATTTTTGTCACACAGTTTAACATGGGTTTCTCATCTCCAGCAAGTGATGCTTGCACAACATGTACTTTATTGAACAATAAAATTAAAGCTGAAAAAGACCCGCAAAAAAAACAGTATCACATGACAGAAAAAAGAGTACACAAGTTGAGAGCCAATGCTTTTTACCAGTTATTGAAACAAAAACATGACAAATCTTATTCATTTTGCTTTGACTTGCAGCAAGTCATGCCTTTACCCAAAACACCAATTCAAGATAGCTTTTATGCGCGGCAAATACGCTTTTATAATTTTTGTGTTGTGAATGTGGATGGAAGGGACGAAGAAACTATTTTTATTAAATACCACCACGTACCTTACGCACTATTTTATTTGTAATTTATACAATAGGATAAAAAATTTAACCATAGTCGTAACAATAACAATCAAATTAAAAAAAACCTAAAATAATACGTCAGTCTTCCGAAAGTAACTTCCGCGTTTCTAATTCTTTGGAATAAGGACAAATAATAAAATATAATAATCTATATAATAAACAGTTTCATAATCACACAAATCTACTATAACTATTTTAATCTAATTCTTATTTTCATTAGGTATTATTACTAGTTTTCTATAAATTTATTTCGTCATTGCTTTAATTTCTAGATTTTTCATTTTTTTTTCTTTTCGTTATTATCTACAATCATGTTTATTTTTTTAATTCTCTTGAATCATCATATTAGTCTTTCCTATATCCTTATTTTAATCAAATGTTGTTAAATTTTCTCCATTAATAAAAAAAAGAAATTGTTTTTGATGTTGCTTTGCAGATCTAAAATCCATTTCATCTCTTTCAGTAAGCATAAATGACTGAGTTTCCCAAGTATCTTTAGCTTTAGCAAGAGGTATAATAGTTCCTTGCTCCTTGAGAAACTTATGTATTAAAGAATACGAAATTATTGTTTATTAACGAGTACCTATTGCAGACTGGACCAATAATATTTGTATGGTTTAGTTATTATGGACTTTATTTATACACTGAAATGACATAATATCAATAATATTATTAGTCTAAACATTAAACGAAATTTTAACCTGGGAACGAAACTACAAGTGTATTTTTGTGTTCAACGATTTTCAATTACATATATGTAATACTAGAATACCCGGCTCGTTTTGCTAGGCGTAAGTGAAAATAAATTAAACTGTTTTCATAATTTTCTAATAAAATAAAAGTAAGTTACTCCTTATAAGTCAAAGAAAGAACAGACAGACACAAAAATTTTAATAATTGATTTTTTTATGTAAGTACCGTAGAGCTGTGCTCGGTATTTTTAAGAAAAATGTTATTATAATATAAATAAACAATATAATAATATAAATAAACAATGAGGTACTGCTGAAGTAGCTTTAGTGTTATTGTGTCGATAAAGCAGTTAGTTGCTTTATCGACAGAATAACAATCTATCACTTCTTATTTCTTTATATTCAAAACCATGGAGATTAGAAACCAGGAGAACCAAGGCCCTAGAATGTAGTGTCTCAGAAATATTGTCAAACCAAGGAGGCGCTGCGATCGCTATGTTGTCTCAATGCCTAACTTCACGTTGTCACAACAGTGACAGTATTCATAAATAGCTAACTTCACAGATACTACTTACCGCCGGCAGCGCGTTGTAAATTCTACACATTGTCAGAGACAGGCGGGTAATGCTTTAGTATGAAGCGATGGTCCTCCTGGTTTCTAATCTCCATGTTCAAAACCAACAATAATGACATCTATCAAAATACTAATATAAAAATACTGTTCGATATTCGAACACAATATTATATATTACAATTATCGATAAAGTTGATTATTGACAACACGAATAAAACTACATTTTGTATCACAGCTTGGGGTGGCTGTTCTACCTCCATTTTCCTGCCTCTAGAACGTAATACCGTGAAGTGGTCGCAGAATTAAATATTTCTTTTGTAAAACTTGGCCACGAACAGTGTGAGGACTGTGAAGAATTCTATCTGCACGATAATACACATACCAAAGAAAATCTTCAAGAAGACTGTTTAGGTTGCACAAAGTGGGCAAGTCATAATGAACGGGCAAACATGTCAAGAGAGCAATATAAATTAGACAGTGAGCTAAGTGAAACTGATACTGTTGTATATTCGGCCGACCTACAAAAAGTTATCATGCTGCCCAGGATAGATATGTTCAAAACTACTATTTTCACCAACAGGATAGTGGTTTACAACGAAAGTTCCGTGCCGACTGGTCAAGGCCGAAAAGGTTTGAGTGTTTTTCCTGTACTATGGTATGAAGGGTTGTTTGGACGCTCCAAAGCCGAAATCATAAGTGCGTACTACCATTTTTTTATTTTTCATCGAGATAAAAAAATATCATACTGTGGGTTGACAATTGTTCATCACAGAACAAAAATTGGACATTTTTTTCTTTCTTAATTTACGTTGTGAATTCAAATGACATCAACGCCGACAAGATTGTGATAAAATATTTCGAACCAGGCCACACCTTTATGTCGGCCGACAGTTTCCACCATAGGGATAGAGTTATCGATGAAACGCATGAAAAACAAAATTTACGATTTTTCAGATTTTTCTAAGGCAGTTAGTACTGCAGGAAAAAACGTAAAACCTAAAGAGATGAGTATAGAAGATTTTTATGACTGGGAAGATTACACGACATAGTATAAACTGTCTCGAATTAAACCGCGTCCATATATTAATGAAATGGTCGAAGTAGAAGTTAATAGGGGCAGTTTTGATTTGACATACAGAACTGGATTCAATAAAGAACCTATCACTGCCAGCATAATCGGAAATAAAATTTTGAAAACTCAAGTTTTGCCACCACCGAAGAAGAAAATTGCAACGGAAGGCATTTCTAAAACCAAAAAAGAAAATATTTTGAAATCTTTTCAAAATATTATACCTCAAAACAGAATGCCCTTTTGGAGAGAACTGCCTACTTTTGACTAGATTAATTCATAGAATCCGTTTTTATTTCAAATATTTTTTTATGCTATTATAAATTTGAATAGTAAAAAACTATAAATATACTTTCATTCTTTTTTTCCTTTAAAACAATACATATTTTATTCGATAGAAAATTCATATTTATTTGTATACATACATGTAGGAGAAGAGCTAACGAAAAAGCGGTAACTCAAATTTTAATTATATAATTACTAAGCGGTCTAGCAGTATCTCATGAAAAAGGTATACCCACATACATTTTTGATATTTTAACTATTGTGGTAACAAATAGATCCTATATAATATTATATAAATTCTACTTAATAAGCAAAAAAGTCAATATATAAAGTAAAAAAAAAAACTATTTTTACATAACTCCAATTATCTCGAAAATCGCTGTCATTAAGATACCGCTTTTGCGCTTCGTTGGGCAGACTTGTTGGTATCATACTACAATGGTGTACACGCCAGCAAGTGTACTCAGCCTTGCGACTTAACGCAGGCGGGTAAATTCAACGGGCAGTCGCTTATGGCGGCTGACGATCGTCTGTCACCTTTGAGTCGACTCTTCGTGACCGACCGCACTTCGAATATGTAGTTCCTGGTAGACACCGGCAGTGACTTATGTGTATTCGCGTTCCACATTCTGCACTTCGCGAACGCCGTGCCAGGACGGACTTCAAACTCACTGCAGCTAACGGTTCAGTAATTGAAACGTTTGGTTTTATAAAAGTAAATTTAAATTTAGGTTTAAGGCGTAGTTTTTGTTGGAGATTTATAGTAGCTTATGTAACGAAACCAATAATAAACTTTAATATACTTTCTTAGTTATTATAATTTAATTGTTGACTGTCGCAATCAGCGTTTATAAGATAATATTACTACATTGTTTTCTAACGCTATTATTGCTAATGCTGATGTATTTTCTGTTAAAATATTTACAGAATTAAAATATTTACGAAATACTTAGTAAGTACCCAGAAATTATTCACCCTACAGGCATACACGTAATACCAACACACAATACAGTATATCACATTAGAACGCCGGACCAGCTTAAAATCGCAAAACAGGAGTTTGAGCTTATGGTCAAAAATGGAACAGTCCGTCCTTCTGAGAGCCCTTGGTCTTCCCCTTTACACCTTGCGCCTAAGAAGGACAACGGCTGGCGACCTTGCGGCGATTATCGGATGCTTAATTCACGGATTATCCCAGACCGTTTTACTAAAACTCATACTTCGCCATAGTCCAATCAAAATGCGTTTCCAACCATAAGAATAAGACGGCTGAAAATCAATTAAGGAGGTTAGGAACAAAAAGTGACATTTACGTATTTTGCTCCATTTGTTTTTTTTTTAGTCGTCTCAAAATGTTAAATTCTATCTGTAACCCCCAAGATTTGTTCAAAAAGTGACTAGTTTCATAGAAAAATCGATCTGAACTGCTGCTTCCGGAACAAAAAGTTTCATTTTTATTCAATAACAGTGATTATTAAGACTTGAATTCAAAAAGTGACATATTCTTAGGAAATATGTTTGAAGAGTCTTTAGTCGGTTCAAACCGGATACATTTTCGCTAAAAAAATTAATCGTTTTTAAAATATTGTTGAAGCGCTATAAGAATCGGATCAATAATTTTGAACATTGACAACACTGAGCCACTTAGTCTATGGATGTTTTCAGGCGGGCTATACCTGTTAACTGTCAAGTCGCTGAGTCTGACTGCTTTGACACTGAGTTTCGCTATTTCTGTCAGTTTCTGCTTTTTCTTTCGTTCTGTGACTGTGTTCTATTCTAGTTTTCTATTAATTTGTAAAGCTGCTTTATAAAAATGGAAGAAGATAAGGTAGACGTGGCGAGTATTAACCGCGGATCACGCAAAAAGCAAAGAAAGGAACGAAGCAAGCGGCGAGTACAAGATGACAAGTAAGTGACATGAAAAGTTGTTTGGATTTGGTTTTGATTGTTTTACTTAACGTAATCATGTTTGTTTACAAAAGTTTAATATTGTTTATTGTTTTGTTTTAGATATAAAGACAAAGACCCCTTATGTCTTAATTTTTTCGTCCCGTGTGTGCACAAACCTTCATCGGCTTTTAAGTGCATAAAACTGAAAGAGCAAGATATCTCCCGGAATCGAAAACTGTTCTACAACAATAAAGAGAAAGTAAATCAAGACATCTACATTTGTCGCCTCATTACATCTTTCATACCTCAAAGAAAAAAGACTGATTCAAAAAGCAATAAACCAAAGCCACGAAAGTTTTCGACTAACTTTTATTTATTGAATAAAAACAAAAAGGCAGTAAGAGTGTGCAAGGCTTTTTTTATGAAAGCCTTTAGTTTGGGTCGCAAAAAGCTAAACACTATTTGCAAAACCATACAGTGTGGCAAAGTCCCTAAAGAATCAAGAGGTGGAGACCGAAAATCCAAAAAGTCTTTAGAAAAAATGAAAAGTGTCTGTGATTTTTTAAAAGCTTTGCCAGCGAAGGAAAGTCACTATAATAGAAGCAAATCTAGCAGGATCTATTTATCGTGCGAATTGAAAATAACTAAACTGTGGAAATTTTACAATGATTCTGTCGACGCTCAACTAAAGGTAAAAAAATGGTACTTTAGGAACATTTTTGTCACACAGTTTAACATGGGTTTCTCATCTCCAGCAAGTGATGCTTGCACAACATGTACTTTATTGAACAATAAAATTAAAGCTGAAAAAGACCCGCAAAAAAAACAGTATCACATGACAGAAAAAAGAGTACACAAGTTGAGAGCCAATGCTTTTTACCAGTTATTGAAACAAAAACATGACAAATCTTATTCATTTTGCTTTGACTTGCAGCAAGTCATGCCTTTACCCAAAACACCAATTCAAGATAGCTTTTATGCGCGGCAAATACGCTTTTATAATTTTTGTGTTGTGAATGTGGATGGAAGGGACCCAGATTTTTATTGCTGGACTGAAGACATGGCTGGAAGAGGTTCAGTGGAAGTAGGTTCTGCCTTGTTCAATCATTTAAATAGAATGGTTCTTTAGAAAACATAGACAGCATTCGAAACCAGCAAGATAACCTTATAATACATTAAATTTTATACAATAATTGACACATAAATGGTTAATAAAAAATAATAAAAATAGCTTAGATCAACTTGAATATTTATTTTCTCAATTTACTCAAAAAGTTAAAAACTGTAAATGACACTTTTTGTTCCTAACCTCCTCAATTATTTTAAATTTATTTTTCGGCCATGTATAAAAAAGGGGCCGATACATCGGTTTATACAAACTTAGCCGAAATTTAGTTAACATACAGTTGGTTTTCAGACGTATTTTAAAGAACGGCCGAAAATCAGTAGTTGTAAATCTAGTTTTTGATTGTGTTTAGAAGACGTTCGATTTTTTTTTGTGTAACTTTAGTCGGAGACGTACACATGTACATCTCTACATGTATATATTTCCAACTGAAGTTACACAAAAAAATAATAATAATCATTATTTCATTCTTAGATGCCTCCTGGAAGCAATAAACTTAAATAAATTATTAAAGAAAAGAGGACTCATTTTCAATATAGTGAAGAAGCATTGACACAAGCTGTCCAGGTCATAAGAACAGAAAATAAAAGCATCAGAGAGGCCTGTCGTCTCTACGGTGTCCCTCGATCAAAAGTCCAAGATCGAATTTCGGGTAGATCTAAAGAACAACCTCGAAAAGTAGGTCCAGAGCCTATACTAGGTATTAAAAGTGAGCAAGAAGTCGTAGATTGGATTACAGAATTATCCAAATGTGGAATTCCTGTAAGGTATTGTTGGAAAATGTAGCAAAAATAATTAAAGGTAATTTGGAAGAGAAAATAAATTTCCAAAAGGGCGACCGGGACAGACATGGTACCAAAATTTTCTTAGAAGGCATCCGGAGATCAGCGTACGTGAACCTGAAAGTATTAATAAAGCCAGAGAGGCGGTCAGAGATAGCTTAATCAAAAAATGGTTTACAGATCTTGAATCTTTTTTGATTGAAAGAGGAGTTGTAGATATTATGAGCTTTCCTGACAGAATATTAAACGCTGATGAGAGTATAAATCCGCTTACGGTGTTTCTGTACATCAAACCACCAAAAGCAGTTGCAGATAATATGCCGGAAGGTCGGATAATCGGCAAAACTGAATCAGGTTGGATGCGCTCAAATATTTTTAACGAGTACATAGCTAACGACTGTAATAAGTGATTAGTGGAGAGCAATATTAAAAAACCTGTAATCCTTTTCGTAGATAGACACAAATCACATATTATGTCAATTCTCTCAAGTCAATTTTGTGAAAAATATGACATCATTTCATAGCATGAAACCAGCCGATGTTAGTGTGTTTAGACCCTTAAAACAAGAATGGAAAAAATTCTTAAGAAATTGGCAGGACCAAATGGAAAACCTCAACAAATATGTGACGAAGATTAATATTGTAAGGTATTTAAGAAAACAGATATGACACAAATATTAAAAATGGATTCAGAAAGTGTGGGTTATTCCCTTTTAATGTAAATGCAGTAGATTTCACGAAATGCGTTAAGGATTTTCAAGAAAGAAGAAAGCAACGATCACTATCCTCCGGTGGGTTAACGGAACCAGACTATTCAAGTGTAACAAAAGTAGTAGTTATAATAATAGACAATTTGTTAAAGAGAGGTATAGATCCAGATACGGTCTGTAATGAAATAGAGTTGGCGAAAACGTCCTTCATCAAAAATCGACGCTCGACACCACGAAATTCTGCTGAAGTTGTAAACTATATGTATCGCTACCCATTAAAAGTAATAATATAGCATTAGCGTCATCAGTTATAACAGTAGCCGAAGAAAACAATGACACATCGTCTCTAAAAAATGCGATGAATCAAAAAATAATGACATTAATCGTAATAAAGAAAATTTAATAAACACTTCATGTACTCTCGAAAATGATACGCCAATTGATTCATTACAACACCGTTTAAGATTTCCCATTAGGCCATCTGGAAAAAAACTGCTCAGAAGAACATTCATAAATTTCCTAGTGCCATATCTTCGAAAGCATGGAGAGATTTTCACGATTTATAAAATAAATAAAAAGAAAACAAGATAAACGAAAAAAATAAGAGGAAAGCTGACAGAGACCGAACCGAAGAAATCCAAAGAAACTTAAAATCATTAACAAAAACAATACAAAACCTAATATCCCAAAGAGAAAACAAACAAAAGCCAAAGAAACTGATAATGACATTATAAATACTGATGAAGATATAGAAATTATTATTAGGCAGACTAAAGTAATGAAACAGACTGATAAATATATTAAAAATGATGATATTAAAAAAATGTGAAAATAAGATTGATAAAGAAATGTCTCATGAAAGTGAAATAGCTATAGATGTAACTAAAAAGAATCCCAGCGATGTAACTTTTAAGAGATATGATATTTATGAAAAAGATGAGGATGATCAAAATATTAAATTCGTTATTGTGATTTTTTTTCAACATTTTTCTTTTCTTATATAAATTTAAAACTACTGTTATGGTACAAAAATGTTCCTATTATTGTTATAGTTTAAGAATTTAATTAAAACCGTAAATTCGGATGTATTATTTCGTTTTACTGTATTATAGAACTTATTCAAGAGCAACAAGAGATAATTTTACAAATTGTTGGATGGTGGCCGAGAACTAATCAAATTAATGACCCGAAAATCAAATTTTGTTTCAGGAAACAGACTAAATCGCCAATTTTAGAGGTTTTATTTTTTTGTAATTTTATATGAAATTGACCATGAAAGGGACCATGAAAAAATAGCTTAGATCAACTTGAATATTTATTTTCTCAATTTACTCAAAAAGTTAAAAACTGTAAATGACACTTTTTGTTCCTAACCTCCTCAATTATTTTAAATTTATTTTTCGGCCATGTATAAAAAAGGGGCCGATACATCGGTTTATACAAACTTAGCCGAAATTTAGTTAACATACAGTTGGTTTTCAGACGTATTTTAAAGAACGGCCGAAAATCAGTAGTTGTAAATCTAGTTTTTGATTGTGTTTAGAAGACGTTCGATTTTTTTTTGTGTAACTTTAGTCGGAGACGTACACATGTACATCTCTACATGTATATATTTCCAACTGAAGTTACACAAAAAAATAATAATAATCATTATTTCATTCTTAGATGCCTCCTGGAAGCAATAAACTTAAATAAATTATTAAAGAAAAGAGGACTCATTTTCAATATAGTGAAGAAGCATTGACACAAGCTGTCCAGGTCATAAGAACAGAAAATAAAAGCATCAGAGAGGCCTGTCGTCTCTACGGTGTCCCTCGATCAAAAGTCCAAGATCGAATTTCGGGTAGATCTAAAGAACAACCTCGAAAAGTAGGTCCAGAGCCTATACTAGGTATTAAAAGTGAGCAAGAAGTCGTAGATTGGATTACAGAATTATCCAAATGTGGAATTCCTGTAAGGTATTGTTGGAAAATGTAGCAAAAATAATTAAAGGTAATTTGGAAGAGAAAATAAATTTCCAAAAGGGCGACCGGGACAGACATGGTACCAAAATTTTCTTAGAAGGCATCCGGAGATCAGCGTACGTGAACCTGAAAGTATTAATAAAGCCAGAGAGGCGGTCAGAGATAGCTTAATCAAAAAATGGTTTACAGATCTTGAATCTTTTTTGATTGAAAGAGGAGTTGTAGATATTATGAGCTTTCCTGACAGAATATTAAACGCTGATGAGAGTATAAATCCGCTTACGGTGTTTCTGTACATCAAACCACCAAAAGCAGTTGCAGATAATATGCCGGAAGGTCGGATAATCGGCAAAACTGAATCAGGTTGGATGCGCTCAAATATTTTTAACGAGTACATAGCTAACGACTGTAATAAGTGATTAGTGGAGAGCAATATTAAAAAACCTGTAATCCTTTTCGTAGATAGACACAAATCACATATTATGTCAATTCTCTCAAGTCAATTTTGTGAAAAATATGACATCATTTCATAGCATGAAACCAGCCGATGTTAGTGTGTTTAGACCCTTAAAACAAGAATGGAAAAAATTCTTAAGAAATTGGCAGGACCAAATGGAAAACCTCAACAAATATGTGACGAAGATTAATATTGTAAGGTATTTAAGAAAACAGATATGACACAAATATTAAAAATGGATTCAGAAAGTGTGGGTTATTCCCTTTTAATGTAAATGCAGTAGATTTCACGAAATGCGTTAAGGATTTTCAAGAAAGAAGAAAGCAACGATCACTATCCTCCGGTGGGTTAACGGAACCAGACTATTCAAGTGTAACAAAAGTAGTAGTTATAATAATAGACAATTTGTTAAAGAGAGGTATAGATCCAGATACGGTCTGTAATGAAATAGAGTTGGCGAAAACGTCCTTCATCAAAAATCGACGCTCGACACCACGAAATTCTGCTGAAGTTGTAAACTATATGTATCGCTACCCATTAAAAGTAATAATATAGCATTAGCGTCATCAGTTATAACAGTAGCCGAAGAAAACAATGACACATCGTCTCTAAAAAATGCGATGAATCAAAAAATAATGACATTAATCGTAATAAAGAAAATTTAATAAACACTTCATGTACTCTCGAAAATGATACGCCAATTGATTCATTACAACACCGTTTAAGATTTCCCATTAGGCCATCTGGAAAAAAACTGCTCAGAAGAACATTCATAAATTTCCTAGTGCCATATCTTCGAAAGCATGGAGAGATTTTCACGATTTATAAAATAAATAAAAAGAAAACAAGATAAACGAAAAAAATAAGAGGAAAGCTGACAGAGACCGAACCGAAGAAATCCAAAGAAACTTAAAATCATTAACAAAAACAATACAAAACCTAATATCCCAAAGAGAAAACAAACAAAAGCCAAAGAAACTGATAATGACATTATAAATACTGATGAAGATATAGAAATTATTATTAGGCAGACTAAAGTAATGAAACAGACTGATAAATATATTAAAAATGATGATATTAAAAAAATGTGAAAATAAGATTGATAAAGAAATGTCTCATGAAAGTGAAATAGCTATAGATGTAACTAAAAAGAATCCCAGCGATGTAACTTTTAAGAGATATGATATTTATGAAAAAGATGAGGATGATCAAAATATTAAATTCGTTATTGTGATTTTTTTTCAACATTTTTCTTTTCTTATATAAATTTAAAACTACTGTTATGGTACAAAAATGTTCCTATTATTGTTATAGTTTAAGAATTTAATTAAAACCGTAAATTCGGATGTATTATTTCGTTTTACTGTATTATAGAACTTATTCAAGAGCAACAAGAGATAATTTTACAAATTGTTGGATGGTGGCCGAGAACTAATCAAATTAATGACCCGAAAATCAAATTTTGTTTCAGGAAACAGACTAAATCGCCAATTTTAGAGGTTTTATTTTTTTGTAATTTTATATGAAATTGACCATGAAAGGGGTTGCAAAAACTACATTATCTTTTGAGTTCGAAAATATTTGAAAAACTTAGCTGCGACTTTTTTATCATTAGTAGTTATGTAGTTTGCTTTGCTTGCGTTTGCTTAAATGGCCGAAAACAGGTGAAACCATCCTATTAAAACCATAGTGCAAATAGATTGCAATTTAGCACAGTCAAGTTTGCAAATCTGGCATGAATGCTTGAGACACTAATTACTTGAAGGTGCAAAATATGAGCAAGAATTGTGTAATTCCAGTAAAGTTAACAACTTTGTTTATGAGGCTTGTAAATATGGCAAACGGAGCCGCTTGACATTTTATAAATCTTGTAGAGGAAAATGTGAACTTGGTGATTTAACCTACAGTGTGAGCTGTAGAACATACATCTGTATCTTGTAAGGTTTAACTATTTTTTAATTTGTTAAACTGGCCATTTTGTAACTCTGGCAGTCAATATTATGAAAATTGTTAGAAAAATAAAGAATATTCAAATTAATATTAAAAGAATGACAGGACGAAAGAATGGGGGAATTGTTCTGCAAGGGATTGATCTACGAGGAGTTGAAAGGCAAAGATGTCGACTGTGGTTGAAAGGATAGTATAAGGGGTTGTTTTAAAGAGAGTTTTAATAAGATAAAGGAAATAGTGTAAGATGAAGAAATTGTAAAACATAAAAAATATATGTAATATTGGAAGTTGAAGATTGTTTTATTAACAAGATTTTACAATCTGTAGCAAGATATTTTGTCTTATTTAAAGATGGTGCTACCATATTATATAAAAACGTGTTTATAATCAAGCAAAAAAGTGATGTCCTAGATTGCTTTAAGAAATACAATGCAATAGTAAAAATAAGTTTGGTCATGACACTCGTATATTGCATACAGATTACAGACAACGGACGTGAGTATGTTAACAATGAACTTAAATCTTATTTGATAGTCAAGGAATAATTCATGAACGCACAGCACCTTACACGCCTGAATAAAATGGTAGAGTGGAGAGAGAAATGCTCACAATCATGGAGAGCGCAAGATCTATGTTGTACTCTCGTGTAATGTCGTTGAATCTCTGGGCTGAAGCAGAAAACTGTGCTATTTATGTATTAAATCGAAATTCTTCTACCCAGGCAAAGGATATATCCCATATGAGGTGTGGAATGGACAGAAGCCAGATCTTCACCACATAAGAGGTTCAGAAGGGTATGTTGATATACCTGATGAAAGAAGAAAAAAACTAAATAAAAAGAGAGTTAAACTAATATTAGTAGGACATGAAAATGAAAATTATAGAATGTTTGATATTGAAAGTGGGAACATAACAATAAGTAGGAATGTTCACTTCAATGACAACAGCATACTAAGGAAAAACACCAATTTAATTTCTTTCACGATGATCAAGAACAATTATTTATTTTAGTTTAAAAATACGAAAAAATGTGTAATACATTTTTATCTTTAAAAAGTTGAGAAAGAAAATTTTCATTTGACGTTATTTTTTTCAAATACAACTTGGAAACTGTTTTGTCGTTGGTCGAAGAAAATGATGCGCTACTGTTGAATACATAGATAGTTCAACTACTCTATTTATTTCATTCTCTCTCTCTTTACTGTTTGAGTCGCATATCCTTGTCTATGAGATCATATGTACAACGTCTAATCTAATTTTGTTATTATTGTCTCTCCTATTGAATTCCCAATAGGAGATCTGTAATAAAATGTTGGATCTGTAATAAAAATTTTTGTTTATTTTTATTAAAAATGGGAAAAACTGCTGGAAATCCTGTTTATAAACAAAAATTCCGTAATTAATGGATTCAAGATATTCTAGGCAAGGATTGGATCGTGCGAAAAGAAACAAGTCCCGGAGAACTCGTGGCATCTTGTAAATATTGTATGTGTGTTGTAAGTAAAAATAACAAATATTCAGATTTTAAAACTCATGCAGAAACAAAAAAGCACACAGGACGACAAGACATATCCTCAATATGTCCTATAGACCAAAAACTCTGCCTGTGATAAAAAAGGCAATTAAAAAAACAAAGGTTTGTGAGACCTACATGTCACTCTTTATTGCTGAACATACTAGCATAGCTACTGTGACTTATGCATTTCATACAATGAATTAGATACTTATACGAATGCCTTGACTCCGCATTCACGACAGCGTGCCGCACGCTGTTGTAGCGGTGACTAGACACACGAAGACCTGTGTCTATTACTCCGATGACGGTGACGACGCGATCGGCAGGTTTATTCATCGAGCGGAGGGGGCCTCAGCAATGACCATCCTGGAACACAGCCTCAAAATGTCCATCCAAAAACGCGACACGAAAATCGCGGAGGCTGTGTTTTCCCAACTGCGGAATGGGGCGGGGTCCTAAAGTCCCAATATAGTGTGCAGAATAGATACTTGAATATCAATAATAATTAATTATAATAATTTTTAATTTTATTTTATTAATAATTAATTTTATTAAATTAATAATTAATAATTAAACATATATATATATGTCAGTCTCGGACCACGTTTCCTTTAGTATAAGTTCGTAGCATGTATCGCTAGTTTTAAGTCTTTGTAAATGTAATACGCCAAATCAAATGTAAATTTTAAAAAAAAAGGCACGGGCGCTTAACGCCTGTGGATGATTTCATTATAATAAAAAAAAATGCCTTAAGCGGGGAAAGCGGGGAATTCACTAGACGGGCATGTCCGCGGGCAAGCCTGCAGGCAAGTCCAACGGGCTTCGCTACTATCATGTCTGTGCTTTTTCATTCAGTGTAGTACTGCCGCGGGCGGTCTGGCAGACTGCCCGTTGGAAGTCCGCGCGATCTCATTTTGTCTGCACAGTCACCGACACGTCCGAGCGTGTATGCTTAGTCCAGGCGGCCTGTGGACAGACCTGGCAGTGACAGCAACCCAAACAGACGTTCGCTTATTATCATTCGACGAGTTGTGGAGTATTTTTAATTTAAAATGAGTTTTAATGAGAATAAAATATTCTGGGAAGAATTTATAGCTGAATACAAAACTTATCCATGTTTATGGAAGGTAAAAAGCAAGGAATTTATGAATAGTGAAATGCGTAATACCGCCTATCAACATTTGATTGAAAAATGTAAAGAAATTTATCCTGGAGCTGATTTAGCGTATGTTAAAAAGAAAATAGAATCCCTAAGGAATTCCTACAGGCGTGAATTGCGCAAAATACGTCAATCAACTAAAACGGGTTCATCAATAGACGAGGTGTATGTACCTTCTCTTTGGTACTTCAATCTGCTCCAATTCACTTCTGATCAAGAGGAAGCCCGCGCTGGAATATCTCTCCGCCTGATTCTTTGACAGATGAGTCATTGGTAAGTATCGTACTGACATACCTACTTAATATTTTTAGATACATATTTAATAATAGGTATTTCAATGAAACATATTATCACAGTTGAATTTATATTATATTTATTTTAACATAATGTATAATTGTATGTATTATATAAACTGACTTTGAAACGCCACTTGACCTTCGTTATTATAATACTCTGTAAACAGTTTTCTTATAACTTTAGCTCTCTCTCTTCACAATTGCGTCCCCTGTTCAACAAACCATGTAGCTGATGTGATTGCTCTTGTCGCCATTCTCCAGGAGTAACTGTGTGATTATGATTTTCGTGATCTATGCATTGAATTGTCATATAGTTAGAAGATTTGCGTCTCAAAAAATTGTGCAGAGCACAACAAGCCATTACAACATAATCAATATTATTCACGTTTTCTAGACTTATAGTGGATAGTAAAACTCTAAACCTACAAGCTGTTATACCAAAGGCGTTTTCAACAGTTCGCCGTGCCCTGCACAAACGATAGTTAAAAATTCTTTCATTTCTCGGAGTATTAATATCTTTGCGGTATGGTTTCATTACGTGATCAGACAATTGAAACGCATCATCTCCTATAAAAACATATGGGGCAACAATTTGAGAGTTTCTAAGGATACTCGGGGGTGGTAAATTTAACAGTCCGTTTTGTAATTTGTCATAAAAATCTGTTTCCTGTATTACGCCTCCATCAGATACTCTACCGTTTGTGCCAGTGTGAATATATAAATATTCATAATTAGCGTTAACAACTGCAAATAATACAATGCTGTAATATGATTTGTAATTGAAGTAGTAAGAACCACTATGTGGAGGTTGTTTTATAGCGATATATATAATATAATAAAACTAATTTTACAAACTAATTATCCTAACTTATTACACCGTCAAAGTTTGACGAATGGAATGATTAAAAAAGTCTTTACCAATCTTTTAAAAGGGAACTTAGATATTACAACACTGTCATTTCACAAAAGTTATGTCGAAATATGAAAGACTCGGTGCAGGTGCGGGATGCGACGTTGGTGGTCGCGCGAGGTGGTCCCCAGGCATTAGGGTTGCGTAACAAGTTTGAACTAACTTAAATATATTGAACATAAATTAAGTGAATAGTGATTACAAATATTTCATAACCTTACATACATCGCACGAGGTTGAAGGTCATAAACTTCATACTACGAAACAAGCATAAGAAAAAAAGCCCTGTATTATCCTAGTAACGCCATCTAGTACAGAATACAGCGAGACGTGAGTGTACTTTGTAGTTTAAAGTTTAAACTAGTTACTGCTGTTACCAGAACTTATGTTTTGGTGTACGACACGTACACCAAAACATATACAAATTATAAATATGGAAGAAATAAAAAAGTTATTAGAAAACATGCAGCGAGAAATTATACAATCAAAAACTGAAATGTTGAAAATGACGGAGGACATAAAAACAACGATTAATTATTAATAATTTAAACGAAAAATTTACGAATTTTGAGACGAAACAAAATCAATTTGAAACTAAAATTCAACAACAAAATACTGCAATAAACAACTTCGACCGATACATACGGCGTAAAAATCTGATTTTGTTCGGCGTAGTGGAAAATGAAAAATCATATCTGGAATTAGAGAAAAACACTTTTGATATAATAAACACACATTTTAACTTCCAGTGTTATAAGAACAGTATAGAAGAGGTCAGAAGACTGGGGAAAAAGAAGGATGAGATTAGACCAATAAAAATAACTTTCAGTTCAATGGGATTAAAAATAAATATCTTGAAAAATAAAAAACTTCTAGAAAATACGCCTTACTATGTGAAGGAAGACTGTCTACCCATTAGAGATCCTGAACAAGAGGAAAGAGCTACAAGAAGAACTTAAAAAAGCACACCAATTAGGCCACAAAGCATATATTAAATATGATAAATTAATTACAAGGATAAGAAACAACATGCTCCTCGTAGCTACACAAATAAAAGAATCTCCCACAACGGCTGGTCACCGAGGGAGACCAAACCCCTCCAGAAAAACCTGCAAGAAACAAACTAAAGGCAAAAAAAATTAATTAAGCCAAAAATAGGGAAAATCTGGAGGAGGCCTTCACCCTTACATAAGAAGTGGTTCTTGCATGCCAGTATAGTAATTATTTTAAATAATAATAGTAAAATTTATGTAACCTAAGAAATTTAATTAAAAATTAAAATGAAGAATTTTTTTTTTCGTGGGTAGGAGGTGAAAATAACAACAATGTAACATCTCTCAGTTAAAGTTTAATTTTAAAAATTAGTTAAATATATATTTTATTGGTGTTTATCGTTAATCATATGATTGTATAAACTTTATTACTCGCCCGCAAGTTAAACTCCTTTGTTTTGTTCACTTTGCAACATTAAATTCGTAATCTACGAGCATGGAATCCATCAAGGAGTCTCTTTCCACAATGACCGAGATGTTCAATGTGAAAATGAGCGAATTCCAGCAAGAGCTGCAAAAGAACACTACACCAGTTACTACAACTTCCTTGGCAGCTGAATTTAATACTTTCAAAAGTTTTATACTCTCTGCACTAAACACTTTGCAACGACAAGTAGAATTACTTAGCCTTGAAATAGATCGCCAAGAAATGCGTAGAAGACGTAAAAAATTTTTCACGGGATGCCTGAAGAGAAGTCCGAAGATATTTTATTGAAAGTGACAGAATTTGTTTCTCAACGATTGGACTTGCCGAACTTTACTAGTTCGAGTTTTAAATCGATATACCGTTTGGGTCGACATGTAGATAAAAAGCCTAGACCTGTAGTTATCAAGTTCGTGGATGCTGCGATTCGGGATAAAGTATGGTTTTCCAAAACTAAACTTAAAGGATTAGGTATCACACAATCCGAGTACCTAACAAAATCACGTCAAACACTGTTTATGGAGGCACGGCAGCGTTTTGGCGTCGATAAGTGCTGGACGTGGAATGGTACCGTTTTTGTTATAGCACCAAATGGAACCCGCCATCGTATCGAATGTACTACAGAATTATTAGACAATATAACACCATCTAAATCCCCTTCACAAGCTGTTGTTGTCACCACCAACAAGCCGGGTGAAAAGGTAATTGCTCCGCGATCCAAAAGGGCCATGAAGAAGTAAAATTCCTTTGTCCTTGTATGTTTTAATTTGTTTTATTTTACATATTTTCTCAATTAATGTAATTATAAGTTACTTTTTTCATATATCAATATAGATTTTTTCGTTGTTTGTTTACAATTAGATGCATTTCACAGATTATGTGTACTATAAATTTTCCACAGATAACTAAATTCTATAGAATGGTAATTTTGATACGAGGCTTTTTGCCAATGTGTATGTGTTTTTTTTCTTTTATGTTAATAAAGAATATCAGCATTCTTTTCAGCGATTTGTAAATTTATATATAAGTTATTGCTATCCATGTATATTATTATTATTTTCTTTGTTTTTTTAGTTCTTTGTCGTTTCTGTTTTTTTTAAGTTTAATGTAACTTCTTTTATGCAACTGGCAGGTGGGTAATGGTTTTCAAACTTGAATAGACTTATTTTAAGTATAGATTTTTACATACTATTCTTATTATTGTTAATTAATTTATTTATTATTGTAAATTATATAATCGTATTTATTATATAATTTTATTTATAATTGTAAATTATATAATTATAATTAGGTATATTATATTTTTATTGTATATACTTTTTGATATTTCTCATTTACACAAATTTCTTACAAATAACTTTCTATTATATATTACTCAATGATATTATAAGTAAAAAGGTGTAGATACGTTACCTAAACGACATTCTATCTTCAAAAACGGCACAATAACGCACACATGAATAACTAAAAATATTGCAATAACACTGAACACACTACATTACGATTAGTTGTCAAAATAGGATGGCATGATTCAAGTATCGCCAGTGAAAAAGAGACAAATATAATTCTCGACAGTGCGTCGTCAACGCGTTGGTAGGCCAATAGCCTAGTTTTAGTGTGCCACTTTTTGAGCGCGTATGACTTATCTACACCTTTTTTCCTAGTATATCAATGATATTACTAGTTTTTTATGTCTAGCATTATTAATGACGACGCTTATCTTTCCTTATCTTCTTCTGATGACTTCGAGAGCGATGATAGCTTTCATAGTATCCCTTTCTTAAACGATTCTCTTAATTCCCATTTTCCAACTACACTAAAAAATTTTAACGTTATACACATTAACGCTCAGAGTATTCCTGCATACTATCCAGACTTCTTATCATCTTGTAAAAACACAAATGTCCATGCTATTTTAGTATCAGAGACCTGGTTTAAACCATGTCTACCATCTACTGCATTCTCCTTACCAGGATTTCATTTGATTCGAAATGATCGCACGAGTCGGACAGGTGGATGTGTTGCTATTTATTTACGCACTCATATTTCCTTTACAGTCATAAATCAGTCGCACCTCACCAATAGTACTGGTCCAGAATATATTTTTTTAGAAATTAGTCTCTCTCACACAAAAGTCCTTCTTGGCGTCTATTATAGTCCATCACTAACGGTCGATTATTTTGAGTCATTTGAGAATCTATTGGAGCAACTAACCCCACTATATTGTCATTCTATCATTATGGGCGATTTTAATACATGTCTGCTTAAAAATGATCATCGAGCAGCCCATCTTAAGGGACTTCTAGAAGCTGCTAATTTACACATACTTCCTTCATCTGCAACTCACAATTTTCCAAACTGTAATCCGTCCCTTTAAGATTTGATTTTAGTTTCTTCCATTGATCATGTTGTTAAGCATGGTCAATGCAATGCTACTGCATTTTCTTACCATGACCTTATATTTCTTTCTTATAAACTTAAGCCTCCTAAAGCAAAATCAAGAATCCTTCTCCAACGCAATTTTGTAACACTTTGAGGTGTTACCTGAGGTCCTAAATATATAAATTTCTCATACATTATCAGTAAAATCATTACCTTTAACTTGAGGGCAATTCTCTAATTAGTTATTCATACGAATATTTCACTTAATATATATATTTCACATACCATTCACTGCATAATCATTGCTTCTTTCTATCTATTTAACTTTACAGTGCTTTAACTAAATATATTTTAACTCGAAAGCTAATTTAACCTAAATGTAAACAATGAATTTCTTAATAATACGTTTCGTCGCACGCGCAGTTCAGGTAAGAGCTGTCAAACTTCTAACTGAATGTCATGTGTTTTCAATATTTTCCATTCATTGTATTTATAGTATAAAATCTTAAAAGTGGTTTAACTTAATACTATTAAATAAAATAAAAAATAAATAAAAAAATAAATTAAGTGTATTGCAACTTTATCTTGTAGATTTTGTATTTAAAGAAAAATATAATTTTTAGTATTTTTTAATCTTTATTGCTAACCGTATGAGTTATTCGGTGTGAATTGAAACGTTCTGTTTGATGACATTCGGATACGCCTATCTCTGAGTCTACGTTTGGATAATTTGGAATCTTTTTAAAATAATTATAATAATAATAAAGTTTTTATTAATAATAATTAAATATGAGGTTTCTTCTTAAAGGCGATAAACCTTTCTTTTCATTTTATTCTTTTTGTATTTTTTATGAGTGCAACTCATTTTCAGACATGAGTTTTATGTTTCTGGACGATTCATGTGTCAGCAATATCTTTAGCCCGGAAGTTGAACAGTGTTATGACAACTTAGCTGTCATCCCCCACTTTGATTACTCTCCATAAATACGAAGTTTGTCGTTAAGAGCGGGTTATTCCTGCGCGAGTTACGTTGTAGTGCTTTAGCTAAGTGACAGTGCGTAAAGTATTAAAGTGAAGTGAACCAGTGAATTGGTATTTAATTAAGTAAAGTTATTAACTTTATTCGTTATTAATGGTATAAAGTGATAAAGTGATATATGTGGTGTAACGACATAAGAAAGGTGGAATAATTTAGTGTATAACAGTTTGAATGTTCATATATACACCCGTCGTTTACATCAGAAGCGGGATGTGAACTATGGGAAGAAACAGATCACGCCGTAATTGGGCTTGCTCACAATCCTCTTCTAGCAGCTATAGGCAAAAAAAGAGAGCAATATTGAAGCCACCACAGAAGCCAGTAATTTTAATATATGCGTAAGCCTCTCCAGCTTCTTAAATAGCCGCTGAAAATATGAAGGCTTGTATTTGTATAGACGATTGGGACACTGAATGGACCCTTAATTTTCTTTTTAATTTATATGCTCCGTGTTGGTAATGTATGTGTTACTTATTTACGGTTCTTCTTTATTATTTATGAGTGTTCAGCGAGTCTAATCTAAACTTTAAAAATATATCATGACATGTATTGTACTTAGTATTACAGTTATTCAGGCTCTGCTTGGCATGTTAAGTGTGACAGTGTTCCTTTAAGTGCAAGCAGTTTTGAATAAAAGACTATTCTTGTACGCTAAGTGTGACAGTATGCCTTTAGGTACAAGAGGTTATGAATGAAAGACTGTCCTTGTACGCTAAGTGTGACAGAGTTCCTTTAGGTACAAGCGGTTATGAATAAAAGACTATTCTTGTACGCTAAGTGTGACAATATGCCTTTAGGTACAAGAGGTTATGAATGAAAGACTGTCCTTGTACGCTAAGTGTGACAGAGTTCCTTTAGGTACAAGCGGTTATGAGTAAAAGACTATTCTTGTACGCTAAGTGTGACAATATGCCTTTAGGTACAAGAGGTTATGAATTAAAGACTGTCCTTGTACGCTAAGTGAGAAAGAGTTCCTTTAGGTACAAGCAGTTATGAATGTAAGACTATCCTAGTACGTTAAGTGTGACAGTGTTCCTTTAGGTACAGGTAGCCTTACTAAGTAATAATCTTTGGTTGGTGTAAAGGCGAGCCTGGGACACTTAAGTGCAACAAAGTTTCTTTAAGTGCAGGTGGCCTTTGGTTCAATCATTGGTGTTTAACAATGCAACTGTTGGCAAATGATCATTGGCATTTATTATAATAATATATATGAATACTGTTTGTGTTTAGATCCACACTCATAGGGTGACTGGGACAGTCACCGTGCAGGATGGCCGTGTCAGCAATATCTTTAGCCCGGAAGTTGAACAGTGTTATGACAACTTAGCTGTCATCCCCCACTTTGATTACTCTCCATAAATACGAAGTTTGTCGTTAAGAGCGGGTTATTCCTGCGCGAGTTACGTTGTAGTGCTTTAGCTAAGTGACAGTGCGTAAAGTATTAAAGTGAAGTGAACCAGTGAATTGGTATTTAATTAAGTAAAGTTATTAACTTTATTCGTTATTAATGGTATAAAGTGATAAAGTGATATATGTGGTGTAACGACATAAGAAAGGTGGAATAATTTAGTGTATAACAGTTTGAATGTTCATATATACACCCGTCGTTTACACATGTTTGACGTCATTAACGTTTTGGTTGGAATTGAAAAAGTCGTTGTGGCACCTAGGGCATTCGGTCACCAACTTTCGGAAGGGGAGGCATCCAGAATTTGGAAAGAGGCCGAATCACTTTGGTCTGGTGAGTTGAATCCTAATAATCTTCCATCTGCGCTAAGCGTTGCTCTTGTCTTTAGTGTGTTCTGTTCTTTTGTTTTTAGGCTACAGTGAATTTTTAGGTAACCGTGAAGTTTTTTTTAGGTTACAGTGAATTTTTATGATACCGTGAGGTTTTTATAATATACGGTGAACTTTTCTTAAGATATTCATGATATAAATATAATATATAAACTTAATTGTGATAAAGTAACCTCAATTTCATATAATTAGAACATATATATACTAGATATCTAAAATATTTTATACTTCAATTTTTAATGTGGGTAGGAATTTGTATTAAGCAAATCTACTGTGCCATGCTGGCATATGATGCTGCTATAGAGGACGAGTGGAGGTCAGTGGAGTACCTAGCTGATACAGTTGTGTATTCATCGTGACTCTGACAAACACCTGGACTCTCATCGGCTATCACCAAACATTGTGGGTGACATACTGTGCATTTACGGTATTGTGAACTTTTATTTTATATTTAATCAACCTAAAACTATGTTCTATCAGTGAAGCATTTGTGTACTCTAATGAAACTTATTTTTCACTATTCTGTGAAACTCCTACTTTAACATATAAGATTTTATTAACTTTTATGAATTTAATTATATGATAGAATATATAATTAGTGGATTTGATATTTGATCCTCTTAATGTAAAGCCTTAGTGAACCTGTATAGTGTAAATTAATATAGAATAATATATGGTGAGTGAATCTGTTTTCTTTGTTTTATTCTAAATGCATCATTCGCTTGACGGAGTAATATCTTGGCGCCTTAATTTTATAAATCTTTAGATATTTATTCCACTCCAGGTTAGCAAGATCTCACGTCCCTGCGATAATATTAATCCATAATCTTTTCTATAATTTAGTCTCATAGTTCGGCCAATTTATAAATAAATTAAATTAATTAAATTAAATTTAAAATTAAATATTTAATAATAAATAACTTAAAATTTTACAGTGGCTCCCAACTCATGGGCCTGGAGAATAATGTAATTGGAATTTAAAATAATTTTCTTAGAATAAAATTTTTATTTAACTACTACTTCTCTATACTTGACTTGTTAATAATCGGATAAGATTGAATTACATACTTATTTCTTTTATGTTATAGACACTTAGTAATCTAATTATATAGGGTATTATTTATGCTCTTATATTTGTAAAAAGTTTAAAACTTAACGCGTACACACTAATAGTGTTTACAAACAGATATACCTTATAAAGTGTATTTTGTTATTTACTCTTTTGTGTAAACTTGACTTTGCTAAACTTTCTTTTACAGTTAAATAATTTTGAGCTATAACCTCAAAATAATGTAACTAGCTTTATTATTATATAGTGTTAATACTTATTTAAACTACAATTACTAAATATTCTATACTTAAAGTGAATTTGGAATTTAAGGGAAAAGATTTATTTTCATTATCTATTCTTGTGAATTTAGACCAGAAGTGAGCTTCTTTTTAAAAAAACAAGCATACTAAATCGACCTCAATTTATTGTAAGTATCTGAAAACGCTAAAACACAATTAAATTAACCAAAAAGACAACTAAGCTACCAACAATGATATTTTAAAGAAATAAACCAACAGAGTAACGACCTAACAATGCTACCACTACAAGCGTCAAGATACAACTACCCCCCGATGCCGGTTATGCATCGACTTTTATAGTTTTCTCCCCACTAACAACCTCTTTCCTATTCATCTTCCACACGGCCTTTCCTGACAGAAGACCGTCCTCGGTCTTCTTCACCTTCTAACCTTGGAGTGCAGATAGAACCTCGACATCGAAAACCTGAGTGACGCCAGGAGCTAAAGACATTACACTCTCATCATCTGCTGCCGTATATAACAATAAAATCACCAGACAAAAAAAAACATAAGTGCATTTCCAAAACTTGCATGTCTATATGAAGGTTTCAATTTGATTCATTCGTGGGCTAAGCTCACCTAGCATAACTTAAGCACAATGGATGTGAAACAAACAGATATCTGTACCAATTACCCGGGGCAGGACCCGTCGGGGGAGTGCGCCCTCACGACTCGCCAGAGAACCATGTCATAGCTTTGCGTGTGTAAATCAGTACCTATAAAAGCATGTTTCAACCCAACCTAACCACAAATATACGTTACCTAGCATAACCTAAGCACAGTGGATGTAAAACAAACAGATATCTGTACCAATTACCCGGGGCAGGACCCGTCGGGGGAGTGCACCCTCACGACTCACCAGAGAACCATGTCATAGCTTTGCGTGTGTAAATCAGTACCTATAAAAGCGTCTTCAATCCAACCTACCCCCAAATATACGTTTAATGTTTGCTGCAAAAACATATGCAACGGTCAACTCATAGTATGATCACTGCTCCAGGACGACATGTCTGAGTAACCTCCAAGACACTGTCCGAGCTCACATACATTAATCTTAAGCTACACAAGGTATGTTCCATATACTAGGATCGCATGTCTGAGCGCACTCCAAGACAGCATCCAATAATATGAAACCGTACCCCACTTGAAGTGTATCTGTCGGCCAGGACAGCATATCCGAGTACAAAGACCTGCGAGACATGCTATCCCCAACCGCAAGATACATCTTCCCTTGAATGTATCAACCCCAATGCGAAAACACAAAATAAGCATCTTTTACATAAACAGTAAAAAAAATAATAATTTTACAGTTAACATTTCTATAAAGGCCTGGCATAAAGCACAGCACCTACTATAACACAGATCGCGACTACCGCCACACTCATGCCGAGGACTACAATCTACATCGGCGACTTTCACTGCGATCTCGCTGGTTGTCTGATATTACAACAAAATAAAAAAACGATCTAAAAATAACCGTTAATTCTAATAATTTCATTTTCTAATTTAAGCCTGACAAGCAAAACCAAACTAAACTATACACAGCGATCAAAAGACAGCACAAATCACCAAAATCAATGAAAATACACCAAAATCACGATACCCTCCGATAAAAACTTTTAAACAAAAACAACCAACAAATACCACGCGCTAACAAAAGTAGTGGGCGAAACAGGGCCTATCCCACTTCTGATCTTGTGAATTTAGACCAGAAGTGAGCTTCTTTTTAAAAAAACAAGCATACTAAATCGACCTCAATTTATTGTAAGTATCTGAAAACGCTAAAACACAATTAAATTAACCAAAAAGACAACTAAGCTACCAACAATGATATTTTAAAGAAATAAACCAACAGAGTAACGACCTAACAATGCTACCACGACAAGCGTCAAGATACAACTACCCCCCGATGCCGGTTATGCATCGACTTTTATAGTTTTCTCCCCACTAACATCCTCTTTCCTATTCATCTTCCACACTATATTAACTTTTCATATTGTATCTGACATTCTTTCATCTACTATCTAACATGGATTTTATCAAAGCTGGTTGTAAAATCGCTCACTTGCATAAGGATGAGCTTACACATGAGTTGACTATTCGTAATTTACCGGTGGATCCTCAATCTCGTCGCGAAAGTTTACACCAGGCACTCAAACGAGCTGCCGAACTTACTCGTAGGGGTAGCATGAAAGTCACATCATTAAAAAAATCTGCCAGCATAAGGCTGAGGAAATAGAAAGCGAGGTTAACACAGACCTTACACCTGCTGCTAGTGCTCGCCTTAGCTCGCGTTGTAGGTATCTACTATGTCGTCTTTCTCGAATAGGTACGGCAAACGAAACTCACAGCTGAGCGAAGTGAGCAGAAAAATGTTTGCCGCCGTTGCGAAACTTTCTACCCATTTCCACAAAAATTGCCTTGGCTAACACTCTCTTATTACCAATTCTTGATTATGCTGACTCTTGTTACCTTGATCTAAGAAAAGATCAATTAAATAGACTTGAGCGAATTCAAAACCTCTGTATTCGGTTTATATTTGGACTACGTAAATATGACCAAGTTTCCGAGTTTCGAAAAAAGCTCAAGTGGCTCCCTATCCGTCTTCGCAGGAATACTCACGTTCTCTCTCTTTTATACGATATTTTATTTAACCCTAGAACTCCTCAATATCTAAAAGATAGGTTCCAATTTTTATGTTTTTTATTTCTTTCAGTATATATAAACCAAATGTATGTATGTATGTATGTATGTATGTATGTATGTATGTATGTTTGTATATATGTATGTATGTATGTATTTATGTATTTATGTATGTATGTATGTATGTATGTATGTATGTATGTATGTATGTATGTATGTATGTATGTATGTATGTATTTGTGAGTCAAGCCACCCAGACACAGACACATACCACAGTTGGTAAAAATATAAACTTTGAATATGAAGACAATAAGCAATTATATCACATTCCAGTAACCACACCATGGACTTATAAGAATCCGGTAGTTTTCAAAAACAAAGATTAATAAAGGAAACATTAGCATTTTCCAGTGAAATCGTTGTGTGGAGCATTCTGTCGCGACCCCTTCCCCGCAAGAGCAGTATATAACCCGCGAGCTGGCGAGCCACATCGTTCACATCACCTCAGTCCTTAGTTATATAAGATAGACTTAAGAAATATTGTAAAAAGTAATTAATTAAATATTTTTTTAAAAAAGTCTATCTTTCAAATATTTTGACTGGCGCCCAACTCAGGGGCCTAGCACGTGAAACTCGCCGTTATTCCATCATGATAAAACTCAGAGTTGAGTAACCGATCCGGCCAAATAACGCGCAGTCTCTCAAGACTTTTCAGCTAGGAACCTACCAAACAAATAAGTCAAACGAAGGGGTCCTGGACATAAGGAAAACGATATGCTGAAGGCAGTAATAGCTCTACAATTTCTGTGAGTACCTTTTTGCATAAATCCTTCAAAATTCCTTTCCACCTCAAACCCCCGACATTTGTATTTAAATCTAAGTTATTAGGTGATGTAAATCACCCTCCTTCTAGTATTGAGGGTAGTGATAGTTCGATAGACAGTCTATTCAACGACAGTAGGGTCCCTGATTTACAACAAGTCTCCGTAGCACAGACTTTTAATACGATAATTATGGATCCAAAAACTTTAATTAGTTTCGTCCCGTCATCCAACGGTGATGCTTTTACATTATATAATTATATTAATTGTGCAAAACAATGGTTATCTATAGCAAGAGGAGAAACTCCTCAAAATGTTATGTTATTATTAAGTAAATTAGAAGGTAAAGCGGCGATCACGATTAGTATGGTTGACCACGAATTTAAATGGTATAATATAGAATCGGTTTTGAAACAAGAATGTGGCGACAATAGGGAGTTCAACACATTATTAATAGAATTAGCTAATGTTAAACAGAAAACTACTTATAAGGATTTAATTTTTGAGTTAAAACAAAAGTTATTTTTCATTAAAAGTAAATTGTTAGATAAATATAGCGATAAAATGTTAGTCGAAGAAGTCATGGAACCTTATATAAATACCACGCAAAATACTTTAAGAAATAGTTTACCATATCACGACCAAATTTATGTTTCTAATTGTAATTTTAATGAAACTGCAACGAAAATATTGCAATTAGAGGCCGAAGGAAGATTCGATAATATTAAACAAAAATTTTCAAATTTATTACCACCTCCACGAGTAATAAATTCATATCCTCAATATAATAAGCCTATGTATCCTCAAAATAAATTATAAATTTTAATCCACAAAATAAACATACCTATCCCGCGACGCAACGATCTATTAACCAAAGATTTCAAATGAGGCCTAATTTTAATTATAATAAGCAATCATGGCATCCTAATTATAATAATAACTCTTTTAATAAGCCGCAACATCCCTTTTTTAAGCAAAGTCAATCGAAACCAATGTTAAATAAACAAAATTCACATGATATTTCGATGAGAACCGCCCCCAATTTAAGGGAAGGTCAAATTAATTTAGGAAAAGGAATGGTTGCCGAAGAAGTTTTTCATCATGAAAATGATCAATTTTATAATTATCCTCATGAATATAATCAGTATTGTCACGATAGTCATTTTGAAAATAATAATAACTCGGAAAATACTGAACAGAATTTTCACCACCAGCGCTCAGATCGAAACAAAAAGACATAGAATTTAATTATGTTAAATCCTATTTACCTTATTTTGAGATAGATGAACCAAATTTAAAAATATTAATTGACACTGGTAGCCAAAGATCTTTCATAACTACTAGAGCTTCTAGATATTTCTTAGATTATTATAAACCGGAACATTTTACGGTTAGAACCTCTCATGGTATTACTAGGCATGTAGGTTTAGTAGAAACACCTTATTGGAATAAATATTTCGGTGAAGGTGATAGTTTATATATTTAATTTTAGTAATAAATATGATATTTTAATGGGAACGGACATGATCGAACAAATTAACGCGAAAATTGATTTTAAGGAAAGAAAATTAATTTTACCCCAAAAGGAAATTTTAATATATCATATGACCGAAGAAAATTCTTTAAATATTAAAGACCTATGTGAAACTTATAAGGATTTATTTACTGAGGACGTAACTAATAGCGCGACTACAAGTATTAAACATAGAATAAATTTAATTAGCGAAGAACCTATTTATCAAAGACCATTTAGGTTACCTCAAATACAACAGGAGGAAGTAGATAAACAAATAAATAAATTATTAAATGAAAATATTATTCAACCCTTAGAATCCCCATGGTCATCCCCTGTGCATATAATTCCTAAAAAGTTAGATCAGTCAGGAATAAAGAAATGGCGTATGGTAATAGATTATAGGCGATTAAATGAGAAAACTAAATCAGATAAATTTCCATTACCAAATATAGACGAATTATTTTCTAAATTACAAGGTAATAATTATTTTAGTACACTTGATTTAACGTCAGGATATCACCAAATATTAATGGATAAAGATTCGATTGAAAAAACGGCATTTAGCACCCCTAATGGTCATTATGAATTTCTTAAAATGCCATTTGGTTTAAAGAACGCACCCGCAACCTTTCAACGTATGATGAATAACGTTTTAAAAACAGAGATTTCTAGAAATATATGTTTAGTATATTTAGATGACATAATAATATATTCCAAAAGCAAACAAGATCATATTAATAGGTTACAACAAGTTTTCGAGACACTTAGAAAAGCGAATTTAAAGTTAAATAAAAATAAATGTATTTTTATGTCCGAGGAAATAGAGTTTTTAGGGCACATTTTAAATAAAGACGGTTTAAAACCAAACCAAAATAAAGTCGAAGCTATACAAAAATTTCCCATTCCAAAGACATTAAAAGAAATTAGAGGTTTTTTAGGATTAATAGGTTATTATAGAAAATTTATTCCTAATTTAAGTAAAATTATAAAACCTTTAACTGAAGCCACTAAGAAAAACGCGACTATAGATATTACGAATAAAAAATATATAGAAGCTTTTGAGACATGTAAACATTTATTAACTAACGCGCCAATCTTAGCATTTCCCGATTTCAACAAAACTTTCGTTATTACTACCGATGCTTCTGATATAGCATAAGTTGCGATTTTAAGCCAGGATAATCATCCTATAGTGTATGCTTCTAGAACTTTAAGTAATTGTGAGCAAAAATATAATACAACTGAAAAAGAATTATTAGGTATTTTATGGGCTGTAACTCAGTTTAGACCTTATATATATGGGCGAAAATTTATTTTAAGAACCGACCATAAGGCATTAATATGGTTATCTAAATTAAAGGAACCGAATCAGCGACTAACACGTTGGAAATTAAAATTACAAGATTATGATTATATTATTGAACATGTAAAAGGTAAAGAAAATTATGTAGCAGATGCATTAAGTAGAATAAAATTGCATCACACAAGCATAGAATCTTTACAAGCACAATGCGGTGAAGAAATTTCATTAGACAGCACTCCACATAGTGGTAATAATTCGACACAATGCGATATTAGTGTAATGAATCCTTCCCCTGAAAACAATGAATCATTAAATACAGTGCACTCTTGTCAACAAGACAGCGAGAAGGTATTCCTATTAGTAATACTTATCCATCTAAAAGGTTAAGACGTGTAGTGTTTGAAGTTGCATCTTATAAAAAAGCGCAGCACGAAAAAGGTATGTACTATTTTTATATCCCAATCGATAATGAAGAAGAAGTAATTAAGGAATTTATGTTAAAATATTTAAGTAAGCAAAAATACGCATTTATTATCCCTAATGACGAATTATATTATAAAGTTTCTGAAGTTTATAGAAAGTATTTTGACTACAGTAAGTTTAAGCCAGTTAGATATACGAAAAATTTAGTAGAATTAGATGATAAAGAGGAACAATTAAATTTAATTAAGGAGTACCATTTATTAGAAAATAGGCACGCCGGTGTAGAAAGTGTATATAAACAGCTTCGCGAAAAATATTATTTTGAAAATATGAGAAAATTAATTAAAAAATATATTACGAATTGCGAAACATGTAAAAAAGAAAAATATAATAGGCATCCTTATAAAACTTTATCTTTAGATACGGAAACCCCTTACGAACCTATGGAGGTATGGCACATTGATTTTATGTCTTTAGAACGACAGTGGTATTTAACAATTATTGATAAATTTTCTAAATATGCTATTGTAAAACCCACAGAAAAAAGTAAAGTTTATGATACTTTATCTGAAATATTTGCATTTATAGGAGCACCTAATAAAATTATTCATGATGGTGAGCAATCATTTTGTAGTGAAATTATTAAAGAATTATTTAAAACTTATCACATAAAGGATCATACAACTTCCCCACAACATCATAAATCCAATGCAGATGTAGAAAGACTTCATAGTACATTACAAGAATTATATCGTTTGCAAAGAGAGTCTGATTTAGACAAAAATCAAAAAATATATTTTATTACACATTCTTATAATAATACTACACATAGTTCAATAAACTTAACTCCATTTGAAGTTCATTTCGGTAGAAAACCTAAATTACGTAGCTTCGATAATTTAAAAGTTGTAATTCAGCAGTATACGGCACAACAACGCGATTTTGTTAAACAGTTAAATAAAAATATACATAATGTACTAAAACAACAAAAAGAGCAAAGAAATGAACGAATTAATAAAAATATTAGGGCCCCGAAATTATTTAAAATAGGTGACACCGCGTATCTTAAAAATAGTATGGCGGAACGTCATAAAACAAAAGTCGTTTTTTGGGTCCATATAAAATAATTAGTGTAGAACCTCATAACAAATATAAATTAAGCAATGGTAAAATATATCACATAGAGGAACTTGTTGTTTCAGAGTACTCTGTGTCTTCGGATACAAGTTCAGACAATTAGAACCCAATGAAAATGTAATAATTGAATTAAATCCTACACGGATAATATAAAGAATTATTGAATTAATATTCAAAATAATTTGGAGACTTTAAGAGTAGCTTATAATAAACAAATTTCTATTACTGATGAAACTTTAGAAGAATATAATAAGCAAATTTTAAATATTACAAATATTCAGGATAAAATAAATAACCAATTAAATAATGTATTTAAATAGAAAGCTTTGCTAACTGTAAAGAGTAGAATTATAAATGAAATTATTTATTAATATTCGTTTGGTTAAGAATAAGATATATTATAAGAGTCAAAAAATTGTACCCATTATCTACCCATCCTGTTCCTATCCTATTATGCGAAAGGTGGCTCTTGCATTATTGATAACGAAGATTCTTGTTTTTAAAGTTTTGATTGAATGGAGAAGACTTACTTAATTTTGGAAAGGCAGTAATAGCTCTACAATTTCTGTGAGTACCTTTTTGCATAAATCCTTCAAAATTCCTTTCCACCTCAAACCCCCGACATTTGTATTTAAATCTAAGTTATTAGGTGATGTAAATCACCCTCCTTCTAGTATTGAGGGTAGTGATAGTTCGATAGACAGTCTATCCAACGACAGTAGGGTCCCTGATTTACAACAAGTCTCCGTAGCACAGACTTTTAATACGATAATTATGGATCCAAAAACTTTAATTAGTTTCGTCCCGTCATCCAACGGTGATGCTTTTACATTATATAATTATATTAATTGTGCAAAACAATGGTTATCTATAGCAAGAGGAGAAACTCCTCAAAATGTTATGTTATTATTAAGTAAATTAGAAGGTAAAGCGGCGATCACGATTAGTATGGTTGACCACGAATTTAAATGGTATAATATAGAATCGGTTTTGAAACAAGAATGTGGCGACAATAGGGAGTTCAACACATTATTAATAGAATTAGCTAATGTTAAACAGAAAACTACTTATAAGGATTTAATTTTTGAGTTAAAACAAAAGTTATTTTTCATTAAAAGTAAATTGTTAGATAAATATAGCGATAAAATGTTAGTCGAAGAAGTCATGGAACCTTATATAAATACCACGCAAAATACTTTAAGAAATAGTTTACCATATCACGACCAAATTTATGTTTCTAATTGTAATTTTAATGAAACTGCAACGAAAATATTGCAATTAGAGGCCGAAGGAAGATTCGATAATATTAAACAAAAATTTTCAAATTTATTACCACCTCCACGAGTAATAAATTCATATCCTCAATATAATAAGCCTATGTATCCTCAAAATAATTTTAATCCACAAAATAAACATACCTATCCCGCGACGCAACGATCTATTAACCAAAGATTTCAAATGAGGCCTAATTTTAATTATAATAAGCAATCATGGCATCCTAATTATAATAATAACTCTTTTAATAAGCCGCAACATCCCTTTTTTAAGCAAAGTCAATCGAAACCAATGTTAAATAAACAAAATTCACATGATATTTCGATGAGAACCGCCCCCAATTTAAGGGAAGGTCAAATTAATTTAGGAAAAGGAATGGTTGCCGAAGAAGTTTTTCATCATGAAAATGATCAATTTTATAATTATCCTCATGAATATAATCAGTATTGTCACGATAGTCATTTTGAAAATAATAATAACTCGGAAAATACTGAACAGAATTTTCACCACCAGCGCTCAGATCGAAACAAAAAGACATAGAATTTAATTATGTTAAATCCTATTTACCTTATTTTGAGATAGATGAACCAAATTTAAAAATATTAATTGACACTGGTAGCCAAAGATCTTTCATAACTACTAGAGCTTCTAGATATTTCTTAGATTATTATAAACCGGAACATTTTACGGTTAGAACCTCTCATGGTATTACTAGGCATGTAGGTTTAGTAGAAACACCTTATTGGAATAAATATTTCGGTGAAGGTGATAGTTTATATATTTAATTTTAGTAATAAATATGATATTTTAATGGGAACGGACATGATCGAACAAATTAACGCGAAAATTGATTTTAAGGAAAGAAAATTAATTTTACCCCAAAAGGAAATTTTAATATATCATATGACCGAAGAAAATTCTTTAAATATTAAAGACCTATGTGAAACTTATAAGGATTTATTTACTGAGGACGTAACTAATAGCGCGACTACAAGTATTAAACATAGAATAAATTTAATTAGCGAAGAACCTATTTATCAAAGACCATTTAGGTTACCTCAAATACAACAGGAGGAAGTAGATAAACAAATAAATAAATTATTAAATGAAAATATTATTCAACCCTTAGAATCCCCATGGTCATCCCCTGTGCATATAATTCCTAAAAAGTTAGATCAGTCAGGAATAAAGAAATGGCGTATGGTAATAGATTATAGGCGATTAAATGAGAAAACTAAATCAGATAAATTTCCATTACCAAATATAGACGAATTATTTTCTAAATTACAAGGTAATAATTATTTTAGTACACTTGATTTAACGTCAGGATATCACCAAATATTAATGGATAAAGATTCGATTGAAAAAACGGCATTTAGCACCCCTAATGGTCATTATGAATTTCTTAAAATGCCATTTGGTTTAAAGAACGCACCCGCAACCTTTCAACGTATGATGAATAACGTTTTAAAAACAGAGATTTCTAGAAATATATGTTTAGTATATTTAGATGACATAATAATATATTCCAAAAGCAAACAAGATCATATTAATAGGTTACAACAAGTTTTCGAGACACTTAGAAAAGCGAATTTAAAGTTAAATAAAAATAAATGTATTTTTATGTCCGAGGAAATAGAGTTTTTAGGGCACATTTTAAATAAAGACGGTTTAAAACCAAACCAAAATAAAGTCGAAGCTATACAAAAATTTCCCATTCCAAAGACATTAAAAGAAATTAGAGGTTTTTTAGGATTAATAGGTTATTATAGAAAATTTATTCCTAATTTAAGTAAAATTATAAAACCTTTAACTGAAGCCACTAAGAAAAACGCGACTATAGATATTACGAATAAAAAATATATAGAAGCTTTTGAGACATGTAAACATTTATTAACTAACGCGCCAATCTTAGCATTTCCCGATTTCAACAAAACTTTCGTTATTACTACCGATGCTTCTGATATAGCATTAGGTGCGATTTTAAGCCAGGATAATCATCCTATAGTGTATGCTTCTAGAACTTTAAGTAATTGTGAGCAAAAATATAATACAACTGAAAAAGAATTATTAGGTATTTTATGGGCTGTAACTCAGTTTAGACCTTATATATATGGGCGAAAATTTATTTTAAGAACCGACCATAAGGCATTAATATGGTTATCTAAATTAAAGGAACCGAATCAGCGACTAACACGTTGGAAATTAAAATTACAAGATTATGATTATATTATTGAACATGTAAAAGGTAAAGAAAATTATGTAGCAGATGCATTAAGTAGAATAAAATTGCATCACACAAGCATAGAATCTTTACAAGCACAATGCGGTGAAGAAATTTCATTAGACAGCACTCCACATAGTGGTAATAATTCGACACAATGCGATATTAGTGTAATGAATCCTTCCCCTGAAAACAATGAATCATTAAATACAGTGCACTCTTGTCAACAAGACAGCGAGAAGGTATTCCTATTAGTAATACTTATCCATCTAAAAGGTTAAGACGTGTAGTGTTTGAAGTTGCATCTTATAAAAAAGCGCAGCACGAAAAAGGTATGTACTATTTTTATATCCCAATCGATAATGAAGAAGAAGTAATTAAGGAATTTATGTTAAAATATTTAAGTAAGCAAAAATACGCATTTATTATCCCTAATGACGAATTATATTATAAAGTTTCTGAAGTTTATAGAAAGTATTTTGACTACAGTAAGTTTAAGCCAGTTAGATATACGAAAAATTTAGTAGAATTAGATGATAAAGAGGAACAATTAAATTTAATTAAGGAGTACCATTTATTAGAAAATAGGCACGCCGGTGTAGAAAGTGTATATAAACAGCTTCGCGAAAAATATTATTTTGAAAATATGAGAAAATTAATTAAAAAATATATTACGAATTGCGAAACATGTAAAAAAGAAAAATATAATAGGCATCCTTATAAAACTTTATCTTTAGATACGGAAACCCCTTACGAACCTATGGAGGTATGGCACATTGATTTTATGTCTTTAGAACGACAGTGGTATTTAACAATTATTGATAAATTTTCTAAATATGCTATTGTAAAACCCACAGAAAAAAGTAAAGTTTATGATACTTTATCTGAAATATTTGCATTTATAGGAGCACCTAATAAAATTATTCATGATGGTGAGCAATCATTTTGTAGTGAAATTATTAAAGAATTATTTAAAACTTATCACATAAAGGATCATACAACTTCCCCACAACATCATAAATCCAATGCAGATGTAGAAAGACTTCATAGTACATTACAAGAATTATATCGTTTGCAAAGAGAGTCTGATTTAGACAAAAATCAAAAAATATATTTTATTACACATTCTTATAATAATACTACACATAGTTCAATAAACTTAACTCCATTTGAAGTTCATTTCGGTAGAAAACCTAAATTACGTAGCTTCGATAATTTAAAAGTTGTAATTCAGCAGTATACGGCACAACAACGCGATTTTGTTAAACAGTTAAATAAAAATATACATAATGTACTAAAACAACAAAAAGAGCAAAGAAATGAACGAATTAATAAAAATATTAGGGCCCCGAAATTATTTAAAATAGGTGACACCGCGTATCTTAAAAATAGTATGGCGGAACGTCATAAAACAAAAGTCGTTTTTTGGGTCCATATAAAATAATTAGTGTAGAACCTCATAACAAATATAAATTAAGCAATGGTAAAATATATCACATAGAGGAACTTGTTGTTTCAGAGTACTCTGTGTCTTCGGATACAAGTTCAGACAATTAGAACCCAATGAAAATGTAATAATTGAATTAAATCCTACACGGATAATATAAAGAATTATTGAATTAATATTCAAAATAATTTGGAGACTTTAAGAGTAGCTTATAATAAACAAATTTCTATTACTGATGAAACTTTAGAAGAATATAATAAGCAAATTTTAAATATTACAAATATTCAGGATAAAATAAATAACCAATTAAATAATGTATTTAAATAGAAAGCTTTGCTAACTGTAAAGAGTAGAATTATAAATGAAATTATTTATTAATATTCGTTTGGTTAAGAATAAGATATATTATAAGAGTCAAAAAATTGTACCCATTATCTACCCATCCTGTTCCTATCCTATTATGCGAAAGGTGGCTCTTGCATTATTGATAACGAAGATTCTTGTTTTTAAAGTTTTGATTGAATGGAGAAGACTTACTTAATTTTGGAAAAGGAAATAATAAAATATAAGTTGATTATTTTGTTCAGAAATTCTTCGATCCAAGGTCTGTTTGAAACCATGGACTTCGAATTTGGAGGGGGACAGTCAAGCCACCCAGACACAGACACATACCACAGTTGGTAAAAATATAAACTTTGAATATGAAGACAATAAGCAATTATATCACATTCCAGTAACCACACCATGGACTTATAAGAATCCGGCAGTTTTCAAAAACAAAGATTAATAAAGGAAACATTAGCATTTTCCAGTGAAATCGTTGTGTGGAGCATTCTGTCGCGACTCCTTCCCCGCAAGAGCAGTATATAACCCGCGAGCTGGCGAGCCACATCGTTCACATCACCTCAGTCCTTAGTTATATAAGATAGACTTAAGAAATATTGTAAAAAGTAATTAATTAAATATTTTTTTAAAAAAGTCTATCTTTCAAATATTTTGACTTGTGTATGACTATTTACTTGTGTATACATTATTTTTATTTATTTATATGAATATACTCTTATAAAACTTTGTATTGCACCCCTCCCCCATATTTCTTTTTATTCTTTCTCTCTGCCCAAAGGTTGCCTGGAAGAGATCGCTCTCTTAGCGATAAGTCCGCCTTTTGTGCTACTTTTACTTTAATTAATATTTTTTTTATAAAGTAAAGTAATAATATATCATATAAGTAGAGTAATAAAGTCAATCATAATTATAAATATAGTAATTAAATAAAAATTAATATGAAGAACATGGATAATGTGTAACAAGAAATCACAAATTAAATTAACAATTATATGAAAATATAACATTAAGTAATAAAAAATTAAGAATTTGAGTAATAAATTAAAGTAACTACTATAACACAACAATGTATCAATCGTAATAATAAGAATATTTAATGTAATGTGATATTATAATTTAATAGTGTTTCAAATTCAATGTAATGCGAGAAATAAAAGGCTTTTTTTTTATTTTATTTATTTTATTTTAACTTCCCAGATAGAATTGCAACCGCCCTCAAGAAGAACATATGGCCATCAGCCCATAAGTAATTTTGTATCTAGACGCGGCAATGCAAAATTAGATATCGATAAAAAAGTTACGAATCTTTTCATAATGGATTTTCAGCCGTTCAGAATAGTCGAAGATCGTGGTTTTCGGGAGTTAATGGCGTACGCGTTCCCAAATTATACCATTCCCACAATTATTTTTTTTGCCAATAATATGTTACCGGCAATTTATGAAAAAGTAAAGGCTGACTTAAATGATCTTGTACATAAACAAGTAAATTCTAAATGTTTAACAGTGGACATCTGGACATCGCGCGCAAATGATTCCATGCTGATGGTGACTGGACACTACACACACTACATAGCATAGGAAGAGTTTTTAATGAAATCTTTTCTTCTAAACTGTATACCTCTCCTGGAAAGCCACACAGCAAAATATATAGCTGACACCATACGAGAAATATGTAATGAATGGATTGTGGCGGATAAAATCATATTGGCCGTATCTGATAATGGTGCGAATATCAAAACAGGTCCCAAACAGGTGGAACTCTACATATTATATGCTCTAAAGATGTGTGGAACTAAAGGAGCCCCTAAATAGCACCATGATTAACCTAGGACTGACCGCAATAACGGCTTACGAGTGGTCCTTATGCGAAGAATTGTGTCTGGTTCTTCACCCATGTGAAGAAGTCACTCGGGAATTAAGTGGGCAAAAATATATCACCGGCAGCTTGGTTATTCCTATTACAAACGGACTGATAAAGGCCTTGGAAAACTTGAGTCTTTAAAAAAATTCATGCCATTAGTAGACAGTGTGCGGCATAGGTCTTGCAATAGGCATAGGCAATTTAGAACGAAGATTTTTAAATTTACATCGAAGTAATACCTTCGGCAACTGTATGTTTCTGGACCCAAGGTTCAAATTTTATTTTGACGATCCTACAGTTGCGGAAGAAACAAAAAGCGGATCATAGCATTGGTTGCAGCCCAAGATTCCCGTACTCAAACACCTACGCAAGACCAAAATTTACCAGTACCGGTATCCTCTACATCATGCCAAACGAAATCCATATGGCAAGACTTCGAGCAAAGGATGCAGGGTATCCAGCCAGAGTGTACAGCTCAATCCCGTGCCATCGTGGAAGTGCAGCGGTACTATGACGATAAAATAATTGCGAGAACTGACTGTCCCATGCAATGGTGGAGAGAGTAGATTAATTGACTGTTTATGTGTTAGTTATGGAAATAATTAGTTTTAAGTTGTATTGTATAATATCTATGAATTTTATATTATATCTATTTTGTATTATATCTATGAGTGAAACACTGTTTGTAAACAGTGTAAATAAAGCTTTACAGGACTAACAACCTTGTTTACTTTACAAAGCAGATTATATATTTTTTCCTCATTTAACTTTTTCAGTTTAACTAAGTTATTAAAGTAATGAGTCGATTCGGAAATTAACACTGAACATAGAAATGCTTTTATCAAGTCAATCGAGAGTTACCATTCATATTAAACAATTATAGCCATAAATTGAAGCTTAATGATATAGGGTACCTATTATTATTGGCTAATTATCCACTCTTATAATTTAGATGAAAATATGAAAATATATCATGTAAGCAAATTATTCGTCAGGTGATTGGTCAAATATATGATAAGCATAAAAATATATATAATTCCATACTAACATTCAGACGCGCGGTATAAAAGGGGGTTACTTAAAAAATAAACGTTAGTTTGAAAACAACTACCCTTGTAAATTGACACTTCTAGTTGTAAGCACTTTTTACAAGTTAATATGCAGAGTCTTTTCTTCTCAAAGGAAAACAATCATCGAAAATGGCGCCCTGCTTCCTAAGCATGAATATCAACAACTTTCTGCAGTTCATGGATCAACCGAATTCAGAAGCTTGTATCATTGAAGAATATAACACAATAGTCTCGAAGCAGGAAGAAGAAACACGCCATAGACTAAACAAAAAGTTGGAGATCAACGGTTGCTTTTCACATCTGCAGTTTCTCTACCACAGTCCTCGATCCAAAAATGTGATGGTTTCTGGGGCACGTTTCATCGACGGATATGAAACCAAGCGGAAGTTTATTTGTACCAAAAATCCAGAAGAAAAAGACTGTGAAATGTTCTGGTAGACGGTTATATTGAACTATTAGTAACTATTGTAACCATACATATTTATTTTAAAAAATTTTTCTAAATAATATTATTTAGCTGTTCGTGTAGGTATTCTTTATATATAAATATAAATATTTCATGTTATGTCTAGAGTTAAGGATATTAAAGACGAAGATATTCAAACTAAAATGGCAGACATAGATATTAATGTTTTAATTAAATTTATAGGAACTTTTGATGGTAATCGGGAGAAATTGAGCCCATTCTTAAATAATTGTCGTAATGCAATAAATCTTTGTTCAAATAATCAGACAGACATTCTACTAAAATATATTTTGAGCCGACTTGAAGGCAAGGCGGAGACAGCATGCGCCATTAAAGAATTTACTAAATGGTCCCAACTCGAAGAATTTTTAAAAGCACAATTCGGTGACAGAAAGCATTATGCCTATTTGCTTTCTGACTTACAAGAATGTAAGCAGGGTCGTAATGAATCCGTTAGCCAATATTCATTAAGGGTTGAGAGTTGTCTTGCAAGACTCTTAACGGAGATAAATATCTCTATTCCCACAAAGAAAAAAGATGAGTTAACCGGCCGCGTTGCAGCAATGCAAGACCTAGCATTAAATGTCTTTATCGTTGGATTGCACCCTCAACTCTCTACCGTAGTGAGTTGTAAAGATCCTAGCACCTTAAATGAGGCAATCAATTTCGCGACTTCCCAAGAAAAAATTTTAGGTATTTCGTATAAAAACCATAGTACTCCTTCCACATCATATTGGCAACGTCGTAATAATAATTCTTTTATATCAAGGCCACAACATCAAAATCTGAGTCAACCCTCTTCATCAAGTGTGCCTACATGCCGCTATTGTAAAAATTTAGGACACACAATCGAAAATTGTAAGAAACGTGAATATAACAACCGTGCGCGAAATTCTGAGCGTCCCAATTTCAATAGTCGTGTACATGTTAACTCTGGGACTAGACAACCCAATCAGTATAATAAAATACATTTTGTTGATAGTAATGAGAATCAGGGCTATGACGAATTTGAAAACCATGAACAAAAAAACTAGATAAGGTCTCGTATCGGTGTCGTGCGAGACACCATTTAAATACTTTTCCCGACACCAACTTTGTGGGTTTTTCTAATAATTCTAAATCTACTAAACCCACTGCGTCTACTAATTCCACTGTATCTACTAAATCCACCGTATCTGCTAAACCCACTGTATCTACCAAATCCACTGTGTCTACCAAATCCACTGTATCTACTAATGCCACTGCATCTGCTAAATCCACTGTATCTACTAAATCCGCTGTATCTACTAACTCCGCTGAATCTGCTAAGTCCACTGTATCTGCTAAGCCCACTGTATCTACTAAACCCACTGCGTCTACTAATTCTACTGTATCTACTAAATCCACCGTATCTGCTAAACCCACTGTATCTACCAAATCCACTGTGTCTACCAAATCCACTGTATCTACTAATGCCACTGCATTTGCTAAATCCACTGTATCTACAAAATCCGCTGTATCTACTAACTCCGCTGAATCTGCTACATCCACTGTATCTACTAATCCCGCTGAATCTGCTAAGTCCACTGTATTTGCTAAATCCACTGTATCTACTAAATCCGCTGTACCTACTAACTCCGCTGAATCTGCTACATCCACTGTATCTACTAATCCCGCTGAATCTGCTATGTCCACTGTATCTGCTAAGCCCACTGTACCTACTAATTCCGCTGAATCTACTACAGCCTCTGTATCTACTAACCCCACTTTGTCTACCAAATCCACTGTATCTACTATTTCCGCTGAATCTGCTACAGCCACTGTATCTAATAACCTCACTGAACCTGCTAAACCCGCTGTGTCTGATAATTCCAACGAAATTTTAAAATCATATAATATTACAACGAATCCATCAAAAAACTACCTACCATTTATAGAAATTCTAACTCCTCTTTCTTCTAAGCCTCTTAGACTACTTGTTGATAGTGGTGCATCTGTAAGTCTTTTAAAAATCAGCTGTATCGAAAACATGCCAGAAATCGATAATCATATAATCACTTTTTGTGGCCTAGGTAAATTAAATAACTCAATGAATTCCTTAGGCCAAATAACTCTCAAGTGCGATTCTTTCCAGCATAAATTTAATCTTATTCCAGATCTTAATTTTCCTTACGATGGTATAATTGGCAATGATTATTTTTCTATTTCTAATTGCAAAATAGATTACACTAAGAATGCTCTGATCGTCAATGACGTTGAAATGAAATTAAAATTTAACCATCCTATCTATGTTATTCCACCAAGAACAGAAACCGTTATTGAGTGTTCTGTTTCGAATCCAAAAATAAAAGAAGGGCTTATTCTCGATCAAAACCCAGTTGATTCGCTCTTAATCGCCAATTGTATAGTTGCAGTAAAATCAAATTATAGAATAAACATTTCTGTTGTTAATATCTCTGAAACCCCATTACATGTTAATTCTGACTTAAAACTCGATATTGTACCTCTTAATATTGATAGCAGCAATTATTTAGTCCATCACAATTCATTATATGATAATCAATGCAATATTACTAATCGGACGGAAGAAGTTTTAAATCTTCTACGAGTCTCACATCTGAATAACGAAGAAATAAATGCGTTATATAATCTCTGTTCAACTTACTCTGATATTTTCCACTTACCAAATGATATATTAACTTGTACTGACGTTCTACAACATGACATAACTACTACTTCCTCTGTTCCAATAAGTACAAAATCCTATAGGTTCCCAGACATTCATAAAAATGAAGTGCATTCACAAATTAATAAAATGCTTGACGAAGGAATTATAAAACATTCTACATCCCCTTGGTCATCCCCCATATGGGTGGTGCCAAAGAAAACAGATGCATCTGGCCAGCGTAAATGGCGTGTAGTTATAGACTACCGCAAACTTAACGATATAACAATAGGAGACTCTTATCCGATTCCAAATATTACCGAGATCTTAGACCAACTAGGTAAATCTAAATATTTTACGACACTCGATCTGGCGTCCGGATTTCACCAGATTAAAATGTCTGCGCAAGACGCACCTAAAACCGCATTCTCTGTACCACAAGGGCACTTCGAATTTACCCGTATGCCTTTTGGACTAAAGAATGCACCTGCTACTTTCCAAAGACTTATGAATACCGCACTTTCTGGCTTACAAGGCATCCAATGTTTCGTATATCTTGACGACATCGTAATCTATTCATTTGATCTTGACAAACACATCCAAAATCTTACTAACGTTTTCGACAGACTTCGTACTTTTAATCTTAAACTCCAACCTGACAAGTGTGAATTCCTCCGTAAAGAAGTCTCCTATCTCGGCCACATCATTACGGATCAGGGCGTCAAACCAAATCCTGACAAAACAAAAGCTGTCCAACAATTCCCAGTTCCTAAAACACCAAAAGATATTAAATCTTTCCTTGGACTAGTATCATATTACAGACGATTTATCCCTGACTTTTCCAAAACTGCTAAACCTCTCACTAATCTCTTGAAAAAGGATATCCCTTTTCTCTGGAAAAAAGAACAGCAACTGGCTTTCGAAACTTTAAAAAACTCCTTAACCACTGCGCCTGTATTAGCCTACCCAGATTTTACGAAACCCTTCATTCTCACATGTGATGCATCAAATCATGCTATTTCAGCCATCCTTTCCCAAGGTTCTAATAATAATGATCGTCCAATTGCCTACGCTCACGAACTTTAAATAAAGCAGAATCACACTATAGTGTCACAGAAAAGGAGTGTCTAGCAATTATATTTGGAACAAAAGTATTCAGGCCCTATCTTTATGGCCGTCGTTTCAAAATTATAACGGATCATAGACCTTTAAAGTGGTTATTTAATTGTAAAGATCCAGGTTCCAAACTTGTAAGGTGGAGATTGAAATTGGAAGAATTTGATTACGAGGTTGAATACAAAAAGGGAAAAACAAATAGTAATGCTGATGCTCTTTCCCGTTTTCCTGTAAATCCTGTTATCAAACCAAATCCCGTACCTTCAACTTCCAACCAGGAATCCTCTGAACTTCCCCAAGACGTACTCGATGATTTGACCGAACTAGGCGCATTAGATATAAGTCCCTTAGAACCACAAGATATTGATATTCATCCCTTAGAAATTCTACCTGATCCTGAATCTCAAATTGAGACTACAAACACTGGAAGTGAGCCTTTTCCAAGTCCTCCATCTCAAATAGATCCAAATGTAACTAGTCACAACGTTGACTATTCCAATTTCCTTAAATCCTTTAACGACAAGAACAGAACTTTTAACACATTTATTAAAGAACACAACGAAACACTCCTCAAGAGCACCTCTAAGACTATCCTAGTTCCAGTATCCATCGATCTTGACGACTCTAATCCTTACCTGGAAGACATTATCTCTACATCTGAAAATACTACTAATATCATTGATGGTGAACGTGAACTTCATTCCTTTAAAAAATTCGTGATCAAAGGCAAAACTTACTATTTCCTTTTTACTAAAGTTTACTATTTCGATAATTGTACCTATCCAGACTTATTCAAAACCATTAAATCAGCTCGTGATGATATCATACTTACCGGAAGTATAAATGATATTGCAATTTCTGACTTTAAGAATCCCTTTGAACAACATTCTTTTGTTAAAGTATATGGAATGATTATGTATTTATTCGATAATTCTAATATTACTATAAATATCTATCATAACAACATTATCTACCCCGTTCCTACAGAAATTACTAAAATCCTAAAAGAAAACCATGATATTCCTATAGCCGGACATTTAGGTTCCAACAGAATGTATAGTAGAATAAGAGAAAGGTATTTTTTGAAAAACATGCGGTCCGACATAGAATCATACGTGAAAAACTGTAAACTCTGCCAAACCAATAAAGCTCTAAGGAAAATAAATAAATCTCCCATGCAAATCACTACTACTTCATGTCGTCCTCTTGAAAGAATTAGCCTTGATATTATAGGTCCCTTGCCCGAATCAGGACCCCAGAAACTGAAATTCATACTTACCCTTCAAGACGACCTAACTAAATATTCTACTGCCTATCAAATCTCAAATGCTACTGCTCTAGAATCCTGCGAATGCCTAGTCCACTTTATATCTCTGTTCGGACTTCCTAAAACTATACTCACAGACCAAGGTACAAATTTTACTGCCGAACTCTTCAAAAGAACCTGTGAATTTTTCAAAATAAAACAGATATGGTCATCTCCTTATCACCCACAGACGCAAGGCGCTCTAGAGAGAAGCCATTCTACACTTAAGGAATATTTAAAATCATACGTAAATGAAGACCAAGCGGATTGGCCCAAATACGTCTATACTGCTATGTTTACCTACAACTCCACTGTTCATACTTCAACTCAATTTACCCCGTTTGAATTAATATTTGGTCATAAACCTTATTTGCCAGATTCTGTCTTCAACTCAAATCCCAATGTAACCTACCCAGACTATATTAAAATGTTACAACATCGCCTTAAAATATCACGCGAGAAAGCATTTCAAAATATAAATGCTTCTAAAGAAAGATCAAAAGCTTATTATGACAAACATTCACGCTATGTACAATATAAAGTTGGTCAATACGTCTATCTTAAAAACCATCTAAGACTAAGAAAAGCACTATCTCCCATCTGGAAAGGTCCTTATAAAATTGTCAAAATCCATGGTAACAATACCTTATCTCTTCTAATAAATAGAAGACATGTGAAACATCACTATGATGAGATAAAACCAGCACATGATACTCATGAATAAATGTTTTAAGTATTACTATATTCTTTTACAATTTTACAAATTTACTCTTACAGCTTTAGCATGACACTTAATAAAGTCATAAACAAATAAATTTAATTTTAGTCATTAGTACTTGTCCTTGCAGAATGGTCGCGACGACGTTCATCGTCCAAGCCAGTGCTAGCAATAAATTCGTCAGTCCCATCACTTCGAGCTCTGGCATACTTTTCGATCCGGCTGGTATAGTAAAAATTGTTAATGATCATTTTCATATAATAATGCCTATTAACGTATCTCCATTTAAACATATATTCGGAACCCTCGACGAAGACGACGCGAAAATGTATAATACCGCTATAGAGACCTTATATAATAATGAAAAATCACTCGGAGAATCTATTACAAAGAGTATTGCAATTTCGCAAACTGCCATATCTAATATTAATGATTCCTTAAATATAATAAATGAAAACGAAGCGAAAATTAATATTATTATAAAAGAATTAACAACATCTTTCACTAATATGTCTAGAATTATGGAAACCGATAACTTTATAATGAAAATTCACTATGCTTTAAATGTACTACAATCTCATCTTCTAACACTTTCATTTAAAATAGAAGATATATTAAATTCTATATTATTTGTAAAGAATAATGTTCTACATCCATCTATTTTGACGCCTAGACAACTATATAATGACATTGTAAGTAATCTTAAGCTACTTCCTAAGTTTAGAGATTTTCCTGTAAGTTTAGATTTAAGTAATATCCATGTTTTAATTAACATCGCTAGTTTAGTTTGTTACTATTTAGATAATAAATTAGTATTTGTTATCAGAATTCCCCTAGTAGATGCCCAGGAATATAATTTGTATAATACTATACCATTACCAACACCTCATGACTCTGATAATCCTAACTCATATGTAATGATTGAACCTTTTGAACAGTATCTTGCCCTAAGCAAAGACAAGACAAGTTACACATTCTTGAGAGATTTGAATTCATGCAAAACCATTCAATCTATAATATATCTGTGTGAAGTAGTAGACATTTATAATGTACCAAATAATCCATCTTGTGAAATAGAAATTGTTACTAAAGCCTTTTTGACTTTGCCTGATACGTGTAGACATAGATATATTCATGGTGATATAGATATTTGGCATAAATTGTATAGTAATAAGTGGGTATTTATCCAATCAAAACCTTCTAAACTTACTATTGAATGTGAAAATAATATTGTATCTGAATGTATTATATCTGGTACTGGAATACTTCATGTTCCACAAAATTGTATAGCATATTTTAAAAACTTTATATTTGTGACGAAGTCTTACCCTGAAATTAATATACCAGTAGTTTTACCTGAATATAATATTATTAATGATAGTTGCTGTAATTTAAAAAGTTACAATAAATTAAAATCTCAGATTCCCAATTTTAAAATAAATAATATTAACTTAGAACAACTTAAACATTACAAACATGTATCTGACAATATCATTTATAGTATTAAGCTGAATGACCCTGTGCAACCACTTGATAATCCATTTAGTTTAAATATATTTAGTGTATTATCTTTAATTTTAATATCAAGTATTCTTTTATTCTATTTCTATAAAAACTTTGTAGCTCCTAAATTTATTAATAAAGCAAATAATAACGTAGATTCTATAATAGAAAATCCCGAAGACCAACCTCGTCTTAGGGTTGATTAAGAAAGTATATTGTATGCATATTCATAATGTTCATTTAATTTCTCATATAATAAAATCTCTGTATTCTTCATATTATAATTTTTATTGTAAAACTTACCTTAAGGGGTAAGTTTATTCTTAAGGAGGGGGATGTTATATGTAGCCCAATGTATGGGTTTATGCTTAGCAAAGCTGCTGAGTAAGCCCTCTCAGATTCAATATTGTATCTCTGTATTATTTTAAGTTAGTTCTATTTCTACTCTCGTCTCGTTCACAAGTACTAAGTCCGATGTACTATTTCCAAATTCTATTTCTGTAAAATAATTAAGACTTTGCCAATTCAATAAACTATATTTTAAATAAAGTATATTTTAATGTTAAGAAGTTTATTTTCTTTTTTAAAAAGTGAATTAAAGTGTTCCGTATAACAGTTCGAATCCCACTAGCAACGAGATGTTGATTTGTGTTAAATAAGTTTTTTGAAAATGTGACAATCACTCTCCATTACATTGATCTAAGCCGATCAATCACTTATCATGATAAATTTAATTAGTTAAGTTCAATAGAACTATGGCACTACTTCTGAACCGAATTTGAGAGCATAGAGAGACCGAATACTGTACAATTTATAATGATTTGATATTATTTAGCTTTGCATAATAGACCGATTGCATTAAGTAATTAAATGAAGTACTAAGGTCTGAGAACATTAGCTTTACACTAGAGTAAATATCTAGTAAATTAGCAGAGACTCCGAGAGCCTACGAACGCAGCGGGAGAGGCGACAGACAGGTAGGAACCCGAACCTTTTGTCTTGTGTTTGTTTGTTAGGAAATCGTAGAACGCTAGGGTGACCATGATAGTATTGTGGAAAGGAAGACTAGGCAGAGCAAAGTAGGGTGACTATGATACTGCAGAATGAAAGACACTAAGGTTGTTGAGGCTTTTAAAAATATTGACATATTGACTGAAATAGTCAAGGTTGAAGCAAGAACAGTACACAGTGGCGTGGCGTTCCGGCGGCGATATCCCGGCACACCAATACACGCCATGTCTTACAGATCAACTCCCGACCTATGGTTTGGCCAAACCATAAAACTATATAATCTAAATAAATATACATAATATAAAAAAACCATGGTTAAGGGGCGAGCCTAAGGCTCACAAAAGAACCTGTCTTTCGAGGCGAGGCAAAATGCGCTTCTCAGCGATAAAAGGGAGTTGTCTGTGCCCCATAACAATGATTAAAGGCCCCTATGCTGGGCGTAGGGTTCCCCGTGCTAGAGGGAATTCGGTCGGTTACGATATGATACGACGACGTACAAATGTATACACCAGCTAATCATGCATTCTAACCTGTTCGTTAGCTTATAATTCTAATTAGTCCATTCCGGACTTCCGAGTGTTGAAATAACGCTATTACACAGTTTTATTAAGGTAGGCTCATAAAAATATAATGAGACTCGCGTAACCAGGTAGAATGGGATGATAGCCTGTATTGTTCACGCTACGTATTGTACTGCTCAGGTGGACGATGCGTCTCCGTTTACCTTGGGAATCCGCGAAGTTACAGATAACATGCCAGCTACCAAAGTGTCTCTTATTCTGAAGTATTATTTTTTATGATTTTCTTTTTGAATATATTTAATCACTAATAAAAGCCTAGACGATCACACCGTACCATCACAGAATTTTGATGCCGAGTGACCAGGGATCTATGTACGTATTCAAAATAACGGTATGACTAGATCTATAATAGCATAAAAATAGAACACAACGTAGGAATCGTGATTAGGTATATGAGGAGGGAAGTCATAGAGAAATAAAAAAATATATATATAAAAATTAAAATAAAAGAAAAAGGAGCTAACACACACTCTGCATGATATGATTATGTTTAACATTTATTCCATGTATAGGGGAAGCAGAAATAACACTGTGCATGTTATTTTTATGTTGTACATTTATTCCGTGTATAAGAGGAGCAGAAATAAGCAGTATGTCTAATAAATGTACAATTTACAGGATTTCAAGGAGGAGATTGCAGTATCGGAGATATTACTCTTGCTTATTTCTTAGATTTATTTCTCACTCGTTTTTATTACTTAAAATTCATTTTGGACCTAGAGAATTCACATAACTTAAAATATACAGGGTGGCGACGCTTGACCAACAATCCTTTAAACTGCATGTAGGGTGAGATGATATAAGTCGATAAAAATTATCAATTTGAAAAAAATCCTTCAAATAAAAAAGTGCATTTTTCAAACAAAATAAATACAATAAAAATGGTCATCAAAATAAACACCATTACATCATAAGTTTATTGACCCTAGCTTAAGACGGCAACATCGCACTGTCCCCGAACACTCGTAGGTACTACTAGCCCTTGCGTCGTTTGCAAAGAATAAATAATTCGCAGAAATGACATAGTGTATGCCTTAAGTTGAGTAAAATAATTTATCTTGATAGTAAGTAAATAAAGTGGCAGGCAGTGGTAGCCCGGCGGTAACGCGTCGCTTGTATAACTAAGTGATGCGGGTTCAAATCCGGGTCTCGCACCTCTGATATTTTCATGTACGAATCATTTCTATCCTGATTACCACTTGTCTTACGGTGAAGGAAAACATCGTGAAGAAACCTGCATGTCTGACTCAGGCTGTCTCACTAGGCCAGCGCGGTGGACTATGACCTGATCCCCCTCGTACTCGGCCCGTGCCCAGCAGTGGGATGTTAAAAAGGGCTCATGACAAAAAGTAAACAAAATACATGAAATTCATCACATAAGATGTAGTTAATGTAGTAAAAAAATCAACAGTCTTGTTGTGGTGGTTATACTTTTTAGTTGATTATAAAAAATGATTCATATCAATTTATCACCTGGTAGTTAAAAAATAAACCTAATATGTAATAAAAACAAGAAATGCTTTGCAAATGAAATTCTTGTACAATTTCCATATTATAAATTAACATTTTTCAATATTATTAAATACTAATTTAAATGTAGTTTTTACAGTGTATTTTTTGTTCTATGGCGCAAAAATCCTTGACAGTCGCGCCATTTTGTCCAATTGGCAAAATTCAAAGAAAACCAAAGACACCTGTAAGCACCGCCGCCGCCGACTGATACAGAGTAGTTGCGGACAATAATTAAATTAATTTATTCTTCTTAATAAAATTTAAGTAATTAAATTAATTTATTCTTCTTAAAACATTTCCTTTAGGAAAACATTTATAAAATATTTATTTGAACTAATTATTACTATAACATTTTTTTTAATACTAAAAGGCCTAAAAATACCAATCATAATATTAAAGTAGCATTTAAAAAAAGCAATAAAATTACCGCCGCTACTACGATTACTCTGTGCTTCAAATGTCGGCATTGCTTTGAAAAGGCGGCTTAGGTTTTTAACTTTTTTCTATTTATTTAGTTGGCTTTAAAATGTCGAAGTGGGTACACGTGAAAAAGGGCTGATTTTTAATGAATCGACCCAATAGTGGTGAAAGTGAAAATTTTATACCTAATGTATTAGTTTGAACTTCCTTTAAATCTTGGCGCGCTTTTGGCTCTAAAATAGTGAACTATTAAGCCCCAGCGTCTCTTGGCGATGGTATTTGGTACCTGGTCTGGTCTAAGTCTTCAATAAACGTTCATATCCTGGCCACTTCCACGCATGATTGCCATTGCCAGGGTACGAAGGCACGAAGTCATAATTCAACGTCAACGTGTCAACCGTTTAATAACCGAGAGAAGCTACAGCATCAGGAGCTCTGGCCTGGTATGCAAGAGGTATCAACGGCTACCTACCGCTGCGCGTACCTATCTAATACTTGGTTTTGAGGAACTGATTGGTAGAGGCAGGCCAGTGTCCAGTCCCTTCACCTACTCTTACCCCGAACAAGACTTGCTTTTAGTTTGCTGTATGTAAATTTAATTGACATCTAAACTCGAGTGCCAGAGTACCTACTTAGTTTTAAACTTTGTCTAATATCTATGGACTGTGTCATACATAAAATATTTGTAATATGCTCGTACGTATAGTAAATGTTCTTGTAATTTTAACAGAATGATTTATGTATAAGGTGGATCACCCATATTCGTGTCGAATTAAAAACTTGGGACTACATTCTATGACAGTTTGAATGTATTTTATTATAATTTTTATGGGTAATATTTAATAGGTATTACGAATATTTTAGCGAGTGCCTATGTTTAAAAATTGTAATTAATGTTATTTTAAAGAGTACTTTTAAGATATTTTACGAAAATAAACATTGTTTCGTTTAAAGTATGTAGCGAGATGTGATAGATTTTAATTTCTAGTGAACGTTATTCAATATTGCATCATTCAATTTATGAAGTTTATACCTACTGTCACTTTTTGTATTATTTTAATCACTGTGTATGTGAATTGATGGAGGTTTAAAAACATTTTAATGCTACATGGAATGCCTTATAATTTGTAATAAAGTAGTAACTAAAAATATAAATATTAGTTTAATTTATTCGCATAAAGATACATAAATAATTAAGTGGTAGTGCCATGCTTGTTACCTTCGGGTAGCAGCCGAATGGGCCGGCACGCCCCGTATAGTACCACTCTCTCACAGAAGACCGGCGTGAAGTGACAGCTATGCGGTCGCGTTTCGTTCGGTGAGCGAGAGCCCGGGAGGCCCACTCTCCTTCCCTCATCCCGTCCTTCTCCCTCCTCCCTCCCTCCCTTTCCTAAAAGGCCGGCAACGCATCTGTAAGCCCTGTGGTGTTGCAGATGTCCATGGGCGGAGGTGATCACTTACCATCAGGTGAGCCTCCTGCCCGTTTGCCCCCTTTGTCCCATAAAAAAAAAAAAAAAAAATAGAAAAGTTCGTATTTCGATAAACTAGAGGTTACATCATAACTAGATTTTGGATGGATGAATTTGCCTACTTTATGGGTCACAAAGCCTTGGGAGGTCGGGGGTTCGAATCCCAGATAGATAACATTTTTCTTTTTTAATTTTGCTGTTAATATTATTTAAATAATGTTAAGTATTAATACCACCAACAGAACTTTTAACTTCTTTTTCGCACGCATATTTTCTTGTCTCTCGTAAAATTATAGGTACTTACATCAAATAAAAAAGTTTGTAGGCATTTTGATAAATAAGTTTCAGGTTATAGTTACCTAAATAGGTTTTTTGAAAGTGAAAAAGTAAGTACCTACATAGTGCAAAATCGTGTTTGCTAAGCACGACGCAGAAAAATAATTTTCCGTCCTTAGGATCATATTGGCCCACAGAGCTAATAGAGGCCGAGGGTTCGAATCCCGGTTGGATTACATGTTTCTAATTTATTATTAACTATAAAGAAAAATTATTTTTACTAAGAGTTCCCCATACATCTAATATTTATAGTAGGGGAGCCCAAGCGGGGATTTCGGGATTTACTGAAGCGCGGCAGATTAATATACAGGGGGATACCTTGTACCCGGTTAAGTACCTCCACAAAACATGAGGCCCATATATAAGGCCGCCCGTGAAGGATACAGGATCAGATTAGTAAAAAAAAAATGACCATCAGAAATTCTCGAGCGCGTCAGATTAAGGTAGGGTGAGTTAATTATATCCTAAAAAGTGTATATTCCACTAATCTGACAATTTGAGAGTGACGTAAAAAAAGGGGAGGGCAACAAAGTTGTAAAAAAAAAACGTCATCTCGACATTCTCGAGCGTAGCTAAATTTTTTTTATTTTGAAGGAAATAATTCAAGAATAATGAAAAATATATAATCTGACGATTTCCGCAAGCCGAAATAACAAAAACAATTCGGGAAGTTATTGGTTTTACCCCGTTTTGCGAAAATCGAGTTTTCATCAGATCTTGACGTTTTAAGGTCATAGGAAGCTTCCCTGACTACCCCCGTGATGTTGTCACTATGTATGTATGTATGTATGTGTATGTGTGTGTGTGTGTGTGTGACTCACTTATAACTTTTGAGCGACTAAACCGATCGGAATCTACAAATCGGCGTTCTAAAGATTTCCCTCAAAATTAGATTTCCTGTGAATTTGAACCGATTCGGACCGATAGATTTTGAGAAATAAGAATTTTTTTTATTTGAAAGTGGTTTTTTGGAATAACTTTTAACCGGCTTTATCGATTAATTTCAAAAACTAATCCGCCTTTGAGCTTGAAAAACCACGTCGATCGCCACCAAGCTGGTCAAAATCAGTTGATTCGTTCGAGAGATATCGTGAAGGAAAGAAACCCGAAAAAGTTTGTGGTTCGATCAATTAAAATTGCAAAATTACTTGGATATTGGATGATAAAACTGCGTCGAATGCCGCAAACCGCGTGAAAATTGCTATATATAATATAATCCATTCAAAAGTTATTGCAGTTTGAAAATTCCAAAAATAGTGTTCTATGAAACTTCTATCAGAATTTCGAGCTGGGAGAGCTTGATGAATTGAGATAATGCATAGATATATTATTTCTTTGAACTCAGCGAGCTCAAAATATCACATAAATTATATTTTGAGCTCAAAAATGTCATAAGTACAATTTTTTTTGTCAGATCAGGCGAATCCCTCTAGATAATCGTCAGATTATGAGACAGTACGTTTAGAACATAAAGATGAACCATATATATCTTAATCTGACGCGCTTGAGTATTTCAAAATGGCGATTTTTTTTTGCACATTATGAAAATGGCCGCGAGTTTGCGTCCCATCAAAGTCGTCAGATTAGTGAATGAGAGCTTTTTTTTGGTGCACTTAACACTCCCTTAGAAAATCTGATGCGCTCGATAAAAATTTTTTTTTTTTCATTTTCAACCCTTAAATACAACGACCCGCATCATGCAAACGATCAGATTAACATACGTACATTATTAAAAATACGTAGGGCATTGATGCTATCAATATCTGACGCGCTCGAGGATGTCCATGCAACAGTTTTTTTTTACATATTTAAAAATCTATAGCCGCTTCCCCCACCGATGTAAAGGTATATATTATTTAACATTTTTTTCTTCTTATCATCTAAGCTTTGCATCCCAATAGGTCTCTACGACGCTCGAGTAAATCCCCATTTAGCATCGTGGGCTCCCCTACCATTAGATAGTTTTAAATTTAATAATACCTAAAACGATTCTTCAATACTTCTTCAAAATCGCTACGGCCACACCATAATGTCGCATTTGATTGACAAAGGGGCTTGTGTTTGTTTTGCTTTTATGTTATTTTGATTTTAGTTTAGTCAAGTTTAGTGTTGTAATGAAATAAAGTCGCTTTTATTAACGACTAGGACTAGGTCACTAGGATAAAGACTTCTTCGTAATAATTAGTGAAATAAATTATCTAAAAGAAGTGCAAAAGTCAGTGACTAGGACCTACTGACTACATCTGTGCGATGACAAAAGCTTTGGTTACCTAACTCCTAAACTCTCTTATACAACTCCTCGTGATATGGTAGGTTCCGTAGGTATCTGAAGTACCTAAATGTCTCCCTAACGCCCGGTTTACACGTATTAAGTAGTTAACTGACTTTTAACTTAATTTTAAGTGATTAATTGCGTGTAAACAGACAATTTAATAGCAAGTCAAGTAGTTAACTTAATTTTATTATTTTATTTGTCTATGCTATGTGTAATAAGATTTCATAGATTACCTATCTAGGTACGCAGTTCCTATACATCATTATACCTACCTCGTAATGCGTAACAATTACTAAGCTTTAATTTGATATTGATGATACCTACTTTCTAGTCTATTCTATTGTAGACAGTCAATAATGTAAAATAAATAAAATAAATTTGCTGCAGTCCCTACCAATACGGTTGACTTAGATTAGTAAGTAATGTTGTCATACAAAAGTGTGGAGGTAGTTTGAGGTAAATATCTTATTTAAATAATTTAAAATTATTCGTATGTCGAAAGTGATGAGGTTTTTAAAATTATTAAATGATGCGATGTTTATAATAATAAGTAATAAAGTAGTCGCTAAAAGAAAGTTCGGTTAATAATTTCTCTCCGAAAGACAAATTGAAAATTATTTATTTGCGATTTTTTGTAAATAAATTGCACAGGTACATTTCTTATAAACCTAAGCATTTTAACTAACTTTAGTAATTGATAATGTTGTTACTATGATCAATATTACACCTAATTACATGCCTATTGACTTTCGCGCCATAAGTAGGTAATTTGAAATCTTTCGTTACATGTATTCGGAGCGGCAACGTCGCACAGTATTACGCCGTCTAGGGGTGCATGACCTTAGCGTACTTCGCTTGCCCGTACATATGATGGTTTAAAATTTTAAGAGGAAAAAAAATTCCTGTGGCTTTAATTTTGAATATTTTCAATTAGTTTTTTTTGTATTCAACTCGTAATTTTTTATACTATATGTGGTTTAAAGGAATGTTGGTCAAGCGTCGCCACCCTGTATAATAACATAAATCGGTACACATCCTGAGTGTTGTCAAACATCTGGTGTCGGTATTGTGCTATTGTCTAAAATTTTGTTTGACGATTCGTGAAAGCGGCAAGCAAGTTAGGCGGTAAAAGTAAGTGGGTGTTAAGGCAAACTAAAAACATGTCGACGGGTAGAAAAGGACGTAAGTCAAAGCAGGTAGCAACGGACCTATCCAATGTTAGTACGGTAGCGGAGAGCGAGCGAACGGAAACCGTAGGCAACTCGACTTTAGAATTGATTTTGAAGAAAATCAGTGAGTTCGAAGGGAAATTACAGCAAATTAGTTCGAAAGTGAATATAGTACCAAATGAAAACGCGAGTGTTACGTCACACGCATCGGCTGGGGTGGCGAGTAGCGAAAGTGATAGGGATGTTAGACAAGAAACTAGTTATGAGTCCGCGAGTCATAGCGTAGCGTCTTCTGAAGCTCGAAATTTATATGTAGTACAACCGTCGGTTAGCAAACCAAATTTCGATGGAAAACCATTCACGAACCCTATTGCATTTTTAAAACGATTAAAGAAGTACATTAGGGCGGTAAACGGATTAGATCGCGAGATCGACATAGCACTCGGATGCATTACAGGGCACGCTCGACAGGTTATGGAATTATATTCAAAAGAGTGGACTACGTTCGCTGATTTTGAAGTTGATTTTAGACGCACGTATTGGACCGAGCAGATCCAGGAGTCTGTGAGGTATCGATTGATTAATGTCGTATATACGAGTAGTTCGGGAATGACGATGACTGAACATTTTGCCGAGCAGGTTGAGTCGATGCAGTCGTTAACTATTGCTTTTAGCGAGCATGATTTAGTAAATGCTATTATGCGGCACTATGCTATAGATATACAGCGGTTATGGTTTACTAGGACCGAGGAAGTTAGTATCATGAGCGGGGCAAAGTTTCTAAGAAGTATAGAGCAAAATATTGTTGAAAAACCTAAAGGAATTGCGAGAGAAGTAGTAGGTAGTAGTTTTAGAGGAAGAAGTTATAATAGGCCACCGTTGGCGAGTCCCATTGTCGCGACTATAGCTGCTAGAAAGTGGAGTACTAGAGGCTCGAACAGAGGACGGGGGTATCGTCGGGGTCGATTAGGCTATAGGGGTAACACTAATAGACCTGCCTTACCTGAAATCGAACGAGCCAGACCGGCTATCGCTTTTGTGTGAGAGGGCGAGGGCTCTACTTCATTGAAAAATGTGGGGGAGGGAGTGTCAAAAAACTAGCGTTCCCCACACAAGCGAGGTCTGATAAATTAATTTTGTGTAAATCGGGGAGTATAGAGATCTCGGAGAGCGAACGGGCAGGTGTAGCTTATAATATTTTAATTAGGAACGGATGGAAACCAGGACAGGGTTTAGGAGTCGGTGGAAAGGGGCTAAAACGAGCACTGAAAGGCGGCGTAGATGACGTCGATTACAGTTGTCAGTCGGAAATAAAGGGTATAGGAATCTTATTAGAAAACCAGTTTAGCAACGTAATAGAATGTAGCGAGAGGGGCATTACACGTGAATATTGTGCTAGGAGAGGGGTGAGCTTGAATACAATGTTCCACGAACTCGATGAGTCAATTGAAGAAGAGGTTAATTATTCTTTACCTAAGTTACCTGAAGTATGTGTGTCGTTGTATGGGAGAAGTATGAATGCACTTATCGATACGGGAAGTCAGATTAGGGGAATTACTAGAGAATTGTACGATTCTATTCTCAGTGAAAGCGTGTCCCTACCTGAGATCGCTATTCCGGCAATTCGAATACACGGGGCATTCGGATCGCGAAGCGAGAGCGCGAGTCGATTGGTATTAATAGAGTTCCGATTAGGTAGTACCTTAGTTGAAGCACCTGTATTAATCATGCGGCGCTTACCTAGGTCACTGATACTAGGATATGATTGGTTAGAACGGGTGAAGGGAGTAGTGAACTGCGGTAGTGAACGAACATTGACGATTGAACACCTGGGAGTTAAGTCTTGCGTTAGATTAAATACAGATTGTAAGGTCGAAAGGTTAGGGGGAGAGTCGAATGCAGCCACGATTAATTCTATATTGAATCAAAATACTAGACCGGTAGGACATTGCTTGTCAATTAAAGAAGCGGACGTTAAAACCAACAGGAATTACCATTTGAACGATTTAGGCTTAAATAAAGAACAAAGGGAGCTATTATTACCTATATTAGACAAGCATTGTAAAGTATTTACGGACAAATTAGGGTTGACTAGTAGGTACGAGCACGTTATCGAGTTAGTCGATGAAGTCCCTTTTGTGAAGCATAGTTATCCGGTACCTTTAGCGTATAGGGAACAGGTTAAGGAGGAATTAGAGAAATTGGAGAGCTTAGGCGTGATCAAACAGGAGGCGACTCCGTACTGTAGTCCTCTCACATTCACTAAGAAACGAGACGGGTCTATAAGACTCTTATTAGACGCACGCGAACTTAATAAGAAAATGGTGGGAGATGCGGGATCACCACCACTCACGTCTGAAATTTTACAATCTTTTCATGGAGTGAATTATATTAGTTTAATTGATTTGAATAATGCATATTTTCAAATACCACTGCACCGGAATTCTAGGAAGTATACGGGTTTCTCTTTTATGGGGAGAACCTATACCTATTGTGTCTTGCCTCAGGGATTAAAAACATCTGTGGCAGGGTTTTCTAGAACAATGGATTCTATATTAAAAGAAGTGCGTGAATTTTGTGTGAAATATTTAGATGACATTGTCATATTTACTACAGGGGATATAAAGTTACATTTAGAACACTTAGATCGAGTACTAGACAAGTTAGAAACCGCAGGTTTAACTGGTAGATTAGAAAAATGTCGCTTCTTATGCATAGAGGTGAAGCTGTTAGGTCACATAGTAAATACTAACGGAGTGCGTATGGATCCTGAACGAGTAGAAGCCATACAAGAGTTCCCCATACCTCGTACAATAAAACAATTACGAGGATTTCTAGGATTAATAAACTATTTTAGGAGGTTTATCGCGAAGTATAGTGAGGAAGTTAGGCCACTTTGCGATTTGTTAAAACAAAATACCAGATGGTCTTGGACACAGGTAGCAAACGATTGTTTCGAAAGGGTTAAGAAATTATTTTTAGACACAATACCTCTTGTACACCCTAACCCGAAGGAAACTTATTACTTGCAAACCGATAACAGTAATCTGGGGGTTTCCGGTTATGTTTATCAAGTAGACGATGTAGGCGAGGAACAAATAATAGGATTTTGTAGTAAGGCGTTAACGGAAACGGAACGGAAATGGACAGTCACAGAACAGGAACTGTGGGCGATAATTTTTAGTCTATCAAAGTTTGAAACGTATTTAAGGGGAGCACGTTTAGTGATTAGGACAGATCATAAGAGCTTAATATTTCTACAAACATGTAAGTTATTAAGCGCACGTATGATACGATAGGTACATTACATAGGAAGGTTCGACTATACAGTTGAGCACGTGAAGGGTAAACTTAACACGGTAGCGGATGTATTATCCCGCCATATAAAGGGGACGACGGACGTATTAACTAATAAGACTACGGGGCCGGAGATGTATCTATTTAGAACGTCAATAGGACGGGTAGTACAGGCGAGATGGAAAGAAATAGGTAGTTATCAAGAACGTGACAAGGTCGTTATTGAGATAATTAGACGTATGAAAGTAGCGGGCACGTCTGAATCTAGGCATTATACGCTCAAAGAGGGTGTTCTTTACAGGATCGACGGGAAAAAGGATATCATGAGGTTATATATTCCCGATGAATTACAGAGAGATTTGGTTGTTAGTATACATGAAGAAATAGGTCATTTCGGACGGTATAAAGTTTATGCTCTGATGAAGCACCGTTATTATTTCTCGAATATGTCTCGTATAATAGGTCAGATTGTGAGAGCTTGTGAGGTATGTCAGAGGTCAAAACACGCGTTAGAAACACACACAGGGCCGATGAAGACAGTGATAGCGAAAGAAATAGGAGAACGGGTCTTTTGCGATATTTATGGACCTTTGCCAGCGGGTCGTTACGGATACAAATACATATTCGTAATGCAGGACGCTTATATCAAATTAATCAGGCTATACCCACTACGTGCGGCAAGTGGAAAGGCTACGTTAACATGTGTGAAAAAGTTCCATAAACAAGTTGAAATTAGGATATTATGTTCAGATAGAGGCGCGAATTTCACTTCGAAGTGTTTCGAGACGGGCGTTCGTCAGTTAAGTGCCGAACTAACGCATACATCTGTCAGAAACCCGCGACCAAACTCGACAGAGAGAGTTAATAAAGAATTAGGGAGGTTGTTTAGAACATATTGCGAGAAGGCTCATCAATCTTGGGTAGATTTATTACCTAGTATAGAGGATTGTTACAATCAGGTAGTGCACACCACGACAGGCTATACACCAAACGAGGTGGTGTGGGGAAAACGGACTCTTTTATCGACTGATTTTGACAAGGGCGTAGTGAAGGAAAACGAATTACCGCGGGAAATGCTAGAACAAATTAGGCAGCAGGTGCATAGTTAAAGCGGCAGAAAGTAGAGAGTCCTATTATAATAAAACGCATAAGCTAGTGCATTTCGAAATAGGAGATTTAGTGAAACTTAAGGTCTTTGCGAAGTCGACAAAAAGTTAACAAAGAAATTCATGCGACTATATGAGGGCCCTACATAATAGGAGCAGTCCCATATAATAACGTATACACCTTGATTGACGTTCATACTAATAAGACAAAAGGAAATTATAATGCTATCCATCTGTTTCGTTATTATAAAAGCGCGTAAATGATAGATTTCTACTAGGGACTAGTGAGCGAATACAGGGAACTTAGAGTATTAATTACAGTAGTATAGAGCGCGCGCAACAAAGTGGGAACAGTAGGCACGGGTGAGAACAAAACGACGTTCCCACCGCGAGCGCTTGTAGTCGAGGTTGAGTACTAGCGGTGTGCGTCCGTCTAGAGATCTTTTACAAATTTACGTGTCAAAATGGTCAAATGTGCAGTTCGATCTTGCAAAAACGATACTAGGAAACACACAAAATTGAAATCCAGTATCACATTTCATCGGTAAGTCGATTTTAATTCTTATTTTTAAGAAAACAAATCGCGCGTCGCGGGGGTGAAGAAGGCGTGAGACTCGGGCACTCACAAGCTCGCCTCAGCACCGCGCGCCCCACCCGACACTGTAGTGATGTGACGTGACCAACGCTGTAGTCGATATGAAAAATATTTATGTAGGTAACTTTAATACAAAAAAATAATTTTGATATGTGTTTTGTACGGTATACTGTCTACTGTATTTTGTTACGAACTATTATCTAATCTGTTGTCATGTCTCAACTGCTTACTTGATTTTGCAGAATTTGAGCAGGTATAAAATCGAGTAAAATTAATTAAAACATTGAGAGAGATATTACTTTGTAAGGGAAATATATGTATAGGGTCCTTCAAAAATGCACTATTTATAATATTTTAAGGGATAAACCTACCCAAAATACTAAACAACTCCCAAAAAACATGGGTCAAGAAAAAATATTGAATTTTCTTATGTTAATTATTGAACTTTTTTTCTTATTTTTCAGCTTTCCAAAAGACCCAAACTTGATGAACAAATGGATTAGCGCTTTAAAGCAAACAAATTTCGAACCAAACATATGGAATAAAGTTTGTTCAGTACACTTTCTTGATTCCAATTTCTATGAAACAAAAAAAGGACTACGCAAATTAATAAGTACCGCTGTTCCATCGCTTTTTCTTGATCCATCAACACCTTCTGATCATAATTGGATGGAAGCAGCGTCATTTAATTCAGACAAAGTAACTGTAACTTTAGAAACACACGAACCATCTACTTCAAACAATATGCATATCGATTCAGAAGTGCCTCCAGACGTATGTCCACTTCTCCCAAATGTAGGCGATACCCCAAGAAAAAGAAAATTGAAAAAAGAAATTATCCGATTGAAAGACGTAGCTAAACGTCGCCGATTGCGATGCAAAGCACTCTATGCAACACGTCGGCGATTGAAAAAGAAAGTTGAAAATTTGTCGCAAGTACTCAACGAGTTGAAAGAAAAGAGATTAATTAATCAAGAGCAAGTTGACCTTCTAGAATCGTGCGGTGTTTCTGCAGCAGCTCTCATTAAGAGAATGATGAGTAAAGGCAAGGAATATTCACCAGAGCTCCGTACATTTGCGCTAACACTCCATTTTTATTCTCCGAAGGCCTACTGTTACATAAGGAAAACATTTAACACATGTCTGCCACACCCAAGTACAATCCGGAAATGGTACCAATGCCTCGATGCGAGTCCAGGTTTCACTGCCGAAGCATTCAATGCTCTTCGCGAAAAAGTAAAGGCAACCGATTATAAAATTTTATGTAACTTAGTTACTGATGAAATGTCAGTACGTAAACTCAAAGAGTTTGATGGCAACAAAGTTCAAGGTTATGTGGACTTTGGAGCAGGAATCGATGTGCCCGGAGATACAGCCGTATTGTGTACACAAGCCCTGGTATTTCTTTTAGTTGCCGTAAACGGACAATGGAAAATACCCGTGGGATATTTTTTGGTGGATGGGGTTACAGGAGAGCAAAGGGCAAATTTGGTTCGTATATGCCTTTCCAATTGCCACGAGGTCGGCATAGAAGTTGTATCGATGACATTCGACGGTTGTCCGGCAAACATGGCTATGGCTCGCGAACTCGGCTGTTCGTTCGATCTAGGACAGTTAACCCTGGAGTGGTCGCGTGGACTACATATGTAATCCACCTATACAAAATCGATAATTTCCAATAATCGATTTGCGTTAACTTGTGGCGCCTCCAGGTACTTTCAAATGAATGATTGAGCGGTGCACTCAGCGCAGCGCAAGCGTAGGACTCGCGTGGTTGTGTCACAGGAGCTCAGTAAAGTGCGTGGACTACAATTGTAATCCGCGCGACCAATTACGTGAGTATTTTTTTTACATTGAATTATTGTGTTTTCGGTTATTTTAGATAAATAATACTTTATTTTGTTCTGTTTTGTTAGATTATTGTAATATGATGTTTGTTTTTAGACAAAAAATGGACAATGCACATGATGCACTAATTGAGTCATGGCTGGCTGAAGTTGATGTCGGAAATGACGTTAATGAAACTGAATCGAGCTCCGACGAAGAAGATGATAATTTAGAAGAGGAAGACCATCAATCGGAATCTGAGCAAGAGCAAGATATACCAGGTGAGGGATCTGACGAAAGTTCTGAAGAAGATAATCCACCTCAGCAACGTCGCCGACGCACGGACTTTTACAAGGGAGTAGATGATACATTATGTAGCGAGAAACTCAAGAAGATGGCCTCTTACAATTTTCTTCCGCTTGCTCAATTTGAGTGCACTCAATGCATTGTGCATTTACACGGCAACCAGAAATTATGAACACGGGACTAACGTCTGCTGACCGACGTGAGTCCCTTATTGACTTGTCTCTGACGTGGATGAAACCGCTAGCGCAGAAGAGACTGGAAAAAAAACGTTGCCAAGAACACTCACAATCAAAACCAAAGATTTTCTTGGTATTACGTATGCAGAAACTCAACCCACTACCTCGCAAGGTACATCGAGCAATGTTGTGCGCCGTTGCCATGACTGTGGAAGAGCGCGCAACAAAACTACTAGAAAGATGTGCACCAAGTGCAGTAAGTTTGTATGTGGAGATCATTTAAAGATTATGTGTCTGTCCTGTGCAGAAAACAACATTTAGATATAAATATAACTATTTTTATAAATTATAATGTTAATTAGAACAATCCAAGTGATTTTTATGCCATTTTAGAGAAGATTTTTTATTATGTTGATTATTTGTAACACAGAGGTTGTGATTTAATTGTGATAATTATGTTTAAAAAGAGAAAACTCTACTGATTCTATTTTTATTTAATTAATAAAAGTTTATGAATAAATCTTTGTTTTTTTTTCAATTTGTATATGGATTACGTATGTAGTCCACGCGACCACTCATTAAACTTTTAGGGGCGCGACCACTGCAGGGTTAAAAACATATTTCCCGCACCCTGAGATGGGACAGCCTATCTATGTCTTTCTTGATCCATGCCATATGGTCAAACTTGTCAGAAATACATTAGAAAGTAAAAAGGTTTTTCAAGATAACAATGGAGGCCTTATTAAATGGCAATATTTTGGTGAGCTTAACACCTTGCAGGAAAATGAAAAATTTCACCTCGCTAATAAATTAACAACAAGACATATTGAGTTTAAGAATCAAGTCATGAAAGTAAAACTAGCAGTGCAATTATTAAGCGCTAGTGTGGCAAAAGCGATTTTGTGATCAAAAGCTGCATTCGATAAATTTTGCCAACTCCGCTGCAACGGTGAATTTTATTCATGTCATAAACAATCTGTTTGATATTCTCAATTCACGAAAATTTCCCGGAATCGACTTTAAAGCTCCCATTAATGAGAAGAATGAGACCAAATATATAACGTTCCTGGAACATGCCAAAACATATCTACGAACATTAGTATTTCCAAATGACAATCAACATATTGTACATTCACGAAACAAAATTGGGTTTCTTGGACTTATTGTGTGCATTGAGAGCATGAAAGAGTTGTACAACCGGCTAGTAAAGCAAGAAAAAACAATGAATTTCTTGGCTATGTACAAAATAAGCCAAGATCATCTGGAGATCCTTTTTTCAGTGATACGATCCCACGGTGGCTTTAATAACAATCCGTCGGCCTCTCAGTTCAGAGCTATCTACAAGAAGCTTTTGGTGCATATGGAACTTAAAGAAAACTTTACTGGAAACTGTTCCTCCCTGGAAAAAATTACTCTACTAACCTGTTCTTCATCCGCTGATCATATCAACCTAACGACAAAAGGACACAGGTCAGCTTCACAAGAGGATGATGCTATGGTTGACGAACAATTTATGAGTAATTTTGAAGATGATTTGAATTTACCCCCAGCGCTTGATCATTCTTTTCTATCACAGCACGTCATCTCCTATATTGCTGGATATGTAACAAGGTATTTACTATCTAAAATAGAGTGCACTGACTGTTTGTCAGCTTTAATAGCAAAGACACCTTCTCATTACAATTCGTTTATATTATTTAAAGATAGAGGAGGTCTTACGTATCCATCTGAAGATGTGATTCAATTATCTAATGCCGCTGAAAAAATTGTAAAAAGTAATATCGAATCGAAAAACGAAGCAGATCGTGATCCTCGAAGCATGGTAACTAAAACGCTGAAGTTGTTAATTGGAACAGATATATTTAATGTTCTTCACGTTCATTTATTTGAACAAGAACCTTGCAGCAACCATTTACTGCATTTACTTAGAGCTGTTATTCAAAAATATATTGATATACGCGTGAAATATTTAGTCCGAAAGTCAAACATCAAGAAAACTAAAAGGCAGCTTTATAACAAGCTTACGCTTTTTAGCGGTCAATAAAAACGAGAAATAATATGTACTTGCAAAAATTTATGTCAATGATCGAAAATGTTGAAATCATGTAAATAATATAATACTTGATTTATTATTAAAAAATAATCACGAAACACGATTTTTAATTTATAATAGGTTTTATTAATAATCCACTGAATACAGGACGGTTACCTTACAAACGGTCCTGTAACTCTTAATTTTTGATATGTTGTCGAGGATGCCTAAAGTGCCTAAAGTGCAAAATGCACAATTCCCCCCTCTTTGCGGCCGCCACCATATTTTTTGCTCACATCTTCGCAAAAGCATTTTAGCTAGAAAATTTATCTACACAAAGTTGTAGAGAATAAAATTTCCTATAAATAAATAAGCTATAACTGAATTACAGCGTTCTAAAGTTCGAAATTTGTAAAATTTCCGGAAAACTAGACTTTTTTTTTTAAAGTGCACATTTTCATAATTATTAGTCCTAGAAACAAATTTAAAAAAGCAAATTTAATTCTCTAGCATTGTATAGAACGTTTTTTGCTTCGTTTTTGTGCCGATTATTTTTTCAAAATGGCGGCGGGCCAGCAGGGAGGGGAGGGGCATTTTGTATTTGAAATACTTATTTATTAACCATTTTAGAACACATATAAAAAAATTGAGTAAGCAGACCGTTCGCAAAGAAACCCTCCACTTTTATTCTCTATTCAGTGGATTATAACAAGTCCACACTATTTTCTGATATTTCTATTTTGCACAATTTTGAAGTAAAATTAAAACAAGAATACCGTTGAAATGGATGATTCATTTAATTGTGTCTATATTCGTTTATCAAATTTTTTTTAGTGTGTTTGGACTAGGCATCGAGAATGTGATTGCAAACAAATGTATAAATAAACATTTATACAAACATTTCTCGTCTCATAGTACAGAAAATAACAAATTGAACATAAAAAGTACCCAGCAAAGACATATATGTACATAACTTATCGATAGCTCGTTGTCGATCGGCACGTCATTGTTACATCCCTATCTGTCATACACTCATCAATATAATATCTATAGCTCATCTGCCTACGATGCGTACTTAGCAATTTGTGCAATATGCGCGCTCTATACTACTGTAATTAATACTCTAAGACAGGGAAGAATTAGATTTTCAAACGACTAGTGCAAATGTTGAGACTTTAGGAAGACTAGGTGTATTAAAAATCTAATTGGGGGAGTGTGAGATGGTCCGCCTTTGGCCTATAATTCATTTTTTTTCTTTTCTTATCCGATGAGTACTTAAATAATTTCCAAAAGCATAATGTAATTTTAAAAGTAAAATTTCCGGAAAACTAGACTTTTTTTTAAAAGTGCACATTTTCATAATTATTAGTCCTAGAAACAAATTTAAAAAAGCAAATTTAATTCTCTAGCATTGTATAGAACGTTTTTTGCTTCGTTTTCGTGCCGATTATTTTTTCAAAATGGCGGCGGGCCAGCAGGGAGGGGAGGGGCATTTTGTATTTGAAATACTTATTTATTAACCATTTTAGAACACATATAAAAAAAATTGAGTAAGCAGACCGTTCGCAAAGAAACCCTCCACTTTTATTCTCTATTCAGTGGATTATAACAAGTCCACACTATTTTCTGATATTTCTATTTTGCACAATTTTGAAGTAAAATTAAAACAAGAATACCGTTGAAATGGATGATTCATTTAATTGTGTCTATATTCGTTTATCAAATTTTTTTAGTGTGTTTGGACTAGGCATCGAGAATGTGATTGCAAACAAATGTATAAATAAACATTTATACAAACATTTCTCGTCTCATAGTACAGAAAATAACAAATTGAACATAAAAAGTACCCAGCAAAGACATATATGTACATAACTTATCGATAGCTCGTTGTCGATCGGCACGTCATTGTTACATCCCTATCTGTCATACACTCATCAATATAATATCTATAGCTCATCTGCCTACGATGCGTACTTAGCAATTTGTGCAATATGCGCGCTCTATACTACTGTAATTAATACTCTAAGACAGGGAAGAATTAGATTTTCAAACGACTAGTGCAAATGTTGAGACTTTAGGAAGACTAGGTGTATTAAAAATCTAATTGGGGGAGTGTGAGATGGTCCGCCTTTGGCCTATAATTCATTTTTTTTCTTTTCTTATCCGATGAGTACTTAAATAATTTCCAAAAGCATAATGTAATTTTAAAAGTAAAGAAAGTCGTAAATTAAACATGGGACCTCAATAAATTTACTCAAGTAGACAAGAGAATAGCTCTATTGCAAATGTGGAACCATTAAGTCGAAGTAAAACAAAGAACACAAAAATCTGGCGACAGTTTAAAGGTAATAAAGTATAGTACTCAGGCAAGTACAAATGTGAAGGACCGCTATAAAAAGTTTAGTTTTAGAAACAGGTCATAATTTGGGTTTTTTGCGGCGTTCGCAAGCGTGGGAAGAGCGCGGACCCAATACCAGATGTTTGACAACTGCGCATGCAATTGGCTAGTGCATTGGCGGGATTTTGAGGAGAGCCAATTACATCGTTCAGTTGATTTTGGTCAAATCATTTTACAGATTGGAAGGGGAAGGCCATGGAAGGGGTGACGGGGTTATCCTGGCGGGTCGACAGAGATAGAGGGCAGTTCGATGACGAGGCGTGAAGCCACCGGGTGTAGTTTTTATTTGTAATTGTATTGTATTGTATAACCATAAAACTTAAGATAAAAAGTAATGTTTCTCATACTAAGGTGTAGAGTAAATTCAGTGCGACGAACAAGGTGACGCCGTAATTTGGTAATGTACTCTAATCTAATTTGTAAATTAAATAGGCTGTTATAGATTCACAGATATAGTGCAAATTATATAATTAAATTGAGAGGCTTAACCTTTAGAGTCAAACAAACATGAATCCAGAGACCGGACTGGAGATATTGAGCGAGGTTATGAGGAGAGACGGGAGTCGAGTATTGTATATCTTGAATTGGAGACTTATGTCTTTATTTATGATTTATATCACGTATTTACTTATAATATCATGTAGACTAGTTTGGCGGGGCTAGAATGAAGTAAGGGTTAAATCAAATCGCCAATAATCGAGTCGAACGGCAGATTGCCCGATCATGATTTGAAGTTAATCACTATAAAAATGAAATAGATAAATGATTATTAACCATCTGTGAATCTAGCACAACATTATGTTATTGTATATTCAAATCTTATCGTAACATTAAGATGTGTGTGTGTCTTCTCCTTCGACAGTAAAGTTAACTTGTAAATAATTATTTAAACATTAATATTTAGCGAAGCATGTGTGTATTTAAAATGTTAAGATGTATTTAGATTTAAATAGCCCAAGGGTTTTTTCGTTTGAATATGCCGTTTTTCCCTTGCTTAGAATGGCTTTAGGAACGTGCAATATTCGTTCGTGCTTTGATATACAACCTAGTATTTTAAAGTACGATCTAAATAATCCAACAGTTTCTTTCGATATCACTCAAGTTGTTTTGAGAAAAGAACAAATAGTAATTTTGAGAATAAAACTGATTTTGAACCATAATCTTTATTTTATTAATATAATTTTAGTACTCCTCAGGGTATTTATTAATGGAGAATTCACTTGAATTTCGAACTTTTTCTGTTATTATTAATCAATCCACAACGAGTCAATATTCATACAGCGCATGTGTTAAACTGAACCGAGTCATCTCCAATGATAAATTCCCTCATATTACTTATATAGAATCACGATTCTCATTACAGAAAGTTAGGTTTAGATAGCTGTAGACATAAATAAAATAAATAGATATATAGATATGTCTTCTACGTGGGTTCGAATCCCACTGGATATGAGATTTTGGTCCGTGGTTATAAAGCTTTACAGAAACTGTGACAATTACTCTTTACTACATTGATCTAAGCTGATCAATCACCTTTCATAATAAATTAAATTATTTAGGTTCGATAGAACTATGAGACTACGTCATTATTTTTATGTGGGTTCGAATCCCACTAGCAACGAGATGTTGATTTGTGTTAAATAAGTTTTTTGAAAATGTGACAATCACTCTTCATTACATTGATCTAAGCCGATCAATCACTTATCATGATAAATTAAATTAGTTAAGTTCAATAGAACTATGGCACTACTTCTGAACCGAATTTGAGAGCATAGAAAGACCGAATACTGTACAATTTATAATGATTTGATATTATTTAGCTTTGCATAATAGACCGATTGCATTAAGTAATTAAATGAAGTACTAAGGTCTGAGAACATTAGCTTTACATTAGAGTAAATATCTAGTAAATTAGCAGAGACTACGAGAGCCTACGAACGCAGCGGGAGAGGCGACAGACAGGTAGGAACCCGAACCTTTTGTCTTGTGTTTGTTTGTTAGGAAATCGTAGAACGCTAGGGTGACCATGATAGTATTGTGGAAAGGAAGACTAGGCAGAGCAAAGTAGGGTGACTATGATACTGCAGAATGAAAGACACTAAGGTTGTTGAGGCTTTTAAAAATATTGACATATTGACTGAAATAGTCAAGGTTGAAGCAAGAACAGTACACAGTGGCGTGGCGTTCCGGCGGCGATATCCCGGCACACCAATACACGCCATGTCTTACAGATCAACTCCCGACCTATGGTTTGGCCAAACCATAAAACTATATAATCTAAATAAATATACATAATATAAAAAAACCATGGTTAAGGGGCGAGCCTAAGGCTCACAAAAGAACCTGTCTTTCGAGGCGAGGCAAAATGCGCTTCTCAGCGATAAAAGGGAGTTGTCTGTGCCCCATAACAATGATTAAAGGCCCCTATGCTGGGCGTAGGGTTCCCCGTGCTAGAGGGAAATCGGTCGGTTACGATATGATACGACGACGTACAAATGTATACACCAGCTAATCATGCATTCTAACCTGTTCGTTAGCTTATAATTCTAATTAGTCCATTCCGGACTTCCGAGTGTTGAAATAACGCTATTACACAGTTTTATTAAGGTAGGCTCATAAAAATATAATGAGACTCGCGTAACCAGGTAGAATGGGATGATAGCCTGTATAGTCCACGCTACGTATTGTACTGCCCAGGTGGACGATGCGTCTCCGTTTACCTTGGGAATCCGCGAAATTACAGATAACATGCCAGCTACCAAAGTGTCTCTTATTCTGAAGTATAATTTTTTTTATGATTTTCTTTTTGAATATATTTAATCACTAATAAAAGCTTAGACGATCACACCGTACCATCACAGTATGTTAAAGGCATTGTCTCCCACTATAAAAAAGTGAAAGCGACAGAGAAATTAGTGACGTATCAAAGACAAAACGGTGTAGCTGTTCCATTAAAAGTTCTTCAAGATGTGTCTACCAGGTGGAACTCTGTTTTAAAAATGCTAGAGCGCTTTGTCCTATTGTAAAAGGCAATTAAAACCCTAATAGCTTTACCTGACGACAAATGGGAAACTTTGACACCTGAAGATTGGAGAATATGTCGAGAACTGTGTATCATATTAAAGCCATTTGATCAATTAACAGAGGTAATGAGTGGGGAAAAGTATGTGACTGGAAGTCAAATAATTATCTTAACAAGAGGATTAGTTTCAGCTCTAAACAAAATATTGGAAGTCACAGATGACCCGTTTCAAGAGGACTTTAGCGACACCTTGCATGAGGTATCAAAAAAAGTTGCTTTGTCGTTACGGTCTGAGGTTGAGCGAAGATTTCCTAATCTCGAAGCAAGCAAAACCATAGGAATAGCTACAATGCTTGACCCTCGCTTCAAATTACCTGTTTTCAAAAACAAAAATAATATAACTGAAATAAAAAAAACAGTAACAAAATTAGTAACAAATAATATTAAAAAATCCTTACCGAACACTTCACTTCACCAGATAGATTGTACGGAGCCTGAAGCTTCTGAACCTATAAATAAAAAACAAAGATTCGACTTATGGGATGAATACGACTCCATTATCGCCACTGTACGTCCTGAAGTAACCCCTACTTCACAAGCAATAATAGAAGTACAAAGGTACTTAGAATTACCGTTGCTTGGCAGAAAGGAAAATCCGCTAGAGTGGTGGAAGACTTTTAGTCATAGCTTTCCTCCTTTATCAAATATAGCTAAAAGAAAACTAAATTTCCTTGCGACCTCTGTACCCTGTGAAAGATTATTTTCAAAGGCGGGCAACATATTAAATGACAGGCGTACAAGATTAGGTGTCCGCAAAGTTCAACAACTTTTGTTTTTAAACTCAAATTATCAACCTACCTAAGTAACAAAAAATAATAAAACAAAAAAAATAAAAATAAAAAAAACAAAAAAAAAATTAAAAAAAATACAAAAAGAACAAAGTCTGTAAATAAATGTAAATAATAGCTGTGCATAATGTATATATTAAATCATTGTATATTAGTTGATCCAAATAATAAACAAGCCACACATCTTTGAGTGACAGTCGTAAACCTGTAAAAAGTGTGAAGGTGTTTGGATTCAACTATGGCAGTAACAGTTTAAGTATAAAGTACGTTAGCCAAACAAAAACCGGCCGGCCGGCGCACCATAGTTAAATCACTCATGTGACAAAGTCACAGTGATTTATCACTGTGACTTTTTTGTAACTGGAACGACAGTCACAGTGATAGGAAAATCACGCTTTTCACCATTTCTATATCGAACCAGATATTCAGTCGAATTATTCGGTTTACCTTAACATTGTTTTGCCGCGTAAACAGGTTCTAACATGTACGCTACGTGTCACCGGCCTGAAAGCTCAAGCGAAGATGAAACTGTGACAAACAGGGGAAGACCTCCACAAAATGTTTCAAATTTTTTAGAGGAATCCCATTCGGCATATTGGAACTGTTATGAAGAACTTGCTTCGAGGAATCCTGTCATTTCGGAAGATCTTAAAAGCACTATTGCCGTGGAATTGGACGTTAGGAAATTGTAGAACGCTAGGTTGACCATGATGGTATTGTGGAAAAGGAGACTGGGCAGAGCAAAAGGGTGACTATGCTCTTGCGGTTGCACTAAGGTTGCTTGGGCTTTTAAAAATATTGACATATTGACTGAAATAGTCAAAGTTGATGCAAGAATAGTACACGGTTCCAGTGTGGCATTCCGGCGGCAACATCCCGGCACATCAATACACGCCATGTCTTACAGGTCAACTCCCGACTTTTGGTTTGGCCAAACCATATAACTATATAATCTTAATAAATATAAATAATCTAAAAAACATGGTTATGGAGCGAGCCCACGGCTTGGATCACACCGTACCATCACAATATAATCAAGCAAAAAGTTGCTGACAAAAATGTAAATATGCTTGCAAATGACATTATTAACAGAAGAAGCTCTTTCACAAACTGGTATATAGAAAAGGCGAAAATTTGGTAAATCTAAAAAAATTGAACACGATTTCATCAAGCAAGATAGAATAATTGAATTGCTGGAAGAGCGATTTTATAATAAATACCTTTTTATCTTCGTCATGAACAAGAATTGCAAGTGGTGTTCTTCAAATCGTTTTCTAGTTCTAAATGAGGTGGTTTTAGTATTGTCGCGTAGTAGAATGTGTAACGTCATTACACCAAAAATGGTAGTTAAAAAGACATGTCTAAAGCATGTTTAATATTAAACATCTTAAGGACCAATTTCACCAAATTATTTTTTATCAGTCGTCAGTTAATGAGTGTTTAAAATTAACAGCGCTGTTAAAATATTATATGTCCCATGGTGGAAATCTAACAGATCAATTATAAATCAAACATTAACCGAATGGCACACAAACCATTCATTCACATTCATATACGGCCAAAACGAAATGTCACCGTTTGCTTTGTCATCGATGCGGCCATGAGTATTATTTCAACTAGTCGTATATAACGTCGCATGTTAACTAATGCACCTAAATTAAAATGTCGTTCACTCTCTACAATGCAAATGCAACCGTGCTATTTTTCGTTTTGCTGGTTAATATTGTTTTGTTTACGTCTTTGATTTGAGGTTATTTGTGTTTTGTCGTGTACTTGTGTGGTGATTTTTGTGAAATAATATAAGTTCCTTAGTGGCTATGTCGAAAAAAACACGCGGGCCGAATTTTTGTTCAAACGAAAAGGAAATTCTTATCCATTTAGTTGCCAAATACAAAGATGTTGTAGAGAATAAAAAAACTGATGCCGTTACCACCGCTATTAAGAGCGAAGGGTGGAGAAAATTGACGGAAGAATTTAATTCATTGAGTTCTTTCAATGCCCGAGTCACTGAACAACTCAAAACGTGTTGGGATAACATAAAACGCAACACAAGAAAAGATAAAGCGTCCACAAAAAAACAAATGTTCTTAACAGGTAGGAATTTATTACCTTTGGTTTACATTGCGATTATTACTTAGGATGTGCTAAGTGAAATGCTAAGACTATAATACTTTTTTCAGGAAGAGGCAGGCCTGATCTTCCACCACCAGGACTGCTCCAAGACCAAGTAGAACTACTACTTGGTCCTACACTAGATGGGTTAGAAAATAAATTTGATTCTGATGCCCAGTTTTTAGAGCAAGAAGCAGCAAATCAAACTGAGAAATTTGTTGAGACTGAAATTGAAGTAATAGAAGAGGGGTCAAAAGTAAGTGTCTTCTATTTGTTCTTACTTGCATTTGCCACAGTGTGATAAACATTTGAATTTATAGCATTTTATATTATTATTTTTGTTTGTTTAAGGATCACACTGCCGCACCCACAGAGCCTGCACCTTCCAATTACTCTTTAGTACCAGAGCAATGTACCTGTCAGACAGTTACTTAAAAAAGCTAAGCTAATTAAAAAAATAACACATATTAATGTCATGCATTAGTATAAAATTGTTTTCTGTTTGGTACCAGTCATTTATAATAAAATCCCCAAAGCTATCAAACAATTGCCAACTACACTATTTAAAAAACATCTCAAAACATTTCTTATAACAAAATGTTATTATAAATAGCATAACTGAATTTTTAAATGATTAAAATTAAAGTTTATATAATTAATATCCTTAGGTCCGATTTCACCAATGGTGTCGTAATCGAAGAATAGCTATGCCAGGTATAAAATTATTCGCTGCATTTATTCTCAGAATAACTTATAGTACGTTTCCCCACTTTGTAAGGACAAAAAGTTACTCCTAGTATTACTATTCTTAGATAAGTGAATGCAGACAAATTAAATAGGCTTGTCATGGTCTAGTACAGTATAGCATAACAGGACATTTCTAATTTAGTCGTCACTTTGAACTTGTGTCAATGTGTCAGTGCTATTTTTCAAACAAACTATCTGTAAAGTCACGCTGCCTGGTGTTTAAATTTCATTTAGTTTGCTTTGTGTTGTGTTTACTGTTTTAAAAAAATATCTTAAAGGAAACGAAGTGCTAACTTATATGCTTATTTATATTTATTTATTTATGTAATGGTCGCTCAGTAATAATGTACTCTAAGCGCTCAGGTGACATAATTTTGCCACCATTTTGATTTTATCTGAGGAATAAGCCGGTTATTCCTTCAAAATTCGTGGTATAAGAGTTACTCTCGTATAACTTTGTTATGCTTAGGATAAGTAGTTGGTGAAATGAAAGTATGGTTATCTGAGAGTAAATAACAGCTTTATCCTAGGAATAAAATTTATTCTACTTTGGTGAAATCGGACCTAAAACATTAAAATAATTACGACATTTCCATTTCCTATTTTATATTCCTGTTTTATAATTCTAAACATTATTATTAATCTTGTTGCGTACATAACAGCTATTAATATTAGATATGTTTTTGTGATGTAACTTAAGATTTTAAAATTTTATATCTGTTTTTTTTTTCTCTTTAAACAGGTAATTTAAACTCATGAATAGTGTTTTTAATACTATTATACATTTTTGTACGCCATTATTGGCAAAACATGTAGCTCCTACTATAAATTTAACACCTATATTGTATATATCATTCATGTTTTACAAAATAAATATATCTCTATCTATCTTTTATGTTTATCTTTATGGTATAAAAACAGAAGAAAATCTATTGTTTTCGACCTCCGAATTTTATTTCAGGATAAGGAAAAGAAAGTGTGGGATGGCTGGTCACCAGCGGCACTAAAAACAAAAGTATCCAATACACTTTCAGTAAAAAGAAGGGAAAGTCCATCGTCATCATGGATACATAGAAGACGACCTAAGACTTCTGTACATGAGAAATTGGTGCAGAGTAAATAAGAATTGGTGGAATTAATGAAAAAAACTACTGAGAGAGAGTCCGAGATAAAACAAGAAATATTAAAGGAACAGTTAAAACAGGAAAAAATTAAGACTGAAAACTTACAATTAGAATTAAATAAAAAGCTTAATAGCTAATTTTTATTATGATAAAATTTTGCATGTATTTGTTTTGTTTGTGAATTTTCTGTTTTTTTAATGTGCTTTGTAATAAATGTTCTTTTTCTAACATGTTCTAAAATTTATTAATACACATACATAGTTGTCACTTCATCAGTTGTTTTTGTAATTTATAATAATAGTAATTTAAACATGACATGCACATCATAATGCATTTAAATGCAAACTTTTAAAATAATTACTAATAAGCCTTCTGCGCACAGGATTTATGTCTCTTATATTTTCATTATTTCTCTGTTCTCTGATACGGCCTTGTAGTAAAAGTTCTTCCCATGGAGCAGGAAGATCAAGGTCAGGGTCATCTAGTGGCAGATCTTCCTTTGCTTTTATTAGAATATTATGTAGCACACCAGTGGCCACGATAACAGGCAGACAATTTTTTAAATGTATTTGCATGCCCAAAGCAAGCACAGGGAATCGACGTTTCCATACGCCAAACAAGCGTTCAATGGGATTTCTGCTTCTTATTTGAGACTCATTATAGAGTATCTCTTCTGGTGTACTGGGATTCTCCAGTGGCATCATGATGTATGGTTGATTCATATATCCACTGTCAGCCAGAAGAACTGCATCTCCATACCGGTTACTCTCAAATATGGCATTTCTATATGAGGCATTCCAAATAGTCTGATCTTGACTGCTTCCTGGCCATCTTGCAACCAAATCTAAAATTTCTAGGTTTGCACTACCAATTGCTTGCACATTTATGGACATAAAGCCTTTTCGATTTCTAAAGTACTCTCCATGTACCCCACCAGGTGAACGAACACGCACATGTGTGCAGTCTAAAGCACCCAAGACTTTTGGGAACCGCGCAATATTATAAAAATTTAACTGTGCTGTCCTTTGCTCGTCCCCTGAATCAGGAAACTTGATAAATTCACGGCTGAGGGAGGCTATTGCTGCGGTTACTCTGTGTATGATCCTGTGAGAAGTAGACTTGCTTGTTCCACAGTAGTCTCCTACAGTTATTTGCTGCGAACCAGTTGCGTAGTATCTCAACGTCAAAAGCAATTGATTTATAGGTGATATAGATTCATTTCTGTAACAAATTTGAGGTTAGGTTTAATACAAAGGTATGGTATAGGTATACAGGTACAATGGTATAGGTATTTAATATCTTGTATAAAGTTGCCTAGGTAAAGAGTCTCGAGCAGGAAGTATTTTTTTAAGTAGGTACTTACCGATCTGATGGGTATTCAAGTTTGCCTTCAATCAATTTCAACACATCCAAAACAGATTGTTTCGATAAACGAAACCTTGTGCAAAAATCAACATCATCGTATTCTTCGAAATACTTTCGCCGTTCTTTGTAAATCCTAGGACATTTTACTACATTGTCTAAATTATCTAAATTTTCTAAAACATCATCATTTTCGAAAATAAAGTCATACGCCCTCTCCATCTTGACAGTAGAATAATCGTTTGTTACCTATTTAACGGACCTATAGAGCAGTAATTAAGTTTAACAGCCGATCAAGACAATTAAAGACCCGTTAGCACATGGTAGGACACTCACTAACATTAACAGTCCGTTAATACTTTAACAGGACATTTAAGTAACTAACAGAGTATGGTGAAATTGGGTCTAAGACAGTTGTAAACACATGAAAGGGGACAATTAGTCGTGGGTTTTGTGTGTAAGAGAGAAACAAAACATTTCATTCGAAACACTTAAAAAATATTATTATTATATGCCGTGTGTAAGATTAAGACAGGATCAATTGAGTTGCGAAGTTATAACATATTGAATAAATAAGCAAAACTGGTTATATAATTAAAATATAGATTAAATTTAAGTTGGTTATTAATCGTACGCTACCCTGTATTTAATTTTATTTTATAAAAATAATTTACACATTTCAGGTGGAATACTGCATGTTTTCCCAAATCAAAAAAGATTTCTAGAGCAGTTTAAGGCTTGGCTTTTGTCTTGTTCCTGAAAATCGACGTCCACCCCAGAATGACTTTCATAACAAGAATCTGTGACAGGCATTTCACCGATCGAGACCGCAATCGCAACAATCGACGAAACGCTTTGGCAGTTCCAGCACTCTATTTGCCTGGTAAGTTTGCATTATTTATTTTTTCTCCTCTCAGAGGTTGGCAATCATTGCCCCTATCGTAATTATTATCCGTAAAGTTATATGTTGTGAAAGTTTTATACAATGTTGTGATAATCTACTGGTAAGTAAGCAATCACAATAAATAACTTTATTATTTAGAGTAATATTTATACACTTCTTTAAAGTAACTAGTGAAATATTTTTCTTTTGTCGATGTAGGTTTTTTCTTGGACTACGTTTTATATATTTATATTGTTGTTATTATGTATATTTATGTTGTTCTTAATGAAAAATTCCAATTTCAGTTACAATGACAAATTGACCCAGTTACGCCCAATTAGAAGCTTTGGTGGTATTCTTGGAGCAAAACCCAGGCATTGCTTAAGGTTTGCTTCGGACCGCTCAAGGCCAATTGGAAACGAAGAGAAAGTGGGCAAATTTGGCAACCAATTTAAATTCTATCGAAGGAGCAATTTAAGATGATTGTAGCTGGGTTAATGTAAAAAAAAAGAAACACCTAAGATGGTACAATGTCCGCCTGTCCTTCAGTATATCTGTTCATCTGTCAATCTGTTCGTCTATCATAGCTTTTTATTTCAGTAAATACTGATATTACCAATTTGAAATTTGTAATTGTTAAAAAAATGGTTTGAGAATGCTCGATCTAAAGTATTCATAGTACTATTGCTATGAAAGCTGGCGCACTGGATCTAGATTTCGTTTTCCGAATCCGATAATATCTCCAATTAGGAATGTTGTTCACACACCAAGTTAACCACAGTCCATAACACCAATTGTAAGAACGCTTATGCAGTTTGCACCGCATTCGATACGAATCCGAGCCGACCGTCCATATGGTGGCGGTGCGTTCCAAGAAACTGGTTCGACGCTACCGTCAAGGTTGATCTCGTACGTCACATACGGAGCAAGCGATTTAGGAAGTTAATCAATCAGTTGCAGAAAATGCAGAACTCCCTACGCGGCGACGTTCATCGACTTTGGGGATTTCACGAAGCACTTTAAGGCGAATTTTGAAATTTGATTTAAAGCTTCACCCTTACAAGATCCAGTTGGTCCAAGAACTAACCCATGATGATCTTACAAAAAGGGCGGCATTTTCCACCTTGATGTTAGAGCGATTTTCCAACTTCGGATACATTATTTTCTCGGATGAAGCCCACTTTCACCTAAACGGATTCGTCAATAAACAAAATTGCCGTTTAGACATAGAAGGAGCCTTCGACAAAGCTAACTTCAACAGCATAGTTACAGCACTTAACCGACACAAGACGAACCCAACCATCACGTGGATACGCAACATGTTGGCGAATAGGATTGTAAGAATAAACAATGACAAAACGCAAGGTGCTATCGTTGCTAAGGGATGCCCCCAAGGAGGAGTGTTATCACCCCTCCTATGGAACCTCGTAGTCAATGATCTAATATCCTTGCTAAACGACAACAGATATTATACAGTAGGCTATGCAGATGACATAGCTATACTTGTTACAGGCAAATTCACAAGCACACTTTGTGAGCTGACACAAACAGCCTTGTTATTAATAGAAAGATGGTGCGAGAAGCATGACCTAACAATAAATCCAAATAAAACGGAATTGGTGATGTTCACAAACAAACGAGTCTTGGGTAACTACACCCTACCCACACTCTTTAACGAAACTCTGAATCTAACCACAGAAGTAAAATATCTGGGTGTCATACTAGACAGTAAGCTAAGCTGGTCCAAACACCTAGAAAGCAAACTAAACAAAGCCAGCATCATCTTCTGGCAATGCCGAAGAATGATTGGGAAGAGTTGGGGCCTCAACCCGAAACTGACACTATGGCTTTAAACAGCGGTCATCAGACCTATGATAAGCTATGGATCCGTTGTGTTGTGGCGCAGGACACTCCTCACCACAGCACAATCCAAACTGCAAAGTTGTCAAAGGCTGGTGTGCATGGCAGTGACCGGCTGCATGAGAACAACACCTACTGCAGCAATTGAGGCCATGCTAAATATTCTGCCACTTCACTTATTTATTCAACAGGAAGCTGCAGCTACCACAAAACCACAAACTATTGTGTGCAACTGGCACACCACATTTGGAAATGTTAGATGATATAACCAGAGACATTCCACTTGCGGGAGCGCCCAATGACAATATACAAGTTAAATACATTTTTGACAAAAAATGCAAAATACAGCTGGAAGAGGACTTACAGGCAATATCCAACGGAAAAGACCTGAGAATCTTCACGGATGGCTCAAAAACGAAAACTGGGTCTGGTCTCCGAAGACCTAAATGTTAATATATCACTACCCATAGGCACCTACAACACAGTGTTTCAAGCAGAGTGTTTAGGTATACTTGAGGCAGCCAGAACTATCGCAACGAGAATATAGTGAATTCCCCAATTCGAATATTATCAGACAGCATGTCAGTACTACAGGCACTGAATAGTAACTCAACCACTTCAGGTATTATCTATGAATGCCATAACACCCTTTTTTTTTTGTTGTCGCTGGAGGAAACCTATCATGGGGTCCCACCGGCCCGTCAGCCAGTGGGGACTGTGAGACTCCTACTCACTAAAACCTCCAGCGGAACACGTCGCCGCAGTGCAATGGGACGTTACGGGATCGCTTTCGCACTCAACCGTATTGCCATAACACCCTGATGCAGGTAGGTTCAAGTAATGACATCACACTGCAGTGGATCAAAGGACACAGCAACATTCGCGGTAACGATGTGGCGGATGAGCTAGCAAGAAGAGGTTCAAATATGACGGCTATAGGAACCGAACCAACTATCCCATTACCTTCTTGCTGGCTAAAAAGCCAAATTCGACAACGCATGAAAAAGAAACAGAACATTCTATGGTCTGAACTTGAGAACTGTAGACAGGCCAAAGCGGCGCTGCCTACAATTGACGCCAAAATGGCAAGTATACTTATAAAATTAGATAGACGACACCTTAGGCAAATAACTGTATAATAAACATCTATTTAATATAGGTATTACCGAAACTGGTTGCATGAGGACCACCCCCAATGCGGCACTAGAAGCTATGTTAAATCTATTACCACTTCACCTGTTCATACAACAGGAAGCTGCGTGTACTGCAGTCAGACTGGATAACCAAAACCTGCTGCATAAAACGGGCACACCCCACACAAGGATCCTATCGGATGTAACCAAAGACATTCCTTTCATGGCAGCACCAAATGATGGCATTGGAATCAAATACATCTTCGATAAAAAATACAAAATACAACTCGAAGAAGAACAACATAAGGAAGTCCATAATGAGGAACTAAACATCTTCACGGATGGCTCCAAAACAAAATCAGGAACAGGATGTGGAATCTTCTCTGAAGACTTACACATCAGAACCTCAATACCCCTTGGCACCTACAATACAGTCTTTCAAGCAGAGTGCCTAGGCATCATTGCAGCAGCTAGAGCAATTGCGGAAACGAACATGACACAAGCACGATTCCGCATTCTAACAGACAGCAAGTTAGTGCTACAGGCACTCAATAATAACTACACCACATCAAGTATGATATACGAATGCCATAACATCCTGACGCTGGTAAGTGACACGAACCAGGTCACCCTGCAATGGATCAAAGGTCATAGCAACATACACGGTAACGATGAAGCCGATGAGCTAGCAAGAAAAGGCTCAAACTTGATACCAACGGGGCCGGAACCCATTATACCGCTACCTTCTTGCTGGCTCAGAGGCCAAATCCGAGAACGCTCCAAAAAGCAACATCAAAACTTATGGTCTGAACTCAAGGACTGTAAACAGGCGAAGGAATCGCTACCCAGTATAGATGCCAAATTAGCAAATCGCCTGTTAAACCTTGAAAGACCAAAGCTTAAGAAAATAACCGCAGCCCTAACCGGCCACGGACCTTTTAATAAACATCTATTTAACATAGGTATTACTGACAGTCCCCTTTGCAGAGCTTGCTTGGAGACAGAAGAAACGGCTGCACATGTCATCCTTCGATGCACAGGTGTAGCGGCATACCGGGCACAACATCTTGGCACCCCGCGTACACTCCCGGAGGTCTTCAGCAAGACGAAGAGCCTGCTAGGATTCCTGGAGGAACTAGGGTGGCAAGAATAACTAGACAGTTATTCCCACATACGCAAAATAGGCGCTAGACGTCGAGTTGCGGAAATCAGCCCATCGTTAACCATAACCATAACCATAGGTATTACCGACAGTCCCCTGTGCAGAGCTTGCATGGGTGAAGAAGAAACGGCTGCACATGTACTTTTAAGTTGTTCAGGTGTAGCGGCATACCGGGCACAACATCTTGGCACTGTACGTTATTTAACATTAACACTTCAGATTTCTGATTGGACCTGTTCTTGTTTCAGGTATTCAGCTCCTGGATTGCCAAAAATACCCTCCTGCGATCACAATACAAAATCGCTTGTACGGGTCAACGCACATTGAGCAATATGATTGTCTTGCAACCTCCTTAATTTAGCTTATTTATTACGAAATAGTTATTGATTGATACAGATGCAAAGTAATCACCTACTTAATTTAGCTTATTTCTCACAACATTATTATTTGCCTAATACAGATTTCTAATGAAATTGTTATTTGTACGAAACGTATGACGTCTGTACTTCTGCCTATATATACTGTAAATTTATCTTAATAAACTCAGTGTTGGATCGACTTTCATTGGGTTTGGTTTCCCTCATAACCTTCCCTCACATACGTCATCTCTCACTCAACTATAACTGTACCATACAGTTAATTTGGTCCTTCGAGAAAAAAATTTCTTCGAGAAAAATCACTCAAGAAAGAAGAAGACAGCAAGTCAATCAAGACTATCAACTCAAAAGGATTTCCATCGACGTTTGGAGAATCCAGATACAGGGGCCATAACGCTCACGTGGAAATTGTGTGACTGCGAATCGGTTGACTGGCTTCCCAGAAGCGGGTTCCACCAGTTCAATTGAGAAGGCGCATACAAGGTCGCACTATCCACTGACAGACTGGCCCGGACCACTGAAGACAGTCCTATCAATTATATCAGCATAATCATAAAACCATATATAATAATATGGAGAGTATACTGCAACGACAACAAAAAATTGTCGAAGCAATAAAAAGGATAGAAAGGAACTTTGGCAAAGATCCAGTCTCCCGGAAGACCCGTAAATACTTGGACGAGCGACTCGATGCTCTTGACAAATTATGGGCTGAGTTCCAAGGAAATAACCAACGGTTGTCACTCTACCATAATGGTACTGATCCTTATTTTAAGGAAAATCAATACGAACAGGCAAGAGAGTACTTTGACTCTGTACGCATGAAGGTAGCGTCATTTTCGCCGGCAAGAGAGACTTCTGTGTCACCAACACCAGAAGCTCGCCAACCGCTGGAGTCACCCGCAGTTCCGACCATGCCTAAGCTACAGCCCAGACTCACACTGCCAACAACTTCAAATGCCGCTACGACCTCGCCGACGGATCGAGGTCAGGTAAACGAATTAATGTCACTACAACGAACAAACTTCCGAGCTTTTCATCGACAAGTAAGTCGCTTGAAAATCGATGAAATCCTGGACAAATGGGAGCTGGAAGACGAATTACGCAACTTACAAACGCGCTGGAATGCAATCGACGCTTTGCATTTACAAATAGACAATATCCTACAAGGATCGGATACCCAGTATGATAGTGAGTTTAACGACTACGAAGACTCATTCAAGTCAATCAAGAAGGCTTTGAATCTCAAGCTCACGTCGACAGTTCATCAGCAAAAATCGACTCCACAGATCGACTTGCCTACATTTACAGGCAAATATACACAATGGCCTACTTTTTACGATCTATATGTAGAAAGTATCCACAATAATAATTTGCTTACGAAAACTCAGAAGATGCAACATCTAAAGAGCAAATTACGAGGAGATGCTGAACGACTCATACAGCATCTAAACATCTCAGCAGAAAACTACGATACAGCGTGGGAATTGTTAACACATAGATACAACAATCCACATTTATTATTTACTAAACACATAGAAATCTTTCTCAATCTGCCAGCCGCTCAAAAACAATCCGCATATGAGATTAGGCGTATTTATGACACGTCAATGGAATGTATCCACGCTATAAGGAACCTGGGTATCGATACAAGCACCTGGGACCCCTTATTGGTCCATATTATTACAAAGAAACTGGATACAGTCACCTACAGCGACTACAAAGAAGCCCGGAAAATGCCACGAGAGTTACCTTCACTCTCGGAGCTAATGGACTTCTTAGAGAGCAAATTCATCGCTTTAGAACCAATCGGCACAAGAGATAGAGAAACGTCGTCATCATTCAAAAAATATAATCAACAAAATTCATTGAATAACAAGACTTACAAGCCTCAATATCAAAAGGAACCTCGCTATGGCAAATTAATAAATAAAGAATTCCATAGTGTTGCGACATACATGTCAAGTTGTCCGATTTGTGACGATAAACATCCCTTATACAAGTGCGCCAAGTTTATCAAATATACACCTGGCGAGCGTTTACGAATTATCGAAGATCTTCACTGCTGTAATAATTGTTTGTGCGCACATAACAAGAATTTATGTGTGTCAACTAAAAAATGCAAAGTTTGTAAAAGGAGTCATAATACAATGTTACATGACGCCTATACAATGAACTTTAATAAACAGTCTACAAATACGCTATCTGACATGTCCAGTGGGTCATCAACCCAGACGAATATTGAAACTCCGCAAAAATATCAAGTTTCAATGCAGCAAAATACTAAGCAACATAGCGTTAATCACGTCGCTACGGATGAAGAAGAGATTTTACTGACTACCCTGTCTATCCGAGTTAAGGCCTTTGATGGAACATATATGACATTGAGATGTCTGCTCGACCAAGGCTCTCAGATTTCCCTGATATCGGAAAACGCCGCCCAGATGCTGAGCTTGCCTCGGCAACGATACCACGCTTCGGTATCTGGTATTGGTAATGGATCGAAACATAGCAAAGGAGTCGTCAAGCTCGAATGTCAATCTATTTACCAAGACTACGCGTTTACGACGCAAGCATTAGTCATCAATCACGTCATTAACAATTTACCCAACATATCTTTCAAGAAAGAATCGTGGCCTCATATACAACACATACAACTAGCGGACCCAGAATACAATGTATCTAGGCCTATCGATCTATTACTAGACGCAAGTATATATTCTGAGATTATAATGAGCGGCCTGATCAAAGGCCCGAACATGGCTCCAATAGCTCAACAAACGATATTAGGCTGGATACTATCGGGTAGCGTGAAAACTTTTAAATGTCACGTGATTACTACCGACTTATCAGCGATTTCTCAATATTGGGAATTAGAGGAAGTCAATGATTCTTCTATCGAAATGACACCAGACGAAGAGTATTGTGAGCAATTCTATCAGTCCACGACAAAACGTTTATCAAACGGACGATATGAAGTTGCCCTCCCAATGAAACCGGGATTTGAACAAAACCTCGGTGAATCAAAAACAAAGGCTATAGCTCAGTTCTATAACTTAGAAAAAAGAATGAATAAAAATGATTGCTTCGCGGAAAGTTACAAAATTTTTATGAAAGAATACGAACAAAGTGGTCACGTGTCTCCAGTTACAAAACGTATTTCGATAGAACACTATCTTCCTCATCACGGCGTACAAAAAACTGACTCTACAACAACTAAACTACGAACAGTATTCAATGGATCATCAAAAACATCGAGTGGAATCAGCTTAAATGACTTGATGGAGCGTGGTCCAAATTTGCAAAAGGATTTACAGCATCTCATCCTAGTATGGCGACAACACAAGTACGTCGTTACCGCTGACATAGAGAAAATGTTTCGTCAAATAATGATTCGAGAACCCGATCAACATCTTCAACGTATTGTCTGGAGAGACGTTCAAGAGGCCCCCTTAAGGGAGTACCAATTAACTACGGTCACGTATGGTACAAAGGCGGCCCCCTATCTTGCTATGCGTACTATAAAGCAGCTAGCTATGGATGACGCGCACAAGTTTCCCCTGGCAGCTAAGGCGCTAATGACGTCACTATACATGGATGACCTGCTCGAAGGTTGTGATAATATCACTCAAGCTAAACAGTTACAAGGAGAGGTCATCGATATCTTGAAGGGAGCCGGCATGAATATTCGGAAGTGGTCCAGCAACACAAGGGAACTGATTGAAAGGTTATCCGCTAATCAACTAGACACTCCGTTGGATTTTAAGGGTCTAGAAAACCGAAAAACCTTAGGCTTACGCTGGATCCCGTCATCAGATATATTTGTATTTAAAAATATATTCGAAAATGAGAACAGTGATGACGTCATAACTAAAAGACAACTACTTTCGAACATCTCAAAGGTATATGATCCCATGGGATTTCTCAGTCCTCTTTCTGTTCGATCAAAGCTTTTATTCCAACGAACTTGATCTGAAGAAACCACTGATTGGGATACACACTTATCTAAATCCATAACGAATGAATGGATAAAGCTGAAGCATGACTATCAAAAAATAGACCAGTTTAAAATCCCTAGATATATAGGCGACAAAAATCATTATACAATTCACGGATTTTGTGACGCATCCGAAAAAGCATACGCTTGCGCTATTTATGCCGTCACGATAAATTCTAAGGGCAAGTTCACATCGACGCTTGTGACTGCTAAGACAAAATTAGCGCCCTTGAAGAAAAAACTATCTTTGCCAAAGCTTGAGCTCTGTGGAGCACTCTTCTATCACGGCTCATAAAAAAGGTAACCCAAACTATGCCTGAGAATCTACAGGTATATGCCTGGACCGACTCCATGGTGGTTCTTGGTTGGTTACATGGAGATGTCAATAGATGGAAACAGTTCGTGGCTAACCGAGTTCGTACGATACTCAATATAATTCCGTCATCGTCTTGGCATCATATTAAATCTGAAGATAACCCTGCAGACTGCGCCTCGAGAGGACTGTCGACACAGCAGTTATTAGAACACCATTTATGGTGGCAAGGCCCGCAGTGGTTGTTAACATTTGATTCAAGTACTTTGAAAGAAGAAAAATATCAACCGCCACGTTTAGAAATAAAAGCATCCAGTGTAACTGCAGCCTTATCTTATAAAAATTATTTAGTATTGCAATTATTAAATGAATGTAGTTCAATAGAGCGTTTAACGACTATAATCGGCTGGCTCACACGTTATACACAATGGCTGCAACGTAAACAAATTCCTCAACAAAATTATCTTTCGTCATCAGAAAGGAAAACGCAATGAACTTAATTATTAAAACAATACAAACAATTGAATTTGAGGATGAAATTGAACGACTACAAAAACAACAAGTTTTAAATAAATCTAGTAAGCTGCTAAGCTTACTTCCGTATCTAGACCCCAGTGATGGGCTACTTAGAATTGGGGGGAGATTAAATAACTCCTTTCTTAGTCAGTCAGCTAAGCACCCCGCAATACTACCCAGTCATGGCAAACTCACTGAGCTGGTTATACGACACGCTCACTGCACACTTCACGGTGGACCTAGCTTGACTTTATCTTATGTACGAGAAAACTATTGGGTCATCAGTGGGCTTAGAACCGTAAAAAGAGAACTTCGCAAGTGTATAAAATGTCGCCGTTTCAAAGCAGAGAAGATAACGCAGATTATGGCCGATTTACCCGAGCCTCGAGTTACTCCTTCACGCACGTTCTATCACTGTGGCGTTGATTTCACTGGATCCTTTGACATCAAATCAAACAAAGGCCGTGGAATCCGAACACAGAAGGGCTATGTTGCAGTCTTCGTTTGTCTCTCGACGAAGGCCGTTCATATAGAACTAGTGTCGGATATAAGTACACCAGGATTTTTGGCAGCATTTCGACGTTTTTGTGCAAGAAGATGCACCCCGAAACACATGTATAGCGATCAAGGAAGGAACTTTATTGGGGCATCCAAAGAACTGAAGAAGGAGTATAACATTCTCGTTGCTATAATCACGGACGTGATGAACAAGGACCATGAGTATGACATTCAATGGCATTTCAATGCACCGGCCTATCCCTCAGCCGGCGGGCTATGGGAAGCTGCCGTCAAAAGTTTCAAACATCACTTACGTCGTGTAATAGGTGTGCAAAAGTTAACTTATGAAGAATTCACCACGCTCTTGTACCAGATTGAAGCATGTCTTAACTCTAGACCTTTAGTCGCCTTAACTGAGAATCCAGAAGACGAGTACCTAACACCTGGGCATTTTTTGGTTGGAGGATCACTAATAGCAAGACCACAAACCGACCCTAACCACATGGACTTACGAACAAGATGGCAGACTATACAAGCAATGAATAAACAGTTCTGGAAAAGGTGGTCGTCTGACTACTTACAACAATTACAAGTTCGTACCAAGTGGAGAACACCCTCTAAAAACATCGAGGTTGACGATATTGTTCTAATCAAAGACGAAAACCTGAGTCCTGGCAAGTGGTCCATGGGTAGAGTGGTTAAAGTTCACCCAGGCAAGGATGGATACGTACGAGTTGTATCCATCAGAACTAAGAATGGCGTCATACAAAGACCCATTTTAAAACTGTCAGTGCTACCCGTAAGAGAAAAAAGTACCGAATGACCTGACTTTGCCTGCCGATAAAAACGATTGAAAGGAACTTTATAAATTCATGAAGGTTAACGGCGACATCGGCTCTTCTTACTTGATAATCGAAATCAAGATTCCTTTGGTTATTAAAGATAATTTTGAACTGGATAGAGTAATAACCATTCCTCAGCAGCATTATAACATAGAATTTATCGCACCATACATTGCATTCAACCTACAAAAGGATCTACTACTCGTCCTGACAGACTCCGATGTAGAAAGTTGTGTTCATATACAAGCAAACAAACTATTATGCGCTCTCGATAAACCGATATACGAATTACAATTAACTAGCGGAATTTGTAATTTGAGTATACATAATACAACAATATGCAAAACAAAGGAGTCTCCGTGTCGCGTGCGCTGGGTCAAGTTACATAACAATAACATGTGGCTTTATTCTTGCTGTGGGAAATGCACAGTGCGCATATTTTGCGTTGACACTGGAGTTATAATGACGACACTGACCGGGAATGGCCTTTTACAAATCGGTCAAGGTTGCACAATTAAAGGATGTCTGTACGGAACCATGCGATGTCGCAGAAACAAAAATATACGGAGTACGACTGTGACAGATGCCTCCTCGACCTCAGTTCCAGTGGCAACAGGTACGGACGAAGACCAGGAGGCCCCTGCTCCCCCGAGAGCGCGACCGCGATTCGTTCGACTGGACATTCCACTTAAAGTGTAGTGCAGTGATGATTAGTATATAGTTAGAAGTTATTTAAATCTATGTACTTAGTCTTAATTGTATTTTTATTATTTATTGTAAACTTTAATATAGGTTATCTTCCTTCTTTGAGTCGGCAGGATGTACGGGTTAACGCACATTTCTTTGAGTCGGCAGGATGTACGGGTCAACGCACATTGAGCAATATGATTGTCTTGCAACCTCCTTAATTTAGCTTATTTATTACGAAATTGTTATTGATTGATACAGATGCAAAGTAATCACCTACTTAATTTAGCTTATTTCTCACAACATTATTATTTGCCTAATACAGATTTCTAATGAAATTGTTATTTGTACGAAACGTATGGGTCTGTACTTCTGCCTATATATACTGTAAATTTATCTTAATAAACTCAGTGTTGGATCGACTTTCATTGGGTTTGGTTTCCCTCATAACCTTCCCTCACATACGTCATCTCTCACTCAACTATAACTGTACCATACATCGCTCAAATGTCAAACACTTAAGCAACGAAATTTTTTTATTTCATCAAAACTTCTATAAATATAAATAGAATATTAATCAAGATAATATGATCCTACAACACGTTGATACTGAGGCTGTTAAGCGGCGACGACCAAGAACCGGCACGAAGTGTCGAAATTATACGACAAAATATTATATTTCAAACAGAAAAGGGAGAAAAGTGCCTGTTTGCAGCCAAACTTTTGCAGGTGTTTTAAGATTAAAAGCCTCGCGTATTCAAGGTGTTACAAAAAGGCACTTTCACTCTGACTCAGTTGCCAGAGAAAATAAAGGAGGAGATAGAAAGAGATTTATGTTTACTTCTCGCAAAGAGGCAGTACAGAACTTTATCCGTAAATTTCAGCCACTGGAATCTCATTATTCACGAGGTTTTATCAAACACCGTGTTTATTTACCATCCGATCTAAACATTAAAAAAATGCATCGGATGTACTACTTACCAAAAACTAACAATAAGTATGGAAAGAGAACTGATAACTACTTAATACCTGAATATGTTAACGAACTGCCCAGAGAACTGCAAGAAATGTATAAAAGTACCACGAAAATCAAATCACTATTTAAAAAATATTTTGTACAAAAACAAACCGAATGAACTGAATGACTCTCTGTACCCAGATAAACCCGCGAGGTTTTCGTGGTACTTAAATTCAATGGTCCAATTCTAAAAATCACTAAGTCCATTTTTACCTTTTTTTAACTAACAACACAGAACGATTTCTTTTTTTATTGTCTATGGAATGGCTTGACACATGTTTTCGTAAGATATCTCTAAGTTACATTTTTAAAACGTTTTTTTTCCTTAAGTCCCTAGTTTCCATGTAAAGAAATAACTAAGTCCTAAATATCACATTGTCCTAACTTTTACAATTAAAAAATCCCTATGTCCAACCAACTTGCAACACTTTTGGCTTTCAAATGAAAAAACGGTTTTTCTTTGTATTATTATTATAAATTTTAGAAAAAATGTTTTAAATTACAAGAAAATGAGTGAAAACTGTGACAAATTGTTAAGGTAAGTAGTTTTTAAAGCTGCCTGCAAATATTTTAGCTGTTAGTTTAATAAAATTGGCTATAATATTAATTTGTTTCAACGTTTTCACAGATTGATGGAAATATCGGGTTTGTTTGATCCAGACGATGGTAGTTCAGGAAGTGAGTGGATTCCTGATCAAGGTGCACAGGTGCACAGGTAAGAATTTTGATAACTTTGCTAGAAGCCACTAACATACACATTTATTTTTGGAGTAGGTGATAACAATAAGTGATCACATTGCTAATTTTGGTGGTTAAGGGGATAGCTAGCATTTTATTGAGATATGTTTTTATGCTGGGTATAAATTCTGGTTTTTGATCTGGGTGTATTCTATCTGTTTTCTGGCACCCTTAATACAAACCTATTTGCTTAGCTTAGAGCTAGATGTCGATGTATAATATGTTGTGAAATATTATCATTCCACTAATATTATAAATGCGAAAGTTTAGATGTTTGTTTATTTGTTTGTTTGTATGTTTGTGCGTCAATCACGCAAAAACGGCTGAACGGATTTGGCTGAAATTTGGTACACAGGTAGCTTGTAGCCTGGATTAGCACATAGGATACTTTTTATCCCGGTATCCCCACGGGAACTGGAACTACGTGGGTAAGCCCGCGGGGCACAGCTAGTTATTAAATAATACCTACTTAGGCTATAAGTTTCATTTTTCTCTTACAAATGCCTTGTCTATTAATTTGTTTTGATTTGAAGCATGTGGTGCAAAATTTAAATGCTTATATTACTTATTGTTATAGCATGCCTGATTTAGATGATGATGATGATGAAAATGAACAAGCTTCACATTCAGCAATACCCAATCAAGAACAGCAACAAATTTTAAATTGTGAAACTGGGTTGTTAGAACCTGTAACAACTTCTAACTTAGAAGATCAACATGAATTTCATGAAGTACCAAATGGACGTCGAATAATTATAAATCCAGAGTCAGGTATCTTGGAGGAGGTTTCACCTGATACAGAATGTGAAGAAGATATTACAATTCGTAGAAAAGGTAAAAAAAAAAATCGATGCCCAGATTGTGGAAGAAAAATAAAATAGTCAAGAATAATATTAAAAAACATGTAATGCGCGACATACCCGACTGCAGATGTAAGTGCAAAACTAAAATGAGTCAGAATGATGCTAAGATTATTTTTAACAAATTTATAAATTTAAATAGCCACACGGAGCAAAATATATATTTACAGGGCTGTCTAAAAGAGACTGTGCCTCAAAGATTTCGACCAAGAACACAAAGTCCACAAAGATCTAGGAATCGACGAGTATTTACATATCATGTACAAATCCGTAAAAAGACAATAGAACTTTGTCAAAAAGCGTTCTTGAGCATCCATGGAATCAAAAGGGATAGACTTCAACTTAAAGTACAACATCCTGAAAAAGATATTCAAGACGGAAGAGGGAAACATAATCAACATCTGACTTATGATCAAGAAACTATTTTAAAAGTACATACATTTATTGAAGAGCTGCCTGCAAGAGAATCTCACTATTCAAGATCATCTAATAAACACAAAAAATATTTAGACGCTAATTTAACCATAACAGAGCTTCATCGTAAATACTCATCTAACAATCCAGACAACAAAATCAGCTACGAAAAATTTCGTCAAATATTCAATCAAGATTTTAATATTGCGTTTGGTTACCCAAGAAAAGATATTTGCAGTACTTGCGAAAAGAGTAAGATATTAATGACTGCGGCAGATGCTAATAAAGATGAACAAGAAAAAAGAAAAGTAGAGATTAGTCATGAACTACATTTAAGAAAAGCTGAAGTATTTTTAAAGAAATTGACTGAGATTGAAAACAAAAAGGATAAGACAAAACTATCAATATGTATGGACTACCAAAAAAATCTCCCTCTTCCTGTAACAAATATAAGCGATGAGTATTACCTGCGTTTTTTGGACCAGCTTTGTGCTAAAGGTACATTTCAAACAATATCAGTTTATTACCCTATGCCAGGCCATTCTATGATGCCCATTGATCGCGATTTTGCTCTAATTGAAAGAAAAATATTGAAATCTGATAAGATCTTTACACCTGGTTTTTATGTAAATCTCATAAAAAACAGTAGAAATATTAATAAATTTGACATAGTTTTCTTCGAGAAAAATTTATCTGACAATCAAGAAGAAGGAAGAACAATCAAAGTCAAAGATTATAAGAAAGTGTTTGAAGAACGAATAAAAGCTTCTGTGCCTGGTATATCTACTTGTCGAAAAGTTCTTTTCAGGAAAAATGGTCGACCCGAGATGACTGACAGTATGACTTCTCACTATATGAAGCCTGTTTCTTTGTATCGCACTGGAATGTCGAGGTTGATAAGGGATGAGCCCCAGGATTGCTACCATGGTCCTTTGAAATTGAAACCGGCAAAGGTTGCAGATATTGCAAAACTATTGGAATTCGTGCCTGAACATTTGAGATATGTCTATGACGATGTATTTGCAGAAAATTCAGCAGCTGTAGAACTGACTAAAGACATGGCAATTGAGATAGAATAAGTAATATATAGGATTTAAGTTTAGATTGATTCGATTTAAGAATAATTGTCTCAGATTTATATTGTTTTTAAGAATAATAATAATAATTTCATTTTAACTTAACTTAGGCTAGTTGTGTATTTTCCAATAAAAAATACCTAAGACCTCAAAATACTCATAAAAAAACCCTAAGTCCATTATTTAATTTGTAAGTCCCAGATATTTAACGTCATGTTTCTATTAGAATTACTTCTTTTTTTATGTTTTTATAAGCTAGTATTAAAGAAAATTTTCTCAACTACTAAGTGTATATCATTTATTTGTCGTAAACGCAATAGTTACATTTCATAAGTAATTATTAACTTTCCTTAGCCCATTTCGCAAAAGTAAAAAAAAGGACTTAGGGATTTCTAGAATCGGACCATTGAATTGCAAATTATAATGTATTTGTTATGTATTGAGCAATAAATTGAAAAAAAAACAATGTATAACGACGAAGCTCTACCAGATTTCGAAGTTAAAGTAGGGTTTTTACGCAAAGTTTTTAACTCATCCTTAAATATGAAGACCGGCGTGAAGTGGCTATACTGTCGCGTTTCGTCCGGTAAGTGAGAGTCCGGGAGGCCCACTCCCCATCCCTACTCCCGTCCTTTTCCCTCCTCCCTCCCTCCCTTTCCTGAAAGGCCGGCAACGCATCTGCAAGCCCTGTGGTGTTGCAGATGTCCATGGGCGGAGGTGATCACTTACCATCAGGTGGGCCTCCTGCCCGTTTGCCCCCTTTGTGCCATAAAAAAAAAATGACCGCTAACGAAAACCTGAAACCTGATGTTGATATATACATCGCATCGCATCGCTTGATCAACATTCCTTTAAACTGCATGTAGCGTGAGATGATATAAGTCGATAAAAAATATCAATTTGAAAAAAATCCTTCAAATAAAAAAGTGCATTTTTCAAACAAAATAAATACAATAAAAATGGTCATCAAAATAAACACCATTACATCATAAGTTTATTGACCCTAGCTTAAGACGGCAACATCGCACTGTCCCCGAACAGTCGTAGGTACTACTAGCCCATGCGTCGTTTGCAAAGAATAAATAATTCGCAGAAATGGAATACATATGTCTTAAGTTGAGTAAAATAATTTATCTTGATAGTAAGTAAATAAAGTACATGAAATTCATCACATATGATGTAGTTAATATAGTAAAAAAATCAACAGTCTTGCTGTGATGGTTATACTTTTTAGATGATTATAAAAAATTATTCATATCACCTGGTAGTTAAAAAATAAATCTAATATGTAATAAAAACAAGAAATGCTTTGCAAATGAAATTCTTTTGCAATTTCCATATTATTAATTAACATTTTTCAATATTATTAAATACTAATTTAAAAGTAGTTTTTACAGTGTTTTTTTATTCTATGACGCAAAAATCCTTGACACTCGCGCCAATCGGCAAAATTCTAAGAAAACCAAAGACACGTGTAAGCACCGCTGCCGCCGACTCACACAGTCACTGTTGCCAGGTTCCCCGATTTTCCGGGATACCTCCCGATTTTAGTAAATATCTCCCGATGTCCCGGATTCCCACTCAAAACTCCCTATATTTTAAGAACAACACGGCTTAAACTTTCTTTACAAGTAAAACTGCGTAAAATGAAACAAAACGAAATGCTATGCAATGTAACATACATTACTTTGTAAAATGTGTACAGTAAACTATACTTTAACCATATAAAATAAAGTTGAATATTCAATAGCAAAGCTTTGACAGTTATAGTTTCCTAATTTAGCAATATTGCAAAGCGATATGAACAGGTTTTTGCTTTGATTATTCGGCCCAATTAAGAAGCATAGTTCAATGAGTAGCATAAATAATAGATAACAGTATTTTTAAATGAACCGTATTAAAATAAGAATCGACCAACATGCTGCAACTTCACGTCTGTTATTCGTTGCGACTTGTCACTAGTGTTTTACAGAAAAGTTTTTGTTTTGAAGCTATTTTACTATGAAAATATAAAGTAAATGGTGATGGGAACAAGAGAAAGAGGCCCCAAATATACACGTTGTATTTTTTTCGTGTAAAATTAAAAAGTCGCGCCTTGAAGGGTTAAGTTTATTTTTTATGATTTTCCAGAATCAAGAAAAAAATGAAAAAATAAAGTCTCACAGAAAAATGTGATTATCTAAAGAGGAAAGTAAAGAGTTTGAATGAAAAGCTTCGGAGACGTAATAGAAAAATTGCAATCTTCTCTGATATAATTCAGGAATGATCTGAAGAAAGGAAAATATATTAACACTCAACGCAAAGAAACGCTCATTTTGGAAGAATGTGCAGGCCCTGAAGATTTTCTGACTAGGCAAATTGCAAAATCTAAAGGTTTACCTTTAGAAAAAAAGTATTCAGAGGAATTAATTTAACTTGGGATCCTAAAGCTCGAAAATTTTATGGTCGTGTTGATCGTGGTCATGATGTTAACAGCGATAGTGTGGACGAGGCCAGCCAATGCTTGGTATTATTAGTAACAGCGATAAATGGTTCGTGGAAGTTGCCTATTGGATATTTCCTTATTGTATCGCTTACCGGGGAGCAGAAGGCGACACTTGTCTGGCTGGGAACTTCAGCATGTTTACATCCTTGGGTTGTAATGTTTTGAGGGAACAAAAATTGACGAGTTTTAAGAGCCATGATAGTTTGGTACATATATTCATTGACCCATGCCATGCTGTAAAATTAGTGCGGAATGCTTTTGGAGAATTGAGGGTCTTCGTTGACTCAATGGGTCGCGAAATTAATTTCAAATATTTGGAGCTCCTTCTAGGTTTACAAGAAGAGAAAGGTCTACATCTGGCGACTAAGGATCGCCCGACTGCCTAAGAGTACAGACGTCTCCAAGCGCACTCTCTCCAAGCTTCGCTGATGCCTTAATGACCCAAGCAGCACCTGCTCAACCCGTCGTCGCCGCAGCCGCACCAACTGGCGCTGCCCAGCCACCTGCACCCCGTGCCCCCGCTACCCTCCTTTGGTGGTGGAGTCGTTGCCCAACTGGGCAACCCACTTCAAGACCCTCAAGGAAAGGCTGGAGAGAGCACCCAACGCTCGCCCGTTCGGATGGGGCGTTCGCTTCACGCCCCTTTCAGAAGAGGAGTACCGCACAGTCCAACGATACCTCACCGAAGTCGAGAAGTCTGACCGCATTTCGTGGTTCAGCTACTCCCTCCCGTCTGAGAAGAGCCTTAAGGTAGCCATCAGAGGGCTACCCGTCACCACAACGCCTGAGGAAATTGAGGAGGCCCTCCGGGAACTGGGGTACCTTCCGGAGTACGTGCGTTCCATCAAGGCCAGGCGGGGTCGCCCAGGGTATATCTTCCTGGCGATCCTTAAGAACTCCGCAAACCTCATCCCCGGCATCTATAACATCACCGAGCTGCTCCTCATGCCAGGAGTGAAGATAGAAGCCTGGAGAGGAAAGAAGGGCCCGGCTCGATGCCATCGCTGCCAGGCCTTCAGGCACTCCAGCCACAACTGCCATCGCAAGCTGGCCTGCGTGCGTTGTGGCGAAGAGCACGCCGCCCACGAATGCCCACGCCCACGGATCCTGCAACGTGTGCCAACTGCGGGGGCCCTCACCCAGCGAACCACACCTCTTGTCCTCAATTTAAAAAGGAGGCCAGGAACAAGAAGGCCGGCCCTGTGGCCAAAACCTCCAGATCCGAGACGACAGAGCCCAAGAAGACCACCGCTGAAGCAACGGTCTCCGAGCACCACGGCGCCTCCCTGATGGCCCCTGCAAATGACCCCAAGCCCAGGGGGACTGCGGGACCGTCATCCAGGCGCAAGGCGAAGCGGGGGAAGAAGAAGCGCTCGGGCACCAAGGCAACCGAGTCTGCCCCGACTTCGAAGGCGACAACCTCAGATAAGGAGCCGGCAACCGCCGGCAACCATCAGCCAGCTGCTCAGCCACAGCCGACAACCACTGGCAACCTTCAGCCAGCCGCTCAGCCACAGCCGCCGCGACAAGCCACCTCAAGCCCTATACTCCAGGCAGCACTTGAGGTGCTTAAAGATATCCTCATCGCACTTCAGACGGGAGGGGACCCGACTGAAGTAGTCCTCAGAGGGATGGCTTCCTTGCTTCGCAATGGCTGAAGTAAGGATCCTCTACTGGAACGCCAACGGCCTGCGCAGGAAATCCTCACTCCTACGCTGGCTCCTCAAGGAGCAGAGGATCGATGTAGCGCTCTTAAACGAGACGCACCTCGGCCCCTCTGACAAAGTTAACTTCCCGGGATACCACATCTACCGGGAAGACTACACTGCCAGTGTCCAACAGTGCAGAGGACTCATCGCGCTGCTAAGAAGACCTGTCATCCACCAGCCACTACCACCTACAAGCTCCACGACGCTGCAGTCCCTGGGCGTCGAGATCTGCATTGGTGGCGTCCCCATGCGCCTCTACGCCATCTATAGGCCTCCAGGCACCAGTCTCCAGACCAACGAGGTCCGCGCACGACTGGACGACGCGGAACATCCCTCCTGGAACTCCTCGCACAGCTGCTACGTCGGAAGACGACTTCTCGACACCTCGACGCTGAGCAAGCTGGGTACTTCGTCATGGGCCCCGAAGTACCCACTCACTACCCAGCAAACCCTCTCCACTCTCCGGACGTCTTGGATCTGGTGGTGCACAAGGGGATACCCCAATTGACCCTGGAAGTGCTACCAGATGCCATGGGCTCTGATCATCTGCCGGTCTTGGCCACCATAGCAGCTCAGCCTCTCCGAGCCACTCCTCTACCTCCCAGACGTCGTATTGATTGGCCGCGGTTCTCGGAGATCCTAACCGAGAACACGCCCTTCTTCGGAACTCCGCCCTGCACGCAAGAGGATATTGACAACATGGCAAACTCCATTTCCCAGGTCATCCGGGAGGCAGCTGAAACCGCTTCGGTCGCACCTAGAGCGAGCAGACACCTCCCCCCGCCATCCCGTAAACTGAAGGCGCTCCTCGAAAAGAAGAGGACAACGAGGAAGCTCTGGCAGCGGACCAGGGACCCGCAGCTCAAAACCCAGGTGAACTCCCTTGACGAAGCCATCAAGATGGAACTGGAGTCCGAGTCGGCTGAGAGCTGGGAGAGAAGGTTGGACGAGGCAAGTGAGGACGTCGCGTCTCTCCATCTCCTATGCCGTCAGCTCACCAAGAAGAAACCACCCATCAGGCCCCTCCGAAACGCAAGCGGAGTGATGACCTACAGAGCCGAGGATAGGGCTGAGATATTCGACGACCACTTGGCGAATCAATTCTCGCCCTATCCCTCATCCAACACCGAGCACACCAGGGCGATTGAAACTAGAGTGCGCGAGATCCTGTCCACGCCTATCCCAGAGCACGAGGCGCCGATATTCTTTTCTCCAAATCTTGTGGCGAAGGCGCTCAAGACATTGAAGCCGCGAAAAGCTCCCGGACCCGACGGAGTGACCAATGCTGCTCTTCGCAACCTTCCACGCTGTACGGTGGCAGCGCTTACTAGATTCTTCTCAGCCATCATGCGCACCGGCCTCTTCCCATCGCCATGGAAGCTGGGGGAAGTCATCCTCATCCCGAACCAGGGGAAGAACGTGCTGCTACCGTCAAGCTACCGCCCGATCTCACTGCTCTCCACCGTCTCCAAGGTGTTTGAGAGACTCCTGCTGCCCCACATTAACGCCCACTTCACACCTCGGCCGGAACAGTTTGGCTTTAGAGGGGAGCACTCCACCACCTTGCAGCTGGCCCGAGTGCTGCATCAACTGTCGGCAGCGGCCAACAAAAAAGAGAGCGCCGTAGCGGTGTTCCTGGATGTGGAGAAGGCCTTCGACCGAGTCTGGCACGAGGGCCTGATCCACAAACTCGACGCAGCCGGAATCCCTAGAAGAGTGGTTAAAGTGGTGGCCGCCTTCTTGAGAAACAGGAAGTTCCATGTTCGTGTGGACTGCGCCCGCTCAGGAGAGCGGCCGGTCTCCGCCGGCGTCCCTCAAGGCAGCGTGCTCTCACCAACTTTGTACGCTGCCTTTACCGATGACATCCCCACCATCGATGCAGCATCTCTCGCCCTGTTTGCAGATGACGTGGCGCTGATTTCGACGTCGCTCAACCTCTCTCACGCTGCCGTCAAACTCCAAAGAGCTCTCGACATCCTGCCGAAGTGGCTAGCCGACTGGAGGCTAAGCATCAACGCGGCCAAATCCCAAGCTCTGTGCATGGGATACCACATTAAGCTTCCGCCTCCTCTTCATCTGAGCGCCCAGATCATCCCATGGGTTCCGAAGGCCAAATACCTGGGGGTCAAGGTGGATAGGAGACTAACCATGGTCCCCCAGGTCACCAAAGCGATCCACAACGCGAAGACTGCCATCAACCTCCTCCATCCCATCTGGAAGTCGTCGCTACCTCTGCGCACCAAAGTGGGGATATATAAGACTTATGTCCGCTCCCGACTGACGTACGCAGCCCCCGCCTGGATCTCCCTGACATCGGACCGCCAGAGGAAGAGACTGCGCACCGTGCAGTCCGTGGCGCTACGCAGGATCACCATGGCCCCTCGATACGTGAGAAACGCAACCATTCAACGCGACTTGCGTATCGAAGACATCGAAGACTTCGTGCGCCGCTTGGCGCACACCACATTCGCCAGAGCAGACGCCTCCGCGTTCGCCCACATCAGAGGCATCGCTCCTCTGCACGCTCGCCCACCGGACAGGAGGGCGTATCCCAGGGACTTCACACAAGAACCAGCAGGGCCTGAGCCGCGATAGGGTCGCTGGTCGCTTAGCTGGGCCTCCCTCAGGGCAACTGAGGGTCTCACCCGGCTGGGCTGACCGCCCCTACTGCACTTAGCTCGGCCCTGCACGACACCAGTTTCGAGCCCAGTTTGTGGACTCACCCAGGGACACGCCCATATTAGTGGGAGTCGTTTTACACCACGGTCAGAGGGCTACGCCCTGGAACCGTTTCCCCACTCTCCCTGCGGGGAGTGAGAAGAATTTCCGGCCCCTGGCGACTAAAATTGGTAAAGCCCGCAACACAATTATTAAGCAGTTCAGTGGCAGATGCGCTTGAATTTTGTCGCGACAAATTAAAATTAAAAATGTTTGAAGATTGTAGTGGAACTGTGAATTTCATAAACATTATGAACAATGTGTTTGATCAAAGTCAAAATATACTTTATTCAAATAGACTTTTACAAGCACTTTTGAATCTGTTTGATGTGCTCAATAGCCACTCTATTCGTCCACCTGGTTGGAAGAAAGCTATGTGCCCTCAAAACATTGGCTTTATAAGAGCATTGTTTGAAAGCGCTATTCATTATATAAGAAGTTTGAAACTTCTTACAGGAGAGCTGTTAGTAGACTCACGGCGAAAGACCGGATTTATTGGTTTAATTATAAATATGAAAAGTGCGTTAGCACTTTATGAGCATTTAGTTGAGTGCACAAAAATATTAAAATTCGTCCCACTGTATAAAATTAGTCAGGACCACCTGGAACTATTTTTTTCTGCTATTAGAGCTAGGGGTGGCTTTAACAATAACCCGAATGCTGTCCAATTTCGCGCAGCGTACAAAAAAACTGCTGATAAGAGCCGAGATAAGAGAGGGTGGAGTTGGTAATTGTATCCCTCGGGAGCAGATAAATATATTGACATGCTCGAGCAAGAATCCAGTTAATGCAATAAATGAATTATCACAAAGAAATGACCTTGTTGAAATACCAGAAGATGATAGTGATCTATACGACACATATATTGAATATTTAGGAAGTACGGATCTAGACGAATACACACAAAGTGTGTTAGAATATATTGCAGGTTTTGTGACGCGGAAGTTGTCACGAACCATAACATGTGACGCCTGTTTATCACTGCTATTTGGGGAAGAAAACACCGGTAGTTTGATTTTCAAGAAGTCCCGAGGCGGCCTTCAGTATGCGTCTGCTGCAGTTGTGGACATCATAAACAAAACTGAAAAATTGATAAAACCCAAACTAGCGAAACAAACGAAGCCAGAAAATTATTATTTATATATTTTTAAGTTTTTGACGGAATATTATGACAGCGAAAAAATGTTATATTTGCCCCTCAATACTGAGCACAACAGATCGTTACTGATTAAATCCATTATTAAAACTTTTATTGATTTAAGGTTCTGATACTATGCAAAAAAGGTAACTGATAAAGTTTCGTATAGAAACTATTTCAATAAGTTAATTTTGTTTAGGAATGAATAAATAGAAATATTATTACTTTTTGAAATGTGTTTTTTTTTTCCTTTTCGTTCTTAATAAGTACAAGATCCCAGAACCGCCAGAGCTACAAAGTATAGGTAAATTACAATACTATTATGCATACTTGCTAGTTTCATTTCGGACGTGTTTTGTCTTCGGGTGCTGCTGATTCCTTAACCGCTCACAAATAGTTTTTAAAGTCTTAGCATTGGGTGGCCACTTGTAGTCGATAAATACAATAATTTAATAATCATTCGCTAGCCCTTATCCCAATTAATATGGTATCAGCAACAACAAGTCGTCTTTCCAGTAGTATGAAGAAGACACTGCAAGGGTAAAGTTTATGACCAGCCGCCTAAATTACGCTAACCCCACTTGTGAAGGCTTTTGTTAGTGGTAACCTTGAGTTTGCGCCACCTGCGGTCTCCTATCTCTCAAGTACATCATTCCAAAATGTAGTCATCCATCAAGTTCAGATTTTAGCTTACGGTAAATACCTCAACTCGTCATCATTATCCTGAGCTTATCCCTAATGTGGTTGGCGCAGCTTATTTTTTCCTTCTACCATAACATCATTCCAAAAGTAATCCGGGTTCAGATTTTAACGTACAATAAATACCTAATTAATTAACTGGGCAAAAATAAAATTATTCAATGCAATCGGATATTTCTTCAGTTGTTCAATATTGCAGTTAAATATCGATATCGGCTAGGCAAGTCGCTCTATAAAGGTACAACCCTAAAGGTAGCCATTTTATGCGCCAACTTTTTGTAGGTATGCACGATAATTTTGTAGGTATGGCTAGTCCATTCTTATTATATGTCAATGCGATAAAGGTACAAAGAAGCATTTAGCAGTAATTGTGAGGATACCTCGATTCAATTTGACGGTAAATATTTATTTTAAAAGGTTAATGTTCCAAATTTAGATTTTGATTTAATACTTTTTAAACGCCGTTTATTTTTTCAGGTGGAAGATTATTTCTTTGAATTATTTTTAAATTTTTGATGGCACTGCCGAAAAATTGTACGAAATAATTACCAAAAAATTCAATGAATTGAGAATTCCGTATAAAACTAACATGATTGGGCTGGCTGCTGACGGTGCCAATGTGATGATGGGAAAGAACAATTCTCTTGCTACAAAGTTCAAACAAGACATACCACACCTGTTTGTTATGAAATGTGTATGCCATTCTGTGCATCTTGTAGCGTCTAATGCCTGCTTAAAACTGCCTACAGGGCCCGAAGACTTAACATGCGATGTGTTTAATTATTTGAACGGCAGCCCGAAACGAGCCGGCTTATTGAAAGAATTCCAAGATTATTTGGAACTCAAACCTCACAAAATACTGCAACCTTCTCAAACAAGGTGGTTGTCTTTAGAAGCGGTAGTAAAAAGAATGTTATAGGGTCCCTAGACGATCAAAATTGCTTGACAAGCACGTTAAATTAACGTGCTTGTCAAGCAATTTTGACCGTCTAGCCCTTTTCTTGGCAGTGTGCATTGTTATGCACACAGGTCATTAATAAAATCTAGAAAGCAAACTAATTAATAACCGTGTACAAATTTATATTTCTATTTTAATAAATATTATTAGGAGTAAAAAAAAAATATTTTGGTGTTTCTGGAAACAATCATTTTGTTAGTAGACGGCAAAATGGCGTTATGCGCATCTGCGTCTGCGCAGAGTAAGGTAAATATTATTGTTTTTGATAAGTTAATTTCTTTTTTGTGCCAGTAACTCGCAGTTATTCTATAAATCATAGTATTTCCTATTCGTAAATGTTATTTTTCTGCATGGATATGCCTTGCTATCATAATTATGGTACCATTTTTACGTATGTATCTTTAAATGCACAAGGCCCGGTCTCTTAGCGTAATAAAGTAATTTGTTACGTATCCCTACTGCCAGCTTACCTGTATAGAAATACGTATTTTTATTTTACTTACTTTTAAAAATTTTTACTTTGTTTTTATTATATTTATGTTATGTTTTATGTTAATTGATTATTTATACTATATCTATAATAAAAATATTATTTATTAATTAAAAAAAAGCTTTTTTTCAGGTATCGCTACTCGGACTTCAACGATAAATAGATATAATAAGCGGTTGGCTCTTGTCCCAAACTCTGTAGCCAGCTCAGACACATGTAGATGTGGATCCTCCGAAGATGAGTAACTAAATTATGTTTCGGCAAATCATTCGGATAGTAGGTCTACTCTACTACTCTCTACTAGGAATCTCTACCTCTACCGTCTTTGGTTGAAAACTTTTACTTTTTATCAGAAAAAGACAATGAGGTAGCAAATACAAATTTTCAACCTGTCTTTTTTAACTATCAAGTCCCGCTGCTGTTGTTCGCAACTATATTATCTCCAACATTCGTCATTATTATATCAGTTACAAACTAGGATCATTCCCCAGCCACTAAAGCCTTTTTCGTCTCACGATCTTTCGCCTCTGGATACGTCAACATCTACTCAATTAGTGTCATATCTATCTCCTAAAGTCTCTACATCATCAGCACATATCATCAACTTTCCCCTTTACTAGCTACTGGAACAAATGGACCGAGAGTTGGTGTTGTACGACAGGTTGTGGTTAGAATGGAAAGGATTGACCAGAAACTCCAAAAAAATTATGGATTGGAAGATTTGGAAGATACATCAGAGTTTTATTAGTGAAGGAGAGAAGAGCCCTAATAAGAATATATCAAGGATTTGAAAGTTGATGACGATTCTCGATCTAGTATCGATGAAACGACGGCTCCATATAGGTACTAGAGCAAGCACTAGTAAACAATATATAAAAACAAACCCAAAAAATGTATTTCAAGACATCAGTGTGAACTGGGGTCTCCGGTTTAGGGTATCACTTTTTGCTATACGAAAGTTAAAGAACTTTTCAGTATCATACTTTTATTGAAAAAAAGGAAGGGAATGTAATTGAGTGCAAAAGTTGTACCTAGACTTGTTAAAAATTTGAGAAATGAGTATATTTATATTTTCACTGGAAACCGTAGGAAAAATAGACACCGAGGAGCGGAGAAAATGCTGCTAAAAGATAAGCCTTAAAGAAGAAAGGTAGAGGGGATTAAGCTCAAGTATAACACAATATAAGAAAAATAGTTTCGGTAATTGAAAATATTGACTGATTGATCAATCTAGTTTTTTTAGTAATTAATATTTAGGAAGGTTGTGAACTTATGATGATTGTTGTGTAAATTTTCTGAATATTCTACCAATTGTTATTGCTTACTATAAGTAATAAGTGTTTTCTTATTTAGATGGCAATGTATCTTTAAAGATACACTTAGATTTGGAACTTAATTGTTATGCATTAGGCAATGTGCATTTAAAGATACATTAACCTCGTAAGTCCCCGCGTACTTGTACAAGTACAAATTAATGGTAGCAGTTCAGACCTGACATTTGTACTACATAGATGGAGTAACTGCCTAATGTACTTACCCAAGTACAAATGTTGGATTGCCCATTTACCGGGTAGTTTTTCTACAACGCCATCACTGCTACTGTCATTATAATTCTTTACTCTGTGGTCAATTCCGCCGTGTTAAACAGGTTACGTCAACTGTCAGTGTTAGTGTCACTTTTTAGCGAAATGGCTACGCGGTCGGGTCGTCGGCTAGCACGAGGTAAGATTATCTGTTTATATCAATTAAATCATTTGTTTTTTCTATAGTTTTTACATGAAATAGTGCTTTTAAATTATGAATATTGTAAAACAAGCAATATTTGACAGAAAACTATATATTTAGAGAGGTTCGTAATCGGTCAAAATAATTTGTGCTTGACATGGTACGTTAGGGGTTTGTTACATTAATAGTTGTTTATAATTTGTACTTGTGGTGGTACATTCGGTCTATATAACTACTATTATTTTTTTTGGATTCCAGTTTTCGACGAAATAAAAATAGCAGAACTTCTTAATAATTCAGAGTTCGAAGACTTGGATGATGAAGATGTGCTTATACCTGACCCCTACCAAGAAACGAATACGATTCTTCTTCGTCTTTGGAATCTGAATGTGCAGAAATAGAAAATTGCTGTAAGTAGAGGTGGATCTACTCGTCGTGCTCAAAGTGCTCGTGGCCAACGAGTTGGACGTAGCCGTGGCAGAAGCACAAGTACAAGGGCACGACGTGCCCAAACTGCAAGGGGTAGATCTGCGAGATCTAGTCCAGGTTTTGAAAATCCAAACCGAACCACCCAAGACATAGAATGGCATGAAAATAACTTGTCGATCGAAAAATTTCTTGTCGATTTTAGTTTATAAAAATTTTGATCTCTGGAAGATTGTTATGTCATCTATCCTATTTCTATAATTAATATTAGTGATACTGTTAACCTCTGATAACTGATTTATAAAAGTTAGTTATGTTAATATTGTCTTTGGGGCAGAATTTTATAAATGTTTCTAGAAGAAAAATTTTATGTTGTAATAAAGTAAAATATATACTACTTACTTAGTGATCTTTAGAAGAAAAATATTATTTAATTTTAAAAAATAACTTTTTTATATTGTTTTATTATACTATGTTAAAACCTAATGTACTCACACAAGTACAAAATATTTTTAATTATTTCCCTCTTGAGAATGTGCTATACATCACAAACATACCGTAAAAAATACATACAACGGTCCCTCATTTCAAAAATTGCCTAAAATCGACGTATCTTTGTCTCGGTCTGAAGCATTATTCTTCGTTTGTACTTGGTATAGTACAGCCGGCAGATATGACTACTGATGTTAATAAAACGGGTATAATTTACGCGGACACCAAAAATATTTTTAAGACTCTAAGCCTAGGCACCAAATAAAATAAACAACTCCAAATAAAATAATTCACACTATTAAAAGGGTCCTAAAGTATACCATATTATGACCCAAAATAATAGAAAAAATATCAGAAAAATCGCACGCCTTGTACTAATATTCTATTTGGTTTCTAAAATGGATAAATGGTCACCAAGTAATGTCTTACTCAAAGATTAATATTACTACCAAAAATCTTACTCCGAAATAGTTTGACGTCATCCAAAATACATTATTTGAACCCAGACTATTTTACGCATGCGCATGAGGCACAGACCGCGGGCGCCTCCCCGCGCTCCTCTCTGAGTCGTCGCTCGCGCGTCTTAATGGCTAGTAGTTCTATGCTCGTAGCGCACGCGCTTTGCTTACGATGTCCGACGAAGCTTTGGCGGGGCCAAGTACTGTTGAAGCTCCTCTACTTAATTCCGAGTCTGATTCAGACCAAGGAAATAATCAGTTACAACTGAAGCGAAGACGTAAACAAGGAAGGTCTTGGGTTATAGTGCAAAAATTTTCAAAAATTCGTGATGCCGAAGTTTTGATTAAGAACGAAGGAGTGTGGTCTTTTCAAAAAGTACACAACACGGAAGAAGGTGTAAAGAGATATTACCGTTGCAATAGAGTAAAACGACGCGGATTGCAGTGTTCGGCGGCAATTTACTTGTTGTTTGATTCTACGTCAGATGAAGTGATATTATATCGCACAGAAGAGAATCACGGCCATGATTCGTTAGGATCACTCCCGCCACGTGGTATATCTGCGGAAACGTGCAGTGAAATAGATAAACTATTTGAACTCAGACTGAAACCAAAGGCAATAATGAGTGCCTTGGCGAAAAATAAAGGTATACAGTTACCGTCTAACACACAACTGAAAAATTACCTCGCTCAAATTCGTCAAAAAAAGTACGGGCGGTCTACTATTAGCCTGGGCGAACTGAAGGCGTGGCTTATATCTCACTCATCAATTCCTGAAGATTGGCATAGTGTCTTTGTGGTTTAATTCGAAGTTTCTGACGATGACAAAGACCCCTACTTTCGTTTTATGTTATCAACGAAATACTTACTGAGCCTTGCAAGCGATTGTAAAATTATTCACGCTGATGCAACTTATAAATTAATCTGGCAGGGTTTTCCGGTACTCATTGTTGGAACAACTGATCGTGACAGAAGTTTTCATCCATTTGCTCTAAGCGTAACATCCTCGGAACGAACTGCTGACTTCACATTTGTATTTACGGCACTCAAGAACAGTGTTTCTTCTATACACAAAAAAGACTTGACTCCAGAAGTATTGATATCTGATGCGGCAAAAAGCATACAAAATGCATTCATAAAAGTTTTTGGACCTAATGCCAAAATAAGAATGTGTTGGGCACATGCGAAAAAAAATATCCAAAAACGAGTTGATAAGTCAGTAGACAAATCAAAGCATAAGCAAATAATATCTGATATAGATGCTTTACAGTGTTCATCGTCTTCCGATGTCTTCGACATTGCTTGTGAAAGTTTTCTGGCGAAGTGGAAAGATCAACAAGAATTTATTAAATACTTTGAAGAAGAATGGTTGATTATGAATCGCAATTGGTATTTAGGAGTCCTTCCAGGTACTCCAGCAACTAACAATGCACTGGAAGCATTTAATCGAACTATAAAAGACGACCATACCTTACGTGAGCGTCACTCATTGTCGCGATTCCTGGTGGTAGCAAAAGAAATGGTGACCGGGTGGTCTAACATTTATCATATGAATAATAAGTCCGTTTCTCAACAACCCACCATTACTCTCAAACAATGGACTGAAGCGTACCAATGGGCTAAACTGCCTAAAAGACTACCCGTCAAACAGACAACTGACTCAGCAACATACTACCGCATTCCAGCCGGTGATAACATGGAATGTAAAACTTTCAATGATCACTGGAGAAGCTTCGACGATTTTAAAGAACAGTTTTTCAGTGAATGGGAAGTAATGTTACCCATCAACAGCGAAGAATGGTTAACCGGTAGGTGTAACTGTCCTGCATTCTTAAAACAGTATGCCTGTAAACATCTCCTGGGTTTAGCAATCAGGCTGAAGTACGTGGAACCACCTCATGAAGCCAGAAATATCCCTATTGGTGACAAAAGAAAGAGAGGGCGGCCAGCTAAATCCAAAAGAGCTCTGTTAATACAATGTTTTATGATTTTTTTCTTGTTTTAAATCTTAATAACAAATTAATGTTACCTACAAACAAATTAATGTTGCCTACGACTGTAATAAAACTTATTTTGATTTGACTTTGTTGTTTTTTTATCATGTTTAATTAATTTCATACAACAATTAACAAGTGACGTATATTTTGGAACCCCAGTATATTTAGTTAATTTCATAAAACAATAACTAAGTGACATACGTTTGGGAACCCCTGTATATTAATTGGTATTTAAGAAATATTCGGGCGATCGTTAGCTTTTTTAGCACAGCAAAAATTACCAAATTAGAACTCATGGTATAAAATATTGGTAACATGTATTTAGTGACAATATAATTTATTAAGTATAAAGTGTATTTTAAAGGCGTCTATATATTTTTATGGCAGTCAATAATACCAAAAATGGATTTATTTCATATTTTAGGAAACTTAAATTGGTGACCATTTATCCATTTTGGTAACCGTTTAGAATTTTTTAGGTACTAAAATAGATACATTTTTGGGCGCCGCTTAAACACAAGCCGAGGTTAAAAAAACCTCATTTGGCACTTTTGTAGAATTTTATTTTTATTTTTCTGCCCTGGTTTAGACCCTACTTAACATAATTATGTAAAGAAAAAATTAAATATCGACACAAAAAAGTCCTGCCAAGTATAGGGCTAGAACGAAGCTTGATGTGCTTGACAAGCAAACTCGATGCTTGATGAAGCTTGATGAAAAATTATATTTTTGCAATGCTTGTCAAGCATGCTTGATCGTTTCACACATTCAGTGTACTACGGAACGTTATGGAAAGACCACGCGACACGAACAGCGCCGGCGCCAGCGGTGATGATGGCGGCAGCGGCGCAATTAGTGATCGTATAAAGACAAAATTAAAAGAATATGGCTCTCACGAATATAGTGGATATTTTAAAAAGATTTGAGTAATTTCAGCATTGAGGAATTGAAGAAAAAAATTAATTTGTTACGAAAAATATTTATCGAGAACATACAAAATATAAAAATTCTATTAAGTCTGGAATGGGAGCAAGTGAAGTTTATAGCCCAAAATTGTTTTATTACAACGACTTAATGTTCATAGCAGACGGAACGGAAATCTCGCCAACAATTAGTTCGCAAGGATCACAAGTAAGTTCCCCTTCTTATCATGTTACACTATTATGTACTACGCAGTATTCAAGCATCTATTTAGCCATGGAACTGTTGTATTAAAATATTCGCAAAACTCATCTCGGACTGATTTGGCTTCAATAGTAGGATTTCCCCTTATCCTTGGTGTAGGGATCAACTCTTGTGATTCTGTTCTCCACGAGCGTAGCCTAATTTCTCCTGTATTAATATTTTCAAAATCAACGTCATTATTTCGAATGTATTTTTCTGACTTTGACAGATAATTATGCAAGTGACAACATGCTAAAACTATTTTACTGACTTTTTGTGGATCTAAATTAACAGATCGCTTAAATATCTTAAGACGTGATGATAAAATCCCGAAGGCATTCTCTACAACGTTGCGGGCACTCGATTGTTGAAAATTCTGCGTTCATCGTTTAAAACAGTTTTATTGTAGGGCTTCATGAAATTGGGAGTTAATTGAAATGCTTCATCGCCTATTAAAACGTATGGCTTTTTTTTATTTGTTGATGGTAACTCTGACTGTTCAGGTAGATTCAAACAATTGTCACTGCTGGTGATTTTTGACCAAAATTCTGTATTTTTTAAAACACCTCCGTCAGATATTCTGCCATTTGCTCCAACATCCACCATTATAAACTCGTATTTAGCATTTACAATAGCCATTAAAACAATACTATGTGTTTGTTTATAATTAAAATAGTATGTATGATCCGGAGTTATAAGGTTTCTGTATTCGAACATGTTTTCCATCCACAGCCCCGATCACATTAGGGAAATTCCATCGAGTTTCAAATTCCTTTGCAATCTTTTTCCATCCTTCTGAAGATCTGGGTACCTTTAAATAAAAAATATGTTTCAGAAAATGCCACCACCAACCACATCAAGGAAGAAAAAAAAAGAAGATAGTTGTGAAACATCAGAATTATTTTCTGCTGCTACTTCCTATTTTAAGAATCGTACTGAAGATGACGCTGATGTCATCTCAAAAGGTTGGGCTGTCAAGATTAGAAGATTAGCTGCAGATCAACGCCGATATGCTGAGAAGATAATTAACGATGTTTTATTAATAACGTAACGCTTAATGCACCAACATCAGTGCAAGATCTAGGGATTATAATGGACAAAAAATTAAGTTTTGTAGATCACATTGATAAAATAACACTGCGTGCCTGGAAGATATCTGGGTTAGTAAAAAGGATCTGTAAAGATTTTAAAAATCCCGCGTCTATCTTAACTTTGTATAAATTGCTAATACGAAGTAACCTCGAATATGCATCTCCCATCTGGAACCCCTTCTATAACGTACATGTTAGCAGAATCGAACGCGTACAACGTAGTTTCACTCATTTTCTGGCCTACAAAGATCAAAACTGTTCTTACCGTGCAGATTATCACACAAGACTTTCCCACTTTAAATTAAACTCCTTGGAAACGCGACGAAAGATAAGTGACATTAAAACACTTTATAAGCTCTTACATGGACAGATAAGCTGTTCAAATATTATAGAACTAATTAATATTAAGGTCCCGAGATCTGTTCCTAGATACCCCTTAAATAACATCTTTTATCTAAATCACTCCAGAACCAATGTAGGGAAATATGCTCCCTTGAACAGACTTATGGAAACATATAATTCACTTGCATCTAACGTTGATGTGGATATATTTTGTATTGATGACCTAGCCAAATTTGTTGATAGAATTTTAGTTGTCATTGGTGATTAATTATTATATATTAGCTGTAGTAATATTATGTTTTAGCTCTGTCTTTGCATGTATTTTAATAACCATTTTGTTTTTTTATACACTCAATTATTTTTAAAATATATCATGTAAATGTGTAATAGTTACTCCTTTAAATTTAAGTAAATGCTGTATACACCTGTAAAGGCGAATCATACCGAACTTTATATTGTAATATTAATAATAGTGTATTTGTGATAAGTCGATGGTGTATCTTTCTAAATACATAATAAATAAAAATGAATACCTAATTTATAATTATTCGTATGTCGAAAGTGATGAGGTAGTCGCTAAAAGAAAGTTAATTCACTTGCATCTAACGTTGATGTGGATATATTTTGTATTGATGACCTAGCCAAATTTGTTGATAGAATTTTAGTTGTCATTGGTGATTAATTATTATATATTAGCTGTAGTAATATTATGTTTTAGCTCTGTCTTTGCATGTATTTTAATAACCATTTTGTTTTTTTTATACACTCAATTATTTTTAAAATATATCATGTAAATGTGTAATAGTTACTCCTTTAAATTTAAGTAAATGCTGTATACACCTGTAAAGGCGAATCATACCGAACTTTATATTGTAATATTAATAATAGTGTATTTGTGATAAGTCGATGGTGTATCTTTCTAAATACATAATAAATAAAAATGAATACCTAATTTATAATTATTCGTATGTCGAAAGTGATGAGGTAGTCGCTAAAAGAAAGTTAGGTTAATAATTTCTCTCCGAAAGACAAATTGAGAATTATTTATTTGCGATTTTTTGTAAATAAATTGCACAGGTTCATTTCTTATAAACCTAAGCATTTTAACTAACTTTAGTAATTGATAATGTTGTTACTATGATCAATATTACACCTAATTACATGCCTATTGACTTTCGCGCCATAAGTAGGTGATTTGAAATCTTTCTTTAAGTGTATTTTACTAGGGGTGCATGACCTTAGCGTACTTCGCTTGCCCGTACATATGATGGTTTAAAATTTTAAAACGAACAAAAATTCCTGTGTTCCAAATATTTTCAATTAGTTTTTTTTTTGTATTCAACTCGTAACTTTTTATACTATATGTGGTTTGAAGGAATGTTGGTCAAGCGTCGCCACCTATCGAAAATATGCCGCTAAGTAAGTAATAAGCGTGCAAAACTGTCCCAACCATACATGAAAATCGTATTTTTCGTAAAAAAAAGAAGTGAAATAATTATTCAAAACTTTAACTATAATTTTACAATAGCAGACATGACACAAAGTAAGAAAATGAAAAATTAAATTGTTACATCTCTATTATGTATTCATAAACACAAAATAATATTGGGACACTTTTGCACCGCTTTGGAAAAAATAAAAATTCAAAGCTGTAATGTTTAGTCCGAAGACCTTTTGCTCTCATCACTTCTGCCAATCTCTTCGGCATACTTCTAACAAGTTTTAAGCAATAGTCAAGAGAAATTTTATATTGTTCTCGTACTCGTTTCCATAAAATATTGACATCAGTCAACCATCATCAGATGGTGGTGAGTCATAATCCCTTAGTAAAGTATTGTTCAAGTCTATCCTTAAATTTTTTATGGCTTTAAGGTCTGTGCTCAGTGCAGGCACTTAGTAGCACTTCAAATTCTGGCTTATTCAACCAATTCGAACTAATTTTTTCGCGAGTGCTTGAGGTCTTTATTGTGTTGAAAAAGTATTTTTTTTCAGGTAGCGGCATATTTTCGATAGTTTCTGTCAAATTTGTATCCATAATATTGAGATACAATTCTTTTTTCATTATGTCGTTAAATCTTCTAAGAGATCCAGTTCTGTCAGCCACGCAGCGCAAATCAATCCAGCAAAGGCTCGAACGAAATATGCACGGCTGTGGTGGCCAGAATAAAAATTCAATGATCGTAGCAATGGCGATGAAATGGTTACAACAATCAGATCCGTCGATATCAGAAGTACAATCAATAATTCCCGTGACAGGCCATTAATTTTTACCGCCGGACCGCATCTTTGCATTGACTGAGAAAAAAATACGGGAGAAGGAATGTATCATTCGACCAGATGAATATTGTGAAATAATATCGGAACATGCAACAGTGCACTATCTCGTCAAAGATATAAAAATACTTGATTGGAAATCGGCAACCAAAGAAAACCTTAAGGATACTCAGACTTGGCACTTTCAACTGAGCAAATGCAAGCGAATTATTATAAAACGTTCTTCCCGCAGCATTACCGTACGAGGTGAGATATCCTACAGAAATGATGTCGGTACTCACAAGGGTGTAATGAAAAAAACAAAACTATTTTATCATTACAACCAGAACCAGCAAGCAACAGAGTTCAAGTAAAGAGAGAAACACTTAAAAGACGTAGATTCATTATTAAAGAAACATTATGGTGAAATCTGGAGATACATGGACTCCTTAGACTACTATAAGAAAGTTTTATCAGAAGAAGGTGAAGTTATTGCCGAAGTGCAAGAAGACGAAAGTGACATTATAAATAATAATACCGAAGAATACATGATGGATGAGATGTTAGATTTTGTGTAATTTGTGTATGACTTATTTTGTAATAATTATGTATGGAATAAATATTTTTTCTATTTGATGTTCATTTTGATTTATTTTATGAACATTGAGATATCAATGTAGGTACCCCTACTATGCTAAATTAAATAAGTTCCCTACTACTCCCTATGTTCGGCCCATAGTCTACAACAGAGGTTAGTATTTTTTAAACAACTATAAGTCCATATTAATCATATCAATATTTATCAATATATCATAAGTCCAGTATGGGCATATCAATCGGCAATAAGTCCAAACTATTTTTATCTTTTTCATAGTATCTATGTTGAAGATTTTGTATCTATGCTCTACACCGGATATTGTAGTTTATTATTCATCTATGATTGTAATAGACATTAGTATGACAGCTGACATTTTGTCTTATAATCTATGTTCACTTTCCATTCTTCACTTGAATCGTTCCATGTGTTTGTCAATTAAATCTTATTTTATTATAATAATCCGACGGTGTAATGCAGTGAAAGTTTATTGAAATAAATCTCACATTTCATTACAAATAACTTTATTTATTATTTTGTGGTTCTACTCTCTGACGATTTCCACAGCGCAACCTAACTTTGCTAACAATCTATGAATGTTATTGTTAAATTTGTTCATTAAAATACTTAGACACAGTCGACAACAACAGTAGTCAACATTTTATAACACTGTTAGTACAATTTTCCATAACACTAATGTGAAACTAAAAACATTACTTTCCCAAATTTTGCATGTAGTGGACTTATGGCAGTTTGAAATTTATCAACTCATATTATGTTACATTCATAGACAGTCAAATCCATAGACTACTGTATCAAACTAACTCAAATCCACACTTCACTATCAAACTTAGTCGAATCCAATTTTTAGAACGTGATTTTGGTATTTTCGTGTTTAAGACGTAAGTTTGTTTTTATTTTAATATTTTTAAAAACCTTATTTACATAAGTAGCTAATTTTTAGCCCTCTATGATGTTGCCATTTAATAAAATCATAATCTTGACCGTGTTGCTAATTTTCCTTAAACGGATTTGACCAATCCAATTTTGATACTAATCACCTCATTATTTATAGACTAACGGTCCGAGTTTTTTTAGACATATAACATTTTTCATATCTAGGGGCTAACTTAGCTGAAAAATGTTGAAAAGCGTTTGACAAAGGAAAACACTTTTTATAAACAATTTGACCCTCCTCTAGTTGAACTGCACGCTTTCTCATATTGTAATATTTAACATTACCTGCATGAGAAGTCAACAGAGATTAACGCACCCTTTTTAAAATATTTTTTAACTTTTCGGGTTTATTAGAAAAAACAGAACTAGGGTCTACTGAAAGAGCGTCTTGGTCAACAGGAACGTCATCGTTGTATACAGAGCCATCAATGATCATCTCGCGACCACGATGAAGAAAGTATGGAGTAAATTTCGTACCTTCAGCAGGACAGCAGTGTTTAACCCATTTACGCCCGCCGTGCTCATATGGGCACACCTTCAAATCTACCCTCAACTTTTTTTATTAACATGACAAGTTTAGTTTATCTACGTTATTGTTGAGGTTATTAGTGCATCTTACATTTTATATCAAACACTTTTAATAATTTCATTGATAAAAGGTATTTTTGCGTCAGGGAAAAAGTGAATTAGTGAGTTGCAGTAACTACCTAATGTAAGTAGCTATTTTTTATATGTTTACGTAAAGAAATCCCAACTTTTTTACATAACCTTTATGAACATATTGTTAACTTTGTAATAAAAATAATATAGTATAAAATATGAGGTTTTCTGAGTCTTGAACTACTTTTTTATATTGATGTCCCCAGTTGGGGACAACGGGCACATAAGAGGTAAAAATATTCCATTTTTTTATAGAATACAATTAGGCACGAAGCCATGTCAAGCCGGACTTTTACAGTAAGTGACAATTACCATGGACTCCAGGAAGCCCTTGATGTTATTTTAGGAGACGAGGACTCGGATGCTGAATTCGACCTTGTAGCCCTTCCTCCAGAACCAAGTATCCTCACTGATGAAGAAGAAGGCGATGACGATAATATTATTACCAATGTTAAGCCAAGGGATATCCCAGGAAATGTCGAGATTTTTGTACACAGAGACGAAGAGCAATGGGAGAGTTCCGATGAAGAGCCTTTAGCTAATACATCCAAAAAGCGACGAACCGATCTTGAGCCGCGTTGGCGTAAATGCGAACCTATCTATAATAATACTACTTTTGATGAGAGAGATGATGAGAATAATGTACAACAGCGACGCGAAAATCTAGTTAGTGATCTCAAAAATCAAAGCTGTTGCAATTTTTGAAAGAATATTCGATCAAGAAGTTATGGATATGATCGTTCAATATTCTAAATTGTATGTGACGTAAAAAAATAAGCATGATTTTTTTGGCGCGTACGCGCCACTGGCACGGTACGCGGGGGGAGAACCAGCAAGTGTCCTCTCATACCTGTCAATGAGATGAAAAAGAAAAACCGTGTTGACTTTGATTCCCGGTTTGACACGGTCAATCAAATATTGTTTGTTCGCTGGCTGGACAACAGCGTTTGCACAATGGGATTTAATTGTGATAGTGTCTTTCCGTTAGGCAAAGTGAAGTGAAGCTCAGCTGAGAAGAAGAAAACTCACGTAAATATCCCGCAAGTATTTGTCAACTATAATGTTTCGACGTAGCATTGCTCGTCATTACTTGCGCTAGGATACTGATCGACATTCTCGCCCAACAGCCTCACTACTGCCAAGTTTGCAATATGATAGCTTTGGTCACTTTCCACAGAAGTTGACAAAACAACTGCGATGCACTGTTTGCCATAGTAAGGCTCGGTGGCAGTGCAAAAAATGCATAAAAACACTATGCATCGAGAAACCATGTTTCGAAAAATTTCATACGAATGTGCCCAGTGTCCCCATTTGAGCACGGTAATTTTTTTTTAACTAAATAAAAACAAAACTACTTTTTCTCTTGTTTTATTTTCGAACTCCTTATTTCTCCACCAAATAATAAAAGTTATTTCATTTTCCTGGGGCTACTTTAGCCTTGGGCGTAAATGGGTTAATGCACATTGAATTTCCGAGATTCCAGATTTTTGTTCCAGTTTCGATGATTTGAGCGAACATATGATGCAATTGTCCTTACCAGTTCCCTATTCACCCGTTCCACTTGGTTCGTCTGTGGGTGGTATCTGGGATTGTAAAAGACGTGAGGTACATTGTAGTTAACTATAAGATCTCGAAAATCTTTAGAAGTGAATTATGGTCCATTGTCGACATATTTAAGAGTACCATGAGTCAGATATATGCCTTTCTGAAATCCATTCCAGACACTTAACTATGGCCTTAGAAGTAATCGTTCTCAGAGAAAACAGAGTAACAAATTTGCTGAAGTAGTCACAATAAATATATATTGATTTCTTAAACAAGGAGGAAAAGACCCCCAAAATATCGATAGTAATTGCTTCAATCAGAACAGTGATCTGACGAGGCTTTCCCATAAGACCAGGGCGAGTAAGGTTGGAAGGTTTATAAGTTTTACAAATTTCGCACGACTCAACATACTCCTTTACATCCTGGAAAAGAGTGGGCCAGTAAAAGAGGTTAGCAATTTTAAGATAGGTTTTGGCTACGCCAAAATGTCCAGCAGTAAGATCGTCATGGTACTTCTTTAACCCTCTGCGACTGAGGTGGTAGTCTCTCAGACACCGCAAACCAAATACAACGTTGCCATTTCGCGATATGGCGTGATGTAGTTCAGTCCCGCTCAGTACCTTCCTAAAACGGTGAGAGCTAGTGAACAGTCAGGCGCGCGCGGCGACGCAGTGCACACGTGTGGCGGGACGAGCACCTGGTGTCGGATAGACGTAAGTACAGCAATAAGCGTTGATTCTGTCAGACGTCACCTCCCAAAAATGTTTATATTTTCATAGTGTATATCAGTCGTTAGCTCAGTAATAGTTGTAAATTTACCTGAAGTTTCTTAGACGTAACCACATAATTATAAACTTATATAAAATATCCACCTATTAAATGTGTATGTATGTAACAGATGGCGAATTCAAGTGGAGGGCAGGCTAGATCTACTAAACGAAGTTTTAAAGGAACACCCATAAATAATGATAAGCAAATAGAAGACTGGCTTGAACAGTTAGAAGAAGACGTGGAGTTTAGCGACGTCGATGATTCAGTCGAAGATCCTGATTTTGAAGTTGAAAATGTCCAGGGACCAGAAGAATCAAGAATTGAGAGTGAAAGTGAACCTGAAGAATGCGCAGAAGAAGAAACTTGTGAGAGAGAAGAAGAACAGAGTGAGAGTAATGATAATGAGCCGCTAAACTTGCTTGCTAACCGAATAAGAAACCAAACTAATTCAAATTTCACAGGCAAAAATGGATTCATGTGGTCAAAGTCCGAAGTTGGAAGAACCAGTAGAACACCCGCACATAACATAATACAGGTATCTCAACCATCTCAACCACTTATATTTCGGAGTTTTATGGATTTATGGTCTAAAATATTTGATCCAGATTTAGTGGCCATCTTAATCACTCACACAAATAACAAACTGCAGTCATACCGTACAAAGTTTCGAAATGTTGACAGACCAGAGCTCAAGGACACCAATGAAACCGAAATTCATGGTTTGCTTGGACTTCTATATTATACCTCAGTGTTTAAATGTAATGATGCAGATGTTAATTATTTATTCGCTAGTGACGGCACGGGGCACGAAATCTTTCGCTGCGTGATGTCAAAGTATAAGTTTTGCACTCTTATAAATTGTCTGCGATTTGATAATAGTGCCGATCGTCTGGAGCGCTTAAAGACTGATCCTTTAGCAGCAGTTTCTGAAGTGTTTGGAATATTTGTGTCCAATTCCCAAAAAAACTATACTCCTGGACCAAGCACCTGCATTGATGAAATGCTTATTCCTTTTAGAGGTCGATGCAAATTTAGAATGTATATGCCAAACAAGCCAGCCAAATACGGCATAAAGGTGTTGATTTTATGTGATGCAGAAACATTCTACTTTTATAACGCTTATATCTATTGCGGTAAGAATTCAGATGGCAAAGGTTTGACGGATTCAGAAAGAAAGCTTGGAGTTCCAACGCAATCGGTTTTAAGATTAGTAAAACCAATTGAAAACAGCAATAGAAACATCACAGCTGATAATTGGTTCAGCTCTATTCCACTCATGGAAATTTTACTAACAAAAAGCTGACCTACACGGGAACACTAAAAAAAATAAGCGTGAAATTCCGTCTGAATTCCAACCCAGCAAACAAAGAGAAGTGGGTAGCTCTGTTTATGGCTTCACCAAAGATTTTACATTGTTATCTTATGTCCCAAAAAAAACAAATCTGTAATTATGATTTCATCCTCTCACCACTCAGCAAGTACTGATGATGCAACCAAGAAACCCACCATGATTGTAGATTACAATCATGCTAAAGGTGGAGTCGATGAAATTGACAAAAAGTGTTCAGTATATTCTTGCAGCCGTAAGACGCGCCGCTGGCCTATGGTAATATTTTATAGGATCCTGGATCTCGCTGCTATCAATGCTTTTGTTTTGTATGAAAGTTGTCAAGGAGCTAAATTGAGGAGAGGAGACTTTTTACTATCTCTAGCAAGAGAATTAGTCTTACCTAGTTTGAAGCAGCGAGTCTACAATGATCGACTACCAAGAGAACTGCGACTGACCATTAAAAGAGTTTTGGGTAAAGACTTGCCTCTCAAGTCTATACCTGCACCTGCACCTGGACCTCCATCGAGAAAATTATGCAGCATTTGTCCTAGCAAATTGAAACGTCAGACAAGATTTGCCTGCTGTGCCTGTAAGAAGCCAATCTGTCTGCAATGTTCGGCCCAAATCTGCGAAGATTGCAAATTTGAGTAATAAAAAGTACCGTAACTTTGAGACTGATTTGTGCCTAAACGTATCATACGATCTCGTTGATTTTTTTAAGTAAAGTTTATAAGGTTAATGACTAATAGAAGAAATGTTAAGTTTTTGAAAGTTGATTTTATTAATTAAGAAAAAAATAATATTAAGATACCTACTTACCTTAAGACAAAAATTTTGATCTCAATAAAGACTCTCTATAACTATTAGAAATTTATTTTAATTTAACAATTTATTTTATTTTATTGCTTCTATATAAAACACATAAAGTAATTAAAGTATGAAAAAAATTATATCTGTTTAAACTTATAAGATATTTACATTTTAAAATGACGTCTGACAGACACCACCTCAGTCGAATGTATACAATAATTTCAGCTCAGTCGCAGAGAGTTAAGATATCCTTTCTATCCTCCCAAGGAACAACCAACTTCCATTCGAATTGAGCTGTCAGGCGATATTTGTTGTTAGAGAGACGGAAAAGTCTACCATTGTCTATTTTAAAATTTGGAAAAAGAGACGAATTATCCAAAACCTTTTTATAAAGATCAATATACCATGAATTCAGTAAAGTATCAGTATCAACAGCATCGACTCGAATACGAGACAAACGGTCGGGTATTACATGTTCTTTACCCTTTCTGTGTATTAACTCGACATCAACATAAGCACCGTATTGTTCTAAAGCATATATTACTGCCAGCAGTTCTCTTTCGGTCGCCGATTAATGAGATTCGACAGAAGAAATTGTACGACTACAGTATGCAATCGGATGATCACAGTAATCCATTCTCTGGCTCAACATTCCAAGCATCATTGCAAGCAGCACTCAAGTCTAAAGATGTAAGAAATTTTGCGTCTCGTAAGTTGTCTAAAATGTAATTTAGATAAGGTAAAGGATAAGCATCAGCCTTAGAAAAAGAATGTACTTTACGGCCGACCAAAAAACCCTAAAAGAGCCGTTAGGTTTTTCCACCATCACCACATTTAAATTCCACGCGGAATGAGACGGTTTTGCAGTGTAAAATATATGATTGGACGTAAGAAATGTCAGAATAAACAGTCTGTGTCAACCTACCTTGTCGTTTCACTTCATGGTGACAGCGGTGCGCATTAAAATTAAAATTATTTAGTTTAGACGAACAAAAGTATTTATTAATATTTGTATTGTGTGTATGGACGTGTAAAATTCATTTATTTGTGCAAAAATGGAACATGCGCGGCCGCCGAGTGAATTATCATTTGAAGGAGGTCCGGCAAGTCGTGCAGATTCATGGCGGCGGTGGTTAAAACAATTTCAAGTGTTTTTGAAAGCGTCTGGCGTAAATAAAGAGCCCGGTGACGTGCAAGCGAGTTTACTGATCAATTTAATAGGCCCGGAGGGATACGATATATATTCCACTTTTAAATTTAATGCTGAAAAAGATCGCGATGACATCAATATATTGATTGAAAAATTTAACTGTCACTTTGGAACAAAGCCCAACACGACCATGGTCCGTTTTAAATTTTTTACTCGCAATCAACAGGTCGGTGAAAATATAGATGAGTATGTCACGGCGTCAAAATTATTGAGTCAGTAATGTGAGTTTGAGCACTTGGAGGATAGGCTAGTACGCGACCGCATAGTATGCGGAATTACAGACTGCACCGTCCGGGACAGGTTATTGAGGACAGACGAGTTGACGTTGGATAAAGCGATTCGTATATGTCAGAGTAACGAAATATCTAACGAAGAAAATAAGCAAATCGCAGACATCTAGTTAAACTTCGAAATGATCTTTCTCCGGCAACATTTCGTTCAGAAATGATGATCGCGGACGATGAAGTCATGGTGAGGGACTGTGACAGTTCCTCCCAATTACAAGCAGGTTGCTCTGGTACGACGTACCAGGCTAGCTGCGCATAAAGCTAGGGATAGAATTAAAAGTCATTTAGCATTGTGAATACAGAAGATCCTAGATCATAAAAAAAATAATAAAAAAAATAAAATAAAAAAAATAAATAAAAAAATATATAATAAAAAAAAGAAGTATATATAATATATTACCGAATTGTTTTGGTTTGTTTGTAATACTGTTACATATATAGGAAAATGTAAACTTGGCATAAATAATTATATACATATACCAGGATGAATTTAATGTATTACATATATTATGATAAGCACCTATATACTATGCATGTTGTTTTAAGTCTTTATTAGTTCATATCATTTATTAGTTATGATCTTACTGAATTTGTTTGTATGTTACTTTCATTGTTTATGGGGAAGATGTAGTGTAAAATATATGATTGGACGTAAGAAATGTCAGAATAAACAGTCTGTGTCAACCTACCTTGTCGTTTCACTTCAGGTTTTACGATACCCAATTCTAACATATGGTCAAGTTCCTTTTCTGAAGCACTTTGCTTATATGGACTGAGACGATAATACCTTTATTTCAATGGAGGACTATCTCCAGTGTCTATTACATGTTCTATAAGGTATGTTTTGCCAAGACCAACCTTGTCGGTATCGATTTGATCGAAAAGAAGTTTGACAGACTCCAGCTGATTTCTTTGTTCGACAGATAGAGATTCAAAATCATTCAGGTCAGACTCAGAAGGGACTGTAGACACCGAGGATACATTTAAGTTTAATCCCAATATTATAGGAGAATTTATTTCAGGTTGAATGTTGAAAGTTTTAGAGGTTTAAAATGAGAAAAAATGGGTAAGCCAGCTTTGGCAAAAATTAAATGACTATCTTTGCCTAAAATTGAGCAGCTCGCTCCACAGTCGGGTAAGCCTTTAATTTTCAAATCTAAAATATCAAGTGGTATGTATATCCCTTTTGGTTATGTCCCTTTGGAGGATCAAAACACAGTGACTTTTTTTAATGCAAGGGTGTAATGTGTGTATTAAAGTATTTATTAGAAAGGCCACCTTTAATTAGTTTTTTGAAGTTTTTAAGCATTTTGGACATTCAGGTGTTCGAACACCTTTTTCTCCGCATTTAAAACAGAATATTTCTTTAGAATTCCAACAACTATTAACAGTATGATTTGACATTCTTAAGCTGTCTTACAGATGTTATGTCTTGCAGAGCCAGTTCCCTGCTGTACTCTGGACGAATATTACGGATCAGGATATCTAACTTCTCAGTCTCAGGTAGTTCCCAATTCAAACGCTCAATCATACCTAGCACTTTGGAAACAAAGAACACTATGGTTTCATTTTTGACTTGAGTTCTGGCACGATTTTCCTGGAGCAGCTTGTAATCTAAGTCGGGGATATTTTCCTTACTTCGTTTAGACCTATGATGTCAAAATCAATATTCTTGAGAGCATAAATTAATTCAATTAACCTTTCATTTGATGCTAATGATCTTACATTATATGTGCATATTTTAAGAGTTAGTTGCCTAATTTGTCTTCTTTTATTTAAGGGATGAGGGATGAGGTGGTCGATATTGATATAAACTAGTTTATAAATTTCACCATATCTAGTAGTCCTAAATACTTATTATACAGTTAAACCGCAAGAAGTTAATAAAGTCTTAGATGTAAATAGTTCAGAGTAGGAACTTTAGAATATAAGGAATGTGTTAAATTAGCATTTGCAATTACTTCACTGAGAGATAATACAGTGTTAAAGTTGATTATTATTATAAAATAAAAGGTTCACAATACGGTAAATGCACTGTATATCAACCACCATGTATGGTGATAGCCAATGAGAGTCCAGGTGTTTGTCAGTGTCGCGATGAATACATAACTGAATCAGCCGGGTATTGACCACTGACCTACACTCTTCCTACACAGTAGTACAATATGCCAGCATGGCTCAGTAGATATGCTTAGTATATCAAATATATGTTCCTACCCACATCAAAAAATTATAGTAAAAATAGTTCAAACCAGTAGTTTAAACATTGCCATTAAAGAAAATTGTAGTTTCTTTTATCATAATTAAAGAAGTTTAGTATTTTAAACCTATTCCTTAAATTTTAAAGTTTATACCCAATCCTGAAACCCTGTGAAAAGATTTCACAGTACCTATTAGTGATATTTGGAATTTAAGTTTTAATAAAAATAGATATAAAATAGACGATGGAGAAAATATGAGAAACTTACCACCTGAGGAATGAGAAATAACCACTATTAGGACATGAAACGAAGACTCGAACAATTTATACTGACAAACCAAATTAAATCTTACCGGATACGGTGAATATATTTTATATTAGAGTGATATGCCTTTTTATTGAAACACCCTTTTGATTAAATTAAAATGGTTCGGACTGACGCCTAAAAACAAATGAACAGAACACTATAAAGACAAGAAACACAAAACTATAAAAACAAGACACAAAACGGTGGTGGGACTAATAACAGGACACTGCCAACAAAATAAACATTTGTTTAACATAGGTATCACCGACTCACCTCTGTGTAGAGCATGTCTACAAGGGGAAGAAACACCAGCCCACATTCTGCTAGAATGCTGCGAGCTCGAACACCTGCGTAAAGAAAAACTAGGCCCCAGCAGGACGCTTCAGGAAATCATTCAGGACACCGGCAGCCTGCTTGACTACTGGGACGCCCTGGGGTGGACAGAGTAACGCTTTCAGCACAAGCTCACGCACAACGGGCATTTACTGCCTAAGTGCGGAAACCAGCCGTGCAAAGAAGAAGAAGACACTATAAAGACACGATTAGCGCTTAACGCAATCGGAAAATTATTAAGATTCAACTCACCCGACCAGATATTGATTCGCCACCTTAAATGTTTTCAAAAGATTCTTCATTTTCCAAAAGATGGCGACGTTAGACGCAGCAAATAATTTATCCCATCGCCTTCCGAACGCGTAAAAAATCAAGTCACCCTCCCATACCGCTTGTTTACATTAACCCGCGCGAAGTACTTGAGATTGAATGTTTACGTTACTCGCGTTACTGAGAACTTTTTGTTTAAGTTATAAGTGCTCGAGTTACATTTCTCGCTAGCCACTTATACACACGATGAGATGAAACATAAACAATCTCAAGTGGATGTTTATTTAATTTACAAGAGGTCTTTGTTTCGACCAACGTCGAGTTTACCCGCACGATAAAAAAAATATGATAAAAAATTCGTATAATAATACCTGCAATATGTCACTAGATTATTATTTTATTATCAAATACCTACATTATGTCACTTTCAAATAAAAATGTCATTATTCACAAATAGATTAAAATACTTTCAGTTGTCAGTTGTCACAAAATACCTTCTATAGTCTGTGCTTAAGAAACAGGTATAAATCATAATATGTAGCAATGTACTCTATGGCAAACAGCAATCTGCAATATACAGTGCTACAAACCGACACAATTTTAGCACCCCATCGAAGGAATTTTGAAATCAATATGGCCTGAATCGATAGGTCTACGTTCGGTCAGGATAGGTCCACTATCATTTTTGTTAGGTCGCCTGTGATTTTTTAATAAATATTTTTTTAAATTTAACTATTATTTTAAAAAATTTTAGCACCCCATTGAAACTGAAACTGATTAATCTTTATATTTCTACATTCTTTATCGTTAGGACAGTTTTGGTCTCTATACGTTTTGCTTTTATATAATCCATTTAGTTTTTTTATTAACAATTATAAATAATTGACATTGACAATGTCATAAGTCATTTGACATCTCATTTATGTTACCTTTTGAGCATTAGCTTCTTGTATTTTGGCTATACATTTTTATGTCATATTTAATATGTATTGTATAGTCTATATATAGTTATTTAATATTATTATTATTTTTGATTTGTTTTTAATTTATTGTTGTTGATTTTTGTGTTTTCTTTATTTATGTGTATCATTATTTTTTATGCCTTCATACTTTCTACTTTGTTTATATTCGTTTAACAACAATAAATTAAAAACAAATCAAAAATAATAATAATATTAAATAACTATATATAGACTATACAATACATATTAAATATGACATAAAAATGTATAGCCAAAATACAAGAAGCTAATGCTCAAAAGGTAACATAAATGAGATGTCAAATGACTTATGACATTGTCAATGTCAATTATTTATAATTGTTAATAAAAAAACTAAATGGATAATATAAAAGCAAAACGTATAGAGACCAAAACTGTCCTAACGATAAAGAATGTAGAAATATAAAGATTAATCAGTTTCAGTTTCAATGGGGTGCTAAAATTTTTTAAAATAATAGTTAAATTTAAAAAAATATTTATTAAAAAATCACAGGCGACCTAACAAAAATGATAGTGGACCTATCCTGACCGAACGTAGACCTATCGATTCAGGACATATTGATTTCAAAAATCCTTCGATGGGGTGCTAAAATTGTGTCGGTGTGCTACAAGGATCTTTTGGCGCGTGGCCGAAATCAGAACTAACACCGCCATCCGTCACTATTGACAGTCAGCTGGAGTGTTGACGTTGTTGTGAATATTTTGTGCTTTTATTTCATTAAAAATATCTCAAAATATGCCGAAAGTAATAAGAAGTGGTGATAGAGAGGTGGTGCTAAAAGTAAAGGATTATTTTATGAAAGAAAAGCTATCTAGCGCTCACTTGAAAGAGTGAAATATATATAAAATTTAATGTTTTATCTATTTATATTAAATAATTTATATATTAAATAATAAAATTTCATTTATTTTTAATTTTATTTTTTTCATTTCCTAAGTTTGAATTCAATTACGGATTATAAGAGATAGATTTTTAAAAACAATTCCCTAAAAGTAAGTAGATGTTGTTAGCTTGTAACCCTAATTTCACACCAACGCCCTCATGTCAATGTCATATAAGTGCCAAAAGATCCTTGTAGCACTATACTCTAATTATAAGATGGTGATTGGTGACCATAGAGTATATTGCTCTGGACTGGCTGTTGTCAACGTGCTTTTGTGGCTGCTTGATATTCGCCATTTTGGCGCTGTCCGCCGCTGTCGGACATAGCGAGACTTTGTGGTACTAAAACTAATGATGTCGATATAAAGATTTTTATTTTTTTATTTTCATTAATCAATAACCGTATCATCATAATTACTACTTATGTTATATTAACAACGAAAATGCAAAATTACTTTACAGTAAACAAACACTTCTCGCTGTCATTTGCAATATACGTCAAAATTAGTTCTCGGGACTCTCGCTAGTGGCGCTTCAAATGGACACAAAAAAATTGCTGTCAAACGCTTGGGACAGCCTGTCCAGTGGTATTATAGAGGTCAGTGTACATAGGTACAGTGCTACAAGGATCTTTTGGCACTTATATGACATTGACATGAGGGCGTTGGTGTGAAATTAGGGTTACAAGCTAACAACATCTACTTACTTTTAGGGAATTGTTTTTAAAAATCTATCTCTTATAATCCGTAATTGAGTTCAAACTTAGGAAATGAAAAAAATAAAATTAAAAATAAATGAAATTTTATTATTTAATATATAAATTATTAAATATAAATAAATAAAACATTAAATTTTATATATATTTAACTCTTTCAAGTGAGCGCTAGATTGCTTTTCTTTCATAAAATAATCCTTTACTTTTAGCACCACCTCTCTATCACCACTTCTTATTACTTTCGGCACATTTTGAGATATTTTTAATGAAATAAAAGCACAAAATATTCACAACAACGTTCAATAGTGTACAGTGCTACAAGGATCTTTTGGCGCATGGCCGAAATCAGAACTAACACCGCCAACTGTCACTATTGACAGACAGCTGGAGTGTTGACGTTGTTGTGAATATTTTGTGCTTTTATTTCATTAAAAATATCTCAAAATATGCCGAAAGTAACAAGAAGTGGTGATAGAGAGATGGTGCTAAAAGTAAAGGATTATTTTATGAAAGAAAAGCAATCTAGCGCTCACTTGAAGGAGTTAAATATATATAAAATTTAATGTTTTATTTATTTATATGAAATAATTTATATATTAAATAATAAAATTTCATTTATTTTTAATTTTATTTTTTTCATTTCCTAAGTTTGAATTCAATTACGGATTATAAGAGATAGATTTCCCTAAAAGTGAGTAGATGTTGTTAGCTTGTAACCCTAATTTCACACCAACGCCCTCATGTCAATGTCATATAAGTGCCAAAAGATCCTTGTAGCACTATATATAAATTGGTGACTGAAGGCCTCCCCCACAAATTACTATATAGTATATACTAGCTATCTCTATATGGAGGACCAACTCGTACACGAAAAAGTGGCAGTAAAAACGCGTCCAGTAAGAGTGGCGCTGCAGTAGCAGTCGATAAATTTTAAAGAAAGCGCCAAACGTAATTAGAAAATAATTACGCTTTCTCACTGCAGTATTTTGCTTATATTTACTAAAACATTTTTTAGACTACGTAAATAGTTAAGGTTTACTAACTACTTGAGTCATTAAAATTTTGAAATATTTGAACTCAGCTATAATCACTCCATTTATAACAGCTATGTTCATATTGAAACTATTCGAACGCCAGCGCTATTCTGGTGGGTAATGGAAACTTTATTTCCAGTATACAGCTGGACACGTTTTCAACTTTCCCCCCATATGATAATTACTACTTATCTCCTTTCTCTACCCTTTTCGGTTTTCCTTATCTCTACCCTTCATATGTAAGCGCTTACAAGCGCTGAAAACAAATGAGACAGTTTTCGGCCAGGACAAGTTTGCTAACTTTTTTCTGCCAAGCACAGCGAATGACTCAGTAAACGAGCTGCGCAATTTTAGCACCCCATCGAAGAATTTTTGAAATCAAAATGACCTGAATCGATAGGTCTACGTTCGGTCTGTATATGACCTGTGATTTTTTAATAAATAATTTTTAAAATTTTGCAAAAAAAAAATTATAACCCTGAAGTTAGCCGACATCCGACATTTTTAAAATTAAAAATTCCGTAACTTTATAAAAAAAAAAATTTTTTGGATTTAAAAAAAAAACTCGTGTTTATTTTTTTCAAAATTAAGACAATTATTGTTTTAGTTTAGTAAAATAATAATTATTTGCGTCATAATTCAAAAATAAAAATTTAAATAATTTATTTCTAGGTTCTAAAGTGATACTTGAATTATTTATAATTGTTAATAAAAAAATTAAATGGATAATATAAAAGCAAAAACTATAGAGACCAATACTGACCTAACGATAAAGAATGTAGAAATATAAAGATTAATCAATTTCCGTTTAAATAAGGTGTGCTAAGTTGCATTTTTTGAACAGCCAAAAATAGGGATTAGCTTCCATATTAATTACTTCTCTATGGGATTGGCTTACAATGGGAGGTTTCACGCTAAGCTCGGCTCAGATGGCGCTACCAGCGCATAATGTCGCTCGCTGACAGACACGTTTATTATTATAGAATAGTTTAGTTAAGTTTTGTAAAATCAAATATAAGATGGGAAAATACGGTGTTTTAACTATTTTTGAATTAAAAAATTTGACATACAAATAATTTGACACACACTACATACATACTTGACGTTGTTTACATTATGCGCTTGTAGTGCCACCAACGGCTAAAACTCGCAGTGAGACCTCGCATTTACAACTGAACGTTTGAGGCTTACTACTAGAGATGAAACGGATATCCGGCAACTATCCGGTATCCGGCCTATCCGGCCTTGTTTTCACTATCCGACCGGATACCGGATAGTAAGTCAGTATCCGGCCGGGCCGGATACCGGATAGTGCAATAAAAAAATCTCATTATTTTACACGTGGATAATCACAGCACACTAGGACTCCGTTTATTTTTGCAATCGCACGTCAAAAATGTTTGTTTTATTAATTAGCTAAGTACTCAAAATTAACAAGTGGCAAATTGTGATGTATGAATACTAAATTTTCCGTATTTGTTGGTAAAAGGCGACTCCGCTTGGCTTTATATACCAGACCAGCTTCTGAAAATAACCTTTTCCTGTAAATAACTGCCAGGTGCTGAAAGATAAATTCTAGCAAAACTTGACAAGTGCGGGTACTGATTTAAACTAATTGACCACCAAATGTATGTGTCGTGATTGCAATCGATTCGAGATGCCTTTAAAAAAGTCAATCTCGTTAGCAATTGGATTTTGTTTTCCTTGGTCGCGACAATCACTAATATTGTCCTTTGCCACTTCATTGAAACAGTTCCAAAAAGTGTCATGAGCGTCACGTGTGAAGTTGGATCGAGTTCGCCTTCATTCATTCGTTTAGTATTTGATAAAGACCGCGATGACCTGTTATTGTCAGAAGAAGATTTGTCATAAGAGTAATTTATATACTCTGTGATGATTTTCTGTCGGGCTTTTTCAGTCTCAAGAACTCCTAAATAGTCTTTAACTTGAATCTTGGGTCTAAAAAGGTAGCAATTAGGTTGTTGGGATTCTATGGAATCTTATTGGTATCCTAAGGATTTAGAACGACTTTCCAATTCAGTTATCAAAGAAGCTCTATTATACAATCGACCGGATAATCCAGCGGCCGTATATCCGGCGCTCCTGCCTGGTGGCTTGCCGGATATCCGGCGCTCCTGCCTGGTGGCTTGCCGGATATCCGGTATCCAGTCTTCGGCCAAACCACTATCCGTTTCATCTCTACTTACTACTCTATTATTAAACTTTTGTAAAATTAAAAAATAGCTTTGATAACAACGCTATACATGTAACATCACCTATTGGCATTTTTTTCAACTAGTCTTTCTTTTTTTCGTGATGAGACCCCATTCTAGTATAGAGAATAGGGTAAAGTAAAGTTAGCTTTTAAAAATATTTTGGCGCTTTCCTCGGATGTTTACCTATTTGCGATACCGCGCGCGGCGCTACTCTGATCCGATGCTTTTCGACAAAAACTTTACCAAACACACAGCAAAATAATAGCTCTTTATTAAATGCGTATTTAATCATATACGGCACTAATAATATTACTATTACATATAAGTTATACACTTTTTAAATGTTGTCTGTCTACAGTCTAACTGTAGTTCCCGCTAATCACTGAAACGGCTTGACAGTTTTTAACGAGACTTTTTCTGGCAGATAGCTTATGTTATTAGGAAATAGGAATAATCGTAAATATGGCGGTGGTGTGGGATACGCTTTTTATATATTTGTAAATAAATAAAACATATTTCTTTATTAAAGTCTTAAATATACACACATAAACTGCATACTTAAGTTAAAACATAATGAACACAGTTTCACTTCAAGTAAGCCTTATTTAATATGGTCGCACTTATGAGCGTTTTGTAACAATTTTATTAACTAGGCATGCAGAAATCTAACAATTACCTACATATAATTATTAAGGTACACCTTACATATTTTTGCTTATTTAATTCCATATAATTGACAATTGATAGTTGATTCCCAAAAGTTGAATGAAGTTGAACGTTTAAGATAAGTACTTATAATTCATCCTTCACTAATTTTAGTAACTCATCTTCTTCATCAGTCCATAAATCTGGATCCGAAGTCATTTGTCCTAATGCCTCCATCCGTCTCTCCATTGTCACTTTGTCCAAAATATGCTCCATCTTCATATGCATACAATCATTAAAAACAGACGCAAATTCACAAATTTCGAAAATACCTTCTACAATATCATTACATTCCGTTACAGCAGCTTTAAGCCTTGAAAGAACTTCACTATCTTCACCATATACAGCTCTATTCGCTTCCAATAGGTTTTCCTTTATAATTTTATTATTTTTTATTATTGAATTTCTTTTCAAAATACAAGCGACGAAGCATTTACCTTGTGACGTGGACTGTGGTATCCTTTTCAAAAAGTTTTCGACATCAACCATCGACGCTTTCACTTGTCGGGCACATTCTGTTAAATTTCTTCTGAAAGGTTCTACTTCATCGTTCATTTTGTTGATTTTTTCAATTTGTTCCTTTTTCGTGAGTGGTGTGAATGCTATAATAAGTATAAATAATGCAAAAAATATAAGCAATAATAAAATAAAGGTGAATTTTAATCGAAACATAGTGTATTGTTCCCCGTGCTCTTTGTTTACTCCTCTTATTTTTATACGGTATTTGCTCCAATAAACTTTATTGGTCGTTACTTGATATATATTCATGGCTAACAAGCAATTGTTAGTTATAATTTACAGTTGTTACGTATATTTTTAGTGCAATGAAAAAAATGACTTATTACCCGACTGCGGCGAAGTAGGGTATTAAAGTAAATATAATAATTCATCTTAAACTTCTACACAATTTTAGTAATGAAATTGGATAAACAAGTACGGTTTTATTATTGTAGAAGTTTTCAAATTCAAATTTCAATTTACTTTCAGAAACAAATTTTTGTATTGTTTAGGCCTATGTAGGACTTGAATAGTAAATTAAAGGTGGACTGTATAATAAACGTATATTAACTTTAATGTAATATGTACAAAGGTTGTCGTTAGGCCACTGCGCCGCAAGGAGAAGAAGTAGTTCGGCGTCGTGTTGCGCTCGCGGCCGGGCTGGGACCCCCCTCCCGCGCGAGGGGAAGTCGTCACGCGCTAAGAGAGTGGGAGGCGCGCCGACATACTCCCCGGGTTGAAGAGTCTTCAAGAATCTATTGGAAGAGGGCAGATACAGTTGAACGCACGACGCACGGTGCCTCTCTTCGTTTTAATCTCCGCTACTCGTGTCACTCCGTCAACGCCGGGATAGGTCTTTATGACCCGGCCCAGGGACCAGAGCAACGGTGGTGTATTTTTGTCCTTGATAAGGACCAGGGTCCCAGGCTTTATCTCCCCTCTGGAATTAAACCATTTTGATTTTATTTGTAATGATGAAGCGTACTCGTTGTGGAATCTTTTCCAAAAGTGCTGCCGGATGAACTGGATCCTCCTCCATCGATCCAGTCTCAATATTTTAGCGTCAGTCACCTGAGGGTAAGGTACAGACAGGAGTGGTCGTCCAATTAGAAAATGTGAGGGAGTAAGAGCCGAAAAATCTGTAGGGTCTGACGAAAGAGGAGTAAGAGGGCGCGAGTTTAAGACCGCCTCTATGTGAGTGAGGCAGGTGGCCATCTCCTCAAAAGTGAAATGAGTTAAATTAAAAAGTCTTTTTAAATGGTGTTTACATGATTTTACAGCTGCTTCAGCTAATGAATTAAAATGCGGGCTATACGCGGGTGTAAAATTAAATTCTATGCCCTCCTGAGCTATTGCAAATGCAACGTCCGATGACCGCAAGAACTTATGTAGATCGTTTGACGCGCCTACAAAATTCGTCCCGTTATCGGACGTGATGCTTCGAGGCTTGCCTCGACGCGCCACGAAACGATTTAAAGCTGCTAAGTACGCATCGGTGGTGAGGTCGGTGACGAGCTCCAAATGAACAGCTTTCACTGCTGAGCAAACAAAGATGCACATATATGACTTTATGAGCTTACTACCGCGACCTTTACGATCGGCGATCAATACTGGCCCAGCGTAGTCAACATAAGTGTTAAAAAAAGGAAACTCTAAATGTGTTCTAGCTTGTGGAAGTTGACCCATGACAGGCTGAACATTTTTAGCCTTGTGTCTGAAACATTTAAGACACTTGTTCACGACAACTCTAGATAAATTTCTACCTCCTAGGGGCCAATATGTCTGTCTTACATGTGACAAAAGCAATTGCGGACCTGCATGACAAAGTTTTAAATGTTGCATTTGAAATATAAGTTTGCTTAATATATGTTTGCTACAAATTATGATGGGATGTTTTACACTAAAATCGTAGGGAGAGTTATCGAGCCTCCCGCCCACGCGAATGAGGTTTTGTTCATCTATGAATGGAGTCAAAGAAAGCAATCTACTTTTGCGAGGCAATTTTTTGCCAGACTTTAAAAGATTATATTCTTCAGGAAACATTTCAAGTTGTGAATAATGTATAATAAAATTTAATGAATTTTGTAATTCTGTACTAGTTAGTGCGCCGCGCATTTTTATTTTATTTTTTAAATTGTGAATGAATCTCTGTACATAAGTGAATATAATTTGATTTTTTGTTAAATTAGAATGTTTTTGTAATAAATTATGAATTACTGATGAATGAAAGTTTATGTCTGAATTATGAATGAAATGCGATAATACTTCAGGCAAGTGTTTCTCTGTGTTTGGCATTTTAGGCCATGTATTTTCTGCATGAAATAAAAAAGTGGGTCCAGACCACCATAGAGGTGTGTCCCTAATTAAGTCGGCCCCAAGGCCACGGGAAACAAGATCCGCCGGGTTGTCCTTCGACGGTACGTAGCTCCAGGTATGACTAAGTGTGCTCTCTTGAATCTCATTGACTCTATTTCTGACAAAGGGTTTTAATTGATTAGAAGGAGTGGAGAGCCAACCTAATACTATTGTAGAGTCACACCAAAATCTACATCTATGAATTGGTATGGTAAGCGACTCTTGAACCTTAGTACACAGTCTTGCACCCAACAAAGCCCCACAAAGTTCGAGCCTTGGTATCGTGGTAGGTTTTATGGGCGCTACACGATTTTTAGAGACTAAAAGATGTACCCCTGTGGTACCAATACTATTACAGGAACGAATATATACACAAGCACCATACGCCTTTTCTGATGCATCTGTAAAGACGTGTATTTCGTGCATAATAGAGTCTACGTGCAAAACCCATCGAGGTATTTTTAAATAATTTAAAGAAGTAATTGTATTTTCAAATGTAGACCAAAGGTTTTTAATTTCGACCGCTATTTCGTCATCCCAGTCATATTTATCAAGCCAAAGCCTTTGCATTAGAGGTGAGTGATAAATAATGTCACAGTGAAAAAATCACCGTGATCTGCCTTCTTGGAATGTCACGGTGATTTATTTCAAAGTAACAACGTTCCAAAAAATAACAACGTTCCAAAGTCACAACGTTTTAAAAGCAGTCACTGTGACTGTCAATGTTACGTGTCACTTGTCAGTGACAGACGATAGTTCTTTAGAGCTGCGTTTATACATAATATGAAAAGTAACCTTATTTTTAAACCCATACAACTCAAAATCATATTTATTTTTGGAACATAGGATTATAAATGATATAACATTAAAAACCATATTTCTATCGACATAAGACTCAATATCAAAAGGATTCGTTTCATATTAAGCGGCTAAATTAGATTCTACTTGTTTAAGTAGTATTTCTGAGGAATTGAAAACGTAGCGATTTTATTCGTGTTTTTTTATAACACAACGAACCGGCAAGTGTGACTTTTTTTTAATTACTACGCTAAGTGCTACCTACGCTTTCTGTTATTGACATATTCGACATCTTACATGATACAATACATAATATTTATTTATTTAATTTACGCGCACGATCAGACATTAAATATTATTTTTATATTTATCTTATGAGTCTTAGTTAACTCATAAACTTTAACTTATATTATTAATAACTAGCAAGCAAAAAGCTTTTGACTCACGACTCACCCTTGCTTCGCTCGGGATCGTCCCTAGATGTAGCGCGAGCGAAGCCGTGGGTTTCACTGGTTAAAATAAATTAAAAATCTAAAATAAAATTAACCTAAGTTACTCCTTACAACATTAGCTATCTGCGAGTGATATTTTCAAAATTGGTCCTGCCGTTTCAGAGATTAGCCGGAACAAACAGACAGACAGGCAGACAAAAATAAAAATAAAATATTTTTGATATTAGTATCGTATATACTTTCATATGCATTTTTAGTGAATAGCTGTTAATTTGAAATTAACAGACAATTCAATTTTATTTATGTGTACTTATAGATGTAAGTACAATATATACTTTCATATGTGTTTAAACGTGCGCTCAATTTAAAAAAAATATCACATCTCTAGTAACAATTAATGTAACTAACATAAACTAAGACGACAGTCACGGTAATAACAACATAACGTTTTTCCAGCTCTCTTAAGTTGGCGGCGGAAAATGAATTTTTTAAATTTTTTTTTGCTAATTCGTTTGTTCGTCGTTAGTTCGTGATAGTCCAATCAAATTTATTGTTTGTTCGTTGTTCGTTTTTTTATAAATAATTTCCAAAAATTTAATTTGAACCTAGCGCCGACAATTATAGGAACTAAGGTTATTTTTTCAATCAATCTAAGCTAGTTATCGTTTGTCCGATCAAAAAAAATGTTTGTTCGATTTTATTTATGCTGATAATTATTTTTTTTTTAATATCATTACACCCACCTTGGGTATGTTCAAATAAATACTACTGCGCATGCGTGAACTCTCGACTGCTGCGCGAATGAAAATTTATTTATTTTTTAAGAACTCAATATTAAGAGAAAACAAATTTTTTTAATCGAGATAAATCTCCATTATTATAGCAATTTGTTAGAAGTATAAATCAAAAATTATCTATGACATTAGTCGAGTTAAGCAGGAAGATGGGGTTGGAATACCATACTCGATTTCCTTTTGTATATAGGAGTTTTATAATTCTTAGTTTTAAAATATATAATAATTTTGTGAGTATGCTCTTGTGATAATATGATACTCCATATCTTTTGGCAACTAGAAAAATAAAGCAACTGTGTTTATTGTAATACTAGCGGAACTCGCGGCTTCGCTCGCGCTAAATCTAGGAATGAACCCAAGCGAAGCGAGGGTGAGTCGCTAGTACAAAATATTTAACAGGGGCTACAGCACTGACCTCTATAATACCATTGGACTGGCTGTTGTCAACGTGCTTTTGTGGCTGCTTGATATTCGCCATTTTGGCGCTGTCCGCCGCTGTCGGACGTAGCGAGAGTTCGTGGTACTAAAACTAATGATGTCGATATAAAGATTTTTATTTTTTTATTTTTATTAATCAATAACCGTATCATCATAATTACTACTTATGTTATATTAACAACGAAAATGCAAAATTACTTTACAGTAAACAAACACTTCTCGCTGTCATTTGCAATATACGTCAAAATTAGTTCTCGACCCTCTCGCTAGTGGCGCTTCAAATGGACACAAAAAAATTGCTGTCAAACGCTTAGAACAGCCAGTCCAGTGGTAATATAGAGGCTCAGTGGGCTGCAGTGTATAATTAAACACATTTTATTTATTTAAAATTTAATTATATAAAATGTTACAGCGTATACTCATTATGCCTCAGATTGTATTCATAATAATAATATAACAAAACTTGGTTATGCTTTAACCCTTCTTTATCCACCAAAAATATTATATAAATATTCAAATAATAATAAGTATTGTGTATCAGTGGCGAAGAATGAAATTTTAGCAGAGGCCTACAGTTTAACCTACAGTTTTATAAAACAATTCACAAAAATAAAGAACGTAATCGTGATAATTTTTCCTTTTCATATTAAGCCAATTATCGTTATTTTTTAAATATACCTATATAATATATAAAATATTATAGCAAAATACAATTAACACTTACTCAAATTGAATAATAAAAATATTATTATTTTTAACAGTATATTTTACAAACGAAGTACGTTTTAAGGATTTTTTATATATAAAATACCGCCATCTGCTAACATCTGTTTGAACGACTTCATCTTACTGAAGAGATTGATTTATTATTTATTTATCAAGTGAACTACTAAATTAAACGTAAAATATGTAGATAGGGGGGTTTATTTATTATATTTCAAATTACGCTTTAAAAATAACTTAAGCATAATTTCACTTGAAACACAAATTAAGGAATAATAAACATGAAAAACAAACTGATTTAATCCATTATTACTTATTACATAAAATGTATTAAGTTAAATTCTAAATATTTTTATTAAAATATGTGACCTGCACTTTATTAGTAGTTATTTTAGTTTATTAAAAATTACGTAAAATGTAAGAAATGTAACCTTCTGGCAACACAGGTGTCATCCGATGTCAGTGACGTTTCGCTTGAGTGGCCAATATGGCGACTGCGATTTGTCTGTTATCACCATTAGAATTAAACGAAATACTCGACAATCCGAATTTTGCGGATATATGTTGTCGACTCGAAATGTTTATTTTTTCATGTTTTATTATTCAGCTAAGGTTTCGATCGAGTCTACCGTACCCCTTCACGGAATTATTAATATAGAAATATAGAAATATGACACTAAAACCAGATTTTAAATCAGAATACTAAAACACCTGAACTCAAATATCATCCTACTTATATAATATTATAAACGCGAAAGTTTGTTACTCTTTCACGTAAAAACTACTGAATGGATTTTAATGAAACTTTACAGTAATATTGCTTATACATCAGAATAATACATAGGATACAATTTATAAAGATATTGTGCGAATTGTCCAAAATATGATGATAAATGTCAAGTAAGTAGGACAAATTAGGATTACCTCTCGTCGCAAGGTGTATTAACTTTTGCCGTATTTGTTTATTGTTTGGAACGTCCCAGCCATATTGACTAAAAATCTGACGAATATTTTCTTCTACACAGAAAACATTTTATATCATTATCACTCATATTATCAAAATAATAATAAATATAACTAACCAAATTGTATTTATAAAAGCAACATTTTATTGCAAGCAAGCTGGAGCTCGGCTTGCGTAAATTGTCAGATTATATATTTTTTGTAATTGTGGTATCATCACCCTTACAATATAAAAAAAAACTGCGCACGAGTAAGTCAAGGTATCTTTTTTTTACAAGCACAAGTTCACTAATATTTACGAATAGTAAACAATATTAATCAAAATATTCAATTCAGATCCGCCATCTTAGATTTGAAAATGGACCTCATTTTCGCAATCAGCACCCCGAGAAACCTCGAAAATGACACCCTTGTCATTATTGTAAAAAACCGGATGTCCGCCATCTTGGATTTGTAAATGGACCTCTTTTTCGCAATCAGCACCCCGAGAAACCCCGAAAATGACACCCATGTCATTATTGAAAAAAAACCGGATGTCCGCCATCTTGGATTTGAAAATGGACCTCATTTTCGCAATCAGCACCCCGAGAAAACTCGAAAATGACACCCATGTCATTGTTGAAAAAAAAACTAGTGTTGACTATAGCTAACTTCAACATGTAGATTTTCGTGTGACGGTGCTGCGCGCGCATCATAAAAATTCCCTCTCATCATTTTTTCATAACGCGCTTTTGAATTTTATATCATTTGATAAGATAGACACCGACGTTGTGTCGACCGTCATTGAAGGTCGTTTTTTTTAATTTATGTTAACTCATCGAATACATTGATTCGCAAATTGTTTTCTTGATCGTTGAACTTCGAAATTACTAGAAAAAATAGGTCGACAACATTTATTTAGCCGGAACACATTGTCGACCGAACGTTTATATTAAAAAAACAATATTTATATATTTTATGATCTACTTACACAATTGTTTATTGCATATATATGCACGATTTTAGTTTTAAATTAATCATAAAACTTAGGGAGATACGATTAAAAAAAGTTTACTTTAAAAACTGTTTCATAAAACAATATGTCGACACTTAACAATAAAACATAATATGATATTAATCCTTACCTATATAAATAAGTTACTCATCACAAGTATTTAATTTTGAACAAAATTGCTCTTGGCATCATTTGATTTCTATTATAAATGTATATCTTACGAGATCGAAATTATTATTTTGTTGCGAAGTTGAGTTAACAACTATGATATAGTTAACTTCGCAACAAAATAATGATTTAAATAAATGTAAATTGCGTGCAAGACATCGGTAGCTCTGTGAGATACCGCTTAAAACTCGAAAAAAAAATTTGGTTTCCAGCCTTAGAACGCGGACGTAGTAAATAATAAGTCAATGTTAAAGTCAATAATACTTTAAAGTTCTAAGTAGGTACCCAAAGATTAGTAATTTTATTTTAAAAAAGCGTTTAAACAAATAGCGCTTTTATGTACGCGCTTAAAAAAATAAGTATAACGTTTAAACGTGTAGTCAATTTAAAAGCGCTTATCACTTCTCTAGTAACAAATGTAACAAATAGCAAAAAGTTAATGTAGTGACCGAATATCACTGTTACTAAAGGAACAGCTGTCACATCGGAACCGAAGTGACAAAGTCACGGTGATTTTTCACGGTGACTTTTATGGAACTGGAACGACAGTCACAGTGACTACAAAATAACATTGCATGATAATTTTCGCTTCGACAACACATGGACCTACGAGACCTAATGGGTCAAAGATCTGACTTATAATGGAGAGGATATGACGTTTGGTTATTGTAGTAGCAGGCGTGATGTTAATAGAGTAGGTAAGCGAATCTGAATTACATACCCAATTAAGTCCTAAGGTTTTAGACTGACCAAAATTTTGACTTTCCTCTGTAAGCTGTAAAATATTATCGGTATCATTGCATTGTGTAATTTGCTTAAAAATATCTGGATGATTAGATCGCCATTTACGCAAGTTAAATTTAGCAAGAGATAGAACTGATTGTACCTTTTTTGTAATTTCGACGGTCTCGGCTATGGTATTTCCTCCACTCAAATAGTCGTCTACGTAAAAATCTCGTCTAATAGCGGATTGAACGCGATTATCTTCTACATTATCAGCTAAAGTTACTAAGCACTTAGTGGCTAAATAGGGAGCCGATGCGGTACCATAGGTGACCGTATTTAGAGTGTAGGTCTTTAGAGGTTCTGATGAATCATAACGAAATATAATATTTTGAAGAGTTCGTTGATTTTGATTAAGTTCTATGGCTCTATACATTTTTTCTATGTCACCTGAGACCACAAATTTATGCTGACGAAAACGTGTTAATATGCTAAACAGATCGTCTTGAACTACGGGACCGACCATCTGAATGTCGTTGAAAGACACCCCCGTACTAGTAGGGGCTGATGCGTCGAATACTACGCGTAGCTGTGTAGTAGTGCTAGAGTTACGAATGACTCCATGATGTGGAATATAATGTTGAACTATTGAGTCTTCAGACGAGGAAATATGATCAGAAGACGGATTTAGTGACATATGTCCTAGACGTTCATATTCATGCATGAACTCGTTATATTTAATTTTAAATGAAGGATCACGTCTAAATCGTCGCTCTAGAGATAAAAAACGTTTTTTCGCGTTTTGATATGAAAGACCTAGAGTGCTTAGATCCCCCTTTAAAGGTATGGTTACGACGAATCCACCATCATTGTTACGGATGGTTGTTTGATCAAAAATTTGTTCACACATTCTTTCTTCAAGAGAATGCGAATGTTTAAATGAGACATTGTCAAGCTCCCAAAATTGCGTTAAGTCGGGAGTGACGCTAGTATGGTGGCAGAAATGAGAAAAAGAAGAATTTTGGTTTAAAACACTGCCTGAAACCAGCCATCCAGCCATCACGTTCACCATAGCTGTGGACAGTAAGACATGCACAGAAGTAGCAAGCTGCATAGACGTAGCTGATAGCATAACATTTGATGCAGAAGGCGGAGCAGAAAGCCATGGCTTAGAAGTTGATTTTGGTTCATCACTTTCTAAGTGTAATAAAGTATTATGTTTTATTTTACAATATTTACAATGAGTAAGTTTGCATTGCTTAGCAGAATGTCCAAAGCGTAAGCAGTTAAGACAAACGTTAAAATCATTAGCCTTTTTAATGCGGTTTTCTATAGATAAGTTTCTGAAAGATTCACATTTATATAATGAATGAACTTGGGAGCAAAGAGGACACTTATTAAAATTATTATTTTTTTTTTTTGATTTTTTATTAATTTGTGTGTTTGAGTTTACGTGATTTTTCTCTAATAGATTAATGTTACAAGCACTAGAAATATTACTAGAGTTAGTATCAGACTCAACAGATCCTAACCAATCTGCTTTCCTACTTAAAAATGAACAAAATTGTTTTAAATTAGGATCATCCTTAATTGTAAGACTCCTATGTTCTTCCCAGTCCCGGCTAGTAGTGAAGTCCAATTTTTTAACTAATATATGTAAAAGCAATGTATCCCAGAATTGAACAGGTTGCTTAAGTTTTGTTAAGGCTCGTATATTTTTATTTATAATATCTACTAAATTTCTGATAGGAATACTTGATTGTTTTAATATTGGCTCGATATCAAAAAATGCTTGAATATGATTGCTTATAAGAATACGATTATTGTTATATCTCTCATATAACAAGTCCCATGCAATAGTATAATGATCACCCTTAAAATCAATATTTTCAATTATTAAAGCTGCATTTCCGTGCAATGAAGCACGCAAATAATGAAATTTAGTGATGTCATTAATGCTTGCGTTGTCGTGAACTAGTGACGTAAATGTTTCTCTAAATTCGAGCCAGCATTGATAGTTACCATCGAAATGAGGCAAGTCTATTTTGGGCAAACGAACAAGATTGGAACTATGTGCACCTGAGTCAGCATCTTTGAAGCCCGCCTCAGAACCAGCACCGTTGCACGAAACACCGAGCAGGTCGCGTGTGAGTGCCACCAGATTGAAGAACTGGCGGTCAAAGTCCTCGCGCTCAGCTAACGCGGACACGTCATCATCAGTGAGAACCTCGATTTGAGTCTGTAAATCGTCAAAAGCATTATAAAGGGTTTCGAATTTAATCAAACGTTCTTGTAAGTCAGAACGTTGCAATGCAGAAATCTCTGGGCTACTTTTAATTAAATTTAAATAATTACTAAAAACAGTGACTTTTGATTTTATTGAACTACGTTTTTTAATTAATGTTTTAAAATTATCTGCCATTTTAAATGTAATATAAATTCACTGCAAACGCTAATGACTTGCATATAGTTGAAACAAAGAAACGTATGCGTGAACAAAAGGCCCGTCGATAAGCAATGTCTCGGTCAAGGTCAACATGGACACAGCTGTGTAATGTATTACGAAGTTGTTATAGCAATAGTAGTTAGAATTAAAAGAATTAAAGCGATGGTATATGAAATATAATAATATGATAATAGCCCCGTATCGGGGGTTATTGTAACTATCATTCTTAATTTCTAAACTTAAAGAGATATGATGCTTGGAATCACTGATTATGATAAAAAAGGCATTGAAGAAAATGATTTGAGCACTTTATCTATGTAGGAAAGCTAGTTTCTGTTAAAAATACTTTTTTTGGTCAAAGAGGGGTTATTGTAGCTTTTTCTTTAAATTTAGTGTTGGGATTATGCCTGATAAGTATTGTATGTCGATTGTCGATAAATTCTATACATATAATCAAACTGTAATTTAAAAAATCTGTACATGAAAGATTTTTAAGAACATGACTAACGTAATGTGTATTGAATGAATAAAACCCCAAAACAACAATTATTATAATTTTTGTCTGTTTATGTGTTATCGTTTACCCTAAAAAGTACTGGACTGATTTTAATCAAATTTTGTGTAGTGATAACTTATTACTCGTGATGACTTGGGATTCTTTATATTGCAGAAAATGTTTAATTTTCACTGGAAAACAAAATAATTGATCTAGTCCTGGAAAGCTAGCGGTGGCTAAATCTTAAGATATACGAATCGAATCGCGCGTCCATGCGTTTACACAAAAAGTACTGAACCAATTTTAACTAAACTTTGTGCAGTAATAGAGTCTTACTAGGGACCGTATTTAGGATATCCTTTACTACAGAAATGAAACAAAAAAAAATACTATCACAGGAATGCACAGTAACTGGTTCTATAGAGTAGTTCGTTTCAGCCCAAATACGTCCACTGCTGGACATAGGACTTCCACAAAGATTTTCACAACAACTGATCATGTAACATCCGCATTCCGCACCCAGTGAGCTCCCACTACTTTAACCAGGACTATACCAGTGACTTAGGTTCTTCTTCGTATCTGAAGTGTTTTTCTGGCATGGTGTAATTGCACTGTAAAATGGTAGGGAGTTGAATTCGATGCAAAAAGAGAACATAAGATCTGCTTTCTCCTTTCCAGAATGTGCCCGTGTTATATCCTGGTTGCGCAAAGTTGGTAGAGATGATCGACAGAAATTTCCTTCCTCGGTTTTAGCGAGAGTTCAAAAAGCTCGTGATCCAGATGGCAAGCTTAGAAGTTTCTCGCCTATATGTTTGTCTCTTGACCTGACCTTTAACGTTTTGCCGGATCTAGACGCAGCATTAAATTTCTTTTTGAGATAGACTACGTTAGGATCCTTGGCTGCGCGGCCAACAATCCAAGCCTCATAGGATTCCTGCTTTTCGCAAAAGGCACTAACTAGCACTGGATGCAACAAAGTAGCGTTCGCGATCGCCAACCCGCATGCCAAGCGTGGCGATTATGGCAAATCCCCCCCAAAATGACTAACAAACAATACCGGCCCCCAGTACCCGGCAGCCTTACTATTCCTGGTCATGGTAGCGGCCTAGATAACGGTAGGGTACGAAGAATCTCCGGGTGCGGTCGGGCTACCATAAACGACGACTGACCTGGCAACACTAAGCACGCGCACACTGCGAACCGATGGATAAATTTCTAAATTGTAAATTTGTTTTTGAAAATTGAGTAGGATACGATGGGATATTATGTGATAATCGGAGGTTCGAAGAAAGGGAAAGAACTCGATAGCACTCAAATCTGGTAACCTGCTTTATTTCCGGGAGGACGACCAACAGTCCCAAGGTGGTGTCGGGTTTACCGCCCACCAGTCTCACTTGAACAATGTGGTAAATATCTGGAGCGTGCCGACCAGGGTGTCGTACCTTGTTCTGCGAATAACAAAACGTTATTCCTTAAAACTAATTCAAGTGTACGCACCGATCTCGATATATCCTGATAAGGAGGTGGAGTCTATGTATGAGGACATTAGTAGAGCCATGTATAGCTCTAAAAGCCACCTTACCGTTGTCTTGGGAGACTTCAATGCGAAACTAGGCAAGCGAGAAGGCGATGAGCTGACAGTGTGTCAATTTGGATTTGGTTGTCGAAACCATCGGGGACATCTACTTGCGCGTTTTATGGAGAAGGAGGGACTCTGAATAATGAACTCCTTTTTCAAAAAATGAAACCACAGAAAGTGGACTTAGATGAGCCTGATGATGATGAGATAGACTTCAGAGAGAAAAAGCAAATATTCAATGATGTCTCTGTGATCAGTGCGTTTAAAACCGGAAGCGATCACCAGCTTGTGAGGGGCGAATTGAATATCAGTGAAAGGCTCCACAATAAATCCAAAACCCCGAGAGCTTTCAGTTAGAACTCCAAAACCGTTTCGATTTCGATTGCCTAGATAGCGATGTGAACTCCTATAATGATGGGTTTGTCAATTGCGTCTAAATACATGATGCTCTTCTTAAAATAGACCCAAAAAGATCTCTGATCCTACCCTCGAGCTCATGAAGGAAAGGAGAGAGATGGTTTTGCAGTCGTCGGATGACGCGTCTAAATACCGGCAACTTAATAAACAGATTTCGAAGTCGATTCGATGCTCTTTTTGAAGTAGACACAGACGTAGACATTCAATGTCCAATAAGCGCTGCGTACGTGGACTAACCCGGCTATACGTTGGAATATAATTTCAACTCATGGGCCGGAGTCTATTTGTAGGTGCGAAACCTCTGATTCCAGCGTCTCCGCCATCTTAAAGACCCCATATTCTCTACGATTTGGGTAATCGTAGTTACAGGAATCGAAAAGATCCTGCATTCCTGTGTCTACCAATTGCACACAGGTGACCAGGAGACAACTCGATTGCTTGAACATCTCAGTGAGGAAAGCTGATATGGCTATACAACGGTGCCCCACTGCGCAGCGTGTCTTTCTGGGGGACTTTAACGCACATCATGAAGATTGGCTGTTCCCATACCAGAAGACGGACCATGAGAAGCGTGGAAGTATGCGGTGTCACTTGGACTCTCCCAGTTGATTGAGCAAGCAACAAAGGTAGTCGATGTAGACGGCCACACAGCTAATTGTCTGGACTTTCTGCTGACAACTGATCCAGACAGATATAACATCCAGGTTTCATCCCCATTGGGTAGCTCTGACAACTGTCTGGTGTAAACTGTATGTCTTTTTATCCACCATTTAACGACTCTATTGGTGTTAGACGAGTATGGTCACACAAGTCAGCAGATTGGGATGAGATGCGACTCTTTTTTGCATCCTTTCCTCGGCGGCAGGTCTGCTTCTTTTCTCCCGATCCGTCTAAATGTGCAGTTGTTATAACTGATGTGGTACAAGTGATGGAATACTTTATCCCATGCACCGATGTATCCGTTGGTGGCAAAGCTCGCCCATGGTTTAATTCCGAATGCACCTTTGCTGAAAAGCATAAGCTTACCTTGCCTGGGTTGACGCTCAAGACCGCAAAGCTCCGGATGTGAGATTCAAGAAGAGAGCCTTTAACTTAGCCACCAAGTCCTACAAAAACACATTAAAGAAGGCTCGTCTTGACCGAATTACACATAATGACGCAAAGCTCTCTGCCCAACCATCTAGCAGCAGAGCTTTTTGGTCCCTTGCCAAAGCGGTCGAGAGTCGAGACGAACATCTGACAACCCTCATAGCCACCGCTGGTAAAACTTGACGGATCCCTGGCTCATGCGGTAAAGTGCTTGCTTCTCTTTTTGCCCAAAATTCATATTTGTCTGGCAATGCTACTCCACCACATCTATCTCACTGCGTATTCTCAATCTCCATCCAACTGATGATGAGGTAAAGAGAGTATTGTGTCGTCTAGATGTGAATAAAGCCAGTGGTCCTGATGGTATACCAGCGATAGTGCTTAAAACATGTGCTCCCAAGTTGTCTCCGATACTGACACGTCTATACCGCATTTCTCTTAAGACTGGTATAGTATCAAAATCCTGGAAGCTTGCCAACGTGCAACCAGTGCCCAAGTAAGGTAGCCGTGCCGACCCTGCCAATTATCGTCCGATCTCAATCACCTCCATACTCTGAAAGATTATGGGGCGTTATTGAACACTCGTCTTATGGCATACCTAGAACAGAACGATCTCCTCAGTGATCGACAATATGGGTTTCGTCGGAATCGGTCGACTGGGGACCTTCTAGTGTATGCCAATCACACTTTTGGCGACGCTTTTGAGCGAGGCGGGGAGGCGATTGCCGTTTATCTTGATGTCTCAAAGGCCTAAGACAGGGTCTGGCACGCTAGCCTTATAAGCAAGCTTTCAGCCTATAACATATCTCCTGACCTGATTGGCTGGATTAAAGTTTTCCTGAGCGATCACTCATAGTTGTGGTTGAGGGTTGTTCATCACAACTCTTAAAGACCAACTTTGGAGTTCCTCAGGTACCTGTTCTCTCTGCCACTTTGTTCCATTTGCATATTACCGATCTGCTTATACCCGTTATCTATGGGTACGCAGACGACAGCACTGTTGAAGAGAGACACCTACCGAATCCTCGGGCCACTAGAGATCAAATTCAGTCCGAAAGAGAGGCCATGGTAAAGCGGTTTAATGTCACACTCAGGGCAGTCTCCACTTGGGGCAATGCCAATCTTGTAAGTTTCAACGCCACCAAAACATAGGCGTGCCTGTTCACCACAAAAAGGAGTCCTTTAACCTTGACTCCTACTTTCCGACATATGCCTCTGGAATACACTGACCGTCTGCAGGTACTAGGGATGGACATTACCCCCAACATGAACTACGAGCGGTTCATCGAGTCTAAGGCTAATGTAGCAGCGAGGAAAGTTGGCATCCTCGCAAAGGTCTGTCAGTTTTTCACACCGGGACAGCTTATTAATTTATATAAAGCTCAAGTACGGTCTTGCGTGTATTTCATGTAGTCACTGTAGTCACATTTAAGCTGGTGCTGCGGAATGGCATCTGTCGGCCTTGGACTCGATTGAGACGCGTGCGCAGAGGCTTACTGGTAACCCTACGCTGGTAAAAGCCAACTTACAAAGCCTCGATAACCGACGTAGGGTTGCCAGCCCTTGCTTGCTTGCTTGTGTACTCTATAGGTTGCAAGCGTACTCTATAGGTTGCATTTCGGTGAGTGTGCGCAGGAACTACACGACCTAATTCCCCTATCCCTTTCTATTATCCGGCGACCCGATCCGCTAGTCTCCATCGTTATGTCGTAGACATTCCATCCGTCCGGACGAAGCGATTCGCTACGTCATTTATTATACGTGCGGCTAAGGATCGGAACAACCTGCCTGCGTCAGTGTTTCCGTCCGATTAATACATTATGTGCCTTCAAGGCTAGAGTGAATAGGTGGCTACTGAATTATGGACGCTATAGAGCGAAACAAAGGCTCCAAAATTTTTAACGAGCGATCTGTCTATTGGATAAAGCCGGCTCGTAACGACAGTAACATCGTTTCATCTAATCCTGAGCTTATGGGCGAGATCGAAAGATTTTATGGACAGCAATTTGCATCAACGCGACAACCCATCAGTCTGGACCGGACTTACCTGACACTATACCGAAGAAATCTCGGACGTTAGCCTGAGCGAGATTAGGATGGCTCTCACACAGCTCAAAAACAACAAAGCAGCGGGTGCAGATGGAATTATGACAGAGTTTCTGAAGGCGAGTGGAAAACCGATCCTTGAGGCCATTCAGAAGCTATTTAATTCTGTCATATTCCAAAGTACGGCCCCACGAGCATGGAGCAGAAGCGCTATGGTACTGTACTTTACAAAACGCGATTATACCTTGCTAAAGAACTTCCCATAGTGCTTCTTAGCCATGTCTACAAGCTGTTTTCGAGAGTCATCACGAACCGTCTAGATAGCAGGCTTACGACTTCCAGCCTCCCGAAAAGGCTGGCTTCCGTAAAGGCTTCAGTACCGTAGACCACACACATACGCTGCGGTATTATACAAAAGACCGAGGGATGTAACTTGCCACTTTGCTTGGCGTTTGTGGACTACAAGAAAGCCTTCGATTTGATAGAGACCTGGGCTGTGCGGCAGTCTCTCCAACGGTGGCAGATGGACCACTGGTATATCGAAGTGTTGAAGTGTCTATTTGAAAACGCCCTTATTTCAGTCCGACTTCAGGATCGGAACTCTAGAACCATCCAATTGCAGCAAGGAGTACATTAGGGCGATGTCATCTCGCCGAAATTGTTTACGGCTGCATTGGAAGATGTCTTCAAGGTCCTGGACTGAAACAGACTCGGCATCAATATCAACGCCGAGTACATCACTCACTTCCGATTTGCCGACGATATATAGCTGGTCATGGCTGAGACCGTGGAGGACCTCAGTATTATGCTAAATGACCTCAATAAAGTCCCCGAGCGAGTTGGTCTCAAATAAACATTTTAAAAACGAAAATTATGTCGAATGTCCATGTTTCAACCACTCCAGTTTCTATCAGTGACTCTATGTTGCTTGAAGTTGTTGATGAGGTATGGTAATAGGGTTGTATGTATACCTTGGACAAACTGTCCAAGTAGGTTTGATCAGTGTGTGTTGCCAGTGATGACATACGGCACAGAAACGTGGCCGCTCACGATGGGCCTCATAAGAAAGCTCAAGGCCACACAGAGAGCAATGGAGAGGGCTATGCTCGGAGTTTCCCTGCGTAATCGTATTAGAAACAAGGAGATACGCAGAAAAACCAATGTCACCGACATAGCCCACCGAATATCCAAGCTCAAGTGGCAATGGGCGGGGCACATTGCTCGTACAACGGATGGTCGATGGGGACGCAAAGTTCTAGAGTGGCCGCCACGAACCTGAAAGCGAAGCGTGGGCAGGCCTCCCCCAAGGTGGATCGACGACTTAGTTAAAGTCGCTGGACCCCAATGGATACGGAGGGCGCGAGACCGTTTGTCGTGGGGATCTTTGAGGGAGGCCTATGTCCAGCAGTGGACGTATATGGGCTGAGAAGAGAAAAAGAAGGTGGCTATGGGCACCTTTGAACGTACCAGGCAAGGGTTAGATGGACCCGGGGGGCCCCAACTGATATCTGACAGTTATCCGGGTACGTAGTCAGAAAAAAATCAAGCAAGGAAAATGTATGGTCTTCAATATCCGGTACTCTGTTTCGGTACTAATTGTATTAATCGATACGTCAGGGCAAAATCAAAGATGACTTTCCCTGCGTATTCTATGGTTTGAGATCCCAACTACTCTATGAAAAAAATTTACAGATCAAGATTGACAGGTCATTCGCTCAAACGTCTACAAACCCCAGCTTTGGGCAGAAAGACATGCTCCAAGGTGTAACGGGATATTTCAAATAAGATGTATCGCCATGAGAAGATATCTGTGACTTTGTCGAAAAAAGGAAGGAGGAGGAAGGTTTTAATAATAAGCAAAAAAAAAATCAAAGTTTGTAAAAAATACCTAGGGACCTGGGTATACCTAGGGATACCTAGGGAAGAACCCGAACGAAGCGAGGTATGTCACTAGTTACTGAATATTTTCTTCCTTCATCTACATAATGAAGTCTCATTTTAATTGTACCATCAGGGCTTATCCACGTCCACTTCCTGTGGTTTCGTAACTTGAAAATTATTCTATTAAAAAAATTTACCTGTTACCTACCATTTACTTACAAAGTCTGTTTTTCACTTTATCGATAAAAATACGTTGGCATCACTAATTTTAAATTAAAATTTTATTTCCATACTAAAATCAGCGGGGTTATTGTGTCTTTCTTTGTAGACACAATAACCCCGTGTAACAATTTTCGCGGGGTTAATGTATCTTTATAAATAACTCTAGAGAACTACGGCAGAGAAAGAAATTAATTATCAATTAACAAGGACTTATTCATTCTAATTTTTCTTACCACAAAATTTTATTCAATAAGGCTCGCAGTAAAATTTTATGAAATAAAATACAACAGTAAGTTTCCAGAACACTGAACAAAAAAATGTTTAATGATAAAAATACGCCATCAGTAAAACAGTAGACGCGATAGAAGCACACTCTATAATCCACTTTTTTAAGCATTAGTTTCTCTATCTAACTAGTAGTGTAGTTTCTCATAAATCGATTTGTGAAGGAAGATAAAATGATTAGACACAATAACCCCGAAGTTGCAATAACCCCGGTTCACTATATATGAAAAATGACGTGGCAGATAAAAAAAGATTTTTGGCATGAAAGAAAGGTAGGAATTACTCTAATTGGAACAAACACACTCTAATACTGTAAGTATACTCCCTGGTTGACTTTAGCCTCCTTTGATGATCGGCAAACGGCTACAATAACGACTTCTTTGTTCAAATTGTACTGGTCTCGGTGAAAGTTCGAACGTGGCGTCGCGTCGTGCGATGACGTAAATGGCGTTTGAGCAGGAACAAGCGAATTTTCTTTATTGACCGATTGAAGGACCATATGTTTAGGCCTATGTAGGACTTGAATAGTAAATTAAAGGTGGACTGTATAATAAACGTATATTAACTTTAATGTAATATGTACAAAGGTTGTCGTTAGGCCACTGCGCCGCAAGGAGAAGAAGTAGTTCGGCGTCGTGTTGCGCTCGCGGCCGGGCTGGGACCCCCCTCCCGCGCGAGGGGAAGTCGTCACGCGCTAATGCCTCATTTACATTCAGCCCCTGCCGCTGCCCCTCGCGCTGCCGGCAATAATTCCCTAAATACTGCTGTAGCAGGATCGAGAGGAGTGTGTGTTTACATACTGCCCTACCACTCACTTCGCTTTCATGTTTCGGCAATGGCAGACGTCGAAATAATTACAGCGGCCGCGCTGTCTCTTTTTGCGATACATAATTATATTCGATATTTAAAAAGATATCGAGTACAAAAAAGAATGTTCGTCGTAGACGATGGTGGATGGTATCTATCCATCGAAATAGAACTTTGTAAGTACCTAATTATCGACCTACCTACTAACATCCCAAATTACTACGTCTTTCTCCTCCAGGCGCTCGGCGAGTACTGAACGTCGGAGCAGAATGTAAACACGCACTGCCGCTCGCGCTGCCGGTCCTTTGACTTCCGCACAAAAAACCGCCATTTTAGGGAGCGCCGGGCAGCGCGAGTGGCAATGGCAGTGGCATGAGAAGTATCGCGTTTACACACTCGTCCTGCCCACTTCCCTGCCCACTTCCCTGCTCACTACGGCTGAATGTAAATGCGGTATAAGAGAGTGGGAGGCGCGCCGCCATGTATTATATACCTACTCATATCATATTCATATCATTTTAACATACTACATCACTATGTTCGCCTCATCCTAAAATATTTTTTAATTCACGATATTATATTTTTTAACAGGAGAGCTCTAATATCCTAGGAGTCATAGGGTGCAACTTGCAATCCAAAAACTTCTGCTCAAATTACGTTTATAGAGTTTTATATTAATGCTTAAAATAGAATATTTAATTATATTTATAAAGAAATTTCTACTTGATTGACACCGAGCCTACAACTGATTAATGTAACACAGTCTCATCAGCAACTGCGCAAATAAAGTTGTCTTTTATTTAAATGTTTATTTCTTTAATCGGCTTTGGCATAATGCAATTTTAAAGAAATGTCTGGCCACTAAACATGGCTTCTACTTTCTAGCATGCAATGTTGAGATTAAAACTAAATAGATACATATGTATGTGTTATGTTACAAGATCCAGTACAAGAAAAGACGACGTGCGGTTACTGTCGTTTAGGCATAATATTGCACAAAATTAAATATTACTCGTACATTTTAATAATTAATTAAGTTTGTTTTTATTCCTTACAACTTTTAAGACAAAAACATGCACATTTGATTACGTAAACTGGTAAATTATCGCTAGTTAAGTAGTTAAAAATATAATTATTAATTATTTTTCATTTCAGCTTATTATTTTCAACAAAAAATGTAATTTAAAACACGTATCTCTAACATTCGTAAGGTAAAAAATGTCGATTCTAAAGTGCTTGTAAAAGTCTATTTGAATATACATTACTTTGACTTGACTTTATTTGATTACAAAAACATTTTTTTTCTGGGTCTGTGAATTTCACAATCACCATGTCATTATTTACTTACACTTTAAAGTAAACATTAATTAAAATTAAAAATGTATACTAATGTATGTATCAAACCGGAAAACCTTAATCAGATAACTAGAAAACTAAATCCTAGGTTACATCATAAATCATGATAATTAACACTCACCTTAGGTTTAGGATCCACAGTAACGTTGGCAGCGTTTGTCGGAACAGCACTCGGCCGGTTCATACTCAAATTACTTAAAGCTTATCTCCGAAATGCATACTTTAAAGACAAACATGATATTATACTCCAGTCATGGGTGTTTATATTTATAATGTTTATGTATTTAAAATTTATATGTGTAGTATATCAACTATCTGGTATCCGCAACACAAGCACGTAACGTAGCTTACTGCGGAACTAGATGGCGCTGTTGTAATAATGGCCCAACATATTTATATTTATTTATATTTATATTTATTTATGAACTGGTTATTCGAGTCAAAATGAATATATCAAATAGAGTATACTTTTTACTGCAGGAAAATATCTCCTGAGCCGATCGCAGCGAGGGTGTGACGCTAGTACTAAATAATTAACAAGTTCAGAATTGATTTCTTGGAAAATAAAACAAGTAAAATTATATTATTTTTTATTAAATAGATGCTAAAGATAAGTAAACACTAAATTACTTAGTTAGTTAGGTATAAACGATACAATCACTCCTTTTATCACATTGGTGTTCTCTATCCTCCAAATAGAAAAACAAATGGCTGTCCATATACACGTTTAGTTATACACATAACAGCAATGTTAGTATTAACAATTAGTTTAACAATTGTATGAAATAATTGTTCATACAAAACAAAATACATGTTAAAAACAAAAATAGTAGGTAGGTAAATATTTTTACAACACTTCCAAAATAAAATTTACATACATGCATCGTGTGGATAAATTTTTCGCTTGTTCGATTATTATCCATTTCTGTGCTATCTTTTCCGTCCTACTAGATAATAAAATAACATTAAACATTACTTTTGGTCGAGTTCGAGATACAAAGTCTACATTTAAATATATGGTCAATTCAAAAGCTAATTTCCTTTACGTGTAACAACACTACAAAGTTTGTCCATTCGTTATGTACACAGTATTTATTCTTATTTCATTTCAAGTCTAGGAGAATAAAAATTTATTAATTGTGTATTTTAATGACACAGTTTTAAACTAAATATATAAACTGGAGATGTTGCAGCAGAATATAAATAGCTTCTGCACTTTGTAAAACATGTAATGTTGTTAGAAAAATTACTAAATGAATTCAATTTATTTTTTTTTTTTTTTTGCTGAAAAGTTTCAAAAATTTTAAGTATTAGGTACGTCAAATTTGGATTTTCTAAGAATAAAAATATCACAATAGTCTATGATCTAAAATAGGGATGTTCTTCGCCTATCTGCTAACTGTAGGAAAAGTATTTGGTATTAAATATACAGGTAAGAAGCCCATTACCTTCTTTTCTGTGTTTCATTTGCTTGTATAAAATTTATATAAAAAGGTGTTACGCAAAGACTTCATATATCGCAAAAAAAATTATGTGGAACAGGGAACTACTTCCGACCTTGCAAAATGATCGATTTTTCGCAAGCAACTATAATATGCTTACTATACATACATATTTCAAAAGTTTATTTAGTAAACAAGCAAGAGATGTTTGATTTTTAAATGAACAGCCCAATTGCGATAATTATATTTTTAAAAACTCTGTTCCGTTGAGCAGATTGGCGAAGGGGAAACTTTGTATCTTCTACTAAAACGATACGGGTTTTAAATAATTTGCATATGATATAAATTGTTAAATACAGTCAAATGTTATATTTAACATATTATTATAAGATATTATGAGCATATTGTTTTAATTACACTGATTATAAAATGCACACAAGTCACTTCCTTCGCTTAGGCTCGAGTAGGTATAATATATAGGTGGTATATAGGCTCGAGGCTAGATTCGCAATATCATTTGCTAAACAATGTTACAGATAATAATACGATTAAAAATATTACAAATCCATTTTTATAGGTTTTATGTCATAGAGCAACTCAATTTTTTTTATAAGCTTTATGTATTAAATTTGTTTATTTCAATTTTCGTAACAATCGTTATTTCGCTTATTCTTCTTTTAATTCTAATTCTTTTTTCGACAAACGAACAATGGTGCAAAATATTATACACCGAGTAACTTTGGTGTCCTAATCTTAACACGAAATATTTTCGTACCCTTTCTTCTCCATTTCTATATATAATAATAAATAAAACGAAATACATAATAGGAACATAAGTAGTACATGCAACCTCTATACAATACATATCACCCACAACAAAAAGTAAATTAATTAAATATACATTAAGCATAAAAGTTTGAATTTACTAGTCATTGCCTTCGACTTCGCTGTGGGTTTCTCTAAAAATTTTAATAAGCCATCAAATTGTTACGCTAAAAACGAGTTTAGTATGTGCTATTGGCATAATACAGGCAAAACTAGTTTTATCGGATTAATCAGTTAAAAACAGTTTTAACTTGTTATTGTTATTTTAACACAAATATCTTCTCTGAAGTGTTATAATTCAAGTTTTAATGTTTACGTCAATTATGTAAATTCTACTTCTATTTTTTTTTTAATATTATCATTGATAGGATAAAAAAATTGTCTGTTTATCAAATTTAAATCTTAAGCTCTTATATTTTATGATTATTATTTTTTTTTGTAATTCTTACTGTAAGATGCAAATAACGACATAACCGTCCAATTATGCAAACTATTCATTAATTACGCAATATTATGAGTGGAATGTAATAATAAAAATTAAATTTTGAACACTGAGTGTAAAATATTATTAATACTAAAAATAGATTCTCGTTACTTAATAAATTGATATTTAAAAATACTACATACTTATTTTATTGTTTCTAGTTCAACGTTTCTTAAAACCAAACCAAAAGCAACAAGTATAAAAATAAAAATATTTGCATAATTTATTTGCAAATGAAATTTAATAAAAAATCTGCTCAACTTTTAATTACGAAAAATATTAATGTCCCAAAAAAAAATCTCTGCTTTTGTTAGCGAAATCGTCGGCGGCGGAGAAATTTCTAGGTAAATAAGTTTCATACATATACATTATACATAATAATATTACAGTTTTGTAAAGATTTTTTCTCACATATGTCATTATTATTACAATGAGTCTTCCAAAATGCACTCAATGAAAAAGCTCATTCAGTAATCTACATAATTAATTATTAATTAAGGCTAAGTTAGTATAGTTATTATCACCCCAGCCTACCCTTTTCTGTTTGCTTACATACATACATTTTCACATACTTTTTTATAAGTAATGAATACTATAATATTTTTTTTTATTTTAAATGACAAATCAACAATTACACATAAAAATTGGCACCAATTACTATTGTTCACAAAAATGATTGTTTTTCAAGTAAGTTTGTACAGTTAAATCTTAATGTTTTTACAATTAAATCTTAATACTTTGTCATTTTTTTTGAATTTTAACCTTCAGGGATTAAGTCAAACCAGATTTTTTGTTGTATTTATAAAAAATATCGTACGAAATTTTAAATAGGCACCGATTAAGTCATTTATATTGTTCGTCTTTTAAAAACTTTCAACACATAAAATAAGGCAATCTAGTTATATAAATATACAAAAAGCCATAGCAATTAAAAATATTAGTTACCCTCTTTTTTCGTACACCCCGACCTTGGTGAAACCTCTACCTATCAAGAATTTGCCATTTAAAACTGGTTTTTGATTAAAACAATGTATTGTTGCATTAATGCTTACAATAATTTATACAGTGAATAGAATTTTAATGTTCTCCTGCACCGGTGCATAATTTAAATACACATATGACATAAGTAGTAGTTACCTGTTAGCGTAATTCTAATAGAAACAGGGTTGTTCGCCCATAATTAAGTAATGGTAACATTATTTAGTTTTTGTTTGTTTAAGTTTAACAGAACTTCAAGCTCGAAGTGGCATGACGGCGCAGTTGACGATACTTGACTTTCGTACTCGCAAAAAAACTGCTTTCACTTTCGTATCACATTGCAAAACAAACATAACCTCGTTCGATGTTTCTCACGAAACTTCGCTTTGAGGAACTAAAAATTCGAACCGATTACCTCGGCTCGATGATTTAGCTCTCCTCCGTCTCGAATAGAACTGGCAGACTCGTGGAATGTTGGCATGTAGCAGGCATCGCGGTGAATGCAGAGAGCCATGCTTCGATATCCCGTTCCAAACACAAGAATTTCGTTGATACGGTATTGTCGTAGCCTTTCTGTCTCACAGAGAATCCACAGTTCGATTCCACCCTTTCGACTGTTGTATTTCGCAAATTTACCACCCCTGTCGGCTTAGACAGACGCTTCCTCGGATAAATCACAGCGAAATGCTCCAGGGATGTTCTATACACTACCACACGAACGTCCTGTCGCATCCCGCCCGGAGCTAATAGCACTAAAAACCCAGACTTCACTTCCGCATCACACGTTTTCTTACTGAAACCCTGATCGAAGTGCTCGGCGCGACACGATGCCATGATATCGGTAGGCATTTTACTATTTATTTTATAAAATTCATAACAAATGGGGAGAAACGCAACACGTCTGTCTCGTGCGAGGTCTGAAATAAACTGAATGTTTTCCGCGTAACCTTTGCATCGGTCTCTCTCGGACTCGGCATCGTTCGTTGCATTCACTTCAAGCGAAGGCTTATCGGCTTGAATCAAAAATTTTAATCTCTGGAAATAACGTTTCAGACAATACCGGTGCCAGACATTCTCTATTTTTTGTACAAATCGTTTTTACGAGCCAACAGTGTATAATGTTTCATGTTATGTGGATATTATTTACTTATTTTAAGTTACACAAGCGTTTCCGCATGCAATGAAGCCATAGTGATCAAGAAAGTTGCCTATTTTTCTAAATTCTTAGACTATTTTTTAACTCTACATATTAACGATTCGATTATATTAAGAAGTAACAAAGATGCTATTTTATAAGTTATATATATATATATATATATATATATATAATACACATATATATACATACGCAAATAAATGTAAAACTTAATTTTAAAGCCAGATTTGCTGCACCTCGCCCACGTAGAGCTTACCCGTGGACGCAATTTACGTATATTATGTTTAAGCATAGCTTTTATGTAGGAAGCTTATTGAACCAGTGAAAGTCACATCGTGTAGGTACTTTTGAGTTATTAACGGACGGGTTCTAGGAAATAAATTTTGACATACACTTTACAAGTTATGCTTATGAACTAATCATACTGTTGGTTTATATTGACGCGACATTTACTTAAAAATGTGTTTCGTAAACATAAACGTATTTGAAATAAATATATAATGTTTGTAATCAGTAGTACAAAGTTTTGAGCCATTAGTTACTATTTAACTAGAGTGTAGAGCTTCACCCGATTATTTTGGTTTTACATAAAGAAATCTTCAGATTTTTGATTGCGACGCCTTTGAAATACTTATTATTAAGGATGCTTTCGGGATAGTTAGGATTTTATTTGCTAGAAACTAGTAATACCGTTGTTAGGTGATATTTAGGCCTCTTATTCTTCTTCTTTTAAGTGCCTCTCCATTACTGAAGGTCGGCAGTCATCCTTCTAAATTCTTCTTTGTTCAGGGCTAGCCTGAACAGATCTTCTACTCTTTTTATCCCGGTCCATTTCCGGATGTTACAGAGCCAGGACATCTTTCTTCTACCTACACTTCTCTTACCCGCCACTTTACCCATCAAAATAGTCTGCAGCAGTTGGTAACGTTCATGCCTAAGCACGTGTCCTAGGTACGCAACTTTTCTCTGTTTGATGGTTTTGACAAGTAGGGGTCTATCCCGTTTCATCTGACTGAGGACCTCAATGTTGGTAACTTTATCTGTCCAACTAATTCGGAGCATACGGCGATACATCCACATTTCAAAAGCCTCTAATTTCTTACGGAGGTCTTCTTTAATGGTCCATGATTCGCATCCGTAAAGTATGATAGGCCAGATATAGCATTGCAGGAGTCTTGTACGTAGTTCGATGGATAGTCTCCTTGTAGTAAGGACTTTGCTCATCTTCATGAAAGATGCTCTTGCAGTTTCAATTCGAACTCGTATGTCGGTGTCACTCTCCCAAGAATCAGTTACCCAGGATCCAAGATACTGGTATTTTTGAACCTGCTCGATACTAACCTGTCCCACACATACACTGCACTGCTTTGGAACTCTCGAAACTACCATGATTTTGGTCTTAGACACATTAATATTAAGTCCTGCATTTCTGCTGCACTCGACTATGCGTTCTAGAATTTTTTCTAGACCTTGTTTTGAAGATGCAATCAGGACAGTGTCGTCAGCGTATCTCAAGTTGTTGACTAATCGACCATTGACAAGGACTCCTTCTTCAACATCTTCTAGCGCTTCGTTTATAATATACTCCGAGTACAGATTAAATAGCAGAGGTGACAAAATGCATCCCTGACGTACTCCTCTTTGAACAGCGATTGAGTCGGTAAAACCTTCATTAACTCTTACGTTCGCGGTCTGACGCCAATACAAATTTTGGATTATGCGTATGTCCTTAGAATCAACTTTTCTGTTTGCTTACATACATACATTTTCACATACTTTTTTATAAGTAATGAATACTATAATATTTTTTTTTATTTTAAATGACAAATCAACAATTACACATAAAAATTGGCACCAATTACTATTGTTCACAAAAATGATTGTTTTTCAAGTAAGTTTGTACAGTTAAATCTTAATGTTTTTACAATTAAATCTTAATACTTTGTCATTTTTTTTGAATTTTAACCTTCAGGGATTAAGTCAAACCAGATTTTTTGTTGTATTTATAAAAAATATCGTACGAAATTTTAAATAGGCACCGATTAAGTCATTTATATTGTTCGTCTTTTAAAAACTTTCAACACATAAAATAAGGCAATCTAGTTATATAAATATACAAAAAGCCATAGCAATTAAAAATATTAGTTACCCTCTTTTTTCGTACACCCCGACCTTGGTGAAACCTCTACCTATCAAGAATTTGCCATTTAAAACTGGTTTTTGATTAAAACAATGTATTGTTGCATTAATGCTTACAATAATTTATACAGTGAATAGAATTTTAATGTTCTCCTGCACCGGTGCATAATTTAAATACACATATGACATAAGTAGTAGTTACCTGTTAGCGTAATTCTAATAGAAACAGGGTTGTTCGCCCATAATTAAGTAATGGTAACATTATTTAGTTTTTGTTTGTTTAAGTTTAACAGAACTTCAAGCTCGAAGTGGCATGACGGCGCAGTTGACGATACTTGACTTTCGTACTCGCAAAAAAACTGCTTTCACTTTCGTATCACATTGCAAAACAAACATAACCTCGTTCGATGTTTCTCACGAAACTTCGCTTTGAGGAACTAAAAATTCGAACCGATTACCTCGGCTCGATGATTTAGCTCTCCTCCGTCTCGAATAGAACTGGCAGACTCGTGGAATGTTGGCATGTAGCAGGCATCGCGGTGAATGCAGAGAGCCATGCTTCGATATCCCGTTCCAAACACAAGAATTTCGTTGATACGGTATTGTCGTAGCCTTTCTGTCTCACAGAGAATCCACAGTTCGATTCCACCCTTTCGACTGTTGTATTTCGCAAATTTACCACCCCTGTCGGCTTAGACAGACGCTTCCTCGGATAAATCACAGCGAAATGCTCCAGGGATGTTCTATACACTACCACACGAACGTCCTGTCGCATCCCGCCCGGAGCTAATAGCACTAAAAACCCAGACTTCACTTCCGCATCACACGTTTTCTTACTGAAACCCTGATCGAAGTGCTCGGCGCGACACGATGCCATGATATCGGTAGGCATTTTACTATTTATTTTATAAAATTCATAACAAATGGGGAGAAACGCAACACGTCTGTCTCGTGCGAGGTCTGAAATAAACTGAATGTTTTCCGCGTAACCTTTGCATCGGTCTCTCTCGGACTCGGCATCGTTCGTTGCATTCACTTCAAGCGAAGGCTTATCGGCTTGAATCAAAAATTTTAATCTCTGGAAATAACGTTTCAGACAATACCGGTGCCAGACATTCTCTATTTTTTGTACAAATCGTTTTTACGAGCCAACAGTGTATAATGTTTCATGTTATGTGGATATTATTTACTTATTTTAAGTTACACAAGCGTTTCCGCATGCAATGAAGCCATAGTGATCAAGAAAGTTGCCTATTTTTCTAAATTCTTAGACTATTTTTTAACTCTACATATTAACGATTCGATTATATTAAGAAGTAACAAAGATGCTATTTTATAAGTTATATATATATATATATATATATATATATAATACACATATATATACATACGCAAATAAATGTAAAACTTAATTTTAAAGCCAGATTTGCTGCACCTCGCCCACGTAGAGCTTACCCGTGGACGCAATTTACGTATATTATGTTTAAGCATAGCTTTTATGTAGGAAGCTTATTGAACCAGTGAAAGTCACATCGTGTAGGTACTTTTGAGTTATTAACGGACGGGTTCTAGGAAATAAATTTTGACATACACTTTACAAGTTATGCTTATGAACTAATCATACTGTTGGTTTATATTGACGCGACATTTACTTAAAAATGTGTTTCGTAAACATAAACGTATTTGAAATAAATATATAATGTTTGTAATCAGTAGTACAAAGTTTTGAGCCATTAGTTACTATTTAACTAGAGTGTAGAGCTTCACCCGATTATTTTGGTTTTACATAAAGAAATCTTCAGATTTTTGATTGCGACGCCTTTGAAATACTTATTATTAAGGATGCTTTCGGGATAGTTAGGATTTTATTTGCTAGAAACTAGTAATACCGTTGTTAGGTGATATTTAGGCCTCTTATTCTTCTTCTTTTAAGTGCCTCTCCATTACTGAAGGTCGGCAGTCATCCTTCTAAATTCTTCTTTGTTCAGGGCTAGCCTGAACAGATCTTCTACTCTTTTTATCCCGGTCCATTTCCGGATGTTACAGAGCCAGGACATCTTTCTTCTACCTACACTTCTCTTACCCGCCACTTTACCCATCAAAATAGTCTGCAGCAGTTGGTAACGTTCATGCCTAAGCACGTGTCCTAGGTACGCAACTTTTCTCTGTTTGATGGTTTTGACAAGTAGGGGTCTATCCCGTTTCATCTGACTGAGGACCTCAATGTTGGTAACTTTATCTGTCCAACTAATTCGGAGCATACGGCGATACATCCACATTTCAAAAGCCTCTAATTTCTTACGGAGGTCTTCTTTAATGGTCCATGATTCGCATCCGTAAAGTATGATAGGCCAGATATAGCATTGCAGGAGTCTTGTACGTAGTTCGATGGATAGTCTCCTTGTAGTAAGGACTTTGCTCATCTTCATGAAAGATGCTCTTGCAGTTTCAATTCGAACTCGTATGTCGGTGTCACTCTCCCAAGAATCAGTTACCCAGGATCCAAGATACTGGTATTTTTGAACCTGCTCGATACTAACCTGTCCCACACATACACTGCACTGCTTTGGAACTCTCGAAACTACCATGATTTTGGTCTTAGACACATTAATATTAAGTCCTGCATTTCTGCTGCACTCGACTATGCGTTCTAGAATTTTTTCTAGACCTTGTTTTGAAGATGCAATCAGGACAGTGTCGTCAGCGTATCTCAAGTTGTTGACTAATCGACCATTGACAAGGACTCCTTCTTCAACATCTTCTAGCGCTTCGTTTATAATATACTCCGAGTACAGATTAAATAGCAGAGGTGACAAAATGCATCCCTGACGTACTCCTCTTTGAACAGCGATTGAGTCGGTAAAACCTTCATTAACTCTTACGTTCGCGGTCTGACGCCAATACAAATTTTGGATTATGCGTATGTCCTTAGAATCAAGGCCGATGGTCTTCAAGATGTGTATAAGAACATCGTGTTTAACACGGTCAAAAGCCTTTTCGTAATCTATGAAACATATAAACACATCTTGTTGCATATCATAGCATTTCTGTACGAGAACATTTAACGCAAACTGGGCTTCTCTTGTACCCATTCCAGCTCGGAATCCAAATTGAGTGTCCTTTAGTTGTTCCTCACACTTACGTCTTATGCGGTGGTGGATTATGGACAGGAACAGTTTTAGAACATGGCTCATCAAGCTGATTGTGCGGTATTCTTTGCAAGTTTTGGCGTTCCGTTTTTTTGGAAGAGTTATAAAAGTAGATTTGACCCAGTCTTGAGGAATGATACCAGAATTATAGATAGAGTTGAAAAGATTTAAAAGTACATCAACTTGTTCCGGTTCTAAAAGTTTAAGAAGCTCAACGTTGACACAATCTGGCCCGGTGGCTTTTCCCGACTTTGCTTTATTAAGAGCAAATACAACCTCAGATCTTATGATTTCCGGTCCAGTTATAGTTTCTGAACTCTGAGGACAGCTACGATTATTGTCTTGAAACATTTCGTATATATAATGTTCCCAGGTCTTTTTAACTGTAATCGGGTCTGTGATGATTTTCCCAAGATTGTCAACCAGAAATCCGTGTTTATGCTTCTTTTGGATGTGTACCATTGCTTTAATTTCTTTATGAAGATTAAACGCATCAAACTTAGCCATCAAGGATTCCATAAGTTCACACTTATCTTTGTGCCATGTGGTGTAGGCTGTTCTAACTTCACATCTGATACGTTTATGAAGAGTTTTATATTTCTGATGATCTGTGGATTTGTATATGCGTCTTTCTTCAATAAGTTGGATAATTGAGTCCGTAATCCAAGGATCCTTCTTCAAAACAGGCAATGGCTTAAGGAACCTATCATTGATGTCCCATATCTTTGATTTGAGGTTTTCCCAAAGAACTTCCACGTTAGTATTTCCTTTCTTCTTTTCATCCACTGCCCATTCATTAATTGTTGTGTGTAATAATATTTTGTTACATTTGGACATCACGCATTTACCCTCACTTTACTCGGGTGCGACCTCGACTCGAGACTCGAGTGTCTTTTATATTATAATATTGTTTACATGAAACACCACCTTTTGAGACGGGTTTTTACTAACAAAACCTCATGTGTGACTGTCGACTGACATATAATCAGATAAATTTCATTTAAATCCGTACGTTTTCATGAACCCTACAAACTTTTGCATTATGTGAGTGAGACTCCAGCTTTGCCATACTAATTTTCTCCATAAGCTTATTCTTATTCAACTTTACGTAACTTTATTCATTTTAAAATCATAATAACTAAAAAAATGTGACATTTACAGAAAAATATGTACCTAATTTTTCAAAATTAGGTACATATTTCAAAAAGCTTACATATTGTAAATGGAAAACTCTACCATTTTTGCTTATTTTGAAATGCATGAAATGGGTCGTTAGTGTATAGAGCTTTGTAATGACAATTGTCAATGCGAAACTTTTAATTACGAAAATTTTTAACGGAAAAATAATAATTATTTTTCGCTTCATTTAAATTGGCCTATAAATAAGCTTTAATCATAACTTGTGATTGAGTTTCACTAAACTTGTTCACAATTATTCCAGAAATAACAGGCTATGAAAGTTTCCCGTACACTCTATTTTAATATGCATGACTCGCTTTCTAAGATCTATTTAACTCAGGTAGAGAATTAAATAAAAGTATTAATATATAACAAAGACTCACCCCCGATCCGGTCGGGGTCGTTTCTAAGGTACATTTTAACGGTTAGTACTTAGTAGGTACCTATATCTCAGAGATGTAATTATTTCCCGAAATTTGCATCCGAGCATTTGATATTTTCCCGTAGTAAAAAATATCCTATATGTTGATGAGGGTACCAGCTATCATCATACCAAGTTTCATCTAAATCGGTACAATGGTTTTCTCTTGCGTCTGACAGACTCTCACAGACAAAATGTTTAAAACCATACATAGTATCGGTGTGAGGTGTCTGTATAAAACATAATCATGTCTATTGAAAAAATAATTAATGTACAAAATCGACTCAGAATTTTATTATTATACTAGTAATTCCCGCGGCTCCGCCCGCGTTCTAATTACTATTATTTATAAATAGGGATTGGTAGTAGAGGTAGAGGTTGGTAAAAGTAGAGGTTGAAAAGTTAGAGTAATAAGTACTTTTGATGCCAAATTATAAAAAAATAAAAATTTGGTCTAAAAATAAAAAATAAAAACCTGGAGAGGACAAATAATTTTGTGACATTCCTTGTTTGCCCCTGTACCCTTCAAATGTACTATTAAAAGATAAGTGTCACAACTCACAGCTTGCTTGCTAACATCTTTACTTTTAACAAAATCAATTTAAAAACAGTTTATTATGGGCTCTAGGGTCTTAACTATAAATTATAAATGATAATTGAACTTTCTAATTTAAGTAGCTGTAATCTGGTTTTATTTGACAGCTCTAGAGAGTCATTGCTTGAGAATGTTTTCGTAATTGTTTTTGGAAACTTTTATAAGAAAGGAAAGAGATATAATATATTTATTAGGATTAGTACAAAATTATTCTATTCTTACTTATATTGTATAATATCTCTACATAATGTAATTTTTAAAAATATAAACAATTTGTGGAACGATTCTCAAATTAATAAATAAATGACAGTGGTAGCCTATAATAACGCGCTCGCCTTGACACTGGGTATCCGAGTGATGCGGGTTCAAATCCAGGTCTCCCACCTCTAATGTTGATAGTATAATTTATAAAATTCAGTACGCAATTTGTACTTAAGTTTTAAAGATAAACTTATGCAAAGTCCAAATAAGAAGCCTTCGCAATATAATCCAATATAATATACACTTCACAGAAAATGTTGTTTCTTGTAAGCAAATTCTCTTAATACAGGATTATAGATAATATAATTTGTTGTAACTAAGCAATACAACTAATATCTGTATAGAAATAGAATACAATATGTTTTCAAGTAGTTAACTCGATGCGATTAAATGACGTAGGTAGTTGTTTAATATTCATACTAAGGACATTGTAAACTGTAAAACATATTTATAAGTAAGAAAGCTTGTAATATTGGCCTTTTAAATGGGCTAAAGCGTAAACTATTGTAAGTAAATAATTGATATCCAAAGTGTCCTTGAAATATGATAGATATAATTTGAGAAATGAGAATGAATCCTTTACATCAATGATATAATATCATTGCTTTACACAGCATTAATTTTTACGTATACGTTACCAAGCTTTTTACACATTTTACTATTCACCCAAAACAATTTTATTACGTTTTTGTAAGCGTAATTATTTACATGTATCACTTTAAAGCTGTATATAAATACTGATTGAGTTTTTTTATATTCATAGCAACACCGTTTAATCAACTTTAAAAGTAGTTATCATCGGTATATTTTACACGGTATCTGCTAACATAATATATAATAGGTACTGAAGTATTATGGCGTCTCGTCGCGAGAGAAACGGCTTTGTGTAGGGCAAGGAGCTCAGCTTGGTAGACCGAGCAGTACTGAGTACGCACTCAGCTTTAGCTTGACGGCTAGGATCTCTGCCTCGCGATTCCATATGGAGATCGAGGCTCCCACTTTGCCGTCAATTTTACTGCCGTCCGTAAAGAGGCGCACTGCTTGAGCGCTGTTCTGCTCAAGGGCCTCTTGGTCAGCCAGTTTAGTGAAGCAAAGGCTAAGTCTCTCTGCCGGATGTGACTAACATACTCGTATAATACCTATAACCTGCCGCGTATGAAATTGTAAAGTAATATGTTATCAATACATATAACAAAATTCTAACTGAATTCAATCTATACAGTAAGTCATTGTTATCAATCCAGACGCCGAATCTATAAATTTTACATTTTTTGTCTGTTCATCTGGGATCGCAAGAACGAGCCACTGGACAGATTGATGATATTTGGTATATGTAATAGGTAGGTGCTTAATTTATTTCCATGTATAAAGACAAATTAAATTTATTCGTACATCAGATCTGAATATTCTTAAAAACCATTAAAATAATAAATATTATTTTTTAAAGTTAAAATTTATTTTGTGATTGTATTATTCATTTTGTAAGAAGTTAATATTTAAATGAGCAACAATATTATAATTTATTCAATTAAAATGTCAGACGTTTTAGGTATAGAGCATAAAATGAGACCTTTATCTTCTAACCTTTACGAGTCAAAGTTCCACCAAGGTCGTGTGCATATTCATTGCTATTATACACCTTGTTTAACTGCAGGCTATACAATTATATCAGTGCGTCATACATTCATTATAAGTTTGAAGTCATGTTTCTCGTAACTTAAAAGGTAATGAATTATATTTGATAGAATATCGTACTTACTACGCAGGTAAATTATTACCTACGAACTGCCTCGGTGGTGTAGTGGCTAGCGTGTACGGTCGCACACCGGGAGGTCCTGGGCTCGAGTCCCGGGTCGGGCCAAGTTTAGTTATTGAGTCTTTTTGTTTCATAAGCCTCAGTAACAGCTCGGAGTTGGGAAGTTGGTGGTGTTTCACCCCCGTGCCTCGGAGAGCACGTAAAGCCATCGGTCCTTAGCTCTCTCTTACTGGTCGTGTCGAGTAGAGGCCCCATCGGAATATGAGAGTGATAAGGAACTTGTGTTTGCGCGTACATTCGTGCACTATAATATGTCCCGCGCCGTTGGCTAGTCTCAATGAGATAGGCTGCCGTGGCCGTAATCGGCCGGGAGGTTATTACATACCTACGCATTTTAATTTTAATAGTCTTGATGAGGAGTTTATTATGATTTACTACTTTCTTATATTCAAATCTATACATTAGTACATTATATCGTATATATTTCTAAGAGATGAGATATTTTTCCATAGTAAAATATTGTATGTTGAGCCGGATCAGCATCAACGAAAAATCGAACCAGCTATCATCATACAAAGATCACAGACAGACAAAAATTACGCCCGTGGCTTTTTCGCGTAGCTTCTCACTCGAACGAAGTCAAGACGTAGTTCGATAAAAAATAGCAAAAATAGTTTTGTGTTATTGTAAAATATCTACTTAGGTATATTTATTCCTTTCTCTTACATCGTAAAGTGTCTATAAGAGTATCTTCTTGAGTAAAAAACGTTATAAGTATATTTCAAACCAAATGAATCGAAATGTTTGGTTTTCGGAATTACGAGTATTTGCCTTTGCCACTTGTTAGTTTTTACTAGTTTAAAGTTCATCACGACGCTGTAAGGCAGTGCCAAATGGCACGCAAGATGGCGCGTCATAAGTCATAACTATTAAATTATTTTATAACTAACGACTCACCATGCTCCGCTCGGTTTTAGTCCTTTTAATTAAACGTTAAGGGTCAGTTTCTCAGAGATTAGATTTTTTTTACCAGTAAAAGTATCGTAAAGTATCCTGTTGACCCGGAAAATAGATAGGTACCTACCTATATCATTTCAAAATTACAGATGAGAAATGAGATGTACATAGATACTTCTATGAAAGTACCTATATACGGTACTTACATCGATCGATCGATAATTTTTAAAATTTTTGTCTGTCTTTCTGTTTGTTCCGGAAACTCGTTGAAACGGCTGGAGCAGTGAAGCGGGACTTGTTTGCAAGTATATATAGTACATTCAATAGATATACAAATACTTAATAAATATTCATAAAATTCTTGATTATAAATATAAGTCTATGTAAAAATGAAAAACTACTAAGGCGCCTGTGGATACTAAAAATAAGTTATGGATAGTTAATATATTCTCAATTCTTTTTTTTGTTCCGTAATCCGTTTGTACTGCTTTTTGGCTCCCATCCAATGTGTACGATGAAATTTAAGCCCATGTTTTCTTACATCTCAGTCTAATGACATGACAAACAAAACCCGTAAGTTATCGTCTAGATTTCTAAGGATTACTTACTATCAATTTGTAGACTCTTATGGCATAATTAAATATTATTTATCTTTTGTTATATAATAAATGTTTCCCAAAGAACGTTGCCGTCAGGCAGGCGGGCAGGTGGTAAATACCGAGTACCTATCAGGTTTAAGTTACTTTAAAAACAGTCAACTTTAAAACATAACTTGTTAAACCAGGTAACTACCAACAGTTATGAGTTAAGTGCCAAATATATTTGAATGTCTTTTATTTACATATTACATTACCTAATCCAAAGAGTATAGAACTAATATACTGGGAAACCTAATCTATACATATACAAAGGTCACTAGATAAGTTTTGCAATACAGCTTTATTTATTACAATTTTTTAAAACAATTTACGCCACAGCTTATACGCTTATTCATTCGTGTAAACCAGTCATCAAAAATTTGCCGCCATTTTTCTTCTGGGAGATTGGAGCAAGCCTGGCAGCTCATATAGCAATACCTCAGTGTCGCTGGCAAACCTTTCTTGTGACTTGTGACTTAATGACTGGAAATAGGCCAAGTCTTAAGTTTAATAGGCAGTGGTAGCCCAGTGGTAACGCGCTCGCTTGGATAACCGAGTGAAGCGGGTTCAAATCCGGGTCTCGCACCTCTGATATTTTCATGTGCGAATCATTTCTATCATGATTACCACATGCACATGCACTAGACCAGCGCGGTGGACTATGACCTGATCCCCTGATCGTACTGAGGGAGGCCCACCCCCAGCAGTGGGACGTTAAAAGGGCTGAAGACTTAACACAGGGTGAAAGACAAGGACTGTATGGAGGATATTCAAGCAGTTTTATTCCAACATCTTGTAAAAAAACTCTCAGTTTCATGCGACCTATGTGTAATAGCATTATCGTGGTAACATTGCCAATAATTATCGAGTCTTGATTTTGGAGACTTTGAGTTTTTGGATCACCTGAGCCAAAAACTCATTTGTATACCAAGAGGTCGTAAATGCACGCTGACTTTACAAAACTACCTTGTCTAAAATTCTTCGTCTTGTGAAAAATATAACCGAATAATGCAGGGGCGTATTTACCCTAGGGCCAAGGGGGCCATGGCCCGGGGCGGCAGGCTCCGAGGGGCGGCAAAGCCCACACTATTTTGTTATTTTGAATGACATTGAAACTAAAAAATTTAAATTAAAAAAAATGAAAGCTTCAAAGCCTACAAATTGTTAACGTACCATCCATACTATCAATCATGGATCAGCCTATCGCCGTCCACTGCTGAACAAAGGCCTTTTTTATTATTTTTTAGATTTTAGCATTAACGTATATACAAGTGGTTATGTGAGACTCATTTAACCAGAAAAGGCAGTACTACCCACTAAAACCCAACAGATGTCAACCGTCATAATGGGGTGGCGGCGCAGGATTGCTTGCGCATTTAACCATGACACCCCGACGCGATGGCGCAGTAGGTCTGCCAAAGCAGACCACTCTGCCCAAGGTGATGCTCCACAGCCTGCTCTCAGAGAAGTACCAGAGGACTTCTGAACAAAATGCTCGGACCCCAATGAGCGCCAACCAGTCTTTGCAGTCCGCATCCATCCACTGCCCGCCACCTTTCTTAAGTCATCGGTCCATCGTGCTACAGGGCGTCCTACACTACGCTTGCCAACACGCGGTCTTCACTCTAACATGTTTCGGCACCATCGACTATCAGTGCGCACACAAGACCGGAACACTTCCACTACAGAGAGCTAATTTTGTACGCAATATCGGTTACTTTAGTTCTATGGCGAATAACTTCATTTCGAATTCTGTCTGCCGGACCATTGCTCGCTAAATCTTGAATTTGTGGACCAGTCCTACGTTTCGGCTCCTTATGTTATTACTGGTAGCATGCACTGGTTAAATACCCTGGTCTTATGGGATCGTGGGATCGATAACTCTAGAAAATGATGTAGCTTCCCAAGAGCTGCCCAGCCCAAGCTTATTCTTTTGTTGGTCTGGTCTCTTTCTCAAAGTTGTGCCGGCCGAGTTGTATAGTTTGGCCAAGTATATTCATTTCTGTAAAACTTTAAGAACAGCGTCATTCACGATCACTGGTCTCGGGGATACACGACAATTCAACATGATTTTGGTCGTCCATATCCACTCGTCTTGAAGAATCACTTAGGCTGCTTAGCATTTTTTCCAAATCCAGCAGAGTATCTGCCATAATGACTATGACATTGGCAAATCGCAGGTGTGTTATACTCTCCATTAATGTTGATGCCGCGTCCGTTCCAATCGAGCGTTTTAAGACGTCCTCTAATGCACAGGTAAAGTTTCGGGTAGATAACATCCTCCTTTCTTACCCCGCGGTGTAATCGGATTGGCCTTGTACTCTAATTTTTTACTTGGATGGTCATCGTTGCGGACTAGTATAAACACCGTAATACTTGGATATGGACTCTGCATGGATTGTAGAATCTTAAGAAGTGCATTTAGTTTTACAATATTCTCTTTTGTTTTTAATATTAGTTATCATTTAAGTGGAAGGTATGTAACTAACTTTGTATACTTAGTATGTACATTACTTAAAATAATGTTTTTTTTTTTAAGTTTTAGTTACTACTTTTGTGTATAATAAAAATAATAATATTTCTCGTAGTCCACAAACGCTAGGCATAGATGCTAATTATAAAAGTCATCGAATTTTTGGGCGCGACGATTCGTCATAACATAACCCTTTAAAATTAACTTATAAACATGGTTCAGAAGAGTCAAAGGTAAGTTGTTCTTCAAATGGCTCTACTCCATGCCTCCAGTTTAGTGTCATTGTGAAGAACAGAATTAAAGAACTTTCAGAGCTCTGATAGAACCTTTGTTCCTGCCGCTCTGTGGAACTCTGCAGTAATTTCGCCCTCAACCGGGGTTTTGTTGTTTCTTTGGTGTCCAAAAGCTATCCTAATCTCGCCTACGTCGATGTCGGGAAGCTTAACTGTTCAATGGCGTCTGGCTCGGAGACCAGTCTGGATCCTCCACTGGTGGGACTCAGGAAATATATGTGAGGAGTAAAGATCTCCACAGAATTTTTCGATTTCGGCGAAAATGTCTGATTTCGCGGTGACGGTTGACTGTGAGAATTGGCAAAAATCTTTCGAGTCCATATTTTGTTCTATAGCATCCTCAATACTTTGGCTATTCGCTTGTATTAGATTACGCCTTATTAGGTTTCTCACATTCCTGTCAAATACCTGACGGTTAGACTGTGTGGTATTTACAATAGCGCGACCCTTCGCCATTCTCGTTCAAAGGCTTACTTGAGAGCTTCAACTTTTGTCCATCTCTTGATCGTGTTTTTAATTCTTGTTCTGTAGCCCTAACTGAAAGCTTTCGCGGCCAGCTTGCTTCTACATCACTATGCTAGTCTAAGAGTAGACTTTATTAGCCGCGCACGTTCAATTTTGATGTTCATATTCAGAGCTCCCCTTACAAGTCGGTGATCACTGCCGATTTTAACCCTGTTAATTACTGAGACATCCCTGAATATATGGGGATTGTTCGATATAATGATGTCGATTTCGTTGTTTGTAGTATTATCGGGGCGTTTATCAGGTCCAATTCATATAAGGCCTTTTCTGGAAAAATTAGTTCATCGTAAAAGCCAGGTCCAATTCATAAGAGGCTTTTTCTGGAAAAATTAGTTCATCGTAAATACCAGGGGCTTCTTTCAGGTGCATTGAGGAAGCTTACTGCCTATCTATATCTTACTATCATAACGTCCATACTAACAAGTACCTAAATAACATTTGCGTTCAAGACTTACTATTTTTTTTTTAAATAAGTACTTTATCGTCACTTCATGGGGCGGCAGAGCTAATTGGCCCGGGGCGCCAAATCTGTAAATACGCCTCTGGAATAATGACACTACATTCGCCCTTAGACCGCCCAAACACTTCATAAAATAAAATATTTATACTATATAGCTAATGAGTAAATATTGAAATATTATAGCTAACATCCTATTATGATAAATGTAATTTTCTAGTAAGGCTTAACTCATCTACCTACAACTGAAAATATGGCTGTATTGGTACATAACTTATCTAGTGACCAGAATAATATTTTGAGTCGTATATGAAAAAATCTTATTGTAATCGAAATAGTCATTAAGTAATCGATATAAAGGCCGAATCTATAGCTTTATTATTATTGTCAGTTTGTCTGTGACCGCATCACGATCAAGACACCGGACAAATTTTGATCGAATTTGGTATGATAAGAAATTTATACTATCATACTAGTACATAAGTAGATAGAAAGGAACTCGAGTGAAGCGACGGTAAGTCTAGACTCTAGTAGGTACCTATATACATATATATAATATTATATAAACTTTTTCGCAAATATTCTTCATATATGTACCTAAATTTATTATTTCATACAACATTAATCGCGTGTGCTCACAGAACTGTGTCATATAGACGTTTACATCGCATACGTTATGCATGTTGATTCCATTATGTAAATGTTATGGAATAACTCGTAGGTACGTGTCTGCTCAGTCGTCGTGCTATTTGTTTCAATAAAACTTTGCAAAGTTCAACGTCCACGTGTTTACGTAATATAATATACCAATTTGAAGCACGTTAGTAAATTATAAGTTTTCTTACATAATTAATATAGAGAAGGTAAATCGAATTTGAAATTCTTTTTACTGAAAATTTTAAAGAGAATTTAAAATACTCGTAGTGGTAGTAACACTAACGAGATATAATATGAAGTACGTACCTATATTACTAGACTACTACAGTATACCTACTTTTGACTCACCCTCGCTCTGCTTCGGTTCGATTCCTGGGGCCACTGTCTTCTGTGAGAGAATGGTACTATACCGGGCGTGCTGGCCCATTCGGCTGCTACCCGCAGGTAACAAGCTTGGCACTACCACTTGAATAACCACTAAAAATACCACTTTAATGTACAGATTTGACTTAGACTTTTAGATATGAGTACCGTGTACCTATAGACTTTAAAAAAACAAAGATATCGATTCCTCCTTATTCTCGCCTTCCTCTTAACCTAAATGCTACATCATCTGCCGTATCGAGTTACTTACAATATTGATGTTATGGTACATGGCCAAACCAAACGGTGGTTGGTACGAATCTTACTTAAAGACTCAAAGACCATTAACAACTGAAGAGCAGCGCATCAAGTTTAATTTTCATAAAAAACTAAATTTAAAAAATATAAATTCATATATTGACACGTTTCCTTCTTACATAGGTACTTTTATACATATTTATATTTATTTCATATAAACGTCAAAGAATAGGGACGGGAAGTGGTTACCGTCCAATTAAAGACTTAAGTCGTTAGAAAAACTCAACAACTCTTGACCCAACGTCAGCTTTATGATATAAAGAAATTTTCCTCGATTCACCTCTCACGACTTTGCTTTGAAACATATCTTGTAAAATAAGGAAATTATTATTTAGAACGCTTTAAAATATATTTATACCACCTTAATCTTGCTTTCCTTGTACATGTTCTCGGTTGACTCTTGTATTTATTTGCCAAAGACCTAATACTTAGTTTTGTATTCTATACTAACGAAGTTTATTTTTTACTTGAAAACGCAGCCTATTTATATGTAGCTAAAGGTATACCTTTTCCCAAAAATAACACTGTTTGTTATTCAATGGCCTATGTCTGGATCAAAATAATGTGTATACTTTTCTTCCTAACGTTCATTTTAGCTATCCAGTGGAAAACTTTCACAGTTACAGGAATTTACTTGACTCATTTTCAAATAAAATATTAGGTTCAATTGTGTTGCTTTTTATTAACAAAATTTCTTACTTTTTCTTTAGGTTTATTATTAATTTATTATTTCACGATTCTTTCTAATAATTAGTGCTTTTCTATTTTAGTTCCATATTAAATAAGATAAAAAAATATTGGCATTACAATGTGTATTCACTTACTGTAATAATCGAATCCATGACCTCTAAAGGCTCTAACAAAGTGCAGAATGCCGCACCATTATGCTTCATAGAATAGTATTTTTTATTATGTAAGTGTGCAACCAACCTTAATCACTAAGCACCTGCTTCAATCGTTTTCATAATTAAACTTTTAAATGTCATAACGTTCAATTTAGCAAACAAAAAGAAATCGAATGTAGCAAATTCTTGAAGATTTTATAAAAAGGCGTCCGTTTATTTTGCATGCTATTTTAAATAACGTATACTTTATATGTCCATATTAGTGTTTTGTTTTCCCTATATGTTTATCCGGATAACCTTTCGATTAACCTCTTCATACCAATTCAAATCAACATCTGTCCAGTGGTTTTCTCGTGATGCGGTCACAGACAGACAGACAAAAATTGTAAAAACTATAGATTCGGTCTCTGTATCGTTAATAATGACTATTCCAATTAAATTTTCCAAAAATATTATTATAATTCCAATATTATTCAATGTACAGATTCGACTAATTTAGAATTTTATTATATGAATAGATAATAATTAATACGATAGAGTAATAGTACTGTGTTTGGCAGAAAAAATCGCTTGTAAGCGCTTACAAGCGCTGATAACAAATTAGACAGTTTTCGGCCAGCACAAGTTTGCTAACTTCAGTAGCGCTGACCCAATCCGCCATTTTGCTTACAAGCGCTTCCTAGCACTTTTTTCTGCCAAGCACACGGATTGACTCACGTGGGTTTATGACGTCAGTGAGCTGTCAAAACCACTGTATATTCTAAAACGTAGTGTTTATATCCTCTTTGGTATATTCATTACATAGAGTATATTGCTACATATATAAATTCATTATTCACATCAAATGCAGACTTACACGTTCTACCTCATAAAGTCCACCCCTTTATTCATATAATAACAGTTTGTTATAGTTTACTTACTACAAGTTATTACTACAAGATATATCCGATTCATTATTAGATGTAATCTATACATAACATAAAACAAGGTTCTCCGCCGCGATTGTCTGGCTCTCGAGGAAGGTTTTAGTACATAATTTGTCAACTATTTTAATTTATTTATCGAATATCTTAGGAGCAATTGCAAAAAATACGGACACGAGGATAAAATGCAAGCGCTGCTTCAAGCGCCGCTTCGCTTGATGCAATCGCTGACCCTACCCCGTTTTGGCATATAATACTTATTAAATTTTCAACGTTCTACCACCAATACCTATTTTTAATAAGAATTGGTGGTAGAACGTTGGTGATTAGAACGCGGACGAAGCCGCGGTAATTGCTAGTATATAATATGTCCAACTTTAGAAAGTAAGAAATCCTACTTAAACAAATCTAGCTTAGATAATTAGGTACTAAAAATATAGAATGGAAAGTAATGAACTTTCAAAGTTTGGGTTAAGTGAAAGCATTATGCACAATGGCGTGAATGCTTCGTCTTCAGACGAAAGTCGATTTTAATCAATTGCTCTATTATTTGCGCTACGATTGCAATCGATTAATTATATAACTTTATTTTACTGTATCATAAACTTTGTCCAGTGGCCCGGAGCTTAAATTGCAATGCATTTACAAAAGATGGTAGACTCTCAGGTTTTAATAGGGAACTAAATATATTTAAAAAAATAATGTTAGGGAAAAGTTATTCCATAATTATAAAGAATGAAATCATTAAGTATTTTTTTCTTTAGTTTGTTTTATAAATGAGATTATTTTTGAATTTATTAAATTATCAACTGTTCTTAAATTGTTCTTTTCTCATATTTTACGGAAACAGGTGAAATAAAAATCAAATTTACGAAGAAATGTTTATTTCTTTCCATAGTTACCTAATTCAACTTTCGATATGATCCTCTTACATTACAAGCGAAAGTACATAGAAAAAAATAGAAACACAAAGCATTTCTACACAACTACTCGACTCCTGTTATATAAACCAGGAAAATTGAAACATACAATATAAAAATTTAAAAAAATCACAAGTTTTAGAAAAAAAATGATATATTTAAATATTAATGCCTAATTTTCCTGGAATAAAGATAAAACTGTACGTATTAATATTGGATATTTCATATAAAACTAATACTCTATACTCCTCAACAAATTGTATATAACAAGGTGAGAAAAATTCAATTTATCTATTAAAATTTCAACTACATTTTATTTATTAATATCTTACATTTCGTAACAAAATGTTGTAAGATAATCAATATCCAAAACCGGGTCAAAGTAGCCGACGTATAGAAATGCAAAAACTACATTGAAGATTTTTCATTGACTTAACCTTTTCTTCTTTTTTTTATTTATTCTTAACATAAACTTTATTTTTTAAATGAGCTTCGAAAAAACTAAATTCTTAACGGAAATATCTTTTCAAACTTCCTTCGTAAGACCATGTCATGTTACATACATACACAAATATATACATACATACATGACATGATATCACTTTAAATTAATATGAAGTGTAAGAAGTGAATGTTTATGTCAGTCTTAAATACTGATTCTTTTAGAATATTGACTGATTTATAAAAAAATACTTATTAAAACATGAAGTAAGCTCCTTATTAAAGCCAGCCAATAAAAAATCTTCAACGTTCAAATATATAAAAATAAGGAGCGTTAAAAAAATTTGTTGTGGGCTCATGAATACAATAAACAAACATACTTAAAACTAACAAATTACTATTATATAAATACTTAAAATAATATCAGTTCTTTTGACGCCAAACAATGGTTTACTTAACGGATTCTAATCAATACAAAAACAATATATGTATTATGAAAATATTGAATAGTCCATATAACAAATATTTGCAACAAGCAGTAATCCAATACACTATTGCCTGCAGTTTATAAGAACTATAAACAAAATATTTCTAAAATGAAATAATTGATAGGTAATTAGAATCCGTTAAAGCTTCAATTTTGACACAAACAATAAAAATCGATACAAAACCTCACTAAAAAATAAATATGAGTGATTAAATTCAGATTACTTATAACACAGAAACATTTACAAGGTTCAAACATCGATATCGATATTTTGAGCTTTTCATTATATATAAAATACTTTAGTAGGGACAAGGTATTTGTACATACTGTTCTAATAGCATCATCCCAAAACTTTCCTAATAAATAAAAATTATTATAATTAGTTGTAGTTAAAACCTACATTAATACAAAAGAATATAGAAAAAAAGGTATATTAAATCTATGCAATCAAGTAATGTTAGTTATTTATGACACTTATAAAAATCTAAATATATGGTACAGTCTTAATTTCATTAAACAAGATAAATTGAAATATTAAAACTAAACTCACGATTCACTCGTAAATTTTATTTTAAACCAATCCGAGTATTCATATTAATATATTTTGCTATGATATAAAAAGTAAAATTCTTAGCACATAGCTTAAAAAGATGAAAAGTTGACATGTACTCTATATTGCACGGAATAAATTAAATCGTAAGGTTTTATAATATAGAAAAAACTAAAATAAAAGTGATAAAAGTGTTAAAATGTAAAAAAAAGTGGTAATAACAGTTAAAATTATTAATTTGTAACTAATTATATTGTGACAACCTTATTTTTAACCAAATTCAAAAAATAAGTTCTAATTCAATTCTTTCTTAGATTTACGCGAATATTTCACATTTTAAATAACATTATTTCTTCAGATTTGTCGCGGATTTATTTTGTTTTTTGCTTTACAGCGAATATGTTTTACAGCAATAATGTTCACGAGAGAAACAAAGTTTTTAGTCGTCTTATTAGTATTATAATGTTTTTGTGAAAGAAAAATGTAAAAAATATTTTTATTTTAAATGTTCTCATTTATACGTCGATGCCCATAGCTTATCTTTAAATATTCAGATATCAATAATAGTTCCACCAAATCGTAATACTTTGATTTATATTTGAGATCAATACACATACCTAGTTATTTAAAATTAATTCCTATAAATAAATGAAGCCAAAGTGACATAAATCATTTACAAAGCCTATGAAACATATAGTCGGCCAACGGACGTGACAGCCCAAGCTGCCATACACTAATGTCCCAAGCGAATGTATAGCAGCTTTTTCTGGCTGTCACATCCGTTGGTCGACTATATGTTTCACAGGCTTTGTCATCATTTTGTATGAATGTGTGAAATAAAAACATTACAGAGTACATTTCCAATTCCTCAACTTATTTCCGATAGGTGCAAATATAAGAACGTACAAAAGGTAAAATACGAAACTTCAATAAGAAGTATGTATGGCAGTGTGTAGTGAATTAACATAATATTCACCTGTATTTCGTTTTAATTTATTACTTTTATTTAGCAGTTTATTAACAAGCAGACAGACAAAATGTTGCGCTTTTAATATATATACTATATATACTATATATACTATATATACATATACTATATATACATATAATATATTTAATGATATAAAAAAAGCGATGGTAAGAGAGGAAACAGCAGAACACAGGCGAGCCCTAAAACAAACTAACGTAATAAGCGTATCGATTCTATAAAAATAAATTCATTAATAAAATGTCGTCTAAACACGAAACACATTACACTACCTACGAGCTACACTTAGCTAAGTGTTGGAAAAATATCTATTTAAAAATATAATCGTGTAAAGGACCGTTGGGATGTCGTATGCATAGACTGATTTTGATAAGGTCGTTCATAAAATACGTGACACACGGCCAGACAACCCTCTCAATTTAAAATATTATACATATATATAAATAAATATGTTGGGGTATTATTACACACAGCGCCATCTAGTTCCGTGGTAAGCTACGAGGCTTGTGTTACGGATACTAGATAGTTGATACTCAACACATATTAACTTAATAATATATATGGCAATTAATAGTATAAAATGTCAATATTATTTGCAATTTAAAACTAAAAATTTAAAAGTTGTTTGATGACCTGCAAAAATTACTTTTTTTTTACCCTGACCACCCTTATTTTCCTTTACAGTAAGGGATACCCTCCCCCAATAAATGTGTTCACGTATTTTATAAACAACCCTATATATCAGAATCTATACTCTTTAATATATAGTACTACGTTATGACAAAACTATGATCGAAATTCACTGAAGCCTTTACATTTTCTTCTTTTCACTAGTTTATGTTAAATATTGAACTTTAACACTATTTCTTGTTTTTTATGGTTTTTCATCTTATAATGGAATCCATTTTGTAATATTATACTTGGTGTTACTTTTGCGTTATCTTTATGAGAGTCTTATCTATACCTCTATTCTCTATGACAAGTAATAGACTAATAAATACATAAAATAACCGATGGATATTTTAGACGTAGTTATTTTCATAATTTGCTAATTATTAAGTATTTATACGGTTTAATAAAATTTTCAGAGATGTTAATCTCTAAAAAGGACTAAGTCAAAGTTTTTGTACAGAAACACTAATTTTTTGTGCTTTAGAATGACGATATTAACTAAGCTTTCGTTGAAATTATATATAAGAACTTTGAAAAGGTCCAGGTTAAAGCATATTAACTATAAATGTCATAGTGAATATAGGTTTATTAATATATTTAAATTATATGGGACATTATACAATGTATTTGTTAGAAAATCGTAACTACATCTAAAAAACTACAAACTCTCATAATTTATCTATTTATTTAACTCCAAATACATCAAAGTTAAAAAATTTATGGACGAAAAATTGTCAAAATTTAACTTGCGTAGAATTTATTTAATTTCGAATCTATGAAATATAAAAATGGCATCATCTATCAAACAATTTGTAAATAATACAATTCAATGGAATTCCATTTGACTACTTATTTCCGAAGAAGAATAATATTACTTTTATTAAAATTTGATCTCAAGTCCATTTTATTTTACACAGTAATTCGTCGTTACACTCATACCCTTTCTAATTTCGTTCATTATTTATCTATGGTCCTATTAGTTAAACACTGCTTCAAATGATTCGATTTTTAATGTTTTTAATAAAAACTTTTTAAGAATTAATGCAATAAAAATAACACATTATGCCAGTGGCGGGCACTTTAAGGAAGACACGAATGTATTTTGAGCGGTTATTTTGAATTTTTCAATGTTAGAGTCATGGAGATCAGAGACCAGGAGAACCAAGGCCCTAGAATGTAGTGTCTCAGAAATATTGTCAAACCAACGAGGCGCTGCGATCGCTATGTTGTCTCAATGCCTAACTTCACGTTGTCACAATAGTGACAATACTCATTAACAGCTAACTTCACAAATACTACTTACCGTCGACAGCGCGTTATAAATTCTAATCGGGTAATGCTTTAGTATGAAGCGATGGTTCTCCTGGTCATGGAGGTTAGCTCCATGGTTAGAGTTAAATAAAGAATATATACGAATTAACAGATACTTTTAATATGGTTTTATAAAACCGCGTAATGTCATTGCTAAAGTGACACATTTCGCATCCGAACAGAATATAAAACATTTAATAATCGAATCATTTGAATTCACAATTCCAAATCGATTATCACAATTATTACTCCATAATTGTTACAAAATCGATTTCCCTACACTCCGCAACTAAACTCACCTTGTCATTTCACGCCAATCAATAGACAAATGTATGAAAAGATTTCAAATTTACAATTTATATAGTTTACATCACATTTTGTAGACATTTTTATCATATGAAAAAAAATACATACGAATAAACTGGTTAATGCAATAGAAACAAAAGAAAAAACCGATATTTAACATAATATGACGACTTACAATATATTTAATCCGTACAACTTTGAATTCACATATTAAGCTAAACTGAAATAAACTATTATCTTACCTGTACGCTAATGTCAATCAGGCGGGCAACTTTGAACAAAGGAAGCGGGGAATAACCCAGTCCGTCCCGTGCGTTGGAGAGTGCCTTTGTACCAGCCGTCGCCACGTTTCTTACATACGATTACAATATCGTCAACTTTTAGCTCTAACTCGTATTCCGAGTTTGGTGGGTAGGGGACTATGCAACGGAATCTGAAAATTTATAATAGATTACTTTATATTATATTATATTTTTATTGTATTATTTGATGTATGTAAACAACTATCAATGAAGCTTTTCAAAATGTCAATATAAAAATGGCATAACTCATTTTTAAAGGATTGACTTTTTATACAAAGATATGTATTGCTCATAATTATAAAATTTTATTAATAATTAGAAGTTAAATAATTTATAATCAAAAATAAAAATGCTTTAAAATATGTATATGACAATGGGGAAAATAATCAGAAGGAAATCAGTATCCAAAACACACATAAACTGTTTACATTACATAACTCATGCGTTCGCAATCCATGTAAAGATTAGATATAGATTTTGTTTTCTTTCAATGGCATTAAAACGGCACAAGTCAGAAAGGGACAAATAACATTTTCAATAAGCAACATTTCTAAGTGAAATAAATATATAGTAAAGCCCACTGACTTTTCTTTAACAGGTTGCGAATGATGTCTGTCTCTCCGCGCAGTGACATCCAACGAAGCGGATTTACGGTGTCCCGCCCACTCTACGTCCCCCGATCCCCTACTAAAAGTAAAACACAATTTTCATTTATTTATATATTAATACGTCACGAAACTAGATGGCGCTGTTGTAATAATGTCCCAACAACATAGTATATATTGTAATAATATTTTTTTCAAATTATGTATAAAAAAATTCTAAGGAACCATTAATAAGTAAAAATTAAAAATATATTGAGTGTAATAATATTAAATATTAGACAATAGGACTCAAAATCCTATATATTTGGATTTATTATATATATTTTTTATTTAAAAAAAAAACTATTTTATTACTTTTTCATTTTTATCTTTCAAATATATTAGTTTTTTTTCTTTTTTTTTAATAATAGTGATAGGTGATATGCAACAACACTGCAGCAAGCAACATAACTAAAACATAAACAAACCAATGTAAGTTACAAGTGCAGGGTGATGTGCCAAACAAATTCTAACTAATGTGGAATGAAATCACAAAAATATGGATATACTTGTATGAGGGAAAAATGAACATTTAATGTATTACAAAACACACATAATCTTTTTTTTGACATAAAATTTCCAATATCCTTAGTCCAACTAGGAACTCGAACCCAGGACCTTTCGTTTGAAATCGCTAGATCAAAAGTATGCAAATACGAATTCATGGAAGAACGGATTGGGCGTTGGAAATTGTCTATTTATCAAGATTTTAATAAAAAAGTGTAAAGATAAATAAAGTGATTATCTAGTATTGTGACGTGTGTGTGAAGTTTTCTTCGTATATGGTTTCTAAAGATAGATATATTAGAGAAATTACTTAATATTTTTGATGGATAGAATTTCGATATCATAGTGGCACAAAGTAAGCAGTGTGAAAAAGACGAATTTGTACTCTTACTTTTATCTTTTAAGGCTATAAGTTAATGTGTGAAAATGTAATGTGGGATAGCGTGTGTGCGTAGAGGTAGGTTATTATTTCTGTTGACAACCATTTGTTTTTATTAACCAGTGACTGAAAGAGTGATAAAATAAGCATTATGTTACAAAAATAAAGTCTGTATTTAAACCGGTTCCAAGCTCTGGTGTTTAATCAGTTAGTATCTGGTGTTGTTATATCTATCCGTACATGTCATTCACAATTGAGTTATTAAGTGTTTATAGGCGTGCTTATATACCTAATAAAATTGTGTGCGTATGTGTATATATGATGCAAGTCATATGAGAGCATATGAACGACAACTACCCCGTCAAAACTGAAGCAGTCGATCGAAATCGGTCGGGAGTTCATCAATGTATGTATGTATTTATGTATGTACTTATGTAGATATGTATGTATGTGAGTATGTCATGTAACCAGCGTGTGCATGCGAACCTCTGCGCCCGCTGGTCGCGCGGGCGGGGGCGCGCGGGCGCGGGCGCGGGCGCGGGGGCGGGCAGCGCGCGCAGCAGCTGCGAGGGACACGAGCCCGACCTGCACCACGGGGACGTGTACGCTCGTATACGCGGGAGGGCGAGGGGAGGGGGATGGGGAGAGGAATTTTTGTTTGTATTCACCCGATTTTATATTAATGTAACTAATAGTTGTCAATACTTCAAGTCATAGGTTAAATGAGAAAAAATCATCAATCACACACACACACACACACACACACACACGCACGCGCGAACACGCACACACGCACACACACACACACACACACACACACACACACACACACACACACACACACACACACACACACACGAATACACACGCATAAACGCGCACGCACACACATACATATGCACACACAGAACTTTCACACTGATATAATAATAATTCGATTATTGTTTACTTCTACCATTATACTTGTTACATTCAAAGTTCAACATATTTTAATGATAACTTTATCTATAGAATACTGCAAGATACAGTATTTTCATATATTTTTATAGTAATCAAATCATAATATTTAGGATTTCGTGCAACTACGTGCTATTAGTATAGACCAGAGCAATCCAAAACCTTTTTATATAAATTATTTAATTACAAAGTGCAATATCCTCTATGGATCTTATGGGATTTATGTGAATGGGTGTCGGGTTATGGGTCAACAATCGTATACGTATGCGTGACTCATACACAGACAAAATGAAAAATAATATTTAAAAAGTTTTTATATATCAACTAAACATTTATTTTTTCATCTTGTCTATGACTAAATAAATATGATTTAGGTTACACAAAGTATGTCATACCATAGAGTTTTAGCTTGTTTCATTGATAAATTAAAAAAAAGCGTTATATTCTGAATAATTTAAAAATAATTATTGAGTTTAATCATAATATTTTTACATTGATTTTGAAACAAACTTAAACAACAAAACAAAACAATGTTTGGAGATGTTAATAGGGGGACAAACAAGATGACACACACATGCAGAATGCACACAAAATGGATATTATGCATATGAAAAATAATTTAATTACGATTAAAATTAATTTATTTTAAATTTCACTTTTAATAAATTTTCATCATTTATTCGTTAAAACTTTAAGTTCATACGTTCGGAAAATGTAATCTACTAAAGCTAAATATTTTATACTACGATAATTAAGTAAAATAATTGTAAATAGCTTCTAAATTATTTATTTTATAATAAAATGAATGATTCTATTTTTTATTTATCATTAAAACTATCATAATGTAACACATTTTTTTTGAGTAAAATACAATATGGACTATTTAAAATATCAAACAACCCATTGAAAAAAGATATTAAAATCCATATGAACCACCAAAAAAAACTAAATCAAGCAATGTACCAAACCAAAAAAATCATATTATGTAATTCAGTTATATTCTGTAATTAATTAAAAGAATAATTGAAGACGTAAATGGATGAAGGCAGTAATATATCGCATTTTTGAATTCCTATTGTTTAATGCATAGATGTCTGTGTTATGGTCTTATAATATAATATACAAGATTAAATTTAAAAGAACAGTTTCAAATCCTAATACTGCTATATTTAATACTATTTATCAAAGCCTATGAAACATATAGTCGGCCAACGGACGTGACAGCTAGCCCAAACTGCCATACACTCGCTTGGTACATTAGTGTTATTATAGTTAAGTTAACGCCACTTCATATCCATTTCATTTTGCGACATATCACCTTCAACCATTTTTGTCTTCAATTTATCCATATTCTTAAGTAGAACCCGCACAGATAGAGAATAGATTTATAAATGGCGTCAGCTCGCATACGTTCTCGCTCACTTTCTATCGTGTCTATACTCACACGAACAGCGAAGATGAAAGTGTTTACCAGTTTTCAAATTACTTAGATTCTTTGTCACACTATTATTAAAAAAGTTTTTGTATGTATCTTTATATAAATTTATGTATGTACGTGAGGTGGTATTTTTGTAATCTGATTCTGATATGTCACAATTAATATAGACACATTTTAAAATCCACTGTTATATGTACCCTTGCTCCCTATTTATTTTATTAATATTTTTTGACATTATTACTATTATTAATTAAAATATAATATAAAAAAATTATAACAAAAAAGTCAATAAAAAAAATAAAAATTTGAGAACTGAAGTTTGAGAACTGGTTTTCCAACCGTACCATGAGTACCCGCCGCCATTTATAAATCTATTCTCTATCTGCGCGGCTGATAAGAAAAAAAATATTTAGTTTATATATATATATATATATATATATATATATATATATATATATATATATATATATATATATATATACAGATGATACTGACCGCACGTGCACGGGATGGGGCGAGGGCGTCATGAGGGAAGTCCCGGGCGTGTCCTCGAACACGGGGTTGTCCATGCTGTAGGCGGGCGGCGGCGACTTGCACTTCTTCATGGCGGCCAGCCGCTTCATCAGGGACACCCCCGTCGATATTGAGGACCTGTCTGACTTTGACTTCTCTTTTGGCTGTAATTAGAGAATAGGTGAGAAAGACTTTAAAAATATGAGTGTTGGGAAAGTGAGTCAAATTAATTATAAATCTTTAAATATTTAATATTAATAATATGAATTAAAAATTCAGTATGAAGGCGAATGTTTGAAAAAAGTAAGCGTAACTTTTTCACATTGCAATAGAGATAAAGAGAAAGAATAGAGATAAAAAGAGTTAAATGGAAAAAAGATTTTTAACTAATTTATTTATTTTTTATTAATTTATTCAACATACCTTGTCGGGGCGCGGAGTGGTTTGCAGTTGCATTGAACTCCATGGATAAGTTAAAGGCTGGCCTGTAATTAAAAATATTTATATTAAATTATAATAATAAATTAATATCTATATTGTATGCAAAATTGCTGAAATATTTAAAAATAATATTAATTTTATATTTGTTTATTATTTATTATTCTATTTCGATATAAGATACTAATAATAATGTTATTAGTATTATAACTCATATGAGTATAATTTCGTTACTAAATCGTAAAATATCGTTTTAAATATGCCATATTTAGATAAAAATTAAACAAAACGGCTCAAAACAAAAAATAAATAATGCACTACAAATAACTTTAATTACAAGTGGCAGAAAATGACAAAAGTTGGTAAAAAAATACAAACATTCGTGCTTAACAAATGAAAGCGCCCAGCGGGACTCGAACCCGCGACCGTTGGCGCAGTAAGTAAAGTCAAAGTGTCTTTAAAATTTGAATTTTAGTTCTCGACGTTTTGAATGCTTTACAGTCACCCGTCCCGTCCCGTGACCATGATTGCTGTAAACTGTAAAGCATAAAACGCCGGGAACAAAAAACAAAAAAAAACACAAAAAAAAAATCCGAAAAGATAGTTTTATTTAAAATATAATATATAAAATATGCGTCCATACAAAGTACACATGTAAGAAGTGAAACTTGTTAATTTATAAACTGTAAATACTAATGATATTGTAATTTCACTTCCAAAACAATTCCTCACGATTTTACCAGCATGAGCAGCTACGTCATAAGTTAGGCTGTATACTGTAATACTTTTGCTACACATAACGTCACATTAATAATCACCGACTTGCGGTGGGCGAGACCCCCGACCTGCGCATCTTGACCGTCTGAGGGGTGGTGGCGCTAACTCTTCCCCGTCTCTGAGCGCCTGGTACTTGTACTATAGTTTATATTTTATACTAATCTAAAGCTTTAGATTTCCGAGACTTAAACCCCAAGGTTGTGTTAAACGTTTAACGCAACCTTGTTGGAAGTCGCTTAAGAAGTTTCACTTCAATAATTATTAATGATAGAATGCAAAGCAAACACTAACCAGGTGTGATAACAGGACTGCTAGCTCTGGGCGGCGCGTCGGGCGGCGCCAGCGCGCCCGAGCTGGCGGCGGGCGGAGTCGCTGTCGGCTTCACCGTCGCCGAACTTGGCGTATTTTGCTATATTATATAGTTTTATTTTCATTAATAATTATATTAATCATTAAAATATTTATTGTGTCATATTTAAATTTATTTAAATAATTTAATTAATAAAAATCATATTAATTTAAAATTTTAGACGCAAAGCTAAGAAACGCGCAGGGAGGGTCCACTTTGGTGGGTGTTGTGCCCTTCACTTCACATCTTTTAATTCGGTGACTCTCACATAACCAGCTGGTCATATGCGTAAATGAATTTCCCATCGTTGAAAAAAATATATCGGTAGTATATTATAACCAAGTAAACTGTATTTGTTAAATATTAAGGTTACTACAGTAATTTTATACCACAGATAATATATAGATATTATTAGATTATATAAAATTACTCTGTTACTCTGTGTATCTGTATGGTCAACTGTGAACTGTAAAGGATATTAAAAAGTATGTAAATTAATAATATGGCTTTTTCCTGAAACTAAACTAATTCTCACCTCATTTGGTACTCCACAAATAAAGAGTACAATTTTATCAGCATTTAATTGTTTTAACATGTGTATTGTTAGTGCTTAATAATAGTAAAAAAACCTCTATTAATAAACCTTGTCGTGCTTGAGGCGGTGCGCGAGGGGCGCGAGCGGCGCGAGGGGCGCGAGCGGCGCCACGTAGTTGCCGGGGAACACGCCGCACGCGCGCTCGCTGCTGCCCTTGTACCAGCCGTCGCGGCAGCGCTCCGTCACCGTGTACACGCCTGACACAGTATACTCTATATTGTATAATATATACTAGCAACTCATCAAGTAGTCCTTAGGTATGTTTTAGCTTGCTAAATTTGAAAGGTACATGGGTAAAACAAAGAATGTCACATAAAAATTCAAATAGTTGAAAAGTATGGGATCATTAACATTTTGCCACGTATTATAGAATGTAATATTAATTTAAAAAATTTTGATTTTGTGACATTCCTTGCTTTGCCGCTGTACCCTTGATTTCAGATTGGCAGTACAAAAAAAAACCCAAAACTTTCATACAAACTTGCTAAAGTGTTTAGACCGCTTTAATCCGGCCCTGTCGTAAAATCCGTTCTTAGCAAACGTCTACTAAGTACTAACTATTAACTACCTCTATATCAAATTTAAAATTTGTAGCACAAAAAATGAAGCTTTCATACAAACTTGAGAGAACCTTTAAACCTCCTTAATGCGGCTCTGTCACAAAATTCGTTCTTAGCAGACATCTACTAACTATAAACTACGTCCTAAAGTATAAATTTTAAATATCATTTGTAAATTAAATCTAAATCTTACCTCCTTTCTTGAGCTCTAACTCATCGGGTTTCTGCGGTTTGTAGGGATATAAAGCTATATACGCTGAAGGCAAAGGTTTCTCATTGCTCCCAGATCTTCTCCTTCTCCTCTCTCTGTCTCTCTCCGGTCTTTCCCTCTCTCTCTCCGTCGAATGGTCGAGAAGACTTGTTGCGAGGATTTCTGCTGAATGCCTGGAATTTGGCGTAATAGGGAATTTAATATATAATAGAATACAGAAATTATTTAGAACTTAAATCTAAATTAGTGTTTAGAAAACAATATTCATGAACAAAATCTTTTTCGTGTAAAAACAAAACTTAATACAATCAAAATAAATTTAAAAAGTCAATATATTTCTTACCTATTCTGTGCATGATTGCCTTGCATATGGGAAGAGGGAGTCAAGCTATGCCGCTTCTCCCTCTCTCTATGGTCTCTATGTTCTCTATGGCCTCGGGCCACCATATAGTTACCATCTTTGTGCGAAGGAGACAGCTCAGCTTGCAGCCCTAAACCAAAGTTTAATAGGGAATTTGGTCCACTCATAGAATATTTGGAAGATGATGGCACATCTAAACGTTCTGTTGCTTCTTGACTCTCATTTTGATTTTGATTTAGATTTTTTGGACTTTCAGACGGTGGTAGACTCACATTTAAAGATGTATTTGTTGCTGTGGAACTCTCATTAAGACTTACAGCACCTGAAGCATTTAGGGATTCTTGATTTTCTTCCTCTTGGGTGCTTACATTTGATCGTTCAACATTGACATTGTCCGGGGAACTTGGTAAGCTTGGTTCAGCACTTTCACAAGTACTGGTATTAGAACTGGTGTTAGGCGTAGTTGTTGAGCTTCCTGCATTACCTGAGGGCGTGTTCACACTTGAACTAGAATCCGAACTGTTATTTGTAAAATTAACCGCTCTTACATTTTGATAATTAGTTTCCACTTTCTGCATTGGAGTTGAATTATAATTATCGAATTTGACGCTTCGCAATCTGTCATAGTTATCTCCTATACGAGATACGCTTTGAATCCCAATGGTTTGATGGTTTTTGTTGTGTACATTGGTGAAGTGGATCAGATCTAGATGTTTGGTTGTCGGTTCCAGTATGTTCCTGGTCCCCGTAACCACACTCTGGTTAACAGTTACATGCTGGTTCACTGGTTGCGGAACCAGAATCTGTGGTTGCGAGATGGTTTGCGTGTGATTAGTGTGGTAGTTCGATTGAGATTGACTCATTGTTGCCATGTTTTGGTAGTTTCCTTGTCCGGAATTGGGAGTCGATATTGATAGTTGCTGGTATCTGTGCTGATGCTGGAAACAAAGAAAAAATGCGTAAATTGGCTGGAAAATTTGTCTTTAAAAAAAAAAAGAATTTTATTTATAATCATGTTAATACACAACGAGCAAGATAGAGCGTGACAAGAGTATGTCGCTTGTTTTATACATTTCTTCGCCTTAGTGTTCATTTGTTCAAACCAAACATTACATGTACTTTACAGTACGGAATTTTCTAGTTTTTAAGCGAAATTATCATTATTTTTCTAAAGTAAACCTATGCAGCATCAGCCAGTGGAAGTCCCGCCAGAATCACTCCAAATTCATAAAAAAGCCAGACAAATAGACAAAAATTGAAAAAAAATGCTTTTCTTTATTAAGATATATAATTTATTATAATATAAACTAAACTGAAACTTTAAATATTGTATAATTTCAAGAACATATCACCTGTGGTGTGTGGCGGTCGGCGTGCCGCGCGTGCTCCGGCGTGGGCGGCACCGGCCGGGTTATGGGCGTACTGAAATGTTTGCTATTCATGTGATAAACATATATGTGTGTTAGTTAGTGCTAAAGTTAGTTATTTGCCAGTTTTTAATTATTATTTTGGATTTTATTACGGTTTTATGTCAAGTAAATAACTATTTTTTCGGAATTTTACGCAGATTTATTTTGATTAACGTTTCTCGAGGACTCGAAAGCTTAATAGCAATCATGGTGTAGAAACTGAACTGTAACCGCAGAAATGTCCGAAAAACTACTAATTTTCAAATAAAGTTAGTAATTTTGTTTAGTCACCTTCTAAAGATAATCTCTATAAGATAATCGTAGACTAACATATGTTATTTTCTTTTAATATACTGAAGCGTAATCTTTTAAAAATACTACAATGCATCAGTCCACTGGCAAGCAGATATGTATATATGTATAATATGACGATAGGTAAGTGCGGGCGGACTGAGAATGCCTTTCGAAAACGTGCCATGTTTCCTCAGACATGCAGGTTTCCTCACGATGTTTTCCTTCACCGTAAGACAAGTGGTAATCATGATAGAAATGATTCGCACATGAAAATAAATACCAGAGGTCACGGCCCAGAATTAGAACCCACTTCATTGTGTTTCCGAAGTGAGCACTATAAACCTAGGCCATCACTGCCTTTAACAAATAGTAATGTATACAGCAAAATTACGCTATTATTCTTGATTTCAAAGTTTGTTTTGATAGACACTTTCTTAGTATGATTGAATTACCTATTCATAAGTTGCCGTGCCGCTTGGTTGAGTTCCACGAAGGCGATAGGGAAGATTCCGACGCGATTTTCTAAACGACCCTCCGCCCAGTTCTCGTCCACTCTACGATGTACTGATATAATAGCACCTGAAAAATAAAGTCATTGTGAAATATTATTTTTTAATATAGCCTCATCTTCTCATATTAAAATAAGAAGCATTCCTTGTATATATAGGATGTAACATTTAAATCGGTCAGTATAGCGAAATCTGAAAGACATACGAAAATCTGTTCTGGGTACCATGTCATCGATATTAGTAACAAAAAAAAACTGCAATCCTGCAATCATACATTTAAAAAAATTAAATTTCAAGTGGTAGTGCCTTGCTTGTTACCTTCGGGTAGCAGCCGAATGGGCCGGCACGCCCCGTATAGTACACTCTCTCACAGGAGACCGGCGTGAAGTGGCAGCTAGCAGCGTGCTGTCGCGTTTCGTCCGGTAAGTGAGAGTCCGGGAGGCCCACTCCCCATCCCTACTCCCGTCCTTCTTCCTCCTCCCTCCCTCCCTTTCCTGAAAGGCCGGCAACGCATCTGCAAGCCCTGTGGTGTTGCAGATGTCCATGGGCGGAGGTGATCACTTCCCATCAGGTGAGTCTTCTACCCGTTTGCCCCCTTTGTCCCATAAAAAAAAACTTGAAACTAAAAACTCAGCTCAGGAATCGAACCCGGACGCTTTGAGAATAAAACTAACATTATTTCTATTTAAAATATCAATTGTGTAGGTCTTAAGATAATTTAAAATATACCTTTGTCAAAAGCCAAACACCCTTCCTCATCGGGTGCTGACATTCGAAAGTCATATAACGCTTTGCATAACGCAGTACACATCGGCAGCGGTACCACCACCTGGAAAAGGTATTTGTTTCATTTAGTACCACCTTCTTTATAACCAGTTGTGTATCAAGGGGATGCTCCATTTGTTGGGCATATTTTTAACGTCCTGCAGGCACACTTTCGAGTTTTCTGCAAATTGTCAGCGTGATAGAATAAGGCCTGATCCTCCTCGTGGCCAATAGGACGTTAAAAACGTCTGTATACATAAGTTATCTAATAGTATATAAAAATCTCGTGTCACAGTGTTTGTTATCGAACTCTTTCAAAACAGCTTGAGCGATATTTATGTTTTTTTTTGTGTATATTTGTAGGTCTGAGATAGGTCTGAGAATAAGTCGTAGGCTAATTTTTATACCCCTAGGTGATAAGGGTGGCCCTCTCCATATATTTATTTTTTCATTTTTAGACCAAATGTTTATTTTTCACTTTTTTATGATTTGGCATCCAGAAATTCTTATAACTCTACATTTTCATCCCTCGGGTGGAGCCGCGGGATTTGCTAGCCAAAATCATTGAACACACAATTTTAATGGATATTTAAAATAAATTTTAACCTGCACAAAAGTAGTAGGAAACATGCCGGTCCTGCCGGATATTTCACCTTGGTACCAGAATGGGTCTAGCTTCTTCTGCAGGATGATAGTTTCACCCTTTTTGAAGGATAGATCACTGAAAAAGGAACGATTGTTAGTTAAAAGTACGAATAAATGGTTTTCCCTTTTCTTTTGTGAAGAGTTTCGTGTGGGGTATACTACACATTCCACATACTTTATACTAGGTTTATGTAGAACATTGACAATTCCAATTTAGGTCCGATTTCACCAAAGTAGAATAAATATTATTCCTAGGATAAAGCTGCTATTTACTCTCAGATAACCATACTTTCATTTCACCAACCACTTATCCTAAGCATAACAAAGTTATACGAGAGTAACTCTTATACCACCAATTTTGAAGGAATAACCGGCTTATTCCTCAGATAAAATCAAAATGGTGGCAAAATTATGTCACCTGAGCGCTTAGAGTACATTATTACTGAGCGACCATTACATAAATAAATAAATATAAATAAGCATATAAGTTAGCACTTCGTTTCCTTTAAGATATTTTTTTTTAAAACAGTTAACACAACACAAAGCATATAAATGAAATTTAAACACCAGGCAGCGTGACTTTACAGATAGATTGTTTGAATAATAGCACTGACACATTGACACAAGTTCAAAGTGACGTCTAAATTAGAAATGTCCTGTTATGCTATACCGTACTAGACCATGACAAGCCTATTTAATTTGTCTGCATTCACTTATCTAAGAATAGTAATACTAGGAGTAACTTTTTGTCCTTACAAAGTGGGGAAACGTACTATAAGTTATTCTGAGAATAAATGCAGCGAATAATTTTATACCTGGCATAGCTATTCTTCGATTACGACACCATTGGTGAAATCGGACCTTAGAGTGGTATAAATTTTAATGTTTTAATTTGTCTTTCTTGTCCCTCAAACTGTTACTTTTTCCCAATGCTAAATAATGTAAAATAATTATGATGTGGCAGTTATATATATAGAGGCCGATGTATAGGTTTTTTTTCTGTCTTTCTATCTGAGAAGATATAACCAGAAAACTACAGGTCAGATTTTGATGAAATTTAGTATGATGATAGCCGGTTATAAACCGGGTAAACAGATATTCCTACTGATAAAAATATACTTTACTGAAAAATTATTTCTTAGAAATCTATACTAACCGTTAAAAGTTAACCGTATCTGGGGACAAACCCGAGCGGAGCTAGGATGAGTCACTAGTTTAATACAAATTGTTTTAATGACATTAACCCGTAAATGGATAGGTCTGAAGGATACCCAAGTGTAGAGATCTTGTTTAAAATGTTACAAAAAATTGTTGCCACACAGCATTACACGTAATTATTAATTATAGTTAATGAAATGTCACTGTACTTTTGTTAAGATCTATATTTATATGATACAAAAGCAATATTCTCAGTTTTATTTTGTATTCTTTTGATAATAATAATTTATTAATTTAGTTTTTAGAAGTTTTGTCTGTCTGTGACCGCAACTTGACAACCACTGGATAGATTTTGATGAAATTTAGTATGGCAGGCTATTCAGGTCAACGTACAGCATACTTGTTCCTGCGGGAAAATATTTAATCTATATAATTATAAGCCGTTGAAATTCATCCATGAACGAAACCGAGCGGAGCAAGGATGATTCCCTAATGTATAAATATTATTATTATTGATAATAGTTTTATATTGACACTCACCCTGGTTCCTTAGATATATAGTCGTATATGGCTCGAGCGTGGGGCGGTGGCTGTTTGTCCGACCGCGATGATTGTTGAAGTTGCTGTATCTGTAACCAAAAAAGATTCTGAATTTATTATCTGTCTTTTAAGAATTTATTGGACGTAAAAAGAAGTGGAAAGTAATTTTTTTCAGACTAAAGGTCTAAGACATACCTTACATATAAAAAAATTGAAATAAACAGTTTTTCTGAACTTGTATAGGAGAGGGCCTCTTTAAAAAAAGTGGAATACTATTTAATAGTAATAATTAACTTAGAGGAAGGAACATTTTCTTACATCCGATCACTAGTTACCAAAAACTCTTAATATGATCGTGAAAAAATAAAAAAATATTGCTATAAATTACAAAATGACAAATATTTTGAATTTTGGCTACAGAAGTACTTAAGCTACTTTGGAGGAGTGTAATTCATTAGAAGTTTTATTAATAACTACTTATTTGACATGGTAAAATGTAAAATTGTTGTAACTGTAAGCATCTGTAACTCTTCACTCCTTTTCTATCTTGCCGAAAAATACGATAAATTTTGTGTCACAACTAATAATAAGTACCTATTTGTTTTTAAATTTTAAACAACAAATCGTTAATTTTATTATGAAAAAATATAAATAAACAGTATTATCGTATACTTCAACAATTATCTTTATGAAGGCCGATAAGAATAAACCTAAATAATACTATCTGCATAATCAGCCAGTATATTCCTATTAGAAGGTCAGCATTGAAGACCTATCAATTAATTGAATTTGGAGAACATCAGCTATATGCAGCTGAGCTACTTTGAAACTTTTGTCGATAATATTGCTACATAGTTCTATGTCATTTTGGTCATTAAATACAGCACTATCTAGTTATTAGTGTTACCGATACCAGATAGTTGAAACTTGACTTATATAATGACTTTAAATTAAATACGCACATATATAAACTTAAGTACAAACATATCTGCTCAAGAAAGGAATGCCTTCAGTAGGACTCGAACCTGCGACACCGCGAGCACTCAAGTTCTATTCTAATAAAGAACAAAGTCCTTACCTGAGAATGTCCACTCCTAACTCTCTGACCACTTATTTTCCTCGGAGCAGAGTTCTTCATACCCTCGAGTATCCTCATGAGGAGGACATTCGGAGGCAACTCCTCCACCTTCGTCTCCACCAGGATCCGGCATTCGGGACATCGTAGTTCTTTGTGTGATTCTACGATGACCTGAAACAATAAATTTATTATTAAAATCCCTTACTTACAGAAGATGTAGTAGGTACGTATGTGATAGGTATCAGTAAAGAGCAGACTATTATGGAGGTAGATACAGATTTTGTTATTCGAATGAATAATTAAAAACCTGAATATTATTATACCAGTTAAACCGAAACACATTGTCCTGTTTTATAAAAAAAACTGATAAAAGGCACTTTTAATTTTCCCCCGGACATATTTTTTACTTTTTCCCTTCCTTTTCTAAAAATAGTTTGAACAATTACAAACGCCGTTAAGACAATAATTACCACACACCAATAAAGCCACAATTCATTTATTAATAACATGGTTTAGTACGTAGTATGTTATACTTTCTTAGATTTACGCGAATATTCGACATTATAAATGAAAATACCTTTTCGGATTTTGTCGAGGATTTATTTTGATTTTTAGTTCCCGACGTTTCGAATGCTTTACAGCAATCATGGTCACGGGAGAGTCCATGATTTGACCATGATGATCAAAATCCGAAAAGGTAGTTTCATTTACATAGTATGTTTTTACTAATATTATATGTTTGGTTTAACGCGTTAATCTCAGGAGCTACTACTGATTCGAATTGAAAAAATATATTTGTGATGGATAGCTCATTTTTTAGATTTCATATATTATTGTATCATAATATATAAAATCCTCGATATAATAATATACAAAACCTAAGAATTTGCCTTCCTGTCTTTAGAATGTGGACGGAGCCGCGGGAAATGCTAGTATTAAATGTCTCGTATCTATAAATATAACAGGCTTAGCTTCAGTAGGCGTTATTACTATATCCCGCGAGGGTTCGTGCACGGAACACATGCATTAGGCACTCTTTAGTATAAACGCCTAAATACCGCTACAAATAAGTATTTCTGTTCCAGTCATCTGATGTGGTGAATAACCTGGCATACCCAGTAGTCAATAATAATTAATCATATTACATGAAATATAAATTTTGTATGAATATGTGTTTGTTTTTAATTTTTTTTTAGAAGGGCTGGACATTTTGAAATGAAAAATACAAGTGATACATGAATTATTTATTAGTAATACTTATCTTCGACCTACGTCAAAAATATTGTAGGTACATTCATAGCCCTTGCACATTTTATCGATATATAGACATAATGCAATGGCTGAGTCAGCTTTTAGCTTTGATCGATAAAAACATTAAATTTATGTAACTAAATTTAAATAAAGGCCAGTAAATGAAGAGGTCCTTAGCTTTTTTATACATAAGTACATACATTATACATACGAATAAGCCGGTCACATCTTATTCTATGGCTGTTACTTTCACTTTCAGTTAGAGCATTTTTGTGTCGCCTCAAAGCTATTTATTTAGACACACAATACGACGTTTCGGGTCGAATTTATAGGTATAATACCTATGTAGTTAAATCATCGGTACTTGACGTGGGTATGAGTAAGCCGTTGGGTGTCGTTTAAGCAAAAATACGAGATTGAGGGCGGCTCCTAAGTGATAAAATACCCTACCACAATACATCTTTGCATACTATACAAAATAGTAAACTTTACTACATTTGCAAAACCCATTTCTAATCTATACATATATTAATAAATTTTTGAGTATTATCTATACATTCGATATTTTACATTTATATTTTTATACTAGCGATTCCCGCGGCTACACCCGCGTTGCCGTTGGTAGAAGGATGAAAATTTAGGGGTTACAACTTATAAGTATTTTGTGATGCCAAATCATAAAAAAATATCAAATAAAAATTTGGTCTAAAAATAAAAAATAAAAATCTAGAGAGGGACACCCTCATCACCCCGGGGGGGATAAAAATAGCCTACGACCTATTCTCAGACATACCAAACATACACAAAAATTCCATAGAAATCGGTCAAGCCGTTTCGAAGGAGTTCCGTAACAAACACTGTGACACGAGATTTTTATATATTAGATTATATGTATTTAATTTATTGTTTATTTATTTATTTATTTCAATATACAGATTCTCAATAATTGAAGTTTTTAGGATTTTTGTCTATATTATGTCCGTGACCGCATCACGAGAAAACCTGACACAGAAGCTGAAAACAATTAAATTATGTTTGATTATAGCTTATACATAGCTACTTGTGTTGATCAACACAAAGGACACTTTTTACTGTGGAAAAATGTCTCATCTCTGAAAAATACGCACTAACAATTAACATACTTATAAATACTTAGTGACGAGCCCGAACAGAGCGAGGGTGAGTCACTCACTTTTATATAAAAGCCAAGTACCACTGATAATTACAAAACATAGGTATCAGAAAGTATATTATATGCTACATTATACTAAATAGGTTTTTGGAAATGAAATTGGATGAAAACTACGCTGACAGATTCGCGCTAGTTTCATAAAACATATCGCACACGGCAGTGGCGAAATGACGTTAACATTACGCCTGGCTAACCTCTAAACACGACTGCCAACAACCAACTATTACATTATGTTAGACACATAACACATCACGCGACTAAAACGTAACCGCGAGTCGCGACCATCATATCGACTGTCCCATTAGTCGCTGCGACCGAAATAATTGCAGTCGCCTAGTTTAGGTTCCATAAATATAAATCTAATCATCTAATGCATGCTATTAAGTAAGTTTAAACCTAAAAGGATCTGTTTATTGAATATTTTTTGAAAAATATAATTATAATAGTCATAGATAATATAATTGATACAGATTCTGAACACATTTTTTAGAAATTGTCGTGATTTCTGGGTTAACAGTCAACATATACAGGCTATAATTTAATGCTGGAAAGTATCTCAAACTCAAACAATTCCGAGCAGAGCAACGGTGAATTTGCTAGTTGTTACATAAGAAAGTTTATGAATTGTAAACAACGCTGGAGAAATTTAATTTATAAGACTAGAGATACCAGCATACAATAACCAGCAATCATGTTACCAAGTTTCATCAAAATCTGTAGAGTAGTTTTCTCGTGACGCTGTCACAGACAGACATACAAACATTCTAAAAATTATAAATTAGCCTCACTATCGATAAAAATGTCTATTTCAATAAGTATTTCCAAAAAACATTTCATAAGGAAATTCTACTCGGAATTTTAATATACTCGTATAGATGACACCTAATAAATACCTTTTAGGTAGTAGGTAGGTACCTACTACCTAAAAGGTATACCTAGTAGTAGGTACCTACCTACTACCTTTTAGGTAGTAGGTAGGTACCTACTACCTAAAAGGTATTAGGTGATATATTACATGTCTGTATTATATTTTATCATTGAGTAATAACAATATTTATAATAATAGGTACACTAGCATAACGAGAAATTATGAGAAAAATGGAATCCAAAAATATACCTTGAATACAATTTATTCCCTTGTCCCATTGAAAAATACGTGCTTTAACAATTTCAACGATATGTAAAGCTCCAGCGAAATTTTCGAACACATTTGAATTTTGATTTTACAATATATCGTATATATTATGTATAAATTGAAATCAAACCCAACAAAAATAGAAAAGGTCGGAGGGCGCGTGAACTTTGTAAAGGTCGATCCAATAAAAGCTCTCCCACACTATGTACAGTCAACAATCTCTGCATCGATACAATTTAATAACTTTTTTAGAGTCTATGCTGTCTGCGTCAGTACACTGAGTGTTTTGGAGCACGTCTTTGTACTAGAATTTTTAGTTTTCTTCAAATTTATTTAAGCAATACATAAAATATTACACATTACCATATACATTATCACTATCATTCAAAGTTCTCTGTTCGACCATAATAATCATTATTGAATCATTAGAAAAAAACATATTATATGAATTAATAATAATTTATTAAAACATTTTTTCAACCCTTTTTATTGATTTCACATTCAAATATTCAACTATAAACGCGAAATCGTATCGTAATCGTACATATATTTTTATTTATATATGTATTAGTGTCAGTAAGCCCATAGGTTATTTTTTTCGCTGGAAGCCGCGGGCAAAAACAAGTTTATGAGCTTTTAAAACACCAGCGAACGTCACACTTAAGAGTAAATGAAATATTTTCAAGGCTGAATTACGTGAAACACGAGAGTTTATTTCTGTATTTTTATTTTTTAATGACGTACATTTAAATCTATACTAATAAAATTTAGAGTGGATGCTATACATCAAATATTTTGGAAAATCTTATTGAGAAATAGTCATTAATATCTATGCTGAGGGCCTAGACAATGTAACAATCGATTAGCGAAAGCGCTAATAGAAAAGTCCAAAATGTATGGGTTTGACATATGCCTTAGATATGTCACGTGGTCTGTTGTCAACGAATAGATGATGGTAGACAATGTAAATTCCTTTCAATTATTAGTGATTTAAAGTTCCAAATGCATACGCTGCGTTTAAGCGATGACTATTGTAGAAATCGAATCGCTTCATAACGAATGCCGGTTGGCTATAGGCCCAGCAGACGTCAAATATACAATTTGTAGAATTTCTGTCTGAATTTCTCTATCTGTGACAGCATCACGAGTAAACTACTGGATATATTTTGATAATGGTATGATAATAGCTGATTATCCGGGTCGTAGTAGGATACTTTTTACTGCGAACATATCTCATTTCTGCGTTTATGCTACCGTGCCTAATGGTCTTCGAAATCAGGTCTGAAAGCGAGGGGTGTGTAGCTGGTGTAATAATATTAATTAATAATTTAGATCTTACTTAAACTGTGTCATAAATGTTTCATCACGTTTTCCTTTACGCTGTGAACAAATCATAATCATACTAAGAATGAACCGCAAATGTAAATATTAGAAACGAGATTCAAGATCGAAGATCCGCTTCACTTAAATTTTTAGTGATCGTGTTACTTTTGAGCCATCGATACCAGTATAATAAAATTTAACAATATCATTAAAATTTACGATGTTCTAGAACCTAACCAATCAATATTGTCGAATGTTGACGTATGCAAGATGATATACAACTCAAATCTTATCGCTTAACAATGAGTTATCTAGAAAGTAAGTCAAGGTATATTTAATATTGTATACCTATATTTATCTACTTCCTTTATTGTTATTCAAAATAGTATTTAAAATCCATTACATTTAACGTGTTATTCAGTATTTAATTCGAGTTTTTAGACCCCAGTCAGTAGTAAAAAGGAATATACTCTCCTTCGTTCTCTTTCTGTCGCTGGTTATCAATGGTCGATGGTGCATTTAAGAACGTACCTGTACCTATTTATGGAGAGATTTTTGGTGTCATCGTTTGTATTACCGAACCGAAATTTAGTGCGAGTTACGTATCGACACCTTATACGATCTTTATACTGACTTCTTTAAGCCATATTACGAGTATAGCGTAATTGTATTTTTGATGAGGAAACAAAAAAATGGAAATCAAAGGAAGAAACCATGTTTTTTTTAATTTCCACTTGGTATAATTACTAAGCTCTAATATCACAGAAAATTGTAAACACTTTATTAAGAGTATAATTTTAGTACATATTTGACTAACAATAAGTCTAACAAAACATCTCGAAAGATTTAATAAAAGATTACACCGTTACATAATATTCTAATTACTTGTGATAAATAACTTTGTACATACATGGTATATATTAATAATGTAATTGTGTAATGTAAAACATAATATTACAATATTTACCTATGTACAGAGAGAACTTCAGCATATTGAACTTGTAGAGGAGTGTATAAGCTTTGGCATAGTTAAAGTTTATATAGTGGAATTCAAAATTTATTAACTTACTTATGCCCTCGACTTCGCTCGCATAATTTTGTTTAGCTTGTGTATTTGAAAGCACCCAAGAGAATCGGGGTTAAGTCGCTAGTAAAAAAACATAAAGTAAAACAAAAAGTTATGTTCTTACGAAACCTAATATGGCAACCCGGCACCACCCTATTTCTTACCCATGTAATGGCAATATGTACATCATCAGTCAACACACGTCATTGTATCGATCTAATTGTCCCAGTTGAAAGTTGTTACAATGTATTTTTAGTAGAACGAAAATAGATCACTGCTGGCAGCACTCTCTTAATGAGATGAAGTATTTTTATTTGGTTTTGAACTGGATCTTTATATCTTCGGTGTAATACCGATATTAACTTTGCAGATCGATACCTAAATGAATTTTGTTTGAACTCTAAACTAAAGTAAGTTCAGCTTTCAATATATTGGTAAGACGTTTGATGTGGATTGTGGTTGATATAATTATTAATTTTGAAAATTCATTAAAATATAAGTCAAAAGTTTTCTTTATTACTATTTACTCGAAGCTTTTTTTTTTTTTTATGGGACAAAGGGGGCAAACGGGCAGGAGGTTCACCTGATGGTAAGTGATCACCTCCGCCCATGGACATCTGCAACACCACAGGGCTTGCAGATGCGTTGCCGGCCTTTCAGGAAAGGGAGGGAGGGAGAAGGGAGAAGGACGGGAGTAGGGATGGGGAGTGGGCCTCCCGGACTCTCACTTACCGGACGAAACGCGACAGCATAGCTGCCACTTCACGCCGCGCCGGTCTTCTGTGAGAGAGTGGTTGTTCGGCTGCTACCCGAAGGTAACAAGCATGGCACTTCAAAACCCGATAACTTCTTATATATGAAGTTACATCATATGTATTATAATATTTCTAGCAATTCCGGCTCTGCCCGCGGCTGTATGATGAAAATTTGGGGTTGTTGAAAAGTGAAAATTTGACTACAAAAATTCATAAAAATCAGTCAAGCCGTTTCGGAGGAGTTCAATAACAAACACACACGTGACACGAGATTATTTTATATATTAAAAGAGAAGATAGATATATGACTAGCGACTCATTCTGGCTCCGCTAGGACTTGTCCCTACATAATATGTTAGTATTTCGGAGATGAGATAATATTCTCCCGCAGTAAGAATTATTATATTGTTGACCCGGATAACCAGCTATAGAGATTTCATTAAGTAACAAAGATAAACAAAATTCTAAAAACTATAGATTAGGTCTCTGTATAATGTTAAAACAAACAATTTCAATAAAATGTTTAAACAAATAATTAATGCACACATTCGACTCAGAATTTTAATGTAATAGATAAGGCTTATATTACGAGTTACAACCACAAATTGTACTTTATCATGATTTATATTTGCATATGACACAATACCAGCTGCATTAAATATGTTGGGACATTATTACCACGGCGCCATCTAGTTCCGTGGTAAGCTACGAGGCTTGTGTTACGGATACCCAGATAGTTGATATACTACACATATAAATTTTAAATACATACATATTATAAATATAAACACCCATGACTGGAGTACAAACACTCTTGCTCAACAAATGAATGCCCCCAGCGGGACGCGAACCCGTGACCGCTGGCGCAGAAAGTAGGGTCACTACCAACTAGGAGCCAAACGTGTCATCGTCAAAATTACCTAAAACTAATTTAATGGTTCAAAAATTCGATGTCTGTTTTGTAAGATTTTCGTGATTCCAAAATTGTTAATTGTTTCTTAGTAAGTAATTAATGCATTTTTCAAAGCTTAGTAAAAGTATTTTATACGTAAAATAAGTTTGGGAAAGTATTTTTAGACTCCAACTGAAAGCTAAACAACATATTATGTACCTATGTATAGTTTAAATTTAAATGTTAATTAGGCTGTTAGTATTTTGACACAAATGTAATAGCAATAGTTGTGAAATGTTATAAACTTAATATATTTTTTTCCTCCTTTCACATCAAGCCTAAATAAAATAAAACAAGTTTCATATAGATTTTTCCTCTTCGCCAAAAGGAAAGTGTAAATGTTATCTCTTTTAGTGATTTGTAAGATTACGTTATATTTCAACGATCCAAAGGACGCACTTGTGGGAAAACGGCTTACACTAGGTTTTATGGTCCATTTTTTAAAGAAAACTCGAGAAATAGACGTATTTAATATATGCCACTAGTACTGATATATAAATAAGATAAGCAGCTTATTGTATAGACTACTAAATTGCAAACCAAATTTCATTAAAATCCGATCAGTGGTTTTCTCGTAATGCGGCCACAGACAGTATCGATAATAATAACTATTTCTATAAGTTTTTCCAAAAGATTAAACACGAAGGAATAAAAGGGGTGTTAATAATAAATAATGAATACTGGTTATCTTTTCTTCTCTTTCTGAACAATATATCTAAAAGAAGCTGGTGCCTTGTGCGTTGTTGTGGGCCTTGTACAACGGTATACTATAAGGCGTAAATCACATTTAATTGTTTTCCGAAGTGTTACACTAACTTTTTTGGTACGCGATTTTTATGAGTAATAGTGCACATAAAGGAGCACAATATATATTATTTTTGTGATCGTAAGTCCCAGAAAACACAAAAATAAAAAATATATTTTGTTTATTTTTTCAATTTTTTGGTCTCACTGCTCTAGCTTAAGTAGTTTTTGAGAAATATATATACACATATATAAATTTGAATAATGGTCATGCGTACGGTTATTTTTTCGCATATCTCAGGTTCAAATCGGAATCTGGTGGCAATGTGTACATAAATCGTATTTGTACATCAAGTAGATATTAAAACATAAGGTTTGATATATCGTCATACTTATCCGGCTAGACCCTTTGGTATGATGATAGCTAGTTAGCTGGGTCAAATATATATAGGATAGTTTTTACTGCGGGGAAAATATCTAATTTCTAATAAATCTATATAACCCTCAAAATGTACCTAGGGTGCTTATTATAATATAAAAACAAAAAGTCAAAATACCCTACCCTAAAAGATATCTCTATCATCTACAAATGTAAAATTTTTGTACTTTATAGATTTTCATTACGTCAATATTACTAATAACTAAAGAGTAATATTTTCATCAACGAGTGAGTAAACTGGACAGTGCTAATAACACTATGCAGGTTATGCGAAACTAACAAATTGTATACATAATAAATATAATTTGGTTAAGTTTCTGTCTGTATACTTTAAAATAGACGAAGCTTCAAGTAAATCAAGCTTATTTTCTTTTTATTTTACGTTTATCTACTTAATATCAAAGCTCATTTATCAAGTGCCTGACTGACAGGAAAATAAAATAAGTTATGTATTTTAATTATATTTTTTCTTTAACACACGTTTCACGTTTTCTCTTATCACGTCCAACAAAAAAAACAAACAAAATATACGAATAATAATTAATAAGTTAATTAACTTTAAGAAAACTTCAACTGGTAGGGAATATTTGAGTGAACATTTAAAATGGATGAATTAAACAAAGAAATTAATTTAGCGTCTCGCCCAACAAGGTCGATCCAGTTAATCTAGGCAGCAGTCATGAATTACTTATAGGGATCGATCTCAAGTACTCGACTAAGACAAGTAAGTACTAAATATCTTAAAGCTTAAGCAATGACTTCGTAAAATATTGCACTAACGCGAAAGATTGCCATTTGTTTTTCACTTATAAATACCTTGACAACAACTGTGGATATAAATTATTTTTAACAAAAACACAAAAACCGACTTCCAAACTTAATACCTAAATCTAAACTAAAAAGTAGAAAATAATACTTTTAAGGACTTTGTTAATTTTGGAGTCGGTGCCAGCCAGACTCTGTTTACAAAATACAAATTGATAGATTAATCAAATATGTATCTATTTAGGGTTATTTTGCTTTGGCTGGCACCGACTTCAAAATTAACAAAGTCCTTAAAAGTATTATTTTCTACTTTTTAGTTTAGATTTATTAAGTTTGGAAGTCGGTTTTTGTTTTTTTGTTAAAAATAATTTATTTTTAAATTTTTAGCGGAAAGTATACTAGTATATAAATAATAATAATATAAATAAGTAGTAGTATTCATTGAATTGATACGTATTGTGTTAATGGCTATAAAAATTTACCTTCTATTATGAGGTAAACCTAATAGCCTGAAAGTATACAACCATCGGTCCATAACTGCGTATTATATTGAAAAAAATTTCTTTAAACTGCTAACCGTTGAGGAGTTGTACCTTCCATCATCAGTTACGGTACGTGACTCAAATATCCATATAGCCTATAAAAGATTCGGCCGAGCATCGTTAATTTGCTCCTAAAAATTGAAGAGTTCCGATACTTTGTCATGGATCCCATCATCAGAACCTTACCAAACTCTCATCAAACTACCCTTGAAGTATATCCTTTACATTAAAAAAAGAATCATCGAAATCAGTTGGCGTGATATTGAGTTATTCATCCATTTGTCGCGCAAATACTTAATGCAAATTTAAGACTTTTATGGTTTTCTCATGGATGCCATTGTCAGAACTGGAAAATATTAAAATGGAACCACATGGGAAGCACTACCTTTCAAATAAAAAAAGAATCATCAAAATCGGTTCACCCAGTTCAAAGTTATGAGCTAACAAACATAAAAAAAATAAAAAAAAAATACAGACGAATTGATAACCTCCTCCTTTTGGAAGTCGTTTGAAAATTTAAGTACGCAGAAAAACTATGAGCAGGCTACTTATTTTAATAACAAAATGTATCAAAAAAAAACGTAGCATTAAAATAGTCACTAAATAGTCTGTCTTGTTTTATTTACCATAATATGTAGAGCATGTATAAGCAGAGATCTTAGGTTCCAGTCCCGGGTCGTGTCAAGTTTAGTTGTCTTTCTCTATAGTAAGCCTCAGTAACAGCCCGGAGTTGGGAAGGGCAGCGGCGGAATCGGTCGAAGAACATTATTAAATATTTTGTCAAACTTATTACTATTACTTTATAATAATTACGTGATAAGATAAAACATCCACAATAGTAAAAAGGACCTGCTTACCACCTAAACCAAAAATTGATAGTGGAAATGATCTCTTTGAAAATCATTTGATTTGATATTACGAGTTAAGTCTTGACTTTTGTAAGAAACAAAGAAACAAAAAAAGTTTAAAAAGCACCTAACTGTTGCACCTTTAGTGTAAAAAGATATTTGCCTTAGTTATAGTTACCTAACCTATAGTTTTACTAAAACATGTCCATAGAAAATACAGACTAATTAAGTCACTCCTTTTTAAGTTATGTTAAATGATATAAAACAGTAATTTTGTCTGTTGCATATATTTTAGAATTGAATAGCAACATTTCTTAATCTTTCTCGTTCCTATAAAATGTACCTATTTCAGATAATCTTTAATCTATCTAAAAATAGATTTCACGGCTCACTCGCTTCACGACATTGGGTTTTGACACATTGCTGCTGCTGTTGGAATTCGTTTGGAAAGCACGATATATCGTGTAGAAAATTGACCCAATGTATGTTGCATGATATATTTTCTCTATCGGCTAACTCGATGACATTTGCAGGCGGAGGATGAGTTAAATGCATTTTATTTAGCACTAGCGACTTAAGTATGTATAATGTTTATCTTTCGGTTAGTATAGATTAGTCTTAGAGATTCGATATTTTCGCGCAGTAAAAAGTATCCTATTTGTTAACCCGGATAACCAGCTTATATGTTAAGCAGCTTATATTAAATTTCATCAAAATCTGCTCAGTAGTTTTCTCTTGATGCCGTCACATAAAAACGGCCACAACAACACATATGATGAGTGATCGAATGGACGCAGGACCAACAAAGAATTTTAAATTTATAGTTAATATTATATATACCTACCATTCAAGTCAAATAAATTGAAAATTAAAAGTGCCACCAAAATATTTGTTATAATTTCTAGAGATACAAAAAAATAAGCTTTAGCACTAGAAATGAAAGAAAAGAAAGAAAGACATTTCTGTACATGATATGCTGTGTTCGTTTAAAACTACAATTAATACTTAACAGCAATATTTCACTATTATATTAAATTATAAGTACCTACGTAATGGTTAATTCGAAAAAAATGGTTAATTAGAACAATTTCAACAACCTTGCGTGTACTGCGATGAAAATTAAACGTGCCTCTCGACCTGGTTTCATCGAAATACCAAAACTAAATTAGGTAAGTGCTTTTTAAATAGTTAAAGTTAACCAAACATACAGAATAAACTAACCGAAAACGTAACATCACGTAAATATTTCAGAATTCCCAAAGCCGCCGCTCGCAGAAGCATCGTAGCGAAGTACAGTACAATTTCAGATTAAGATTGTTAAAAATTATGTAAAATTTAAATAATATATAATAAAATTTAAAAAAAAACATATCCTTGGTTTCTTTACGTATTTAATTACGGTACCTATGAATATGTATATTCGAGATATTATTTTTCTATAAATAATACTGGATAACAAACAGGGCTGGATTACAATTTACAAACATTCGTATTCATCAAACTTGAATGAATGAAAATTAATATCTCCAGTGGGACTCGAACCCACGACAGCTCTGGCACAAGAAGCGTCAACAAAAGCTTTTTCTTTATTTACTCAGAAAGTACACGATATGATACAAAGATCTTTTAACTTATGTATGTTTTATTACAGAACTTGACACAGGCGCGAGTTTCCAACCAACCAACCCAACGGATGCTAAATGCGTGGGCAAATCTAATTGAAATAGTTAGTATTGACGATACAGAGGCCGAATCTTTGGTTTTCAGAATTATTGTCTGTCTGTCTGTGACCGCATCACGAGAAAACCACTGTACAGATTTTAATATTTGGTGTATTACCGTAGCTGGGACCCGGCTCAATACATAGAACATTTTTTATTACTTTTTACATTTATCACATTCCTGTTAACTATACTAACCGCTTAAACGTACCTACAGCCTAACCCGCGCGGAGCCAGGGTGGGTCTCCTGTTTTATATAAATCTTGGACCATATCATATAAATAAAGTATTAATGAAACAACGAATTATCGATAAAGTTACACTTCTATGTACGTACGTATTCAATATATTCATCATTTTTCTTTGAATTTTCTCAATGAACCATCATTAGAATAGAATTCAAAGAGAAGTCGAACAATGTCTCAAATATGCCTGATAATGTGTAACACTGTACGTCTTAATAAGACATAATTTCTTTTTTATCTTGGTTTCTGCTACTATACATAACTTACTTAGCTATTGTATTTAAAATGATAATATCAAGCGTACGTACTACATAGATCAAAAATGAAATACGCCTCATCAATATAAAGAAAATCACAAATAAAAAGTAAAAAATATAATACAATTAAAAAAAAACAATATGACAACAAAACAAAGTCCTGATGAGTTTGTTTCCTATTAATCAAGTGCACTTCACATGAAGTGCATTGAATGACATATTGTCTTATGTCCATTATACGCGGCCGTGAGTCAATCAAGTGACTCAAAGCAAATGCCGTTTAGATTAGACGGAGTAATAAACTAATGTTTATTTACGGAGGAAGGGGCTGTTAACTCAGGATGCTGCGTACACTCGGCAAGGAAATAGAGATGAAATAACCGATTTCTAACTGTGATTCGTATGTGGAACACAAGACATTAGTAATGTAGGTAATACAATATACATATTGTTATTATATGTGCTAATATATTTAAAACAATTCGTATAATACTGTATAGAATTTCAATGAGAGTAGTTTTCAATTGATCTATTATTATCAATGTTGGTGAAGTAATTAGTGCTGAAGTCGTATCTTTGACGGCCATATTTAAAAACCTACATGTTTTGAATCAGTTGGATGAGTTCTCAATAGAAGATTAGGAAAATTAATTTACTTTTATTATAGGTACATTTTTCTGCCTATATAGGTAAATATCAAAAAAAGTGGCGATTTTTGTTAGGTATATCTATTATTATATTAATACAATATTATAACAGCATTATTATCCAAGTGATAGTTTTTGACGTCTTTACGACACCACGTTGTAATCATGTTACATGTACCTACCACGCGACCAATCCAGAAAACCATTGTTTTATAAACGTAAAAATGTACAATCTTGCAATAACTAGCCATTTAAAGCTCATTTCACCACCAGCGTTTTTATAAAACATCAAAATCCACATTAAAAGTAAAACAAGTATGAGGCTTTACAGAACGTTGCCAAAAAATTACCCGAAAATCTAGCAATCTTTTATGGGTGCATTTTCCCTTGACTGTACCCAACGGTATTGTTTATACTATCTGCCCTAATTTCAGGAGAGAGCTGTTTTAATATTCTGTAACAAGTTAACTATGCTTTTAGCTGCCTTCACAAATAGCGAAAGTTAAGATTTTTCTTAAATACACCTAAAAGTTTTCATTTTAAACTCAAGAGAAAGATGCGGTATTTGTTAATTTCACCGCGATCGTAAATAGCTTTAAGGCTGTTCATGCTTTTAAAACTTAAATAAAAAAAAATCTATTAAGAATATTTTTAAATAAACATTATTATTTAAATTTTAAATATAGTAAGTTATGGTACCGAAAAAATATTTAGAAACGAAATATGTATAAAACGAATGTCAAATGAACTTAGATTTATATTATTAATGGCATAATATTATAATAAAATTGCGAGTGGAATCTTTGCATTAAATATTTAAAAAAAAAACTATGTAGGTACCTATATTAAATTATTTTGATACTTCGTACTCTATCTAGGGTCGTGGGGTCGACATCCGCACGGGACGATAGTCTATATTGATCACAAAAATGAACGTCGTCTAGCATCGGTACTGGTCGAACTGAGAGGGGAGACATGATGAGTCACTTTATTTCCTTTAACTAAATACTTACTCCACGAGAGTAAATATATACATAGAGATAAAAATGATATAATACAAGTTACTTGGTACCTAACTGATATTCACTAAATATAATAAAGTCCCCCGACGTGTCTGTCTGTCTGTTAGTCTAAATGCGATAAAGTTAAAAACTACGGAATGGATTTTCAAACGGATTATAAATGAATTGATTCATAAGGAAAGTTGAAGCATAAGATTTCGTGTTAAGTGACGATGGTGGTCGAAATATGACGATGATTTAATTCTTTTTTTTTTTGGAAATCAATAATTATATGCAAGCAATGTATTACACAATTATTCTTTCTTAAAAGATCTACTTCTTAAACTGTAGCAAAGCACCCAACTATAATAATAATGCTCAGCTAACGTCTTCAGTCCTCCTCCTCACTTCCTCAGGCGTTAATAACACGCACGCACATGCTTTTAAATACATCCATATATCTTAATATCTAACTGGTTCTACCAGTCGTAGTCAAATTAATAAAAATAAATGATCCCATACGAATAGTGCCTCTATATCGGAAACCGGCGTTAACTTATTTGAACCCCGGCAAATAAAGATGCGCAAACGCAGAGGACGTAAAATCAAAGTCACAATCGATATTACATTAAAAAAAACTTTTCATACTAGATTATATGCTTGACTGTACCATAGATTTCCTAGCAACGGATATAGTTCATCCCAGTTTCCGATAGTTATGTTATAGTAATATAGACTATTAACTGAATAGACAAGACTTGTAGAGACCGTTGACATAAATATTATAACATGTAGACTGTACACATATTATATAGTATATACGTACAAACAAATCCTGCGGCTCCATCCGCGCCCGAAGGATAAAAATTTAGGGTTATTAAATTTTTTTTGTTGCCAAATCGTTGAGTTCGATAACAGACACTGTGACACGTGGTTTTTATATTATATAAGATGTAGTATTATTGTATAGGTGTATACTATATTACTACCAGTATTATAATATAGGTATTTTAGTTTAATAAAAGCGTATTCGTTAAATAAAAATCATTTTGGTTAACTTATTTGAAAATATTATACTTATTTAAAAATGTAATTTTAATATTTCTTTCTATAAAATATATCGCATATTTTTTTGAAATGGACATTGTGAATTGGCTTATAACATCGTAAAAAAATACCAAAAACGTACATCATCGTCCATTCTTAAAATATCGAATTTAGTCAGATAGGTACAGATAACGTTTCTTGCCATCACCTTTTTACCTGGCCTTTAAAAGGTTAGGTCTATTCTTAGAATACAAAAAACCAATTTTGGTATTCTGTGTAACAAAAATTTTAAATAACGAATATATAATATATTTTTTTACCTTGAGACATTTCAAACAAAAAGTATGCTGGCACGGCAGAACTCGGGAGGAAGTGTCGAGCCGCTCTAGACACACAGAGCACTCAAGAAGGTCATTCAATAGACCCTCATCCATCCCGGTCCTCTGAAAACAATAAAAAAGAATTATTAATTTGTACTAATTATATAAACACTTATGGTAAGAGTCTCGTTCATAATTATATTTAAAATATTAAACAGCTGTCTTAAATGATTACTTTTATACCCTAGTAATTGTGAAGGCTCAAAACTCAAAACCATGTTGACAGATGGATTATAAGCCTAATAGGATACCATTCTAAAGGGCAAAGGTTAATTAACTGAAATGAATTATTAAGGAATTGAGATTAGATTTCAATTAGTGCTGAAACCATCTAATATTTTGACTGAGCTGTTTGATTGGAATAATTTCTAACATCATGTATAGGACTTCAGATACAGCATGTGACTAGTTGACTAATCTACACTATTTATAAAGCTGAAGAGTTTGTTTGTTTGGTTGAACGCGCTAATCTCAGGGACTACTGATCCCATTTGAAAAATTCTTTTTGTGTTTATCGAGAAAGGCTATAGGCTATATTACATCACGCTACGATCACTAGGAGCGGAGTATCAATGAAAAATGTTGCAAAAACGGGAGAAAAATATTCCTTTTGAGAGCTTCCGTTCGGTACGCTGCGTAAACGGTTAAAGGTATGCAAAAATCATGTATAACGGTTTTGTTCCTCTTTAAAAGTTCTTTAAATAAGTCCGCGATGGCATATGTCTATCTTTTAAGGTTGACTCGCTATAACCATTTTTATAGTAATCAAATTTGTTTTAAAACAATGCATTATTTGCGAAGATGTTTTTATAAACATGATATTAATCCTTAATAAATCATCACAAGTAGGTATTTAATTTTGAATAAAATTGCTCTTGACATCATTTGATTTCAATGAATATCTTACAGAGATATCATAGTTTTAACATAACTCCGCAACAAAATAATGATCACCGCTTGCAAGGCGGGAGGGGCGAAAGAATTTGGTTTTCAGCCTTTAGAACGCATTTTATAAGAAAAGTTATATTACATCCATGTACGAGGCATGGCAAAAACGAGTCTTGCATTAAGCTAAATGTAAATGTAGAAATGTTACATAAGGGGTTTCCATTGTACCTCATACTCAACATTAACTTCGAAAACTTGAAAACAATATAATTTAAAAAACATAATGCTTAAGAACAATATAAAATATGAATGAAAAATAAGTCTTTGATAAGTTTAAATTAAAGTCCCTTTTTATTGTTAACAAGAAAAGTGAAAACCTACATGTTCAAACCTGTTTTGAGTGATGTTGCATTGAGTGAAGAAACAAGTCCTCTATACACAAACATAATTATCAACAATTCTGTATATTAAAATTATATTTCACTATAGAAAAACTCAACTCATAAAAAATATGATGAGTTTTGTATTTTTACTTAACACTGCCCTTCAGTATGTATATGCCGATTTAATCGTCATTGTTTTTTTTTAATTGCTGAGCAATTTTCTTAATTTTTTCTAACATAAGGCAAAAGAAAAAAAACAACAAAAAAATAATATGCGAAATCGGTCCAGCTGTTCATGCGTAATACCATGACTAAGACAAATAGGGATTCATATTTATTATTTATATAGATATGTTGTTCTTATTGATGGAGAAGTTTATCACAAATTCAAACATACATCATTATTTATATATAATACTTTATACTACTATTATTTGCAACTACTTGCAAACTATTAATTATACTATTCTATATTACTATTGGAAACTATTCATTATACCTACTATTATATCTACAATTAATTTAATTCTTGTTTGTTTCCATGATTTTGCCACAAAAATTAGAAACCCATTTGTGGTTAACAGTATTAATATATTAACATAAATGAAACAAACATTTATGCAACACATGTTTTGATTTGCATCACAGGCATAATGTATGTTTGAATTTTCATAACAATGCTTTTGTTCTCGGAAAAAATGTTTCATGGCTGATGTATTTATCATGAAGTTTTCTTCACAAACAAATTTTATAATATATTGTTCTTAAAATTACTTTATAGAATGTGTCTGAATACCTACATGACATAACTTTGCTGAGCAGTAATTGAATTAGGGTTCTATTAAATATTTTTGAAAAAAAGGAAATGGAAGGAAAAATAATAAATATTTTATTTATTTGAAATAAATAAAATATTTATTATTTTTAAGTTATGCTTTTCCAAAATATTCTTAATTTACTAAAGCTTTCCCCAGCCTTATATCATTTTAATAAATTATGGTACAGTACAATATTTTAGTGAAATAGAAACATTAATTTAATATCCTGGATAATTGACATAAATAAATTAACAATTTTAAGGTTACATTTTAGAAAGTGAAACCACTAATGAACTTATGACACCACTATATTATTGTTAAATCATATTTCAGTAGCTACTATAATATGTATATCAATAACAATAAGAAATTCTAATAACATTTCAACATTACATTAAGTAAAAATAAATAAATAAATTGTTTTATAATTCATAAATAATATTGCATTTGTAATAATTATTAAAAATATTTAATAATAATAATATAAGAATTTTTATATTTATTTTATAAAATGTTAACTTTGAATTAATATATGCTCGCATATAAATTACTGTAACAACCTGTTACAATTCAAAACGTAAGACAATATGAGGACGTAAAATCTTGGACAGGTGCCAAGAAAATCATGTGAAAAATAAAAGTTGTTTACATTTGTCAGAATGTCTGAAATTTTACAAAAGCATTAAATTCAAAATAGCGCGACAAGTTTGAACACGATGTGTAATCCTGACGGTAAGTTTTGTAGCATGTCAACTAGTTGAGCATTGTTTTAAGATCCTGATTCCTGATACATAACCGTCGTCATAAGTGGTTACGGAGTAAATGATTACATCTCGAAAATGCTGATGACTCACCAGATGTTTTAAATTCCAACGTTAGCGGGAAGTCATTCCATTATTGCACAAAACTAAACCAGGATACCACCCCAAACCAGTCACAATTTTAAGACACCAACGCTTTTACACAACACTTCATCATAACGGCACTGGTAACGTAATTATAACACAAATTCTCAAGGGGTTGCCGGGCGAAGTTATTATTGTGAGAAATATGCACTTGTTCACACAAAAACTAATATAATTTCACGCACAAATGCCATTCTCGCCGCTTGCTCCTTTCATTCGTTCGAACTTCGACCGATCACCGAACAGCGAACAAGACAAGTCGCGACAGGTGAAGCGGGGGAAGGAATAAGCAACTATCACTGTGAATTGCCATAGAAATATCAAAGATTATGATAAATACTATAAAGCTTTCTATTGACAAAAGTATTAAGCTATTTTTATTAAATTAAGAGTGTTCTTATATTTATTTATAGCATATGAAATAAATGTAATAAGTATGTAAATTAAGACTTTCATTTGTGGCACAGGCAATATTAATTTAATTAGGACGGCTGTCTCTGGCCTTGAGGATGGATACCTACGTCAAAGCAAATTTGACTTTGACAACAACGGGTGTGTCTGTGGACTGTGTAGACGAGATTCGATTTGACATGGACTTTGACGTATCAGCAAATTATCAACATTCATGCAGATTGCAAAAAGTAGAGAATTTATTCATATTTTCCATAAAAATGTCGCGGGATAAAAGCGTATGGTTTGCAGAAGAAATACTTCTAGACGCCAAACTTATAAATTTTCAATTGGAAACCGGAGAATGGGATGCAGTGGAAGAAATGTTACGCGCAGAAGCGCAACTCTCAAGAGACGCAGAGACCGGGAGGTTGCGACCGTAAGCATGCCTTATTTGATATTTTCTGTAATAACTTTTATTTGTAAATCCCTAATAATGAAAAAAGTATTAATTTTTCTCTATTAGTAAAAAAGCATCGGAATATACCTTGCGTCTCATCGCGGAAGTCCTACACATAATGCGGTTAGATGTGGAGCAGGCATCCTATAACCGCAGTACTCTAGCTGTAGCTGAACAATGCTTGCGTTTAGTCCGTTCTTGTGCTGCTGCTGGCACAAAAATGCAAACATATATTTCTAAGGAACTCTCCATTCTGGACTCCATGCTTATTCTGGCCACTGAATACCAACACCCTAGTGTTGACTTCATTAACGAAGAGCTACAGAAGAAATATGAATCGTGTATGACTGTTCTAATCCAAACATTGGGAAACCTTGTAGTGAATAATCCCTTTAATCAAATTATGATTTGGAACAAATTTGATTCTATAATACTTAATTGTTTAGTTGGCCATAATGAAAAAATAGCTTCAGCTGCGGCTATGATAGTGTACAATATATTATTAGGTCAACCAAATGTATTGCCAGAAGATGTTGCAGTATTAAATTCTCTAGCTTACATGTATATCAATGGGAATACAGAATACCCTCATCTAATAATAGAATATTTAATTGGTGTGGAAAATTCATACATAGAAAAATTATATTCAAAATTGGATCCAGAGTGTCGGATGCTTGTTTTAAACCTGGCTTACAACATCTTAATGTCAACCGAATCTCAAGACATTAATGTATCTGTAAACTTTGTAAAATTTATGGCTCATGAGTTTAAGAGTAAATCAGACTGTATATTGAAGACTGTGGATAAATATGTGAATACTATAGAACCTCAAGAAGTGGTGTTTTTATTGGATATTATAGCGACAGCCTCTAGTATGGATACGTACATGGATTGTTTACAAAGTGACACCTCTCTATTTATTAATTGTGCCTGTAAGTAAATATTTTATTATGATTTGATATATTCAATGCTCATTAATAATTTCAGTTTGACCTGACATGTTTAAGTTATCTGAATTGATCAATCAATTTTATAAATGAAGTTTATCTATAAATTGTATAGATTTTGTTATTTGTTTATTAATGATTATTTTTTCTAGTTCTCTTAAGAGCCATACATAAACTAGGCAAGGAAAGCAATAATTTCTTCTCTTCAATAAATAAATTGTATGAAGCTACAGGAAAACAACTTGTGAATGATGAAGACATGCCTGCTATTACTGTGCCACCTGAAAGTAAGTTACTTTACTGCAACTTATTTTAAATATTCTACTGTAAAATAAAAATATTTAATATTTTATATTATTTAGTTCCATTTTTAACAAATTTCCTTTTCATTATTATAAAAAAAATATAATATACAGTTCTACAAAATGTTTTAAAATTTTGAAATTTTAAAATTAATTGTACAAATATAATATAGGAATAAGTCTGTTGTATAACTAAAATGTAAATAAAAATACACAGAACCTAACATGTTTTGACAAGACATGTGAAGTTCGCCAATCCATACTTGGCCAGCGTGGTAGACCATGGTCTGATTCCCCTAGGTTGAAAGGAGGCTCATGCCCAGCAATGGGTTGTTAAAAAGGACTGAATACATACATCACCAAAATAATATATACATATTATTTTGGTGATGTATTATTCATTTATACTTTATAAGTTATTTCTTAATATTCATATTACAGATCCTCTTTGTAAAAATGACTCTGCAGATAATATGCTTTCATGTAATGAAACCACATCAGAGTGCACCGAGTCGGAAAGCAGTGAACAGTTCTTTGAATGTAACGACAATCCCCCATACATTGACAAACTTGATAATATTGTAGAAAATTTACAACAACCAATCATTTTTGATATGCCAGACAAACAAGCTAGGAGTGGCTCTGAAGGGAATTCCAATGTCAAAATTGATAATGACCTAACAAAAGTAGCCTTCAAAAGAAGTAGTTCAGTGCCAAAAACCGATGAGCGTATCCATTTACCTACCAGGCGAATAAGTCTCGAGCACAAAATCGATATTGATGATAACGAGCCACCATTAATAATCGATGCACAATCGCCAACAAATATGAATACGATTGCGGAAGTTATACCAGTAGGTTTACAACCAAGGCTGGAACTCCAAGAGTCCAGTCGTACAGAATCACAGGATAGTTCACCGAACGACCCACCCACTGAGATTCATTTGCCAAAGTCAGATAGTAAAGAAATTAAAACGTCGCCAAGCGAAATATCTCCTCCCCTGTCAGAAAACCAACAAGACACAGATTCCCAAAAGCAGTCTCCAGACACTCCAAAAGAGATCAAAAAGAGTCAAAACCTATCAACTGATTTCGACCTAAGTGAACAGTTGCAAAAAATTTTAGGTATTTCATCGGAAAAGACAAGGGTTGACAATAGTAATGTGGAAAAGAAAACTGATACAGTCAAAGAAGTTAAGATGTCTGAAGACAATCCTGCCAGTAAAGTGCCATTTGTGAAGATAGATTCACCAGAAAGTCAGAAAACTAGGTAAGGAATATGTATGATTTTGTTTACCTGTAATTAATAAAATCAATTAAATTTAAACAAAAATAAGCTACACTGATTATAATATTGTAAATGCGAAAGTTTAGAGGACTGATGTTTGTTACATAATCGCACCAGAGTGTTCGAATGGATCTGAATGAAAGGTACAAAGATAAGTTATAGTGTGGGATATCAAAGAGGTTACTTTTACCCTGGTACAATGTATAGCTTTCAAGGCATACATTTGTTTTTGTTTTTCATTAAAGGCAAACAAACCCAAGTGAAATGTGGGTGAGTGGCTAGTATATTATATTTTCCCCTAAAATTGATATCTTAACAAAATATTTCGTGCAGTTTTAATTTAAGTACGTAAGTACTTCTATTTTATAATTTATACTTTAAGTGTAAATTTCAAAATTAATACTGTAAAGCAGTCACTTTTTCACTGTAATAATATGATCTGGCATGGCATGTCTTTAGTGAGATGCCGAAATCGATTACGAGAACAATATTTTTATAAGGAACTTATAATTATTAATTAATCTAACTTTTATTTATGAACATAAGATCTATAAATAATAAATATATGTATTTGCAAAATAAATTGTTTTAAAAATAGAGTTTAGAGGCTATTGCTATGGGTAAATTTTAAAGCAGATTATATGATGGAAAGTCAGGCTTAAAAATCAAATCTTTGGGTTTCCTTTTTTTAATTTAAATATTTTCTTTATAGATTAGGAGCAATAGACATGACAACGCCCAAAAAGACAATAACCAGTGTAGAAACAGTTGAGCGGCATGTGGCGTTTGGTTTCAAGGCAGCTCTCGTGAGGACGTTAGCTAATTTGTGCTGGAAAAATCAGGAAAATAAACGACAGGTAGATATCATTAAATTTATCAGTACATATAAATAAAATTGAAGTGTCTGTTTTTAATTTCAATTTAACAGCTTTTCACTCAATGCATATGAAAGTATATATTACGGTACTTACTACTTACATCAAAAAAATAATTTAAAATTTTTTGCTGTTTATTCGAGCTAATCTGAAACGGCTATTTCGTCACTTGCAGATAGCTAATGCTTTAAGGAGTAAATTAGGCTTTTACTTTAATAGGAAATTATAAAAACCGTTTAATTTATTTTAACTTAAGCCCAGAAAAACGGCCGGGTTTGCTAGTCTGTCATAAAAAATTAATATTCCTTTTAATGATTAATAGATTTATTAGATTGACAGCAATAAGCTTTTAGACGATATTTACTCAACTATATAATTAGGGTAAGTAATGCCATGTAAATAAAATTATCCATATATTATATATATTTTTCAGATGCGAGAATTGGAAGTCATCCCCGTATTACTCGATTGTTGCAACATCGACGCCCGCAATCCTTGTATCCTTTTAAATGATCCTAAACTACATCATAGAAATATAACTTTATATACTTATAATTAAATGACGACAGTACAAACATTCGTGCACATTACATAAATTTAATGACCTTAGTGGAAGTCAAACCCGCGACCGCTGCAGCAAGTAGGGTCAACATGTCTTTTAGGGACAATTTGTCGTAGAAATTTTTGTCACTTATTCATTAAATTATTTGGGGAGGTTCAACAAAGAAAAAAAATTGAGTCGTATTCATGTGATTAAAAAGTCAATAATAATATCAATATTTAAGTTCCTTAATGAAAACAGTTATTATGCAATGGGTTATTTTCGCCGTTCGTAATCTCTGTGAAAACTGTCCAGAAAATCAGGTAGGTCCACCATTGTTAATATTTTCTATGTTCTGCGTACGTCGGCTTGCTTTATTTCTATCATCTAATCTAGTACAGTTTTTCGCAAAAGATATAAAAATGTATTTTTTTTCACACCTATTATGTAATTAAAATAAGCCTATATAGATAAACTTAAATAACAAAAAAAGTTTGATTCAATTCGTTAGTTTCGTTTCCGAATTGCACGAAATAAAATTCGTATTCATAAATGTTCAGTAAATACTAACTTATTCACTGAAGTTAACGGGTTTGGTTATTTAGTTTTAAATTTTTCTTTTGCAAATTTTGATTTTTTATAATTTTTGATATGTTTTAAAATCAAATTAAGTCAAAGCAATAATAATTTGCCTAGAATTATTGGTTAGTTAATAACATTCGTAAATATTTATTTTTACAGGAGGTTATATCAAAAATGACGCTTCGGGGGCCAGTTGACAACGAAGTGTTGCAAGAAATGGGTTTAACTCTAAACACTGATTCTCAAGGAAACTCCATTAAAATCGTTCCATTACCTCGAAATTAAATCATTTTCATATCTCGAATGAAATACTATGTAATGCATTATACTAATATTTATTTGTTTAATGCATATAAGAATATAATGCAATTGGTAAGTGTATCTTGCAAGTTGCAAGTAATTCTTAAAGAAAAGATTTTTGTGATAAAACTTCTTTGAAGAGGTTATGTCTTATGAATTAATATATGGAAGAAAATGTAGTATCTAATATAATAAGTGGACTTCCAGATGTATGAATGCTTTTTATATACAATTTCTTAATATTCGATTTTAGTCAACTATAATAACTTTGTTCTAACATGTACCATCCATATTCCGTATAATATGATACATTATTAATTATTTATTATATCTGTACATCAAACCATAAATTATAGATGTAGGTGCTATACTCATTATATTTATTCCTCTGATCAAAATGCAATAAATGGCATCTTAAATATTTACTTGTTTTATTTTTAAGGCTAGAGTACATCTCAGAATTTAATACATACATTCAATGATATTCTAATAGAATTGTTAGAATATCATTGCATACATTCATAAAAGTACATTAAATATTTAATGGAAAAATTCTATTGAAACAGTCAAACAATTAATGTTTGTCTGTCTGTTTGGATTGGTTTTTCTTTTTCGCATTAAGAGAAAACTGGACAGATTTTGATCATAATCTGAGTACACAATATGAAGGAAACTTTGTGGGAAAATTGTCTAATTTCTGAGAAATCCATACCAGTAGTTAAAGTATGGGACGAACCTGAGCGGAGCGAGGCGAAGTCGCTAGTTAAAAATATGTATAATCAATTATGTAATCAATATGAATTTTCATTAACCTTTACGCGCGGTTTAAGTAAAACTTCTTTGGCAAATATCGTAATTACATTAAATATATTTTAAAACTAAAACTATAATTTTATTAAGGTTGACATTAAAAAAAATTGTGAAAATAAAATCACAATTTGTAAAAAACAATAATAATTTAAGACAGAAAAAAAATAAAGAACGTTTTATTACAATACCTCTATTTTCTTCATTGGTAATTTTGCTTTAATGTCAAAGTGAGTGAACTGTGAAGTGAAGTGACAAATGACAATCTCAAACGTCACAACTTGAACTTCACAAGTCACAACATTTGTATAATGTGAAAAAATACTTCTGTGAAAATTATTGTTGCAATAATTAACATAAACAATTATTCAAAATGGTCAAAATATCTCTTCAAATTCGTGCCACTCTAGAGTGTATAGAAAAGTTATATACTAATCATCCACATTATCAATGGTTTCTAAAATTGAAATGCGGCAACTGCGGCGAAGTTTCCGATAAGTTTCACGACCTTACTGAAGCAGAAAAGGTTCCGCAAAAGCATAATAGATCAGAAACGAACTTACTTATAAAGTGCAAATTATGTTCCAGAGAAAATAGCATCGACGTTATCGAAGGAAGCAATGGTATGACAAGATAACCTTTGAAAATAAATATGAGATTTGTTTATGTTATTAAATTCACCAATTTTTTATTTTTTTATTTTTTTTTATTTTATAAAGTAAATTCTGGAAGTATTTAATTTTGTAATTTCTTTTAGCTGCTTTTACAAACAATGATGTAGGCAAATTCAAATCTATCGTAACATTTGACTGCAGAGGAGTAGAACCTGTTGATTTTGAACCAAAGTCAGGTTGGATTGCTGAAGCAGAAGAGAACGGTATTGTTTCTTTGTGTTCTAAAATAATATGAAACATTTAGCTAAAGAAAAATACTATTATTTTACATTGAAATAAAAATAAAAATTGACTGTAAGAAGTATGTTGAAATAGAATATTTTAAATGTAGAGATATAAATGGAACAGATAAGTATATAATAAAAGTTTTAAAACGAAATAAAATTAATTTTAAAAAATATTTGGGGAAACTATAAGTATTAAAAATAATTGTGTTTCATATTGCTTTAAAAATAAAGCAGATGAAATAATTAAAAAGAAAATATTTTCACTACTTATATCTGGTATATTTTTAGGCAAAAAATTTGAAGATGTTGATTTAACTGAAAAAGAGTGGGTGGACTATGATGAGAAAAATCAAACATCAGTTGGAGTTTATGAATTGGAATGGCAATTTGTTAAAGTTAAGTAAATAAATAAAATTAATTAATCTAATTATGTAAGATGCATTTACAATTTAAGTTACATTTTTGAAATTATTTTAATAAAATGAAGTATGTTTATTTTTGTCTTTTATTTAGTTTCATAGAAACTTCTTTTATAATTGTGACAAATTATTATCTTATAACAAATTAGACTGTACCGAGGCTTCATCCTTGTATAAATGAAAAAAGCAAAAACTTTTTTGCTTTTATATTTAACTTATAGTCAAAGCCAAGTTAATCTGAAAGTGTAAATTATAATAATAACAAGAATTAAGAATAGACAATTTGCTATCACAGCTTACATATTTCAATTATTCAATCAGAACTAATAGAGCAGTAAATAGTTGTAGTAATCGGCGGAATAGGAAGCATCGACATTCATCGAAAGTGAAGTCACGCTTAAATAAACACGCGGTATCGCACTATATTCATATAATGTTCTAATTTTCTATCCTTCCTTATAAACAAACATACTAAAATACAACATATTTTTTTTACTAGAAACTAGTATATTTGATGTATTTCCGACAGTACAGTATAAAAGCGTTAATTATTTTAAAATTGTGATCGCTATTCAATGTTAATTAAAACTCTTTAGCTATGTACTAAAACCTTAGTATTTATAGCTGTTATAACACGTAATGTTACTGACTGAGTACTATTAGTTATGTGAAATTAAATTACCTTAACTCTACACATTTTAAAGACCATTATTTTTTCGCATTTGCTTTACCTAAGTATATTAATTTTATTCCTACTTTTTTACATTATCCGCGGTTTATTCGACTTCTGTATCAATAATAATGACTATTTGAATAAGATTTTCTAAATATATTTAATGTACAGATTCAACTCAGTTAATTTTTTTATTATATAAATAGAATTTAATTGAATATTTTGCGAAACTTTAAAGGACCTAAAAAGTAATATGGTATAAAAATACGTTAGTAAATGGCAATTTTTTTATTAAAATTTCTTTGTATTATCAAAACTATAAAGTAAGTTATAAATTATTATTGTGATAAATAATTTAGCTGGTGGGTTCTTTTTCATGATTGGTACAATTGCGATTTGAAATATCACAGCATCACACATTTTTGTCCGTCCATAGCACGCACACACATACACAGCACTCATAAATAAGTTAATGTTTATTTACGTGTCTTTGCTTGAATTTTCCTATTTTGTTTTTGCCGTTGTAGATTCACTATCAGATCGCGATATGAAGCCATGCGGCGCCGCACTCGTGACTTGGTGATTTTCCGAACGGGCGTGTTGGTTACCTTCAACCGTATAGTAATGGGTTTCTCGTCCTCGATCAGCATAGTATTGATTTCCAGCAGCACCGATGTCGTCGTCATTTATGATCTGAAAAGGATGGTGGATATACACAGGCACTTCTACAGGCACACGGATTGGCACTCTAACGGGTACTCTAACCGGATATGGAACTTTTACGGGATACGGCACTCTCTTCTCTACGGGATACGGTCTTGGGATGTATACTGGGACTCTTTTTTCAACTTCTATTTTTCGTGGAACTATTATTTCTACAGGAACAGGAATTTTCTTCTCTACTTGGACAGGATAAGGAACTTTTTTCTCTACTGTAATGGGAACGGGATGTGGTACTTTTACGGGATATGGTTGCGGATAAGGAACTCTAACATGCACATGCTTAACAACTTCTACAGGTTCTTTCACTTTTACTTCTACTGGGTAGGGAACTTTCTTTTCGACGGGATAAGGTTGAGGTACGAGTACTCTGACAGGTACCGGATATGGGACTCTTTTTTCTACTTGATAAGGTACAGGAACTCGTTTCTCGACCGGAACTGGTACTTGTACCGGATAGGGAACCTTTTTTTCTACTTCCACTGGAAGCGGTTGTGGTACCTTAATTTCCACATGTTTTACAATCGGAACGTGATGAATTATGGGGTACGGTTTCGGAACGTATTCTTTTTCAACAACTTTGACAGGAACTGGTTGTGGGACTTTGACAGCTACAGGATAAGGAATTCGTTTCTCTACTGGGACAGGATAAGGCCTATCAACAATTTTGACTTTCTCCACAGGCACTGGCACTGGAACCTTCTTTTCTACGGGATATGGTTTCGGTACTTCAACCTCGACTTTATACGGTACCTTGACGGGTTTCTCCACAGTTTTGATATATCGGTGATGATGGTGATGGTGATGATGCTTAATCTTAGTGACAGGTTTAGGCTGACTTTGACTTGCTTCCGGCTGTAAGTCCTCGTAACCAATTTGGGGTTGTGAGTAAACTAGCTTAGGAAAATCCTGTGTTAAGTAAGGATTTTGTCGTTTTCGTTTACGAAAAAATACCATTTTTTTTCTACCATCTACAGCTGGGGTACCTCGTATAGATTGATCCAATGGAAAAAATCCAAGTGGTTGTAACATAATATCTGATCGCTTATTAATGGGTGCTTGCCGAGTTTTTCTTACTTTGACATAATGTGAATGTGGTACTATTGGTACCCAGTCATTTGGTCGGATAGGATCGTAAGGAACAGTAGTAGATTTAATTTTCGGTGCCCTAGTCACTCTGCGATAACCACGTGTAGTGGTTTCGGGAGTAGTAGACAAAGTTGACTTTTCCGTCGTTGCAAACCTCAAGCGGAGGCGACTTGCAGATGGATTTAAATCAGTAGTATTTGTAACATTCGTGATCTTTGTTTCTGATGTAATAGTGGCATTTTGAGACGTTGAATTCATCTTTTCCAATATTCTCTTCGGCCATATTCGTTTTGTTCTTAAAACTCTCGTAGTTGTAGGAGTTTCAGTAGTAGTCGTTGTAGTCGTTGTAGTTGATATTGTTAAATTTGATATTTTTGGTGGTCTCACAAAATCTGTCCGAATGCCATTGATAGTTTGTACTGGTAAACTGAATTTCGGGCTAGCTACTATCGATGGTTTTCCATTGGACGCAGCAAATATTGGTTGTCGCGTCGGATTGCTATGATATAAATTACCTCTCTGCATTGGAATCACATTCTGAAATTTGTAAACTGAGTTCGAAAGTTTAAGTGGTTCTTTTGTGTACAAATGTACAGGAGGCGCCACGATTTTTTTTCCAGAATTGTAATAGTGTTGAGAAAAATCAAAGTAGTGTTTCTTGTCAGTATTGTGAAGTATTGGTGGTTTACTCGGCGGTCTAAATTCGGGACTATTGGTTTGGTTCACTTTCTGCGGTTGATACGGTTGCGGTGGTTTCTCAATTTTTGGACCCTCTACAATAGTCATCGCTTTGTTTTTCGTTTCTACGGCCATTTGATCCAGGCTAACAACATTTTGTGCGGTCACGAAACGTTCATTGACGACGATCGCTAACGCTGTTATCAGGAATGCCGTCTGAAATAGAAATGACTTAAATTATTTGGCGAAATATCTCTACAATAAAATGTCGTCTATTTTGAATTTTATGTATTTAAATAATCAAAACTGAGCATTTTTGAATTGCGCACATGAAAATATCAGAGGTCCGAGACTTGTATTTGAACCCGCATAACCCAATTATCCAAGCGAGCGCGTTACGACTGGGCTAACACTGTCTTTTAAACTTATGATATCTATTTAAAATTAGAATTAGGAATGTAAGATATGTGTAAATTGCAAATTTGTATTTCATTTATTACTTTTACTTTGCTAGTAGCGCGTGTAAATCTGTCTCACGCAAACAATGTTTTTCATTAAGAAATATTACATAGGACATTGAAAATTATCTTTTAATAGTTATATAAAACTAGCGGTGCCCGCGGCTTCGCTCGCGCTAAGAGTGAATAAAATAAACATTTTTGCTTATATACTGTTACTTATAATGTACCAAGGACTGATTCCCCATTTAAAGTTCTGGCCCTCTTTTCTGAAAACTACTGTGTAGCATCCTGCCGTGCCGCCACTGCTGCGCTTTCTAAAACTTATTTCCTATTTTTAACCAATTTTGCTACTATGTGTATCATAATTTCTTTGTGTGTTTTTCGTTAATGATAAACTGATGTACGTGGTTCATTGTTATGGACTTATAGTAAAAATTACTGTTAAATATTTTTCCTACGCAAATTGTGCCACCCCCGTTAACCCCCATAGGGGTTGATTTTCAAAAAACGCTTAGATATGTATCTCATAATTTGTATTGCAGAGCATTATTTCAGTGTCACGCAAAATATTTCAATAGAATTAAATTTCCCATACAAACTTAGCCACCCCCTTTAACCCCCAATGGGGGTGAATTTCGAAAAACCCTGAAATACGTGTTTCATCATTTGTACTAAAAAGCATTAATTCAAAGTTTCATACAAAAATGTGCAATAAAAATATTTTTCTCATACAAACTTTGCCACCCCTTTTAACCCATTTAGGGGTTGAATTTCCAAAAAATAATATGCCTATTTCCTTCTCATGAATGCAAACTATCTACATACCAAATTTCAGCAAAATCGGTTGGGTGGTTTAGGCGTGAAAAGGTAACAGACAGACAGACAGACAGACAGAAAGACAGAGTTACTTTCGCATTTATAATATTAGTATGGATCTACAAGTTTCTAAATCACTATCATTAACATGTTCTAAGTGATATAATTATAATTTAAAAGAAACAAACTGTACATTAAAAAAAAAAAAAGCTTACAAACTGTATATTTTAAAGCACTTTAAAAGTGCTAGCGACTGAATAATTGGGTAATTTCAATTAAATATTTTAAATCTAATAAATCCTATGTTTTTCACTTAACACATTTTGATGAACTTTTATAGTCATATTTATAATAAGTATTGCTTTATCTTCAGACTTACAAAAATATTATATATATAGTAAATAGTAATACCATCATATTAAGAAGGCGATGTTAAACTTGTAATTCGTATGTGCCACTTTAATTTTAAAGATACTTTACCTGTCGAGTTTAAATAAATTTCTTAGACACTCACTAAAAATATCACTATCACAAAAACATCCATTTTGATTCACCAAAAAACCAAATTTTCACTTTTCCTTTTTTAGTTTAGTTAAAACTTTTTTAGTTTAGTTTTTGTTGACATTTATTTTTAAATGAATACCTACCGTTAAGTGTTGCATAGTGTGTGGCGCTGTGGACAGCAGACATGTATACGTAATGATATGAGGTAGGAAGCATTTCTCGCTTATATAGCTCGTAACTTTCGCTGCCAATATCAACTAGTTTTATACTCCAGACCTAAATTACAGTGTTGGGATATAAACTACTTCTTTTATACACTATGTTACTGCATATAGAATAAAAATAATACTTTCTTAGATTTACGCGAATATAAAAGTATTCGACAAGAGACTGACCTCTCTCCTGATCACGACTACTGTAATTTGTAAAGCAATTACATTCTCTTTGGCAATAAGCATTCGAAACGTCAGGACATAAAAATCGCAAAAAATCCCGAAAACATAGTTTTATTTAAAATATGTACTATCTTAAGTAAGTATAAAAAGTAAGAACTCTGAACAGTTTAAGGTAGCATTTATATAAGTAATCGGATTAAAAAATATTAAATTTTGCTTTGATTTTACGAGTTAATTTAAAATTATTTTATTAGCGACTCACCCTCGCTTCGCTTGGGTTTGTTAGGGACAAGGGTTTGTCCCTATTTAAATTTTGTAAAGTTACCCTTTTAGAAAATTTGAATGTCTTATTTATTTATATCTAATCAAAAGCCTAAAAAATAAGTTTCAAGCGTCTAGCTTTAAAAATGACGTAATTTCCATACAAACATCCCCTTACTCTTTACAGCCTATTATGTGCTTCCTCGGGACTTAGACTGTGTGCCAAATTTAATATAAATCGGTTCAGTAGTTTTGGCGTGAAAGCGCGACAGACAGACAGACAAACAGATAGTTACTTTACATTTATAATATTGGTAAGGATTTAATGCAATACTATGCACTAATGTTAATTTAAAAGATATTATGTACAATTTGTATATACAAACACATACTGTACTTTTGAAATTGGCATAGTTTAACCAACTTTTACTGTATTTCCTATTTCCGTTCTTCCGCAAATAATACTAATAAGAAAATTATTCTTATATAATGACGTAAACATGAGCACGCTAGTTTGTATCCTGTTTACCCCACGCGAAAGCAATTAAATACAAAATACATGTCAAGTTATTGATTCATAGAATACTAACTACGAATGAGTAATTATTGAGGGATGATCGGTAAATCCCCACATCTAAGGAAATACGAAGCAGCAGCCCAGAGGTAATGTGTTTAGGAAACCGGGTGTAGCCAGTTCAAATCCCGGGTCACGCACTATACTAATATCAAGTAAAAATTAATAAATTAAACAAACATGAATTCGATAAATTATTTATTGTATTTCTTTTAATATTTTTAATCTGTATTTATCGTCGGGGAATCTCATCTTCACTATTAGTCGTATTTCTTCACATGCGTAGCTCTGAGACAGTTCATTGTCATTACTCCAGAGGTTGGCTATTTCTAGCATTTGAGCTTTAAGAAGCTTTGGCATTTTGATAAACTTATTCCATACTTTGATTTTTGTTTCAAATTGTATTGGTTCCTGGAAAAATTAACAATAATATATTTATTTACATGGATGAAAATATAATATCTCTTCATAAAAAAATACACTAGTACTTCTTGTGTACATTATCTATTTCCTTTATGTGTTAGAAAAGTTTCTCTTTAAGGGAATGACTGCTTGTATGTAGGGAACGGGAATACCAACGCATAGAAAAAAATCAAGTAGTGGACTAAACTGCCTAATCGTGAAAAGGCGGTGCCAGAAAAAAAAATATGAAATTTAAACATTATGAGCCATCACACTCACTCCGACCCAACATATAGCTATCATAGTTGATATTTGTTACAGCTTGTTATGCTGGCAGACAGACTTAAACCAGTTGATTAATGGATACTCAAAAGAATATAAAAATACCTATACTATAATATTACACTAATACTTTTTATTGTCTGTCTTGTCTTTAGGCCTTTTTAACGTCCCACTGCTGGGTACGGACCTCCATCGGTACAAGGGTGATCAGGTCATAGTCCACCTCGCTGGCCTAGTGTGTGTTAGTGCACTTATACTTATATGAATACTATTAATTATATCACATTAAAATTTATTTTATTTATAAAAAATGATATGACTTTATTAATATTTTTAAAAACAGGGAAGTAATAATAAATCAAGACCAATTAAGTTATATCAAATGTAAATCAATTTTAAATAAAAGAACTACCTCAAATAATGTCATTATCTCAGCAATAGTGTGCTCAAACCTAACAGCCATCATATAAACCAAGTCTTCGCTAATAGGTTTTGTATTAGCAAATATTCGCTTCAACATGGAATGACATAAGGCCTGAACCAATGTACAAATTGAAAGTTCATACATTTTAGCTGGTAATATGTTGTACCATGCTGCTTTTAACTCATGCATGAGTGTAGTTGCATGGTTGATAGCAATGTCTAAAGTTTCATACGAATCATGAGTCCAGGGAAGTTCTGAAAGAAAGTTGTTTTAAAGTAATATTAGTGTATGAATAATTAATAAATTTTCAAACAAATATTGCAATTTTATTCAATAATCCTTGACAGAAATGTATTAAGAAAAATATATATTTTTTTTTACCATTTGACTCAATTTTCTCTGTGATGACATTTTTTTGGTGTTGTAAATATAAAGACATTTTTTCTAAGCCCAGAACTCTTAGGTCTTGAATACATTCTAACAACATAGTATTCAGGAGGTCAGCTAAGGCTGGTGGTAATGTGTTTTTCCATGGTGGACCCAATAGACTGTGTGCTAAGTAAAAGCAGTTGTTGAAAAATAAAGCTGAAAAAGATATTTAGTAAAATTAGATATAAATATAAAAGTTTTAATATCAAATATTTCTAAATATTATATAAAAAAATCTTACCTATATCCAACGGACAACATTCTAAATTTATTTTAAATTTCTTAGGTATAATGCACTGATACATAACTGCTATGTCTTTAATATAAATGACTAATTGATTTCTGTATTTCTCGGGCAACTTTACACTCTCTTCCAAATGCTCCACAATCATGGTCATTATTCTTTTAACATTCTGAGATACTACACATTTTGGTAAGAATAATGGATTATTATGATCATAGTCTACCTCTCTGAATGAAGTAGTAAATATGGAGTCATTTACTGTTTCACAAGTATTTCCTACTACAATAGTGCCATATGATAAACTTTCCCCAAGTAAATTACGAATGTCTGATAACAACTTGTCACATTTTTTATTATATAGAACACATTCTGTGTCATTGATATATTTATTAAGAGGAGAATTATCTGCTTCAACAAACTTCAATTCAATCAAAAACTTATTAAAGGAATCCAACTCCATTACAATGTTTTTATAGTTTTGATAGCTACTATCACATGAAGGTAAGTTATTCCTAATGCAATCTTCAATTATTTTACTAAAGAATTTTTCTCCAATGTTATCAGAAAAAACTTGAATAAATGTTCTGTCCGCTTCAAACTGTGAACCTAAAGTTGACTGTAGAAATTCAAATATTGCTGTTAAATTATTGAATATTGTTTGAAAATTAGGTCTCTTTGTTTCGCTAAAACTTATTTTTATGTTGAAAACTAATGCACCAATGTGGTCCTCAGTGAATATTTCACAATTATGTCTAATAACATTGTGAAGTAATTTATCAATGAAAAAGTGAGAGAATAGTCCAAGCTCTGCATTCATTCTCTCAGTAAAATATAAAGATTTTAAAATATTTTGTATCAAACATGGGTCACTTTGCTGTACAGAAAGAGAATATATAAGAAAATGAACTCCCTTCTTTTCTGACCAAGTAAAAATATCTTCCCATTCAATGCTCAATTGTGCTGTGTAATGAGCCAAATAATTTTCTGCTTGAGCAGTAATATTTTGCAGTGCTCTAATTCCATTACCTTCAAACTTCAAATCACGTAGTTGTTTTTGTAATTCTTTTACACTTACTATTGCTTCGATGTAATTATTTCTACCGAATTCACGATTTGCGTTATAAAATACCCTTTTCCCTTCCACAACAATACATAAATCATTGAAAGTTTTCATTAGTTTATGCAATTTTTTACAGTTACTATTAAATTCCTCTATTGCTTCTTTGTTTTCAAACTTTTCTTGAAGTGATTTGATATCTTCTTCAAACTTTGCATAATCAGTTAGTATGTTTTGTTTTCGATTTTTGTAGTTTAAGTGTTCTAAACTTTTCGTAGGTGTGAAATGAAAGTATGTATCTATAAAATTTTGCTGTAATGACCAAGATAACATTTGAACTTTTTCAGTTAGATCTTTTAACATAGGCAATAATTCATCGCGACACTTTTTTAACTCGTTTGTAGTAACTTTATCCGCTTCTTGTAAAACAGCGCTTAACAAACTCATATCTACTATTTAAATATCACACAGTCGTAAGTTTAATACTTATTAACTAAGTTCAAAATAACAAAAAATTACAACTTTTTATAATTATGCACCGTTTACAATTTAAAAATTCAAATGCAAAACTCTCAATCTGTCATTTGTCAAGTCAATGACACTTAAAAATCTAAACAGATAATAAATTCATAATATTGGTAATGATCATTTTACGATTTCAGTTAAGTAATCGATATTAATGTGATTTTAAGAGCAATATTATTCGATTTAAAGTTAAGGTGATGACAACAGCTAATGATTTTCTTGCCATAGCTCAACGAGAATTTTTCAACTTTTTACCAAATATGATAAAATAATTTTGGTCGTCATGGTACTAACGATTTAACTATTTACAAGTATCCTTCACCTATTTCTTTTGTTTTAATTAGGATAGATCTTCATATTCCTAAATTAGCCACAATGAACGACAACGAAATCGAAAATTTAAAAACTGAATTAGAACATGAAAAAACGTGCAGGTAAAATTAAACATTTTTAACAAAAACAAAACCTAAGTTGATGGTGAAGATGCAATTATTTATTTTTAAATATACATTTTTAAAATTTATTGTATAGAGAATCAGCAGCATGGCAAAATGGTGAACTGGAAAAACAAATAGTTTGCATACAGGAAGAATTGCGCAAGGCAGATTATCCTTGGGATTTAGATCTTGATTTGCAGAAAGAAAGCTTAAAACATAAGCAATTACTCGAAGCTATCGATACATTGAAAGAACAGTTACCCATACTGAAGAACAAAATTAAAGGCGCAAAAGCTTGTGGACCAGGTATCCTATATTGTATCGTATTTGTGTTGTGAAAATAATATTTACAAAATTATAAATGCTTTTTTATTTTTTTAGATTGCAAACTGAAACATGACGATTTAAACATCAATTTGGATATTCTTACGCCTGTAAGTAATTTTGTTAAAATACAACTGCACTTAAATGATATCCTAGCACAATGCTAAGAAATATAACTATTAAAAAAAACATTTTTCAGGCTGAACTATTACGTACAGTTAAACGATTCGAAAGGTTAAAGACTGACTTGATAAGCACTCTCCGTAGCAGAGAATGGCGATTGGATTCAGAGTCAAAGGTACACTAAAAGTTAAATGACAACATCCATATAATAAACATATTCGGTGAAATTAGTCAAATTTGCGTTAAATATAAAATACCTACTTGTTTCTTACAGTTGTTTGTGAGAGTTAACGACCAAAGGACATACTTACAAAATGAACTTATGATTTGCCAAAACAACATCATGCGTCTTCAAAGGAATGGATCTTGTTGGCAGTAAGTGTTATTACAAATGTAAAATATATAATCTGGTATTTTTAGTAGATTTTATTTAATTAGTAACGATCTTTCAATTTTATTATATCATCAACATGAAAAATATCCACTATTCATTTTTGTTATTGGTTGAAAATTGAAATGAACGGGACAGATTTTTTTTATCTAAAATATATTAAAATCAAAATGTAAATTACATTTCAGGCATATTCCCCGTAAGAACGACGAGAGAGTTTTGGACCCAAAGCGAGGACCTATAAAGAAAATATTCGGCAACCAGCGCCTTCCACCTATAGCTACTTAATATAATGCACAAAATGAACCTCTACACTTTATAGTCAACTTATATTAAGTTTTGCATCATTGAATTAGTAGACCGTTAATCTTCGAATTTCGAAGTCACAATATGAATAGATTATAAGAAAAATATTTCACCGATTGAAATTAGTTAAAAATCCACTGTAGTTTTACTTCACAAATACCTATATATGTAAAAAAATAAACATTTAGAAAGGCAATCAGAAAAATATATACGTACATATTATAAAAAAATTAAATGGCGTTTTATTGCAAAGACTTTTTAATTTGTAATAAAATAAAAACTTAATGAACAAAATATTTATTAAAACATTTATTAAAATAAATTAAATAATATGAGTAAAGTTAGAAAAGTATTATTTATTTCTCTTATGACTTAGTGTCTCCTTTTTCGACTGGACTCCATGGACGCACTATGATAGTCTTCATCGACTACGTCTTCATACGAGATTGGTTTTTTGTATAATGGCGCTGTAATAAAAAAAGATATTATAAAAAAAAGTATATTCTACTCGCAAGATAACATAGTTAGTAAAATACGCAAAAGGAAATTACCCTAATTTTGTTTCTCTTTCATCACTATGTTGTCTATCTGTTTCAAGTCTCTTTTTATTAGTCCGATACGAGTCACTATCGAGTTTTATAATGAGTCTTTCTTTAAGCATTATGCCAAAAGTTAGCATATTTGTGTTCTTTATGTTTATTATTATTCTATAACAAAAAAGTGAAGACCAAAGTCGAAGATAACTAGTTAATAATAGTTATTCAAATTAAAATTTATTTAACATTTTTATAATAATTAATTTAGAATACAGATATAGAGGGCTTACGTGAAACACAGTGATGTTTATCCGCATGCAGGCGCAGGTGCGGCGGGCACGCGCACACGTAGCCGCCCGCCACGTTCACGCACGCGAACTCGCAGCCGTGCAGATCTTGCTGGCACTCGTTTATATCTATATAAATTCTAGGTATTATTGAACAGTATATAATGACATTAAATAAATAAATATGTTGACATTATTAACACAGCACCATCTAGTTTCGAGGTAATCGAGGTAAGCTTACCGAGGCTTGGACTACGGATACCAGATACGTAGTTGATACACTACACATATATACCTTTTAAATACACATATATTATTATAAATATAAAGACCCAATGACTGGAGTACAAACATTCGTGCTTTATAAATGAATGCCCCCAGCTTGACTCGAACCCGCGACCGCTAGCGCAGAAAGTAGGGTCACTACAAACTGAGTCAAACGTGTTGTCAATATAATGAAATTATAATATATAGCTGAATTAGTTTGTTTGTGGTAATAATAACAACATATTTTTTTAATATTTAGATATTTTTCATTCAATTTTTTTATACAATATAATAATATTTAATATACTCTAAAATTATACAAGAAATAATTTTTAACTAAGGTTCTAAATTAATTATAATGCTATAAGTTAATTTTATTTATTTATTTATTTAAGTGATCATATTGGTATTTTAAAGTTTCAAATCTCACCCAAGCATCGTTTCCCCGCGCCCAGCGAAGTATACCCAGGAGGACAAGAACAGCGATAGCCACCGTACGTGTTCACGCACACTTGCGTCAAGTGACACTCGTTGTTGTCTATGACACATTCGTCTATATCTGGAGAAATGATGAAATTATAAGAATCGATTACTAACTTTTAATATCGATTTTTTATTGTCACAACCCTAATAGCAAATAATTTGGCAATCTAAGAAGTAAGATGTGTATTGTAAAATGTTTGATGAGAAGTAATCTTTAATGTTGCATGCTATTACAGAAAAAACATCTTAAGTAGCTACTTTTTTTACAACCAATAAAAAAATTAAAAACTAACGGATAATTATAGAGGTATATACAAAATGCTATGTTCGTAATAAAACATTCCATGTGATCATATAATAAAGGCTCTTCTAAATCGACGTTTAATTTTTTACTGATACAAACTCGCACATATTGACAGCTTTAAGTTTTTTAATTCGTTCCGGCATTAACGTGATTTGCTTTTTTGATTTTAAGTTTACATTTACCCACCGTTGCAAGTGTTATTAGCGTGCGAGTACCCGGGCGCGCAGGGCCCGCGCTCACTGCCGTCCAGGTTACTCGTCACCTTCACGTCGTAGTACACTGCTTGAGGGGATTCTGTTAACAATGTCGTTTAAAAATTAAATATTTGTTTTTGTTTAATTTACTATAACGTACTGTGATTTGTAAAATATTTGACAATAATGTACTGCTGAAGTTAAAGTATGAAGAGAATATAGTTGTATTCGTGAAAACATCTCAAACAAGTGAATACTTTAAATTAGTCCTTCGAGCCGGATTACCAATAATTTATTGTAATAATAGGAAATTTTATTTTCTACCTTAAATAGAATATCAAATTTTGGACTTCTAAATAGAAAGAAAAAAAGACTATCAAGTTTTGGAAAAATCATATAAAAGTAAAAGAATAATATTTTACCTGGAGGAATGTAAAAATCGTCAATAGTGTCAACATGTTCTGGACTTTTTCCTTCGGGATCCATTTCGAATGTTGCCTCGGGTAAATAGTCTAAATTCTAAAAAGTACAAAATCAATTACGACGTTATTATTAAGGTAATATGGTTTATATAAAGCAATATTTGTCTTATAATATAAACTTACAGTCTCTTTTATGGTATTTTCCTCTACGTCTTCAACATTTTCGTTGTAATCATCGCTAGTGTGTTTTCGCTCGTACTTGCACTGGGGAAGTCCCGTACATTTTCGTATCTATAAAATAAATTATATTTAAAAGCTTATGCTAGCAGCCAATAGTTTTCATTTATATTCAATGCTCGATTATGCATAGAAAGGCATGTGCGGGGTTAATATTTGGTATCGTATGCAGGCAGGCAAAGTAGAAACAAGAAGGTGGTTTCGTGTGTTCGAACCCTTGAGACAAGCGCATTCAGTGCCAATAAAGCAAGAGTTTCCTCTTGCTTTATTGCTTACACATTCAAAATGTTAAAATTTATAAATTCGCCCCCGCTCGTGACTAAAGTACTAGACTTGAGGAGTGACTTGGGAATGTTGTGATAAATTCATGTTGCTTTGTGCACGTTTTATTCGATAAGCTACTGAATGTACGTTGCTCGATGTCTACACTGTTCTGGTACTTTTGACAATGCGTAAGTGCTAATGTTCAACCTTGGACAGCGATAAGATGTTCCACAACAGACCGAATTTTTCGTAAAGGTTATTTCAACCGACTTCCAAAAAGGAAGAGGTTCTTAATTCGTCTGTTTTTTTGTTGTTGTTACTGATTTGATATAGGCCTGATATGCAACTTATGACAATGCATATATACTCGTATGATGTAACATAAATATATGAGTCAAACTCCAGACTGAGGTAATGACAGACTGATACCGTAAATTAGATAGTACAAAAAAATTGCATTATAGTGCTTGTTATCGAACTCAGCCGAAACGGTTTGACCAATTTTAATAAAACGTTCACTTCGGTGGCAGGTGCAGGGAGGGCCCACTTCGGTGGGCGATGTGTTTTGCGGTTTGCTCCTGGTACTTCTCTGGATAGCAGAGTGGACTGTGGAGCAACCCTCGTGACTGTGTGCTTTTCATTGGCAGACCTTTCGGGTCGTCAGGGCGTCGTAGTTAAATGCGTAAGCGATACTGCAGCGCCCTATTAAGACGGGTGAAGGCTGTTGGGTTTTAGTGAGTAGTACTGGCTATTTTAAGCCGGTGGGTACCACATGACTACGTGGTGGTACGCGTCAATGCATTTCCCAACATTAACTGCACCTGCAGGCTGTCCCCGGCGCAGGGCGCGCGGAGGCAGCGGCGCGCGCGCGCCTGCGCGGCGGCGCCGCACGTGGCCGAGCACGCGCCCCAGCGCGACCACCGCGACCACCGCGACACCCGCGACGCCGCCTCCTCCTGCACACGGTGCATACAGCTTGTTTAGTGAATAGTCAGATCTGTTCATTCTATTAGTATTAAATCCATATTTATTTTTTTGAAATCCGAAACGTTAAAGCGATCATTAATAGTAAACTGCAATAACGCCGATTGCTTATCATAAAGCTTCGATGGAAACTTTACTGTCACAGATCAAAATAACTTTAATTAAGATGAGAAAAAAGGCCGTTTGTTGTCAAAAAGTTAAGCTGACCGTTGGTGTTATTGCTTCGCCATATTTAATTTTCTTAAGCTTTAAACTTAGCTGGGTAAATTAGTCAAAAGTAACAAATAAATCAATTTTTGTTTTTGGGATGTTTAGCAGTACCTTAAAGATATATTACTTTCGTTGGATACACATATCATCATATGCATAAAATGAAAAATTATAAAAAAGAATTAAAATAAAATAAATCAAGTAATTTCTTGAATTAATAAAGTACCTCACAAGATGGCATATGGCATTTTCTTCTCTCATTGGCAAATCCTTTGCACTCTGATTCATCCAAAATTATTTTATCTGGCTGGCTGGTTTTATCTGTAAAAACATCATTATCATTATCTGTAACACAAGCCTCGTCGTAACTTACCACGGAACTAGATAGCGCTGAGTGTTATTATGACCCAACATATTGTCGCGTAATATAGTGTGAACTCGTCATAATAGCACGCTTGTACCATACCTAAGAACGGCAAATGTCAATTTTTAACGTATGTCAATTAGATGACAGGAACAGTTTATTACAAATTCTAATGTGTTAGAGAGAGACAAAAGACTGTCGGGAAAGGATTCGAAATTACTAGAAACATTTTGAATTTTCGATACTAGAATGTTCTAATATTTATGCATATAAAAAGGCCCGCAGTGTGTAGAGGGATCAGTTGACATTCGAAGTTGAGTGAAGATAAGAAGCGATACGAAATAGTGGAAAAGTGAAGAGTTAGTTAAAGTATTAGTGAAGAAGTATTGAGAAGGAGTATTGAGAAGAGAAATACAGTGTTCAGAGACTAGTTTTGTGTACAGACTGTGCGTGTATTCATAGCGAAATAAAACATCCTTCGTGCAAGAACGCTTGTCATTTCCGATCCCGAACCTGTAGTTCGTAACAATATTTATTGATTTGTGTTATAAAAAGACGTAAATTACTCATCATTATTTATAAAGTAGACATGCTTTTCAATAAAATTAAGCAATACTTTAATAATTTCAATATGTTTTCAAACAATATGTTTTCGAAATAATTATAAAATAAGATAATTTTTTAAATAGGAAAAATAAATAAATATTGAATGTTCGCCGTTAAAAATACGGCGTTATTTCCAAAAACCCACCAATAGATGTTCACATCAATAAAAAAAAATCAAGTATAACATAATCTATCAATAATATTTAAAATAATAATAAATACTTTACCAAAGACGTTATTTTCGTCATCGACATACTGGCACCTGCGCGCGCGGCGCTGGTAGCCGAGCCCGCACGTCGCGTTGCAGTACGACCACGGCGACCACGCGCTCCACTTGCCCGGCACTACATCCAATATTTTCATATAGTGTTTACTGTACAATTATTATAGAAATACAATAAATTAAGTTTAACCAAATGTTTGAAAATTAACCATGGGAAGACTAAAAGTTACATTACAATCTATCCCGCTTTCGTTTAAAGACTATATTAGGTACTATCCTTCGTGATATGCCAGGTTTAACATTGAAACTATTGTGAATACATATCATTTTTGGTTTATCATGCTCCCCGTGATAGGGGAGCATTTTTCATTTGCAATAACTGTAATAAGTAGGAACAAACCAAACAAATAATAAATGTATTTTTAAAAATACATTTTCATTACATTCACAATTATTCGCCCATAGTTACGATTAGTACATGTGACATTTAAATAGCCATACGATATTATATAATTATATACGGCTTCCACACGATACAATTTGATTGTCAATCAGATTGGCCATCTGACTTTCCGTTCACACTGACGTACATTAAAGACCGCCAATTTTAATTATATTTTGTTGGTCCTGCTGAACGGACTTGTGTAGTGCCTCTTACCAAGAAGCAACAATTAGGGTCGATTAGATAATAAAAAAGGAAATAGAAGACAAAAACAAAAAAGTGGTTGTTAAAAAAAGCAACTGAGTCACCGATGACCTTCAATTTCATATTTCTATCCACACTACACAATTCGATTGTCAATCTAGTTAAATTAGTCGCAAAATTATCATGTGGAAGTCGCTTTAGATGTTTCATATTGATAAAGGAAACAAAGTAAGAGCCGGTCCACACGGCGCATTGCACACACGACGCTACTGCAGCCCCCGAGAAGAAGCGGCAGGGGGTGTAGTCATTGCGCCGTCGTAGTAACGCTGCAGTGGCGCAGCGCCCGTATGGCCGGCTATACGGTAAAATATTTGCGTTGCAATAACAGACAATTCAACTTATAGACGACGCTTTACAGGGGATATGTCTTCGCCAAGGTTTGGCAGTGATACTGCATAACAGCCGGCCCCGGCCCCTTTACGTCCTTTTCTTTCGTATCTACGAATTTATCTAAATTAACATAACATTATCTCGCTCTGTCATTAGCACGTGTAAACTGTTCGACATGTGTTTGAACGATCCAATGAAAAATAGCCTTCTTCCTTTGCACCCCGCCACGTTTTGGCGATTTTGTTTACGTACTAAAATTAATGAAAGCGGAGTCTATTATGTTGAATTGTTCGTGGTTGCAATGCATCGCAACGCGCCGTGTGGACCGGCTCTGAGTGGACACAGACCCCTGACCCTGACGTTGTACCGGCGGTGCGCGGCGCCCGCGGCGCTCTCCGCCACGCACACGTACTGCGCGGCGTGGCGCGCGCGCGCCGCCCACAGCGCCACCGCGCTCGCGCCCGCCACCCACTGGATGCTGGGGTTCGAGTGGTTCAGCAGCTGCACGTCCTAGGGTGGACGAAATATAGTTCCAATTAAATATAACTTGTAATAACTTTGAACAAAGACACCATGCTTCGGCACTCAGCGTGAGCGCTCGTTATAGGTTTTAGTTTTATTTAATAACTAGCTGACCCGGCAGACTTCGTACTGCCTCAATCGATAAATAAAAGACCTAAACTTTTTTTCATATTTATTCACCTTTTAAACCTTCTCTGGGCTTCCACAAATAATTCAAGACCAAAATTAGCCAAATCGGTCCAGCCGTTCTCGAGTTTTAGCGAGACTAACGAACAGCAATTAAAAAAACATTGTCCAGCGGACAAAATTGTGAATCTAAACCATTCCCAGATCCCCTTGAACACACACAAAAAATTTCATCAAAATCGGTCCAGTCGTTTGAGAGAAGTTCAGTGACATACACACTCACAGAAGAATTATATATATATTAAGATTAACAATATCTTATCTTTAATTCTGTTTAACGAAACGAAACGAAAAAGGGAGCGACTCAGACATACATACATAAACAAGTCAAACCTACTTCGGGCCCAGCCATAGCATAAACACAAAAAATAACTTAATGTTTCTCACCGACTCTTCCCAACAGAATTTCTTTCCAACCCGAAACACCTTCACTTATAAATTTTAAATTGCAATGAGAAAATGATGATGCAAAAAGAATAGATGGAGAGCATGGTGTATTTAGAGAGTACTAGTAGGTATTATACCATAGTCTTTAGATCATTTATGTGTTTATCACTAACCTTAAACCAAGTAATTTTGGGCGGTGGGTTTCCATCCACCTCACACTTCAGTACAATGCTCCTCCTCAAGGACACGATGTGATCTTCAATGGTATTATTCCCGTCATTTCCCTTTATTTCTGGCGGTTTTTGAATAACAACATCGTAAATAAGCTCAGTTGTGCCGACTTTATTTGTCAATATGCAGGAGTATTTGCCGCTGTCTGCCACTTCTGTTTTTGCTATTATCTGTGGTCAACAACTTTAACTGACGTTTATGTATTTAAGAAATAAAAAATATTTTATATCTATACTAAGCACTATCATAAAGAGAAAATAAAATGTATATTTGTTTGTAATAAAAAAACCACTGAAGATAGTTAAATATACCTTGGGAAGGACATAATGTGATAGTTTTCAATCAGGAGTGAAGGGGGGTATGAATCTATTATCAAGTTAGGGTAATTATAAAATAAAAATTTATAAATGTATATTTTACTTACACAATATTTTAATTAAAACTTGTTAAAAGTTACAATTCATTATTATTAAGCCAATTTGAAAATGAAGCAAGCAACCCTTCTATACTCACTTTTAGCATTTTCGAGTTTCTTATTTGCTCATATTACGCCATTTATAAATTAAATTATCTTTTCAGATTTTGTTGCGGATACACTTAAATTTTTGGTTCCCGACAATTTGAATGTTTTACAGCAATTGTGGTGACTGGAGAGACTAACGCTTATTATTTTTAGAGATACTTACCAAAGTATAATTATCATCGAGCAACTTTATCCTGGCGGTTTCGGCTATCTCAGTGTAGGGATGCTTCAGCCAGAGCGCGGCGGGCGCGGGGACGCCCCGCGCGGGGCACGACATGTTGAGGGGGGTGTTGACGAGGGTAGTTACTGCTTTTGTGTTGTCTTTTAGGGATGGGGGTGGTACTGGAAATAATAGCGATAGCCTTTTAATATAATAGTTTTGTCATTATAGTATATGTAATAAGGTAGTGGTACCACAGGTTCTGGGAATCCGAGTGAAGCTGGTTCAAAACCTGGTCTGGCATCTGACATATTTTTGGGTGCGAATCATTTCCAAGTCCCAACATTCTAATGAATGCATTGGGAGGAAACTTGCATGTTATAGAGAATCTAATAAGTTTTCGAAAGACAGATGAAGTCCGTCAAACAACGAAAACCACCGAAAATTTTAAATAATCAAAAGAGTAATATCTCTTTTGTATTAACCCATTCAGTGCCAGTGACCCACGACGCCGGTTCATGTATGTCGCATTTGCGGAGCCGAGAACCCGCGTGGTGGGCTCTTTATAAATGTAGCTCATTCTTTGTAAATACGTTATTATACGATTACAAAATAAAGTGAACTATTTATTTTAACAATTTTTAGTATATCCATTGGTTTCAAAATCTTGAAAGAATTTTATTTTTTAGTAAAATTCAACCTACGTCTTAGATCGTATTTCATATTTCATATGATCAGACGTGAGAAACCGCTGTTTATAATAATTATTATAAATATCGATTTCATTTCTTGTTACTAAGATCAGGAAAAACAAAGAAACTGTAATCTCTATATTATACACATTTTTTATTCAATAATATCGAGTCTTGGTGATCAATTGTATTTTGCTGAAAATTTAGATAAAAACGAACATAGCCAACACTACACGCACACATAGATAGAAATGAATATGGCCGCTACTCTGTCTGTACACGGCTGTCATGCCATAGCTTGCTACAGCGTGTTCTAAATTTACGCAGTAGTTTGATATTAAATAAATAAATAAAATATTGTTGGACAGTTATTGTCTCTAATACTATAAAAAAGCTCTGGCTTTATTTTAATAATATATCTGTTTTCGCAGTAGGTTCATAATTTAAACATTACAAAAATATCTTCGCTTCGTAAAGTATTATGAAAATCATTTTAGTTAAATCGTAACCGCATACGCGCGGTCTTAGACAATTGCTTAAATTTATCATTTATGTTATTCATCGATTCACTTAGACTACACAAAAAGTCGCGAATAGGAAATATTAAAATTTAATTAAGAACTTCTTTGTATACCATATTGGTACTCGTATATCTCTTATCGTCTGATCCTGAGTTCTGCTAGAGGTCGATGTAAGAAATAATCTTTTTTTAAGTCTATACCTGCTTCTTTGAACAACTGGCCTCAAAATTTGTAAATCGTCATTGTAAAGCAAATTTCAAGGAGGATATTCCATCAACATTTTTAGTCATATGTATTATAACGTGCTTTCCTTGGGAACAAGATAATCTGCCGAGGTAAAAATTAGCCTAGGTCACTGCCAATCCTTGGTCCCGTTTTAACGTGAAAGAAAAACATACCAATACATTTTGACATAATATAAAATATAGGTACGGATTCAAAGTATCTACACAATTGCGAGGTATTTTTATTTTATTATTGTCTTACCTTTTGTTCACTATACTTATTGACAATATACCTATAAGTATACAGTAGTATAGTATATCTTAAAACTTAGTTTGCTAAAAATATTCAGAAAAAAAAAACAAATACTCACTTTACCTAAATATAGGTTCTTCAATAAAATGAAACATACTATGTATAATTAAGGATGACAATCAATGACAGTAATATAGTAGGAGAGTTAGCGTTTCCCAAAAATAAAATACTGTAATAATAATATTATTATGTAACTTCATTCTTCATACACTTATAGAGATCATTCGAATAATAAGTTTGCATAATAAATTTGTTTTATAAAATAAAATTGCTTTATATATAACCCTGTTTATCTATTAATTTCAGTTATACTTAATCATATCTTATCAATTTAATATATCTTTTCTTTCTATCTTTAAAACCCGTAGAAGTCTGTTGCGCTCGCTCTCAAGCGTAATGCCCAATATATCCTCGTCTGGCAGACTCCTGCAAGTACTAGAATATTCAGACTGCTTGCATATACTTTAAAAAAAATATGAAAGAACATCAAAACGTTAGCCTTGTGGGAGCATTCCTATTGCTAACAACAATCCCGAGGTCAACTTTACTAGTCTGGTACCTACATATTTGCACCCTAAAAATAGGTTGTCTTTTTTTTACATTTTAACATATGAAAATTACTACATATTAAAATTATAGCCTTGTGGGAGTAGACTAAAAATTCTTTATTTTTTGAACCAGAACGATAATGCTCCTCAATTTACCGATAATCTACTTCTTCTTGTCCTTACCCCACGCCAGCATGATTAATTACTTACTGACGGCATTACTTCATTTTAATGAGAATAAACTTTAGTCTTGAGTCAAGTAAACTAGGTGATATTGTACGTTTATTGACTATAATGTTTATAAATATTTTGTAAAATAAATGTTTTATTTCAATTTTATTGATTAGTATCCATATTACAGTTTACTAAGTGAAAAATAATAGTTACATTATCATCTCATCTTCAACCCTTTTAACGTCCCAATGCCGGGCACGGGCCTCCCTCAGTACGGCATCAGGCGTGTGAGTTAGCGGACTTCACATGTCTTTTGAAAATTTGCTAGGTTTTTCACAGACATGTAGGTTTCCTCACGATGTTTTCCTTCGCCGTAAGAGAAGTGGTAATCATGATAGAAAATGATTCGAACATGTACATATCAGAGGTGCGAGACCCGCATTACTCGGATATCCAAGAGAGCGCATTATCGCCTGCTGCCTTAGTTACATCATAATAAAATAAAAATAATTAAAAAGTAGTGTAGTGAGACTTTGGTGGCCCAGTAAGTCGCAGAACAGATGTTCTGAGTTCGTTCGACTGATCCGAATCCTGATCAGGCCAACGCTCTCCAATAAAAAATAAAACATCAAATATTTTTCTTAGCATTGTATGTTTAGTTACAAAAAGTTAGTCTAATAAGTAGTTCGCTAGCTCTTAGACTAATACTTACACACACATGCAATGAAATATTATCATCAGGTAGTGATGCAACGAATACGAATAGTAGGTATTTACCGAATATTCATATTCGCCAAATATCAGCACGAATATTAAAAACAATTATTAAAAAGAATTGATGTAAGATATAAGTGAAATATGTTCATAGCTTGATTTGTTCGTTTTATGTTATAAAGTATAAAAATATATCGGTTTGTCCGCATGACTTGTTAGTGAACAGTCTCAAAACAAACTTTATTTTGTTGTTTAATAGTTTTAGTTACTTTGTTTTGTAAATAAACTCGTCAATAGTGGGTTCACTAGTAATATGTATGGCGGCATGACGTTTAAGTTGCAATGTAGTGCGGTGGACGCGAATGGGTTAACATGAGTTATTCATTATTTTGAAAAAAATAAACGCACTTACCCAATACATCCACCAAGTAAATAACACTGGCTTCACCAACTTTGTTTCTGGCAACACACGTGTAATTCCCCGATTGTTCAAATATCGCGTTCCTTGAACGAACAACTTCACCAAAATCAGTTGAGACCATTGAATCGTCATAGAATTTCAACGGTAAAGCATCTTTAAACCAGTATATTTCCGGAAACGGACTCCCGTAAGGATGGCAGTGTAAATAAAATGCTTGACCTGATATCACTTCTAAATTTATTATGTTTTCTGAATGATTTGCATTTTGTAATAACGTTTGAAATATCCTTGGAGGTTCTAAAAATAAATGAATATTGTATTACGAGTACTGCTTAGTTTTAAACGAATATTGACTATTACTATTGTTGTATGTATTGTTATATGTTTTTTTTTTATATATTTGGTAGATCTGAGAATAGGTCGTAGCCTGTTTTTTATTCCGCTAGGTGATAATGGTGGCTCGCAAAAGATTTTTTCTTATTTTCAGACCAAATTTTTATCAAAAAATACTTATAGCCCTACATTTTTTAATTTAACTTTATTATGATATGTATAGATTCTAGTACAGTTCTGAACTAATCAAGGACTGTTTATAAAATAAATTATTAAGCATACCCAAAACATTAACCAATATTTTCTTATCATGAGTACCGCCTTCGTTTGACGCCACACAAATGTACTCTCCGGAATCGTAAGTTTTAACGTCTGGCAACACCAAGTCAGCGTATCCTATACCTTCGTCATTCTCACTCACAGTGTTGCCATGTCGGATCCATTGAATTATTGGTGACGGGCTGCCGGATGCTTTACAAGCTATTCTGGTTTTTGTACCGAGCTAAAATGAACAATTTATATAATATGTTTTACCATACACATTTTCTTTATTATGTTACTTATATAATGTAATAGATGAATTTCTTTAGTTAATGGTTCTATAAAATTCATAACTAAGATTTTGTATGCAAAATTTAATGCGCAAAATCTGCGTATACGAGTAATATATTACTTTTTTTTTATTTTGTAACAAGCGGATTGCCCTCGCTTGGCTCGAGTACTTCCTCAGGTACGTTTTAATGGTCGGTATGGATTAAATAATATAAGGCAGTTGTAGCCCAGCGGTAACGCGCTCGCTTGAATAACCGAGTGATGCGGGTTCAAATCCGGGACTCGCATCTCTGATATTTTCATATGCGAATCATTTCTATCATGATTACCACTTGTCTTACGGTGAAGGAAAACATCGTGAAGAAACCTGCATGTCTGAGAAAACCTAGCAAGTATTCTTAAGACAAGTGAAGTAGGCTAACCCGCACTAGGCTAGCGCGGTGAACTATGGCCTGATCTCCCTCGTACTGAGGGAGGCCAACCCCCAGCAGTGGGGCGTTAAAAAGGGCTGATGACATGGATTAAATAGACTTTATCGTATACAAACGAGTACATAGGTGTGATGAGATGTGATGAGATTATATGAATGGCGTTAAACTACCTCCATACCAAATTTAATCTAAATTGATTCAGCGGATTAAGCGTAGAACAATAAAGAAAACTTACCGTTAACTCCGCTTTCTCCTCCACATTAATTCCTGTGCCATCCGTAAAAAGCGTAATTTCATCTATTTTAGCGCCGGAGATGACAACTACCCTGTACGAAATGCGAGACACACCAGCTTTGTTGCTTGCGACACATTGGAACAGACCTTCAGACTGTTGTGTTATGTTGGTTGCTGTTATTGTTGCGTTTTGAACTATCCAGTTTGTGTTGCTAGAAAAATATTAGAATATCTAGAATAATATTACACTTGACATTACTATGAGGACTTATAATTTAGTAAAAATAAAATATGTGGATACGATAATCTTGCAAGAGCAAAAACTTGTAATTTAAGTTGTTTGTTGTAATTATCATTTGTTATTTAAGATATTGTTAGATATATCTATAAAGAATTACTTAAAAGTCCAAGTTATGTTGGGTTTGGGCGCGCCCCGCGCGTCGCACTCGAGGGTGGCGTTAGTGCCGGATTTTAATTGCACGTCTAACAGATTAAACTCTGATATAAATGGTGGTTCTGAAAAAGTAATAAATAATTTAACTATCTCTACATCTAAGTACAAAATACACCTATAAGTTAATTGAATAAAAAAATATTGCAAAGCACAAAATGTATTATTTCATATTTAATAATGAAAAATATTACAACTATAAAAGATTTTTTTATATTTGACTTTTCCGGTCAAATATAAACACAATTAATCATATATTTTAAAAAAAATCTTTTGCTGTAGTCAATTATCGATACAGAGGTCGAATTTAAAGATTTTAGAAATTTTGTTTGTCAATGGGTAACTAGTAAAAGTAAAATAATAAAATACAATTAGTCTTTGTTCATAAAAAAATACGTATTCGACACTCACCCAATATGTCAACATTAAACTGCTTAAACACCGTGCCATGTTCGTTTTTCACCACGCATTTATACACGCCGGAGTGTTTTGTCTTTACGTTCATTAGTTTTAACACCTCTTTATCTTCTCCGAAGAGGAATTTCGAGTTAAAGTACCATTTTGCCTGCAAAAACTTTAACACTTAGAAAATATATTTATTTATATGAATATAATATAATAAAGATCAACTGAGTACCTACTTCTTATTTATTTTGTTACTACATAGTTTATTAAAAAAGTATTCATTATTTACTTAATAGTTAAAAAAAAAACATTTTGAAATCACTAATTTTCTATTTTTTAATTATTTTACCCTTTACCCCGTTTCTTTCGATATCTAACAGTTACCTATGTTTCAGGTTACACTCTAGCAACTCTCCACTTTGTTGTCTCGGTTTGGCGTAAAGGAGTAATAAGCATGAACACGCAGACGCACAATTTAAACAATATATATAAAAAAATAAACAATACAAACCTTAGCCCGTGGCTTCGCATCAGTTTTACAATCGAAGTAATAATCCTCTCCATTTACTATTTCCACTGTTTCTTTGCCTTGTGATAAAAACTTCGGTGGCCATTCCACTTTGAGCATAACATTAGTATGTAGGGAGCCAACCGCGTTGCTCGCGACGCACGCGTACTGAGACTCGTCGTTGCGAGATACGTTAGGGATGATTAGACTTCCATTGGAAATCAACTTAGCGTCCTAAATGAGACAAATACGATGTTAATACAATGAATCTGGTATCGTAACACAAGCCGCGTAGCTTACAACGGAACTAGATGGTGCTGTGTGTAATCATGTCCCAACATATTTATAATAATTAATGTCTTCCAGTACAATGCACTTACGCATACACCTGTAGTATACTTTGAGGAGCATGAGCTCTTGTCCATATTATCATGTGCATATATGTATGTGGCTAGCATGTACGGTCGCACATCGGGAGGTCCTGGGTTCGAGTCCCGGGTCGGGCCAAGTTTAATTACTGAGTCTTTCTGTTTAGTAAGTCTCAGTAATAGCCCGCAGTTGGGAAGTTGGCGGTGTGTCACCCCCGTGCCTCGGAGAGCACGTGTCGCGTCGGTCCTGCGCCTTAACTCTGACTGGTCGTGTCTCTGTCGTCCCGCCGGAGTATGAGAGTGATAGGAATAGAGAGTGCACTTGTGTCTGCACTGTAATATCTCCTGCGCAGTTGGCTAGTCTCATTTAGAGTGGCCGCCATGCTCGAAAGTCGGTCGGAGAACATTACCTTAAGAAAGATCAGCTCTTGTCCTCCACGTTGACGATTTTACTAAGATATAGTCCATATTATCATGTGCATATATATATGAAATATCAGAGCTCAAATTTAATACTTATGGGATTAGGCCATAGTGACCTATGGCAACTATGCTGACGATGGCCAAGCGCGGGCGATCTGCACTTAGTTTTCGAAAATTTATCCTGATAAATTGTTTTGACAAAAATAAAACTATTCTCACACGATGTTTTTATACACCGTAAGATGGTGATTGATTTACCGTAAGACATTCTCATATGAAAATATCAAACGTGCGATACTCGGGATTTGAACCAGCTACCCTCAAGTTTTCCATCGAGCACTACTATAAGCCAATATATAAATGATATTTATAAATGATAACGATTAAATGATATTGTAGAAACGTTATGTTAACCTTATACCATTTGACAGTGTATCCGTCGCGGACGGGGCACTGCAGTGTAGTAGTCGCGCCTTCTAGGACTATGGAAGCTGTGGGAGAGCCTTCTTCTTGAAGCAGTGTTGGAAGAGCTGGAAGGAAATAAAACAAATGTTATTAATTATTTTAGTTTTATACTTTGAAGTTAAGATCTGGAAAAGGCAGCAATTGAGTGAGTGAAAGAAGAAAGAGAGTGAAAGTGCTGGAACTTTAATTATTAATAGTAGTATAACAGCGTGAAATAAGAAGTTTTTCATAGGCTGTGGTAGTATTATTGGTACTTCATTTGAAATAAATCTCAAATATTTTTGTTTTTACTCATAGATTTACAAATAAATACGTCACCCATTACAATAAAAGTTGGGATTCGTCTTTCGTTAGCTGTGGTTAATACACGTGCTTGTGAGATTCGAGTCTTAATTTCATATAATTCTTGATTTTCGAAGTGAATTTAATTGTATTCTTTTAGTTTACTAACCTGGTGATTGGTTTGTGTAAGTTTTGCATGTTTATTCTTAGTTTTAATACTTAGTTTTTTAAGGTATAGTTATGGAACCTGATCCCCCGCCTGAACCACCGGACCCTGGTTCTCCAGTACTACCACAACTTGCTATGTCCCGTAAACGTCAGGGAGAGGAAGTTCCTAGTAACTCCGACTCTCTGAGCAAAAAAACTATTATTGACCCATCTTCAGCAACTCCTTCAATTCAACATATTTACACTCACCCCTTCTTATTAGGTACTAAGTTATATACAGATGACGACAAGGGACCCTTTGTTGTCTATGTTTCTAGAGAAGTTCCTGACCCAGCTGCAGGAACCACTATCCGGGCAATCAAATTTGGCCAATTTCTCTATCATAACAAAATTCAAAACATAGTTAATGATGGTGTTAAGAATATAGGTAGAAATAAAATTGAGGTCCAGTTTTCATCCTTTTCGGCAGCTAATAACTTTTTATCTAACCCCATCTTAGCTATTTATAAATATACTGCAGTTATCCCTACTTTTAATGTAACAAGGATGGGCTTGGTTAAGGGTGTCCCTGTGGAATGGTCAATGGAGGAATTTGTTGCTTCATTAGAACTTCCCTCTGGATGCGGTCAAGTCTTGAAAGCTAGAAGATTGAATCGTAAGAGTATTAATGAAGGTCTTGTTTCTTGGATTCCTACACAATCTGTTGTTCTTACTTTCCGTGGTCAAGTTCTTCCTTCAAAAGTATATTCATATCACTCTTCTCTCCCAATTGAAACTTATAATCTGCCAACAATACAATGTTTAAATTGCTGTCGTTTTGGCCACATAAAAACACAGTGCAGGTCCAAACCTAGATGTTTTAAATGTTCTCAGCCTCACACAGGAGATGCATGTGATATATTAAAAGAGAATTCCACCTGTCTGTATTGTTCATCAAAACACTTTGCAACTGACAAGAATTGCCCTGAATACAAGAGACAACAGAACATTAAAACTTTGATGTCACAGGAAAACATCTCATACATGGAATCATCACTACGCTTCCCCCCTGTGAAACGCTCTTATGCAGACATTGCCAAAGAAATGTTTTCCCCTCCTCCTGTATCCAGTCCTAATGATCAATCTATTAAGAATTCATATGTCAAAACTGTTGTCCGTTCACCCCGTCCCCGAACTCCTCTTTCAAAGGGGTTTGATAGAATAGCACACCAATCCATTATCAGTAATTGCTCCTCCTCTCTTGCTAATGGATGTGCTCTTAATAGTAACCCAGATAACCCAGCATCTACTTCCAAATCTAGTCTTTTAATTTCTCTTATGGAAACTTTAATAAATATCATTTCAAATTATGAAAATATTACAATACCGTCCAACGTTGCCCAAAATTTGATACAAATCTCTCAATCCCTGAATAATGGCCCCACTGAAATTCATTCAATGGAACAGTAAGAGTATCCGTCCTAAAAAGCATGAACTCATCTCTATTATTTCCCTTCATGATCCTGTCATCCTTGCCATCTCGGAGACATGGTTGATTCCTGGTTCCCGTTTTCGGATCCCAGGTTTTGCCTGTCTGAGGGATGACAGGGATGATGGCTATGGTGGTAGTGCCCTTCTCATTCGGCACTCAATCTCCTACTCTCTTCTTCCTCTTCCCTCTCATAGTCAACAGATTAATGCTGTTGCTATAAGAGCCTTCAATATATCATTCCTTTCCCTTTATATTCCACACCCTTCATCTTCTCTTCTCCCTGAGCTGGAGTCTATCATTTTATCTCTTCCTGGCCCTCTTCTGGTAATGGGTGACTTTAATACCCACCACACTCTGTGGGGGTGTTATTATTGTGACGGGTTCTCCCCTTTGTTGGTAGACTTGATTGATGAGGTCAACCTTTGTATCCTCAATGACGGGACACCAACTCGTAGAGTGTATCCCAACCAGAACCCCAAGACCGCTGTGGACCTATCCCTTTCTTCCCCATCCCTTTCCTCTCAATTATCTTGGAGTGTTCTTTCCTCCTCGTATGGAAGTGATCATTTCCCCATCATGTTATCACTTAATAATAGATATCTTCCCTCTCCAAATCTTAATCCATTGCTTAAGTTCAACTTAAAAAAATGTAATTGGTCTTTATTTGCTGATTTTGTTGATAACATGTTGGCATCCCTTCCTGAATCTATTGGCGATGAGAATGTCATTATTTGCTATGATGGGTTCCTCTCATGTCTATTATCTAGTGCTGACTCTCATTTCCCTAAGAAACGCTCCTCACAAAATCAATTGCCTTCCAATCCCTGGTGGGATCAGGAATGCACTGATTTTGTCAATCGACGAATATCTGCCGAGCGGTCATATGCAGCATATATGACAGAGGAGAACTTTAGAGAATATCAACGCAATGATGCAAAATTTCGAAGACTGATTCGTAAAAAGAAAAAACTTAGTTGGGCCACTTTCTGTGAATCCCTTAGCCCTCGATCTCCATCGTCCCTTGTATGGAGACATCTTAAGAGCTTTCGCCGTTCTCTTAATGATGTCTCAAGTCCTAACTCCAATAACCCTTCCGAGTGGCTTAACAATTTTGCCGACAGACTAGCTCCCCCGTTTGTTCCCTATCAGGACTCAGTATTGTCCCCGCCTTTTGTTTTCACATTGAATGAGATGGACGCTCCGTTTTCATTTGATGAATTAAAAAACGCCCTTACGGGTTTAAAAGATACCTGCCCAGGTGCGGATGGTATCCCTTATTCTTTTATTGGAAATTTGAATTATAAAGCGAAATATTATTTTCTTAATTTAATAAATACTATATTCCAATCATGCACTATTCCGGTATCCTGGAAGTCCCAAATTATTATACCTGTCTTGAAACCTGGGAAATGTCCCTCCGATTCAAACTCGTATCGGCCCATTGCTCTTTTATCTACATTAGCAAAAATTACTGAACGGCTTTTAAAATATCGCCTGGAATGGATAGTGGAAAGCAGAAATATTATTGCGCCCTCTCAATTTGGCTTTAGAAAGGGTTTAAGCACAATTGATAGTCTCAGCATTTTTACGACAGACATTCGACTAGCCTATGCCAAAGGAGAGTATTTAGTTGGAGTCTTTTTGGATATTGCTTCTGCATATGACAATGTTCTGCTTCCGTTGCTCAGGCAGAAGATGCATCAGCTGAGTTTACCATCGAGGTTGGTTCATTTCATATGTAATCTGCTGTCCGGTAGAAGTATATCTATTAAACACCGCCTTCTTACTTTACCTCCCAGGCTTGTCTGGAAAGGTCTTCCTCAAGGCTCGGTCCTCAGCCCTTTACTATACAACATTTACACCCATGACCTCGAACTGTCTGTCAACAGCTTTTGTAATATCCTTCAGTATGCTGATGATATCGTCCTTTATTACAGCTCAAAATCTGTAGAGGACATCTCGTATCGTTTAAATACTGCTTTGCACTATCTAAACCAATGGCTGACTGAGCATGGCTTATCGTTATCAGTAGATAAATGTCAAGCGGTTGTGTTTACTAAAAAGAGATCAATTCCCAATTTTGATCTTCTTTATGAGAATCAATTTATTAAAATGACTGATAGGGTTAAATTCCTTGGCATTGTACTAGATAAAACTCTGAATGGAATTGCTCATACTGAATATATCAGTAAAAAATGCGAAAAGGGCATCAATGCTCTACGAGCGGTGTCTGGTGTGTGGTGGGGTGCACACCCTTATACTCTTAAACTATTGTACAGCTCTTTGATTCGTAGTCATATAGATTATGGACTTTTTGTTATGGACCCCTTTAACAAAGCAGCTACTGAGAAATTAAATAAAATTCAATATAAATGTCTCCGGTTAATTTTAGGTGCTATGAGGTCTTCCCCCACTAATGCCTTACAAGTGGAGTGTGTTGATCCCCCTCTTCCTCTCCGTCGGCAATTCCTGTCGGATCGATATGTTGCAAAAATGTTACAGTTATCCTCCCATCCCTTATGGCCTAAATTACGCCTCTTAGCTGAACTCATCCCTAACAATAAATCATTTCCTTATTTACTTCACAGTTATTTTAGGTTTACCCAACTACCTCATCCCATATCTTCTTTTTCAACTAATCCTCTTTTTTGCACTCCCTATGACGCCCTAATTATGACTCCCCATATAATCACAGATCTTGGCTTGACCAAGGGAGCTTCTGACACCAACACAAAATTCCAATCATTAGTTCACCAAAATTGGTCGAACCACCACCTTATTTTTACTGACGCTTCAAAGCTTTCTCAGGAGGGTTGTGTTGGTGCAGCTTGCTGGATTTCCAAATTCAAAATTATTCTTCAATTCAAATGTCCTCCTCAAACTACAGTGTTTTCCGGCGAGGCTGTTGCTATCCTAGAAGCAATCCGGTTCTCCCTTTCCCATGACTTCAATCAGACTGTAATCTTTACTGACTCACTAAGCTGCTTGTTGGCCATAAAAGAGAGCCCTTTTTGTAGCAAATCAAGATGTTCTATTACTTTGAGGATTCGTGAAGCATTGCTCTCATGTCATCGTAAGGGTTTAGCTCTAACTTTAGTGTGGATTCCAGGACACTCAGGCATTGCTGGTAATGTTACTGCAGATTCGTGTGCTAAGGCTGCTACTCAGTGTGGTTCTTTAGAACACTTTGCCAACTCCACCCAAGACCTTCTATCGGTTGCAAAATTTAATTTAGACAAAGAATGGAGTAATTACTGGAACTCATCAAAAACTTTTAAAGGTAAACATTATGCTGAAATACAGCCACAGATTCCAAAATATCCCTGGTTCTCTCGTTGCAAACTGATAGATCGTTGGGTATTATCTACCATCAGTCGTATTCGTCTTGGACATGCATGCACTCCTGTTCACTTAGCAAAAATCAGAGTCAGGGATCATTCCCTGTGTGAATGTGGCCTCGACGAAGGTAACTTATCCCACATCCTTTTTAGTTGTCCTAAACTCCTCCATCCTCTATATGACGTCCTCCCTCCAAAAGTCCCTCGTCCTATTAGTGTTAATTGTTTGTTAATGTTTGTGTACAGTCCCTTATGTAGATTTTTATGTAAATATGTTAAAGGTAATAATATCAAATTATAATTATGACAGTATATTTAATTTACTCTAACAGTTGTTTCTTTTTATTTATATATTTGTTTTTATAACATGTAGTTTATTGTGACGTCTTGTTTGTTGTAGGTCCAGATTATACGATAAATTCCTCACTAATTTACCAAATAAGTTATCAGTCTTCAGTGTGAATTTCTCTCTCTACACCGAGCAATTCTCAATCTCCACCGTGTCTTCTCCATTCTACACGACATTGGCGAAGTAATTTGTGCCCAAATGGCACTTCTGGAAGCCACAGATTAAAGAACATAACATAACAATAAAAGTTATAGATAAAATAAAGACGGATACATTTTTTATTTTCATTTTTTTTAATCAGATTCCAGATTTTCGATGCAGCCAATTTCCAAAAAACCTAGCCAAAGTATTTCGACATTACTATTTTAAAATTCTAATTACATTTTAAAATATATAACCTGTATATACTTACAATATATCTCAACGTCGACATCCCTACTGTCTCGTCCGGCGCCACTGCGCGCCTCGCACGTGTACTTCCCGCTCAGATCCTCCGACGGCTGTTTTATTGTTAAGGTCCCATCGACATCTATATCGTATCGGGAATCTGAAAATTACAATATAATAAGTCATATTTATATATGACATAGTGGCAGCCAAGTGGTAACGGGCTCGCTTGGATAAGCGAGTGATGCGAATTCAAATCCGGGTCTCGCAACTCTGGTATTTTCATGTGCGAATCATTTCTATAATAAGCACCACTTGTCTTACGGTGGAGGAAATATCATGAACTGAGAGAAAAGAGCAAGTTTTCGAAAGACATGTGAAGTCCGCCAACGCGCACTAGGCCAGCGCGGTGGACTATGGCATGAACCTCTTTTGAAGGGAGGCTTGTGCCCAGCAGTGGGAATTTAAAAAGGGTTAAAAACAAATAATAATCAATAAATTACAAAAAGATGAATTCTTTATTCACTATATATTAGTGTTTGTACTTTGTAATTTAACTAATACTTACCTTTATCCAAGTAATATCCGTCTTTAATCCAAGTGACATAAGGTCGAGGTTTGCCCGTTACTCTACAAGCAATAATCAGCGCCTCGTCCAGATTCGATGCTATGTAGGGCCCTGGGTTGTTGTCATTCAAAATTTTTGGTGCTTCTGAGAATTATTTTTGCCAATCAAAGATAGGTATCAAGCTGCTAGATTCATTTTAACAGTGAGTATAGATTTCTTAGAGATGCAATATTATCCTACAGTATCATCATATATATTGACCCACTATTATTAGACTAAAGTTCATGAAAATCTGTCGACAGACAGACAAAAATTCTATAATCTATATTTTTGCCCTCTGTTTCAATATATAAATAAATATGTTGGTACAATATAATGTCAAAGTTCGACTCAGAATATTATTACAAGCATAGATTAATTTTTTTTTAAATATTTCGTCCTTAAAACATAAATAAAATTAAACAGTATGTATAAATAAGATGAAATTCAAACCATTAACTGTAAGAAAGAAAGTTTTTCGGAAGATTCCGACGAGATTCTCAGCAACACAGGCAAATATTCCCTCGTGTGTATAACTGCTGTTTTTTATGTACAAGTTCCCAATCTCATCGAAACTGAAAATTTCATAATTTTGAAAAAAAAATATGTTTGGATCATTAATGCTTTACAGCAATAATAGTCACGGGAGAGACTAAGGTTTCAGATGTTTCAAAGCTTACTTGTTACAGACAATGCCTACCCACAATTTTAAGCGTATTTAACAGTATTTTTATTAATATCCAGCTGAGCTGAGGTCCGGACCACTTCTAATATTTTCAACTCTTTCTCTCTCTTCTCTCTCACTCTCTCTACTCTCTCCCTCTCACTCGTTTATAAAAAGGCGTCCTTATATCATAAAAAGTACTTTATATATTATTTATATAAGCATTGAAAGTACTTAAAGATTATGCTACTCAATTATATTTAATCTGTATAAATTTTACCTAATATCTGTTGTATTTTGTTTTAAAACTACATCTTGAAACTCCCAAAAAATCGTCGGTATCGGAAAGCCTATGGCGTCACATTGCAGGTGTACATCTGTTCCTACTTTGACTTCTTTCAACTCTTCCAAAGGAGGTTTAATACGCGGTGGTACTAAAATATATAAAATGTATTATTAATTACAACAATATTTAAGCACAAAAAGTTTTCAAGTTGCGTTTTGGAGGAAGCTCTCAAATCATAATAATCTAACATACTTTCGAAAGTAACTCGAAAAGAATATTCGTTTTTACAGGATAATAATTACGAACACAAAGCTGCACACTGAATTTTTTATAAACATTACCCCAAACATAAACAGTGTAGTTCCAAGTCGCATCGCCGTACTCATTGCTAGCAACGCAACTGTAATTGCCAAAATCCGTAAGATTAGCTACAAACCTGAGAAAAAATATAAAAAATTAATTGATAGGAAAATACAATGTGTGTGTGTGTGTGTGTATGCAATAATAAGTATAGTAAAAAACTTTTTCCACAGAAAAAATAAATGGAAAAATATTTTGCGGACGAAAAATATTTAATAAATATTTTTACACTAGCGACTAATTTTGGGCTCGTCGCTAGGTTTTAATGGTTAAAAATAAATTATTCTGGACTTTTCGATTTTCAAGCTGTTTTTTAGATATTCTCCATTAAACCATCCCTGACAAACGTTCAATAAACAAAAAAAAAGCATTATTCAAATCGGTCGATGAATAAATAAATTTATTCTACCAAACACTACTTATAAGTTTTTGTGATGTGAAAGATATAATATTATTTCAAATTTACCTCAGGCCGTATTCATCAATATACTTCCTATTTAGTTTGAGGGATTCCCCGTTATGCATCCACTGCACTGTGGGGTCGGGGACTCCCCACGCGGTGCAAGGCAGCTCTATTAGTTGTCCCTCTAACACTTCGAGTTCAGGCTCCCCATATATTGTTATGATTGGTGACACTAAAATAAGCTTTTTTGTTACAACTCATGTAAGATGTAAAAGGTCTAACTATAATATAGCGTTGTAATAAATGTGTTTGTATGTATGTTTGTTAATACTTCATTCTGAAATGGCTAACGAATTTGGTCGAAATTTTGTTCAAAGATATGACCTGAATGCCTCGGGATGTAACCGAGCGAAGTGTGGACAAGTCGTTAGTCATCTTCTGCCATATATTGTATAAATAAAATCTAATAGGTATAAATATAAATCTGTTTTTTCATATAGTTATAGCCACTAATTGATTTAAAATAATATTTCCTTTAACCCGTAAACTTTTACCAGTAAAGAGAATCAAACACGTATACTCACTGAAGACGGTGACGCTAAAATTTTTCGTAACAAAACCCAGGATACTGCTGGCGTTACACACAAATAGCCCAGAGTCGAACTTCGTCGCATTTATTATTATTAAGGTACTATTATTTGTTATATAACTGAAAAGAGAAACCAATTGAAGAATTAATTATCTAACATATTTTTATCTTTCGTTGAAGGAAAACACCCTGAGGAAACATGCACGTGAGAACCTAGCAGATTTTCGAAAGGCATTTGAAACAACATGCATGGTAGATTATGGCCTTGATCCCAATTTGTACCAAAGCGGGGCCCGAGACCAGCAGTGGGGCAGAGCTGAATACGCGCGTTTTATCATTTATAAGGTCACTAAGGTAACCTACTAGTAACTTATCATTCTTTATTCAAAGTGTCCCACAAGGCAATACCCTTGATCCGGTTTTATTTCTTATAGATACAATTACACTAAGTGTAACTTATTAAATGCTAATAAAATACATATAAATGAAATAATTAAAATTACTTAATAATTAAGATCATACATAGTACATACATATTGCTTGAATGCACTATTGGCAAGTCGTCTTTTGTCCAAGTAACAATGGGTGGGGGAATCCCTGTGACGTTGCAGCTTAGCTTCACTTCACCACCCGATGTTACTTCTATTGGACCTTCTAAATGACCTTCTTGAGAATTTTCTTTTAGTTGGGGACGATCTGTAAATGTTTTTTTTTAACCACTACTTAGTATTCATTTACGATTTACATTACGTCCTACGTGCCTGTTTTGTCGCCAAACATTGATATCTTAAGAATTGTTTGTCGCTATAAATTGTTAAAATTACTCGTACTTTCCACTCTGGTAAATTTTCATTGTGGAACTTTGCATTTTATAACGCCATTTATTAACTATTAAAAAATGTAATAATGGCTCCTTGTATGGAATGCGGCATCTATAGTAATGTTGTATTATTGATTTTAGATGTATAAGTATTACTTAGAACTTACATTGTACTATTACTTCTACGACATTTTCATCGTTTCCCATAACATTGTCCGCCACACACCGGTATGAACCAGAATGTTCCTTTGTTACCTTTTCAATGAAAACTACATTGTCACGTATAACAGTTTCTTTGGGTAGCGTCGTGTAATTGTCTAAAGTTTTAGATTTAAAGTGCCAAGTTAGTGTTGGTTCTGGACTGCCTTTGAGGACTCTGAAAGCAAAAAACTTTGACTAATTATTGCATATTTAGCCTCTTTTAACGTCCCATTGCAGTATAAATGTGTCTGTAACAAGTATATAAACCTATGAGACGTCAAATACCTTAGTCTCTCCCGTGACCATGATTGCTGTAAAGCATTCGAAACATCGGGAACTAAAAATCAAAATAAATCCGCGACAAAATCCGAAAAGGTAGTTTCATTTATAATGTCGAATATTCGCGTAAATCTAAGAAAGTATTATGTCCCATTGCAGGTTTCTTCAATAGGAGAAGGCAAACAATAACTTGGTGGATTAAGGCCTTGGCTTCTCCAAAGGCAAAGTGCAAGCGGACTGAGCATGACTATTAAAAACATATCAATGAATCATATTGAAAATGATTATTAAAAAATTATCAGAGGTGCGAGACCCGGGATTTGAACCCCCTTTACTCGGTTTCTCAAGCGAACGCGTTACTACTGGGCTACCACTGTCACTATATATTGTGATATATTTGATAATAAAATATTTCGCATTAAATAAAACAAAATATTATCTAAATGAACTGTTATTACTCATTATACGTGTAAAGTTATTGGGATACAAAATCTTACCTACATGTAATATTCATAGATTTATCCGTTGATACAGTAATTTTATTCACTTGCTTAGAGAGGATCGGTTTGCCTGAAAATAAATTAATAATAACTAAAACCTACGTATAATTTAATGACAAAAGCAAAAGTTCTGTAAAAAATTTGAGCGTAACTTTTGATATTATACTTGTGTGCTCAGCCTTCGCTCCACGGCTCGGGCGGGATAACAGATAAGATTTTTCCGCAGTAAAAACTATTCTAAACATTGATCAGAAAGACTAGTTATCAACATATCACATTTCATCAAAATCTGTGTAGTGGTTTTTTCGTAATAAGGCCTCTGATTCATAATAAAATCTGTAGGGGTTTACATCTATGTGTATAGGTGCTTGTATGTGTTAGTGAAATATAATATGGTGTAACCGCAACGCGAGTCAGTAGTCGCCACGCGTCACTCGCTACTCATTATCGCGAGCATAAATAATAAACGTTATTAGTAAATCGGAGATTTCATTTATCCTCTAAGTGACGAATACCTAAAGTGGTGACCCCGACGAAGAAAAAACACGATGACCACCCCAGTAAAAACAGAGATTGTGGAATTGGCTACAGTCACAGTTTCGTCGCGAATACCTGAATTCTGGTGCGACCAGCCACGACTATGGTTCGTACAATGTGATGCAGTTTTGAGCCCACAAAAACTCAGCGACGAGGCCAAGTTTAACCTCGTCGTTACGAAGCTCGGCAAGGAAGTGGTGCAGCAGGTGGGCGACATCCTACTAAAACCGCCTGAAACCAAAAAATACGAAGCCTTGAGGGCGCGTCTCTTGACTGTGTATGAAGAATCGGAGACCCGCCAATTTCAAAAACTCCTTAGCGAAATGGAATTAGGCGAACAAAAACCTTCACAACTTCTACGTCGAATGAAAGACCTGGCACGAGAAAAGATCCCTGACGATACGCTGAAGCTATTGTGGCAAGGACACCTTCCATCACCAGTGCGTGCTGTACTTGCCGTTACAGACCTGGACCTGGACAACCTCGCTAAAATCGCAGATAAGATCATGGAGACTTCGAAACCTCTACAAGTAAATGAGATCTCACAGCCGCAGTCTAACTGTCCTACGGAGTACGGATATCGAAAAGATTATGGTAGAAATATCGAAGCTAAGTTGTGAAGTTGCCAACCTAAGAAATTCAAGGCCACCATATCGACAACATCGGAACGGCAATCGTATACGCTCAGCATCCCGAAACCGTAGCCGTGACCCGTCTGTACAGCGTCAGCGTCGTACCCAGGAGTGCCCGGACTGGCTGTGCTACTATCATCACCGTTTCCGTGCGAGGGCCAGAAAATGTGTTGAACCCTGTGCATGGAAAACGCGTCAGGAAAACTAGAAGAGGTGCAGACAAGGGCGGACATCTGCGCCATCTCTCCATGTCGCCGCCTTCGCATCACGGACATGAATTCAGGTTTACATTTTTTAGTCGATACGGGTGCTAATATTTCTGTGTTACCGATAACAAAATCGCGTAGGTCGCGCGAGTGTAGTGACTATAAGTTATATGCAGCAAACGGGACAGAAATAAAAACGTACGGAATTAAAACATTAATTTTAGATTTTAAATTACGCAGACCATATCAATGGGATTTCGTGATTGCAGATGTAAAACAACCAATTTTAGGAGCAGATTTTTTGTGCCACCATAGGCTCTTGGTCGATATAAATGCACGGAAACTCATTGATCAGGTTACGGATTTAAATGTTTTAACATCTATTGTAAATGTAAGTAGCGAACCTTCTGTATTTTCCGTCAGCATTAATCACCCCTATCATGATCTTTTAACTAAATTTCCGAGTATCACAAAACCTATGTCATTCGTGGACACCCTACCGACATCCGTACAACATCATATAGAAACTACGGGACCGCCCGTTTTCGCTCGAGCAAGGCCGCTTCCGCCCGACAGATATAAGCGCGTAAAAGCCGAATTTCAAAAAATGATAGAGTTAGGTATATGTCGGCCTTCAAAAAGCCCATGGTCTAGTCCTTTACACGTTGTAGAAAAAAAAAACGGAGACATAAGGCCATGTGGAGATTACCGCCGTCTTAATTCAGTGACTAAACCAGATAGGTATCCGATTCCACGCTTACAAGATTTTACTTTTTGATTATCTGGCAAAAGTATCTTTTCAAAAATTGATATTAATAGAGCTTATCACTTTATTGAGACCGCACCAAGCGATGTTGAAAAGACAGCCATAATAACACCTTTCGGACTGTTTGAATTTCCTAGGATGGCCTTTGGACTGCGTAACGCAGCCCAGTCATTTCAACGATTTATGGACACCGTTTTTCACGGTCTAGATTTCATTTTTAATTATATAGACGACACTCTTGTGGCTAGTTCAGACGTAACCGAACACCTCAAGCATCTCAGTATCGTTTTTCAAAGATTAAGTAACTACGGTATAACAATTAATTTGTCTAAATGTATCTTTGGTCAAACATCACTAGAGTATTTAGGTTTTCATGTATCGTCAAAAGGTATACGCCCGACAGAGGATAGAGTCAAGGCCATCATTGACTATCCGAAGCCCGAGACAGTGGAGGAGCTACGCAGATTTACAGGTATGATTAATTTTTATCGTTCTCATTTGCCAAACGCAGCATCATATCAATCTTTGCTCAACAAATATCTCGGCAGTTCAAAAAGAAAAGATAAGACTAAGATTCAGTGGACAGATGAAACGAATGAAGCTTATGAACAATGTAAGTTAGGCCTTAAAAAGGCCGCTACGTTGTCACATCCAAGGACAGATTCGACTCTTGCGTTAATGACCGACGCCTCTAATTCATGTGTAGGTGCAGTTCTCCAACAGGTAGTTAATGGTGCATGGGAACCATTAGGTTATTTCTCCAAAAAGCTGACTACAGCTCAACAAAAGTATTCAGCCTACGATCGCGAGTTATTGGCCATATACATGGCAATAAAACACTTTCGTAAGCTTTTCGAGGGACGCCAGATCACCGTGTACACTGATCATAAGCCGTTGACGTACGCATTTTCAAAATTAGGGAAGGACTCTGACGAAACACCTCGACGAATTAGACATTTAATATATATTAGTGAATTTACAACTAACATATGTCACATAAGCGGGCATAGCAACACGGTAGCTGATTCACTGTCACGTGTTGACACAGTTTATTGTCCCACGATTCTCGACTACGATAGAATTGCTGAGTCACAAGAAACGGACGCCTATGTGCAACAGATGCAATCTGATGCAATTCATAGCACTTTAAAGAAATTATACGTACCTACTTGTAATAAACCAATATATTGTGATATATCTACCGAAAATGTCCGACCATATATACCAAAAGAGTTTAGGCGTATTGCATTTGAAAGTGTACACAACCTTAGCCATCCCGGTATACGTGCTAGTCGAAAATTAATTAGTAAAAAATTTTATTGGCCTAATATGAATACAGATATCAATAATTGGTCTAAAACTTGCCTTAACTGTCAGAAAGCAAAAATAGATCGTCACACTTTTTCTAACTTAAGTCAATTTTCACAGGCTAACCGTTTTGAACATATCCATATCGATTTAATCGGTCCATTACCGATATCTCAAGACGGATATAGGTATTGCTTAACGATTGTAGATCGATGTACACGCTGGATTGAGGCGTTCCCGATTCAGAATATTGATGCTGAAACTGTCGCAAAAATATTATATACCAATTGGATCTGCCGCTATGGATGCCCAGTGAAATTAACGAGCGACCAAGGTCGCCAGTTTGAAAGTTCACTCTTTCAACAATTAATGAAATTATTAGGTATCAATAGGATACGCACCACCGCATACCACCCACAATCTAACGGAGCAGTGGAGCGGTGGCATAGGACTCTAAAAGCAGCACTTATGTCTCGCTTAAATGATAAGTCATGGGTAGACGAAATACCCACTGTTTTACTGGGACTGCGCGCAGCATGTCGCAGTGACAGTGGAGTATCAGCAGCGGAGTTAACCTTTGGTCGAACCTTGCGTCTCCCAGGGGACTTCTACGACAGTACCAAGGTAAATATTTTAGAGCCTCATTTTTTGTTGAAGCAGATACAAGAGAATATTCAGAGTCTCAAGCCAGTACCAGAACCACATCGTAACTCTCGATCGTGTTTTGTGCATCCAGATTTAGCTAAAACAGATTTCGTGTTTGTTCGGGATGATTCTGTACGTAAATCTTTAAAACCCCCTTACGACGGTCCATATCGCGTTTTACATAGAGGGTCTAAGGTTTACACTATTCAGTTACCCGGTAGAAAAGTAAACATTTCGATCGATAGGTTAAAACCAGCATATATTTTACGAGAAAGTACAGATGGTTCAAGTAAGTCAGATTATTTAGACAGTAAAGTCAGTTCACACCTTTTAAACGACAAACCAAAGGATCGAACGGGAATCGAACCCGCACCCATTACTGGTCGTACATCGCGCAGTGGTCGTGTAATAAAACCGCCAGTCAGATTTTTATTATAAAAGGGCACAGTGCAAGCGAATGTGTAGCTAAGCGATATAATATGGTAGCAACGAACAATACATATTGTTAGTCATCAGCATAAAAACGCAGCATTACCTCGCATCGCATTCACTATGCCAGTAGTTTTAGAAATTAAGGAAAGTAGGTTAAGAATAAGCATTATTTTCTTTAGCTTTAAGTTCTTGTATTTTATAAAATCATTTTTACAACAGTCTTATACACAATTATACATTTTTACTTTACTTTAAAATGGGTAAAAGTTATAGTAAACAGGAGGAAGTTATAATCGCACAAAATGGTGCAAACAACGCAAGCAATAGCTCGTTGGAACAAAAGATAGAAAAGTATTCAATTATTCTAACAGTCGGTATAATATCATTATTACTGATTAGTTCATGTATATTTTATTTAAAATGTAAACATGGAATTAAGAAATGGACTAGGAAAGAAGTACTTTCCGTCATTTCCCCAAACCAGGATAAAGTTGGTCAACAACCTTCTGCTGTTCAATATGCGTAACATCAATAACGTATGTATGTATTAAAAGCTATTTTATATCTCATCTACTTAATTAAGTTAAATAAGTTTATAATAAAAAGTGAATAAAATTGTGTTCTAATAATGTACTATTGTATTCAATTTGTTATAGGTATAATACAACCACTATGACATACTGCTATCATAACACGTGCAAATGTTCCAGTGAAACTCGATACCTGTATTATTGTCAGTATAAAGTTACAGATTGTTTTTATGTCCATGATCATTTGAATATGTATTTACTAATTTTGTTTATAAGTAATTCAATTATAGTGTATTTTACTTATCTATTAAATATATTGTATTTTTTTCTTTAAAAAGGGGAGGAATGTTGTAGGGGTTTACATCTATGTGTATAGGTGCTTGTATGTGTTAGTGAAATATAATATGGTGTAACCGCAACGCGAGTCAGTAGTCGCCACGCGTCACTCGCTACTCATCATGAATAATAAACGTTATTAGTAAATCGGAGATTTCATTTATCCTCTAAGTGACGAATACCTAAATATCTATTTCCATAAAACTTTCCAAAAAAATATTTAAAGCACAGAGTCTACTCCGAATTTTAATAACTTGTTAAAATTTTATATTTTTATTTTTTTTTATTTTTACCCTTACGTCTAAGTAAAAATATAATAAACAATAGTATGAATATATATATCGATACGTATATAATAATAAAAATAATATTTTAGAAATAAGTTACATAACAAAGTAAAACTTACTTAACCCATGTACAGTCAAAACACCTTTTACAGTCAAATTTTCAAATTCATTTTCTCCCACGCACTTGTACTCCCCCAAATTCTCAAAATCTACTTTTTGTAAATTCAATATAACGTTATCTTCGGAAATGTTGATGTTGTTGATATTGTTGTTATTGTTGATTTCAGTGTCGTTATGGAACCATTTGATTGTTGGAGGCGGAAAGGAGGTTATATTACAGTGGAAATCAATTTGAGAATATAATTCTACGGACGAGTCTGTAAAAATAAACAAATTACGTTATGTTTTCGAATCCATTTCCAAACAGGTTCCAGAAGTGTTCTACGACTCACCAATGCGATATAATATAGTCCAGTGATGATATGGTGTTGATTATAATATGACTATGATGATGATGGTTATAATATGATGATCATGATGATGATTATATTATGATGACAATGAACTAAAGCCTATGAAACATATAGTCGGCCAACGGACGTGACAGCCAGCATAAGCTGCCATACACTCGAATGGGCTTTTAGTGTATGGCAGCTTGGACTATCACTTCCATTGGCCGACTATATGTTTTATAGGCTTTGAATGAACAGCGTTAGTTTTACCTGTAAATCCTTCGAGTAACATCATTTTCTCCCTAACGTTTATAGTAATACTGTCCTGACCGATGCCCTCAGAGTTCTCTCCGATACAAAAGTAAGTTCCATTTAACGCTTGCTTTTCGCTGTCTAATGTGAGCATACTCTTGTACAAATTTGGTTCAGGATTTGTTGTCTGAATAATATAGGAAAATTATTTATGTTTATGTGGAAGACGAATAGGAAAGAGGATGTTAGAGTGGGGAAAAAACTATAAAAGTCGATGCATAACCGGCATCGGGGGGTAGTTGTATCTTGACGCTTGTCGTGGTAGCATTGTTAGGTCGTTACTCTGTTGGTTTATTTCTTTAAAATATCATTGTTGGTAGCTTAGTGGTCTTTTTGGTTAGTTTAATTGTGTTTTAGCGTTTTCAGATACTTACAATAAATTGAGGTCGATTTAGTATGCTTGTTTTTTTAAAAAAAAGCTCACTTCTGGTCTAAATTCACAAGATTTACTTATATTTATGTTAAAAGCTGAATTATATGTTTTAAATTACAACAGAATATAGTTTTAAATTATCCCAACTCACATCACAAGGCAGGAACTTCTCAGTCTCCATGTGCCAAATGATCCTCGGTTCAGGTTTCGCCACAATGTTACAGTACACTTGGTATTGAATCCCACTGAGTACTGTCACGTTTTTCGATCCTTCGATAGATACTTGTGGTTTAATTAGAACTGTTAGTTCGAGACTGTCGGACGCTGGAAATTATATCATAAATTCAAACTTAATCGTTATTTACATTTAACAACATTAGTTCGAGAAAACAATCCTGAGATAAACTAGTTTAAAGAAATTTGGATTAAAATAACTTTTTTTTTCAATATTTAAACAAAATATACATATAAGTAGGTATTACAAGGTTTTTAATAATGTTACGTTTCAAATTCACTTTCTTAAAAATACATCGTTATGAAAAAGAAAAAAGCATATTATTTAAGGTTTAGCCATGGGATGGGAGTTTTTAAAAAGATTTTCCTGTACTAAAAGACATTCCTAGATATTGACCCGAGAAATAAGTTATAACGACTAAAATTTAGTCAAAATCTGCCCAGTACTTTTTACGTGAAACGCGAACACACAAACAGATATGCAGACAAGCTGAAAATTTACTGAAATTAAATACCTTTGTAATCTTCTCTAATGGCCATACAAGTCCAGACCTCGTCTTCTGTCACATTCTTCACATCTAGCACGGCAGTAAAACTACCATTCACGTCATATTTTTCGATAACTTCCTTATTTTTATTTACCCATTGAACTTGCAGAGCGTTTTCTATTTGACATACAACTTGCGTGTCTTTGTGTATACTTATGGCTATACTATGAGGTCCTATAATTTGCGCTGTTGGTTTTGATTGAACTTTGATATATGTTGATTGAAAACCTTTGCCAGCTGAAAATTAAATAATAGTTGAACATTGCTTATAATAACTAACTATTCTATATATATGAAAATAGAATTGCTGTTCGTTAGTCTCGCTAAAACTCGAGAACGACTGGACCGATTTAGCTAATTTTGGTCTTGAATTATTTGTGGAAGTCCAGAGAAGGTTTAAAAGGTGAAGTACCTAGGGACGAACCCAAGCGAAGCAAGGGTGAGTCGCTATTAATAATAACTATCAAGAAATAAAATACTAATAAAAAAACAAATAGAAAGTCAAGTCAAAGTATATATTGTATATTTTTAATAACATAATTGTAATAAATTGTAATCTGAAACCAAAAATCTAAATATATCCGCACAAACATTCGAAAATATAAATTCGAAAAAATAAAATGTGAAAAAATGTACGTCGAATTTACCTCTATTAGCAACCTCGCACGTGTATTCTCCACTGTCTGTTTCATTTACTAGTTGTAGTGTTCTATTGAACATGTAGTACCCGTCTATCTCTGGCTCCGATTGCAAATCAATTGCTGGCATCAAAACATAAAAAGAATAAAGTATTCATTATAAAGACAAATTACATAGGTTTGATAATGTATAGATATATATGTATAGAAAAGTGTATGTATGTACTTATGTATGCACGTAAGACATTATACTTCTTGATTTTTATTTTATTTATTCGTATTCTTCTGAGCAAATGCTTTCATTTAATATCCATATCATGAAGGTGCATAAAAAAATATACTCCACCATATTGGTTTTACAATGACGTCACTTCACTTCTTCACAGGTAATTCTTTTGGAAATGATTCATATGAAAATATGAGAGGAGCGAAACCCAGGATGAACTCTCATCATTCCATCGCTTATCTTCTACTAGTTTTGCCTACTACCTCCTAGTTAATACGTGAATACAATATATACTTACAATAGTTACGTGTAGAGCCTTTAAAAGTAATAACGGAGCGTTGTAATAATGCTTCGCTGTATATAGAGCATGAGATATTGAGGTTTTCTCCTTCGGTCACTGTTATATTTACCGGCGAAATTGTCACTGTAGGTGGATCCACTAAAAACAAATCCGTAAAATTATCTATTTCTCAGCCACGTTTAAGGCTATCGTATTAATTCAAAGTAGTATTTACTAAGATTAAATGCTCTACAAAATTGCCTATCGGAAAAATCTGCATTTATGTTCGAGCACAAAAAAATAGTTTTAGCTTCATAATTAGTATGAACTCCATATATCGAGAAATATCAATAAAAGCGATTCGCTTTAATTAATTTGAAGATTTTTCATAACATTTTCGTACAGGGACAGATTAGGGCCAATGGGCATTTTTGAAGAACATTTCATTGTCATATCATTTAGAAAAATGCAATTTCAAACAAGCCATAACTAACCGATTAAATCAACAACAGTACTGGCTCTGCTGACGCCCGCACTGTTCTTGGCGAAGCAGCGGTACGTGCCGACGTCTCCCTCGCTCATGTCGGGGATCACGTACTCTATTGACGTGCTTTGTCTAGAAATACAATGTACATACAATCGTCATTAATATATATTTGGGTGGGGTATGAACACAATGTCTTAAGGAATGCATTAAAATGGATCATGGATGATGATTTTTTTAAAAATACTACTACAAACATTAGAAACTATTACTACATAACACTTTTTTTCTAGTATATTGTTTTGATGATCCTTCATAACCTTAGGCAGCAATAGCCTTAGTTCTATTTGATCGATGTGTAAACGTGTGGTTTCCACATCGATCAAATCATCGAAATCCGTTCCGCGGTATAATAGAAGTAAGTGGAGAAACACGCAGACGCTGACAGCAACTTTGTTTTATACTATGTATAAATTTAGATAGCTTCATCAGACAGAAACAGGTATCATTAATGTTGCTTAGATAATCTGCAGGCTTTAGTTGCAGTAGGACGGTCATCACCGCAGGAGAATGGATAACTGTTGAAGCAATCAGTTTCTCGAGGGAAGACCATGACTAGGTCCAAGGGAAACCCAGTGTGGGACACCCTCCTGCTAGATTGTTGGCAAAGTTCAAGATTTCCAACAGTGGCCTGAAATGGGCTGATAGTGATAGATAGATTATCTATCTATCATGAGAATGATAATGATGATGATGTTGATGATGATGAGAAGATGTTCATCACTCACAGACTGTTGGTGAAGGGCGCGAGGGGCAGCTGGCGCCGCATCCAGACGGCGGCCAGCGGCACCAGGCTGTCCACGTGGCACGCCAGCGCCACGCGCTCGTGACTTCGCGCTTTTATCTGTTTGTTCATATATTTACTAGCAATTTATTTGTACCCCCTTAGCATATTTTTTTTCCAACTTTAGATGTCTTACTTATTTATATCTAATCAAAAGCCTAAAAAATAAGTTTCAAACTTCTAGCTTTAAAAGTGACGTTATTTCCATACAAACTTTCATATCCTATTTCATTAACTTACAGCCTTTTTTCGCCTTGAAAAGTAGCCTATATCCGTTCTCAGGCTCTAGACTATCAATGTACCAAAATACATTAAAATCGGTCCATTAGTTTTGGAATTTATTCGTTACATACAAAAATACAAATCTTTCCTCTTTATAATATTAGTATAGAAGTATAGATTAAGGGAATTGTTTATAATGGCAAACACAAACTCTATTCACATAGATGTGAATTGTGATGAGTTGCTGTGGGTTGGACATTAACGTGTTTTCCAATGAGACTACACAAAAATACACCAAACAAACAAAAATACTTTCACATTTATTATATTAGAAGAGTATTGATAGTTATTTAACATTATATAAATCTATATAGTAGGCAATTGCGTATTATTTTAATGAGAATACTGTAGAATGTAAGGCTCGTCCAAAATGTTCGGTTTCGAAAGTATATCGGTAGTACAATCGCAGGCAAGTTAACGTTATTTATACTCATCAACTCTAAAGCAGTTTCCCGACTATCATACAAAAATTAGTACAATATTCGGTACATTGTGTTATTTACTTATAAACTATACTTTCCTGTGGGACGTCTAAATCCTTTATCTCCTATATCAGTATAAATTATTATTTGCCTAGTAATAATACTTAAATGTCTAGCAAATACATACCAAAGTAGATAAAATAAGAGACAATTTCCTTATTAATTAGCAAAGTGTCTTAGAATTTAAGATTGAGTCCCACATCGGGCTTCACTATACGTTATATAGTGGAGCCCGATGTGAGGCTGATATAGTTCGGTTCATAATTAATTATGTATTATAAGATATAAACAAAGTTAGTACTTAGTATATAATAATTAAAAATAATGAAATATGTTCATAAAATACCCGTTTGGCCACCGTCAAATATGGAACATCTGAAATACCAAAAACAAAGATTGTAAAATTGAAAGTAGTTAAGAGCAACGCATATATATGCTCTATAACTAAGTACAACATAATAACTAATATAAATAATTTAAATAATTATAAACTAGTAGTACCTGGTTGCTTTGCTTGCACCGCCGTGGGTCCCACTCGTCGTACTTCCTGACCATGCTCATCGCGACCTATTATCTAAGAGAAAAGAAATTATAAATATTATTACAAAATTTACTAATGACATGCTTTATTAATATTATCCGAATAATCTAATATATAAAAATCTCGTGTTACAGTGTTTGTTATCTAGTTAGTCCGAATTTATTTTCTCACTGGCTCTTCTCACTTCTTTCCGCGCCTTTATTAAAATTCCTCACGGACTTACTTTAAATTTTAAATGTAAAAATGACGATTCCTAATCAAAACTCTTTTTAAATTAAGATAAAAATGCTTTACTAAGACCAAAGTTCAACCTTTAATTGTTGGTAATAAATGTTGCTATATAAAGTAAGATTCAAGTTATAATTGTATAGGTAACTTACTGCTATATTGAAAAAATCTTCAGGCGGAATAAAGGCATCTGCTATGTAAACCTTTTGATCTCTATCGAACTCTTTCAAAGGTATTTCGTATAGTGGGGTTCCATTCAAACTGAGTAACTGAACGTGGTCCATTTCCACAGAAGCGTTGTTTTCGCTCAGAGATATTAACATGTGGTTATATGTTCCTGAATAATTAAAATAAATATTATGTCATTAGCCCTGTTCAACTTCCCACTGCTGGGGGTGGGCCTCCATCAGTACGAAGGGGATCAGGCCACAGTCCACTTGTCTTACGGTGAAGTAAAAGTATTCGAAAGACTTCACATGTCTTTCGAATACTTTTCCTTCACCGTAAGACAAGTGGTAATCATGATTTAACTGATTTGCACAAGAAAATATCAGAGGTGCGAGACCCGGATTTGAAAGGGCAACACTCGGTTATACAAGCAAACGCGTTACCGCTGGGCTATCACTTTCTTGAAATATATAAAATATGTATGTAGTATAATAATAATAATAGTTATTTCAGAACAATGTATTGATGAATAAAAAACTTAATATACATAATTAATATAATAATTTACAATTAGGTATTTACTTAAGATGCCATTGGTACATATGTGTGTACACAAATGAAGGCACATCGCTTCCGCATGATTGTACTGAAGCTGTCAGTCGAAGCTTCAGCGAACATGCCTAATGCACTACAATATCGTGGCAGCCCCATTAGCACCCTAAACGCATTGTTATATTATGTTGGAAATAAACATAATATAATAAATAGTGACAAGAGAGGGTGAGTTTGTCGCTAAGTACGTTTTGACTTCTCAGATATAAGACATTTTTCCGCAGTAAAAAGTATCCTATTTGTTGATCTGGATAACCAGCTATCATTATACTAAATTTCACCAAAATCTGTATAGTGGTTTTTTGTTGATGTGATCCCAGATAAATAAACGATGTTTCTAAAAACTAAACATTCAACTACTGTATATATAATCATATATACAGTAGTTGCATGCTGCCTCGTTGGTGTAGTGGCTAGCATGTACGGTCGCACACCGGGAGGTCCTGGGTTCAAGTCCCGGGTCGGGCCAAGTTTGGTTATTGAGTCTTTCTGTTTAGTAAGTCTCAGCAACAGCCCGCAGTTGGGAAGTGCCTCGGAGAGCACGTGTCGCGTCGCTCCTGCGCCGCCGCTCTCACTGGTCGTGTCTCATGTCGTCCCACCGGAGTATGAGCGTGTTAAGGAACAGTGAGTGCACTTGTGTCTGCGCATACACTCGTGCACTATAATATGTCCCGCGTCGTTAGCTAGTCTCATTGAGATTGGCCGCCGTGGCCGTAATCGGCCGGGAGAACATTATTATTATATAATCATGATTATTTCATATAGTTTTTCCAAAAAGTATTTGAATCATTTTATGTACTACCCACAAAATTTTAAAACTACGGACAGCCTGAATTTCACAATACCTTGTAATGGACGATAACTAGTTTCATCCATAGACCGAGGAATCTGAACCGAGAAGCCATGTGTGAAAGTCAAGTTGGACATCCCGACCACCTTCACCGAGTGCTCCTCTTCACTGCCTACAGTTATACTCCAGTTCCCTGGTTCGGGCTGCAAAACTTTCACTATCTGGAAACACGATTAAAATCTATAAATCGAATCTTAATACGAGTAGTTTACTCGTTTTATGTGTTTAAAAAAATATAGTGTATATAATATTATATAGTCAGATATGTTTGAACAATATATGTTCAAAAAACAAAAAAAAATACACATATTATATACTACAGAATACTTAAGTTTAAGTTATTCTATCAAAAACACTTTAAAATACAGCGACTATGGCTTTCATCATTAAGACGAATTTAATTTGACAAATTTTTCAGTCTTGCTGACTGCTGTCCTAGAAAAGTAAATTTTCTCGATATATATTTGGTCATATCGTACTTACCATAATTTCTGAGAGGTCCAAAGTGGTGACAAGCTGTGGAGGGCCGGTGAGCTCCTCCCCGCTCGGGTTGACCACCTTTATTTTGGGCTTCGCACCCGACACCGACACCGTCACTTCATCTAAAGACTTGTCTACTGGTATCTAAGCAATTGTATTAAAATTACTATAACTTTTGCAAAAATACATATATACAATAATACAAAATATTATTGATTGTATCTATAAATGAAACCACTTTTTCGGATTTTGTCGCGGATTTATTTTGATTTTTAGTTCCCGACGTTTCGAATGCTTTACAGCAATCATGGTCACGGGAGAGACTAAGGTATTTGACGTCTCATAGGTTTATATACTTGTTACAGACAGTGCCTACCCACAATTTACAAAAATTTTGAAAATGGCATCAGAGTACCTTATAAAATTTTAATTCTAAACATTTATATTTAAATTTAAATAATTTAAAAATAATTTATAATTATGGCAATATTATTAACTTATTTTTAGCTAGTATTATTATAATTATTATAATTTTTATTTTAATATTAGTTATTCAAAAGTATTATGTAGTGTTGCTATTCTAATAATTATGTATATTTTCTTACCTATAAATTGTTTATGCTAAGTTGCATTTTATTATTTAAATTAAGTATTAATTTGATATAAGAAAATTAAGTTAAAATATAAATTGAATTTTGAAAAATAAATCCGCGACAAAATCCGAAAAAGTGGTTTCATTTATAATGTCGAATATTCGCGTAAATCTAAGAAAGTATTATGATTGTATCTAGGCAAAATGTTTTAGGGGTTTTTTTTGTAAGAAATGTAGTGTGTATGTCAGATCTAACAAAATCAAAGATCATAGGGGAACAAAAACAAAAGAGTTCTAATGCGTATCTATCACACTAATCGTGACAGTCCAAGCTGCTTACTAATGTCCCAAGCGAGTGTAAGGCAGCTTGGGCTGGCCGTCACGTCCGTCAGCCGACTATATTATGTTTCATAAGCTTTTCTATTAGACTAAATAATTATATATTTAATTTATTTAAAGATATAAGTATGTAGGTAATTTTTCTTGTTATTACGTCTATATATTTAACTTGAATGAATAAATCAATTTACCTCTTGAGTGTAGTTATATCCTGCGGGATTGACCGCAGACGCCAAGTTAACAGTCCGCCCCTTTATAGAACTTCGTACAAATTCCAGCACCTTGAAACAGAATACATGCATTAATATTTACAACAATTTAATGCCCAAAATACGATAAAAAGGTCAGTTTAGATTAAAAATGTTATTTAAATATATACCTACTAATAAAAAAAATGATCATCGGAGAACGAAGACTTACCTATTAGACTAAATACAAAACAGAGGTAGCACAATGGTAACACGCTTGTTTGAAGAACTAAGCACCTTAGGTATTTTCATGAGTGATATATTTTATCATTTTTAACCTTACGGTTAGGTAAAATATCGTGAGGAAACCCGTCTGAGAGGACCAAGCTAGGTTTTGAAAGACTTCCTCTTACATTTCAGGGCAGCCCGTGTCCAGCAGTGGGACGTTATAAGCGTTGAATATATAAATACGAGTACATAGGATATAACGTACCTTATATACACTGGTTTTGTTTAAATTAAACACTTGGCCCGAGCTGGCCGCTGCTATCTGTTGGTACACTTTGTAATGAGGCTTGTGCAAGTCATTACAATGCCCAGTTAGAACAAATACCACCTGGAATATAATATCATTTATACTTGATTCCGATATATAAGTACATTTTCATATTTGTATATATGTACATTTTTACCCGACTGCGCCAGAAGGAGTAATGTTTTTAGCTTGAGAGGTATCGTTAGATTTGTATTTACTGTGAGCGTGAAACTGGATATCTCGAAATTAAAAAAAATCGAAATGGCGGATTTTTGACAAATTTCAAATGTTTGGTTCGCTCGCGACCTGAACGGCTCGTTAGATTTTAGCTTCAAAGGTGTCGTTAAAACATTTTTTTTCATTTCTAAATTACTCACAAACCCAGTCGGGTTTTTTAAGTAGTTTTTTTTGTTACACTGACTTGTTTAAGTACTAGCTTAGTGGTAAGATGCTCGCTAGAGATACTGAGTGTTAAGAGACTCTTAATGATATTTTCATGTGCGAATCATTTACAACAAAATGATTACCACTTGTCTTACGTTACAAAGAAACATAATATGATATAACCTTACCTGACTTTGTTTCCTTTGAATAGAATCTAGAACTTTACCCACAAGCTTATGATCGGACGCGGTCGCGTCAGTGAACACGTAAATGAAGGATTGTGGATGACTGACATTCAAAGCCAATTGAATCCCAGTTAAGGATTTTTCTGGACAATCTCCTCCGCCGTACACACGGACTATGTTGAGAGCTGATTTAAATACTTGTTTGTTCCTTGTTATTGTGACTGGACCGACGGCTAGATAAATTATTATTCATATTATATAAATATTATTAAGTTGATATTTAATCATTTATTTTTATCTTTAAGTGAATTTAAAATACCAGACGCAGAAACTCAATGCTTTTAGAAAAACCCTGAATAATCAAATATTTTTTAGGCCCCGCGCGGAAATCGAACTTGCTTGCATTGTTTGCGAACGTCAGAAGTACCTTCATAAGAAGATATGTATTTTGTATATACTTCATATAATTTAACAATGAAAATTTGCGTAACTAACACAATAATTAAATAAATAAATAAATAAAATAAATATGTTAGGACATTATTACAACAGCGCCATCTAGTTCCGCAGTAAGCTACGTAACGTGCTTGTGTTGCGGATACCAGATAGTTGATATACTACATATATAAATTTTAAATACATACATATTATAAATATAAACACCCATGACTGGAGTACAAACATTCGTGATTAGCAAATGAATGCCCCAAGCGGGACTCGAACCCGCGACCGCTGGCGCAGAGAGTAGGGTCACTACCAACTGAGCCAAACGAGTCGTCAAAAATTTTATTCTAAAAGCATATAATCACAATACACAATAGAAAAATTGTCATAGAAACTTACAAGGGTCATGAAAGGGCACAAAGACGAAGTTATCAATGACATTGCTCTCCTCTAATGCAGTTTTCAAAATCATTTCTGCTCCTTCTCGTAGTTGCCTCAAATCATTATACATAGATCCTGTAGTATCAAAAACAAACACCAAACTACCTTTGCCATCGCTTATATCAATTTTTGGTCTAGTTGTATTATTTGTCCCTATAACATTTAACTGGTGCGTGTACACGATTAAAATTAAAAAAAATAAAAACGAAAATAGGAAGTTCGCGCACATTTTTAAATTTGGAACATAGTTAGGCGTCACTCTTGATTAGAGTTTTGGAGAACACTAATCTTTTGTTAATTGAGTTATCGCTGACCTTTGACTGCACAATCAATGTAGGTTATAAGGAACTTGTTATTTATGTACGTAATGCAAAATAGTTTTTCATTACTTTAGATTATAAGCTTAAGTGTTTACAATAAGATAATCTTTAAAATATTATTTTATAAATGAAAAGGTTCATAAAAAGATATAACAAAGACAGTGCCATAGAACAAATTGGTTATTTAAAATATACTGAGTGATAAGTAAATAAATGTTGTAAATAAAAATTGCTAAGTGTTCTAATTATAACAAACAATAATAAACTAAAAATAAAAAAAACCGACATAAAATAATAATAAAAATACTACGTATTCTACTAGTAAAGCCCTTTAATTTGATACATATTATATTGAAGGAGTTTTAAAAAAATATGTAATCCTCCATTTTGTAGCGACGGCCACCTTGGATCAATTTTCAACAAACAGCTTAGAACACTCCCGACTAATACATCTTTCAAACAAAAAAAAAACAAAATCAAAATCGGTTCATCGGCTAGAGCGCTATACGATGCCACAGACATACACACACAAGGATACGTCAAACTGTATAAAAACCATCGGAGCAGATTTTTTTCCAATGACTTTTTCATGCTTTCTCTACCTCCCGAGCTGTAATTCTGGACAGTCTTAAGAAAAACATTACTTATAACATGTCTATATATTTACTTACATACTTCATCTATATATATAAAAATGAAACCCGTTTTCCGTTGTCACGACATAGCATGAAAACGGCTTGACCGATTTGGCTAATTTTGGTCTTGAATTATTTGTGGAAGTCCAGGGAAGGTTTTAAAGGTGAATAAATATGAAATTCGTGCGGGAAAAAAAGGAAATTAAAAAAAATCTTTATAACATTAATGGCGTTTGAACTTTGAAGTATCATGTTATTACCGTTGCCATGGTGCGTGCAATGGTAATTAAAGGTGCGACCGCACTAGGCGTAACTACACTGCACTGCAGCGACGCGACACGGCACTGCAAAAACAGGTATACCGCACTAGAGCGGCACTACGCGACAAATTTTGCTTTTCAGTAGTTCGGTGTAGTAAGAATACTGGCCGCTTATTTAGATTAAAAGTATGTGTTAGAATATAGCTGTCATTGTATACTAAGGGATTTCTTGACAAATAAAGGCATTGCCGCCAGTCGCTCAGCGCCCTATAATCCAAGAGGGAATGGACAGGTTGAACGCCTTAATGCCACTCTATGGCAAACTGTCCGGCTTGCTTTGAAAACAAAGGATCTACCTATATCAATGTGGGAAACAGTACTAACACAAGCATTACATAGTATCAGATCGCTATTGTGCACAGCAACGAATGAAACGCCACATGAACACGTATGTTCTCTCATCCAAGAAGATCATCTTGGGGCCAATCCATGCCAACATGGTTAGAGTCAGGCAAAAAAGTATTTTATAAAAAACAGTCAACGACATCAAAATATGATCCTTGCCTGGAAGAAGTAGAGATAGTAGAGCCCAATCAGGAATATAGTTTTATTCGTTTTAGAAACGGATCTGAACAAACTGTGTCAAATCGACATCTGGCACCTCGAGGTGAAACGGAAAGCTCTGAAGAAGATTCAGACACATATTATACAGACACGGGGTCTACTTCACCTTCACCTGAAGAAACAGAACCATCTACTGGAATGGACTTAGCACCTCGGAGGTCAGGTCGTACTAGAAGCCGGCCACAGTACTTAAGGGACTATATTTCCTAAAGGAGGGAAGAATGTAGTAAGAATACTGGCCGCTTATTTAGATTAAAAGTATGTGTTAGAATATAGCTGTCATTGTATATATTTTATAAGTGTAGTATATCATACATGAAAATTGTAACTCCTATTTTTAAAGATGAATAAAGCCTAATTCATTCACAGGCAGTATTTCAATTCCCTACATTCGGCAACCTTTGAGCACGATGGATGAAACTAACATTTTTACTGGTATTTTTCATTCAACGTCATTTTGGAGATCATACTATTAAATCTTTGGATATTGGCCAACAAGTAAAACTAAAAATCGTTCTTCGTATAGAGCCATTTTTATAAGCAACCTTTCGTTTTACGCATTAAATATGCTATGACATTTATTAGCGAATTCCTTGAACCTGGTGGCTGAAAAAATATTATGACTATTTTTTATAAACCAATCGTTTGGTCTTCAAAAATTATTATTTGTTCGATAAATGTTTCTTTTTAAAAAATAAAAATAATTTTTTTACAAGTTAGCGTATTATGTCTCATATGTAATGTTTTTTATTTGATAGATTATTTTTTATACTGTTCGATCAATCAAATTGTTTGTTCTACTGTATTTATATTTTTATTTAGATGTAATGTTATGAAATGAAATTAATTAGAAAAAAAATTAAATACGTTAAATATCCCACCATATTTTTTACATTTTAGTATTAAAAAGGTTCAAGGAACTTGATTGGCGTGCAGTGTCGCGTCGCTTGCTATACCGCACTAGCGGCAGCGGAACTACACGACGCAGCACGCCGTGGCATTTTTGGCGAGTTGGTCAACTTTGTCGTGCAGTGCCGTGTCGCGTAGTGCTGCTGCCGCGTAGTGCGGTATGCCTCATACTATTTCATACAAAGAATATTTTGCAGTGCCGTGTCGCGTCGCTGCAGTGCAGTGTAGTTACGCCTAGTGCGGTCTCACCTTAAATCAGCGAATACATACTGGGAGGTGCGAAGTAAATGTTGTTTTGCGAATGCGTAATAAAACATTTCACCGGGAGGAAAAGTTTATAAAAAATTTATATGTGGACAGAACAACGTCTGTCGGGTCCGCTAGTAATAGAATATAATATATATTCTAAAAAAAGAAATAAATATAGATTATCATTTTGATCCAAATTTTACTATTTAACTCATTAATAATATTAAGATTTAAATAAAACAAACAGTTAAAAATAAAATCTTTATTAAAATTCACACTTTACATAGAAGACATCTTTGACTTACACAAAAAACAACTTATCTATTCACAAAGTAAAATTGCTCAAAATCGTTCTTAAGTACAGTTCACGTATTCATTGCGATTTCATTTATTTTAGTGTTGCCATATATATATATATATATATATATATATATATATATATATATATATATATATATATATATATATATTCATATAAAATTAATAAAATAAAAAAACAATAATTAGCTATTGTTTTAAAATGAAGGTTGATACGTAATACGGAATTATATAAAAATCAAATAAATATGTTCATTACACACAGCGCCATCTAGATCCATGTTAAGCTACGAGGCTTGTGTTACGGATACCAGACATTTGATACACTATACATATTATATAACTTTAAATACATACAAATTATAAATATCAATATAAACACCCATGACTGGAGTACAAACATTCGTGCTAAATAAATGAATGACCCCAGCGGGACTCGAACCCGCGACCGCTTGCGCAGAAAGTAGTGTCACTACAAACTGAAAAAATTCATATATATTTAATTATAATACCTGGCAACAAATACGTAAACCAACGAGTTCAAACAACGAACACGATGTTAGGTATAAATATTATACCTACAAAAACATACGTAAAAAATTGAAGTTGTTATATTAATAAAGACAAAAGGATCTTAAAATAGTCGTCTTTCATATTGAGCAAGACATTACCTATCCTACTGAATACCCTGAGGTCTGCAGTCGCTAAAGCGATACTAACACATGAGATCAGTCACGAAACATGGCTGTAAATATTATATATTTAATTTAAATATTAAATTAAATGTTACTTTAAACAAATAATAATTAATTAAATTAAAATATCAATAATACAAAAAATCGATTTCTGTTAAATGTTTATAATAAATCGCATAGAAATATTGTTATGATATACATATTATCTGTATGAGTCATTTTGTATATATAAAGGCAGAATATCAAGACATAATCTCACGAGCAAATAATTCACTTTGAAAACATTAGACCTCATACAAATGTAAAATTGCAAATTAAAGTAAAAAAAAATATTAAGATTTTTTTAAGAAATTAAAATAATTAAATAAGCACTAACCAAAAGCCGTAAATAAACTAAAAATTATATTTTCTAAGCAGCGCAAAACATCTAACACAATTTAATTAAATCTTAAACTAATTTCTTGTTGGCAACTCTAGAATATTGTGAACTTGTCGGTGGTTAGTATAATTAAAAATAGGAAAAATGTTTAAAAAATTGTCTATGATAAATATATAATCGTAATTAGTCTATTTAATTTATAAAGATAATATGCATAGAGCAAAGAATAAATTTAATTAATTAGAATATATGTCACGGTAAAAATGTAAATACTGTCAGATTATAATTTCGCAGTTAACAATCTCGCGGGATTGTAAACGGAATGCAACTCGCGCGCTGTTTGGTTGAACGTACCGCCATATTTGTCTCTTAATTCGTTTGTTGTCGAATGTAAAAAAACCAGTGTTATAAATTAATTTCGTAGTGAAAATAACTCAAAGCTTTTTAGAACACTTTCTTTCTTACTAGATTGGTTAGGTTAGAACTTTTATACTGCCAATCAGTGCGCGAGGTGCGTTCCGTCGCATGCTAATTCATAATTTAACGTTTTCACTTGATAAATTATAATCTAACGGTATTTGCAATTTTAAAGTTACATATATAAACAGTTTAATACATTGTAAGATACTTATAATTATTTCTTAATATTTTATTTAATTGAACCAAGTTATCTAAAATCTATTTAGATAAAACGATTAAGTCTTTTTGTTTACAATTCACAACATTGTTTATTGCTCTATGAATATTTCTCTATGGTTGCATTATTATTAAATGTTTAGCTTTGGCAAGTCATTTTTTGTTAAAGAAATCCTGTAATCAAAGTCATGGCTTATATAAATAGTACCTATCAATACGTGACACTGGCAGAATTTATTGCGTCTGTTAACGCAATTCCAAACCATTACGAAAAAAAAACCTATCAATGAAGTAGTAAAAATGGACGACGCAATTATGTAGGTATATAAAAATTTGAGAACAGTAATTTATATGGTACTTCATAGCAATTATAAAAGAAATAGCTGATATATATTATGTAAATATATGAACACATTTTCACATTTAAAATATTAAATGTTTATTGCTCATTAGAACTAAATATTAAATTTAACCAAAACCAAACATTTTAATTTTGTCTTGTCACTTATACTTAAATTACACCTAAAATTTCGAGACACTCCTATTTATTGCAAGTCACAGAATAAATATAACTTATAAGTATTTATATGTCAAACTATAGGGAAATACACCTATATTGTCTATTGCTATAAAATGCACACATAAATGTCAAATGTAATATATCATTTCTATTTTGAGAGTCATGTCACGAAAATAAAATCGATGTACTTTTAATAGCACAAGTTAAATTATTTCAATATAAAATCATTCAATTGCAAATATCTTATATTAGCATTAATAATTTTTTTTGTTACTATATCTAGGTAATATGTATATTACCTGTGGTCTTAGAGAAGGAAGAACGCGATATAATTGCACATTTTAAAATCGATTATATTAGAGTACTAAGAAAATCGATTTTTAATGAAATATTTTTCTTTAATAATAATTTATTATAAGGCGAACACTTTACTATAATTACTTAAAAGACAAATGTATCAAAATTCTTCCTTAGATAAGTTCTGATCAATTCATTGTAAAATCGGGATTCAAGAGCCCAAAAGTCATATATTTGGATTTGATATTTTACTAATCTATACATTTAGTTTAAAGTTCGTGGATCATTGCACGATTTCGTCGTTTTGAACTCTTGGTTGGTTCGATATTTTCTTGTAAACCAGCACTTTCTCACCGACCTCTCCTTCTGGGAACTGGAAATGTAATAAATATTATATTTAAATTATTTTTCTTTAATGCAATACTATTATAATTTCTCTTTCTTTACCTATACATAAAAATATATAATATAAACTAAAATGAATAAAATCAAATGGTTACTTATTTAATTTAATACAAAATAATAATATAATGTACAATACTTATCCATCATAATATTTATCAAAACAAACTCTACCTAAATATATTTTCTCTATTGTATGCATTTGGTACATAAATGTTCATAATTTCTTTAGTAAAAAGGTTATTTAAATGCAATTTATAATTTTAAACCTTTGATATAAAAAAACATTTATTCACATCATTATTTATTGTAATAATATCAAATACAGAACCACAGATATAACTTATAACTGAAATTCTGAACAAAGGTAATATGTATCTTCATTATGAACTAACACATCCACTTCTTATAGAGTGATCTGTCAACCATGCAAGGAAAACAAAGGCGACATCCGAATATGTGGCAACACCTAATCCGGTTATTCAAATGAAAAATACTTTATGCAGCATACAATTTTTTTTTTTTTTTTACTGAATGTAATAAGTCTAATAAAATTACTATCTAAAATAAAGATTGGTACACACCTGAGTATGTGGCAACTCATGAAGCAGCTGATATCCTTTCAGCCAGTCCTCCACTCGACCACGCAGTATATCGAACAGTACCACCAGTGTTGGTTGCTGCCGGGTGCTGTACTCCGATCGAAGCCACCGCTGTGGGTTGTGGTAGAAGGCCTCTGCCTCGGCTGCTCCAGAGCCTGTTGGCTCGCAGGACAGGTAGCGCGTTGTGACGTTGGTGTGGAGATGGCTGAGGGTTATAGGCAAACATTATTTATGCTTTGTCATGTTTTTAAGTGATTGTGAAGGTTATATATTATATTCTGTGTTCACATATAGAGCATTACAGTAAATTTTTATTTAGATACAATAATGTTTCAGAAATTAAAAGGTTTCGAACTATCAAAGGTTCAATTCAAAAAGTTCAATATATAGGCTACTTTTTACCGCAGGAAAATATGTCATAATATCTAAGACATCTACTAAAACCAGTATACTTGAGCTAGGGAAGAATCTGAGTAGAGTGAGGGTGAATCACTAGTTGATTCTATCAGGATTTAATTGACTTCTAAATAATATTATATATTTATTATTATTAAACCTTTATTGCTGATAAAGTTAACAATGTTTGACATAAATCATGTTGATTAACAAAATTATAAAAGATAAATGTTAACATTTATCTGCGTGTCTTTGGGACACAAAGGTCTCCTCCAACTCTTTCCACTCTTCTCTAGATAAGGCAGTTCTTTGCCATAATGGACCTGCAGTTTTCCTAATTTCATCCGACCATCGTTTTCTTTGTCTTCCTCTTTTTCTTTTAGTCTGAAATCTAGGGGTCCATTGGGTTACATCCTTTGTCCATTTGTTTCCACTTTCCCTGAACATGTGGCCTACCCACCTCCATTTCAGGGTTTTTGTTTTTGATGTGACATCTTCCACTTTTGTTATTTTTCTTATATCCTCAGCCCTTTTGCGATCTCGTTTGGTGATGCCCAGTATGTTACGTTCCATAGCCCTCTGACAAGTAATGAGTTTTTGGCTTTGTTTTAGTGTTGTTGCCCATGTCTGACACCCATAAGTAAGTATTGGTAGTATACAGGTGTTGTATATTTTACTTTTTATGGCCATGTTATACTGTTCGCCTTTCAACACTTCCTTCAAAGTCCAGAATCTCTTCCATGAGTTGGCAATCCGTCTTTCTATCTCAGAGTCCATTTGGTCGTTAAATGCAATTATTTGGCCCAAGTAAATATAGGAATTTACATATTCTATTTCTTCTTCCTCTAATTTAATATTTACTCGGGATCTGTTTGTTAGTATTTTGGTCTTTGTTTTATTCATGGTCAGTCCCACCTTTTTGCTCTCTTGTGCCAGATCTTGAAGCATAATGTGAAGATTTGCTGGGTTATCACTTATGAGTACTATGTCATCAGCGAATCTTAGGTGGTTCAAGTTCGTTCCACTGATGTTGATTCCAAAATGGTCCCAATCTAGTTTCCTGAAGACATCCTCTAATACCGACGAGAAAAGTTTTGGTGAGAGTGGGTCTCCCTGTCTCACACCTCTTCGTATAGGGAACATCTCCCCTTCTGTTTCTAACTTTATTCTTCCTGTGCTGTTTGCATATACTTTTTTTATAATCCTTATATATTTATTGGCAATTCCTTGAGTTTTTAAGGCTTCCCATATGCAATGGTGTTCTATGGAGTCGAATGCCTTATTGTAATCCACAAATGCCATATACAGTGGGCCATTATACTCTTGACATTTTTCTATAAGCTGTTTTATTACATGTATATGGTCAATTGTGGAATATCCCGATCTAAAGCCAGCCTGTTCTCGTGGTTGTGATTCGTCCAAGATTTTGGTAATGCGTTTAAGTATTACTTTCGAAAATACTTTATATATGTTCGACATTAAACTGATCGGACGATAGTTGTTTATTTCTGTTCTGTCTCCTTTCTTGTGAATAAGAATTATAGAGCTTGTTGTCCATTGCATTGGTATATTTTCAGTGTCTAGGATAAGGTTGAATAAGTTGGTCAGTCTTGTTATTGATTCTGGCAGTTTCGCTTTCATCATCTCATTGGTTATGTTGTCGGTTCCTGGGGCTTTCTCGTTTTTCTGTGACATTATTGCATGCTGAACTTCACTTTCTAGAATTTGGGGTATTTCTTCAGGGTCGTTTTCAATGTTTATGTTCATTTCTTGGATATTTTCAGATGAATACAGTTTTTCGTAATATTCTGTTGCAAGTTTTAGGATAGGCTGTCTCCTAGTTTCATGTTTGTTTTTGTTGTTTTTTATTTTTGGAATCCAGAGTGTTTCCTCTCTTAATTCTTTCAACGCTTTGTTTATGCCTCCTGTTTTGTTGATGTGGTGTTTCATACATTTGATTCTTCTGCTTGACCTATCCTGTTTTATATTCCGACTAATTTCTTTGCTGAGATTTGTTATTTTTTGAATCACTGCTCTATCTTTCCTGTTCACAAGTAGCTCTTTTCTTTTATATATGAGGTCGAGTGTCTTGGGTGTTAGTGTGTTTCTCTTTGGTTTTGCCTTTGTTTCTGGTTTGTACATATCACTTATCACTGAGTTATAGTTTTCTTGCACCTCATTTGTTTGTTTGGGAGTCCCTTTTTTACATGACGTTTTGTGGGTTTTTGAAGTTGTTGCAATTATGTTAAAGCACTTTCTCTGTTTCTTATGTTGTTTTTGGGATAATGTTGCTCTAACCATGCGATGGTTTGTATTAAAGTTGAAGTTGTTCAGTACGTCGACATTTTGGAATGATTTGGGTTGGTTGCTCATTATGAAGTCTATTTCGTTGTGGTATCTTCCATCAGGTGACATCCATGTCCATTTTCTAGATGGTTTTTTCTTAAATAGACTGTTCAATATAGTTAGGTTGTTTTGGAGGGCCATGTTTATGACTCTCTCACCATTTTTGTTTCTCTTGCCTATGCCGTACTTTCCTATAATATGTTCTTCACCTTGTTTCCTTTTGCCTATTTTTCCATTAAAATCGCCCATCACAATGATATTTTTGTTGGTCGTCTCTAATGTTGTTGCTAATTGATTATAAAATTCGTCTTTCATTTTTTCTTCTCCTGATTCCGTCGGGGCGTAAATTTGTACAATGGACCATTCGTCCTTATATCCGTGTAATTTTATGTTTAGTACCGCAATTCTTTCGGATATACCTATGAATTCAATTATTTGTTTCTTCAGATGTTTTTTTATCATAAATCCTACTCCATGTTGCCCCTTTGTTTCGCCTATATAATATAAAATGTAGTCACCGTGTTCTTCGATCTGGTTTCCAAGTCGTCTAACTTCGCTCAGACCAAGGATGTCCCATTTGATACTTTCTAAAGCTGTTTCTAGTTCAAGGAGTTTTTCATCTGTTCGTAGTGAAAGTGTGTTTAGAGTGGTAATATATATTGGAGGGTTTTGATCTGATATCCCACGGGGATCAGCCGGATTGGGATATTTTGTTGGTTTATATGTTGTGTCTTTGGTTGTGTTCTTCCGGATTTTGGAGGCGAGTTTTAGTTTTTTGGAGTTTGCATTTCAGATAGTGAGTTTGTTCTGGAACGGCTTGTAAACTCGAGTTTGTTTGTTTTATTTATTTTGTTTGGGACGATTTGGCTAACTCTTTCTTTGTTAATGCGTGTGTTTTCTGGTGTTTTTGTAGGTGAACGCTTCCGTTTGTCATGACTTTTCCCTTGTTTATTTTCCTTAACTATGAGTTTATCATATCGGATGATGGCCAAATTTCCTTTCTTTATCTCTTCTTGTTGCTTGTCTTTTAACTCTTTCCTAACCTGCAGGACATCCTTTGGGAAATCTTCTGTGGCGTACATATTTTCTGGAAAATGTTTGTTGTTCTGTAGAATTGCAAGTCTCCTCCATGCCAATGTAAGTTTTATTAGTATAGGTCTTTTTTTCTTGGAGTCTTTTCTTCCCAGCCTGTAGGCCTCGCTTATTTCCCATTTGTCAAAATCTTCTATATTCGCAGCCTTGGCCATGGCATTCAGAGTTTTTAAGGCAACGTCCATAAGATTGTAGTTACTGTCTTCCCCCTCTTCTAATCCGTGGAGGATAATATTATTTTTCCTTGCAGATTTTTCTAAGTTGTTAATTTTCTCCCTCAACAGTGACACTTCTTGTTTAAGTTTATTGTTCTCTTCCATAAACGGATTGAGTTTTTCATCTAGTGTAGTTATCATATTTTTGGTGAAGTTTTCTGTGAGGGCGTAGGTTTGTTTCGCAAATTCTTCCTTAATTTCCTCGGTCCTCGCCATAAAGGTTTGATTCATTTTTGTGATTAAGATATCTAATTGATTTTGATCCATTTTTTATTATTAGTTTTTTTTTTCCTACTATTTGGTAGATTTTAATTACTTGTGGCCACACTGGTTTAGGGTAGGCAACACTTGTCTATGGTGTAAATATATTTCGTAATAGCAACACCGATTTAATATGTCAGTTGTCAATGTCGTTATGTCAGTTGTCAATGTCCACCAGATGTCAACAGAAACGCCCGGAAATTGAACGTTGGAGATTTAAATGCCGTAGTTATTGTTATATATAGCACTGTAATTGTTTTAAAAGGCACTTTCCACAAGTTGTTATTGAGTAAATCTCTTAACTTTAGCACTTTTATGTTCCATGGACCGAGTACCGTTGTTTTCAGTTACTTTAGCACTCAGATAGTTGATAATTGACGCGATATCCTATTAAAACACTGACACGATGTTTCACGCACTGTTTACTTGACAGCATCCGAACCGGAAGTCAGGGTTATTAACAGGGTTAAAATATTATAATTTTTTTTTTCTGCATGTATTTGCAGTCAGTCCTAAGGCTATGAGCAAATCTGTTCTGTGATGCTGTCATGCGGAGTGGCTTCCCATTGGAAGCATCTACTCATCTACAGCCTAGAAGCTACTGTCGGTCTTCTAGCTCTAGGATATGATGACGCTTTAGTCGTCTCACATACTGGTCCATGAGGAGTTGGCGAGCAAGTTCATTAGGGTGATGGATTAACCGCTCTTTGTATTTAGCTGCCAAACTCCGAATTTCCTCCTTGATTGTTCTCATTTCAAGGTGTTCGTGAACTTTGTTGTTGGTTATGTAGCCGGTACCTTTGCAATTGCTCTTAGGATCTTGTTCTGTTGGCGCTGGAATATATTTATGTTGGAATCGCTTGCGCTGCCCCATAGTTGCAGACCATATGTCCAAATAGGCTTTAGGATGACTTTATATATAAGCAGTTTGTTGTCCAAAGAGAGTCTCGAGTTCCTTCCTAACATCCAGTATAGGCTGTTGTACTAAATATTAATAAGTAATATATAATTGTGCACAAAAAACGTACCTATACAATGGTGTAGAATGGCATGGCATCATAAAAAGTATAGATGAACGGTTGTTGGGAATGGCCTCTCGGAGCAAAGGCATCACTTTCAAAGTACCACTTTGGTGAATAAGGCCAAAGTACACACTTGGCACTAGGTTTCCAAGGAGAATCACTAGAGCAACACTGTATAACTGCCATCTATAATTAAAATCGGAAATAATTCACTTAATTTACCATCCATATATTTTTAGGTACTCAAAAAATATTAAAAAGTTTTTACATTATTCTAATTATAATACAATTTAATTAAGAAGAAGGAGAAGAAATATAATAACTTACTTTTTAGCTTTTCTACTCCATGGAACAATAACATCTTGTGCCAAATATAGAAGAATAGGCAGGATGGGTAAGACAAATCTGAACTCCTTGTGTGGTATGAAGCTGAAATTATTATTTCCATTAATCATATATCATATTATATTCTTAATAAATTACCATATTTAAAAATATTTTTTTGGGCATCTTAAGTCTATTTCTTCATCGTGAAATACAAAGACAGTATGAACCCCACATACAAATTCCCTTTATAATATGAATAAAAAAATTAATATGTATAAAACAGGTATTAAAGAATAAAATAGTGTAGTGGCTAGCATGTATGGTCACACACCGTTTAGTTATTGAGTCTTTTTGTTTCGTAAGCCTCACAGCACGTAAAGCCGTCGGCCCTGCGCCTTAGCTCTCACTGGTCGTTTCGAGTAGTCGTCCCACCGGAGTATGAGAGTGATAGGAATAGATAGTGCGCTTGTGGAGAGTGATAGGAATAGAGAGTGCACTTGTGCACTATAATATCTCCTGCATAGTTGGCCAGTCTTAATGAGATTGGCCACCATGGCCAGAATCCGTTGGAGAACATTATTATTTCCATAACTACATACCTGTGCACTGCAACATGGAAAGATGCCGCCGCCAATAAAACTAACCCAATCCTATTTTCTTTTGGTCTTTGAACCAATTTTAGAATTGCCCATAGAACCGGTATCAAATTAATACCAAGAACAGCTGGAAGACCTTGTGTGATATACCAATGCCTAAAAATAAAAAAATACTTTTTTACAGACATAAAAATTTGTGATGTAGAATTCCTTTAATCATTTATTTATAAGTATCTCTATCATAATTAATAATTAAATTATTAAATTACAATGTTACTTATTACATAAGAAAATAAAGTTTTTAGGTAGTAAATAAATGAAAACTAAGCCTAAATACTAACCATGAGTGTTTTCCATAGAATGAAGCAACATTATGTAGCACATTAAACTTGAAGAACTCCCAAGGTGTCACAATCAACCTGCCATAACAGTAGGAATCTAATGCCACCAGAGCTCCACCAGATAGAAGGCTAAAAAACAAACATTAATATAATTCAAATATTACAAAAGTATGCAAGAAGTAGTTTTTAATTAAATTTGTTTTTGAAACTGACTGTGAAACTTCTTATGCAACTTCCAACAAGGTTGCGTTAAACTTTTAACACAATCTTGGGGTTTTAAGTCTCAGAAATCTAAAGCTATAGATTAGTATAAAATATAAATGAGTACCAGTACAAGTACCATGTCACCCCTCAGACGGTCAAGATGCGCAGGTTGGGGATCTCATCCACCGCAAGTCGGTGATTTTTAATGTGACGTTATGTGTAGCAAAAGTATTACAATATACAGCCTAACTTATGACGTGGCTGCTCATGCTGGTAATCGTGAAGAATTATTTTTGAAGAGAAATTACAATATCATTAGTATTTATACACACTTTATTTTTTATTTTTATATATTTCATTAATATATATTTTAAGTTAAATTAAATTAAAATGCTTACTTACACTATAGGTAAATATGTCTTTAATGCCAGTGTCAATTTGCCCTGATTAGTGGTCATCAGATTATATATTCCAAGGACAACCCAAAGAGGAGCTGAAGTAGGTCTTACAAACACTGACAAACAAGCTAACCATATCCAGTTGTTGTTTTCTAAAAATTATACAAAGGTAAAAATTATGTTTACTCCAAGTTTATGCACAATTCCAGCCAATGCTTTAAAGGGCATTTTAATAATCAATCTGTGATATGAATACTTCATGATAACAAAATATTACATATCAATTAGTTAAGACAAACCTTTTTCATAATAACCAAGCCTTCCACTCTTAAATGGGAATAAAGACAATCCAATTGACACAAAAGCTGTTTCCAAAGTCTGTAGCAATGTTCTGCTGGCAGTATAGTACCAAAACCATGACGTAAGTATTAGGAATAAAGCCCATTTTCGATTACCAGTCCATTTATAAAAGCTGTAATCGGCTGCTGTACTGATAACTGCTTGTAAGATACGAGGAACAATTACCTAAAAAAATTATAACTGTAAATGTGACCCTTACACATACAACTTCTGATTTTTGGAATATTTAAATAATTACCACAGCTTCTGGATAGTCCAATCCAGTCAGTTTTAGCACCCAATACAAAACTGCTACGACACTAGGATAAAGGTAATTCCTGATTCCTTTTTGCCATTCCCAAGTTAAAACTCCATACCCAAAGGCTTGTTTATGTGCCACCTCCAAAGTCTGCCAGTATTCATCAGGCACATACCAGGATTGCACTAAAAAAATTGACAGAAGCCGCCAAACTAATATCACCGCTACAATCTGCGCGGGCCTCAGGCCCTTTTCCAACGCCATTCTCCCGCCTAAAAGAGGTTACACCATATCAGCTATAAATAGATTCAAAACGTGTCTTGCTAGAACACTTCATTATAATGTTATTGTAAACACTGTTCATATAAGTAAAGCTTGAGAAAATCTAATAAGAACCTTCGTACCAAGCATTAGCTACTATGGAAATTTAGTTTATCCAAAAATGTCAACTGCCGCGTCCCTCTAATTATACGTAAATCTGAATGAATGATACCCTTAAAGCAATTTGTAAAACTTTATAACTTTCTCATAGTTAAGCCAGACAACATTTTAGTTCTATTAATTTGTTATTCAATCAGAAAAACAATTATTTCGTAATAATACATAACACTAACCTCAATAACAAAATCAAATACACCACCGCGGTGCAAGCGTAGTGTTGTCCCAACCCAGTATATAAGTGTATAATCTATGGTCCCAACTTTACAGTTAGCATTTTAAGCAATTAACTATTAGATTTAGCAATTAGCATTGATAAGAATGAAGCGATCGACATCTCCGTAAAATAAAAAAAATAGTTTAATATGTTTTTTAAATATTTAACTATTATATAAATGCACGAGACTTGTTTACTCTCTAAATTTTGAAAAATAATCGATATCGATTAAAATGCCAAGCTAACTAAACTCACTATTTTGTCGCGATCACAGTATCTTTGACGCAGATGACGTCACCACACCAGTAAAATGAATGTAGCCACTCTTATGTCATTTCAGGACTGTTCCAAAACCTAATCAAAATGTAATTGTAGGCCTAAAACAAAAGGCGTGGCAAATATTTAATATATATTTATTCAATCATTCCTATTTTATAAATAAAGAAATATATAAAATATTTCAATACTACATCTGTATATTTTATATAGTTAAATCCCATATATTTAATAAAGTAATTAACATTTTTAATCAATGTTACATTGACAATTACTTGAAGTTTGTTTTGGTGTTTCGAACGTTAATTTACAAATGTTGATTTTTGCGAAGAAGTGTAATATTTGTCCTTTTTAAAAACCAAAACATGAGATATATTTATTAAAAATGGGTAAGTTCATGTTTACATTTAATCACTAATGGTTATTATTTTGTTTGTGAATTATTCGTTTCTCTTTTAGATAATTCTAACAATGAAACACTTGATTTATCGAGGCGTGGGCTGAAGAAAATAGAGAAAGCGCCTCCGGATGAATCGAAGACCATTATAAATTTGATTCTTGACCAGAATGAACTTCAACGCTTGGATAATATCGACACCTATAACCGTGTAGAAAACGTAAGACAATTTTCATATAACGAGAACGAGTTCTAATTCATAGTCATTATCGTTTTTGTACTAATCGGTAGAGTAAACATTAATTAAAATGTAAATCATGATCTTATTTACATGCACTTTATAGAGAATAATAAATTATTCAATTCTTGTATTTTCAAAGCCAACACAATTAGAAACAATTAGAAAAACATTTGGATTAATTTTAAGTTTAATTCCTATAAAAGGTATAAATAGCATTATGCTACATTTTAGCAAAAAAACCATGACAATTCACTTTAATATTAATATAAGAAGAGAAAATAAAACAAAATTAACATATCAAAGTGAAAGTTAAGTAGTTTATTGTTTTTTTTACTTTCATCATATATTATAACTAAATAATTTGTTACAGCTGTCAATATGTAACAATTTTTTACTCCGCATGCATGGAGTTTCCCGAATGACCAATATCAGAATCTTGGCTCTGAATAACAATGGCATTCTACAAATAGAAGGTCTAAAGGATATGATATATTTAAAAGTGTTAAAGTTAGCTGGTAAGTATTAAGAAGTGTTATTCTAATATTTTATATAATTTGTTTATCTTAAAAAGATCTTTTCAAAATTTTGAACTGAATATATGACTTATTTCAATATGTTCTGGTTCTGTAGAGCTTTTTTCATTTTTAATTTCTATGATATCTTGCATTTTTCAAATTACATATTATATCAAATTATTATACTTAAGAGAAAACACCTGATTGCCCATATTGTTTAAACAAATAAATTAAAGAAATAATATATGCTTGCATTTCAAGGTAACAATATAAAATCAATTGAGCACTTGAACCACAATATACACTTGGAACATTTGGATCTGTCCAATAATCAAATATCATTTATAGCAGATATTTCATATTTAAAGAATTTAAAGGTGAGTTTTAAGTTTTTTGTTTCCTTTCTTTATCTTGTATTATATTATATACTAGCGGTGCCCGCGGCTTCGCTCGCGCTAAGAGTGAATAAAATAAACATTTTTGCTTATATACCTACTGTTACTTATAATGTACCAAGGACTGATTCCCCATTTAAAGTTCTGGCCCTCTTTTCTGAAAACTACTGTGTAGCATCCTGCCGTGCCGCCACTGCTGCGCTTTCTAAAACTTATTTGCTACTACATATGTGTATCATAATTTCTTTGTGTGTTTTTCGTTAATGATAAACTGATGTACGTGGTTCATTGTTATGGACTTATGGTAAAAATTACTGTTAAATATTTTTCCTACGCAAATTGTGCCACCCCCGTTAACCCCCATAGGGGTTGATTTTCAAAAAACGCTTAGATATGTATCTCATAATTTGTATTGCAGAGCATTATTTCAGTGTCACGCAAAATATTTCAATAGAATTAAATTTCCCATACAAACTTAGCCACCCCCTTTAACCCCCAATGGGGGTGAATTTCGAAAAACCCTGAAATACGTGTTTCATCATTTGTACTAAAAAGCATTAATTCAAAGTTTCATGCAAAAATGTGCAATAAAAATATTTTTCTCATACAAACTTTGCCATCCCTTTTAACCCTTTTAGGGGTTGAATTTCCAAAAAATAATATGCCTATTTCCTTCTCATGAATGCAAACTATCTACATACCAAATGTCAGCAAAATCGGTTGGGTGGTTTAGGCGTGAAAAGGTAACAGACAGACAGACAGACAGACAGAGTTACTTTCACATTTATAATATTAGTATGGATTTGTATACTGTGTTTTTATGTCGTAAATCATGATTAATAATAAATATACGTATTGGAAACACTTATGGCGTTATTTTTACAATTTGATTGTAATTTTGTTGTCAGATATGCATAAAAGAAAAAGATTCTAAATAACAGTGAGCATTGTTGTTGTTGGAATACCCTTGATTAAGTACAATGTATATTTAAAATGTATATTGTATTTATGGAATACTTGCTTCAAGAGACATATTACTGAACCTGCTTACTATTAATATGTTATGAACAAACCATAGTAATTGTAATTAATTATTAATACATGTCAACTTTCACAATAATATTTCAGCATTTAAACCTAGAGCGTAATAGAATTGTGGACCTTCGTCAGTGTGACCGTTACTTGCCACCACACTTGAACCACTTAGGTCTAGCCCACAACAACATACAAGATCTAAATGAAGTATCGCATTTAGTACATTTAGGTCAGTTAGACAGTTTCACGGTTCAAGGCAACCCATGTGTGGCTATGGCTGGGAAGGACAAGTTGTATCCTTTTGCTTAAATCTTTTCATATCTGTGGGATTATTCCATTTTTACCAATAAACCAATAAGAAACCAATTTGAAAAAGGTAGGACAGTGGTAGCTCAGTGGTAACAATTTGGGTAACCAAGTGATGCGGGTTCAAATTCAGGTCTCACCTGTGATACTTTGCATGTCTTACGGTGAAGAAAAATACGTGAGTAGAGAGTAATGTAGCAAGTTCTCGCAAACCATGTGAAGTCCGGCAACCGCCTAGCCAGCGTGTCGGACTATAGTCTGATTCCCTTTGTATTAAAGGGAGGTCTGTGCCCAGCAGTGGGACAAAAAAAGGACTGAATATGTTTGTACTGATCTGCATAATTATTATCAACACAATGTATATGATTTTAAAACCCAAACAACCATTTTGGCTGTCTCTGTTCAATCACTTTTCAAAATAAAATTTGGATTTTTTGTAAATGATAGTTATAAAGCACAGTACGATTTCTTACATTAAGAATACAGAGGTTTCGATTACCGACCTTTTGTTCTCAACTGGATAATGAGTGTTAAATCTATTGATGGGTTCATTGTCAGCGCTATAGAAAGGTAAAGATTTTGTTATTTATTAGCTTTGAAAATGCATGCATCATTTTTATTATATGTTCATAATTTTTTGTTATTCATTTGCCATTAAATTGAAGTGTTGTCATTGTGTTGACATTTTCAGGATACAGTAATAAAGGTTTATGAATGAACATTTTTTTTATTTTAATGCATAAGAACTATTAACTTACTGATCATACAATTTGGTTTTGAAAAAAAATATTATATTAGAAAATGTCAACACCAAATATGAAAAAAATACATTTTTGACAAATTGTAAAATAATAAATAATAATATGTATATTTATTTAAAATTCCCAGCCTCAAGGCGGAATGGCTGTACAGTCAAGGCAAAGGAAGGCACTTCCACACCGGCCAGCATAGAGAGCTCTGCGAGTACCTCGCGTCCACCTGCCCTCTGACCGCCGACGCCCTGGAGACTGAGGATCAGAGGAAACTGCGTCTTGTGCTTAGCAAGGTAAGGTTCATTTTAGAACTGTTAATTTAATTTGTGATATGTATTTTTGAAGTTGATATGTAATTTTGGTTATGAGTTCTATGTTTTGAATTAAAGATGGTTAATTTGGTTTATGATGGTTGTTATTTAGGTTTTTTTTTTTTGTTAAAATTTAATTCTATCTTTATAGGCTCAGCATCATCAACAACAGCTGAAGGACCAAAATCACAGCCCCGTTAAGTCTAGGATACAGTCACCTAGAATGCAATGTAAGAAGAAAATAAATTTTCAATATTCACTTATGAAATCAATTGTACAACTGAAGTATGAGTTTAATAACTCTCTGATATGGAAGAGACTTGGACTTTGATAGCTGATGTTATAGCAAACTTTAGAAATACAATTAAACTAAAAATAAATATTTATTTTCGACGACACGTTTGGCTCAGTTGGTAGTGACCCTACTTTCTGCGCCAGCGGTCGCGGGTTCGAGTTCCGCTGGGGGCATTAATTTGTTGAACACGAATGTTTGTACTCCAGTCGTGGGTGTTAATATCTATAATATGTATGTATTTATTTTGTATGTGTAGTATATCAACTATCAGGTATCCGTAACACAAGCACGTAACTTACTACGGAACTAGATGGCGTTGTTGTAATAATGTCCCAACATATTTATTTATTTATTATCTGTTTGTGAGCAGCGCGTATCTCGCAGCGCCACCTGGGGCGCTCCCCGGACCGGCTGTCGGCCAGCTTCCACGGCGGCGTGCCGCGCGCCGCGCCCGCGCCCGCCATGTCGCTGTCCTGCTCCGGCGACCTGCCCGCGCCCGCGCCAGACAGGGACAGAGATAGAGCTGGTAAGTGACCGGGATAGAGCATGTGGGACTTAGCAACGAATTTATAGGTCAGGAGTTTTATATAATCTATATTTTTCAATGATTTAATTAAAAAGAAATTATTATAGAATCTGTTGAAGTTTTAAATATATTTGTATGATTTATTATTTGATTGAATCGAAATGAAGGTTTTAAAGTTTTACTAAACTAATTTAAACAAGATTCAAGTAAATGTGTAAAAAAAAGAAACAAATTTTAAAAGCAACAAATCAATTTACAATAAATTATGAATAAATATATCAATACATTTTTTAACAGAGCAACACATTCCACAACCTCAAGCCAAACAGATGAACCATTCACTAGAAGCTGCATCTAAAATGGTGCCAGTACCGGAGTCCCTCATGAGCCCAGACTACCAAGATCCCATATACGACATACAGAAAACCATTCCGAAACCCACCAATTCTAACAACAGTGCATCCTCACAATCAAGCAACAACAGCTTAAGCGATGAAAAGAGAACCATAAGCAAAAATGTGAAAGGTTCACCAAAGTTACCAAAAAGTGCTACGTCTTCACCGAAATTGAAAGCCAAAATTGAAAGGAAAGGAAGCCTATCTCGTATAGACTTTAAAGATGATAAGAAAGTGAATGGTATGACGGAGGACCTGATAGATCCGGATAAGTTGGAAGTGATTAAACTTGCATCGAATCAGAGAAGGCAAAAGAAGATGAGTGTGGAGACTATGGCAGCAGTCACAATACAGAAGATGTGGAGAGGTTATAGAAGTAGAAATCTTAATAAGGACACACTGAGGATTTTGCATGCTATACAAGCGGCAAGAGCCAGGCAACATATACAGTAAGTGTTTTTGTTATTGGTTGTACATTTAAGTGAAGCACAGCCTTATTTGTACTAACCAGAAGTATGTGTATTTTCAAACACTATTGCTCTTAAGAAATACAGTAAAAAAATAAGTGAACCAACTCCAAAAATTAACTTGAGCGTCTGAGAGATAAACTAGTTTTAAAAAGACCTGTAAAATCTGTAATTAGTATTTGTTCAACACCATAGACTATCTAGAATATCTCCTTCTGTCACTGAGGGTAGTTTCGTGCTCAGTAATGACATCCCATTATATATTATACAAGCAATACCCGGTTCCGCCCGGTCTAAAGACGTAAATACAAGCGTGGTTTTATTTCTAACCTTCTTTTTGTATTTTTGTCAGAGATGAGTTATTTTCCGCAGTAAAAAGTATCCTATATATTTACCCGTAACCAGCTGCAACAGTGGTTTTCTCGTGATACGGTCACAGACAGACAGACAAAAATTCTAAAAATAAGGATTTGGCCTCTATATCGATAATAATGTCTATTTCAATTAGATTTCCAAAAAATATTCAATGTACAGATTCTACTCAGAATTTTATTATTTGTATAGATAGAAGATAGAAGTGACGACTCGTTTGGCTCAGTTCGTAGTGACCCTACTTTCTGCGCCAGCGGTCGCGGGTTCGAGTCCCGCTGGGGGCATTCATTTGCTAATCACGAATGTTTGTATTACAGTCATGGGTGTTGATATTTATAATATGTATGTATTTAAAATGTATATGTGTAGTATATCAACTATCTGGTATCCGCAACACAAGCACGTTACGTAGCTTACTGCGGAACTAGATGGCGCTGTTGTAATAAATGTTCAAACATATTTATTTATTTATTTAGAAGCTGAATTTTTATTGTAAATACCTTACTTATAAATTATAATACTGCCTTAGATTTAAAATTCATACTTAAAAGTTTGTAATTTACCTATTTATCTATTTTTAGACGTTATAAATGAAACTACCTTGTACGATTTTGTCGCGGATTTTATTTGATTATTAGTTAGGGACGTTTAGGGAACTAAAAATCAAAATAAATCCGCGACAAAATTCGAAAAGATAGTTTCATTTATAATGTAGAATATTCGCGTAAACCTAAGAAAGTATTATTTTTAGACGTTTAACATGTGACATGGAGGCTACCAAAGCGGCGTTAGAGAGTGAGAGGAAAATACAACAGCTCCAGATGCAAGCCATCAACGCGTTGTGGAAGAAAGTGTCCACTCTGCAAAGTACTGGTCAGTTCATTTGATGATGATTTTGAGATTTAAAATATAGTATTTTTTAATACTTAGGTAATATTATATAATTTTTAGTATGTTTAATTTGTAGTATTTTGTATTTTTTATAGAATTGTTACAGGCTTTTGTAAAAGAATATTTGGGTTAAAATAACTGTTGTTATATGTTTTTGTATGTATATAGTATTATTTATATCATACATTATCTAATTGTGAAGCGATTTATATAATTTTTTTATGAATATGTTATAAAGATAAATATGGTTTAAAACATCCTACTCTTTAATAAAAACTTAGATTTTTTATGTCACCTACATATAGTTTTGTACCTTTTTCAGATCCTAAAAGTACAGTCTCAGAGTCGGATGATAATGCTGAAGCGTTGCGACAGCTTACCGAAACTTGTATGTCGCTACAAGCTCAGGTTAGATTCTAAACGGATTAAATACAATATTAATATTTATTTAGGAAAGATATAGAATATATACACATATTAGCGGTTCACTCTCGCTTTTCTCGGGTTCGTACCTACGTTTAATCGGTTAGTATTGATACCTCATAATTTAGATATATTTCCACAGTAAAAAGTGTATTTTATGTTGATCTGGATAAATAGTTATCATTAAATCAAATTTCATCAAAATCTGTCAAAATTGACAGACGATAAAAATTCTTAAAAACTATAGATTCGGCCTCTGAATTGATTATAATAACTATTTCAGTAAGGTTTTAAAAAAATAATTTATGTACACTTGTAACTGATTATATTACAAATGGACCTCCTTAAATAGAAGGATTGTTAAAAAGGGTTGGTGTAATACAATACGTGGTGGGTGTGCAGGTGGCGGAGCTGCAGGGCTGCATGCAGGCGGTGCTGCGCGCGGTGGCGGCGCCGCGCGTGGCGCCCGCCGCCACGCAGACCGACCTCAGCGCCGTGCTCACGCCGCAGGTGCGTGTGCGTGTGCGCATGCGTGCGTGACATGCGCGCGTGCGTGCGTGCGTGCGCGCGTGCGTGCGTGCGTGCGCAGAATAGAGTCGAATGACAGTGTGATGATGGATTTGAATGTAAATAGTGTTTTACACGAGTTACGTTTGGAGGCAGCCAGAGGATGCAAGAATTTCAAATTTACTTAGAATTAATTTATTAACTTACCTACCTAAGCGACTATTGATCAATGTTAGATCAATAAGCCCGGAAGGAAACCAGTAATGCCTTTTTATACTGCATTTCTTATAAGAAGTTGCAGTATTGGCATAGATTAAATGTAGGTAACTGCTGCGCTTGCACCTGCATGCAGCGGCCTTGTCTCGTCGTCGCCACGCGAGGTTTGTAGGGCGACACTTATACGGCGATTTACGTAACACACGAAATGTATAAAACAATACAGCAGCGGTTTCCAACTTTTTTTTTTTGGTTATGGAAACCTAATTAATTATATTTTTAACATATACCGATTTTGATAATAATTACCTAGTTATTAATCTGATTGTGTTGTAGTTGGAATACTTTCTTATACCAAAAATATAACCTATTTAATTAGACAACCATATTATTACCATAGTGTAGTATTTTGCAACCTGGAGTCATATACAGACTGTTATTAAACATTCTGGGATAGATTCATGTTAGATGTAGTGAAGGTACATGATGTTAATACACGTGGAAAACTTTTTATTATTTTTATTTTGGATAAAACATCAATCGTATTCGTACTCGAATAAATATATAATAATTATAGTTTAATAATTATAGTTTAATAATTATAGTTTAATAATTATAATTTAATTTTGAATATGAAAAAACAATTACTAAGTATCTTATCTTCATCCAGGAGGAGCGCTGCGGCTGGCTGCGGCGGCCGCAGTCTCTGAATATCGCGAGCAGCGTCACAGACCACATGTGAGTCATTTTTCTGTATTTAAAATAAATAACATAGTTACGTGTAAGTACTTTAATCATTTGACTGTTATTTTGATGTTTTAAATTACTAAAATCGACGCCTGGAAATAGATTTAATATTTTAACAGGGTAATATCGGGTAATTCAAATTCAAATTCAAAATATTTTATTCAGCATAAAATTATTACAATTTTTTACTGAACGTCATGAGTCTACTACCAGTTCGGAAAGAAGAAGCCACTGATCTGAGAAGAACTGGCGAAAGAAACTCAGCGGGACTAATTTTTTTTTGTCTGTTTTAATATTTTTTAAATGGAAATCGAAATGAACAATAATTCTATTGGTTGAAATAGCCTGGAGGCGATCACATCATTCCCAAGGCGTACTGTCTTCTAAAAAATCGTTAATCGAATAATATCCTTTACTACACAAACGTTCTTTCACAATTTTTTTAAATTTGGCAATAGGAGCTTTTTGAACGTTTTCTGGGATCCTGTTGTATAAGCGTATACATTGTCCATAAAAAGAATTACTGACTCGGCGTAAACGAGTCACAGGCATTACAAGTTTATGTTTACTCCTAGTATTAATGGTATGCATGTCGCAATTCCTGGGAAATTCGTGTATATTTTTATGAACATACATAACATTTTCGTACACGTATTGAGAAGCAACAGTCAATATTTTTATTTCTTTAAACTTATCTCTTAATGATATTCTAGGACCTAAACTATAAATTGCACGAATAGCTCTTTTCTGCAGGACAAAAATTGTATTAACGGTAGCTGCATTTCCCCATAATAAGATTCCATATGACATAATACTATGAAAATAACTAAAGTATACTATGCGAGCTGTATCTACGTCAGTAAGAAGTCTAATTTTTTTAACCGCGAACGCTGCAGAGCTAAGCCTATTCGCTAGCTCCTCAATATGGAGATCCCACCGCAATTTCGAATCTATGATAATACCTAGGAATTTGGTAGACTGTACCGGTTTTAATATTTCCCCGCCTAATACTACACCATTATCAACAAGTTTAACATTAGGTGTTGTGAATTTTATTAATTTTGTTTTTTTGTTATTTAATAATAAATTATTCGAATCAAACCAATAGACAACCTTTGAGAGAGCATCGTTTACATCGTCATACACAAGTAAATTACGTTTTACCTTAAAAATAAGTGAAGTATCATCAGCGAACAATACTATCTCATGTATTCTATTACTCAGATAGGAATTCAGAAGGTTGAGTGCCTTATTTCTAATCCCATAATGATGCAGTTTCCTGATCAACGTCACGTGATGCACACAATCAAAGGCCTTGGATAAGTCACAGAATATCCCAAGAGCATCCTGCGACCTCTCCCATGCCTCAAAAATATTTTTAACTAGCTCAACACTAGCATCTGCTGTGGAGCGACCTTTTGTGAAGCCAAACTGTTTCTTATGAAGTAGATTGTGTGCATTAAAATGCAATAACATTTGCCCGAGCATGATTTTTTCAAAAATTTTACTAAATGTTGGGAGTACTGAAATTGGTCTAAAATTATTAGGGTCTAGGGTACTACCCGATTTAAAAATTGGAATAACTTTACTATGTTTCATTAGATCAGGAAACACACCACGTTCTATACAGTCATTAAATATAGTAGCTAAAAGAGGTGCAACAACATCGATTACCGAACTAACAACTTTTACAGATATACCCCATAAATCAGCTGTTTTCTTGACGTCCAGGCTTCTGAAGGCTACCATTATATCTTTGGGGCTTACAGGTTTAAATTTAAATATTTCATTACATTCTTTAATGTTTTCCTTTAGCAAAAATTCAGCAATGTCGGGAGATGAATTAAGTGATTGCGTCGTTGAAAGTGGAATGTCAGTGAAAAATTTTTCAAACTCAGACGCAACTTCTCGTTCTGAGGTAATATAATTATCATTAATATTTAACTTAAAATCGAAGCTGCGATCTGTGACTCTTCCACTTTCACAAGCAATTATGTTCCATGTCATTTTGATTTTATTTTGCGCATTTCTTATTTTGTCTTTAATATACAAGGATTTTGCCATGGAACATACTCTTCTAAACATTTTTGAGTAGGCACTTACAAAAGAAGCAAAAGATACACTATGATTATAGGCTCTTTCACTGTACAATTCATATAGCCTTTGCCTGCTCTTACATATGCCAGGAGTTGCCCATTCACCAAATGTCAAGAGACCCCCTGAATTGACTGTTTTAGAAGTGAATATTGTAGAAAATTCAGTTTTTACTAATTTAAATAAAGAGTTATATAAGTAGTTGGGGTCATTAATATAAGATAAATACGGAAGCTTAGCCACAATATTACCTCTAAACTTCTCCATACGTGTAGTATTTATAGGTACAAAAGTCTTTTTTGAAATATTTTTCTTGACATTTAATAAAGAATAAGAAAAGGAAGCTAACTGGCCACAATGGTCTGAGCTTATTTTATTAATAATAGCTTTAGAATATGGTTTACAATTTGTAAATATATTATCAATACATGTAGCACTAGTAGCAGTGATTCTAGTTGGTTCAGTAAATAAGTTATGTAGGTTATATGATAGAAGCATAGATTTAAATCTGAGACTTATATTAGAATTATCTGATAAATTAATATTAAAATCTCCACATACAATAATAACCTTTTTAGAAATATTTAATTTTAATAAAACTTCTTCCAATACTTTTTCAAAGTACTCATATAACCCACTAGGAGGTCTGTATACGCATACAACAATGAGGTGCTCAAGCTCTACGCAGGCTAGTTCAATAGTTTGCTCAACAGAGAGGCTCACAATATCTTTACGTTCTTTATATTTAAAAAGTTTACTAATAATTATTAAAGAGCCACCGCGTATAGCTTTTTCTCTGTTGAACATACTAGCTACCCGGTGACCGCTGAAGTTAAATATGGACTGGGAGCAGCAAAGCCAGTGTTCAGTTAAACATAAAATTTGAATATTTTCACCATTCATAAATAACTCCAGTTCAAGTTCCTTACCTAACATGCCCTGTATATTTTGGTGCACCAGGTTTACAGTATTTAATTTTTTACAAATATGGGCATTTCTTGCTAAATTATTGTGAAATTTATGTGATTTAAAATCATGATTTGCTAATATGCTAGAGGTATTCTCTGTTGTCTTAATAATTAATTTAAATTCTTATTTGGAACGGGTTCCACATCACAAAATGTCAAAATATTACAATTTTGCTCAATAGGAGCACATGTCAAAGTAACCAGATTATTGGCTATGTCAGTTTGTATATAATAAGATAGCACAGATGCTATCTGTCGTTTAAAAAAATATGGTAGGCTCAGCCTACTATATGTCAACATATAATTATTATTTTTCCATAAATTATTTATGTCAATAACATCAATTTTGTTACTTTTTTTAATATTTAAACTTAAATACTTACAAGTAGTCAAAGTGTGCATTAGATTATTTATGTCATATCTTAACCTATTTTCTTGTGGCAATTCAGCTAAATAAGGTAGTGTAAACAATAAAATTTTGTTTATATTTAATTGTTCCAATTTGTTTAAAATATTTTTCATTGAATGATTGTTTACAGTACCCCTTCTCCCAATTAATAAGATAATGGTTGTGTTGGGACAGTGAGCCTCACTCAAAACGCTATTAACTATTTGATTATAAGTGGCTCCGGGCATGCAATGATTGATAACTCTCTGGCCCACACAAAAATCATTTAATAATACACCCATACCTTTTCCCAACTCATCACTATAAATTTTAATATATTTATTATTATCAGGAATAGACATGGACTGTACAGGTTGATGAACATTATAAAATTGGTGGTCGGTATGAGTCCCCGCAGGCTGAGTAAGGGATTCACTAGTTAAGCTAGTATTTATCTGCCCTGTTTGACCTAAAGATGATAAACTAAAATGCCTATAGATGTAAAACTAAAATGCTCTTATTCCACAGTGTTTTTGTATCAAAGTTAAATAATAATATAAAAATGTATAATATCCTTGCATACACATCAAAGCAAATATATTTTTTAACATTTCTAGCGAAAAGCCACCAGAAGTAGAAACCCTGGATATAGAAAGAACAGAGTCGGTGATTCAGGAAACCGGCGACCGAGACCTCGTCGTAGACTAAACGCTTCGCACGCTTGCTTTAGCTTTCGCAGGTCATTAATATTTTTAAATAATACTATATTTTCGCTTATTTTCGTGGATTTATTAATAGATATAGATGAGTGGATATAGGATCTCCCATGACCCTGATTGCTGTAAAGCATTCGTTGGGAACCAAAAATCAAAATGAATCCACGACAAAATCCGAGAAGATAGTTTTATTTTAAAATGTCAAACATTCGCGTAAATCTAAGGAAGTATTATATTGTTTGTTTATTTTCTAGTTCGTAAAACAAACGAATTATTACTGTGACAATTTTCAAGTAAGGCTTATTAAGTAATATATCCGTCTCGTTCTAATTTATTTATTTTGTAAGGGATAGCTTTTTTTTGTAATTTGTACTGAGACTTATATTTTTCATTTTAATTTGGATTTTATTTCTAAAATTTTGGTGATAAATATAAGTTTATTATTAACTCGAATATGTTGCAGAAATTTTAGCAAGAGACATGTTCTTAAAAAATTGAATGTTTAGATCTTTAATTATTTTTAATCTGTGATTTGTAAAAGACAGCTAAAGACAAAATTATGATAAGTTCGCATTTGTTATTATACTACAAATTACGTATAAACCTTCGCTTAAAGGATTTTTATACAAAAAGACAAATTGAATCTCTAGAAAATAACTAACAGAATATTTCCAAAGAAAAGTCTAATATGAGTATGATTTAACAAAAACCATCAAATTGTTTGAATATTTACATTAAAATTATAAATATCAAAACGAATGTATTAGAATTGTTTAATAGAATCGTATTAAAAATAAGATATAGGCATAAAAATATCAGGAACTCGAGCAGTAGTCATTGTTAAAGCCAAAACAACAAAAAAAAACGTATGTTATAATTTCGCTTACATAGAAACTCATTTTCTAATCAAAATCTAATAAAAAAAATAAGTAAATCAAAACACCTTTTTTATAAAACATGAGAACAAAATCACCAAAATAGTTGATGAAAGTCATAGTCAAAGAAGAAAATATGGCAGAAAATATAAAGTACTCGTTTCAAATTTGATAGTTTTAAGTTTTCGAGTTCAGTTCATGACAATCATATTAAGTTATTTATTATTAGTTAATTAAACTTTAGTTTTACACATGAACTGAGATTAGAATATGGTGGAGGTAAGTGAGATTTTACTGTCAATTATTTATATAATATTAAAGAATAAAATATTTATTTGAATTCACTTTAAAACTCAAAAATAATTTTGTATCTGTTTTATGCAGCTTAGTTACAGCTAATCTCTACTAACATAAATGTGAATGTAAGTTTGTTTGTTACGCTTTCACGCGTACCAAACCACTTAACCGATCATCATCAAAATTTGTACACATATTCTTGATACTTTTGATACTTGTTAGCATACTCATCATAATTTGTACATTTTTTTAAACATAAATATTAATTTTTAATATAATATAGAATAATATGGCAGAAATAATTTAATAATTAATTATTAGTTCATAATTGTCACGTTTTTTTTAATATTAAATGTCGATTTTTAATATAAGTAACGATTATTTATTAATTTGGTTAAAATCGAGACGATGCAGTCGATTGCAACATTGACATTTTGATTTATATAAATGCTTAAATGTCAAACGTCAAGCAGAAGTGTAACGACCACAGTGAAAGTACGACGTGTCTCGTTGTGATATTGTTGTTAATTTAATATTAATTTTGAAAATGAGAACCATTGAAGTTTGTAAATAAACGGAAGAGATGAGTAAGTCTTTTACTTTTGAGGGCCATTCTAACAGTTCAGAAGCGGTACGGATCAGCTCACATTGGTATGTACTCTTTGTTTTATAATATAATTGTACAGAATGAACTTAAGACATTACGTCGGTCGAAGTAAAGTTTTATCAAGTAATGTTCATTTTGCAATAGAAATCTAGTACTACTGTACTTACTTAATATCATTTTAAATTTATCGTTGAGATATAAGATGTTTTATTAATCTACCCTAAAATTATATTTTTTTCTCTCATCTATATTATTAGTTTATAATATTATTATCAATTATCACACTAATAGTTAATCAAATATTTAAAAAAATAGATAGAAAATAAATTTGAAGGATGTTGTTGTGTATTACATACCTAAGTAAAATAATAATACATTTTTCTTCAGACTTTTAATTTAATTTTATTATTTATAATATATAATAATCAATTTGATGTTTTATAAAGGATTATTATTTACATTGAATAAATTATATTATAATGAATTTACTGCTAAGTATAATATGTTTTGAGACATTATGTTCGATGTTTTTACTTCATAGTTTTAATAACTGTTTCTATGATAATTTAACTTAATAAATTGTCACATATAAATATCCGTATTCAAAGAAAGAGTCGTTATTGATGTATCTACATTAACCATGATTTAAATTTCAAAATCACATAGTTAATGTGGATAAGAATAATAGTATTCTATAATCAACATTTATAATCAATCTGGTACAACCATATTATATAACCTTGGATACACCTATTCTAATATATTGCTTATTATAATTATAATAATAATTATATATTTCTTTTATTTATTTATTTATTTATTTATTAAGGATCTCCAACAGAAGTACATAATAAAATACAAAAATAATAATAGTCTCCTTTAAATCTTTGCTTAAAATGTACCCCCAATTACTGGAGAACACAACATGCACCGAAATAGTGTTGACAGCATTACTTAATTAAAGTTAGTGATAAAACCAATATATCTAAGAAAGTGAAAAATAATAAAACAAAATCTTTAACAAAAACAATAAAATTAATACTAATGATAATAATTAAAAATAATAATTTAGATGTGCGAATCCACTAAATCACGTAGAGTACGCGTAACATTTTTGTTTAAATGTGTTAAATGTATCGAAACCCATGTCTACTGTTGGTATTGCATTTAATAGTCGCGCCATTCGAGCAAACGGGTGATATTTTCCTAAGTTAGTCCTGTATCTACTTGTTTTGAGAAATGGACATGGATTTCGAGGTGGTTTCCAGGGCACATTTATTTTCTCAAATAACTACTATTAATAATACATACTAATGACAATACCTATCAGTACAATTTCGGACTCTTAGCGAAGTGGCTATCCGCTTAGTGACGCATGATGGACATAAGAGAAAAATGAGGAAGATACTACAAACCTCGTAGAACACGTCGGCATCGCGCATCCGTTTATCGGAGAGTTAATTGGAAAACAGAAATGCGTTTAGGAAGAAGAAGTCTTCATGACAGTTTCGAGATTCAGTTCGAATCTAGAACCATACAGCAGAAACAATGACTTAATGGAAAGATTTGTCAACGCACTCAGCAGTCATACACAAAACACATTTGATGGTCATGAAATAGCTTCAACCCTAGCCAGAAAACTCAGTTCATTAAAACTTGGCTCAATAGGGTTAAGGAGATGGCAATTATACATAAATGGAGTGACACCCAAACGGGTTTTTATACACTGCTCAAGTTGTCTTGATTAGCACGGAGCTGATATGAAAGTTCATCCTCAGTTGAATAGTATAAAAAGTGTGGCAGATAAAAATTATTGTTGTATTTTCTGATCGTAATTAGTTGACAAATAAATTGAAATTTTAGCAAGAAGGAACCGTATAGAGAGGATACACTTGAAGAATACTGTTATGATAAATCCAGGTATTGTCAGCTCGTGTAATGTAGGCGGAAAGGAAATATAAACACAAGAGATTTAAACAAAAAAAAATTGAAATATTTCTAAAGATTACTATAGAGAACAGAATAACAAAATGCCTGCAATGTTCTCCATCACGACCCAAGATGAGTTATATAATATACTTTTTATTATAATGATTCTTATATTAAAAAAAAGTAAAGTGGCGTTTGAGAGAATTTGGCAGTCAACGCAAGTTTTTATTTGAGCAATTGTTTGTCACGGTAGATTAGAATGATGAAAACGCTTATAGAAGGTTTTGCTTTTGGGAGTTTAAATCACCTACGAAAGGTTGACGTCAATGTTTCTCTGGATTTTATAAAAGTTAACCTCAAAGCCGTGTCGTAGTACCCAATGAATTTTTAGATACGGATTTGCTATTACAAACAGAAACATCACTGGAATTAAATAGATATACCTATACTATTTTAATTTTGCTTTCGTGTAAGGAAGAAATGAATAGAATGGATATTAATAATGCAGACTTCACTGTTGTGAGATACATACCGATAATCCAGATACGTAGTGAGTGAGATTTAAAACTATATCATAACTTACCAGGAAATATATCATTTAAAGAGGGTAAAATAAAATACTAGTACTATACCTGGCGTATTTTAGTAAAGAAGGAAAAGCTTTTAGCTGGTGCTCATCCTTTGTGTACAAGAATAATATACTTTAAAAAGCCTCCAACTGAATTGACAGTGGGACGAATTGCTCTTGATAATATCCTGACAAGCCTATAAGTCAAGAAGTTACTAATACGGAAATATTACGTATTGAAGAAAATTTAATGGAAGATAAAGAACAAAAGTTGCAAAACTTACTCAATTTATTAAGAAAATGTTTTGTCTGAATCTTAAATCTGGATAGTATTAAATATGAACGTCAGAAGAGTCGAAGCACTTAACAGCACTTACGACGCCAGAAGGGGACTATAAATGTACGAGGATGTTATTTAATCTGGTTATGCCGCAACTGAGGTTCGGCATATAGTAAATGGAGCTCTCGGAAAGAATACGTATGATTTGGCAATTCGATATATGGATAATCTCCTATCTCCTCCTTTTACCATTGATGATCAAGCTAAGTTTCGATAAATTTTAATATTTCTGCGAAATACTGTTCTTGCTTTGAAACAGCTCAACTACTTGATATATGAAGGAAGGAGGTATTACGACGTATTACGACTAGGTAGTAAGAATACTGTATTCAAATTTCCTGCACCTATGAATGTACACCAAGTGAGACAGTTTGTATGGCTTGTAAGCTTTCCACGGAGATTTATTTCTGGATTTAATAGCATAGCAAAATCATTGACAAATCTTGCGACGACTAAGAATGTATCTTGAAAATTGGGTCAAGATCATAAATCTACTTTTAAGAGTGATTGATGATGAATGATTTCTCGCAATGTTGCATAATCCGAAGGGCATTGCAGAAGCGTGACGCAAGTAAAACCGCGCGTGGATGATATTATTGCAAAGACCCAATGAGAAGGAGCCATTACAACGTGTTGCATACTTCAGAATAAGACACGTGACGAAGTTCTTTCAGTAAAGGAGTTTTATATATATTTTATAGGAAGTTGTTTCTTGGTATGGTAGTTGTTTCAACAGGAACACAATTTTACTATAAAAAACAATCCAACTGCAGCACGCGGAAGCTTTAGGCCAGAATCCCCCTCTCCATTTACAAATTGAATATTCCGAAAATACTCGAACGTTATAGACAATGAGTGTAATAATAACCGAATGGTTACAAGCGGTGCAATTAACTGACCATAAATTAAAACTAGTTAAGGCTAATTTGGATACTTACAGTATACTTATTATTATAAAACAATACGTCATAAAGGATAACGGAATATATAAGAATTGGCAATGAATTGAATTGGATATTTCATTGTAGCCACGATGAGTTTGGACATCTCCCCCTAGATTATAAAACCAAAGATAAAATTTTCTGTTTTAAAATGAATATATTTGTATAAGACTAGGATTTGCATCCTCCGTACTGGAGCATATAATATACAACGAAGCATCTACAATGAAAAATACTGCTTCACCTAAAACCTAAGGGTTCACACTGCGTTTCACACTTTGCAAATGGACCATATAGAGCAATTTCTTAAAAGTGAAAGCAGTAATCTATTATTTTGGGCATCATTGATAGGTTTAGCATATTTATATTTACCAAACTATTAGAAACCTTAAAAGCAAGATAATTAACTTCGAGTCCCGATGTAAGTAATTATTTGTTGAGCATGAATGTTTGTGATTCAGTCATAGATGCTTATATTTATAATATGTATATTGCATGTACATCAAAAAAATTATATATCTGTAGTATCAAACATCTGGTATTCCTAATATAAGGCTCATAAAACTAGATAGTGTGTAAGTGTCCCAAAATATTTATATATTATTATTTATTTCAAAATATATATATATTTAGTGATATTAAACCAAACTTGTCAGTTAGAGGAACTAGCAATTTTACTTCGGCAATATATACATATATATGTAAAAGAAGTTTGAGCCAAAGATATTTTGAATGTAGTCGCGACCCCTCCATGGATAAATAGAGTATAGGTCTGAGACAATCACTTAAACAAAGTGCAATGGAGTTAAAGTAACATTCAAAATAAGACTAAAGAAACAAAACTTCATTCGCCATTGTAGAAAAGTCTAAAGAATTCCAAAAACAAGAATAGGACAACTTACTGTTAGGAACACTGGTAAAAGTCAGACTGCTATGAAAGAATAAATATGATATCATACGATTTTGTTATAATTGCAAATAATTGTTGTTAAAATAATATTATTAATGCTCTTCAAAACCGAACTCCTGTAATTCGTAGTATATTATAAAATGTAATACAAAAGTATATTCTGCAGTGAACACTAAATATATAAGTAAGTGGTATATTATACTTAACTACACAGATACGATGCTTTATGTGTCTATCATATATATATGTAATTATAAGTATATATGTAATTATAAGTGAGACATTCTGCTTAATGCAGTGATCACTAATTATAAGTGAAATATGCCGCTGTATGCGGTGATCGCTAGGAATAATTGTGTGAAATTTGCCCTTATATGGGGTGATCGTTGTTTAAACTCTAGGTCATATGAAGTGAGACATTCTGCTGAATGCAGTGATCACTAATTATAAGTGAGACATTCTGCTATATGCAGTGATCACGAAATATATAAGTGAAATATGCCGCTGTATGCGGTGATCACTAGGAATAATTGTGTGAAATTTACCCTTATATGGGGTGATCATTGTTTAAACTCTAAGTCATATGAAGTGAGACATTCTGCTGAATGCAGTGATCACTAATTATAGGTGAGACATTCTGCTATATGCAGTGATCACGAAATATATAAGTGAAATATGCCGCTGTATGCGGTGATCACTAGGAATAATTGTGTGAAATTTACCCTTATATGGGGTGATCATTGTTTAAACTCTAGGTCATATGAAGTGAGACATTCTGCTGAATGCAGTGATCACTAATTATAAGTGAGACATTCTGCTGAATGCAGTGATCACTAATTATAAGTGAGACATTCTGTTGAATGCAATGATCACTAATTATAAGTGAGACATTCTGCTATATGCAGTGATCACGAAATATATAAGTGAAATATGCCGCTGTATGTGGTGATCACGATTTATGTAAGTGAGACGTGCTGGTATATCCGGTGATCACGAAATATATAAGTGTAACATGCTGCTATATGCGGTGAACACGAAATAAGTGAGACATGCTGCTATATACGGTGATCACGATTCATCTAAGTGAGACATGCTGGTATATCCGGTGATCACGAAATATATAAGTGTAACATGCTGCTATATGCGGTGAACACTAAATAATATAAGTACATGAGGTGAGCTTCTACAAGCGGTGATCATGGAATATATAGGTAAGTGAGATATGTTACTTTATGCAATGAGCACGAAATATATAAGTGTAACATGCTGCTATATGCGGTGAACACTAAATAATATAAGTACGTGAGGTGAGCTTCTACAAGCGGTGATCATGGAATATATAGGTAAGTGAGATATGTTACTTTATGCAATGATCACGAAATATTTTATAAGTGAGACATTCTGCTGAATGCAGTGATCACTATTGTTAAATGTAAAATCACAGACAAGTGAAATATCTTGTCAAATATTGCAGTGATAACTCTAAAATATGTGTAATATATCTGTGAATAATAAACGGCTAAAACCATTGCTTATTGTTTTGCTTATCATTAAAATTATATTCTACTTGTATTAAACTACTGAAAGTTATTAAAATGATAATATACTTTTTATATTATGTAATATACTCGTATCAACATCTAATCTTTATTTGGTTTTCACAGGTGTCCTCGTAAAATTTCAGCTGCGTCGCTCATCTGAATGTACATCAAAATTCTAGATCATGGTTGTAGAAATGATTAATGAGAAAGCAAGAATTGTTATTTAATTCTGATCGTTTAGATTAATTCTCTTGTTGAGTTGTGTTACATTATACTCTACTTGTATGAAACTACTGAAATTTATTAAAATAATACATACTTTACATATTATATACTATATCAACATCTAATCTTTATTTGGTTTTCACAGGTGTCCCAGTAAAATTCCAGCTGCGTCGTTCATCTGAATGTGCATCAAAATTCTTAGATTAATAAGAAAGCAGGATTTTTTTAATCTAATTTTAGTAATTCTTACTATTTAGATTAATTCTGTTTTCAATTAATTCTGTTTTCAAATTAATTCTTACTATTTAGATTAATTCTCGTGCTATATTATTGTGTTTCACTATTATTATTATTTTTTTAGATTTAATCTTGGGCTTCTCGGATGGCCGAGCCGGAATGGGGACATTCCGTTCACAGGACGGCCGTCTGTTAGCATACTCATCATAATTTGTACATTTTTTTAAACATAAATATTAATTTTTAATATAATATAGAATAATATGGCAGAAATAATTTAATAATTAATTATTAGTTCATAATTGTCACGTTTTTTTTAATATTAAATGTCGATTTTTAATATAAGTAACGATTATTTATTAATTTGGTTAAAATCGAGACGATGCAGTCGATTGCAACATTGACATTTTGATTTATATAAATGCTTAAATGTCAAACGTCAAGCAGAAGTGTAACGACCACAGTGAAAGTACGACGTGTCTCGTTGTGATATTGTTGTTAATTTAATATTAATTTTGAAAATGAGAACCATTGAAGTTTGTAAATAAACGGAAGAGATGAGTAAGTCTTTTACTTTTGAGGGCCATTCTAACATACTTTTTTTTCTCTAGCGGAACCCGCGGCTGCGCTCGCGCTGACAACATGAACGCGGGCGAAGCCACGGGTACTGCTAGTATACTATATTCTAAAATATGATCACTTAACTCCACAGGATTACAAATATTATTTCATAAATAATGAAAAAATACAATAGTGTTATGATGTTATACAACATTGTATGCTAATTTATGCTTTATTATATTTTTTATATAATTTTACTTACTTCATTTCGGTCGTGTAACGTGGTTGTTGATTTTGAATCGAATTTTTATTAGTTACTTGACTGTTTAGTAATTATTATTATTGAAAAGACGAGTTGGATAATGCGCAGGTTCTATCTTGTGCAGTGTTACTGATATTTGTTCTCCGATGAAAGGAAAAGATAGACAGAGAAAGAAATAGTATTGTCTTTGTTTATCTGTGTCTTATAAGATACTAATACTGAATGTTCTTGAAGATAACCGCGTTTTGTATAAAAGTACTAATTATTACTAGAAAACTGACACATGCATTTTCGTTTTAGTCTTATCCAGAATAAATATTTAAATATTTACCTCAACTATTATACTTAAATGTACTGACACTGCCACAACACTTGACCTTTAAATTTTAAATGGGTCGTTATAAAAAATATATTTAGATCTAATATCTGTGAATTATATCCATCCCACTATGTAATTTAAATTAACTCAAATACAACCTCCGTCTAAAAGTTCTGACATAATGATTGAATAACAACTGTTTTACATAGATTATTTAACCGCGAAGGACGTAAATTCAATCTATAATTGAATAGTGAAAAAATAGAAAGCTGCATACATATATTTTGAAAATTTCACTTAGTTAGGTTTTCCTTATTTGAACTATTAGATTTATTGTTTTTAAATATCACTAAGTTCTTTTAAAATTTAGTTAACGTTGCTAAAACTTTTTAGTGCTTTATAAAGGTCTGTCAATTCCATATATCAAAAAATATATGTTCCGTACATTTCTTATATGAAGAAGTATAAAAAGTATCTTTTTTGCCCTTCTATAAACTTTACCAATAAAAAGTCTGCATATTATAAAGACAGTAAGAAAATCGTATATTGGTGTGAAAAATGGTCCGGCTCGAAGGACCATGTTCGAGACCGAGTATCGAGCTTCTCATGTAAATAAACAAAGACTAATTTTAACGATTTATTTATATATTAAGGTTTTAGATATCGACAAACTTATTACGTTAGGGTATTTATTAGTGTTGTTATACCAAATTGTGTTTAGGCTTGTTCTGTTGTTTACATCGTACATTAGCATAGCTTTATACGGTTTAGTATTAACTTGTAGAATTAGGTGGATATGTGTTTTAATTAGTGATTAGTGATAGAATTCTTCAGTTATATATTGTTTTATTTCAAATTTTCATAGTAAATTATGTTTTTAATAGAGAAATTTTGCCAAATTTGCATTAATTTTTATATAAGTCAGTCGTATCTGAAGATTCTATAACGTGTATAGGTTTTTTGCAATTAATTTATTGTAAGTATAAGTTTAATATCGGCGACACATGCCTTGTACGAAAGCTTTATTTTTTGTCACTTTTTGATTAGTTTTAAGGTGTTAGTTAACACCGAATCTCACTACGCTTGAAGTTTTTTATTTTTTTTCTACTTACAGTATAAGTATACCTGTAACCGTTTGGATTCTCAATTCTAGATTTCATTATTCAGAAATATTATATATTGCTCGTATTTTTTAGACTTTTCCGATTATATATTTATAAAAGGTACATAATGTATTTTTTACAAAACTCCCTTAAGAAACTCTACATTGATATACATATAATCTGCATTAAAATAGATAATAATGGCAACAAAGAATCGTGAGTCCAAACGGAAAAGCTAATATAGTTTTAAATTAGCCGTGCATATATAGAATGAGATTTAAAATGGCGGTGTTATTGAGTTTCTACTTTCTAAGTATTATGGTTTAATTAAGCTATAATTTATTCCAGTAAAAACATAATCGCTATTATTATAGTGACCCCATTTATAATTACATTCTATTTGCACGAGTTTTATGTTCTCCTAGTCATTTTAACACATCATTTCTGTTACATGTAGAATTTTCAGAGTAATGTCTGTCTGCGAGGTTTTAATTTTGGTGACGTTTTGTTTTCTAATGCTATGGATGATATTTAAATGAAGGTAGCTCATATCGCAGTCAGACTTCATATTATCTTTTCTACTGTTTACAATACTAAATTAGCAATAACATGCTAAATACAGGCATATATCCATGTTTTAGTCCAAATAAAGTGTATGAAATTGTCCCTTCAAAATGATCGCGTACGTGGCAGGAGTAGACCTCGATTTATTTTGACTTTCACAGAAAGTTATATATAAGTTGAATATTTGTTCCAAAACATCTCATAGCGATTTAAAAAAAATACTATGAGTCTTTTTTCTGTTGAGAAAATTAGACAAATTAGATAAATTGTCACAAATGCGTTTATTAATTATTATTTTTGTTTATTTACCAAAGATCGCATCACAAAATGATCAGCTTTTGCCAGCTTGCTTCGCTATGTAAGTGAATAAGGTGCACAAAAACGTAATTTTATATAAAATGAGACGATTGTCTGTAATTGTTGTTGACTGTACGTGTCGTGTTGTATTGTTGTCCTTTCCTTGAGAAAGAGCACTTTGTAATTACTGTATATTTTATTTAAAAGCAACAATATAAATAAAAGTATTTCGGATTTTCCGTGGATTTATTTAGATTTTTGGTTTTGGATGTTTCTAATGCTTTATAACAATCATGGCCCACTCCCGTGGGATTGATGAGATTGCTGAAAAGTATTCGAAATGTGCCAAAGCCGAAAATCAAAATAAATCCGCGATAAGATAGTCTTCTTCGATCTAACCATTATTAAAATTAGCAAATCTCGTATGCTTTTTTTTATTAGATGAGCTTCTCTAAATTTTCTAAATTTTCAAGTTTGAACATATTCAATAAATGCACCGAATGATAAAAATTGTTTTGTAAAAAAAAATAAAACGTCAGTAACCTAAAAAAAGTTAATAAAATGATAACTAATAAAAAAATAATGAAATGATAACTGCCAATAAGATTTAGAATATTTCGAGATACAGTAATTATAAAGTGATGGTTCCCAAAGTACTTGCCGTCCTGACCATTTGAATGTATCGCGCCCACCATTTTTGTTTTTATTACTTTAGAGCCTGTATTTATTGTGTTTTATAAAACCATTTTAAAATTTCCTTGTGTTTTATTTGAAATACCTATATTTGATAATAAACCACATTTTTCAACAGTAAATTGGGAAAATTAGATTCACTTGGACTTTTACCATTGTTAGGGTCTATTTTTTATTTAATAACAAGATTTAATTTATTTTCATAACATTTATACAATAATGTAAACTATTGACATTTATTTAAACTAATTTGTCTTGTGCGAATATCTCAGTCAGTCAGTCACAGAAAACCAAGTGTTTCTTTCAAACAAAAATAGTATCTCATTAAGAATTTATTCAAATCAAGTCCACACAAGGAAGGAAAATACAAGTGTACAGATACTAAAAAATAAAACAAATTATGTATAAAAATCCCGTATATTATAATACAAAATTAACTTAAAATGGAATATCATGCTGACGAACAACTGCCTTAAGAAACTATATTTTACTGTTTGCTTACGGATTTTAATCTAATCAATATAGAAATGTGTATTATGCTTAACTTAACCATCTCACGTTTTAAAAACCAGGTAAAAAATATTATTATTCCTTGATTTAAAATCAGGGAATACTTAATTTGTAAGAACTTGTCACCTGTTATAAGTTCATTTACCAGTTATTTTGTAGAATGAACCAATGTGAAGTGATTTATACTAAAAATTTTATTTAATATCCGTTAAAACTAACTCAATAATATTAAAGTTAAATTATTACGTGTAAAAGCTATAAAATAGTACAACGAGCAACACTACCTGTACTTATAACGTGTACCAGGCGCGCAGATCAAAATATGGCCGATAATAATAATATTTCAATTATATAAACAACATAAAAAATAAGTTAATTTACAATCAAAACGCCAACCAACACATTAAAAAGAAAAATTTTAATACGAAATTCCGCTAAGTATGGCCGAAGAAAATCTGCACTAATCGTTTAGCTCAATGTACTATAACTAAATATTTATTTAATAATAATGATTTTATTAAAAAATATTACACTAGCCGCCCGCCATCTTGTAAGCTACAAAACTGAACATTGCCGTAAGGCCTTAGGTGGTAACACGGGAGCTAACACTCCATTTAAATAGTCATTCATTTAAACCTCCATTTTAAACACAAATATCAAAAAGTCAATAATCTGGAAGCAACTGGTGTTGGATCATTTAAACTTATTTCACAGTTAACCAACTTCAAAAACTATTTGAGGATTTTTGTTAAGTTTTCTATATTGAATGATAAATCAACTAAAATAGTACTGAAATGTGTGAAAATTAGTACTATATTAAATTTTAATTATTGAAACACAACGCGAACACCGAGAACACGGTTACCAACGACCAACTGCTTTACCTTCTACACTAATATTGTAAAGTGATGATAAGATTTGTGAGTCTAAATGTAGATTACCTTTGAAACTACTGAATCTATTTTGATAATCCTTTTACTAATAAGACACGTACATTAGCGAATTCTATAGCTTAATAAATAATAAACAGAACGGGCACAACGACCGTGGTCTCGAGCATATTCTGCGTTGGCTTTAAAAATGCATATTTAATATTCGTTTGTAAATCATTGTTAGGTCATTATGCATTTTTATGGAGGCGTTCATATTCTCCAAAGTTTTCATTTAATGATACCTACATTTATATCTAATTACATATAAATATATTGCTGTTCTAGAACTGCTGCGTTTAAAGCGACGAGTGTGATAGAGAAAGAGATACAAACAGTAGTTATCTGTCTCTTTCACTCAGCGACTTCGACGGCTTCTTGCAATTGTATATATGTATATTACTTACAAGTATTAGACATTTAGCTTTCCCGATAAATCATATTATCTCAACACCATTATACAAAATATCAATAACTAAAAAATCTACTAATGATGTACTACTTAAAATTAATAACATTTTTAATTCAATAATATTTGCAGAAGACTGTTCGAAATATCGATTGATATACATTATAATTTGAAAATTTACACAGCACTAAGCGTATTGTGCTCAATGAAACCAATTAAACTGGACCTTAAATAATAATATAGCACTTCAAATAACTTACAATTAATTAATTTAAAAATAATACATAAAAAATAAATCTCAATTTATTTAAATCATAAAAGGAACAGTTAATCAACTTTGGTCCAAACTCCAACGACATTGTTAAAAAACAAATGCATACTACATTAGGAACTTGCAATCAAAATTTCAAAACAGTCATCTCAACAACTCTACTGATGGAAATTACCAAAAAAATGAATATAAAAACTATGAATCCATAGCAAATAAAAGTACCTACAATAATTATTTTACGATAATTAAGTAATACGAAAAATAAAATATTAGAGATCATACGTAAGAAATGAAAAAATATTGCTGAAGTAAATAATATTTACACAAGACAATAATAATGGCAAAAAAAAATATAATTCACTGTCAAAATTTCAAAAGTATACATAGTAAAAAACCATAGAGGTTAGAGAAGAGGAGAACGATCGCACGTGCTAAAGCATTACCCGCCTGTCCCTGAAAATTTGTAGAATTTATAAGGCGCTGCCGTCGGTAAGTAGTGTGTGAAGTTAGCTGTTTATGAGTACAAGTAGATGAAGTTAGTATTGAGACAACGTGAAGTTGGGTATTGAGACAACTTAGCGATCGCAGCGCCACCTTAGTTTGTCTATATTTCTGAGACACTACATTCTACAGCGATCCTCTTCTCTAACCTCCATGGTAAAAAACAGCCAAAAACAATGTAGATTATATTTAACTACAGAAGAATTACTAATTCTTCTATTTAATTATTATAATGAACATATATTAACGTACATTCGAACTATAATAACTAATAAGCCAGAAAACGAATGCCAATCACACCGCCGAGTATTAATTTATATAAAAAATTGCCATTACAAAGTAGAAGTCACCTCAAAGCAAACATCCGTTGATGAACGAAATAAATTTTAGTGCCTACATAATATGCGTGTGACATACATTAAATAAGCAGAATCGTACATAAATTGGTTTGTACAAATAAATTTACTTCTAAACAGCCAATTTTTACAATTTTTCCATGCACTCTTATTGTCTCGAGTTCGAGGGACTCGCTTTCTCCACCCGTACATATATAAAATTGACATTTAAAAATTTTCCTAAAACAATCTCGCACAACAACAATATTAAAAAAATATAAAAACAAATCAACAATCTAATACAGCGACGTAAAAATAACTATTGAATTTAATATGAAAACATTTTTCACAATTTCTTTAGCACAACTGTTTTGTCAAAAATCTCCCAATTCTGGCGGGAAGACCATAGAGAACGTTAAAATTTTTAATTACATTCAAAACGAGGATGAGCAAAGATAAAAGGCACACAGCCTAGCATTTAATTTTATACTACAGCCTATATACAGGCATAATATCACACTATATGTTCGTTCATTTAATAATGTATGCATATTGTGACGTTTTTAATGTTTGTTAGACGGTTCATATAAGTATCATTTGTATTTACCATTTTAGTCTATTTTTTAATATTATTTCATAAGCCTTACTTTTTAATTAATAAAAATTCCCAATATGGATGATACGAGACATCAAATTCGTTTCGATACGGTGATCCTATCTACGATTATAATATGTTTTTTGTACATTAATACCAGCGCTTAGTAAATAATAGATGTAAGTATTAATAATTTTCAAAAACTACCGCCAAAATTTAACAATGGCGAATTCTCGTTAAAAGTTACCATTCTCGAAAATTCTTATATCATTCAAACAACACTAAACAGGCAACACTGAAAACATTCTCAAAAAATTTTGTATATTTTAACATTTAGCCGTATCTCCGTGATGTCGGACAGCGGCGCTTTTCTCTTTTTGCTCACGAAAAAATTTTGACAGACGTTGTTTTTGTTGATCGTTGTAATTTTTATTTGACATTTTCACTTCGTCTAGAAGTTTCTGTACGGCTTTGTTTTTTGGCGATATCTTATCCGCGTGTTTGAGGTCTAAGAGGGCCGCTTCGTAGTTCTTGAGCGCAAAGTTTGCTTGCCCGCGACGATATAAGGCTTTCTCATTGCGAGGGTCGATGTGAAGTACCTGTAAAAATTATTGTGTTAATTCATATTGCATTAACATACATGTTTGAAAGAAAAGAAATGTCTTCACACCACATACATATTAATGACAGAAATAATAAATGACTAAACTTGACATGACCCGGGACTGAAACCTAGGACTTCTGAATCTGCAGGCATATAGCCACTAGATCACAGAGGCAGTTTCTTTCATAAATATCTGTATACTAATATTATAACTCTTGGTACCTCTGAGCAGCTCCTGATGCAAGCTCGATAGTCCTGCAGCTTGGAGTAGCAGGCGGCCAAGTTCAGGTTACATTGCAGGGTGTATGTTGTTATTTCTTCATAATCTGAACACAAAAAAAAATAATTTGTTTAGAATCAGTAGACTTGACATTTTACTTCTAGTATGGTGTCCCATACGACTGTACAACCCAAGCTAAAGGTGCATGAGTCGTTTGTTACAAATATTTGGCATATAAGAAAAAAAAAAGGAGAAATAGTAGTCTTTGAAGATAGCAACTGAATCATATTAAATACATATTACACAATAAAAGTAATAATAATTAATAATTGCTATAGTAACCTAATAAAAGCGTCACGAGCTAGACAGTTTTCATGACGATCTGTCATCATCATGCCTTTAACATTTTCCTATCATGCCCACAAACAAATAAATTAAGTATTTTGCATGCAAAGCCACAGACAAAAGCTAGTCACTTCACTCACAGCTTTCATATCCTTTTGTAAGTTCGTGTAAGCTTTGCCTCGCATATTCTAGGAAGCGGAGGCTCTTGTGGTACTTCCTGGCGGCCGTCTTGTACCGGAGCGAACCGAACAACTTGTTGCCACTCGCCTTCACGTTGCGGATGTGGTGCATCAGCTCTTCTATCTGGAATGGTGGTGTGGGGAATATTTAGTAGTGACCGAATGAAGTGGGTTCAAATCCGGGTCTCACACTTCTGATATTTTCATGTGCGAATCATTTCTAACAAGATTACCGGTTGTCTTACGGTGAAGGGTAAGATCGGGTGGAAACCTTATCTGAAAAATAAGGTTTCCACCCGATACCACGTATCTGAAAAATCTAGCATGTTTTCTAAAGACATGTGAAGTTCGCCCCGCACTTGGCCAGCGTACTGAGGGAGGACTGAGGGAGGCCCGTGCCCAGTAGTATGACAGTAAAAAAGGCTAAATCCAATACATTTATCAAGTTACCTTCACTAGAACTGCACACTTAACTTACTTACTTTTTTAGCGGAACCCATATTATTAAAAATAAAAAGTGCAGTAGGTAATTTCATGTGTTAGTTATCACTTGTTTTTTACGACATTGTAAACAGTGACATTTTAGGCTTTATGCTTAAAACAAGGCTAAATCGCTAGTAAAACATAATTCTAAGTAAAATTATAACAACCGATACTCATCGAATCTTCTTTATTTATGAAACATTGACGAACTTTGCCAAAGCCAAAGCTTTAAAACTATAAATAGACACAATGAAATAAAACTAAACATAAATTTTATATTATAATATATGAAAACAGTGAACATAGTAATGAATATGGACAATGGACATGTGTTTTATTATGAGGTGGATCAAGAAACAGAAATGACTTTCGCTGACTAAATTTTCGTTTAGAATTCATATCTTGTCTTCAGCCCTTTTTAACGTCCCACTGCTGGGGTGAGCCTCCCTCAGTACGAAGGGGATCAGGCCATATAATAGTCCACCGCGCTGGCTTAGTGCGTGTTGGCGGACTTCACATGTCTTTCGAAATCTTGCTAGGTTTTTCTTAGACATACAGGTTTTCTCACGATGTTTTCCTTCACCGTAAGACAAGTGGTAATAAGGATAGAAATGATTCGCACATGAAAGTATCAGAGATGCGAGACCCGGATTTGAACCCGCATCACTCGGTTATACAAGTGAGCGCGTTACCACTGAGTTACCTGAATTCATATACTCGTATCTTTTTAAAATAAGTTATCTCAGACATACCAGTCAAACGTAAGAATAGTATTAAATATTTTAATAATAAAACCAGGCCGTTACTGAGGATCTTGACAGAAGTCCCAAAAACTAAACTTAGCCAACTCAGAAATCGAACCCAGGATCGGATGCCATGAATGCTATCCACTAGTGACTAGACCACCAAGGCATTAAATAATATATACTAAATACTAAATAGTCAAAGTAAAAATAAACTTACAGTATAATCAGTTTGCAGATCCTCAGGATACTCCGGCATCTGGTCCACCGTCCCATCCCGGCAGCACACATCCCAGCTGTCTACATCTTTTATCTCCCCGCAATCTTCTATTATGCATTCCTTTGACATAAAAACAAATCTATCAATTTTCCTCATAAATGGAAATATTGTGGGGATCAAAGATTATTTTTAACGCAATTTTATTGGCATTACTTGTATGTAAGTATAAATTAAGTAAACAAATCTAGGAAGTAGATTTTTATCTATTAAGTATTACACGAGTATGTCATTTTATTAACGATAAGTTTGGCTCTGCCTGCGGTCGCGGGTTCGAGTCCCGCGTTTGTTGAACACGAATGTTTGTAATCTAGTCATGGGTGTTTGTTTATATTCATAATATGTATGTATTTAAAGTTATATATGTGTAGTATATCAACTATGTGGTATCCGTAACACAAGCCTCGTAGCTTACCATGGTAGTAGATGGCGCTGTGTGTAATATATCAACGTATTAAAAAAAGCCGTTGTGGTGATTTGAAAATTAAATCAGGAGATACGGTTACAGGGAATTCTATGAATGATAAGTTTATTGTTCAATTATTTTGTTGTGAGAAGTGTAATACAATACACAAAGTGAAGGTTTAATGATGGAAAAAGGTTTTATATTGTTAGATTATATTTTTAAATGTTACAAAATATATACTACAATACTTTTTTATTTTATTTTGTGGTTCCAAAAAATGTATGTATTACTAGCGATTCCCGCGGCTCCGCCCGCGTTTTTATCACTATTAAAAAAAATATTTTTAACAAAAAACAAAAACCGACTTCAAAACTAAACAAATCTAAACTAAAAAGTAGAAAATAATACTTTTAAGAACTTCGTTAATTTAAGATTTATCTTGCCTTTGCAATGGACTTTCGAACGGTATTTTGATTATGTTTACAAATTTATAGCTTAATCGAATATGTGTCTATTCTATAGTTAATAAATTTCAAGCTTCTAGCTCTAAAAATGACGACACTTACATATACAACTTTTCTTCATAATAATATGTAACATACACTGATATTTTAATAAATGCTTACTTCTTACACGCAAATATCATAACAAAATCTCTCTATAAGAATAAAACAATCCAATTACATTAACTGGCTCTCGCGATCGTTATCGTGACGTCATAATTGGTAATAATTGACTCGTGACGTCGTCTCGGTAAGAATAACTAGTTTATTAGTACTCTGTACTAGTTCAATCAGAAGTCTTAATATGCACTGATTATAAATGTTAATTATACTTGCAATGTCGCAGGTGACGTGCACCGTCACCTTATGCATACTTTCAATCAATTTAATACGACATCTTATAATAAATATGTTGGGACATTATTACAAGCCATCTAGTTCCGTGGTAAGCAGATGGTTGATATACTACACATATAAATTGTAAATACATACATATTTTAAATATTAACTCCCATAACTGGAGTACAAACATTCGTGCTGAACAAATGAATGCCCCCAGCGGGACTCGAACCCGCGACCGCTGGCGCAGAAAGTAGGGTCACTACCAACTGAGCCAAACGTGTCGTCAAATCTTATAAATTACTAATATATTATTATGATTTATGAACTAGCAAGCCCGGCCCGCTTCGCTGGGCGTCAGTTACAACAAATTAAACGGTTTTTATAATTTTCTTTTTAAATAAAAAGTACCTTAAATTACTCCTTATAACTAGATATCAGCGAGCGAAAGTCCCGTCAAAATCGGTCCAGCCGTTTACAGAGATTAGCCGATACAAACAGACAGACAAAAATTTTAATAATTGTACTGACACTAAACAAAGACTGAAAGACTGAAACACGAAAAGAAAAAACTGAAAAAAAAGTGAGTGTGAGTACATACGACTCTAGGCCGTCCGTCGTCCGCCAGGCTCTGTATCTCGGTGACGACGCCGAGGCCGGCCAGCACGCGCCCGAACACCACGTTGGTGCCGTCCAGCTGCGGGCACGGCACGCTCGTCACGCAGAACTGCGACCCGTTGGTGTCGGGCCCGGCATTCGCCATGCTGAGTACTCCTGCTTCGTGCTGTGGAGATATGCCTCATTTTATTATATACTAGCGACTCACCCTCGTTTCGCTCGGGTTCGTCCCTAGGTTTAACGTTAGCGAAGCCACAGGTTCCGCTATTTATAATAATAATAAATAATAAATAAAATTTCTAAAATATAACTTTTAAGTTACTCCTTACATCATTAGCTATCTGCCAGTGAAAGTGAAAGTCAAAATTCGTCCAGCCGTTTCAGAGATTACCCGGAACATGTAGACAAACAGACAAAAATTTAAAAAAAATGTTTTTTTGTTGTTAGTATCGTATATACTTTCATATGCATTTAGTGAAATGCTGTTAATTTGAAATTAAATACAGACACTTCAATTTTATTTATATGTATAGATTTCATAAAATGTTATACACTAAGACAGTGGTAGCTCAGCAATAACAGAGGTCTTGCCTAACCTCTCTTGAGAAACAGAGTGAAGTGGTTCCATTCCATGGTCTCATACCTCTGATAATTTTATACATATGTATATATCTGCTATGTTTTTACTAAATATATACGTATAACCCCTAATAATGTATTTTTTACGTTCCCCAAACGGCCGGTATTAAACACATGTAGTATGTTTAATAACGCCCAAGAAAGCTTTCATATTATTAGCACGGAAGTCATAAATCACACACACATCGTATCTATTACATTTCGATTTAGAAGACTATGTCGAATCTCTTAATTTAATTACTCGTCCCATTTAAATAACAATTATAGAGAAAAATAAACTTTTTTGTTAGGTGGGCGTTATAACCCTCGGGTACCTTAGGTAATTTATAATATTATGTATTACTATTTGCATTTTGCTACTAAAAATTGAAATAGGTGCATGAATTCGGATGAATTTCACAGACAGATTAACGGCAGTGTATAAAACGCTGACAGGCAAAAAAAAAACAGTAGTAATATTCATAATAATTTAGGACATATATTTTTAAGAGAGTACGAAATGAAATTCGTTTCCACAAAATACGAGGAACCATTCACCATTGTGGCCAAATGCGTGATTTTTAATAAGTAACAGTTCTAAAAAAATATTACATAAATAAAAGTTTACAGTCCTACCTGTAGTTTAAAATTTTCATCTTCAAACGTTTCACCGTATATACTCTCGCCACAGGTGCCATCCCCATTGATTATATCCCCACCCTGTACCATAAACTGTGATATCGCTGCAATGGAAATATATTTGTAAGTAATTTAAATAAATTAAATATGTTGGGACATTGTTACACACAGCACAATCTAATTCCACGATAAGCTACGAGGCTTGTGTTACGGACCAGATAGTTGAGACACTACACATATTATGTATATTACTTTAAAAACATTATATTATAAATATACAACATAAACACCCATTACTAGACTACAAACATTCGTGCTCAACAAATGAATGCCCCCAGCGGGACTCGAACAGTCATCAACTAAAATAATAACAGGTGGTTTGTCCATAATTTCTTGGGAAAGGTGGTGGGTTCTATTGTGGACTACTTAACTTGTGAATTCTTTAGTCAAAATTATGTTTCTATACTTTTATGCTGTAGAAACCCTAGGCTCATTGAAGTAAGCCCATGGTTGTTGTGGTTTGTTTCGGGAGACCAGTACTACAGTACTGACTGGTTTTGCGTACGGTGAGTCCCATATTGCCCCTGTTTATATGCAAATGGTATGCCTCAATGCACTTCCCAACGTTTAAGGAAAAGGCCCATGGAGTTATATAGTAGATAAAAGACCTTGTCTTATCGTCTCTACTCATACACATTTGGTTCGTTTTTCGCCCAATGAATCAGCACTGCTATGCAGCGAGGTAATGTGGCTAGCATTCTCGCCATTATTCCGCGATAAAATAACTTCTACCGTAATAGTTAAGGGTACATTTGTTCTGTTTATATAAAGTATTTTTTATAATTGTCTGTCCTTTTCGCAGAACTATTTTGGGGAACAATTTACCTGTGTCGCGTTTATGTAAAGTTATAAACGATTATAAATGCTTGGACCTACTTATTCAGATACTCGTTGCCTAAGTTTCGCAAAATTGTAAAAAAAATGTATTATATATAAATAAATAATTACCTATTATTCTTGTTTTGTTAAGTTAATCTCGACTTGTTTGGTAGATTTTTTCTCATTTGTCTAATTTCTTTAGATCATAGAATTGTTGTTTTTTATACCTATATAACTATTTCACACGTATTTTTGCATGCGGTATTCACCTTAAAAGGTAATGCAATTTAGCAATAAGAACTTTGTAACCTAGCATAATTATTACTGTATCATTGTAATTATCTCTGGTGAATCTAAATAAATAAATAAATAAAATAAAATAATTTCAGTAAATATCCCTGAATCATGAAAATTTTTAATCTTAAATAATACTTTCTTAGGTTTACGCGAATATTCGACATTATGATTAAAATTAAACAACCTTTTCGGATTTTGTCACGGATTTATTTTGATTTTTAGTTGCCGACGTTTCGAATACTTACAGCAATCATGGTTACGGGAGAGTCTCCCGAAAATAAATCCGCGACAAAATACGAAAAGGTAGTTTCATTTATAATTTTAATCTTAAAATTAGACTAGAAATTTTAAATACCATTAATTTTCCTATAAACACGAGATTATCGCTACAATGTCATTCAAAACAACTTGGAAACATACAGATAAAAATATTACGCAATACAAGTGCTTTTAAAGCCTTTGGGACTCGACCTTCACCGCAGTCGGAAAAAATAGCCAGATTGTAAAATTCCACTGCATTTATTCTGTAAAGCATCAGTGAAACTACAAAACAAAAATATTATGTATAGATACTCCCTAATCATGATTTGTTTTTGTTTTCGTCTGTGCATACGAACAAGTGTTTGAAGGTATTTTCCTTTTTGCATTATGTATAGCATGTACACTGTGGCGCAAAACAATCGTCATATTTTTCGTTTTTATATGAAAATGTTGGCTTATTACATTTTAAGAGTCTTCTTAAAAAAAACTACTCAAAAACAAAATATAAATATTTATTTATTTATCCCAACATATTTATTTATTTAAGGTAGGTGGACCATGGAATGACCGTGGATGGTGGTGGGCCATATTCTTTCGAAGGCCAATAATCAAAAAGTCATAGTTATTTACACGTGATTACAAACATAGACGCAGCGGCAAGTCCCTCACGCCGATATTAGTCAATGCGGTCCATCGATATATTGACTTCTCTTATCGACGTTAAAATAATTGTAAGTCGCACTCACAGAGAAATTTCAGTTTTTAAGTAAGAAAAAAGAAATTTTTGCCACTCTGGGTTAACATTGAATACGCAAAGACGTAACGCAATATATAAGCGAAATTCTGAAACACCAAGTTCTAACTAAGTACTTATTTAATATTCGCATTAAAGTTAATTAAATCAAAGCTAAGCATTTTATTATATGTATCCATGATATCTTCCACCATACAGTAAAACCAAACAGTAAGGAGATATTAACGAGAATATTCTTAAGGTCATGGACGTACCGAAACGACCTACACTCGTCATAACATAATATGCAGCAGATATTCAATTAGAAATGCGACCTCTAAAAATTCTTTTGAACTTTTTTTCAAGACTCTTATTAAAAAAAAAATTATGGACTTCTTGACTGAAAGAAACGCTTTTAATATTATTATTATATTATTAATATACCTACTAACGTATGTTATATAAGACATGAAAAAAAAATTTTTTTTCGCTACCCTAGTATGTACTCATTACTGTTTGCTACTCAGTCTGTAATTATGTATTAAAAAAACATAGCTGTAGCGGCCGAGTCGATCCAAGCTATCGGTCGTAAATACAATGTAAAATCAGGGTCGAAAGTATTACATGGAAAATCACGAACTGCAAGGTTATTTTCTAATATATTTAGAAACTCGTATAACATATACAAACATCATTTTAATGTAACAAAATAATATACAAAGTCAAAGTCAAAGTCAAAATATACTTTATTCAAATAGACTTTTACAAGCACTTTTGAATCGTCACTTTTACATTATTATACGAATTTAAATCAAGTGTCAGTCTGTAAGTCTGGGACTTGGGAGTAAACTACCACCGACTCGGAAAGCTGTTCTGCCGAGAAGAGCCGGCGAGAAACTCAGCAGTTGCTCTTTTCAAAAAAATATTTGATTACAATATTTATTGCATTACAATATTTATCTATTTATCCTACGTGAGACACAACAAGACATTAATCCCACACATTTACATCTTCTAAGTATTCCGTGATGGTGTAATAAGCTTTATTCAATAATGTATTTTTAATTTTAGATTTAAATTGTTTTAAAGGCAAGCTCAATATGGACTGTGGAATTTTATTATACATGCGTACACCTTGCCCCATAAACGATCTATTTACTTTTTGAAGGCGAATACTGGGTGTTATAAGTTTATCCTTATTTCTAGTATTTATACCGTGTTTGTCGCTGTGTTTTGAGTAGCAATTAATATTTTGTCGCACAAATATAATGTTACAATATATATATTGCGAAGCAACCGTAAGTATACCAATTTCTTTAAAAAGTTCGCGGAGAGTATCCCGAGCGCCAATGTTATAAATGGCCCGAATGGCCCTTTTTTGAATTATAAATATGGATTTAATATCCGCTGCATTACCCCACAACAAAATGCCATACGACAAAATGCTATGGAAGTAGCTAAAGTAAACAAGTCTGGCAGTGTCAACGTCTGTCAGCTGCCTGACTCTTCTGACAGCGAAAACAGCGGAGCTTAGTCTACTCGCAAGAGACGAGAGATGGGGACCCCATTGCAAACCCGAATCTAATGTCAATCCCAAGAAAACCGTGGAGTCTACCGTATTTAATATGTCGTTATTAAGATACAAGTTGAAATTTTGCCTTTTTACATTAGGTAATAAAAACTGAATATATTTTGTCTTCTTGGCATTTAAAGCCAGATTATTAATGTTAAACCAATGAAGTATATGCGATAATGCACTATTCACTTCGTCGTAATTATTTGACTTTCTATCAACTTTAAAAATTAAGGACGTATCATCCGCAAAGAGTACAATATCACAAAACTTGTCGGCATAAAATGGGAGATCATTAATATAAACTAAGAACAAAAATGGACCCAAGATAGATCCCTGTGGAACACCCATCTTAATAGGAGATCCAAAAGAATTAACATTATTTACCGCGACCTTCTGAACCCTACCACTAAGATACGATGCAATGAGATCAAGGGCAATACCACGAACTCCGTAATGAGCAAATTTAAGCAGAAGAGTTTCATGCTCTACACAATCAAAAGCTTTAGATAAGTCACAGAAAACACCAATTGCATTCTGTGATTTTTCCCAAGCGTCATAAATATGTCTAAGAAGTGCTATCCCCGCATCAGCTGTAGACCTACCTTTAGTGAACCCATACTGTTCACTATGGAAAATATTATTTATGTTAAAATGGTTCAATAGTTGACTTAACATAAGTTTCTCAAAGATTTTACTCATACATGGCAATATAGAAATAGGTCTATAGTTGCCAGGATCATTTTTAACGCCATTTTTAAAAAGAGGTATTACTTTACTAATTTTCATGAGATCAGGGAATATACCAGTGTCTATGCATTTATTGAATATAAGAGCTAAATAAGGTGCAATGTTTGTTATTATTGTATTAAGTAATTTAACAGACATGCCCCACAAATCACCAGTTTTCTTTACATTAAGAGTTTTAAATATTTTAATTATCTCATGTGCATCTACATATAAAAATTTAAATTGGTGATTACAGTGCCTTGTATGATTTCTCAAGAATTTGACTGCCTCTATAGGGGAAGATCTTAGAGAAGATGTGACCACTTCTGGGATTTTCGAAAAATAACTCTCAAATGTATTTGCGACATCTTCATCGGAACTTACTGTAACATTATCAATTAAAAGTTGGACAGGTTCGCTGGCGGGCTTTGATCTTCCAGCCGTACGAGTAATCACGTCCCAAGTTGCTTTAATTTTATTATCAGAATTTAAGATTTTATTTCTAATGTGAATAGACTTAGCTTGGAGACAAACATTTTTAAAAATTTTAGAATAAGTTCTTACCCGGCTATGGAAAATTGGGTCTAGATTCCACTGCTTCATACTATATAATTCGTACAACTTATCTCTACTTCTGTATATGCCGACTGTCGCCCAGTCGCTAAATTTCATTTTAGTGTTCTTTATTACAGTACGTTCTTTAAATACGTTATTGAATGATTCCAAGAGTATATTGAATACTTTATTGTAGTAAGAATTGGGACTATCAACAGACATGTCCATATTAAGTAATTGCTGTGTGACTGTCTGTTTAAAAGAAATAATCTTATTTGAGTTGACCGGTCTACATTTGATTTTTTGTCTAATATTAACACTATTATTACTTATAGAAATTTTTTGACCAAAGTGATCTGAACTTAAGTTTTTAATGATAAATTTATCAAGCACTTCTCCATGATAAAACACATTATCTATACATGTGGAAGAAACGTTAGTAACACGAGTTGGTTCGCAAAAAACATTAAATAAATGGTACGATCTAAACAAATTTAAAAGGCGATTACTGAGAAGCGTTACTTGAAGTATGTCTACATTAAAATCGCCGCACACAACTACTGATTTTTTGCTAGTACAAAGATTTCTAAGGACATCGTCCATCTTATTTTCGAATATGTCAAAATCACCCGAAGGGGGCCGGTACACGCATAATATAACATACTGTTGAGTCTCAACGCAGGATAGTTCTATAGAACGCTCGATAGAGAGTGCCACTATGTCCTGTCGGCCCTTGCAAACTACATCTTTTCTAACTAATACAAGAGAGCCACCGCGAGTAGCGTTCACTCTAACAAACGAACTTGACAAATTATAATTTTCAATATTTAAAGTATTACAATGTTTTTTAAGCCATGGTTCACTTAAGCATATAACATGAATATTATATTTTTCAAGATAAAGTTCTAATTCTAGCTCTTTGCCACCTAAGCCTTGTATATTTTGATGCAAAATGTTTAATCTATTAGACTTAGGCTTTGTCTTGATATTTAGTTTAAACTAATACTAGCACTTTCTACAGGAACATTTTTTTCATCTAATAAGTTATTAAAAATGACAATGTTCTTAGTTGTACAATGTACAACTGGGTTTTGTATATTATATGCTACTAAAGTAGCAAGTTTTTTCTTATAATGTAAAGGCAGATACAATGTACCTTCTGTCACCTTAAGACTAGAATAATTAATAAATTTATTAATGTCAAAATAAAAGAATGCGTCACTATGACGGTGAGTTGTATTGTAAATAGCCATATTAAGGCTATATATGTACCTATTTTGTTCATCAGTGAGGGAAGAGGAATAAGGAAAAGAGCAAATAATAAATTTGCACTTAGTCCTATTGTGTAAATTGAGTAAATGTTCCAAACTATTTATAATATCCTGTTTCCTTACAGATGAACTATCCCCTTGGAGAAGTACTACAGTACTATTTACACTCAATTCCATAGAGGATATTTTCCTAATATTATACTGGAAACTGGCACCAGGTGAACATATATTCTGTACATTATTAATATGCTTTACAAGCAAAGCACCAAAGCCTTGGCCTATTTGGTCAGACACTACTAATACTTTACCTTGGACAGTGGTACGGGAGGAATTATCTATGCTATGATTATTATTAGTTTTTATACTATGAATTTGAATTTGCTCATTTTGTGTAACCGAGACACAATCTACATCCACAGAATTATTTTGGATATATTGATTTTCTGATTTTGGTGTATGACAGTCACAAGTATATTTATTAGTAAACGATTCAAATCTTTCATAATTGTAGTTACAAAGTTCTACTAAGTTGGTAGCAGCAAGAATGTGCTCCTGTATCTGTTTCTGTGAGCACTCATACTTAGTGGTAATTGAATTTAACTCACGATTTAGATTGTCAATTTCTACCTGGAGTTGTAGTGTGTCTCGCTCATACAGATACCTACTTTGACTGAATTTATTTTTGTATAGGTTTATTTTATTAATAAGTCTTGAGCGTTCACTCCTCAATTCACAAATATGTTTAAAAGTATATTTATTATTTATTAATTTCCTTGATTTTTTTATAAATTTATTCAATTTAATATATTTTTTTAATCTATTGTGGGTTGAGAAGGGAATATTATGTTTTTCACAAGGATCATCATCCTTAGTTAGGTCTATCACTATTTGTGGTTTACATTTTACTAGCTCATCATACAAAGATTGAGTTTTTTTTGATTCATGTGACATTTTTAAGTCCTCGAGCTCAAGTACAGTACTTTTGGCTTCTTGTAAACTTATTTCAAGTTCGGTGATTCGATTTAGAGCTTTCTCATGTTCATCACTACACTGGCTGAACGCATTCACAATTTCACTCAAACGGTCTCGTTGTGATACTACTTCTAAATAATTGTCATGTAATTGAGCTAATTCATTTTTTAAATTTGAGTTTTTTTTAATTATTTTTTGAATTTCCTCCTCACTGTCCTCACGTTCTTGTAGAAGCTGTTTGCAAAGATCCTGAGATGATTTTAATTCTTTTAAGGTATTGCTCAATTTGCATTCTAGATCTTTTGCAGCAGCCTTGCGTGTGATTATTGATTTTTCCATTGCTCTGTAATGAAGTATGGAAAGTGAGATAATGAGGATACAAGGAAGACAAGGCAAATGTGGATGAAAGTAGAAAACAAAAATAAATGTAAATAATATTAATAGTTAAGATATTAAGGTAGCAACTATGAGGGAAGAGTATAAAAGTTAAGCAATGATACTTTAGGTAATATGCGTTTTAGCAGGTAAGCAGAACAAAAGCTTACAATTAAGAAGGGCACAAGACTGTCATATCAATGTTTTAGATTATGTACTTGGAGCAGTTAAAAGTGTAACTATTATTTTAACTTATAAGCTATTAATTCTATGTTATCATTACAGCAAGATATTTATATTATAAGGTGAAACATGTGTATATATTATAGTAAATTGTGAAGTGAGTTTGAGTTTATGTTCTGTCTGTGGCAAATGTATTCATCATCAACTTTGCTTCCAACTTGTCAAGCAAAGTGAGAATAATATCGATGCCCGAATGTGAGGATTGACGTAACTCACAAACTGTGAGTTTATGTGGAGTAAATGAATGATTCTTATAACAATTATATTGGTCAAATACTCCCCGGGTTTAATTGAATTTCAAAATCCTGCCGTTATCCAGTTGTCAGCTCCAAGTCCATTTTCAAATACAGCACATTGTTGTATATTATTGATAGATACACACGTAAAAACAATTATTATGCACTATACGACTTTGAAAACGCGAATTTAATATAAATACAATTATTTTACATATTAAACAAATTAAAAATACGGAGCTACGATTTTGACGTATCACCTGGGCCAGTGTTGCCAGTGTCGTCCTAATCCTGTAAACCTAATCCATACTTAATATTATAAATGCGAAAGTAACTCTGTCTGTCTGTCTGTTACCTTTTCACGCCTAAACCACCCAACGGATTTTGCTGAAATTTGGTATGTAGATAGTTTGCATTCATGAGAAGGAAATAGGCATATTATTTTTTGGAAATTCAACCCCTAAAAGGGTTAAAAGGGGTGGCAAAGTTTGTATGAGAAAAATATTTTTATTGCACATTTTTGCATGAAACTTTGAATTAATGCTTTTTAGTACAAATGATGAAACACGTATTTCAGGGTTTTTCGAAATTCACCCCCATTGGGGGTTAAAGGGGGTGGCTAAGTTTGTATGGGAAATTTAATTCTATTGAAATATTTTGCGTGAAACTGAAATAATGCTCTGCAATACAAATTATGAGATACATATCTAAGCGTTTTTTGAAAATCAACCCCTATGGAGGTTAACGGGGGTGGCACAATTTGCGTAGGAGAAATATTTAACAGTAATTTTTACCATAAGTCCATAACAATGAACCACGTACATCAGTTTATCATTAACGAAAAACACACAAAGAAATTATGATACACATAGTAGCAAAATTGGTTAAAAATAGGAAATAAGTTTTAGAAAGCGCAGCAGTGGCGGCACGGCAGGATGCTACACAGTAGTTTTCAGAAAAGAGGGCCAGAACTTTAAATGGGGAATCAGTCCTTGGTACATTATAAGTAACAGTATATAAGCAAAAATTTTTATTTTATTTACTCTTAGCGCGAGCGAAGCCGCGGGCACCGCTAGTGAGATATAAATATAAATAATATGTTCCAGTTCCACCAATTGATTTGTTAAAGCAATTTTTTTTATTTTAACAAAGATGCATAATTTTGAAAAGTAGATAAGTGCTGTTTACACACTACTACCCCAGAAAAAAAAGCAAACATCAGCTACAGCATATTATAATTACCAATTTCATCAAATAGAGTATCCAATATTCGTATTTTCTTTTTTTTTAATCTATTTTTATTTATTTTTAAGCCTGAATAACTTCAAATTTAAATACATTTAATCTTTAATTTAATATTAAAAAGTATAAAAAGTTGTATAAGTCTAAGCCAATTTTGATTGTGGTTGTGGTTTAAAAATGCATTATTTTTTTAACAATATATTATGATAACCACACCATTGCCATGAGCATTTGTTTACCTTTAGTTTATAACTAAGTCTATAGAGAAAAAATTATGCATGCACTCAAAAATACAAAACAGAAAAAATCAACGAACAATAATCTTTACATATAATTGTCGGGATGGCCAATAAAAGTGGGTGTTCTCGAAAAATAATACATATATTATATCATATTATATTGCCTTTTTTACAATGTCAAACGAATAATTCTCATATTATATTTTAGACAAATTCATAACTTAAAAAAAGGTTTCACATATTCATAAAAATTAAAATAACATTGACCAGTATCAACTAATAAATACTTATTTATGCTACCTTTTTGTAACATCAAAATAATAAATCATTACATAAATTAATAAACCTAACAGCTCGGCCTTCCTGAACAAAGGGCGAGTCCTCTCGCAATGAAACAAATGAAAATTATAAAACAACAAAAAAAAACTTATTTAAGTATACAACTATTTCTTATAAAAGTTTCTATAAAAATTAACAAATTTATTTTAAAGCAATATAAAACAATTACACATCAATAATAATTAAACATTATGCATTCATAAATTCAGTCAAATCATAAAAGCAAGATAAAGAAAGAATGAAAGAAAAAAAAAAAAATTCTTAACTTATATTACTAAAGACAAATTATAGAAGAAACTAAATATTAAACATAGCAAGTATCAGGTTTCATTAGTCTCTATATCAGGTATCAGATTTCTTTAGTCATCTGTGCTATCTCTGTCTCCACACTGACTGTGTCACGGGCCTGCAAACGTACGATCTGCTAGGGATATCCATGCTAAATAACACTCACCACTTAGCTCATACCGTCGCAGTCTGCCCTCTGTCATCTGTGCGAAAGTAATCATGACGCTGATACATCTGTAGCCTACATCTGCGCAGTCTGCGACTCGGTTATCTGTGCTAATCTTTAGCACTAACAAAATCGCCCACGCTGTAGTCTGCTACTGTAATCATCTGCGTCTCAGCACTGACTATTTTCACATTTCAAACCATATATTACTTACCTCTAAAATAATTAGTATGTTACTCATTGCTCTGACTCATTGTCATCCTCACTTTGGGAACTACAAATATCTCTCTCAAAACTGACCCATGGATGAATCTTATCTAATGCGACTATATTTTCATACCGTTTATTATTTTTACGAGTTAATGGCGTGTCTTCAATAAGATATCTATCATTAGGCAGCACTTTACAAATTCTATATGGTCCCTGTAGTTTTGGCAGTAATTTCTTTGGTTTACCTGTACTCTTTTCATTATAGCAACGTTCTATCCTAACCAAATCACCTACTTTATATGAGTGACCTACTTTACGTTTTTTATCATATTGATTTTTCATTGCCATTTCATTCTCAGTCATCCGAGTACTAGCTTCCTTTCTAATATCGACAAGTTGTTCTTCAGTTAATCGATCTCCGGTATCATCAAATATTTCGTTTATTATGTTTTCTGCACTACCTATTATTTTGTGCCCGAATAATAGTTCTGATGGGCTTTTTTGAGTTGTCTTATGAATTGTTGTATTTAATCCAAGTTGAATATCTTGCAAGCATTCATCCCATAAGTTATCTTTGAGCCCATGACACTTAGTACTAAGCGCATCACAAATGGTTCTGTTAAATCGCTCAACTTGACCATTTGCTCTTGGAGTAGCTACTGAATTTAGAATGTGTTTTATACCACGGCTTTCAACAAAAGATTTAAATTGGTTGCTAGTGAAACAGGAACCTCTATCTGTTACAAGTCTTTGTGGATTTCCAAAGTAACTAAAATGATCTTTAAATACGTTGATTGTAGTTGACGATTTTGTATTCTTTACGGCCGTTATATTAATATATTTAGTAAATGCGTCTATTATAACTAAAATAAACGTGTTTCCCCTTCGACTACGAACAAAGGGACCTAAATGGTCAGCGTGTATAGTATGAAACGGTATGTCTTTCTTAGGTATAGGAAATAACATGCCCTCTTTCTTACCTCCTGGGGTTTTATGATATGCACATTCTAAGCATGAATTACAATACTTTTTAATGAATCTTCTCATTTTAGGAAACCAATATGTCGATTTTACGCGTTCTAGAGTTTTTTCGAATCCGAAGTGACCAATATCGTCGTGATTCATGCGTAGAATTTGCCATCGAACACCTCTTGGTACTACCCATCTGATACCTCCATCTACGTTTCTATAAACCTTACCCCCTTTCAACTGATAATTATTATATATATCAACGGTATCTTTAGTATTATTAGATTGCAGTATTTCCTTTATTCTCTTAATTTCTTCATCATTATTCTGTACAGTAGCTATCCAATTCTCAGTGGTTAAATTTAGTACGTCTAATATTTGTATGTCAGCATCTGGAGTAGGATCATTAACAGGACTTCTGCTAAGTGCATCTACATGGCCCATTTTACTCCCCGGTCGATATTCAATTTCACAATCAAACTCTTGAAACTGAATCCACCACCTAGCTATTCTTGGAATAAGATCACGTTTTGTGAAAGTTGTACGCAAGGCACTACAGTCTGTTATAATTTTAAATTTTATGCCTAATAAATATACTCTAAACCTATTTAACGAAGATATTACCGCAAGTGTCTCTAGTTCAAACGAATGCATCCTTTGCTCTTCACCAGTATTTTTCCGACTATAATAAGCAACGGGCCGTAACAAGTTATCAGCCCCTCTTTGTAATAAAATTCCTGCTATGCCTATTTTAGACGCATCTGTATGCAATTCAGTTTCAAGCTTTTGATCATAAAGTGCCAATATAGGCCTTTCCACTAATTTTCTTTTTAATGTAATAAATGAATTCTCTTGCTCATCTGTCCACTTCCATAAGAAATGTTTCTTTAGTAGGTCAGTTAGGGGCCTAGCTATAATTGCGAAATTTTTTATAAATCTTCTAAAAAAACTTGTCAAACCAATAAATCGTCTAATATCATGTATATTTTTTGGTTTTGGGAATTCGGAAACAGCTAATGTTTTTTGATGGCCCGGTCTTATACCGTTCGCACTAATTTCAAACCCTAGAAAATCTATTTTGTCATAAAAGAAATGGCATTTACTTAATTTTAAAGTAAGCCCACCTTTTTGAAGTAAACCTAAAACCTCACGCAACCTACTCATTCCTTCAGAATAAGACTTAGCTGGGATTAAAATATCATCCATGTAAATTAAAGCATATTTTATTTTAGCTTCTGCGAGTATTGTATTCATTGTCCTTTGGAATACAGAAGGCGCATTTGCCAATCCGAATGGCATTCTTGTAAATTCATACTGTCCATCCGGGGTAACAAATGCTGTCTTATTCTGAGAGCCTTCCGAAATAGCTATTTGATAGTAACCGGAAAATAAATCTAAAGAAATAAACAAACTATTACCTGCCAATAAGTCTAATTGATCATCTATGAGAGGTAGCGGATAATGTTCCTTTTTTGTTTTGTTATTTAAAGCGCGATAATCGATACACAATCTTTTATCTCCTGTTTTCTTTTTTACTAGGACAATAGGACTAGCGTACGAGGATTTCGATTCTTTTATTACCTTAGCATCCAACATATCTTGAACCATTACCCTAACTAATTCTCTATCGGCATATGGTAACCTATACGGGCGATAAACGACAGGCTTTGAGTCAGTTAATTCTATTTCCATTTTGGTAATGTCTGTATATCCTAAGTCTTTAAGACAAGTCGAGAAACAAGTGTTAAATTCGTAAAGTAATTTTTTTAACTCCTCTTTTTGTTCGTTACTCAAGACATTTCCTACATTTAATTTATTTAACTCTTCTGGACTTAAAATATTAACTGTCATTTCATTATCAATTACTTTTGCTCTATTCATTAACATATTCTTATTAATCTTTATTTCATTGTCAGATATATTCAAAACTAACATAGATCCTTTTTGCTTTTCAAGAATATACTCGCCTGGCATTAAATAAAATTTATATTCAGATTTTCCACGTACAGAACCATTAATATAATAAGAACCTGTATAGTTAGTATCGGAGATAACTTTAACGACTCCTGTGCTTTTCGCGGGTATCGTAACATTACAGTTCGAAAATAAACAAAGCTTTTGATTAGAACATCGCCTAAAAATCAAGCCATAGGGTGTTTTAGTTATAGTGAGTCCAGGTTTTTCGGTAAATGAGTGCCCTACTAATACGGGATAGCTAATTACATGATCTGCAACTATAAAAACCTCTACGGTTTCAACGATATTTTGAATTTTAATATTTACTATAGTTGATCCTATTGGTAACACTAAGTTATTACCCAAGCCTCTCAAGTTAGGTAAGTTATTTTCTCTCCATTTTAATTTTAAATCTAATGCAATGCTAAAACGTAACAAAGTACACTGACTACCCAAATCTATATATCCTTGAATAGTATGACCATTAATTTCAACATCCAATATAAATTTCTGATTTGTATCAGAATCATTACTCACCTCCAATACAGTCTTATCCATTTTTTCTTTTTCTGTTGTCGCTAATTTCGGACAGGTAGCCGCCAAGTGTCCTATTCTATTACATATTGTGCAACGCAAAATACGTTTTGTGCATCTATAGCTATAGTGACCAGGTTCATTACAATTGTAACAGATAATCTGTGAGTTTTCATTTTGAGAACGTATTGTTTTGCTATTATTACCATTACTGTTATTATTCATAGTATTTTGATTGTTTCTTTTTTCAAATGTAAATTTACTTCGCTCTGTATCCCGTGATTGTTGCTTAATAGATTTAAAATATTTTAATATTTGTTCAGGTTCAGTAAAACTAGCTGCCTTCGCACCTAACCTAACCGACCTATCATCTAACCCATATAACAAACAGTCTACCGCTCGTTTATGAAAAATTTCAAGGCGATTTAATAATTTTATTTTGGCATAATAATAATGTTCTAATGAGTCACCTACCTTAGCTTTTACTGATAACATTTCTGTAAGCAATTCTGCATAGTCATCTCTACTAGGAAAAGATTCTATCAATTTATCTTTCCACTCAGTCCAACTAAATAATAAGGAGGGTAATCCCTCGTACCAAGATTTCGCTAACCCAGCTAATTTCGGTAAAGCATAATGAATAACCTGTCTATCTGACCAACCGTATATCTGTGAGCACTCCTCTACTTTATTAATCCACATATGCACCGTTTGATCTTTCGACATTGGGTCAAACTCAGGTATAACATTACCTAGAACTGGAAATTTTTCATTTCGACTTTGACTATTATTCATTGTTTGCAACATTTCTCGAATGAGTGAATGAGTATCATACAAATTATTATTATCAACAGACGCACGTAATCTCTTTCTCCGTTCTGGACTAACCACTTCAGTATTCTGTCGTCGTCTCCGAGGTTGAATCCGCGAGGCTGCTAAACTTGGGCTGCCACTGCTGTTGCGTCGCAATCTTCTTGCTCTCCACCTCTTGGAACGACTTCTAGAAGTTCGTCGTTCACGCGAGTCAGCTCGCACATTACTCTGACAACTCGTACTACTAGAACTGCTACTATGTTCACGTCGTCGTCGGCGCCGCGCCCGCTTCCTCCTTACAGTGTTACATTTTGAAGAAGATGCGTTGGTATCTTCAACATTAGTGTAGTGACTAATATGGGTTCTATGAGCATCTTCACATGGTGATGGAATCACATCGTTCGTAAGTTCGTCTCTTGTAGGTGGACCGCTTTCAGATCTTACAGTCCCGGTATGATAAGGACCTTTTGGTGTACTCATTTTCACATCAATGTAAAATATCTTTAATTAATACGTATTGTACCGAACATCCCACTTCTGAGATGTCGGGATGGCCAATAAAAGTGGGTGTTCTCGAAAAATAATACATATATTATATCATATTATATTGCCTTTTTTACAATGTCAAACGAATAATTCTCATATTATATTTTAGACAAATTCATAACTTAAAAAAAGGTTTCACATATTCATAAAAATTAAAATAACATTGACCAGTATCAACTAATAAATACTTATTTATGCTACCTTTTTGTAACATCAAAATAATAAATCATTACATAAATTAATAAACCTAACATAATAAAATTGGTAAAAGTGCTGTGGAGCAGCGGCAATCAAGAATACTGCTCCCCCCTCTCATCCAGTGGGTGTAGTAAGAGTCTACTAACTACTAAGGGAACAGGATGGGTCTCAAAACAGAACCTTGTGGCAATCCAACCGACGGATGGCGGTATAACCACCAGTAAAAGCCATAAGGCGCTAAATTCTAGCCAGTGAGGGGCAGCAGCCTCACTGGTTCAAAAACCTTATGGCACTGCGCTCACCAACCCGCCTGCCCAGCGTGGTGAGTATGGGCAATAACCCCCCATGCAGCACTCCAAAAATGGAAGGCCCCGAGTTCCTGGCGGCGCCGCTGTTCCCGGCCACGGTGACGGACGGGGTAACAGCGGTGCCAGCGGTGCGAAGAATCTCCAGGAGCGGACTGAGTCACCAAAACTACTGACCCTGGCGACGTTTAATGGACGCAGTCTCCGGCTGGACAAACATCTGTCCGAACTGGAGGTAGAACTGAGCAAGATACGGTGGCACATCTTGGGTTTATGCGAAGTCCAAAGAGAGGGGGAGGACTGCATAACCTTGAGTTCTGGCCATCTGTTCTACTTCCGTAAAGGAGACCCCAAATCCCAAGGTGGCGTAGGTTTCCTGGTCAATAAAACCCTCTATAACAACGTTGTTGAAGTCTCCAGTGTATCGGCAAGGGTAACGTACTTCGCGTACGCGATGATAATAAAATTCTACCTTAGTCAAATCTGCCCATTGAATATTTTTTAGAAATTCTTATTGAAAGTCATTATTATCGATACAAAGGCTGAATCTATACTTTTTAGAATTTTTGTTTGTATGTCTCTGTGGCCGCATCACGGGAAAACCGCTGGACAGATTTTGATGAAATTTGGTATAATGATAGCTGGTTACCTGGGGCAGAATATAGGTAAAAAGTATTTTTTACCGCTGGAAAATATCTGATTTCTGAGAAATCTCAAGTATCTGTTAAGAACCGGCTGTTAAACATCACACGGTATATGAAATCTAAAATTTTATTTTCTGGTCTTTAAAACGCGGGTGAAGCCGCAGGTAATGCTAGTTTATCTTTAAAAGTTTGGAATTTGATAATAGTATTGAAGTCCTATAAATTATAATCATAATCCCTCTGTTTTTTTTTAAGTATTTACCCGACTGTGGTGAACTGCAGTGACTGAATACAGATAAATTGTTTTTAACAATTAATACCATATCTGTATAAATATTATAAATAAAAATGAGAAAAAAAAGTAGTAACAGAAAAGTTGTCAACTCTTCAAACTTTTTTTAAAAAACTTTTTGGTGGAGGCTCCTTTCTTGGAAGCACTTGATGAACTTCCCTAAGTGTGCTCATGAGCTGTTATAAAGATAGATAATTCTTAAGCAAAGAGAAAAATATCACCAGCATGCAATAGCATCCTAAATTGTAATGGGTCCAAGACATTTCATGATAAAAACCAACATTAATTAAGAACTATGATATTCATTAAAAATCAATTTGTAAGTTGACTCTGAAGTTAATTCAACTCAAAAATAATTTGATTAAAAGTTATTTTTGGTGTTCTTAGCTATAGTTTCAATAAATTAAAACTAAACACGAGGAATGATTTAGAAGGAATGTGTCCTTAATGCTGACAGGACACAAGAGTTGATGCGGCAATTCAACATATGCTGTAATTATGTAAAAGTGTTCAAAGCTCAGTATCTATACCTGACTCGGAGGTGAAGTTGTAGTAAAAATTTTATTTAATTTTAATTTAATTTTTAAATTAATTTTAAAATAGGTTACATTATAAGTAAAAAACACTACCATACCTTTATGAAATCGTACTCCTTTAAAATGAAGAGGTTTATCATGGAGACCGATTCCTTTTTCCCCAGTGCAGAGAGCTCGGAAGTTTTCTGCTGTTTTAGGCACAACATCTTGTCGCAATTCTATCACAATTCGACCAGCTAGAATTTAAATAAAAAAAATTATGATAAACAGTACTTATTTATACTAATGTATAAATTTATAGTATGATAATAATTAATAACTTTATATACCCATGACACTGTGATTGTATAAAATATATATTAAAAGGTAAATATTATTGGTTTCACTAATTTGTATGCCTGTCTAATGTTTACATAAATATGTAAAATTATTAAAAATAAATATTATTTAAAAAAAATGTAAATAATAATTTGATATGAAAATGTTAGTTGTAAAATAAAATAATGGTAGGTGAGCTTGACAAATGCACTTTATTTGCAACATCAAAAACAAAATATACGCGGCCTCGGCCTACTGAACTGAATAATAAATCGATCAATTCAAATAAGAGTAGTTTAAAGTAAACTATAACTTATAAATACTAACATAACCAATACTTATGTTAGTTAGAAAAATAAAGTTATGAAAATATAGTTCTTTCGAACTAAAAATAAATAGCTAACCTTTCTCTCCATCGATTAATATATCTAGGAACACTAAGGGATTTCTTTGTTTTTGCTGGGTCCTCGTTATCATTATTTTCCATATATCACAGCACGCTTGCCATTTAGAAGATGTAACGTGTATATATACGTCTAAACAAAACAACAATAGACCATTTCATGTTTTTTTCATCTGACAAAAACCGTTGAGTGCATTTAACTAAACAAAAACAAAGTAAAAAGAGTGGGCCCAAGTCCCAACGCCGACCTACCCCACACACAGAGACAGTACGAACTACGAGCACAGAGTACAGTAAGTATATCAAGTACTTGTACAGTGTACACCATACACAGTACAGTACTTACCAGTTTATAGTATATAGTCTATGGTACTTACTTGCCAGTATATTAGTTCTATACTCTTTGACTTATACACTATACACACTGACCATAGATGAAAAATAAAGCTCTATAATACCACAGAACAGGCTGTTCCAAGCGTTTGACAGCAAATTTTTTGTGTCCATTTGAAGCGCCACTAGCGAGAGTCCCGAGAACTAATTTTGACGTATATTGCAAATGACAGCGAGTAGTGTTTGTTTACTGTAAAGTAATTTTGCATTTTCGTTGTTAATATAACATAAGTAGTAATTATGATGATACGGTTATTGATTAATACAAATAAAAAAAATAAAAATCTTTATTTGAAACAGTTTTATTGATTGTAAAAACTTATTTTTAATAGTTATCGATATTTGCTCGCTGATATTGACATCATTAGTTTTAGTACCACAAACTCTCGCTACGTCTCGCTACGTCCGACAGCGCTAAAATGGCGAATATCAAGCTGCCACAAAAGCACGTTGATAACAGCCAGTCCGTCAGTGGCGCGCGTAGTGTCATAGAGTAATTAAAACAGCGTTGAGTTGAATAAATAAATGATAAATAATATTATCTATTTATAATTTAGATTTATATTCATTTTGTCAAATTAATGTAAATAAGACGTAAATTGCCTAATGATAAAAAAATATATATCAATTTTACAAATTAAATATTAATCACGTTTTATAACTTCTACTTTCCTCTATGCTCCATAGCTAGCAACTTTCATGTTGCAGTCTGTCGTGTCGACTGTCAGTGTCAGACTCGTAGTTATCAATTGTCATTTGTCAGACATTGCGTCATCGCCGTCACCAAGATTTTCGATAATTATTAATTTGTTGGAAAGCTATGATTTTCGAATAGTGAAAATATTTACTTGTAAGTCTCGTATCTTATTTTTAAGAAGCTATAGCAAAAATTAAAATATATTTTCTTTCCTAACAATTAATGAGTTCTGGTTTTGTAGCAAAAGAAACAGGTTTTTATGCAATGATTACTAATTGAAAAAATTATTTTCAGCCCCCAAAAATGTCTTCGTCAGCAATTTACATATTAGATGTGAAAGGTAAAGTCCTCATCTCGAGGAATTACCGAGGCGATGTTGACATGGGTGTTATAGATAAGTTTATGCCACTTCTAATGGAAAAAGAAGAAGAAGGCATGTGGACTCCATTGTTGCAAACCAGCGAGTGTACTTTTGCGTATATCAAAACAAACAATCTCTATATTGTATCTACTACTAAAAAAAATGCTAATATTGCTCTTGTATTTGTATTTCTATATAAAATAGTTGAGGTCATGACTGAATATTTTAAAGAGCTTGAAGAAGAGAGTATCCGTGATAATTTCGTCGTAATTTATGAACTTATGGATGAACTTTTAGATTTTGGCTACCCTCAAACTACTGATAGCAAAATTTTACAAGAGTATATTACCCAAGAAGGCCACAAATTAGAAATGCAACCTCGCATTCCTATGGCAGTAACAAATGCTGTGTCCTGGAGATCAGAGGGTATTAAATACAGGAAAAATGAAGTGTTTCTTGATGTGATAGAATCTGTTAACTTATTGGCCAATTCAAATGGTAATGTATTAAGAAGTGAGATTGTTGGTGCCATCAAAATGAGAGTCTATTTATCTGGTATGCCTGAGTTACGCCTTGGATTGAATGACAAAGTACTTTTTGAAAGTACTGGTCGTGGTAAATCTAAATCTGTTGAATTAGAAGATGTTAAATTTCATCAGTGTGTTAGATTGTCTCGTTTTGAAAATGACAGAACCATCTCATTCATACCACCTGATGGTGAGTTTGAACTAATGTCTTACAGATTAAATACACATGTAAAACCTTTGATATGGATTGAATCTGTTATTGAACGCCATGCACACTCCAGAGTGGAGTATATGATCAAAGCAAAGTCCCAATTCAAGAGACGTTCAACAGCTAATAATGTTGAGATTATAATCCCTGTGCCAGCTGATGCTGATTCACCTAAATTTAAAACCACAATAGGCAGTGTAAAATACACTCCAGAACAAAATGCAATTACTTGGTCTATCAAATCATTTCCTGGGGGCAAAGAATACTTAATGAGAGCACATTTTGGTTTACCATCAGTTGAATGTGAAGACACTGATGGGAAACCACCTATTCAAGTAAAGTTCGAAATTCCTTACTTTACAACTTCTGGTATCCAAGTTAGATACCTCAAAATTATAGAAAAGAGTGGCTATCAGGCATTACCATGGGTTAGATATATTACTCAAAATGGGGATTATCAGTTGAGAACAAATTAATGTATTAATATTGTTTTTGTTACATTCCTTTATATCTTTAAGTTGCACCTAGTATTATAATCATTATATATCCACAATTTTACCTAATTGTATTTTAGAAACATTCATTTGTAAGCATTATTTGACCCTATAATAAAAAGTGTTTAAACAAAGTTATGTGTTGATTTTTTCTATTTATCCTTACTTTATAATAAATGTATGAAAGGATATATTCTACAAGCGAAACGCCCGCGCCAGTTAGCCTCAATTTACTACACAAATGTCGCGTAAAAGACAAAGATAAAAATTGGTATATAGACTTGGTAAGCTTACATTATTCAGATAGACTTGATCCTCGAGATATCTTAAAAAAATAGTATAAAATGTCTAATGAAGTGAAGTTTTTATATTCAAATATATGAATAGATAAAGGTACTTTAGAATAAAATTTTTAGAATCTTTGAATGGCTTTTTTATTTATATCTAATCAAAAGCCTAAAAAATAAGTTTCAATCTTCTAGCTTTAAAAATAACGTAATTTCGAAACAATCTTTCATCCCCTTTTTCAACCCTTTACAGCCCTTTTTTTGCCGGGAAAAGTGACGTTTCGTAGTTTTGGCGTAAATGCGCGACACACAGAAAGAGTTACTTTCGCATTTATAATATTAGTAAGGATTTTTCGAACGCGAATAATTTTTACACACCGTTTGGTGTATGTCGAAGGATAGGTAAAATTGTTCTCAAGAAAAAATATCTTTAAATATTCAAAGGCACTAAAAATAATGGTTGAGAAGCAGTTTCCTATATTGCCTAGCATTTTTATTAACATGGCGGCCGACTGCAACGAGGGTCCAATTAATGCTAATTTATTATCAGTACATTATTTCAATTAAAAAATATTTATGGATTACATTATTCCATAAGATCTTTGCTTGCAGTGAATGGAAAAAAAAAATATCAGCTGTCAAATTTGTTTTGACAATTGACAGTGAATTGACACCTGAGCTGAAAGCCAGTTTATTTTGATTTTGTCAACTGTGCCCAACTGGCACTCCTGGAAGCCATTAAAGGAAATAATTGTAATTTTGATTTTAAATCGCGCAAAATCAAAATTATTTGAATTGAATTTATTTTATAAAAATGATAAATAAAGCAAGGATACTGAAAAATGTTACATATTGTCATGTTTGCCACCGTCAAATTGGCGATGTTTTGCCGACAAGTGAATTAAGGGTTATAAAACATAAGACACAAGATAAAGACTCTAACCTAAGAGATATATTTTTAAACAAACCAGAAAATATTTCTAAAGAATTCAGGGTAAATGATGTAAATATACAGATGATCTCAAAAAATTTATACGAGCAACTGTTTAAAAGTCCTAAACCTGATATTAACCCTAATGTAATCAAAAGGTAAACATTATTATATATATTTTACCTAGCTTAGAATATCTTGGTAAGTATATGATTTTCATGTATTTATTTTGTTTCAGTGTTCAAGATCATCTTCAAAAGCATGGAATAAATTACAAAGAAAACACGTATATGCCAGATGTTCAGTTTAAGCTACCAAAATTAGAAGGAAAGGATATTGTAGAACATTTTTATCGTATTGGCGAAATGCAAAGTGTTCCTTATAGAGAACTTTTAAATTTATTATCTTCTAGTAAGCTACCACAATTACCAAAAGTAAATATTTAATTGAATTATTTTAACTGAAAATGAATTAGTTAGAGTAATATTGTTAAAATGGATATTTAAAAAAAATAATAATAAATTTAATAAAATATTTTTATACAACCTTTTATTAATTATAGAAATGGATAAAAAGACAAGGTTGGACAAAGTATACATTAAATGGATCTGAACCAGTCCCCTTTCCTCCTGATAGTGCTTTAATACTTGATGTTGAAGTTTCAATGACTGCTGGGAAAAGACCTACCTTGGCGTGTGCCGTATCACCTCACGCTTGGTTTGTGTGATATAAATATTATCTCTTGTTATTTATTTTAAAAATAAAAATGTGTATGTATTGAAATATTAAACCATACCAGAGTCAATACACAGGTAAACTGATTCTAATGAATTTCATATAATTAATAAGCAAGCAATAAAATATATGTAGTTTAAACTTACTTTACATTACTTGCATAGATATCCAAAGAAATACATTCCCAATTTAACTATGTAGACTTTATACCTTTACTGTACTGAGTATTCCCAGAACTCTTTAAAAAGTGTATTAATAATATTTGCATTATTTAACATATTATTACAAAAATTAAAGAGAGTATAAGTATATTACCGCGGCACTCAGAGTCACTTAAAGTACCATTAAGTGGAAAATCTCCATACTAATGAATGACTTAATGATTCACTAAGTGTCTATGAGTGCAGCGATTAGTATAATTTAAAATACTTAAATATACTATATTTTAATCATGTAAATCATACATGCTTATTAAAACAAATCATTTCAGGTATGGCTGGGTCAGTGAGCCTCTCTCTAAAGGGGAGTCACATCAGTATTATGACAATGTAGAATACGATAGTCTAATACCACTAGAAACAGATGGTCAAAGTAATGGAGGGGACTTAGAAAAACCTAGAATAGTTGTTGGACATAATGTTTCTTATGATAGAAGTAAAATAAAAGAGCAGTATTGGTTAAAAAAGACAGGTAATGAAAATGCTGTGATTTAGTTAAAATGTAATTTATGTGTCTCTTAATAAATAACAAAATTGTAATATGTTTTGCTACAATTTTGGCGCGCTTGGCGTGACGTCACAGTCTGTGACCTCATTGATATTTGATATCAATGAATAAACAGGTCTAGATTATTGGTATAATTCGCATCACGTAAAAAGAACGCTGGAAGAAAGTGGTAAGCGTGTGTTTGCGCATGAGTACATTCGCTTCAGGAGACGGTTCAGAAGATCATTCAGGACACCGGCAGCCTTCTTGATTATTGGGAAGCCCTGGAGTGGACATATTAATACGATCAACACAATCTCACGCACAACGGGCATTTACTGCCTAAGTGCGGAAACCAGCCGTGCAAAGAAGAAGAAGAAGAGTACATTCGCGCACGAAAGTTAGGCCTATTCATTTATTTTTGAACTAGCCTTACGGTAGCGACGTATATTGGTACATTTAGAAACATATTAGATAATATCATTAAATAGAATTCTATTACTTAATAAAATATGTTTGATCCAGTGTAGAATGTTTAATCTACTTACAAAAAATAAAATTAATTCGTTTAATACATTTTTTTTTGTTAACTGCATTATTATCAGACTCTCTAAAACAATATAATGTGAAAAATATTTTTTTCTCTTTTCTATGTAAAATATTTTCGTAATTAAAAAGTTTAGTGTGCGCGATGGTATTTAGAACTGACGAACCAATAGCTCGCGGGAGCGCGTGCGGCGCGTGCCGCCCCCCGCCCCGCCTCATACCACCAAACTGACCGATAAATCGTCTCTGGCGCAGCTTGACAGCCAGCGTTCTTTTTACATGACGCGAGCTATACCAAAAACAAACTGTCAATGACATTACATTTGGACCATTTGGCGTTGTATTTAACTACTATGAATTTCTTACCTATTTTGCATTTGGTTGGAGTGTAAAAAATACTGTACGACCTATTCTTATGCCTACTGCCTGCCAAAAAAATCATAAAACTGTTGAGCCCTTTTGGAAGGAATTTGACTACAAACATCATGATGACGCAATATTTACTTGTATTTATTTGAATTAATTCTTATTTATATGTATAGGTGTTCGATTCATGGATACAATGTCAATGCACACATGTGTTAGTGGAGTGACAAGTTACCAGAGGACTGTTTTGAAGGCGAAAAATAAGGAACCGGATCCAACTGATGATGACTGGATGGGAATTAGCTCTTTGAACAGCTTAAGTGATGTAAGTTTATGATTTGTTTGAGTAGAGTGGTGTGTGTGTGCGTCCGTGTATACATGCGGGCTATAATGGCTAAAAGTAAATTGGTTAAATTTAGTACATGTATAGATATATTAAGTAATAATAATATAATCACAATACTAATAATCGTCTATTTCAAAATGAATAATTTTATTTAGTTATTTCATCAATGAAATTTTTATTTGCAATAAAATATAAATAAATATTAATATGTTGTGACATTATTACAACAGCGCCATCTAGTTCCGTGGTGAGCTACGAGGCTTGTGTTACGGATACCAGATAGTTGATATACTAGACATATTTTTAAATACATACAATAATGTACATATTATAAATATTAATATCCATGACTGGAGTGCAAACATTCGTACTCAACAAATGAATGTCCCCAGCGGGACTTGAATCCGCGACCGCTGGTGCAGAAAGTAGGGTCACTACCAACTAAACCAAAGTTAACATATCATCTATAGGCTATAGCTAACTATATATTCAAGCTGTTGATTGGAGTTATTAATTTGTAAACAAGAATAACTTGCGGATATCGTATCTGCAAATATATCCTACACTTAACCATGTCAATTTTCTAGATTACTTAAACTTAGACTTCCCCAATTTTATACTTTAATGCTTCACATATAAGATAGATTTTCGTTTGAAGAAAAATAGAAGTTTAAAGAAATTAGTAATTTTTAAGTGTTCTTAGGTACATAACCTCTATTGCGGCGTGCCTATAGACAAGCAAACCCGGGACGTATTCGTCGAAGGCAAGCTAGAAGACGTTCATCAGAACTTTCAGGACCTGATGAAGTACTGTGCGGGGGACGTCGTCGCCACGCACAATGTACTGGAGAAGTTACTGCCGATGTTCTTTGAGAGGTTCCCCCATCCCGCGACTTTGGCTGGAATGTTAGAATTGGGTTGGTTCGATTTTTTTTTAATTTCTTTTTTTATTAATTTGTCGTAGTTGTCAATACTTTACTTTTATGTATTTCCTAATAGATTTTAATATTGAATGTTTTTTTTTAATATATTATCATACTATTTCTTAGTCTTACCATACAGTTTTATTACGATCAAATAAATAAATTAAAGGTAAAATAACTTTTACAACTCGTTTTATTTGAATGTTAAAAGTGTTTATATCGTTATTGCAAGGTTCCGCGTACCTTCCCGTCAATTCAAACTGGCAGCGGTATATAGATTCAGCAGAAACAGTTTTCGAGGACCTAAAACTAGAGTCTCGTCAGATTCTCTCGTCGAAAGCTGATGAAGCCTGCCGTATGATGGAGGATAACGCTTACAAAAACGACCTCTGGATGTGGGATCAAGACTGGTCTACTCAAAAACTGAAATTAAAAAAGACTATATCAAAAAGTGATAAAAATAAAGCCATAGACAATAAAGTTGAAATAAACAATAAAAAAATTAACACAAAAACAAACAGTGCAATCCTAAATGAAGAATACATAGAAAGTTTAGCGCAAAGAGATGATCTAAATATGAATAATTTAACAGATTTATACAAAAAGTTTGGGTATTTGTATGATTTGGGGAGATCACTGCCGGTGAAGAGGCCATATCTGGCAGGATACCCGGCGTGGTACAGGAAGCTGTGCACTAAACCCGGGAAAGACGCCGAGTGGACGCCCGGGGCTAATAACATTACTACCAGTATGCAGGTGAGGCTTTATGAGATCCTTTTTAGTTATTTATTACAATTTTGTATTGTATAATGACGTACTAAATGTTTCTTACGATATTAAACGAACAATAGACATGATTTTTTTGTATTTGTTTATCTCTCTCTATCTCTCTCGCTCTCTCTCTCTCTATCACTCTCGTTCACGCAATGGTATAGTACCCATTATATATTATGGTCTACAATTTTCAGTGGTACATGTAATCTATACAATTAATAAAATTTTAAGTTAGTCAAATGTGTACAATAAATATTTTTTTGGGAAAATCTTATTGAAATAGTCCTTATTATCGATACAGAGGCCGAATCTATAGTTTTAAAATAAATGTCTGTCTGTCTGTTGATGGAGCCAGAACGTAAATAAAGTAGATACTCTTCAGTAGACAGTAAACCCCTCAGCGCCTTAGGTTTGGCTAATTTTGACATAATTCATAGAAAGCGTGTTTTTTTTTTAATTTTTATACTATACTTATGATTCCACAGATAACACCAAAGCTTTTACGTCTGTCTTGGGAAGGATATCCCCTACATTATATCCAATCTGAAGGATGGGGTTTCCTAGTCCCATACAGCAGGACGCGGGAAGAAACGAAGGATGAACCACAAGTGCCGCTAGAGAAGTTACTAGAAACTTGCCCTTTAATGACTTGTAAAGATGATTCCGTTCAAGCTGACTTGAATATGTTGCCTAAAATTGTAGAGGTTAGTGTTGCTCAACCTTTGTAAGAACTATTCAAGTATTAAGTCTTTTTTAAAGTGCTGAGTGTTTCTCAACCTTTGTATAAACTATGCAAGTGTTAAGCCTTTTTAAAGTCCCACTGCCGGGGTTGGACTCCAGGGGATAAGGCAATAGTCCACCATGTTGGACAAGTGCGGGCAGACTGATCTTGCCTTTCGAAAACTCGTTAGGTTCTCTTAGACATGCAAATGTCATGCTTACATTTATATAGTAGTCATGTTAAATTTACTTGTAATTACTATTTACTTGAGAACTTTAATTGAAAAACAATGTGGCTGCGGCACAATAAAACAAGGAAGAGGAAGTAATTTATTCCACAGATTAAAAAACAACTTACAGACCACAGATACATAATGTAAACATTAACAGATTATTTTTTTTAACTATTTAATTTACAATAATGAGTCGGAAAGCTAAAGTATGTTGGATGACTGACTGGACTGTTTATTTTGATATTTGGCAGGATTTCCGTTAAAATTATATATCGCCTATACAATGAGCATAGTCATAGATTTAAGTAGGATATTCATTCTGTTATTAAATAATTAAATGGAATTACTATATTTAAAATAGGAAGATTTAGGTCGAAGAGCCTATTATGCGAGGAAGAAACGGGACGAGCAAGCGGCGGCGAACCAATACCATGGGCTGGGCGTATGGTGCGGCGTCGATATACAAGGTTCATGTTATAGTAATTCTTATATTATAAATGTATGAATTCATACCAGATTTTGTTTTAGTAATAGGGTAGAATGCGCTACCCTTACCTAATGATGGTAAAAAAATCATTATTTTACTAATTCGATACAATTTGTATTCAAATTAACAGTTTGAAAAAACTACGGTGTTTAATATCGTACATTAATATTGCAAACATAAAGAAAAATTAATTTATACGTGACTATATTACTCCTTCACGTGTAATACTCGTAGAGCAATAGCTGTTATTATAAAACAAAGTCCTCCGCCGCGTGTGGCTGTCTATCTGTTCGTGATAAACTGTAAAACTACTGCACCGATTTTCATATTGTTTCCACTAATGGATAGAGTGGTTCTCGAGAAAAGTTTTTGTTTACATAATACACTACTTACTGTATGCCCCGGGATCCGCGGCTTCACTCGCGCTAAATCTATTTATTTATTTATCGACGAAACTACTACAAGAAGAGTTAAGTGAAAAACTATAGTCAATAAAACTCGTTTGTTGATTACAGGCTGTTGCCACTTCCTGCGCTTGCCTCACAAAGATGGACCCAAATATAAAGTGGGGAACCCCCTCGCCAGAGATTTTTTGAACATGTTCAGTCAAAACGTTCTATCTGCCCAAGGAAATGAAGCGGAAAAAGTAAGATTTCTTTTTCAACACTATAACCACATTTATATTACTAGATATTATAAAACAAAAGTCTTACGCCGCGTCTGTCTGTTTATTCGCGATAAATTAAAAACTACTGAACGCATTTTCGTTAATAGATGCAGTGATATATAAGGAAGGTATTATCATATCGTGGTTTTGAACTTTTGTGGGTATTCGCTATCTCCTAGTGCGATGTTTCGTAACCTCCCTACTCTTCTTTAAAGACACACTTCTTCTTTTTGTTCTTCTTCTTCATCTTTGCACGGCTGGATTCTGCACTGAAGCAATGAATGAAAGACCCGTTGTGGGTGAACTTGTGTTGATCGTGTTAATCTGTCCACCCCAGGGCGTTCCAGTAGTCAATCAGGCTGGTGGTGTTTTGAATGATTTCCTGAAACTTCCTACTGGGCCCTAGTTTTCTTTACGCAGGCGTTCAAATTCTCAGCCTTGTAGTAAAATGTGGGCTGGTGTTTTTTCTCCTTCTAGATACGAGGGGGCTGTTTGTGACACATATATTAAATTGTTAGTTGAGATAGCAGTGTCCCGTTATGAATCCCACCACCGTTTTAAGTTTAGTTCTAATTAAGCGAAATAATGTTAGGTGATAGTTAGTTTTAGGGAAAGCTATTTTAGATAGGCAACAATTATTATTAGCTTCCCAAAGTGAGTCTAGGAATGAATCTTGAAGGCACACATGTTATTGTTTACACCTCAGGTGTTATCATTCGGGCGCATGATGTCCTACTGGCGCAACAACCGCGAGCGGGTCATGGGGCAGACCGTGGTGTGGCTGCCGGGGCCGGGCCGGCTCGGCGCCATACTGCCCCAGGTCGTGGTCTGCGGCACTCTGACTAGACGGTATGAGTAGCATATACGTGTATATTATAGTATTATTTTAGAATAACCTTGTGATATTATCTTAGTGGCGATATTATCTATCTATATAAAAAAAACTCTAAATTTGTTAGTTAAATTTAAAGCGAGAACGGATACTTTGGCTATTTTTTTGTCTGTCTGTATGTTTGTTTTGGCTAATCTCTGAAACGGCTGGACCGATTTTGGGCGGACTTTCATTCGCAGATAGATTATGTTATAAGCAGTAACTTAAGTTACTTTCATTTTAGAACATTTATTTAATTTATCTAGCGGAACTAGTGGTTTCGCTCGCGCTAAATCTAGGGACAAACCAAACTATTTATACATTTTTTTTCCTTTTTCTTTTAGCCATCTGCGATCAGTCCTCGGACTATAAACAGATCTGTGGTCCTTCTGCACTTTATAGTTTGGGTTTGCCCATCCAATGATGTTAAAACCTTTTAATGTTACCAATATAAGTAATTAATTTTTATTAATAATAATGTTCTACGACCGATTCCGGCCATGGCGGCCAATCTTATTGAGACTGGCCAACTACGCAGGAGATATTATAATGCACAAATCTACGCGCAGACACAAGTGCACTCTCTGTTCCTATTACTCTCATACTCCGGCGGGACGACAGAGATACGACCAGTCAGAGTTAAGGCGCAGGACCGACGCGACACGTGCTCTCCGAGGCACGGGGGTGACACACCGCCAACTTCCCAACTCCGGACTGTTACTGAGACTTACTAAACAGAAAGACTCAATAACTAAATTTGGCCCGACCCGGGACCCGAATCCAGGACCTCTCGATGTATGACCGTACATGCTAGCCTACTACAACTACACCACCGAGGCAGTTAAATTTTTTTTATTAATAGTTATACTATATGTTGGCTAATCTTGCTCTTTTAAGGCGGAACATGCTGTCACTGTTCTCTCAGTTTATTTATACTATAAAGACGGTGTTTTACTCTGCGTGTACCAGGGCGTCAGAGCCGACGTGGATGACGGCGAGCAACGCGCAGCGCGAGCGCGTGGGCTCGGAGCTGCGCGCGCTCGTGCAGGCGCCGCCCGGGCACGCCTTCGTGGGCGCCGACGTCGACTCGCAGGTATTTATACATATTTCATTTTATTTAAGTAAAAATAACAAGCAAGCCATGGTTTCTATGAGAGAGAGACAGATAGACAGAGAAACACGCGTACGCCGTGCGGCGGATTAATTTTTTTTTTATTGGAAAGGACGACAAGTATTGTTTTTTAAACAAAAAGTATTTGGACTGTGTAAATATGTTGTGACATTATTACACGCAGTGCCATCTAATTTAGTGGTAATCTACGAGGCTTGTGTCACGGATACCAGATAGTTCGTACTGACTCATGACTGGAGTACAATCATTTGTACTGAACAAATGAATGCCCAATGTTAGACTCGAAATCGTGACCTGTGGGGTAGCAAGTAGTGTAACTAATAATTTTTTATCGGAACATAGTAAACATCCTACTGCACTTGGCAGTATTAAAGCTTTAAATAATTAAAATAGTTACTCCCTGTTTTCCAATTACAGACCATAATGCGACTCAGTGGCGCACAATGCCGATTTGTGCTGATGCTAATTGGAACGTGAATATAATGATTCGATTATATATTTCTGCAAAATAAATATGTTTATAGTTTTGAATTCTAAAATGAAATAGTATTCACATTATAAACGTGGAATATAAAAAAAGTCAATTTTATTACTCTTGTAACCTTCATCGATACACGGTATATTTATTTTTTTAACACAGCATCACGCAAAAGCAGTGCTCGATTGTGCGAAGCGCTGTTGTAGTTGGAACATTCAACGTTGAGCATTATGCCGCAAAATGCGCCTTAGTGCTGTAATTGGAAAAGGCCAATTATCTCCTTCAATGGTTTTTAAAATTAAAATAATCTTTTTGTTCTTTTAACATTAGTGTAAGTATTATTCTCTTATGTAAAACCCGGTCCGCGCGCAGGAGCTGTGGATCGCGGCGCTGCTGGGGGACGGCGCGGGGGGCGCGGGGGGCGTGGAGGGCGCGGGGGGCGTGTGCGGGGGCTCCGCGTTCGCGTGGGCGGTGCTTGCGGGCGACAAGGCGCGTGGCAGCGACCTGCACGCGCTGACGGCGCGCGCCGCGCACGTGCGCCGCGAGCACGCCAAGGTCATCAACTACGCCAGGATATACGGTCAGGATGAAGCTTTCATTCATCACCATCAGCCCTTTTTAACGTCCCACTGCTAGGGGTAGGCCTCCCTCAGTACGAGGGGGATCAGGCCATAGTCCATCGCGCTGGCCTAGTGCGTGTTGGCGGACTGAGCATGTCTTACGAAAACTTTCTGGGTTTTCTCAGACATGCAGGTTTCCTCACGATGTTTTTTTCCTTCACCGTAAGACAAGTGGTAATCAGGATAGAAATGATTCGCACATAAAAATGTCAGAGGTGCGAGACCCGGATTTGAACCCGCATCACTCGGCTATACAAGCGACGTGTTACCACTGCCATTAGCTTTCATTCAGTTTCATTCAATTCTCTTTGTAATGGCTTCTAGGCGTGACAGTTGAGCACAGATTATTAATCAATGTCACGTAGAATGGAGACTCATGAAGGAGATTGGTCGGTTAAGGAACTGATTTTTGTAACTGACATGATAAAGGGTGGTAGTGAGGTTTGTATTATTTAATGTGAAGGAATACACTTCATATTAAAAAATACAAGGATGTTTAAATGGTTTTTGTTTAAAAAGTATTTTTATTTATTACAAAAATTGGGACCTAAAATATTTTGTCGCATCTTTGTAAATAAATCTAAAACCTTAATTTCTCACAGACTATTTACAGATAACTTACTTTTATGAAACGACTGTATTGCGATTAAGACATTTTTAATTTATCAGAATTCATTAAGGACAAGTAACATCATGTGAACAAATCTTTAAAAAAACATTACTATAATACATAATATGTAACATAAAACTTCACACAAATTGATTACCAGGAGCTGGTCAGAACTTCGCAGAAAGATTACTGAAACAGTTCAACCCAACAATGACTATATCTGAGGCCAAAAGTAAAGCGGCTAAAATGTTCTCCACCACCAAAGGAAGAAGAATTTACAGACTGAAGAAACAATACATGGAAGGTTTTATCGATGAGGGGTTTGGAGACCAGGTATTTTATATATTAATTTTTTGATTATTTTTATATGTATAATGTATAAATTTAATAATTTATAAATTACACCATTTAAAAAATATATAAATAAGTGATGGAAAGGAAAGTGACACTTAAACACTTAAAATCCATGCACTTATAGTCACTTTACCCTAACATTTATGAAGTGTAGGGTTTAATATCGACGATTTTGTATTTTCTAATTTTTTTTGATTTCAGCCAGTAGAAATGACAGGATACCAAGCTCAAAGATTAGCTAAGCTTAGTGGAAAGAAAGTAGAGGAAATGTTTGAGAGGCCGCTGTGGGTGGGCGGCACGGAGTCGCAAATGTTCAATAAATTAGAAGAAATCGCTGGTGAGTGCAATTGTATAGTTGTGAAGTAAATATGTGGTTTTGAAAACTGATGTAGTAGTTCCAATACTAAAGATCGATCGATATTTCATTTAGATGGACTGATTTCAAATCATTTATTTAGATTTAAGACTTCTTTAATCAACTGCAGCTTTTAAATTATTTATTACACTTTAAATAAAATCCAAAATTTATTTACTTCTTCTGCTTTTATTACACCTGCATTTGTAAATACAGTCTATAACTAACGTTGAGCTAGCTCAAATGCGTGCAGTACTTCAAGCCAGATACAAAATGGGTCTCAGATAATAAAATAATAACTAATATCAATATTAAACACACATTTTCAAATCCGACCAATTTAGGGTTTAACTAACTTATTTAAAAATAAAGATTAATTCGTATTTTTTTGTTATCTCATAAATAGCACACTTGACTAATATAACGGTCTTTTCCAGCTTGAGCCATATAAATTAGCACTATTCAGAACTTCAATAACTGCTACTATTTAGACTATAAAATAAATAATCCTATCTCTCTTACGTAGACTCTCCTGCTCCTCGCATACACGTGACTAATATAATTGTCATATTTGGCTGCTCCATACATGTTGAACTACTCAGAACTTCATCATCATCATTGTCATCAGCCCTTTTTAACGTCCCACTGCTGGGCACGGGCCCCCCTCAGTACGAGGGGGATCAAGCCATAGTCCACCGCGCTGGCCTAGTGCGTTTTGGCGGACTTCACATGTCTTACGAAAACTTGCTAGTTTTTCTCAGACATGCAGGTTTCCTCACGATGTTTTCCTTCACCGTAAGACAAGTGGCAATCAGGAAATGATTCGTACATGAAAATATCAGAGGTGCAAGACCCGAATTTGAACCCGCATCAATAAATAATTCTTACGCTTTCTCTATCAGACTCCCCCGCCCCTCGCACAGCATTCCTAGAAGGGCGGTTGTCGCGCGCACTCGAGCAGGTGCAGGGTCGCTGGGGCGGCACCCGCCTCAACTGGGCCGTGCAGAGCGCCGCCGCAGACTTCCTGCACCTCATGCTGGCATGCATGCTGCACCTGGCGCCGCACGCCAGGTTTGTATATTGACTGTCTGGCTCTATCCGGCTAAGAGGACCAGGTTAATATTCACCTTTAACGTGCGTTTACCTTGTCGTGGGGGCTCAGTAGCGTCCAGCTAAGCAAGAAACGTGCAGGAAGAGCCCACTTGAGTGGGTGTGCCATTTGGTTTGCTCCTAGTACTTCTCTGATGCAGAGTAGACTGGCTGTTGCAGATGGGCCGTCGGGGGACCTTGCGACACCCCATTAGGACAAAAAATAGGTGCTTGGGTTTTAAAGTAGTGAGCCCTATTTAACCACCTGTCTTCTACAGGTGCTATGCGTTAATATTGTACTTAGGCTACGGACCCAATACGTTAATTTAAAACTTTTTTCTTATTTGACTGTGCTTACTAAAATTTATTTAAATTATTTATTTGTTTTCATTGATTACGTTAGCAATGTTAATTTTTCAATACTTATTTAAAACATATCAATCAATATCTAATGTATAAAATTATGTATTTAATTATAACATTACGTACCACATTTCTGCAATTTATTATTTTAGATTTTGTTTGAGTTTCCACGACGAAGTACGATACCTGGTTCCAGACGAATACAAATATGAGACGGCATTGGCTTTGCAAATCACTAACTTATTCACGCGAGCATTTTGTTCACAAAGGTGAGTTCTTTATGAAGAGACGAACATTATTTTTTACTTTTATGAACATATTAAGCCTTTTTTAACACCTACAATTAAGAACGAGTCTTCCTTTAATATAAGCAAAACCATACTCTACCACGCTGGCCGAGTATGGGTTGGTTTCCTCACGATCTTTTATTCACCGTAAGACTAGTACTCATGTTGGAAATGAATCGCATATGAAAACATCAGAGGTGCGAGATCCGGTTTCCAAAGAGAATGTTTAACTAAGGGCTTAAGGCAATTTTACATTGAGTCAGTAGCTGTCGTTAGTGCTGGCGCCAAAAACTGACATGTTATTTACACGCAATCAGTATTTCGTCAGTAGGTGAGGATATATCTTTTGGTGTACATACTTTCGTAAAGTCAGTACGAAAAATGAATTCTCGAAAACAGAAAAAATCAAAGTTAATTATTTGCTGAGAAATTTGTGATGATACAAGAACTAATGGATATGTTAGAAGAGATATCTAAACAGAAACGAATTTGGATAAGAGAATGGATAGATGACAGAGATAAAACTAGAGGTTCTGCGCTGTTGTTAATCCAGTAGAGGTTTGTAGATTTTTAGGAATAAAAATAAAATAATAAACAATACAAACCTACAACTGACTTCGGCATTTACATTCGGCATTTACAGGGAGTCAGTTGCGCTGGCGCGGGTGGCGGAAGGAACGGACTGACGCCAAAAATATGAAGCGGGAATATTGAAGTCAGTACTAAGTACTAACACGACAGTACTATACTGACTTGAATTACATTTACACAATAGCAGTGCCAGGTCAGTACTGGCTTGACAGTAGACTGACGTCAGTTACTGACTCGATGTAAAATTGCCTTTAATATTAAAAGAATGGTATTTTTTTCTTAACAAAGTTCAATTTCTTTATTTCATTTAAATAATTCCAGGGTCGGTATCCACGATCTGCCGATGTCAGTAGCGTTTTTCACATCAGTAGAAGTGGACAAAGTGTTGAGGAAGGAGGCCGACGCCTGCTGCACCACGCCCTCCAACCCACATGGTTTGGAAAAGGGTTATGGCATACCTAATGGAGAGTCTCTCACCATATTTGATATTTTAGAAAAGTGTAATAACATTAAAACATGATCAATTTATTGTTTTTCATTTTTGAACATTCCAATTCCGGAGAGCGAGCTAGAATTTCCAAATTTTGCTCGCAAGTAATTTTCTGTATTCTCTATTCTCAACCTACAGTTTATACCCATTGAAGCTTGCAGCATCAGTATTATGGTATTAGCAATACTTTTTTTTGTAAATATCTTTTGTATCGATCCATCTCTTATTTTTAATTTATCTATTACAAACATACAAAAACAATATTTTTTGTATTTGACAATAACAAATGTTGTAAGGTTTCAATTTACATATAATAAAATCATTGTTGAGTCGAAATTTTTTATCTATTTAAACTCCCGACAATTATTAAGTTAGGTGTGTTAAATAATTTATATTAAAATTATCAAAATACATTTCTCGCACCTTAGAATAATAACATAATAATAATATGTGTTATTATTCTAAGACTTGCACAATAAATACAACGACCGCTTATTTTAAGTCGGTCGACTAAAGCCCTACAGCATCCGAATTCCCACTTCACTTTACCATTCCTATTGGCTCTCGTACTTATTCACTCCGTTAGTCTTATAATATGTACCACAGATTAAGGAGATGATATGTACCATGGAGATTAGAAACCAGGAGGACCATCGCTTCATACTAAAGCATTACCCGCCTGTCTCTGAAAATGTGTAGAATTTACAACGCGCTGCCCGCGGCGGTAAGTAGTATCTGTGAAGTTAGCTATTTATGAGTACTGTCACTGTTGTGACAACGTGAAGTTAGGCATTGAGACAACATAGCGATCGCAGCGCCTCCTTGGTTTGACAATATTTCTGAGACACTACATTGTAGGGCCTTGGTTCTCCTGAGGGCCTAGACAATGTAACAATCGATTAGCGAAAGCGCTAGTAGAAAAGTCCAAAATGTATGGGTTTGACATATGCCTTAGCTATGTCACGTGATCTGTTGTCAACGAATAGATGATGGTAGACAATGTAAATTCATTTCAATTATTAGTGACTTAAAGTTCAAAATGCATACGCTGCGTTTAAGCGATGACGATTGTAGAAATCGAATCGCTTCATAACGAATGCCGGTTGGCTATAGGCCCTGCCCCTCTAGACAAGTGGCAAAACGCTAGTAGAATAGAATAATCAATGTATGGGATTGACATAAGCTTACGACTACTGATTAGATTCAACTATGGGTAGAGATAAGGAGAACCATCTCATATGGGGGGAAAGTTGAAAAAGTGTCCAGCTGTATACTGAAAATAAAGTTTTCATTACCTACCAGAATAGCGCTGGCGTTCGAATAGTTTCAATATGAACATAGCTGTTATAAATGGAGTGAAGTTTGCTGAGTTCAAATATTTAATTTTTTTAATGACTCAAGTAGTTAGTAAAATGCTAGTATACAAAACCTTAACTATTTACGTAGTCTAAAAAATGTTTTAGTAAATATAAACAAAATACTGCAGAGAGAAAGCGTAATTTTTTTCTAATTACGTTTGGCGCTTTCATTAAAATTTATCGACTGCTACTGCAGCGCCACTCTTACTGGACGCGTTTTTACGGACACTTTTTCGTACACGAGATGGTCCTCCTTAGGCGTTAGCGTTTATCGAAATAGAATCGGTACGGAGCGTTTGCCATTTGTCTAGAGGGGCTGGTTTCTAATCTCCATGATATGTACTTTGATCTTTAATCTGTCTTTGTGACAACTGATAACTTAGACGTTAAATAGATTTCAAAACTTAAATGTCACAAAGACCAAAGTTAGGTTATGGATATGTCATATGAATATGATTGGCGAGTGGCGACCTACAAATAACAAGAGTTTGTGTTTTTTATTTATATTACATGATACTTTCATAGTAAACTATCAGAATGTCGAAGGTTACAAAGAGAAAACACGTTATGAACGAGACATTATGGGATGATTATGAATTGCCCAAAGAAAATCAAAGTATTGTAAAAGTTTTAAAAAGTAGAGGGAACAATCTTCATGAGGTAAACATTCAATATTTTATTAATAATCAAATTAATTGAGGCGCTTTTTACTAACTTTTTTATTTACTTATAGATAACTACGCCTACTGGAGAAGAATACTTAGTATCAATGCCCAGCAAGTTTCGTAAAAATATTTGGGTAAAGCGCGGCGACTATATCCTCGTTGAACCCATTACAGAAGGGGATAAAGTGAAAGCAGAAATAGTAAAAATTATGAACAAAGACTCTATAAAATATTACAAGGAGAATAATGTGTGGCCAAAAGAATTTGATGACAGTAAAAAGGAAGAAACTGGGCAAGATGACGATTTGTTTGTAAATACCAATCGTGCTCATATGAAACAGTATAATAGTGACTCTGACACTAGTGACTCTGACTCGAGAAGTGAAAGTGATAGTGATTAGAATGGATTTTCAAAATTACTATGCTAAGTGCCTTAAATTATTGTGTCATTGTAATTTTGGTTTGCATTTAAATATTATATTTATATATTTTCTAGTTCTAATTATAATTCATAAGTACCAAATGTTTGAAAATATAAATAGAGTTAAATGAGCTTTTAGCCATGTACATAATGCTGTTTATATAATTAAATATATATAAAGAATTCTCTCGGTTGCTTTTTATTTTATAGTTGAACAAAAAGTATTAAGTATTTAGTACTAAATTAGTTAAATTAAAAGAGATGCTACACATATTCATTAAAAGTGCACATAAATATATTATGTATGCAGCATATATTTGTTTTCGGTATGCAGGTTGCTCCAAGTAGGTACTTCTTTCATAGCATTGGACTGTGGAGCAACCCCCTGTGTGGTCGAGGCGTCGCGGTTGATACGTAAGCGATCCTGCGACGACCCATTATGACTGGGAAAGTTTTGGGAATAATGGATAGTACTGGTTTTTAAACCGGTTAGTTCCACATGATCACTTGGTGCTAGTCTGTTAGCTGCTTTATAAATCTTAGATTTATTTTATTCATTGACATTTTATTTAGTTCATTGCACCAACCAACAAGTTCAATTTCATTATAAATAATTATTAATTTCATACAATAAAAAAAATGAAAAGTGAAAACGTCAAACGCAAAATCCCTTTATCAAGTTTTGACATTTATTTAGTGTTGGGGTAGGCTGTAGTACATGTACATGCGTTAATTAAATATAATATTAATTATTATATTGAAATAAAAATTATATTTTACGTATATACCTAGTTATAGTTTAATTTTATAAATTGAATAATATTATTACAGATAATTAATATTATTCAAATCATGTAAATTTATCGATCTCTGTAAATGCTTAAGCGTTGGCCTATCAAAATTCAACTTTGAAACGTCGATATTTTTTCTTTCATTGCTCTCTCTACTGTGTTGTTTTGGAATCTCCATTTAGATGTGAAATCACAAATATTTTTTATCTAATCTATCTATGATGATTATTTGATCGTTCTATAATTGCGATAGAATATCAGCATCATATCTTAATGTAATGACTGTCAATTCACTAAAGCGTAACTGTGAACGGGGGAGATAATTTATTATAATTCCTTTCAGCTAGTTTTCAACAAATGTAATTTGGTGCTCATTATGGAAGATTATAAGTTTCTATTTAAAGTTGTGTTAGTGGGAAATGCAGGCGTCGGGAAGACCTGTTTAGTGAGAAGATTTACTCAAGGTTTATTTCCACCAGGCCAAGGTGCTACAATAGGTGTGGATTTTATGATCAAAACGGTTGAAGTAGATGGAGAGAAAGTGAAGGTGAGCAAGATATTTCACACGACGTAATATTCTTGTTGCTATATTTGGTGTTATGAACTTAATAGGTAACCTTTGCCTAACTGAATCTTTTATTGAGATCACTGTTTATAAATAACTATTAATAATAAACTACTACCTTTTTTTTACTCAAAATACGTTCATTATATCAAGAAATATTATTGTAAGGTTACACTAGTGCATTGTTCATTTTTTCACATGAGGTAAATTTTACAATTACAGTTACAAATATGGGACACTGCAGGACAAGAGAGATTCAGATCAATAACACAAAGTTATTATCGCTCAGCTCATGCTTTAATATTAGTGTATGACATATCTTGCCAGCCTACATTTGATTGCTTACCTGACTGGCTAAGAGAAATAGAGGAATATGCAAATAATAAAGTTCTCAGAATATTAGTTGGTAAGAATGGTTTAGGAAAGTTTTATGATATTATATAAATTTGTATTGTGTAAATTATAAAAAATAAAAGATTTTTTCATTTTTAGACTTTCTAAAGATGTAATTCACGTAAACATTTTTTTATTTATTGTAGGTAATAAAACTGACAGGGAGGATAGAGAAATCCCGAGGCATATAGGTGAGGATTTTGCACAACGACATGGAATGTATTTCCTAGAGACATCAGCAAAGGAGGCTGAAAATGTTGAAAGACTGTTCATGGAGATTGCGGTTGAGTTAATGGAGGTAAATTTATTCATTATCTATATATTATTTTAAATACAGTGTAAACTCCATAGTAATGAACTCGATATAATGAAAAACTCCCTAAAATGTTAAAATCACATTGCTTTGGTTGGTTTAGCTTGTTTTCCATACAATGGAAAACAATTCACTCTATTTAGCATTACACCCACTCTCAATAACAACAACAACAAAATAGTTGTCAAAATTAGTAAAAATTCTGCTGTGCATTAAAGAAGCTTTAGAAGCAGCAAAATTATTGGCAAAGTCTTTCTTTATCACCAAGATGCCTCAATATCGCAAGATATGAATAAAATAAGTAAAAATACATCAAAATTACTGGTGCAGCAAAAGATGTCAGACGAAATTAACAAACTATATGCAATAGCGTTTTAATAAGAATTGTTTTTATGTATGTAATTACTAACACTAGTCTGAAATAAGCATTTTCTTTCTCAGATTTTCATTTTTATACTGATTTTTCTTCTCTCTATTTAACAACAACTCTCTATAACATCAAAATATACACGGTCCCTTGAGTGTCGATATATAGAGTTTACACTGTATTTCAATAGTGAAGTATATAATTATTAGACTTATAGAACTATTGTTAATTTCTATTCTATGCACCTGAAAAAAAAGAAGCATTAAAACAATATAATATCATTAGTCCTGCTGAGTTTCTTTCGCCAGTTATTCTTAGATCAGAGGCTTCTTCTTTCCGAACTGGTAGTAGACTCGTGACATTCAATTAATAATTGATTTATGATGATTGATTAATATTAAGTATTGATGATGATGATGATGTTAAGTTAGGTTAGGATGTTTTTAAAACGATTTACAATAATAATGTTTTTATTTTTCATTTCAGCAAGCAAAATGCAAAGAATTGCCTAAATATGATGGAAGTTTAGGTCCCATTAATGGCAAAACATCATCAATTGGTGATAGTTCTTGCTGTCTCCGAACTTAAACTTAACGAATTTATCTAATTGATATTAGTAAGAATACTTCCATTTATAGAGGATTTATTTATATTTAAATAAAAATATGTACTAAACAACCATTTTAATTGTATATTATATACATTTAATATTAATTAATTTGATATTTTCTGCTGATTTATAAACTTTTTAATCATTATTTTTTTATATACAATTTACAATATTCATATAAATAATTTCTCTATAAATGCACTTAACTTATCATTCCATTGCTTATAAGTATTATGACACTGTTACAATTTCATGTAATATTGATATATTCACAATACCAAACTTTCAACAAGAAAATGAGTTAAATTGTATTAAGTAAAGTAATGTAGTTATGATCTCATATTTTCATTTTTATATTAATACTTTACAGAGGTAGCCCAGTAGTAACGTTTTCTTGGATAACCAACCAACCAAGGTTTAAATCCGGGTCTCGCACATCTGATATTTTCATGTGCTAATCATTTCTAACATTATTACTGCTTGTCTTATGGTGCAAGAAAACATTGTGAGGAAATCTGCATGTCTGAGAAAACCTTGCATGTTTTCGAACACATGAAGTCGTCCACACTTGGCCAGTGCAGTGGACTATAGCGTGATCTCTCTCATATTGAAAGGAGGAATAAATTCTTTATAGTGTTGACAAAAGAAGTATTAACCTTTACCGATGTAAAGGTTTTTCCTCATTATTAACTAGTGACCCATTGTCATCAGTGATAAGTAATACAACAAATCAATAGTACATGAAATTGTCACAGTTAAGAATTTTGCGGTTGCAATTTTTATTGTTTTTTTATAAAAAATTGTTAGTGTTCCATGAAAGGTTAACTAGACAATGTGTAGGTTTTTAATATAATATGATATTATTAGGTTATGAATGCCAATCTTTACTATTTTTTTATCAACTGACTTCCAAAAAGGAGGAGGTTCAATTTGTCTGTATGCTATTTTTTATTTTTAAATTTGAGCAATATAAATTTAAAACATGAAATTTTTATTGCTATTGAAAACCATTTGATTTTCAGTATTTGTTTATTTTTATATAGGTTTTTGTCAATCATCAATCATCTTATATATAAAATTCTCGTGTCACAATGTTCATTCCCGTACTCCTCTGAAACGGCTTGACCGATTCTCATGAAATTTTGTGAGCATATTGAGTAGGTCTGAGAATCGGCCAACATCTATTTTTCATACCCCTAAGTAATAAGGGTTGTCCCCTATGTAATAAAAAATTATTTATATGGCATAACAACGTTTGCCGGGTCAGCTAGTATTATATAAAAAATAACAAGTTCCCAACATTTTTTTAATGTGTTACTCCAGTTTAAGGCAGCTGTTTATTAACAGTCGAAAGGGCATGTGTAAATCAGATATTGAGGGGTAAATTTAATTTTTATTGTATATATGATCAATATGTTTGTTGATATAAATACTAACATAAATGAATTGCTTTGTTTTGAAATTATAAATGAATTTTTACGCTTGATTTTTTGATGGTGTATTAATATAATTTCTTGCCTTTTTCTTGTTTATGTTAGTTAATGTTAATTGGGACATAGTTGTTTTATGTCGTGTCTTGCATATGCAATGTACTTTTTAATATTTATTTGTTTTTTATTTATTGAATATGCAATAAAAAAGAAAATTTATCTCAAGAACAATTCCAGTGACAAAACACTGGTTCAAGGTTTATTTTGTTTTTATTGTTTATTGACATTAAAATCTAGAATCAATGTATATTTTTTATTTTGTCAGGGATATCTTAATACTATACACTTTATTTATATTTTTGTATTAATTTTAATTAATGTTTGCTTCAAATTTCTAAATTTAACTAGACTTAATGTATTGCAATATTAGGTGCCTCTTTTATAACTACTTATATTTATAGCATCACATTGATAATTGCACTTTGGTGTCAGATTGTTTAAATTTTTTGAATATATTGATTTTAAATATATTAATTGTTATATATTTATATGCAATAAACTTTTTTCCAAAAGTTATTAAAATATGCTTTAATTCTATTAGTGTTATGTAGCATTTTCCTATAATATTTCAAATTCTAGCTATGTATCTGTTAAAATATACTTTAGCAACAATTTCTGATGAAAAAACGTCATTCCTTAGTATTTAAACACCTTACCACTGGTGCTCTTGGAAAATGATATTTTTCTAGATGCATAGCTATACCAGTAGTTTTAACTGCTTTTTTATTATTAGAATAATTAAAGAGTAAAATAATACTACGAAGGTACAATTTGAATTGGATCTGAAATAGGTACTTAACTTCATGTCATCGATCATAGTAATATCACCAAAGAAACTAAATTATTGTAATTAATACTCGCAATAAAAATGATCACTTTCGATTTTTTTTGTTTTATTAACTACTCTACTTGTTTTCAGAATAATTCTTGATTTATTTAGTCTTTTTTAAATTCGACTGCACAATATGACTTAGAAGTCTATAACTTGGCAAAAACACTTGATATCCAACTAAAATTTAAAAACTTATCTAGAATTGATATTCTACAGGTTAATGTGGATAATAATTTTCATACTTAAAACTATCCCACTATATAATGCCCCAACATATACCACATGTAACATTTAAATCGGTAAGTATGGGAAAGTCCGAAATTATAAACATACAAAGACCCAATGATATTATAAGTAAAAAGGTGTAGATACGTTACCTAAACGACATTCTACCTTCAAAAACGGCACACTAACGCACACTTGAATAACTAACAATATTGCAATAACACTGAACACACTACATTACGATTAGTTGTCAAAATAGGATGGCATGATTCAAGTATCGCCAGTGAAAAAGAGACAAATATAATTCGCGACAGTGCGTCGTCAACGCGTGACTATGTTCAGGTGGGCCAATTAGCCTAGTTTTGGTGTGCCGCTTTTTGAGCGCGTATGACTTATCTACACCTTTTTTCCTAGTATATCAATGATGGTTCCTATAAGCAGACATAAAAACAACTTTATGCAAATTCATTCAGCAAGATCCATCCATATTACGCACCTATACGCAATGATATTCTAATAAATTAGCTACCATATTATAATGTTTCTGATCTGATAGATAAAGTAAAGAATATTCGTAAATATTTATTTCTATATAAAATTTAATTATTTTAAATTTGCCCAAAATTTGAAAATCGCGCAAAAAGTATTAAAGTTTGAAATGTTGCCAGTAGTATTATTCCCTTGAAAAGTAATAGTGATGTCTTTTATATTTTATTGTATATTTTAGTCAATTCTTTTTACACTTTTTATAACAAATAATTTATGCTTTCATAAAAATGAGGTAGTTTAAGCAAATATTATAATATTTGTAAAAGCAATATAATTTTCAAACAATATCCAAGTTTCACATTAACATTGAACTTGAAGTAATAAATAAACCCTATCAAGATCCAAATAAATTGTTATCACGTATAATCCGACCAACAATTGAATAAATATATACATCTGTTATTTATTTTGATGAATATCTAATTACCTTTGTTATGGGTGTCATCGACTTGTAACTTTATTATCGATCCGCACAAAACGTCGCTTGAATCGAAATGGCCGACGTTTAGGGGGAGTGTCTAGCGGAAATCGGTTTCTGATTGATTTATCTCGAAAAGGTGAGTGACAAAAGTTTCAAGTTAATTTATTATAAGTGGAGTGTTATAAAACCATTTCTAAAATATAAATAATGTGTATATTGAATGTAACAAATTTTTGTGCATTTCCGGCCGCGACCGGGTCAAGTTATTCAAAACAAAGTGTTTAGAAATAATAAAATAAATACCTACTTTTCAACTCTTGTTTATACCTAAATACTGCAAATTCTATATTCTTTTATTGTAGATACAATTGATAGAAAGAAAAATAAAATTTTAGATAAAATATTATTTAATAAAATGCAGATATTGAAATAATTTAAATGTGAAATTAAAATTATTACAATCCAATTGTATAAAAACTAAATCACTACAAAAATCAAAATATTTAATCAATTTAAATTTTTCAGATAAAAATTGCCTCTAGAGGAGGCTCATATACATTCCATATATAAAAGACTGATAACTTTTTAAAAATTGGCTGAAAATGGCCTGGCGTTTTAAAGCCTCTAAGTATAAAAATGCGGCACCCATTGTGCCTAAACCTGAAGCATGTATAAGAGATATATGTGTTGGATCATATCAGACATATGGAAACAATATATGTGCATCAGCCGCATTTATGGCATTCAACTGGGAACATGTTGGGTCGAGCATGGCTGTACTTCCACTTGATGATTGTGGCAGGAAAAGCAAGACAATGCCACTACTTCATGCTCATTCAGATACAATAACTGATATGGAGTTTTCTCCATTCCATGATGGATTATTGTTGACAGGATCTCAAGACTCTTTGGTAAGTGTTTTAATATAAATAATGCCGTTACTATAATTTTTTTTAACAGTTATTAAACAAGCTAATTAGGTGTTTTTAGAATTAGCATAATATGAACATTGCTGAAGATTAACAGATTTTTGTTAACCTACTTGTTGAGTAGAGCATGGATAACGTTTTCACCACTCTAATAGTAGTTTATTTCAGAAGTGCACATTATGTATGGATTATATATTGCAATTAATATAATTTTTAGGTTTCTATAAGATACATAAATAAATCATGTATTTATTTTTCTAGTATTATTTTCATATTTCATTTAATGTCTTGTGCAACATTTTTGTTTTCAAATATTTTTTGTGCAAATGTGACAGTAATATGGGATGTTAACACCCAAATAACTTAGTAAGTAAATACAGAAAACAGTGACTGTTTCCAAAGTAATGGCATTTTTGTAATAAAATTGCTTGCTTGTTAAAATATTTCTAATTTTTTTGAATATAATACACCTACTGATTATTAAGTTTATAAGTTGTATTAATATGTTTTTCATCCAACATTACTGTATTTTTTATTTAATTATGTTACTATTATAAGGTGAAGGTCTGGCATATACCACCGGAAGGTCTTAAGGAGTCACTTTCGACACCCGAATGCACTCTGTCACAGAAACAAAGAAGAGTTGAGAATGTAGGCTTTCATCCAGTTGCTGATGGCTTGATCCATGTTGCTTCAGGCCATGAACTTGCTTTATGGGATCTGACTAAACAGAAGGAGGCTTTTGGTAAGGGAGAAACATATTTAAAATCATTGTCTTTTACAGACAAAATAACGATTAATTCAATATTATTCAGTGTATAGTTCTGAAACACTAAATTTCTTACTTTTTTTAGTTAACCGAGATCACACAGAAGTTATTCAATCAACATCTTGGAAGAAAGATGGCAAGTTGGTGGCAACTTCGTGTAAGGATAAGAAAGTCCGGATAATTGATCCTAGAGCTGCCACTCCAGTCCTAGGTGTGGCGAACAGCCATCAAAACATTAAGGACAGTCGATTGGTCTGGCTTGGGGACACTGACAGGATTCTTACTACTGGTAAGTCTATATATTTGAGTATAAGTTGTAAAGTCGAATGAATGTATACTCGTGACCAATGATATTCTAACAATAGATATGTTGTGAGCGCGCAATCGCCTTTAGTCTGTGTCACGCATGGCGACGAGTGATACGCTGCTACAAAATGTAAAAAAATGCCATCCTGTGTATTTAGGAAATGCACCAATTACGATACCAAAGTTAATAAAACACAGGGGATCTCATACCACATGTAAGAACGCAGTATACTTTGATTTATTAATATATTTCAATTATTTGCCTAATATTCTGATATGTCATCGGTCGCTAGACTAATGTTTGTTTACATTGACGCGCAAGGACTTCGCTTGCGTTAGCTTTGGTTAACACACGTGTTTTCAATTTGTTCGTGATTGTTAAAGTATTTCGTGAATATTGTTGTAATTTTGGTTAAATTAGATATTTCTAACTTGGTGTTGGGTATTGGTAAGTAGTGTGTGTTGTTTTTGTTTGTGTATATATAGTGTTTTATATGTAATATGGAACCTGATCCTCCGCCTGACCCGCCCGATCCTGGCGGATCGACGGTACCTATAACTTCATCCCGAAAACGTCAAAGTGACGAAGTATCAGTTGACATATCTAAAAAAACGATAGTTGACCCGGCGTCAGCCACACCATCCATCCAACATGTTTATACTCACCCATCCCTCTCTGGTCCTAAATTTTATTCAGAGAAAGATAATGGACCTTTCATTGTTTATGTGTCTCGTGAGACTCCAGACCCTGCGGCAGGTACTACCATCCGGGCGATAAAATTCGGCCAATTTCTACATCACAACAAAATTCAGAATATCGTTAATGATGGCGTTAAAAATGTAGGACGCAATAAAATTGAGATCCAATTTTCGTCAGCTGTAGCTGCCAATAACTTTTTAGGGAACCCTATTCTAAATTTGTCCAAATTCGTCGCTAGTATACCAACATTTAATGTCACCCGAATGGGCCTAGTGAAAGGAGTCCCTGTAGACTGGGCAATGGAAGAGTTTGTGTCCTCTCTTGAATTACCTTCTGGCTGTGGTCAGGTGTTGAAGGCGAGAAGGTTAAACCGCAAGACTGTGAGTGAAGGCAATGTGACCTGGGTTCCAACTCAATCAGTTGTTTTAACTTTCCGTGGTCAAGTACTACCACCTAAAGTATACTCTTACCACACCTCACTTCCCGTAGTTACCTATAATCTGCCAACAATTCAGTGTATGAATTGTTGTCGTTTTGGCCACATCAAAACTCAATGTAGGTCAAAGCCAAGATGTTACAGGTGTGCCCAACCTCACACTGGGGATTCATGTAATGTCTCCAAAGAAAATTCTACTTGTCTATACTGCTCTGCAAGTCACTTTGCAATTAATAAAGACTGCCCTGAGTTTGTCAGGCAGCAGAATATTAAAACCTTGATGTCACAAGATAATATTTCATATATGGAAGCATCCTCCAGATTCCCTCCAGTTAGGCGCTCCTATGCTGATATGGCTAAGGAAATGTTTTCCCCTCCTCCTCCTTCTACATCTTTCTCTCATCCTATACCTGGTAAACCTCAAAATGCTTTAAAAAAATCCTATACCAAAACAGTTGTCCGATCCCCACGTCCCCGAGCTCCCCTTGCCAAAGGATTTGATAGACAAGCTCATCAAGCTATAACTAGTAATTGCCCCTCTTCCTTGCCGAATGGCTGTGCCTTCGGTATTAATAATGATGCTCCTTATGACTTTTCTAAATCTAACCTTTTATTAAGTTTGACTGAAACCCTAATCTCTATTATATCCGCTGGTGATGAAATCCCTTTACCGTCCAACGTTGCCCAAAACTTCCTTCACATTTTTAACATCCTTTAAAATGGCCCCACTCAACTTTCTTCAGTGGAATAGTAAAAGTGTACGTTCTAAAAAACATGAACTGATTTCTATTATTGCCCTACATAAGCCTGTCATTATTGCCATCTCTGAAACTTGGTTAATTCCTGGTTCCCGTTTTAGGGTATCTGGTTTTGCCTGTCTGAGAGATGACAGAAGTGACGGGTATGGGGGTAGTGCCATTCTTATTAGGCACTCCACTCCATATTCTCTTATCCCTCTTCCTTCTTATAGTTCTCAGATTAATGCTGTGGCTGTAAGAGCTTTTAATATTTCTTTTCTCTCGCTCTATATCCCTAATCCCTCTTCTTCCGTCTTTCTTGATCTGCAGTCTATCATTTCCTCCCTCCCAAGTCCTGTTTTAGTTATGGGTGATTTTAACACTCACCACACTTTGTGGGGGTGTTACTTTTGTGATAGATTCTCGCCGTTATTAGTGGATATGATTGATGATCTCAATCTATGTATTCTGAATGATGGTTCACCGACCCGTAGAGTATATCCTAACCAAAATCCGAAAACTGCCGTAGACTTATCCTTAGCTTCCCCATCTTTATCTTCCTTGATATCCTGGAATACTCTATCCTCCTCCCATGGTAGTGACCACTTTCCTATCCTACTCTCTTTAAATAACAGATATTCTACTCCCCTTCCCTCCAATCCCTTGCTTCCATATAATTTTAAAAAAGCAAACTGGTTTGACTATGCGTGCTCAGTTGATAACATGATGGACTCCCTTCCCAACTCTGTAAGCGATGAGAATGTCATGGTTTGCTACGATCGATTCCTTGCAGCCATCTTCTTGAACGCTGACCTCTTTTTCCCTAAAAAGCATCCCACACAAAACCAGCAGCCTTCCAATCCCTGGTGGGATCAGGAATGCAGCGATTTTGTTAACCGGCGAACACTTGCCGAATTAGCATATACATCCTGTATGACAGTGGAGAACTTTCTTGAATATCAACGCAGTAACGCAAAATTTCGGAGATTGATTTATAAAAAGAAGAAACTTGGTTGGATCAAATTCTGTGAGTCCCTCGAACCTCGATCCCCGTCTTCCCTTGTTTGGAGACAAGTTAAAAGATTTCGTCGGGCTTTTGATGTTGTCCCTCATCATGGCTCGAATAATCCATTGGAATGGCTTAATGACTTTGCTGACAAGTTATCCCCTCCATTTGTTCCCTCACGCAATTTATTTTCTACTCCTGCTCAGATCTGTTCATTAGATGATATGGATTCCCCTTTCACTCTGGATGAACTAAATAACTGCTTTAAAGGACACCACTCCAGGTGAAGATGGTATACCATATTCTTTTATCGGGAAATTGCATGAGAAAGCCAAAGGGTACTTTCTCAAACTTATTAATGCAATATTTAAATCAGGCATTACACCAGCAGCTTGGAAATCCCAGATCATCATCCCAATCTTAAAACCTGGTAAAAATCCCTCTGACCCGAATTCCTACAGACCTATTGCGTTATCATCAACGTTAGCTAAAGTTACTGAACGGATTTTAAAAAACCGACTGGAATGGATAGTGGAAAGCAGAAATATCTTAGCTCCCTCTCAGTTTGGCTTTAGAAAGGGTCTAAGCACTATAGATAGTCTCAGCATTCTAACAACAGATATTCGACTAGCCTTTGCAAAGGGAGAGTATTTAGTGGGTGTCTTTCTAGATATTGCTTCTGCATATGATAATGTCCTACTTCCGTTGCTCAGGCAGAAAATGCAACAGCTGGGTTTACCGCCGAGGTTAGTACATTTTATATGTAATCTGCTGACCGGGAGAACCATTTCTATAAGACATCGACTGCTTACCCTTCCACCCAGGCTTGTCTGGAAAGGCTTGCCCCAAGGCTCGGTCCTCAGTCCTTTGCTGTACAGCATATACACACATGACCTCGAATTGTCTGTTAATAGTTTTTGTAACATTCTTCAATATGCTGATGACATCGTTCTCTACTGCAGCTCAAAATCAGTGGAGGACATTAGTTTTCGTTTGAACTCTGCTTTACATTATCTAGGCCAGTGGCTCTCTGAACACGGCTTGTCTTTATCGGTGTCTAAATGTCAGGCTGTTGTTTTTACAAGAAAAAGATATGTCCCAAATTTTGAACTTCGCTATGAGGATCAAATTATTAATCTAGCTGATAAAATAAAATTTTTAGGAGTAATAATCGACAAACGACTGAATGGAATAGCCCATGCTGAGCATATTAGCAGAAAATGTGAAAAAGGCATCAATGCTCTTCGAGCAGTGTCTGGAGTGTGGTGGGGTGCACACCCTTATACTCAAAAACTACTGTACAGTTCTATTATACGTAGCCACATAGACTATGGCATGTTTGTTCTAGACCCCTTTAACAAAGCACCATCCGAGAAGTTGGATAGAATACAGTATAAGTGCCTTAGATTAATATTAGGTGCCATGAGATCCTCTCCTACCAATGCCATGCAGGTTGAATGTGTCGAACCTCCATTTTCTATCCGCCGCCAATACCTATCCGATCGATTTGTTGGCAAAGCATTACAGCTGTCTTCTCACCCATTATGGCCTAGGCTTCGCCAGTTGGCTGAGCTTAGCCCTGCGAGCAAGCCATTACCTTTTTTACTGGATAGCTTTTTAAAATTTACTAACCTACCACATCCTATGACCTGTTTCCCCTCTAATCCTATCTTCTGCTCTCCCTATAACTCTCTTGTTATGTCTCCTTTTATTATCACGGAAACTGGTCTAACTAAGGGAGCACCTGACACCAGCACAAAGTTTAAGTCACTAATTCATCAAAATTGGTCGAATCACCTCCTCATCTTCACGGATGCTTCGAAGCTTTCCAAGGAAGGCTGTGTTGGTGCAGCTTGCTGGATTCCAAAATTCAAAATTATTCTTCAATTTAAGTGCCCACCTGAGTCATCGGTGTTTACAGGTGAGGCTGTTGCTGTGTTAGAGGCAATTTTGTTTACCCTCTCCCACAACTTTAAACAGACTGTCATTTTTACGGACTCTTTAAGCTGCTTATTGGCTATTAAGGAAAACCCCTTTCGTAGTAGATCGAGATGTTCCATAACTTTGAAGATTCGCGAAGCTTTGTGCTCATGCTATCAAAAGGGTTTAGCGGTCTCACTAGTTTGGATCCCAGGTCATTCTGGGATCCCTGGTAATGAAACGGCTGACTCCTGTGCCAAAGCTGCTGTGCAGTGCGGGTCATTAGAACATTTTTCTAATTCAGCGCAAGATATTTTATCCATTGCGAAATCTCGCTTAGATAAATCGTGGGAAATCAACTGGAACTCGTCAAAATCTTTTAAAGGTAAACATTATGCTGCAATCCAGCCTGAGATCCCGAAACGTCCTTGGTTTTCCCGTTGCAAACAGGTGGAACGATGGGTTATATCTACCATTTGCCGTCTACGTCTTGGTCACGCATGTACTCCTGTGCACTTGGCAAAGATCAGAGTCAGGGACCACTCCCTGTGTGAATGTGGCCTGGACGAAGGCTCGTCTTCCCATATCCTTTTCAACTGTCCCAAACTTCTGTATCCTCTCTATGACATCCTTCCTTGTAAAGTCCCCCGTCCTATTAATGTTAATTGTTTGTTAATGTTTGTGTTTAGTCCATTATGTAGATTTCTGTGTACATATATTAGAAATAACAAAATTAAATTATAGATATATTGTAAATATGTTACTAGTTACTCTTAATCATTATTTTTATAGTTTTGTATATATTGTGTTGTCTGTTGTAGGTTCTGATTTTACAACGAGTCGCTCCGTTTCTACATGTAATCAGTCTTAGTGTTTGTTTTTTTTCATATTCACCGATCAGTATATTATATAACGTGTATTCTCCATTCTACGCGACATTGGCGAAGTCAACTGTGCCCAATCGGCACTCATGGAAGCCATTAAAAGAAATAATTGAATTGAATTGAATTGACGCGCAATTGACAACACTAGCTGTCTCTTTTTTTCTTATTGATTTTATCGACTATCCCCTTTCTATCATTTTGACATGTACCTTGAATGAAAAGTGTGTATGTGTGCTGCGCGGAACACTTTTTTCGGTTGTTTAGTGAGCGTATAACATATCTGTCTATTAGAATATCATTGCTCGTGACTCTATCACCTTAAGAATGGCTGAACAGATTTTAATGAAATTTGTCACAGTGATGTATTATAAAGTCTGAAGTAACACAAGCTACATTTTTTCGTAAAAAGGGTATGGTTTCTATAGAATTCCGTTTTCACTAGGAACGCAAAGCAGAGCGAGGATGATCTAGACGTACCTACAATAATATTTATTTTTATTGATAAATTACTTTTTGCTGTTATAATTACGAAATTATTCAAGAACTTTTTCATGGATGCTTTGAGTTTTATAGGTATTTTGTTGATTTTATGTTAATGTCAGATTAAATTAGTTTTGTTTTAGAAAATATTTTTTTTTTCCTTTTTGTGATCGTCATTTTAGAAAAGAAACGATTTTTCATTTTAAAATAGCAAAAAAATCATCAAATATTCCGCGAAATAATTCAAACTATAGTTTTATTTAAAAAGTTTATAGCATAAATGTAAGGAAAATTTATCCAACATTATTGTTTTTAATTAGGTACTAAGTAATATATGCACCTATTAATTTTCATTACTAAAGTAAGTCTTCATACCATATTCCTAGTTAAATGAACTTAAATCTTAACCTCATGTATATTGCATACTTATTTAACAAAAACGTTAATTATACAACAGTTAGAGCTCCTTCGCTTTCACGGTGTTGGTTACGAATTGAGAGTTCAAAGAATAAAAAATGGAACGCCTGTATGTATGAAGGACTTTATTTGCAACAATGAATTTTCATTTTCAACCGACTTTACAGAGGAGGTTCTTGATCCGGTTTTTTTGTTTGTCACCTCAGAACTCGGTCCTTGACCGATTTGGATGATTCTCTTTTTGTTTAAAAAGTACTTATATACGCCAATTTGGTTTCATTTGGATTTGAAAATAAAATACATCATTTAGTATCTAAGGGGTGATTGATTATTTACCAACTGAAGTTTTATGTTTCACCTTTTTATATTTCGGTGTTTTTTATTAGATACGGTATTCCTCTGTTGTTTTCAAATAAATTTAGAAATAATATACTTCTTAGTGTGGAAAATGTGGGATGAACAAATTTTCACTTTCAAAATTATACTTAAAGTACTATCTTGTTCCTTCTTACTTCTCGAAAAAATAGTTTTATTAAAAACTAGTGAGTTATTGTTGTGCTCGGCTTCGTTCGGGTTGAGTTTAAACGTGTAGTAAAGGTTTCGTAGGGATGTGACATTTTCTTATACTAAAAATACTTGTCAAGTGCGAGTCGGACTCGCGCACGAAGGGTTCTGTACCATTATCTATAACAATTAAGCTAGTTCTCAAAATTATATGAGTGTCCATACAACTCAGAGAACTATCCTAATTGGCGTCAAATATATAAAAAATATAGGATATATGCTAAACTCATCAATATTTGTCCAATAGTTTTCGGTGATGTGATCACAAACAGACAGGCAAAAATTTAAAAACTACAGACAATTATGACTTCTTTCAAAAAAATATAAAATGCGCAGATTCAATTCAGTAAGAATGTTATGTATATGTTACAGTCAAAACCCGTTCTCAGTTACAACGCGTTTTAACTAGTCAAAACTAGTTTAGATGAAACGCCTTAGTAAAAAGTAGAATTGATTAGAAGATTGTAACAAGGGTTTTAACTGTAACATATACATGCATGCATTTACAAGATTCTCTATAGATAAAAGTTGTACAAAAACAAATTATAAATACATATATTTTCCAACAGGTTTCGACTCAAATCGTCTCCGTCAAATAATGATACGTGATATTCGCAACCTCTCCCAAACTCAGAAGACTCTTGAACTGGACTGTTCTACGGGAGTACTAATGCCGTTGTTCGACGCTGATACTAACATGCTCTTCCTAGCTGGAAAGGGGGATACTACGATATTGTATATGGAGCTGAGTGACCGTGAACCTTATTTAATAGAAGGGCTAAGGCATTCTGGTAAGTTTATTTTTGATGTGTTATTGTGTGAGTAGTTTGATCGGTACTTGTACTTTGCGATTATTTTGCTATTTAAGCATTGCTTACTCTATGGTCAAATAAAGTGGAAATTATTTTTCTGTTTTTCTATTCTTATTGAAACTATAACTTACAGTTTGTCATCAGAATTATCATTTAAGTTAGGGTAATAGATTATTTAAAAATAACAATATCTAGATGTACAAACATAAAGTGGTAAAGTTTGTAAGTTAATTAGTAGGGAGTATTCTCGGAAATAACTCATCCGATTCTCAAAATAGTTTCACTAATACCACCTGATATTGACTATTTAAATTATATTTAAATAAAATTCAAAGTTTTAGACTATAAATCCAAATCAATTTGTAATAGTTTCGCCTCTAGTGTACATGCATTCTGACTGCCAGACACAGTTTTCTGGAAATCCACCTGCAAAAGGGTGATTAGTGTAGAGATAGTTAGAGGGCTAGAGAGTGATAAATGCTACTTTTACCACAATTAACTCGAGACCAACGAGAAAACACGTTATAATACCATATTTGCTGTATTTCTTTTGCTAGTTCTACTCGGGTCAAAGGCTTCTTCCTTCCGAACTGGTAGTAGACCCATGACTTTTAAAAAATTGTAATAATTTTATGTTGAATAATGTCTTGAATTTGACCCTCCAACAACTTTTCTATACCATAATTAATGAACTGAACCCCACAGGCGAGCAGACCAAGGGAGCATGCTTAGTGCCGAAGCGCGCGCTGCGCGTGATGGAGGGCGAGGTCAACCGCGTGCTGCAGCTGGCCGGCTCCTCCGTCGTGCCCATCATGTACCAAGTGCCCAGGAAGGTATACACTATTTGCTTATATTTGTATGTATGTCTTCAGCCATTTTTTAAAGTCCCACTGCTGGGCACGGGCCTTCGAATAGGGATCAGGCCATAGTCCGCCGTGCTAGCCTAGTGCGGGTTGATGGACTTCACATGTCTCTCGAAAACTTGCTAGGTTTTCTCAGACATAAAGGTTTCCTCAAGATGTTTTCCTTCACCGCAAGACCGCTTTTGCAATGAAGGTATCAAGGATCATCTGGCCTTTTGCAAACTTGCTAAGTTTTTTCAGTAGAATTGTTTATAAAATGAAATGTAAACCTGGAATAAATATTTTTAATGTGAATCTGGAATCCTTGTACCTTTCATTAAAACGCTATTTTGGTAGGCATTTATGTATTATGTACACATATAATTATTATTTAACCGGGTTTAATCTATGTGACTGTTTGTAACCGCATCAAGAGAAAGGCACTGGACAGATTTTGATGAAATTTGCTATAATAATAATAGCTGTTTATTTCAATCGACATAGACTTTTTACTGCGGTAAAATATCTCGGATAAATCTATACTAAACAATACCTAGGGAATGCACTCAACTGGAGCAAGTGTGAGTAACTAACGGTAACTAAAGTTTAACAATCAGAATGGGATATTTCATATTACATCAATTTTTGAAAAGTGTCTCAATTAGATTCTGTAGTGATAATAACCCACTAAAAAATACCAACTGTTTATTCAATCAAATAAATAATAGTGTTATAAATATGCATTTAATTTATTCTACTTATCGCAGGTGTGATGAATGCAAGAATGTTAGTGTAAAAACCGACCGACCCACCGACACCGAACAAATTATTGATTTTTGTGTACATATTTCGTGGTGTTTAAAAACAGATTTAAAAAACTGAAAACTTTGAATTTAATTTAAAAAAATATTTCGTTATTTTATGAACTAAAACCAACATTTTTCGAACGCTTTTTGCCAAAGCTATCTTAATAATATATTTCTAGATTGTTTCTCATATGGAGTAAAATACCCTATTAGATACCTAATGCACATGCATTAATTAAACCCTTTTTTGCAATATAAATTCACTGAGTAATTTGGTTTAGTGGTTTGTTACTTCCTAACCACTTGGGGTCATTGACTTGCATTTCCTTTAGTACTTTTGTTGCGAGGTTTCAGGATGTTAGTGCTTATATACAAAGAGCTGGTGCTAAGTCCTTCCTTCCTATGTTATAAAAGGGGTAGTTAATATATACTACATTTTTAAGATTAGTTTTCTACATATTATTATTTAATACTAGCATTTCCGGCGGCTCCGCCCGCGTTTTAAAGACCGGAAACCAAATTTTTCGATTTTACATACCGTGTGATGTTTTACAGCCGGTTTTTAACGGTTACTTGAGATTTCTCAGAAATGAGTAATTTTCCAGCAGTAAAAAGTATCCTATATCCAGTATCCTGACCCGAATGATGACTATCATCACACCAAATTTCATCAAAATCTGTCCAGTGGTTTTCTCGTGATGCGGTCACAGACAGACAGACAGACAAAAATTCTAAAAACTGTAGATTCGGCCTCTGTATCAATAATAACTATTTCAATAAGAATTTCCAAAAAAAATTCAAATTTAATGATTCAACTAAGTTAGAATTTTATAATATGTACAGACTACAGATTTATAACACTATTATTTTTTTTGTTTGTGAGAATAGAAATAAATACACGCATAATATGTTACGTGAAGTGCAGGGCAAAAAAATAAAAATATTTCTAAATATTTACTTATTATATTGTATTATGTCCTATTAAGACGGGAGAGGTTCCATTGTGTATTCGGGATAGTACTGGCTTCTTTGACCAATGAGTGTTACACAATCCACTGTATATATGCAGGCGGTATATCTTAAATGCATTTTCCAACCTTAAAACAAGGATATAAAGCCATTACCAATCCGAATTTCACTCCAATCTTTTGGACCGTTAAGAATTTTAACCATGAAGAAATAACACACACTAAGTCACTCAAAACATTCACATCTATTATACATTATATATGTGTTTATGTTTTGCACTCCTTCACTATCAAAATAGCTCAAGGAATTTTGATGTAACTTAGTGCTCGGATTTAGATCAATCCAAACTATTAGAAACCTAGGTAGCCTAAACAAAGGAAATCCCCAGTTTTTAATACTAGTCTAATTTTCAGAGTTATCGCGATTACCATGCAGATTTGTACCCGGAGACGAGCGGCGCAGTGACGTACCTGAACGCGCCCATGTGGCTCGAGAACCAGGACTACCCCGTGCCCACCATCTCCCTGCACCCGGATGCTAATAACTGCGTTCAGGTATGTTGGAATGTGTTTTACTAACTTTGATAGCTTTAAATTGTAGTTCTGCTCATTTATATATACTGCCTTAGATTCATATTGATACTAGCTACTCGCCGTCGCTTAGCTCGATCTCGTCCCCAGGCTTAGCGCGAGCGAAGCCGCCGATTTAGCTAGTAAATGTATACAAAAACTTGACAAATTATATACTAAAACCTTCCTCGAGAACCACTCTATCCATTGCTAAAAACAGCATGAAAATTAGTGCAGTAGTTTTTGAGTTTATCGCGAACAGACAGACATACAGGCGCGGCAGTGTTTTGTTTTATTATATGTTGTGAAGTTTTAATAATTGACAGATTTACGTCTAAATTGAGTGGAAAATTAATAGAAAAATTACTGCCAGTTTCAGACATTAACGGAATAACATGTAATAAAGAAAAATGTTTTCTCTTCTATAATTATTTGTATTAGTATTATTAATTACATGAAAAGTAACATTTATGGTGTAAGAAATGATTAGTTATTCCCTTCTTAATGAATAGTATTAAATTTTATTGGATATTGTTTATTATTAAATTAAAATAAGAATAAACATAGAAAAAATTAAATTAATTAGAATACATTTAATATGAAAAATATTCTGCTTATTTTTTCTCTTATTTATTTTTATTTTATTCATTTTGAATGAATTTGTTCTGTGTGTGACAGATTTATATATTTAATTTATTATTTTAAGTTATAACTTTAGAAAAGTTTATTATTTATTTATTTATTTATTATTATAACATAAATAAAAAAAACGTGGGTTGGTGTTTGAAAAAAATAAATTATAATTACTTTGTGATTGTGAAAATCAGTTGCATGAAATTTATTTCAGTGCTTTTTTTAATATCGATGCATTTTTGTTGATACTTATTTTATCAGATATTATTATTTTATTTTGTGTTAAAGGTGATTATTTTGTGTTTGTTGTGTTTTTTGTTTTGTAGTTTTGTGTAGTTAGTGCTAATTAAAGAACTGGGTTTAAAGTAAGTAATTGGTTTTATTTTTGTATTTTTGCTTTTATTTTATATTTTCATTTCTCTGTATTTTTTAAAGAAATATAATTATTTATAAATAAATATGTATATTTTCATAGACACACAGAGGCAATCTGGAGGATTTAGTCAAAGCAATACTAGCGATGCCCTCGCCGAAGAAGGTCGAATCTAAACCTATAGTAACAAACATTCAACAAACAGAAGAATCAGCGAAAGCAGCATCAAAAACGGCAATGCCGGAGCAAAAAGACGAAGACCGTATAGATTTTGTAAACGTGAAGGACTTGATCAAAGGCATGGAAAGACAAAAACCCGAGCCAAGAGACTATAATAAGGAAACGAATGGTTTTCACAAGAAAATAACCGACAATGGGCACGATTGTGATAAAAAAGACGATGAGACCGAGGAAAAGTCGGAAAAGACCGAAAAGACCCTTGAGAAGACTGAAAGTTCTGATTCATCTGAGTCGTTATCAAGAAGCAATAGTTATGTTAATGGCGCCCCTGTTCAGGTACCGAAGCCCCTGCCCAGGTCTTCTATATCAGAAGCAGGGTCTTCTGATGAACAAATGTCAGAGGCACCTAAACCTAAACCAAGAACCACAGCGGTACCAATTTCTGGATATAAGGTATAGTATGGAATGTGGATAGATTTTAGGTGATGTGTATTAATTTAATTGGATTGATTTTTCTTTATTATTTTTGTTTTCTTTTTTCATTTTATAATTATTTATTATATATTTATTATTTGTTGTTTAAATATTTGTATAGAAAAAAAATATTGTTTTTTTTTACTTTTAAATAGTAACATTTTCATAGATTTTTTTATGATCAAAGTTTCTAATGAATAATGATACAATTATAATTCAATTTATATCTAGAATATATAAAAGAAGTTATTAAAGTGAATAGCTAAAAAATATTCAGTGTATCAAATTATATGAATAATTATAAAAAATGTTCTTTTTAAAGTTTTGTTTGTTTAAAGGCTGATTTACACGTATTAAGTGATTAAGTAGTTAACTAAATTTTAACTTAATTTTATGTGACTTATATTTAAGTAGGTGTCCAAACGTATTAAGTAGATAAGTAGATAAGTTCACTCAAGATGGACAATCAACAACGTAATAAAGTCGTAAATTCTGTGCTTAAAATTGCTATTAGTGAGGTCTTGGACGAAATAAAAGATGAAATAATTAGAGAAATAACCAAACTCAAATAATAAAAAAATTAAAGATTCAATATACATTACACATGTCAGAAGTGAAACTTCTTTATTTATATATTTAACTCACTGTTTACACACTGTATAAATACTAATGATATTGTTACTTCCCTTCAAAAACAATTCCTCACGATTACCAGCATGATCAGCCGTCATTGGTGGCGCTAACTCTTCCCCGTCTCTGAGCGCCTGGTACTTGATTTACGTGTTTGTGTCTCTATGGACTTACTTTTTCGTTCTTCTTCTAAAGAAGTTTCAATAAAAAAATGGCGCGTCAACACTTATGCATTTTACTAAATTGCACCTGTCCGAACGGATCCAGAAATAAGCCCCGCCCACCTACTTATTCGAAAAAATAGAAAACATTCTAATTTAGTATTTAAGTAATTAACTAAATTTTAACTTGCGACTTGCTACTAAATTTTCTGTTTACACGTACAGAATCACTTAAAATTAAGTTAAAATTTAGTTAACTACTTATTCACTTAATACGTGTAAATCAGCCTTAAGATCAATGTTTAGTAAAATAAATACAAATACTTGTTTTTTTTAAATTTATTTAATGAAATTGCACGTTGTTTTTTTATTGAAAGCTTGTGTTATTTTTATATTATGTTTTAAATTGAAATTAAATTTCATAATAGCAATTGAAGACTTGAATAGATGAAGTTGGTATGTCTCATTTTCGTTGTACCCACAATTACTAATACATTAAATAACTGAACTCAATTTTGTCAAAATTTAAATTTTGGCACATATCACTTTCACGCTTTCGTGTAATCGTATTCAATTGTATTATATCGTATTTGTTTAATTCCAGCCGCGTCTGGGACCGAAACCGTTTTCAGCGTCGACGGGGAGCGATGAGTTTTCGTTCGACAAAGTGTTCTCAGTGCCCGCAGTGCCGGGACTCACTAAATCTGATTCAGGTGAATAGTAACTTGTCAAGTGTGAGTCGTATATATCATGTACTTACAAACTTTCGTTAATGTAATGTTAGTCCGATAGGATCATACGTACAGGTACAAATAGACTGAGAGGACACCCCTCGCCACTTTGGCAAACACGCACAGTACTTACATAGTTTTGGCTTAACTCACTCTCCATCATAGGTATCATTTGAAAAAATTAATATCAAATTATAAAAAAAGTGCGTGCGTACAAAGTTAGAAATGAAACTACTTTGTTTATATATTTAACTCACTGTTTACACACTGTATAAATACTAATGATATTGTAATTTAACTTCAAAAACAATTATCAGCATGAGCAGCCACGTCATAAGTTAGGCTGTATATTGTAATACTTTTGCTACATATGACATCACATTAAAATCCCCGACTTGCGGTGGGCGAGATCCCCGACCGGCGCATCTTGACCGTCTGAGGGTTGGTGGCGCTAACTCTTCCCCGTCTCTGAGCGCCTGGTACTTGTACTGGTACTCGTTTATATTTTATACTAATCTGAAGCTTTAGATTTCCGAGACTTAAAACCCCAAGGTTGCGTTAAACGTTTAACGCAACCTTGTTGGAAGTCGCATAAGAAGTTTCACTTCAATAATGTATGTATGTACCGCCAGGCTTGTCTCCTGTAGCGGCTCAAGCGTCCTCGCCCGTGGCGTCCACCCCCGTGGCCAAGGAGGAGGAGAAGGAGAAGTCACTCTCCCCTACTAGTGATGTTGAAGTTGCGCCTAGCAAAGGTCAGTTATAATAATATTTTTTTTTGTACAAACAGTAAAGATGAGCGGTAAATAAAATACAAAACGGATTGGAAAAAGATTGACCTCTTCTAGGTATCCTTAAGGTGTAGGAAATAGTTCAGTTATTTACACGAATTAGCCAGTAAGCTGTTGTCTCTGGCTATAGCTGAATGTATAGTAGAATGTATAATAGACTAGCGACTAACTTCGCTTCGCTCGGGTTCGTCTCTAAGTACCCGGTACCCCTTTTAGCATAAAATTTTTACAAACTTTGTAAAATTTGAATTGATGAATTTTTGATTGAATGTCTTACTTATTTATATCTAATCAAAGGCCTAAAAATAAGTTTCAAGCTTCTAGTCTAGCTTTTCTAAATGACGTAATTTCCATGCAAACTTTCATCCCCTATTTCAACCGTTTACAGCCCTTTTTTCGCCTTAAAAAGTCTTCTTTCTGAGGCTCTAGACTATATGTGTACCAAATTTCATGAAAATCGGTCCAGTAGTTTTTGAGTTTATATACAAAAATACAAATCTTTTCTCTTTAAAATATTAGTATAGAAAAGTTTGTATTTAAGTAAAAAAATATTTATTTGCAAAATACATGTATAACAATGTTAAATAAAAACAATGTAAGTACATTGTTTTATCCCATCTTGCTAAATATGCAAAATGTAGCTTGTTTTCTTAATAAAAAAATGTTTACTTAATGCTACTAGCATTACATTCGGTTCTGTCTATGTTGAAATGACTAGAAACATTTCTGTTAATCCAATTGCTACAAAACTTCGCTAGATCAATTGTTTTTCAACATCTCTCCAGCCGTTTTACATAGATTATATATGTAATAATGAATGTTTTTTTTATTTATTGCAATTATGTCATAGTAAATATAATATAAAATAATAAACTGTATCTTTTTTCATCAGAAGAGTACACAAATGGTAAATCTGATACAAGTTTGGAAGAGGAGGTGAATTCATCAGACTCAGGTTATAGACCAAAGACTCCTAGCACTGCGGAGAGGAGGAAGATGTTCGAAGCTACTGAGTGAGTGTGAAAAGAATGATTTGTTCACCTGATCGATTTACGGTCATGGCGACTAATTTTATTTTTATTTGTGTATGAATACAATATGTTGAAGGATTGGAAGGAAACTTTTCTAAAACATTAATGTACATCTTTTAAATTCCTACAGCTGTTAATCTATTACTTTTTAAAGTTTGAGTTAAAATACAATCAAATCCTAATAATATCGGGATAAAAGTCTGATAAGACAATTTTATTTTATTTAAAATGTCACATGTTTGTGTGAATGTGAATAAAAGCATTCTTTACAGTATAAAAATAAATATTTTTTCAGTTCTACCGCTAACAACCAGTCGATAGCGGAACGGCGCCGCGCCTACGAGTCGCGCTCCGTCAGCGTCGCCGTCGAGTCCGAGGCGCCGCCTTCCCCCGCGCCACTCAGGTGTTCATTCGTTCATTCATTCATCCTTTCATTCATTCATTCTTTCATTCATTCAATCAATCATTCCTTTATTCATCATTCAATTCGTTAATTTATTGAGAATACAAAAGCAAAATATAAATTAATAATTCTATAGATAATGTTGAATAACTGTAAGGCAAATAATGTTTATACTTGTGTATGTTTATTGGTTACTTATTTAAAAGTATTTTATTTTGTTCATGAAAACTGTTCTCCAAGCATTTTCTTTTAAAATGCCTGTAAAAAAGTCTTTTCATTAAACTATATTTTAAGTTACTGTACAATTAATTTGGATATATAACCAAATAATTATCATTAATATTATTTTTATACATATGGAATATACATATTTAAAATTTGTTTTGATTTAGGCGACGAGATTCCTTAAAATCCCGCAAAAGTCCAGACCGCGAAGAAAAGAGATCTTCTGTACCTAACGTCACTACTAAAAGAACGTCAACCGTTTTTGGTAAATATTTTGTTCTTTTTTGGATTTTAAAAATACAAAAATAAAATTAAATAAAATGAGTAATTTTTTTTGCAGGTAAAGTATCGAAATTCCGGCACCTAAAGGGGACTCCGGGACATAAATCTACATGTATTGAGAACATCAAAAACATCAGTAGGCAGATTTCTGGTGAATGCAATGGTTTTTATGGTAAGGAAAATTTGCATTATTATTTTAATTATTGTCCGGCCGCTCAGAGAATGCGTTTCTGACAGATCGTGATCGACTGGGCGATGTAACTTTGAACTGGCGTACAATTTACGGCAATTTTTTAAATATCTTTTATTTACATTATTAACGAGTGATAAGTACTAGTACTAAGTACTTAAGTAATAATTCGAATAATTATGCCGATTTACAATAAATGTATTAATTTTGGGCTAAAATTATCACAATTACTAATATAAAAACAATGGCTTTTAAAAGTCAAACCGCGTCAAATGACGCTGTTTCAAGGTTATGTCAACTGTTTGTTTTTGTAGTGCTGTGACAAAATAACGAGGCAATTTTATTCGAATATTTTTGTAATCTTAATATAATCTGTCGGTATGATATAAATAATATAATATTTAATGTACTCAGTATTTAATAAAGTTAATAATATATTAAAGGTACGCCCAAACAAAACTTAAGAAAATTAGTGTCATAATATCAGTCAGATGAATTAAAAAAAACATTGAAAATAAAATTAATACTTTATATTTCTGGTAAAAAATAAAGAGAAATACAGTGTTCAGAGACTAGTGTTGTGTACAGACTGTGCGTGTATTCATAGTGAAATAAAACATCCTTAGTGCAAGTGCAACGATTATAATCCTAACCCGTAGAACGTAACAATACATTTTCCAATAAATAAAGCATTTTTATTTTTTTTTCCCTTCGTTACATTCAGAAATTACGATTCAATTCAAGTAATTGATTCATTAAAAATGTCTTTACATTGTGAATATTTATTGAAATATAATTACTATAAAAAACAACAACATATAAATTAAATTGAATAAATATGCATAATGAATGCAATAAATAACGTTACTAAATTATTGTACATCACTAGTCATGACGAATTGACAGGTGTCAGAAACGCATTCTTTGAGCGGCCGAACCATAGTACTTTTTTATACACTCACTTAAAAATAAATTTTCCCCACTTTGGAGGCCATTCATCCAAAGAGGTCAATCCAAAATTATTTAGTTAAAAAATGTAACTTCACGTTGTCTCAATAGTCAATACTAACTTCATCTACTTGTAGTCATAAACAGCTAACTTCACAGATACTACTTACAAATTTTCAGGGACAGGCGGGTAATGATTTAGTATGAAGAGATCGTCCTGTTCTCTAACATCCATGGGTTTAACGATCAATCCATTTCCATATCCACTTTTGCCGTATGTTTGACATTTCCGGCTAACGTCCCTTCCGTTTCCGGCGCAGCGAACGGCGTGCGCTGCGCCGTGCCAGTGGGCGGCGGCGGCGGCGGGCGCGTGGGCGTGGTGGAGCTGCCGTCGGGCGCGACGCCGGCCGCGCGCGCCGCCCCGCACCACCCCGCCGCGCTGCACCCCCCCGCGCTGCTGCACCCCGCGCCGCTGCAGGACTGGGCCTTCGACCCCTTCCGCGATGACAGGCTGTTGGTGGCTTGTGATGATGGGCTGGTGCGCGAGTGGATCATACCTGAAGGAGGTTACACTATTTTTTATTGTATTAGAATCTCATATATGGAAACGATATTATCTTGTGTACTTGTTTGTCTGACAATGTTTACCATGGCTACGTGGGAATGTATTCTTTCTTGTTCTCTCGCCAACGTAATCCTATACATTTATGTATTTTTTTCTTTATCGTGACGAATTTGTGTTTGTGTTGTTGTTGTTTAAGACTCCTTTATACTGTCTTAATGATACATTTCAAATATATAGAGAAGATGTACCATTCTTACCACCTACATATCATAGGTACTACAAATAAACATTGGTTTGAATTTATTTTTTTCCTCATCTAGGCTGCTTGCTATGTTATATTTGCCTAGACTCGGTGTCGAACCCAAGTTCTCTAAGCTTATAGTCACGCTAGCCTAGTGCTGATGTAGTCATCATTGTAATGTACACACATATTATAACACAGTCACAAGTTATGTTAAAAACAGATTTATAACATCTCACCATACAATTAAAGTGGTAATTAATAATTATATTTAAAATGATTTGCACGTTATCAAAGGATAAAGTTTAAAAGTTAAAAAAAAATTCAAAACTTTCTTAGCAACTTACTTTCTCTTTTTCTTCTTTGATATTTTATTATATGTCTGTAACAGAAAAAATCCGTAAAGCCAGTTTTATTAAGATTCTTGAAATAAACACACTACCAATGTTTACAATAACAATCCCAATTTCAGGCCTCCAAGAATCAACGAACGAACCGAACCGCACATTCTCTGCACACCCAGACAAGATATACATAATACGTTTCCACCCAACGGCTTCTGACATTCTGACCACTGCTGCCCATGACCTCACCATAAAGATTTGGGACCTCAGCCAGGAAACACCCACAGTGGAGATCACCCTGACTGGTCACACTGACCAGATATTCGCATTGGACTGGTCCCCTTGTGGCGAGTACTTGGCTACTGTTTGCAAGGATGGGTTTATAAGAGTAAGCTTATATTGTTTTGTTTTATTCGTTTTAAAACCTCAGTAGGTAGGTGGTCGTGTATTCGATTTCCGCCAGACATTACATGTTTATTTGTGTGAGTTTAGCGTTTGTTTAATGAATTTATAAAATAGTACTATTTTTTAGTATATGTAAAGGAAACCGCGATTAAATTTGAATCTAGCATCGCATAATCCGTTGAGAATCTGAATTTTGAAAATACAAGTCCTAAAGAGAGAAAACAAGGGTTACAAATTTGTATGGAGAAATCATATAAGATATATCAATTATAAAAATCACAGGAATACTTCTGTTGTCAAATAAATAAATTTAAATGCTTGTTTCATGCTTTTTCAAAATCAACCCCTTCAAAAGGTAAAAAGGGGTATGTAGGGGTATATATAGGCTAAAACACAAACTTGACATGATCGAAGCTTCTCGCAAAGGCTAGTTTATAATAAAGAGTTAATAAATTTAATAATATCTGTACACTTGCAGATATACAACCCGCGCTCGTCCACGGAGCCGACCAGCCGCGGCGCGGGCCCCTTGGGCAGCCGCGGCGCGCGCGTCGTGTGGGCGCTGCACGACACCCATCTTGTTGTCACAGGATTTGACAAGTAAATAATTATTATATAATATACAGGTTTATAATTATACCTTAACTCAAAATCTCTAAAAAGATCTGAGGGTTGCTGTCGATTTCTCAGGGATCCTATCATCAGATCCTAACTTGATAATGGGACCAACTTGGAACTAAATAAAATAAATTGAAATTGGTCAAAAGTTGGTGGAGAAATCGGTGATCTATCATTAAAAAATATATATCGAGGAACTTCGTCCTTTTATGAAGTCTAGTAAAATAATGCCTTACTTACAATTTATATTTGGGTGAACATGTTTCATAAACAGCTTTAGTTTTGTTGTCATGTCAGATCGTCAATAATTGAAGTAACATTTTATCGTCACCTGTTTTCATTGTTGACATTGTTTCAATATATTAGTAAAGTCTTTGTTTTTGCTCTCCACAGGGTGTCGGAGCGCCAGATCCTGCTGTACAAAGTGAGCGACCTGTCTGCGCCGGTGTGCACGGTTGGGCTGGACGTGTCGCCCGCCATCCTGCACACGCACCTCGACCACGACTCCAGCACGCTGTTCCTCACCGGACGGGTATGTTGCTGATATATTCAGCCCTTTTTAACATCCCACTGCTGAGCTAAGCTTTCCTTGAATATTTATTTATTTATTTATTTCAACCAAAAAATTACAGCAATCTTTACAGGAATAACCTAATGCGATTGAAGTAATATTTAACTAGAACTAATAACAAGTAATGTGACCTTTGTGAGTTCACTCAAAGGTGCGTTAAATATGTCTATTTTATCCGCTACTCGGGTGACATTAGAGAGGGCGCGCGCGCGAGAGCGCGGAACTGCCAGCAGTCGCGGACGCCTCCGCCGCGAAACGTACTCATCGGGACATTCAATTGCAAATACTCCAATAAATTAGGATTAGAAACTTTACCTAACAATAACTTGATAAGGTACACACAGAGCGTACACTCCCTCCTAAAGTATAGTTTGTTATAATATGTAGGGATTGGAGGATTAGAATGGTCTAATGGTCAGCATGGCAGACAATGGTGTCTGCCATGCTGGGCAAGTGTAGGCTGGATGACCCTTCTCTGTAAGGCATGCAGGTTTCTCCACAATGTTGATCTTCATTGTATGACGGTACTCATGATGGAGAATATTTACACATGAGATAAGTATTTAAGTGTAATAAGGCAATGGTTCTTACTACTTATATATACTTTTTTCGAGCTAACGTAACTATATTATAGAAAAATCAATCTGACTGGCCAAATAGATTTTTAATCAAAATATCCTCAAAGAATACCCCATGTTCGTTTTTCAAGAATCGTGAGTAATTTCAAAAAGTGTTATACATTTTACTATAGTACGACTATTCAAATTTTTATATAAATATATTTTATATAAAACGACTATACAACTGCAGGGCGATTCGACAATCTACTGCTACGAGGTGACGTGCGAGCCGCCGTACCTGTGCGCGCTGTCGCACCACCGCGCCGCCACGTTGCACCAAGGCATCGCCTTTCTGCCTAAAAATCTGCTTGCTGTTGAAAAGGTACATTTTTTTTATTACAAATGAACATATCCACAGGCGTTAAGCGCCCGTGCCTTTTGAAATTATATAACTTTTTATTTTTTTGGCCTTTTCCAATAATAACTCTAGACTAGTGATACTAACATGCTACGAAACTAAGAAAACTAACTAACTAAGTGGAGCGTGGCCTGACACTGTTTTTTTTACATTTTAATTACATTTTACTTTTATATTTCTGTTTTTTAAAAGGTACTTTACGAATACTTAAATACTACTAGCGAATTACCCCGGTTCGTCCCTAATGCAAAAACAAATATAAGTCACGACGGCTAAGCTTGGGCAAAGAGAGTCTGTTTTTCGAATACTCGCTAGGTTCTCTCAGTATCTCAGACTCATGCCCGATTTACACGTATTAAGTAGTCAAGTAGTTAACTTAATTTTAACTTGCGACTTGCTACTAAATTATCTGTTTACACGCAATTAATCACTTAAAATAAAATTAAAAGTAAGTTAACTACTTAATACGTGTAAACCGGGCGTCAGGAAACCTGTTCCTGACGATGTTATCCTTCACCGTAAGACAAGTGGTAATCATGTTGGAAATGATGTGCATATGAAAGTGTCAGTTTCATAACTGGTTTTACATGAGATATAATTAGAACTTCATGTTTGTTAGATATACATATTAAGATTTTGTATGTTTTACCTCCTTAGGTGGAATTCGCGCGAGCTTTGAGGTTAACAAACGGTACCATCGAGCCGTTATCCTTCACTGTGCCTAGAATAAAGGTGAGCGAATTTAATAAGTATTAAAAATTAAAATATGCTATTAATATAAAAAATATTTGAAGGTTTTATCATTTTATTAAATTATGTTTAAACTAGTTTTTGTTAAAAGTTTATTTGATACCAATGAATTACTGCAATGTTTTCAATTTGTGTGACATACATAATATAGGTGATGTTATCAATAGAAGAATAAATTAAACTATTACTATGTGGCCGCTATGTTGTGTCCCGCAGAGCGACTTCTTCCAAGACGACCTGTTCCCGCCCACGCTGGTGACGTGGCAGGCGTGGCAGGACGCGGGCGCGTGGCTGCGCGGCGCCGCCGTGCCGCCGCGCCTCGCCTCGCTGCACCCGCCCGGCATGCAGCCGCGTACGTGCACGCACACACACACACAAACATGCACGCATGCATACCTATGCAAATGTACACACAGACCACTGACCTCTATAATACCACTGGACTGGCTGTTGTCAACGTGCTTTTGTGGCTGCTTGATATTCGCCATTTTGGCGCTGTCCGCCGCTGTCGGACGTAGCGAGAGTTCGTGGTACTAAAACTAATGATGTCGATATAAAGATTTTTATTTTTTTATTTTTATTAATCAATAACCGTATCATCATAATTACTACTTATGTTATATTAACAACGAAAATGCAAAATTACTTTACAGTAAACAAACACTTCTCGCTATCATTTGCAATATACGTCAAAATTAGTTCTCGAGACTCTCGCTAGTGGCGCTTCAAATGGACACAAACAAATTGCTGTCAAACGCTTGGAACAGCCAGTCCAGTGGTATTATAGAGGTCAGTGACACAGACACATGAACGCACATGCACACACGAACACACACATATGCATACATTTACACATAAATGTACAATATGTATATGCACAGCAATTATTTAAATTGATACATATTATTCTTTATTTTTTTGTTTTTTGTTTTTTCTATTAATCAATAACTTGATATTAAATACACTTTCAAGCACTTTTATCTCAATTTTACATTTTCCTAAATTTAAACTACATATGTATATTATTTTAGTTTGTATCTACCTGAAACATCTAACACCGGCTTAGAAGGTTCAGTTCTGTTGAAAGTAGGCTAGATACTTAACAGTTGCGTTTTTAAAATATATAATATTTGTTTAGCACCTTTCAATACAATAATTATCTCCTTATAATATGTGAGACCCACCCACACATTGACATCCTCAAGTGTCACATACACTCACACACAGTCTCATAGCATGACACGTCATAAAATAATAATAATATAATATTTAGAACATTTTTATTTCTTATAGTATCAAGTCACACAGCACCGACTCCGGCAAAAGAGAAGCCCCCACAAAAGCCTAAACCAGATTTAATCAAGTCTCATGTACCAATGGACCCGAAGGAAAAACAGGACAGTGTGAGTGTTTCATGTTAATTTAGCTCGTATATGGAAAAACTAATGATAGTAGTAGATGATAATATGTAGATTAGTGGCTTAGCTAGAAATATATTAAAACTATGGTACGTTTTGAGAGGTTTATAGATTTCTCAGAAATTAGATGTTTTCCCGCAGTAAAAACAATCCTATATCTTGACCCGGCTAACCAGCTATCACCACACAAAATTTTATCAAAATCCGTCCAGCGGTTTTCTCGTGAAGCGGTCACAGACAGACAGACAGACAGACAAAAATTCTAAAAACGATAGATTCGGCCTCTGTATTTTTAATAAAAATTTCCAAAAATTATTCAATGTACAGATTCAACTAAGTTAGATAAAAAATTATATCTAATCTATATTATATGTATAGATTAGCCATTTAAGTGTTACTAATTTTATTATATTTATGATAAGCAATTGACAACAAACAAGTCGTGCTTTTTTGTTATTCAACATTAAATTGTATGTATTGAGCCTTCTTTAATGTCCCACTGCTGGGCACGGGCCTCCCTTTAACACGAGGGGGTCAGGCCATAGTCCACTACGCTGGCTGAGGGCGGATAAGTGGTAATCATGTTGGAAATAATTCGCACATGAAAATACCAGAAATAAAGGAACCCAGGTTTAGAACTCGGTTTCCACTGACAAACTACCACAGCTTTTTTATTTATTTAATATTTATTTTATTCCCTCATAGATAATGAAAGCAATGAGCGCAAAAGTGACAGTGAATTTGAAACTAGAACAAGACAGTATGGAGGGCGTTGACGACGCAGAGTGGGAGCAGTGAACCCATTCACCCATTCACTGAACGAATGAACGGTATGAATCATTCACTGAATGTATTTCGATTGGAAAAACATCTTTATAATCTTTACTTATGATTTTATTTAAAAAATGGATTTTAGGCACAAGGTTTTGATTTTTAAGCCGAAAATTGCGTATGTTCATTGTGGTGAACAACTTCTAATTTGAATATAGTCAGTGAATTTATATTCTGGTGCAGTATATGTAGGTTTTATTTACATTATGTACTTATGTAAAACTTTTAGAAGTCGATTCTTAATTTTTTATGAATATATTCGGGTTTATCGATTTCGATGATTGAGAAAATAGGGGTCTGTAGTTAGTTATTTTTGACTGACTACCAAAAATAGAGAAAATTAAATACTAGTATATTATAAGGTATTTATTTATTTTTCAATCATTTTTTTTATTATTTTTTTAGTCATTTTCTAATTATTATTATTACATCAAGATATTGTAATCTCATATAAATTTCAAGATGAAAAATTTTCAGATTTTAAAATTTATGAAATCAGATATTTTTAAATTAATGTTTTTACATAAGTACATAATGTATTTGAAAAATAAGTAGATCCGTCTTAGTCCATATCCGATAATCAAAACCGTAGGTTACTAGCAAAGTTTGATACTCGCCCCTCATGCTATATTTTATATACGATTTAGTATACACGTAACTTTATATAGTGATGTAGCTTCTTAACTGATACAATTATTATTTTACTGCCATATTTTTTTATGATCTATATTTTATTTTTGTTTTTTAATATGAATTAAAAATTCCATAGTCATATCTATTGTAAAGAGATGGCCGATACAAAACAATGATTTATACATTATAATATGTGAAATTGTCTGTAATATGACAGTAAAATAATATTTTTTAAAGCAAATGCGATTTTCTCACAGCGAAGATCTCTTTTAGTAACACTTTTGCTTACACTTTCATAATTACTTATATCAAGACCAATTTACTTTGTATTTTACTATACTTTATATCCTTTATTATAGTTTTTTGTAATTATACTATAAAGTAGTAATCATTTGTAATGAAATATATAATCCGATTGTTTTATAGCAACTGTAATATGAATGACTTTAAAATTTACTTATACGTTGTCCCAATTAAAACAATGACTGAATGAACTGAAACGAATGAATGAACGATATGAATTATTACAATGTATTGGAAAAGTAAATAAGACATGACATTAATCGATTAATAAACTTGACAAACTTATGCAAGTATATAGTTATTATTATATATTATATATTTTGTATTGTTTTGTCACTAAATAATTAATGTGAAATACACTTCTCACGCAATTTTTAATTATATAATTTCTAGTAACGCCTTATTTAGAATGAAATTAATTTGCATTTTTATAAACCATTCGCTTAGAGAATGGGCAGATGAATGAATTTAATATTATATCTTTGTATACCAGTTGATCTGGTAAAGATTTACTGTAGGCATTCTGCTTAAGTAGACAAACGAATGACATCGTTGATAAAAACGGAATAGAACGAGTAAGTTTAGATAAACATTAAGATTCCATTCACAGTCTCGGTCTCGACTCATTCGATCATTTTATCGTACATTATTGACTTAATTATTATTGACTAGAAAAATTCTTCACTCTTCAAGGAAAAAAAAAACAATAAATTGACAGGCCTTAATAACAGTTAGCTAGTTAATACTTGGATACGAAACAGGTTTGAGGCATTCTGTAAAATGATCACCCATCCAATTTCATGCCGCTGATAATGGTGTTTGACCTGATTCACCATGATTGTCTCATTCATTCAGTCAATGTCAACCGAATGAGACCGGACCGAGATAGAATGTAGAAGTTAGAATATGATATAAATAACGATATAAACGTGTTGTGATCTCAATAGACTCGACTAAATGATGTGACTATGCTCATAATGTGCTCATGTATAAAGTTTTGTATATTTTGGACGTCGACTGTAAATTCATCAATGTTCTATTTTATATTAATTTTTAATTATTACCTTTTAAATAAAAATAATTGGAAATTTCTTAGGAAATGGTTTTTTTTGTATTTTAAAGGTTTTATAGTTTTTCATTAATCTAAAAAACGTTTAAATTTCAAATGAATTCAATTATAAAAACAACTCGAGTATATTTTTGCTTCATTTACATAAAACATTCGGCGTCCACGACCTCCTATCATTCCTACGTTTGCCATATGCATTTATTTACACTATGTACTTTTTTATATTTATCATATAGATAAGGGTTATAGGGTACTCCTATGTATTAGGGAATTGATGAAACGTAACCGGTATATTTCTATAGTCGTACATGTAATTGTTATATGATGAAAGCGTTTAGTGCCGCTAGATGCCATAACAGATTTGCTCAATACGCCAAAGATGATCAAATTTGTATCTCAGCAACAAATACTCGTTGTTTTCTAAAGGTTTTAGAGTTTTATTCGTGTTTTTTCTACTTGAATGTTTCATATCAACCGATGGGTTTGGTTGTAACCATGGACCATGGTTTTTAGAAGTTTGCATATGTGATGTGTTTTTTTTATTTTAACTGTCCTAGGCGGAATACATGAGATTTTTAAACGCGTCGTTTATAAGTCCTACATGTAAATACTTTTTTGTATATTTCAGTAACAAAATCTTCGTTTTATATGAAAATTTATGGTCCATAGTTACTCCCGTTTGACCACATTTGGTGAATATTTCTGACAAATTATAGTAAGCACCAATTTAGCCTTAACATTGCGTGATTACGAAATTTTATAATTTTTTACACGATTAGTATTACAGGAATGGTTAATCAAAGTGAATGGATTGAACAAAAGAGCATTTTCGAACGATTGAATGATTTATGACATTCTGTAAAATTCATAGTATTAAAATAATCTCATTTTCCGTAACGTTTCTCGCAAATTTTTTTTTAAAGCTTCATTTATAAGGCTAGTTTTAAAGGCCTATGGTATTTGGGCTACACCTCGCACGCGAGGGAAGAAACGTGCGTACGCTTTCGTATTACTTAAAATATTATGTATAGATGTAATTTTATTCGCTAGTCAAGTTATTCTTTAAATCTAACGTTTGTACTACTTCTTATTAAGGTCAATACTCCTTTAGTTTAGAATGACCGAATTTGGGAAAGATTTTGTTATAGCTCTTTACGTATGAAAGACATTCAAAAATTTCTCTCAAAAATGTCGTAATATTAAAAAAGATGGATTTTTGTGAAAATTAAATTGTTTTAAAGTAATAACAAAATGTTTCCTCAAATTTATATTTGCTTATTCAACTGCACATAATTTCATATGAATACCAGCTGCAAGCTACAATCACTTGACTCAACGCACCTTTGGTACTTTATCGCAATAGTAACAATCTTATAAATATATTGTAGTCATTCGAATAAGTGATACTTTTTACTTTTTTTATAGAGAAATTCTAGAAAAATGCATTTTTAGAAGTAATACTGGTTTAATTTTTAAACAAAATAAACCAATTTATTTTAACAATATTGCCAGTTGTATCATTAGAAATGCATTTTTTTAAATATTTATTTTAATTATTTTTTGTATGGGTTTTTCGTCTTCCAAACGGCAAGGAATTCAACGAAATTAAAATTCAAGCACAAAACCTCTCTGTACCAAAGTTGTGAAATGACAATAATTATTTTGGTTTACTAATAACGTCTAATAATAATTTGTGTGATTGCTGCAAAGTCAAACTCGGTGCCAATGATTCTTGTGATCCCAATATTGCAATTTGGCATTGATTCATTTAAAATTAAGCCTTTTTACCTATTACTTACTTTTAACGATAAAAATGTATAATGATATGCGAAATCGTTTCACACCTACCCACTTTATTTCACTTGGAACGTTTTTAAATTTCGGTGTTGCAAATTTTTGTTCTATACATTTTTATTGATAAAGGTATTGTATACTGTAACGTAACTAAAAGCAAAAACACCTCGATATTGTGTGAGTGCGTGTAATTTTTGGTATTTTTGGATGTAAACCTACAGATATCCCTAGTTAAGGCAATATTTGGAGATATTTTATTACTTTGCATTTTTTTATTAAATCTCTTGCTAAATTTTGATGTGTTTCATTTATTTTTATTTTAATCCTATTTTATTATTGTGAGTACTTACCAGGACTTTAAAATCATTTTTTTTAAAAAGATGCCTGTTCAGATATACTAAAAGGCAAACCTACCAAAATATTTTGATTCAAATCGCTAATGCTACATGAAATAAAATACTTATACAGTAAATAGTTGATTTAGTAAAAATATTATAAGTATGAGAAACGTGCGTGTAACTTTTAAATAATTCAAATACATTTTTCTTGACTTACTCATTATTGTCTGGGCCAGGATACTTTATTCAATTCTATAAAGTTTAAAAATATGGCAACGTTAATATGATATTTATAGGCTGTGTAGGTAAAAGAAACTCTGCGTAAATCGTTTGGAATAATATTAATTATAATTCACTCACTGCAAAGGTTTGCGAAAATACAAGGCGTGTTGAAAGTTAATTTTGTTCTAAATTAACTATTTACATTATATTTATTGATGTGAATTCAAATAATCAAAAGCAATAAATGTTATCTAGTTTAGTAATTTTGTGGATGACAACACTTAAATTTGGCGCGAACTTCAAAGGAATTATTCCAGAACATCAAAACATTAAAGTGGCCATGAAATAAATGATCCCATGGGAAATTAATGTTTTAAACGATCCGTGCACGCGAGCTGGTTTATTCCATAATAACACGTAGGCTGTTGATTAGCTTCATCAATGTGAGTAAGGATATAAATTATACATTCGCATAATAGTACAAGCTGGATGTTTTTATTAAAAACTAGCGAATCACCCTCACAGGTGCTCCCTGCCATATTTAAAGTTTGTAGCACAAAAATCCGTCCCGTCATTAAAATAAATAAAATTTCTAAAATAAAAGTAGCCTAAGTTACTCCTTATAACATTAGCTATTTGCTAGTGAAAGTCCCGTCGAAAATCAGTCCAGCCGTTTCAGATATTAGCCGGAACAAACAGACAAAAATTTTAAAAATTGATTTTTTGATGTAAGTACCGAATATTATACTCTTATATGCATTTAGTGAAAAGCCGTTAATTTGAAATTAAAAACACTTCAAAGACACTTTCGCTTCGCTCGGGTTCATTCCTAGGTACCTTTAACGGATAGCATTACGGTTTAGTCATTTTCGAGCTTTACCGAGATTTTGAATTTTTATGTACAATGTACAAATCAAGGCAAATTAGATAAATCGAAAGCACTTGGTTTTTTTTTACGATTGTTAGTATTTTAACTAGGAGAGTCCAGGGTAATAGGTCGAACTTCCAGCAATCTTCTTGTAACTCATTTATGGTAATAGGGTTGAATGCGCTATGGATTCGGAGATACAGAATGCTTCTCTAATAAGGTGGCTTGGTATTGAAAACTGTATAAGTAGAAAACAAACTGAATAATGATAATTTCGATAATTCTAATTATGTGTCGTTTCCATTTCTATCTAAAGTCAGTACTACCCCGGAAAGATAGAAAAGACTTATTTTATTTACATTGTAATTAAAGACATATAATGCCAAACACAAAGTTTTTACTAAAAAACTAAATATGAATTAGATTTCAAAGTTCGTAACTTAATAGATTAATATGCCTATTTGTCTACCAACAGGCTACAAAGTACAGCCATTATAGTAATATTTGTTGTTTAAATTGATCTACGAGGATAGTTTAGTCTATTACACTATAGTTGACATCACACAGTAATTGAAATAAATAGCGTATCCCACGCGTTGACCACCGGCCTGATGTGTGTCAGTGAGTCAACAGATACAAGTTCAAGAGCAAGCAATTGTTGCGATGTAGATTGGTCTATTTTCATTGGAATTGGATTAATATAAAATAATTTACAAAATTATGATAAATTAAAACTTATTTACGTATTTGGAAGAAAATTTGGGGTGCTCATTAGCGTCCGGCAACCCAGCCGGTCACGAAGCCAAGAACCGCATAAGGAGGTAATAAATAAATATCTTGGAACAATAACACACACCATCATCTACTTCAACTTATGGATACCAGATATAGATAGTTGATGCACTACTCATATATAACTTAAAATACATACATATATATTATAAATATAAACAACCATGACTGCGGACAAGCAAGCTGCTGGAGTACAAGCATTCGTTCTCAACAAATGAATGCCTCCAGCGGAAGCGGCCGCGACCGCTGGCGCAGCAAGTAGGGTCACTACAAACTAAGCCGTGTCGTTAAAATCCGGCCTACTTCGGTGGGCGGTGTGTCATGCGGGTTGCTTCAGAAACTCTTTTAATAGCAGAGTGGACTGTTGAGCAACCTTTCGGTTGTGTAAGTTCTGCTTCAGCATATCTGTCGCCGGGCCATGGGGCGTCGTGGTTGAATGCGTAAGCGACGCCTCTATGACGGGGGAGTTTTTTGGGGGTAGTAGTGGTTTTTAAGCCGGTCAGTCCTACATAACCTATGCATAAATACTTACATTTCCTAAAACATATTAAAAATGTATACATATGGTAAGCATGTTAGGTAAAATTACGGAACTAACCATGGGCGTACCCAGCTTTTGGCCTATGGCAAACCTGAAATTTATTAAACCGGCCCCCGCACTTGTTTTACACACTCTACATACTACACAAAAACACTACACGCAACATTAGGTGTATATATTATTATTATTATGCTGGTCACTTATTCTTCTTCCGAGAAGGGCACCAACCATCCCAAGGTGGTGTTGGGTTTTTAATCCATAAGTAACTCAAAAACAACGTCGTAGAGGTTGGCAGTGTGTCAGTGAGGGTAGCGTAACCTTGTATTGAAAATAACCGAAAGATACTTCTTGAAGATTATACAAGTGTATGCTCCTACGTCTACACACTCTGACGACGACGACGAAGCCATGTACGAAGAAATAGCTAAGGCTATGTCTCGTACCAACACCTACTACACTGTTGTTATGGGTGACTTCAATGCCAAAGTGGGAGTACAAGAAGATGGCGAATCAAGAGTTGAATCATTTGGTTATGGACTGAGGAACCATTGAGGGCAAATGTTTGTAAACTTCCTCGAGGCCCAGGGGCTTTTTCTGATGAACTCATTTTTCCAGAAAAAGCCTCAAAGGAAGTGGACCTAGCAAGGCCGATAATACTACAAAGAACGAGATCGACTTCATTATATCCAACAAGCGCTACATATTCAGGGATGTCTCAGTGATTAACAGGGTTAAAACCGGCAGTGATCACCGACTTGTAAGGGGAACCCTGAATATGAACATCAAAATTGAACGTGCGCGGCTAATGAAGTCGACTCTTAGACCTACACCACTCCAGATGAAAGCTGGCTGCGAAAGCTTCCAGCTAGAACTACAGAACCGATTCGCCATGTTGGAAACCACTCAGGATATCGATGACACCACCAATAGTCTGATGCGTGTGATCCGTGAGGTGGGAAAAAACATTTTCGACCTAAGAGAGATAGACAAAAGTCGAAACTCTCAAGCGATACTCCGAACGAGATGGCGAAGCAACGCGAGGCTGTAAATACCACTCAGTCTAAGCGTCAGGTACTAGACAGGAATGTGAGAAACCTAATAAGGCGTGATCTAAGACGAGCGAATACCCGAAATATTGGAGATGCGAAATATTGCACTCAATAGGTGCTCGAAAGTCTTTGCCAACTCTCACAATTCCCGTTGTCACCTGACAAAGCTTAGAACTGCACAAGGTACAACCGTCTCCTCCAAACCAGAGATTCTCGCTGACGTCGAAAGATTCTACGGCGATCTTTATTCCTCACATACACTTCCACCTGAGTCCCACCACGTGGAGGATCACGAGCCAGACTTGTACGCCACCAAACAGATGAGCTTCCCGACATCGCCGTGGGCGAGATTAGGATAGCTCTTGGACAACTAGGAAACAAAAAAGCTCCGGGTGAGGATGGAATTACTATTAGGAGCTCCTCAGAGCGGCAGGAATACAGGTTCTATCAGAGCCCTCAAATCTCTTTAATTCTGTCCTTCACAATGGCACTACACCGGAGGCATGGAGTAGGAGCTTAGTGGTATTGTTCTTCAAGAAGGTGATAAAGCCCTTTTAAGGAACTACCAACCTGTGTCTCTTCTGAACCATGCGTATAAGTTGTTTTCAATAGTTATCACGAACCGTCTCGCCCAAAAATTCGATGACTTCCAACCTGTGGAGCAGGCTGGGTTTCGAAAAGGCGTCAGTACTGTAAACCACATACACACACTAAGGCAAATTATTCAAAAGACCGAGGAATATAATCAGCCTCTATGCCTAGCGTTTGTGGACTATGAGAAAGCCTTTGACACCATCGAAACCTGGGCTGTTCTACAATCCATGCAGAGATGCCTTATTGATTATCGGTATATCCAAATACTACGGTGTTTATACCAGTCTGCAACGATGACCATCCAAGTACAAAGGCAGAGCACAAGACCAATCCGATTGCACGGGGGTGCAGCGGGGTAAGACAGGGGGATGTTATCTCCCCGAAACTGTTTACCTGTGCATTGGAGGACGTCTTTAAAACGCTCGATTGGAACGGACGAGGCATCAACATCAATGGAGAGTATATAACACACCTGCGATTTGCCGATGACATAGTCGTCATAGCAGAGACTCTGATGGATTTGGAAGAAATGCTAAACAGCCTTAGTGATTCTTCAAGACATGTCATGTATCCCCGAGACCAGTGATCGTGAATGACGCTGTTCTTGAAGTTGTGCAGGAATAAGTATACCTTGGCCAAACTATACAACTCGGCCGGCACAACTTTGAGAAGGAGGCCAACCGAAGAATTCGCTTGTGCTGGGCTGCTTTTGGGAAGCTACGTCATATTCTACAGTCGTCGATCCCACAATCCCTTAAGACCAGGGTATTTAACCAGTGAACCAACCATCCTACCAGTAATGACATACGGAGCCGAAACGTGGACACTCACCGTAAGACTGGTGCACAAATTCAAGGACTGAATTCGAAATGAAGTTATTCGCCAGAGATCTAAAGTAACCGACATCGCGTGCAAAATTAGCTCGCTGAAGTGGAAGTGGGCCGGTCATGTCTCCAGGCGAACTGATGGTCGATGGAGCCGAAAAGTGCTAGAGTGGAGACCGCGTTTATGCAAGCGTAGTGTAGGACCATAGTATAGTTCATCGTGCTGTAGGGCACAGCACGATGGACCGATCACTTAAGAAAGGTAGCTGGCAGTGGATGGATGCGGACTGCCCAAGACCGGATGGTTGGCGCTCATTGGGGGAGGCCTTTGTTCAGCAGTGGACGATGATAATTTATAATTATCTTCGTACGTCGTCGGCGCGGCAGAACGCGAAAAACGCGTGGTCAGTTACTGGCATTACTGTAATTTCGCTATTTTTCGTTACATAAAAATATTACAACTATCTATACTTTTATTAAGTATTTCCATTTCATTGTTTTTTTATTAGAAATTAATACCGTATTTGTGTAAATAGCTTTTACATTACCGCCTTATAATTGCCAATTTTTAACCGACTTCAAAAAAAGGAGGAGGTTCTCAATTCGTCGGGGACTTTTTTTTTTTTTTTTTTTTTTTTTCTATGTATGTTACCCGATTACTCGACGATGGCTGGACCGATTTGGAAAATTCTTTTTTTGTTTGAAAGGGTATAGTTTCTAGTTGGTCCCATAGTCACCAAATCACGATCTGATGATGGGATCCCAGGGAAATCGAAGACAACTCTCAAATTTTATAGGCACTTATTACGTTTTTCATATATTTTCTAAAGCTGTTCAAGTATTTGCGTCTGATAATCATCATCTCCTGTGGTTGAGCTAATGATGGAAGGTACAACTCCTCAACGGTTAGGAGTTAAAAGAAAATTCTTTCAATATTATACGTAATTATAGACCGATAGTTAAATTCTTTCAGGCTCTTATTAACCGACTCTAAAAAAAGGAGGAGGTTCTCAATTCGTTGGGGACTTTTTTTATGTATGTTCCCCATTACTCGAAGATGGCTGAACCGATTTGGAAAATTCTTTTTTGTACATAAACAAAATAAGTATCTACTTTCCGCTAAAAATTTGAAAATAAATTATTTTTAACAAAAAACAAAAACCGACTTCAAAACTAAACAAATCTAAACTAAAAAGTAGAAAATAATACTTTTAAGAACTTCGTTAATTTAGAAGTCGGTGCCAGCCAAAGCAAAATAACCTTAAATAGACACATATTCGATTAATCTATATCTATAATATTTGTAAACATAATCAAAATACCGTTCGAAAGTTCCTTGCAAAGGCAAGATAAGTCTATCCGTCTTGACTGGCACCGACTTCAAAATTAACGAAGTTCTTAAAAGTATTATTTTCTACTTTTTAGTTTAGATTTGTTTAGTTTTGAAGTCGGTTTTTGTTTTTTGTTAAAAATAATTAAAGTATTAAAATGGATATAGTATGTTATCCTTAAGAGATAGACATATGCCATCGCGAAATTTTTTATAGACCTTTTTAATGTGTACAATACTGTAGTACATTATTTTGATCTATCTCGTAAGGTTCAGCGAGCGTTTGCAATGTAAGCGCAAAAAAATGTGTTTATTTACGACATCACACTATAAACCTCTAAAATTATCAGTGTTTCTCTACTATATTATGCATGTATTATACATATAAACCTTCCTCTTGAATCATTCTATCTATTACAAAACCGCATCAAAATCCGTTGCGTAGTTTTAAAGATCTAAGCATACCTATATAGGGACAGACAGCGGGAAGCGACTTTGTTTTATACTATGTAGTGATAGTGCATTCTCTAACGACAAATATTGTTAGAACATAAACATTATGTCTTTTGGTATGTGATTAACATGATCTAGATGAGGTACTAAATAAATAAATAAATAAATAAAATAATAATAAAATATTTTTGTTTCGGTTCACCGGTGAATATTACACTAAATCCAGGGGGGGGCAGCTGCCCCTCCCTGCCCCTACCTGGGTACGCCCATGGAACTAACGGTATTTATAACTGAGTTAACCGTAACAGACCAACGTGCCAAGTCGGTACCTTAGGTTCGACAGGAATATTAATAGAATCACTGTACTACATTTAAAGTAGATAAAAATATTGCGTTTTGTGTTTGAGCGTAATTTGCAAATATGCTTAAAAAGTATTTACTTATAAGTGCGCTCGGAAAGCCGCAGGTTTGAATCAGTATCGTAATAAAAATAAAGTACCCATTCCATCAAGCTACGTATTAACATAATAAAAAATAACATAGAATGTTTTCATCCCACCGTAACGACTACATCTTGTTAATTTAATTCAATTACATAACCCAATTTCGGTTCTAAATGCAACATTGTGAAAAATTTAGCAACAATCAGCCCGCACTTTATGTTCCTTCGTACAAATTACCGTCATTCATCTAAAGCGGATTTTCACGTTATTCCTTTAGGCTCTTGCGAAATATGTAATGTACGTGAAACTCAAAAAAACTTTATTGTAACAAAATTCGAGGCAGGTTTCCTGCGTTCCTAATAGAATACTTTATGTTACTTTTCGCTTTAGGTTCGTAAATGGCGCAATTTATTTTATGTTGAAGCTACATTCTGTGGGAATACTATCCAATTTTGACCGACTTTGAAAAAAGACGTAGTGTATTTGACATCGTCTTTGCTAATTTAGTTCCTAATACTTTTTAAGATGAATAGGCTAGATCCTGTAAGTTCAATATTTTTTAAAGTTAGAAAATATATTTAAACACACACTGTACCTGCATACCTACAGATAATTAGTGGGACTTATCGGCTTAATAAACCAGCATTACCCACTAAAACGCCGTAAAATCGGTACGCATTTTACCACGATGCGACAGCCCTGATCCTGCCAAGGTAGACCATAACAATCATGGGTTGGTCCATCCCTCTCTGTTTTTAGAGAAGTACCAGAAACAACCTACATAGTAGCCCGCCCACCGTCCGCCAACCATGACTCAAGTCCCAAAGCGTATGTTTGCTTCAATCCCGACTGGATTGCCGGACGCTAATAAGCGTAGTGGGGGGATTACGACAAGGTGAACACATCGGATATTGCTATATTCGTTCAAACGAATCGAGAAAATTATAATTATGTAAAAGACAAACAAGGTTTATTTAAACTTTTTGACGACACGTTTGGCTCAGTTGTAGTACCCTACTCTGTGCCAGCGGTCGCGGGTTCGTGGCCGCTGGGGTCATTCGCTTGTGTGATGAGAACGAATATTTCTACTCCAGTATTATAGTAGGGGAGCCCAAGCGGGGATTTCGGGATTTACTAAAGCGCGGCAGATTAATATACAGGGGGATACCTTGTACCTGGTTAAGTACCTCCACAAAACATGAGGCCCATATATAAGGCCGCCCGTGAAGGATACAGGATCAGATTAGTAAAAAACAAATGACTATCAGAAATTCTCGAGCGCGTCAGATTAAGGTAGGGTGAGTTAATTATATCCTAAAAAGTGTATATTCCACTAATCTGACAATTTGAGAGTGACGTAAAAAAAGGGGAGGGCAACAAAGTTGAAAAAAAAAACGTCATCTCGACATTCTCGAGCGTAGCTAATTTTTTTTTATTTTGAAGGAAATAATTCAAGAATAATGAAAAATATATAATCTGACGATTTCCGCAAGCCGAAATAACAAAAACAATTCGGGAAGTTATTGGTTTTACCCCGTTTTGCGAAAATCGAGTTTTCATCAGATCTTGACGTTTTAAGGTCATAGGAAGCTTCCCTGACTACCCCCGTGATGTTGTCACTATGTCTGTATGTATGTATGTGTGTGTGTGTGTGTGTGTGTGACTCGCTTATAACTTTTGAGCGACTAAACCGATCGGAATCTACTAAACGGCGTTCTAAAGATTTCCCTCAAAATTAGATTTCCTGTGAATTTGAACAATTAAAATTGCAAAATTACTTATGAGGATGATAAAACTGCGTCGAATGCCGCCAACCGCGTGAAAATTGCTTGATCCATTCAAAAGTTATTGCGGTTTGAAAATTCCAAAAATAGTGTTCTATGAAACTTCTATCAGACAGCTGGGAGAGCTCAAATGCATAGAAATATTATTTCTTTGAACTCAGCGAGCTCAAAATATCACATAAATTATATTTTGAGCTCAAAAATGTCATAAGTACAATTTTAAGCGCCCAGGAATGGAATTAGCGGGAAGTTTCAGGGATGGCCTTTAAGGTGAACCGTTTTTCTAATATTTTTTTTGTCAGATCAGGCGAATCCCTCTAGATAATCGTCAGATTATGAGACAGTATGTTTAGAACATAAAGATGAACCATATATATCTTAATCTGACGCGCTTGAGTATTTCAAAATGATTTTTTTTGCACATTATGATAATGGCCGCGAGTTTGCGTCCCATCAAAGTCGTCAGATTAGTGAATGACAGCTTTTTTTTGGTGCACTTAACACTCCCTTAGAAAATCTGATGCGCTCGATAAAAAAATTTTTTTTTTCATTTTCAACCCTTAAATACAACCACCCGCATCATGCAAACGATCAGATTAACATACGTACATTATTAAAAATACGTAGGGCATTGATGCTATCAATATCTGACGCGCTCGAGGATGTCCATGCAACAGTTTTTTTTTACATATTTAAAAATCTATAGCCGCTTCCCCCACCGATGTAAAGGTCTCTACAACGCTCGAGTAAATCCCCATTTAGCATCGTGGGCTCCCCTACCATTATATCCAGGACTCAATGGAACTAGGTGGCGCAGTGTTAATTGTGAATGTTGGAATTTATTAGTGTCCATCTTTATGCAGAATATTAATCAAAATTGGTTAACCAGTTTAGATTTGAAAATGTAACAAACACACATATTATTAATTTTTCATTTATTTTATAATGTTAATATTATGGATTTACTTCATCTAAAATAAACTAATAATAACCCTTTGTTTATGCCTAATATTTATTTAGAAAAATAGTTTGTGTTATTATATTTTACTGTTAATATTAAATGAAACAAATATATAATTTTAAAGATGGTGGGAAAAAAATACTCTGCTCATAAATCTGAGATAAATATTTATATTTTTATTTAGATACATTTCTTCATATATTTCATGGTACCAATTTGAGATTCCATAAACAATAATGCAAAAATATGCCTACAATTTTATATATAACAAAATAAATAAAAAAATAACAGTATTTCATTTGTACACACAATATTATACACTATAGTAACATTTAGTGAGATTACAGTTACAACAGTCGAAATACTAATATGCAACAAAACATTTTTAAAATCAAATAAATTGTCATATTGTAATGAATATAAACATAATCTTTTTACTAGTTTACACTACATGGAATGCAGTCACAAGAAGTCAAATTTTACAATTGGTCAAAATACTGACAAACTTCATAAATATATGATTTAAATTCTAAAATACTTTATTGACTATGTTATTGTCCAATCTCCTCTTCTCCATCCTATGTGACGGTGAATCTTAACAAAGTCAAAATCTGCGTTCACCTGACAAGCTCTGATGCCATTAACAAGATAATTGAATTGAATTCTAAAATCTAATTAGACTAAAGAATTAAATTACTTTTGTTGTAATAATTCAATAAGTATGATGTTGCTTACTTAATATCTGCTTCTCCATCTTCAGCCATAATATACTCATAAATAGTTTTAATTAATTCAACTGATTTGACTTTTGCCCACCCTTCTGTTTTAGTTATGAGCTTGGCTTGACCATCTTTTATAAATTCTAATGTCAATTGTTTGAGAGTCTTGGCTGAATGCAAGTCGGCAAGCTGTAAAGTTTCTATTGCATTCTCTACTGTTAACTTTTTATGTAAAGCTTCTTCGCACAGACTTTTTAGTCTACTTAGTTGATAATAATCTGCTGCAGCCAACAGTTTTTCTGGAATATCATCAACTCTGGGTGCTTTATCACTATAAATAAATGTAAGTACTTCAGTAAGGACTTCAGCTTCAAGAGGTGATTCAACAACATTTGTATAACATTCCATTGTATTATGCTGAAAATGAGCTTTTAAAACCACACTTCGACTAGCTAAAACTGCTTTGTGGAGTTTATATTCATTGCCTTCAGCAGATTTCATAGTAATATCAGAAAACAAGCCATTATTTAGAAGATTTTCAAAATCATTGCTCAATTGGGCTTCAGGTACATTAGAATCATCTACTTTTATGTCATTTGTCACCATAAACTGGAATTTTAATCTCAAGCTGCCATCACTTAGAAGAAATATGTCACGCCCATCATAGCTGGCTATGTCTCTCTTGAACAATGTAGCCAAGTACTGCCATTTATTACCTTGAACTGTGTGGTACTCCTTTATAACTATGGAACGTTCTTCGAATCGTTTTAAACATATGGTTAGTATAGACTTTAGAAAGACAGGATTAGGTGATAAGTAATATATCTCAATAATGTCATTATCTCGACCTAAAAATTGCATCTTTAGAGAAAATTTCGAATGCATAGAATCTCCAGTGGGATCCCTCGGTTTTTCAGTACGGAATTCCCTTGTTTTGTTTTCAAGTAAATTAATAAACTTAGGTACAGTCCATATTATTGTGTTAATTTTTGTTTGCCCTTCAGTTCGCGTCGTATAATTTATGCTTGACATATTGGCTTATTAAATTCAACTTCAAGTATTATAAAAGACTTTACGCCATTATGTTATCAATTAAAAATATAAAATTTAATTATGTTCAACAACAGAACGATCGATGTTGTTATGACTATGACATTGACAAATGACAAGTGAGTGAAGTGACATTGGTGATTTGACATGTGTCTTATAGCTCACTTGTGTGTTTACGAAGCTTATAGGGAACGTGCACGAACTATAGGTGGCAGCACTAAATCGACAAAAGAGACACGATGCGGACAGTAGAGGAAACTTATCACACACTGTCATCGTGCTTTCAATTATTTAAACAAAATTATCCCGTGAATTATATTAATTTTGAATACGATAAAAGTTTTAAAATATAGCTTCCGGTCTATCAATAATGATCGTCAGCTTTACCAAAATACCAAAGGTCAAAAGCTCATCGAGGCCGCCATGTATTGGAGGTTGAAGAGATAGTAAATTAAGAAAATGAGGCGGTGGTAACGGGCAAAATTGTCGCACAAATTAAAATGTTTACGACGTGAAAATAATGGGAAATAATTTTCTGAATTATTGCGTTTATCATTTTTTGCGTTTTTCACATAACCAAGGCATGACAGTACTATTATGTGGAAAGTAATAATATTTTACGCTATTTGATTTATTTTCGTTTTTAGTGGATGTATCGGTCATCCTACTACATCCAGAAATCCTACTAATATTATAAACACGAAAGTTTTTAAGTATGGATGGATGGATGTTTGTTACTCTTTCACGTAAAAACTACTGAATGGATTTGAATGAAACTTTACAATAATATAGCTTATACATCAGAATAACACATGGGCTACAATTTATAAAGATATTGTGTGAATTGTACAAAATCCAAAATATGAAATAAGTAAGACATTAAAAGTTTGTATGCTAAAGGGGGTACCTAGGGACGAACCCGAGAGAAGCGAGGGTGAATCGCTAGTGCAACAATACATTATGATTAGCTAGAATAATAATTTTCACTCATAAAATTACTCGTTTACTTGTTATAAATGTCGATGACAACTATTAATACAGTACAAGATTCGTATTGGTGACGCCAGTCGGCAGCACCTTCGTTGTGCACGTTCCCTATTCTCCATCAAGATTTAAACACTGATTTTGATACAGCATTTTATACCTTTAATAAAAATATTTATTATACCTACCATAAGATATAATAAATTAAAAATAAAAATCAAAAATATATATAAGATGAAGCGTCTGGTTTTAATTGCAAATAAACAGCTTTTCACTAAATGCGTGTTATGAATGTAAGTATGTATATACGGTACTTACATAAAAAAAATCAAATTAAAAAAAAATGGGTATATATAAAAAGGCCAATGGTAACGCGCTTACCATAGGCCTTTTTTTATATAACCATTATTTTAAATATAGCCTTTCAGTGAAAGAAAACATCGTCAGGAAACAGAAAATGTCTGAGAGAATCTAGTAAGTTTTTGAAAGACGTGAAATCCATAACCTGCACTTGGCCACCGCGGTGGACTATGGCCTGATCCCCTCGTATTGAAGGGAGACCCGTGCCCAGCAGTGGGACGTTAAAAAGGGCTGAATAAAAAAGTTATTTAAATTGAACCAGCTCCAAAGTGTATAGCACTATTATACCGGACTGACAGATTTTCGTGCGAATGAAATAACGCTCTACGAAGCCGAAATTAGCCGACAGTCTGTAAATATATATATTACTTATATAAGTATGGTAAAGAAATTACCAAAAGTTTCAGGAAAATTAAGACCTCAAAGACGTCTTATGGATTTACTCGAATAAATGATTTGTAAAAATAACTTACATTTCCGGGATCATTAGCGGGAAAACACGATATATCTACCACTTACATTCTTATATATTATGGCTTGTTAAAATACGGAAACATTATATTTTGAACTGTTATTTTTTCTAAATTCGCTACATATTATAAAATAAACACCTCTGGCGTCTATCTCTCTGTCTGTTTGCGATAAACTCAAAACTGCAGCACCGATTTTTATGCTGTTTTTACCAATGGATATCCATTTGGGGTACAAATTTTAATTTTCTTAATTAAAATATCGTTAGCTCATGTCGTATTCACTTAGTTCTGCGCACGGTAGGCAGACGCTGGCGTGGTATTAAAGATACTCAAGTACTTATAGCTATTACCTATACTGGTTAAAAAACTTTAAAAATTGGCTCCTGGAATTACTGCAAAAGACTTTATTAAAAAAAAAAGCATTTTTACAATAGTGCATTAAGCATGTAGTCAGTAAATATTTATTAAGATTGCAAAATTGATGTCCAGTCATAAAATGTATAGAGGTATTTACCTATATGTAAATAAGTATAAGTAACTATATATAAAGAAGTAACTTATTAAAAATAAATGTTATAAGAAGATTAAGCGTATTCAGTGATTGTAAATAGATAAAAAAGTTTTTTTTATTTATTTTTTATTTGTAATACTATATTTAAGTTGCATGTGGTGTTTACCTTTAAGTAATTATTACACTGTTTACAAGAACACATAAAAAATATATTTGCTTTTATAACTAGTGTGAATAATTGTTGGTAAACAGAAATTAAATAAATAAATAAACGTCAATTGCACATCTTTTGTAATTTAAAGAAAAAGTTGTTTACATTCTAGCAGAACGGAAAAATTCTGAAGTAATTTCCGTTTTTCGGGAGGCACGTTCAGCCATCAGTTCCGCTTGTTATCGATGGAAGTTAAACCACGTCACAGGGGCTTTACAACCTCTGATACCAGATACAGTTATTATCTTGTATGAAAATAAACAACTAATTGCACACTATCGCTCTCGCTTTCGGAGACTGCTTTCGGCCCTCAATATACACTGAACAAAAATTCCACTCACAAATCCCGTCCCGCAGAAACCTTTTATTTTTTCAGGACGTTCATCTTTTCTATACCCCATTCGCCAATGCTAGAGGTTAATGGGAACAAGCCGACAGACACTTCATGCCTGATGCCAATAGTCATGTAATTTACTTATTATAAAGGATAATAAATAGACATTTTTTACTTTTATTGAGATGAAAAATTTCAAAAATATACGTACCTATATTAGGTGGCCTCGTTGGTGTAGTGGCTAGCATGTACGATCGTACACCGGGAGGTCCTGGGTTTAAATCCCGGGTCGGGCCAAGTTTAGTTATTGAGTCTTTCTGTTTCGTAAGCCTCAATAACAGCCCGGAGTTGGGAAGTTGGCGGTGTTTCACCCCCGTGCCTCGGAAAGCACGTAAAGTCGTCGGTCCTGCGACTTAACTCTCACTGGAGTATGATAGAGAGTGCGCTTGTGTCTGCGCATACACTCGTGCACTATAATATGTCCCGCGCAGATGGCTAGTCTCAATGAGATTGGCCGCCATTGCCGGAATCTGTCAGGACATCAACATTTTATCAAACTAATCTATAAAAGTTTACTAATTGTGAGTAGTGATACGTCCTATTGATCAACAATTGTATTTTATAGTTCTAAAAAAACATACATATCGACTCTTACTACGAGTATAGACAAACAGTTTCACTAGGGATATTCTTAATTATTTGAGTGAAACTTTAAAAAAAAATAAAAAAACTTTGAACTTTAAGAATTTCTTAAATATTTAAATTATTTTTCTTTCACAACTCGTTCTCGATCCTGTATAATAAAAATATATGTAATAATAGAGGCTAACAAGGCTTCATTCAATGTTTAGGGCTAAAACTTCACTACTTTCTTCATACATTGAAAGCGGAATTTCGCGTAACTTCAAACGCGATGTCGCGATGGTTCTTTTCTTTACGCAGTGATATTAGTAGAAACACGACATTGAAGTTTCCATGGAAAGATAATGTATTCAACCCTTTCTAACGTCCAAATGCTGAGTACAGGCCTTACGGGATCTGGCCATAGTCCAGTACGCTGCAGGCCAAGTGCGGCTTGGCGGACGTCACATGTCTATTGAGAACTTGCTATTTTCTCTCAGACATGCAGGTTTCCTCACGCTGCTTTTCTTCACCGTAAGGCAAGGGGTAATCATGTTAGAAATGATTCGCATATAAACATATCAGAGGTACGAGACCCGCATTTGAACCCGCATCATTCTGTTAACGAATCTGTTAAAAATGAGCGCGCTATCACTGGTCTACCACTGTCAATGAAGACTGCATGGAAAGATAATATCATATAGATTTAGGATTTTTCACTCTAGTAACAGTAAAACCGTGGTGTATCCCGCACAGCCGCAGGATCGCAAATCAAAGGCATATGAAATGAGCACGATTCACGCAAACGCTTCGTCATATCGTTACCTGAACCACTATTTGCTCTCCCTTTGTATGGTGACGATTGCCCTCGCCGCTATTCACGCCACGTAGCAGTTGTTAAGAATTATTTGCTTTTACACGTCTACACTATGTTTTGAAACATGATTTTTTATACAACTGGAGGTTAACATTTTGATGGTTTACATGAATATATAACGGTTTTGTTATAAGGTATAAATTATGTATAAAATGTATTGCGTATTTATGATGTAATTGTTCATGTATTAAAGTAAATAATAGTTAATGTAGGTAATTTTATAACAAAACATAGTTATACAAAAAGTCTAATTTTTAACTCCTCAATACTTTGAAATACCATAGGCCGAAATAACACAATTTTCGTCTGTTACATCATTTAGCCAGTCAGCCTAGATGTTTCTTGTAATTATCCTAACGTAGCAAACATTTTATCGTCGTAAGTAACATAATAGTGGTTAGATTACGTCGGTCATCATCCCTGCCTTGAAGGAGAAAAATGTGAAGTAATCTGCATGCATTAGAATACATTTACATTTTACATATACCTGCCTGCCATTTGCAAAGGCGAATGAACGAGCACGACACTAGAAATTTAGCTAGGAGCTTAAATACCTTGCAAGTTTTACTAGTTACTACATATAATCATAAATAGTCTATACATATAATAAAAATGTAACAGATTATATTTAAAAAGTACAATATAAAATTAGAATTTTAGACAATTTTGAAGCTAGTGTACCTATTGCTAGGTTAGTTAAACAGTGTTAGTGACGAACGTAGGGAATATTGACGGTATAGAGGTGCAATGCGTATCATTTCGGTACCAGCTGTTGATTGTTTGACGTACAAGTACCGATGTGCCGATGAGTGCTTTATTCAAACTCACTCACATATCACGATAATGAGAATTGAATAGTATTTACGATTAATTCGGATGACGATATATCTGTTAACGTTATTTAGTTTGTGGAAATTTGCAAATTGAACGAATATTGTTTTGACATTGATGTAGTATTTAATAATAGGAGACCTGATTGAAACTAGGTTTTACTGTAATATTAATGCAAAATAGGTGCTTATAGGGATGGGACATTAAGTTGACACGATTTTTATTGTTATCGATAAATAAAACCGCAGTTTTATAGCTTTCGGATGTATGTTGGTGTAATACTACCAAAGTTTAGGCTTATGATATAATTTGTATAAAAACACTGGTAAATCTTTTGTCTGACCCAAAATTCGATCTCAGGACAAAAATGAATGGGATATGTTAGTACTTTTATATAACAACAATAACGTCATCATTATTAGTGGTTATGATACTAAAGTGAATGGTCTGGCCTACTTCGCCTACGTGGATGACACTACATTCCTGCTTCAAAACTATGCTTTGCCGATTGAAGGGAATGCGGTTGGTATTCTATTATTACACCCGTAATGTACCGTATACTCGTGGATGTATATTCTATTATTTGTTGAAATAAACCTATCTATATTATCCTATAAAATTATTCGTCCCGAATGAGAAACAAAAGCAAATGTGTCGCACGGGAACCGTACATTGTTCCGGGATAAAAATTAACATATGTTTTCATCCGGATCTGCTCACATTCACACTTCCATTCGTTTGAATTTTAAGGTACCTACTCAGAAAGAAATACTTACAAATTCCAAGTTCTATTAAATGTGGTGTACATTGAGTTTGAGCGAGGCTCTCATAAGTCTGAAATTAAATTGATACCATTACATGGTGTTAATCAATTCATATGATAAAATTGTCTCTAATATTAAAATTAAATATTTAAAAAAAAATCATATTGAATAGTCATTATTATCGATATATGAAGCCGAATCTATTTAGTTTTTAGACCACTGGACATATTTTGATGAATTTTTTACGGTAATCTTTTCAGCTTTTGTTTTTTTTATGCTAACAATTTGTAAATATTACCGTTAATATAAAATTCTGGAAGTACCCGCTTCGCCGTCAAATTTTCGGTCTCTACCACACTTCACAGGATCACTGTTTTAGAGGAGTCCATAAAGAATAATAATAAGTCTAAGCCCCGAAGTTAAGCGTTATGGTGTATATTTCAATAGTTAATGTTAAACAAATAGTTTTTTGACGTCGTGGTTTTTTTAAAATTGGTGTAAACTGCTAATTCAGTTACTGAGATAACTGACTTCATAACTTAACAACTGTATTTTCGGACTTTTTCTCGTACTAGGAAGGACGGTGTAGGAAGTCTGTGGTCTAAGAAAATATTGGTTGTCACGATTCTTTTTGAGTGTTATGTCATATTAAAAAAAAATAAAGTGGGTTAAGTCGGAGTACCTTTATAGATACTATGGAATTATTCTCATTTCTTGATCATAAATGATCCCTTTGAGATCTTTTGAAGAAGGCTTAGAAGGGTTTTCAGAAGCCGCGAGGTAATGCTTCCGCATAATACATTATCATATTTTTATAACAACTAAAAGAGGCGTAACTGATGTGGTCAGGGGTTGTGTTCCGCACGAGGCAAATGTTTGTTTTACTTAAATAGCTACTTGGAGTACTTATTAAAAAGATTGTAATTACCACGTTTTGCCATTAACAAGATAATAAAGTTGACCTTAGTAACTTAGTAGTTAGAGTTCAAATGCAGTGAAGCATTTTTAAAAGGTTTACTAATATTCTAAATCTTATATATAAGCTTATTGACTTACACTTTGGAATTTAGAAGATATATATCACGAGCTGCAGGATGATGTAAAATTACATCCAATATTATAAAAATAGAGCCTGTGCGAAGAGAGACTACCTACGTATATACGTACGTACCTATGGGTCCGGATGGCATGAAAGGTATGTCGGAGGTATTTTTGTATACGGTTCCTGCGAGTACATGACAAGAGATTTTGGAGTTCAGGTTTTTATATTAGAAAAAAATTGTTCATATTCATGGTTGAAAACATATTAGTTCTTTCAGGTTCTATGATGTTTGACTCTACTTTTCTATCATGATATATCGACATGATATAATGCTATAGAACAAATTAACTATCGTAAAAAGTACATAATATTAAGTTATTAAAAATATAACTGCCTATTGTGCCATTTTGATTTTCATGTTTTAATAATTACTTTCCTTTTAGTTATACTTGGTGTGAATTGCTGGAAAATAAAGAGTTTTTTAATATTCTTATTACATTTTTAATTTCTAAGTTCAAGAAATTATATTTTATAGTCAATCTCTGATCGCCGTATATAAAAACTACTTGGTTGTCTAAAATAAATGCCGCGCACAAGAATCAAACCGGTAATCGCTAACAAAAACGTTTTGTTTACACCGTATCCCTCAAATTGTTTCATGATTATGAGTCATTCTGTTCATTGAACACGATATACAATGTTTTATAGAACACTGCTCGGCCGTAGTCATGGCCACACCTCCGACAAAGCACCACGCGACATTTAGGAGATGAACGTGTACAAATATTACTGGTGTGTATTGTCTTTTATTAACTTTTTTTAATATAATACTTAAGTTGGTTTGATTTTTAACTTTACTGCCTTAGGAGAAGGGTTTTTACGTATTTAGATATGTGTATCTATAAATGCTCTGTGTTAGTTACCATAACATTTATTTGATGTTATAAATAAAGCTATATTTACGGATTTTCCGGCAGAAACTCCTGTGACCTATATGATAATCGCTGTAGAACATTCGAAACTTCGGTAACAACAAAAATCAAAATGAATTTGCGAAAAAAAATCGAAAAGATAGTTTCATTTATAATGTCAAATATTTACATAATTGGATTTCAAAGGAAATTTAGTAAAAAGGCCATTTGTATGAAAATATGAGAGGCCCAGGATTAGAAATCGCTACACCCAATTTCCTAAGCAAGCGCGCTACCACTGGGCTACCACTGTCTTTATTATTATATGTAAGCATTCTTTGTTATAGTTTTTTCACTCGGCTTCGCACATTTAAAAAGTATATCATGGTAGGTCTAGACTGCATAATACTAAGTTGCCTTTTTAAATTCGCTTCTAACGGAGTCGATTTTTTTTATTTCATAAATTACTTTTTATTTACGCCTATTTAGTTTTGGTTAGTTAGACACTTAGTTTTCATGAAAGAAAGAATCGTACATCCATACAGGTCAAACACATAACCTTCTTTTGAGCTTGACTGCAGTCGGGTAAAAAATAGAGAATAAACCGTTTCCTTACAAACTCATTTACTCTTTAAAGTTAAAAAAAAATAAAATATAATTACAAAAAATGGACCAAACCGTAGGTGTTATCTGGTATTTTTCTCATAAAAAATTCCATTAGCACTCTATTTCTAAATACGAAACAAACGTACTTTATATTATATATTTACTAAACCTCATTAAATGGCCCAAAGAAAATTGGACGCAATTTCGAGACGCTTGAATATTTAACATGTAATATAGGATTGCGGTAGGAAATAAGATTGTACTTATAAAGTAAAAGCTAAGTGATTAAGTCCAGACAATCGCATGAAAATATAGAAAACAGTATGTGGAAAGCCTTTAAAGTTCGGCTGAAATTATTAAAAGAAAGCATATTTACTCTGTTTAATCAAACGGCAAAGACAAGTGACCCTTAGTCCTTAGTTATGTTAGGTTGTGACTTGTGTTTCTCAAAAATATTTTACAGCAAAGAGCAAGGGATGTTCGATAAGTTGGTATAAAAAACACTATTGATCCCTAAACTAGCTTTAATAGTCAATACTATAGTTCGTTGAAGAAAATGATCAATCAAGGTTCAATCAGATTTTTTATTTTGATTCAAAATATGGATTACATTTGATATAAGATAGACCTTTTAGAACCACGTTAGAATTATAAATGTGAGTATGAGTGGGTAGGTGGTAAGGCGCTCACTGGGATAACCGAATGATGCGGGCTCATATCCGGGTTCGGCACACGCACGGTTTCGCACCTCTGATATATTCATGTGCTATTCATTTTTTTTAATATGATTACCATTTGTCTTACGGTGAAGGAAAACATCGTGAGGAAACCTGCATGTCTGAGAGAACCTAGTAAGTTTTCGAAAGACATAGTCCGCCAACCCGCACTAGGCCAGCGTGATGCCTGAACCCCCTCGTATTGAAAAGAGGCCCGGGCCCACCGGTGGGACGTTAAAAAGGATTGAATACACATGTGTGGAATGACGCAATAGATTAACGAAAAATCCAAATAGTGATAGCAGCTCATATTATTATCAGAAGTTTGATTGACAAGAACAGTGACAAAATATTTGTAGGTCAATAGATAGGCAATAATCAAATTGTCTTAATTTCAGTGTTATTATTGTCTAAACCATTTAGACACACTTTTGTTGTACCTCCGTAAGGAACTCGGAGATTAACCTGAACAAACAGACAAATAGACAGAATGAAGAAAAAAAAATAGACTTTTTCATCAAGTGCCGTATATAACTACATAATATGCAATTAGTAAAAGGCTGTTATTTTGACATTACAAACACTTTTACACAGATTTTAATTTTATTTTTTTAATTTTAAAATAACTTATATGTAGATTAGAAAGTTAAATCAGTAAAATAATCTGTACAATTATAAAAATGTATACAGAAAAGGAATCTAATAGAATTATTAAAAGTATGCCGATATTTGAGTACTGAATTTACTTCTCTTTTATTTTTAGAGTTTTAAACATAGTATAAATAATTCGTAGTCTAACTTAACTTCACTTGTTGACATTAACACAGAACACCATCTAGTTCCATGGTAAGATACGAGGCTTGTGTTACAAGCGATTCGCGGGCATTATATGTACTTATTGCTAGTCCATAATACATATAATACATTATATAATGCAATACCACGTAATATAACCGAGTCATGGGTACGCTTCATTTTCATTAAAGAGATGCTGAGAAAATGCCAAGCATTTAACATTCAAATACCGTCTCGTTTTTCATAATGATAAGTCCTTAAAAACTGACTTTGAGAAAGGTTAAATTAAACTAAATGTATAGCATAAAGGCATATATGGACCAAATATATTTATTTATTGATTAGCGACTCACGCTTGCTCCACTCGGTTTCGTTTCTAGTTACGTTTTGTTAGTGTAGATTTTTCAGAGATGTGATATTTCTGCAGTAAAGTACTAAATTCCATCAAAATCTGCCCAGTTTTCTCGCGAACTTTCGGGGTCACAGACAGACAGACTGATAGACATATACATAAGTTCTTAAATCAAAAGCTTTGGCCTCTGTATCTATAATTATGCCTGTTTCAATGAGATATTCCAAAAAATATTGAATGAACAGATTAAAGACAGATTTTTTTAATATGCTTAGATTAAATTAGTCAGGTTTTATTTGAGCTATACTGTTTTGGTTAAAAGACGCTCTACATTCCAGTAATTCCAGTCGGATCAACAAAATTCTGTTGAAAGATTAGTTAATTTGATATACATGAATATTTCGTACGAAACAACCATTTAGTATTTACATATACATGAATACAGTATTTCTTATTGTGAAATTTTTTAACGCACTTTTGAGTGAACTCACAAAGGTCACATTAGTTGTTATAAGTTCTAGTTAAATATTACTTATTCCAGTAAAGATTGCTGTAATTTTTTGTTGAAAAAAAAAACTTTTTTTTTAGAGTCACTGAATATACGAGTACATTTATTATTCCGATGCGAAATTTAAAATTTTCCATTCCTGTACGGTTTTTTTTCAAATAAACTTTAATTTAAATTCAATGTACATTCTAATAGACTAAATGTGTCAGCGTTATCAGTCTATCGAAGCTTCCACTGGCTTGGAATGCGGTTTTGCTGAGAAAGGCCGGCTTACTTTAGGTAGCAGCTCCTCCGAATGTCAAGTTATTTCTTAAATGTAATTACAGTACCTCGAGTGTTCGAGCTTCGCTCGTCGTTTTTCAGGCAAGGTAGAATATAGCGTTTTTTCAGAGAATAGAACTATGGGTAAACTTAAAAGAAAAGCTCATTAATATATAAAATTTCATATAAATTCGTTTATAGGATGCACAAAATTAATTTATATATGCACATAAAATGATAATATACCATAAGAAATGATTGTTTAATATAATAAGATAACCAGTTTACGATAATTTCGATAGAGACAGTATAGCAAAGCATTTAAAAATATATACTAATATTTATAATTAATAATATTTAATTATTAATTAATAACATTTAATTAATAATATTTAATTATTAATTAGTAATATTTAATTAATAATATATAATTATTAATTTTAAAAATTAATAATTAAATATTAGCCTTCCCAGGTAATCGATCTTATTAGTGAAAAGTGAAAACCATATATATGCAAATCGTTACATTATTTTAACAATTTCAACTTCTAATATATAAAAATCTCGTGTCACAGTGTTTGTTATTGAACTCCTCCGAAACGGCTTGACCGATTTTTATGAATTTTTTGTGTTTATTTGGTAGGTCTGAGAATAGGTCGTAGGCTATTTTTTGTTCCCCTCTGTGATAAGTGTAGTCCTCTTCAGATATTGTATTTACTTCAAATCTTTCTGCATTAAAAAATGTTTATAACCTTAAATCCTTCGAACGCGGGCGAAGCCGCGGGAATTGTTAGTTATAAAATAATATGTTGGGACATTATTACAACAGCGCCATCTAGTTCCGTGGTAATCTACGTTACGCGCTTGTATTACGGATACCAGATAGTTGATATACGACACATAAATTTTAAATACATACATATTATAAATATAAACACCCATGACTGGAATTGATTGGAATGAAACATTCGTTCTAAACAAATGAATGCCCCCAGCGGGACTCGAACCCGTGACCGCTGGCGCAGAAAGTAGGGTACACTACTAACTGAGCCAAACGTGTCGTCAATGTATGTGACATTATCTTATACACAGCGATTTCCTTCAATAGAATATTATGTATATTATAGCTATGACACCATTTTGAAGGGCTGATTAGTGAATACAATGGGGGTTATCTTAATGCATCGTATTGAAATTTTACACAATAGTGGTCTTTGAAATCGATAAGCGAATGGGGCGTGGTTTGAGAGTTTCGAAGCAAAATCTAGTTTATAATTCAAAGTTATTGTCATAGTAAGATTAAGAAAATATAAAATTAAGTATTTAGAGTATCAGAGATCATTAATTACTTAGCCTTTGTGTTTTTTTTAAAGCAACGAATTTTATTTGATTCATTTTTTGGATATACTCGTACGTAAAATTTTGTTTTACTGTAACTTTTACATCTATTTTTTTGATAATGTGTTTTAATTCCATTTTCACCGACTGCGTTTATATTCAAGATGAGTTTTAGACGTGAAGGAAATCATAGGTGTGTCATCATATCAAATGTGTCATATTGAGGAAACCTGCATGTCTGAGAAAACCAAACCAGTTTTCGAAAGACATATGAAGTCCGCTAACACACACTAGGCCAGCGCGGTGGACTATGGCCTGATCCCCCTCGTACTGAGGGAGGCCCGTGCCCAGCAGTGGGACGTTAAAAAGTCCTGAAGACTTACTAAGGATTTATACTCATTTCGCTTGGTTTTTGATTATAATTTAATTTTTTTGCGCGGAACACGAATTTTTTTTTTCAAAAATAGAAGTAACTTAAAGCCTAAATAAAAGTTTAATCTTATAATTTTAGTTATCCGCCATTGAAAGTGCCGTCAGATCGATTTATTTCGGAGATTAGCCGGAACGAAAAACCAGACAGTAATATGAGTACTTACTAATACTAAAAAATATCAGTACATAATACATTTGACAAAGTACAATTGACTGACAAATTGTACCTATTGTGTACCGATTTTTTTAAGTTTCTGAAAAAAACCCTATAAAGCTTTCATTTGTTAAAAAGGTCGCGCATTCTTAAAAAATCTTGTAAAACAGCACAATTTTTTAATTTAACGTAAATTGAGTTTTTAACGTGAAACTAAAATTTAATTATATTCGTACAAAAATATTAAATTGATAAAACAATGTAGTACCTACTTAAATATAGCTAAAGGATAATCGAATTAAATTATTCAAGAGTTTATTGGAAATTCCATAACTTATATACTGATGATGCTCGATGAATAAAGGAAGCTTGAAAAAGTAGGTTAAAAATAATGAATGCCATCGAAAATGATAAAAAATTCAACTTTAATTAAGATAATAATTATATCTGATGGTCGTTGTATATCATTTTACCAGTTTCAGTTCACTTGATCCTAAAGGTCGTTTGGTACTTGGAGAAGTATTTTGTTACATTTTTATGACACTTATTTGATCGATTTCAAAATGGAAGAGTTAAAGTCAGCTTGTTTGTTTTTGAGTGAATTTTTGCCAAATATAAACCAAGATTTTTAATTAATGAATAATTCCAATTTTATTAATACAAAAGATTCTCTAAATTAGAATAAGTTTTTAAGTGATAAAGGCAGATTTATCTTTTTAGTAGAATACGAAAGTTCACCCGTAGTGTTCAACCGTACTTGTTTCCAATACCACCGAGGCAGTCTCATGTCATATAAATGTTATGTAAAAAGTTGCTTAAAGACACATGGCATTTTGATCCTAATTTTAGCTGCTTGATAATTATATGTAAATATCTTTTAAATATCGATACTCTATATTTACTTATTTACTCAAAATGTATCAACAACTAATATTATAAATATAATAATATTATAATTCAGTAAACTTTAGAATCTATCAGAATCTAGATATAAATTTAAATACATTACACTTCTCCTGGGACAGTCTAGTTTATGTACAAACCACATTGCAAACATACGAGTATTAAATAAATCTTTTTTTTTTTCACAGATAGCGCCATGATTTCCATCATCTTCGTCATCATAATCGCAACAGTCAGCTCTGATAAGGTGAAATTCTGCGATTCATGCATCAAAGCCGACCAAAACATTTGCTATAATGTTTCATATCTCTTCGACATCGACGCTCCGTTTGCGAACAAAGTTCTTATCACCAAATTGGGAGTACTAAGATCTTCCAATACTTTATACTTCAGCTTTCAACCTGCATTTGAAAATGAAGAATATTTTAAAGTTGGATTTGTTAATATGGATAGCCCTACTAACACGACTATTATATCGGGTGGAAAGCAAATATTAAACTTTGGAACGTTTGATCTAGACCAAGACAATTCGTTGGTATACTTAGGAGGAAGCGACGGGATCTACATATTGGATGCGACTTTAAACCGAGTAGCACCATACGGTTCGAGAGGAGATATAGTTATAAGTTTATTTTATAGAGGCATTGTGTACTTTGTTAGGAGGGGAGAGTATAAAATTGTTAAAAAGAAAGGCGATAACTTTGATGTGCTTGTTGACGTAATGGCCGTTACAAATTTTGTTATCAACAAATACAATGTAATAGTGTTCATAGGAACATATGGCTTGTTCGCCAGCTATAAAAGCGAAACTGTTTTGTTATCGAAAAACAGATTTTTTAGAGGATTAGTAATAGATAAGAATGATGATATATACGCGTGGTGGATTGATGGCATATATAGAGTGTTCATTGGGCCAAACTTTTCCGACTCATCGATTGTTAAACTAATACATATTCCAGTTATTGGAGCAATGACATTTGATAGCAATAATGATATTATTTTCACTGTTAATAAAAGTTTGTTTAGATTAATTAAAACGAGTAATACAACAGTTTGTTGAATTTGTTAGTTTAAACATTAATATACACTATTATCTCAAAAAGTCCACAAAAAGAAGCGTGATTTGACAAATCTCTTCTGTTCATTGCTTTTCAGATGATAAAATCAAAATCAATATTGTTATGTTTAAAAAGTACTTTAAAGTGATTTGTGTAAGTTCCAATTTCTGCTTAGATTAGTTACGTTTTTGAATTTTATTGTTTGGTTTGACGTCACATGTTGACGTCACTTTTTGAAAATATATTTGTTAGGAAATTTATATGTATGTTTTGTGTATTTACATAAATTGCCCAGTAAATGTGGTAGATGAAATCGTATTTTTGATTCAGTATTAAATAAATGAATAAGTGAGAAGTAAAAGTTTAAAAATAAGTGATGTTAAAATAGTGATTTAGTATATTTTTTTATTATTAATAGTTTAGATGTTTTTGATTATTAAAATATTTGCCAGTTTCTTTGTTTCCTGTTTCTTATTTGTACCTATCGATGCTTTCTATAAATTTAAAATTGCTTGAATCAAGTTCTACGTCTGATATCTACCTAATAACTAATTCACACTATGCATTAGATGGATGGTATAATTTGTTACACTCCATTTACCTGCGAATACACTTGCATAAGGGTTAATACTACTTGTGTTATCATATATATTCTCCATACACAAGCACCCATCTCAATTTCCACGGCGATAGGTTGATCGGTGTGGAAGTTAATAAGATACGGGCTTGTCAAGTGTCGCTTATCCCATAAAACTTCCCTGAAAATTTATGTATCAAAATTACAAAGTAACATGAAGAGAAGAGAGATTTAGGGTTTTTATATTAATGATCATTGTTGATGATCATGTTACGTACAGGATATAAGAAACATACAGACGAATAACCCGATATGTACCAGTAGGTTTCAATTTTTATTTATCATTGTGTAAAAAGGATTGTAGAAATATAATTTAGCTTACACATAATTAATCTTAATTAGCCATAATAAATCATATTTTCCTGTCAACACTATTAATAGATAACGTCGACCAAATTCACCACAATGTGTACGTACCTTTAGATTAGCTAATTGAATATTGTTTTAGACTAATTCAATTATAACTATCAGTGTGTTTGGCATTAAATAATCATTTTATCATATTGCTAAGTACGTTGATTGGCTGTTTTAATTATTGCAAGATATAAATGAAAATTGACAGTATTGAAATAAACCATCGAATAGTCTTCCATATGTCTAAAATTAACTGTGTCTTAAATCTTTGTGAACTTTCTTTTTCTTTGTTAGTTGTTTTTTTTTCTTCTTTGTTAGATGAAGAATTAATTTAAATTAATCTTTCATTTGATATTAATGCCCAATATAAATTAAAAAAAAAAACACCAAAAAGTGTAATAACTTTTAAAATGTAAAAAATCACACACGACAACCAGATTTTTGATATTAATTACTGAATATGAAACTTTCTTAGATTTTGGCAGATATTTGATATTTTAAATAAAACTACTTTTACAGATTTTTCTGCGGATTTATTTTTAATGTTTTGGTTTCCGCCGATTACTCAGCTTCTACCGTGATATTGATAACGTTAGAAAATACATCGTAAAGCATTCGGTACCTTGGGAATCAATTAAAAACATCTGGAGAATATATTTTACATTATATCTGTTGTATTTTTTGTTTAGTTTGAGATTTTTAGTGTAGTAATTTAAAATAACCCCAACGCTATGGAGAGTTACGAGTAATTACTGTCCATATGTGGGTCATCGTCATCCTTTGATTGCCCTTGCTCTAGCGTAACCAGTGTAATTGTTGCCGCTGGCTAGGCTTTGTGTTTGCCGACGATTAAATATCATATCGCTTCGTAACTTTCCATTGTCCATCCATCCACATTAAGTTCTGCTTTCGATCATTATTTTTATTTTTATATAAACAACAAATTATTGTTATAGAAAAGACATCAAATTGAATATTTATTTATATTAGTAGAAATACGAATTTCCGTAACCTGTTGGCCAGATTTGTATCAAAGTGAAACTAAAAAGGATAGATTGGACCTGTCGTAACTATTGACTATTATCATTAGATTTCCAAAAGAACGGTTTCCTCTTAAAACTCTAACATTATATTATAATTATTTAACATTTGTTACAATAAAAGTATGAATTGTAGAAAAATTATCGTATACCAGACGTAATACCCTCTTATTGGTAATGGATACTTTTCTAACGATACATTAATGAGAATTTTGCTTTGTACTAGACCTTTTTGTTCAAAAATCTTTTTACAAAGAACATAATTCTATATAATATTTGCTATAAAAAGCGCTATTTAACCAAGCGTAACACCCTAAATGTTGACAAAAACGAGAGCTACCTTTTTTCGAGGGCCATCAACGTAAGTGGTCACTTGGTACAGTTAAACGTTTCACATCAAACATTCTTTCCCTGAACGATACTTGAGTGAGGTTCGATTTCTGATGGTAAAAAGTTTAAGTCCAACGTTTCGATTTTGTTTTGAATTTCAAATATTCCTATCGAAAATCCCACGTTGGGTACCAATTTGTATATTATGTATAGTAAATACTGAAACATGATATAAGATTCTTTTCACATAGTATTTGTCAGGTTTTTGTAACACATAATATGTGTTCTATGGTTCTTAAATAATAAGAAACGAAGACTGTAGACTTTAAGGATATTCCTCTGCACATTACGAACTAATTATTACGAGGGTGCATTTAAATTGATCTTTTTCATGAAAATATGACAGTTTTTATCTCTATTTTTTTTGTGTTGCTCAAACAATTATTTTTACACAAAACAGTTACTACTGTTGAAGCATTAATTTTGAAAAAGAATATTGAAGGGTTAAAATTCATTTCTTTTAGGTATAATGTAATTTTTCAAATATTATAATATATCGTCGTTAATCGTTTCACAATTATTTGCGAAAATATCGCGAAACACTCGCAAAAAGATATACATTAAACATTCGTATCGGATGCCTTTATTTTTGAAACCGGTCCAAAAACCATTTACATAACACACGAGGGTCCTCGCTTAGATCCATAAAAATATTTGCTCGTCAATTTATGTTTTATATAAAAGTGAAAGAAAAAGTATAAAATAATAAGGTTTCCTTCATCGTCTTTATCTTTCATCTGAATTTTATGTAAATTATTCACGTCTTTGGCCGGTGGCGTCACATCATTAGAATTATTATTGTTAGAGGCAGAGTGGATGGAAATTGATATAAGAGGTTTAATTTTTTAATGTAAGTATAGTTGTCGTAGTATTACCTGAAAAAATACATATTTTGTAACGGGTATTGGTAATACCATTTTCAATAGACCTGATACATTTAACACATAACTTAACAATATTTCTAATAGTACTTTTGTGTATCATCTACATTTTCTACATGTTCTAATGCCGACTATCTTTTAACCCTGCATGGGTCGAACCATACGAATATTTGCCGCGGTTCAATGAAAAACGCACAGCTTAAGTATTTTATGAATAAACCAGCACTTAATAATATTTCCCATACAAATAATAGTAATTAATTAATCAAAATTACAAAAAAATGTTGTTATTCGCGAACAAAGAACTGTAAATTGTTAATTTTACTTCACATTAACCCCAAACTTAAGTTCCATTACCAATGAACGTATACGCTTATTGATTTTAGTCACGTAGTATTTCGAACGAGTAGTCTATAGTACACTAAATGTTGACAATGAGCTGAGATGAACCAGAAGAAAGGGTAATATGCCACGAATTCGCAATTTTGGCAACACTTTCACATAAGGCGATCTGTTTTTAGGAGTCAAATAACAAAGGCTTAGATCAGATAACGTACAATACTTAGTTAGGGGGTAACGTTGTCACAAAAGAACATACGTTTCATGCAAGTCACGCGCCAATGAGAAAGGAATTCATTTGTGACGAAAAAGTTGTGCTATTCAACTATGTTGCTTCGAGCTGCGAATATATGGAGCTGGCATCTACAATTTGTAAGAATATTTTCAATATAAGTAATATATCCTTCGTGGGATGGAGGTGAACAGCTCCTTATTTCAATCACCTGACACGCCGATATTGAAATGTGCAATCGCGATGCATTTTTCTCACAATTTCGGTATTTTATTTAGAGGTGGAGAGCATGGATATTACTATAGTTTTTTCCAAAAAATATACTATTTTTTCAAGATATGGGTTGGAATAACAATCTTATTAAATATTATTATTATTACATGTTTAGATATAATCGTTACTTAAGTAACATAAGTAATGATTTTTACTTACGTTAAAGAAGTAAATTTTAGATTTTAAACAATAAGAGGCAAAGCGTTGAAGTAAATTAAATAATTATAGAATAAATTCGTACCTCATGGGAAAAGTACATATAAAAGGGGAGCATACACTCGTGGAAGTAAAGAATGTGAAATACTCAACTATATGGTAGCAATTTCTTTTGTATCGATCACCTACATTCAAGGAGTAATTTTAAATTGTTTTTTAGTCTCCAAACCTTTCTTTTGTTCTTTTACGACAAGATCTAATAATAGTAAATAATAAAAAAATGCTCTTTATTGTACACTGCCTCGGTGGTGTAGTAGCTAGTATGTACGGTCATACATCGAGAGGTCCTGGGTTCGAGTCCCGGGTCGGGCCTAGTTTAAATATTGAGTCTTTCTGTTTAGTAAGACTCAGTAACAGTCCGGAATTGGGAAGTTGGTGGTGTGTCACCCCCGTGCCTCGGAGAGCACGTAAAGCTGTCAGTCCTGCGCCTTAAATCTCACTGGTCGTGTCGAGTAGTCGTCCTACCGGAGTATGAGAGTGATAGGAACAGAGAGTGCACCTGTGCCTGCGCGCGCGCACACTTGTGCACCATAATATCTCCTGCGCAGTTGGCTAGTCTCAATGAGATTGGCCGCCATGGCCGCAATCGGTCGGAGAACATTATTGTACACCAATAGAAAAACATATAACATAATAATTAAAAATATACAAAAACAAAGATGCTCAGAAGGCTTAAAGCGATCTCTTCCAGGCAACCAACAGCAGGCAAGAAATAGGATGATAGAAGGGGTGGGCGGAAGATCTTGTATTATATGGAAGTGTTAAGAAAAATTATTTATCGAAATAATTTAAATTATGACTTCCCATTGGATAGTTGGAAAAATCTTTTGAAAATTAAATTTAAATTCTTGCTTCAATAAAATTATTCTGATATACTTATTTAATTAGACTTAAAAGACGCCTTTTAAATATTTACGTCTTATTCTATTTTTAAGAATATAAAATTTGTATATAAGACCAAAGTCTTTTTAAGGAATTAGGTTTAGTTGAAGTCCGTTACGCCAATATCTAAGCATTTTCAACATAGCTTTGTTCATACATTGTACCGGTTATTACATTCTGTCGTCATGCTTGTGAAGGATATATAACATTTTATAACGTTTATAATATAACCACTTATAGTATGATTATCTACATAGTAGAAAGGCAAGAAATATTATCATGTCTTACTTCACATTTTGATAATATTGAAGAACTCTGTGTTGGTTGGTCTCCAATTTATTTCGGACGATCAATAAAGTAAATTTGTTTCTACTCCACAACCGTGGGTAAAATATTTTTATATAAAGAAAAAATGTGTACATATTATTTCTCAAGAATTATCTAAAACTTATCATCCTAGTTCGTTTTAAACTGTGAACAGTGAAGAGAAATACAAATGTCAATATCTGACTTGAATGAATGATTTTTGGAATTTCATCACTTAAAGGACCTAAACAAGGGGTGAAAGTGTGTACGTACTCGTAAGTTCAATATTTTTATTGTTAAAATACGGAAATTAATCTTGACGTGTTATTGCCATATCAAAGCCCATCAGACCCATTGTTTGTATACATACTTACGTACCTCGTATAGAATCGTCACACATACTCGTATCTTCACATTACAAACTTCCAATAGACTGATAACGTCAGTTCGGCGTGAGCTGTAGTTTGATAGTCATCTGAGCATCGGTAACTGATGGCGCCAAATGGGTGTAATTATTCAAGCTGTGACTGCGACGGTCCCGGGATACCTGGATTTATGACCCATTCTGTCTTTATCTCTCCAAACGACACGTGAGGACGTAAAAATGTAAATAAACACATATTTCAACTTTTAATATTTGCAAAACTCGGTTGAACATTTATAACAACATATACGTATTTTCATTTTCGCAAATATTTGACATTTTGAATTAAACTACATATCTTTCGGATTTCGAGAGTCTCTTCCGAGACTATAAATTCTTTTAAGCGTTCTGAACACCGGAAAACAAAAACCTAAATAAATTCTTTGAAAAAATCCTAAATTCATAAGAAAATTAGGACCATTGGTTATTGAACTTCGTTATATGATGATGATGATCTGGCTATCCGGATCAAAGAAATCATACTATCCGTTAAAACGTATCTAGGGATGAAATATGGTAGAATTATTATTATTATTTATAATTGATAAAATAAATAAAGCTTGAACTGTTAATAAAATGCACTCATTTAATGGATGGCATTAATATGCTGTAACCACACATACTGCACACTTGGTCTTAATAACATACATTTATCATATAAAATAATTTATAGCTTTATTAACTAAGTTTTATGAAGAATTGCAACACCAGTGCATTAGATAAAGTGTTGCCAAAATATGCTCTTATGAACAAAATAACGACCCTTAATAGAACAAGCTCGATAACTTAACTAGGTACATTATGCAAACTTGCGCAGGGCGGGGGTTAATTGAAACAATAAATTTCGGCGGTCAGACCTCCCAGTGTACACACTACCTTATAAACCTTTGTATAATGGGCTCGTAATGAAATGGCCACTTTAAATTGGCTAAATTCATATGCATATAAGCTTTATAAATTAAATCTGTATAGGGTTTTGTTTAGATAATATCTACTCGTATAAGCCCGTGAAAGGTTTTTTGTATAGTGAGTTTGATTGTTTGCTCGTTGATATGAATATGATTTGACAAAAAGCAAAAAAAATCTACAGATATGTATAAATTGTGCGTTTATTGGTTTAAATGTACTGTCAATTGTATGGCAATATCAAAATGAATGATTACATATGTAGAGACATTATACACACAGCACCATCTAGTTCCGTGGTAAGCTACGAGGCTTGTGTTACGGATATTAGATAGTTGATACACTACACATATATAACTTTAAATACATACATATTATTATAAATATAAACACCCATAACTGGAGTGCAAACATTCGTGCTCAACAAATGAATGCCGTCTGCGAGATTCGGCCTCTGAGCCAAACTGAGCTAAACGTACTAGTTAATCATTACAGAAAGTTCAAGGAAAACAAATTTCTTATTCCAGCTAATTATTTTAAAAACGTATATCTTAAGTACTAGTATACTTTAAAAACTATTCCTTGTAAAGTAACTACTTCAACTTCTTTAGCTTTACAGTATTATGAGTCTAGGTTCTAGTCTAGACAATTTCATCATAGAATTTACTTGAAGCTTGAACGAAGCCTGTTCTAGATAAAAACAACTTTTATCGTGTTGTTTATTTAAGACTTTAATGCTTAAGATTTTCGAGATGCAGTGAGTGAGGAACAAAACTTTACCAATTTAAGTAAAGCTGGACTTTATCCGCGAATTAGGTGCGGCCCAGCGCCGACCGTTCTCGCCTCGGTATTAAAATAAAAGTACATTTTTTCTTTTCTTCTTAACTATTTGATTTCTGCGGTTTTCCGTATGAATAAAAGTATTTTTTGATTTTATTTCGACAATAAACCATTAAAATCTAGTCCCTCGCATTACTATTACATAATATCTACGTGAAGGCTTGTATGTGTGTGCAATGTGCATGCGTATGTACGCACATTTTTTCACCCTTAAATGTTAGGGTTTTATAAAAACTTACATAATATAGTAAGACATATGACCTAGAGCTAAATAGAGACTGCTTTTAGGCAAAGGGCAGAGCCTTCTAGGCAATTTTCATTGGAGTTATATATTTTAGATTATATAGTTAGATTATAATATGCGTGTCTTCAAGGCAAGAGTGAATAGGTGGCTACTGAATTAGTGCTACTTATTTTCGACTGCGTTACCACTTACCATCAGGTGGAACGTAGTCAAGCACTAATTCAGAATAAAATAAAAAAAAAGTACAAGGTTATTGTAGGATGCTTGAGCCTTAGCGAAATGTTTTATTTAAATGTTAAATTAGAAAGAACTAAAGGTTCAAAATGTTTATTAAAAAATGTTATTTAAATGTTAATGAGCGCATCCGATCAAATACACGATAAAATATGCACTGAAATAAAAAGCACGGCGTTGGCCTAATTTAGTATTTTCTGCTGAGTACAACATAAATGCTCGGTTACTGACCGAACAGTTATTACTATCTAATAGATGGTAGAACTGCTGCCCCTATTTTGTATCGCCTGATATGGCCGAATCTTTGCATTATAGCATTGCACGGCGCTGATTACGCATCTAGGAACGCACCGGTGTAAAGCTAAAATGAGTCACTAGTCTTTCAGAAGAAAATCCTTAAAATCATTTTAGTTATTTTAGAAATGAGCGGACAAATAAGCGCTGAAAATTTTTTTAAGGATTGTTTACATTTGCTATAAAAATTATAATTATTAATATTATTATTAGCATTATTAAAATTAACGAGATTAATATAATATGATAGCTAATTTAAAAGCTTAAGCTTCCTTTTGAAGAAACTTAACAAACCTCTTATTACCTAATTTTTAAGCTAGTAGTGCAAAATACAAAGATTTTCCTCTACATGGAGCCGTGGTTGTGCATAAATATGTCAACATCACACAAATTGCTTTTTACTTGGCCTGAATGGTTTCAGTGCTGTAACATTTCATTCCGTATCGTTTTCACATATCGAATCTGCGTCGTACTTCGATAATGTTCGGCTTTTAATAAATACGTGTCGAGATTTAATTGTTAATGACTGTTTCTGTTGAAATGAAAAATTGTAGAATATGTACTAGTGATCTGCTGAGGAATTTATATTTTATATGGTACCTGTGCTGCTAATTCCTATAGAAACCAGGTAGAAACTAACTCAGTATCAATATTAATACTAATATTATAAAGCTGAAGAGTTGTTTGTTTGCTTTGGTTTGTTTATTTGAACGCTTAACGCGTTTTCTTCTTCGAATTCTAAAAAATCTTACTACATACATCACATAGTATCATAATATGTAAAAATCTAAGAATTTTATTTCCTGACTTTATAAATAAATAAATATATTGGGACATTATTACAACAGCGCCATCTAGTTCCGTAGTAAGCTACATTACGTGCTTGTGTTACGGATACCAGATAGTTGATATAGTACACCCATGACTGGAGTACAAGCATTCGTGCTCAACAAATGAATGCCCCTAGCAGGACTCGAACCCGCGACCGCTGGCGCAGAAAGTAGGGTCACTACCAACTGAGCCAAACGTGTCGTCAAAACTTTAGAACTAGAAATGCTAGTATTAATTAAAAACATACATACATATATAAGTATGTATATACTTATAGTTTCAAATATTACATCAATAAAGGTAATTTAGTGACGCGTAAAAGCAAAGAGTTCGGGTCGCTAGTATACCTCTAGGTAAAAATAGTCAAAGTTTATAACATAAATACACAATCCTTTTACCTGTAGGGTGCAAAAAGATATGTAAAGTTCTGTTACGAAAGAGAAAAATTCGACTCCACGTTAGATATTTCCTTTGATAAATGTTTGTGTTAAGAGCCAGCCTACATTGACACTCGGAACACGTACGTCACTGGAGTGTTTACGGGGTCTGCTACAGTTTGTTTATTTTACATTAGGTACGAGCTGAATGTCTTGTTCGCACTCTTTACTTCCCATAAACCCTGCACTGTATTTGATAAAGTTCAACCTATTGATGAATTACTTATTTTGTATTCAATCATAACAAATGATTTATCATTGATTTAGTCCTAGGTATATAATAGTAGCTTATAATACTCTAGCTAATAGTACATATACGTACAAAATTTTATCAATATCCGTACGTCTAGTGTACTTGGGTTTTGAGCAAAATATCCTAATTTCCTTAATATCAAATTAATAATAATAGTTTTGCTATATAAAGATAAAAATTGCTTAAACTAAATCGCAGTGTTCGCAGTGTTCAAATTTCAACCATAATCATTAGTGAAAATTTGAGTAAAACGTAAAAGAGTTAACCTATCTCTTTTAAAACAGACTAATGCTCGTCAATAACTACTAAACAAGAAAAAAGAAAATCAAATGACAAACATAGTTAAAGATGGCGCTGGCCTATTTTTTATGCCTATTTATATAGATAAAACAATTAAAATGTTAACTTAGACCAAGTTCAAAATGTATAATTCTAAGATTTAATAAAACGTCTTATTTCAATAACAATAATTAATTTGTGACGTTCCAACACAATGCTCCATTACTAAATCACAGAGACGTAAATCTTGCTTGAAAGGCATTGTCTGGAATCACATTAAGATGTTCCGTTATTGAATAAGTATATAATTGGCCTATTATACGATTCTAGCTTACATAGTTGTTTAAAGTAGCAATTTGTTCTCGTTTTGCTTTAAGTTTTAGTAAACGTTTGCCAAAAATATATAATCTACTCCTTCTAGTGAACTCTTTTTTTAACTTTAGCGAGAAGGATCAGACCATGGTTTACGTTGACTAAGTAGTTGACGGACTTTACATGTTTTTAAAAATCTAGTACTAAACTATTCATACATGCAAGTTACTTCACGATGTTTTTCTTCACTACAACGCATGATTAGGTACCCATATTGATTATGATTCGCCAAAAAATATCAAATTGCGTATTCCAGGATTTAAATCCACTTTACTTTATGTTCCAAGCATCTATCTAGATTTATATATCTAGCAGGCTATCTCTGCTACGTTGACATTTATTTCCCTATCCAGTTGAAAAACGTTTTTTTTAATCTGAGAATAAATAGCCCTATTTTAAATTTAATTAAATTCTCCATCCGCTGGCGTAAAGTTGTTTTTCTTTTACCTTTAATTTACGGATGTACAAGTTTTATTGCATCAAAATAGTTTGTGAGCCCAAAATGGTACAGGCTTCTTAGTTTTTAAATGATTCCTATGAAACACAAATGTCGATATGGTTATACAGTAAAATTATTTTAGTTCTAAATATTTTAAATAAATTTTAGTAAAAACACTCAAATAATAATTACAGTAAAATACACCTGATACCTGGCGAGCACACTAGTTTGGTTTGCTTATTAACTGAGAAAATAAAAATATAAGATGTATAAACTTTTACATAGATGGAGAGACGCATTACAACCGTTTAAAAATTGTTTCCCTATTATCTTCAAAAATTTAACCAAACTTTTTAAGTATTTTATGGGCTACTTTGTCTCTTTAATGTATCGATATGAAAAATTAAGTGAAAGAAAATTGTAAAAAAAATATTTATGTACTGTAAAAGGGCCATTTTCCAAAATGAGTTCCAAAGTTTTTTAGATTGGGAAACTTTTGTTTTCTGACTCTCGTTACGCGACCAACCCGACACCAGCTTAAGCGTTAAAGCCTTAAACAAACGACAGTAAGCTGTATCTCTTAGAACATAATAAAAGTTTTTGATGACCAGAAAATTGAGGAAAATGGAAGTTACTGTCTAGACACGATACGGCTTAGAGTTTACCATTACGTTGATACGGTAAAATAAGGTTCGTCAATGGAGTAGATGGTCCCTCGAGCATTGTCAGTTAATAGGTTTGTTTTGTTTTAATTATTTTTATATTATGTAAAATATAAATATATGTTATTTCTAAAATGATCAACTACTTAACGACAAACTGAAAATAACAGGTATTATATAGTACCTGCTTGTAATTGAATCAAAATGCCTTATGCTGAGTTGAATAAACATGCATGATCAATAAATAACATTAACTGGGAATCGAATCAGCAACTATTGCACTAACCTTTAGTTAGTCAAATTATGATTAAAGTCATATTAAAAGATTATTAAAACTACTAGGCTTTTCGCTTGACAAAGGATAATTTGTTTTTAGAGGCTGAGACTTTCAGAATTTACGAAAGTTATTTAATTAGGTATAATTTAATAAACAAAATATATATTTTCATTTTATAGTAAATATTCATACATATTTATTTATTCGTCCATATTTTTAAGCACTCAATAAAGGGTCGGGTGTGAAATAAATCAAGGCACAACAAAACGAAGCCAACGCCGCCATTTGCTAATGACATTTTAAAAATGACAACTGCTAAACAAAATGGCGGTGGGACACGCCTTTGTAGGCTTTTATATATTTTATTTACTCGCTAGGCCTTTTCCAGGCCTGCAATTAATATGGTAAAGGTTGAAGGAAATTAACTGAACACAATAAAAGTCCCAGTCATAGTATGAATGTGAAAGAAAATGTTTGCGGGCAGTATAGTACAAGAAAAATATTCGTATACATAATATACTTATGATTTATTTATATTCTTAATCTTTACAAATTCTGAGTCGAATATGTACGTAAAATATTTTTTGAAATTCTTATTGAAACTGTCATTATTATCGATACAGAGGCCGAATCTATAGCTGTTAGAATTTTCGTCTCGCTGTTTGTCTGTCTAGGACCGTATCACAAGAAAACTACTGAACATATTTTAATGAAATTTCGTATAATAATAATTATAATTATGATTCACAAAAATACATATGACAGTACTCAGTAGCAATGTTTAATAGTGAAGAAACAAAATTTATGAGACGAGACGAATAAAATTCAAATTTTCACGAAATTTTATGAAATATATGCAAAAAGTTATTTAAATTCTTATCATATGTTTATGTTAATTTGGTTCGTGTTCTCCAAAATTTTCTTCACGTCCGTCATTCAGACATAAGGCGTGTTTTCATTTGACTTTGTGCTCGATAATATTAGCCCTGACAGCTGGTTCCAAGTGTTTAGGAGTGGCGTTGAGAGGCGAGGCACGTCGCGCAACGTGTACGGTGTACACTACATCGCAGAGCTTTGTGCTCATGTTACTTCATGTTTCTACTTGTTAGTGCAGATTTACTTTATAAAATTTTCTTTAAACTCACTAGAAACTTTACAAAGTTATTCTTTGAATGTGTTTCACATTTATTTTTGGATATTTTTGTAACTTTACTTTGGGTTTGTTGAGCTTTCGTCGTAAAGTAATTAGCAGTATGGCTATGAAGGTTGGTTAAGAACTTAAGAATGAAAATTATTTTAAGCTACTTAATTCTTAGGTAACTTACTTTTCCTAGGTAACTTAATATGTTAATTATATTCCTGGTTCACAAGACAAGACGAACTTTGCAATGTCAAAAATTAATTTATTTTAATTTCTTGTATCAGTAGTGTAGTAAAAAGGTGTTTAAAAAGTTGAAATACCCAAGTATTTGGACAAATTTTACATTTTTTTTCACCATGGCTTATTTTGAATTTTGACGTACAAGCTACAGCATGACATTTTTTTTATATATTAAGTATGGATAACAATTTTTTTCATAGAGACCATCGTGGAAATTAATGAATATTTTTCAAATAAGTAATAATAATTATAATAAATACTCTTTATTGTACACACAAAAAAAAATAAGTAAAAAAAATGTTACAGGATTGTGTATATGAGGCGGCCTTATCGCTAAGACAGCGATCGCTTCCGGGCTAACTTGAGGTGTTGGAAATTCGCAAACTGACATGGAAGGGGTGTGAACAATATAAATCACATTAATTAATAATATTTAAATAATAATTAATATTTTAAAAACCATAAATAATAAATATAATTAAAATAAATAAATAGATAAACAAACAAATAAATAAATAACAAATGAATAAATAATGATACATGGCAAGAACATTAAGTTAAAAAGAGTGAAAATGCTGTTTTAAACGATTTTTAAAGGAATTAGGAGTAAATGTTTACTTTCAGTGTAACTCGATATCTTCATTACTTAAGGTACTTTTCATCCATATCCCTTTGTTTCAAGTCAAAATAAACAGCAATTGATTAATACTATTTAGTAATAACTTATAATTCAAAGTTAATTATAATAACAATTCATACATTGTCAAAGGCATTGGCAGTAATCCCGGGCTCAGGTTGATTTTCGCAAATCCCGGAATATTTGTACCCATTATTGTTGTGGGATTTACCGGGATCGGAGCTTTGTTTCAAACTTGCAACAAATATTACATGATAATGATTTCTCGTTTGAACTTTCGTTACATTTCCTCATTCTCACTTTAAAAGCTTTTCCACTTTTCTTGAAAGGTAATGTCATAATGTAGTGTAATTTGGAGGTCCTCTAGAGCTGCGTTAACGTCTCGTCCGTGCTATTTTCAAGTGAAATATACTTATCATTTAAGTTTCAACTATTATTATACAACTAAAACTATTCTAGACAAAGTCACAACTTGCAAAAACAATGCATTTTATATACTGATCCTCATGTATATAGAATAAAGATCCGATGTAAATAGGCTTATAAGAACGATTAGCGTTTTCTCGCGGCTCCACACGCGTTGATCAATTATGTTTTACGTTGTAAAAATTATAGCCTTAGTTACTCCTCCTTATAATATTATCTACTTGTGAATGAAAGTCTCGTCAAAATCGGTTCAGCCATATCAGAGATTTGCCGGAACAAACAGACAGTCAGATAGACAAACAGACAAAAATTTTAAATATTGATTTTTTGATGTTAGTATCGTATATACTTTCTATATAAGCATTTAATGAAAAGCTGTTAATTTGAAATTAAAAACAGACACTACAATTTTATTTATATGTACTGATGTGTTACTTTGATGTGTAAGCTACTATTACTGTCACGTTTCATCAAAATTAGTTTAGTCGTTTTTAAAATCTTAGGAAAAATAAAAAAGTTCTGGAAATTAACTATATTTTAAATTTTACCTGTTTATTCTAAGAAAATATTCCCAAATAAATTCTACTGGTGTCTCAGCTTAATTAATATTCATTTTTCCTCAACTTTGCAGCCTTTTGTGAATTTTAATGAAATTTTAGACTCAATTGTGTTTTATTATTTATTTTGCAAGAAATAATTATTAGATAATATTCGTTATTAGAAAACCTCAACAATTTTTGTTTTAATACAATTTTTAATTTGTATCCAACTTCCGACTTACAATATCCGCTCGTCTCGGGTTCGTCCCATATACGTAATAATTAGTATAGATTTTTCTGAAATTAGATATTTTTTCGGCTTTTTTCTACAATAATAATATATAAACCTATCTCTTAAATTACTTTGTCTATTGATGAAAACAGCATTAAAAATGATGGCGTAGTTCATAATATTGATTCGTACAAAGTTTTTCAAGTTTAATCACCCAGTACATATAATTTTCGTTAGATGTCCATGGGGGATGCTTTTGTACGTCAGTGGACGTCGATAAGCTGAAAAAATACATCGCTTTCTTTAATAAAATAAGGCGTTAATTACTATTTATTTTTATTGGAAGCGGGAAAATGAGTACATGAACTCATTATGTCTTAGAACACATAATAAAGTAAATTGTGTTTGCGTGAAATATTTATATATTTACATCAAAGATTAATTATTTTCTCTGTTGACGGGAAACATATTAAGTTTAATTTTCACAGTTATTTAGAGGTATAAAGAAAGTTTATAATAAAATGGAATCATTTCTTGCGGAAAATAAATGACATCTAATAGGTAATATAACAAGTATAATGATGGTTCAATAAAACATGACTGAGATCTTATTATGTGTTATAATATTATCAATGTTTTTTTTAATATTTTTTTTTATTTTAAATTTGTACAGTAAAAAAAAAAATTAAATAAATTAAAAACTATTATGACAATTTTCTTCCTGGATGATTATTATTTTTTGTTTTTGATATGATCTCGGGTTCCTTTTAGAGGACAGCATTATAAAATATGAAAATAGTCATTTTTTAATAATATCTAATACAATTAATTTCATTTTAAGTAGTTTTCTGACGAAAATTCTAAATACATACGTTACAAGCCGGAGGGCAAAGCTAGTTAGCTAATTCTAAGAAGATTGTACATCTGGGCAAGTGGAAAAATTCAATTGCTTTATAAATAACCGAAATGAATCTGTAACTCACGCGCAGTGTTGGTTTGCGGCATTTAACTCCCTTTTAATGAAGACGAGACGATGACGATATTTGTCTTAAAATTGTTGTAAAACTAGAAGGTTACGTGCTATCTTTACATAAAATAGAGAAGAGGAAGAGAAGTGGCTTTTGATTTCAAATAAGATTGGTTTGAAGTTTAGCTACTTTATTATTTTTAATAATAACCTTATTTATTTTTGTGTAAAGAAAATCTGTTGAAGATTCGTGTGCCTCAGGAGGTATAACATGGCAACTACTCCAGTTCCAATCCCAGTTTCTTGGCATTATCGAGAGTGTAAGTCAACTTGAAGCATTCTATTAAGACGACCACTGCAAGAGCAATTACCCACAGATTCGTCTATGTGGACTACTATTTTCTAACCCAGGGGAACTGTACATTTTTTTCTGGGACAAAAATTTTCAATGTGCTATTCTAGACTTTAATCTCTTCCCTACATATCCTATACTATAATCCCTTCAACCCTTTTGGCGAGATAGAGTAAAAAATATCCATCCCAACTCCCAAACAATTCTAAATAATGTTATACAAAATAATCTTGTCGTGATCGTACCGTTTGGTATAAAAAACATTCATAGCCTCCCATTCATCACAATTAGCCAGCCGAGACGCTGAAGGCGAGAAAAAACAACAACATCGAGGAACGCCCGATGTTTAATGGTGTTTGTACATTGAGCATTATTTACTGCGCCTTTGGCTTCAAGACGTTTTCGAGAAAAACAATTTGTATTCCTTTACTTTCCTTGCATTATACGTATTCGTATTTTTAAATGTTCTTTGTTTAAAATGCTGTTTGCAAGTTTGATAAATTTATATTTACTGTCGACACGTTTGACTCAGTTTGTAGCGACTACTTGCTTACTTACCCCAGCGGGACTCGAACCCGCGACTGCTGGCAAAGCAAATTATAGCCCTGTGACACTTCAACACAAGTAACACTTCAGTAAGACCGCGAGAAGTCCTAAGGCTGTACAATTTATGTATATATGTTCTTTCTGAGGTCTAGGAGGTACTGCTGTAATAATCCTATACAACCGCTCCAATAATCCTAAACACATTTTGTTTTCTTACTTAAATACATGAATATGGTCTACCCGGGACTCGAATGTGGGACATTAATGATGTCACTAGACCAACGAGACGTTCAAGTTAGTAGATATGTAACTTACAAAATGTAACATTTATTAGGCTTTACGACGTTATCGAGAAAACCAATTCATATTGCTTTGCTTGGCTACGCTTTAGCTTATACGAGTATGTGGGCATTGCAGTGAGAAATCCAAGTACATTGTGCTGACTGTAAAGTATTGTAGGCGGGATTTTACATTGTGTAACATCCGATAATATTCTTTGGTTACTATATTGATATTTCTATTGCAATGAACTATATTATAAGTTTTATTAATATAAATTACTTATTTGTTATAAATCTATTTAAAGTTAAAGTTAAAAATTAGTTACATGTACATTAAATACTCGTATATATCAAGTTATATTAATAATATACCAGGAGGGTGTGCTACTTGTAAACCATATTATAGTCTATTATTACCCAAGAAAGATCGAACTAAGAAGCTTATGGTGAAGAGGGAACAAATTCTCAATAAAACGACCCAAGTGTATTTCAAAATATTCGTAAATTACGATTTAGGAATATTCACTTGCAATTTTTATCTAATTTCTTATTGTTAACCTTATAAATACAACTAAAACTTTCAATGATTTACACTCGAAAAGGAAACAGCAGTGTAACACGGCTCAAAAATCGTGCAATATTCCAACAGCAAAAGCAGTCGAAATCTAAATATCACCTGCGTCGGTCAACTCGTAAATCTTAGCAAAAAATCACAGAGTATAGAACGAATTCAATTAACATACCTTTTTGTCCATTGCGGGTCATTTATCTTTTCTTTAAGACTTAAAATCGTACGCTGTTTGTTATTTGTTTTAGGAAATTGAACTTTACTGGGTAGGAAATAGAAATGTATCGAAGTTGGTAGTGTAATTAATAAAGCACTTTGGACTGAGATAATCTGGGCTCAAAGAATACAATTTATTGCCCAAGTTTGTGTGTTACACTTGCACCTGCCTGCTATTGAGGGGATCTGTGTGTGATATACGCCAGGATTGCGAATTGGAACTAGCATCAAAGTTATAGATAATGGATTGTTCAATTTTTTTATCTTTATTGTATTTTACAGGCCTTTAACGTCCCACTGCTGGGCATCAATAAGAGTGGGATTAGGCTATAGTCCACCAAGGTAACCACATATATCATTAGAGTACTACTGCCCTTGTTACTGACTTTCAAATAAAGGAGGATGTTGAATCGAGTGTAGTATTTTTGGGTGTGTTACAGGAAACTGTCACTAATTTAACAACAAATTATCACTTGATAACCTTTTTTATGATTTTTGGTCGAATGATTTATTGTAAAATTTTATTTATATAGGCATTATTAGTGATTAATAAAATAAAAATAAAAAAAATCTTCATTTCTATTGTAGGCTAACCCTAGCGAAGTTGAAAAAGAAATTTAAATTAATTTCTATTATACAGATATCCGTTTAATATGTTTAAAATTATTAATCCTGACACAGTGGATTCGATTCCCGTTTAATGAATAATTAAAATGGCTAACTTCTTAACTATCTACATCCAAAGAGTCATAAATAGGAAAGCTTTTAACTTATTTTTGACTAAAACTCCAAAGAAATTTTTTAAGAAATGTTTAATGTTAATATTAACTATAACAATAACTTATAACAGTAATAAAACTTTATTAAAAAAACGAACAAAATGGATATCCAACGTATTATTACGGCCTTATTGTTAGGTACATAAAATACGGCATGGACTTCGTAAAACGTAACCGCTGCCCGCGGTTTTCTCAATTATGTCCACAACACATCAGGGCGATTATTTATTTACTCTCCTTCGAAATAAATGCTATTGAGTTTTACTACAGAATTTTTTATGATTTTAGAGTGTATACTAATATTTGTGCGATAAACAGTTGTTAAAGGCTAAATAAAATATAAATATGCTGTGACATTATTACAACAGCGCCATCTAGTTCCGTGGTAAGCTACGAGGCTTGTATTACGGATACCAGATAGTTGATACACTACACATATAAATTTTAAATACATACATGTTATAAATATTAACACCCATGACTGGAGTACAAACATTCGTGCTCAACAAAAAATTATATAAAGTATTGTTTTTAATTAATTGTTCGTACGTTTGATTAAATCGTTTTGACGACACGCATGGCTCAGTGACCCTACTTATTGTGCCAGCGGTAGCGGGTTCGAGTCCCGTTGGGGATATACATTTTAGTTAAACAGGAATGTTTGTACTCCAGTTATGGGTATATCTCAGAAGGCAGTCACAGGCAGCAATTCTAAAAACTGTAAAATCGGCCTCTGTATCGATAATAATGATTATTTCAGTAAGTTTTTCCAAATATTTTTTAATTTACTGCTATGACTTAGAATTTCAATATACGTAATACAATGTTAGATATAGATTAATATGAAGATTTTTTAATACAATTCACACGAAGCATATTTTTTAAGCAAAAATCATCTGAATACATAAATTTTCCTAGCTTAAGCCCATCAAGAACAATAGAGTATTCAGAAAATTCACAATTTGCGGCACATTTTTAATTCCTCCACTATCCTGAGGGTATATCTTCCTTTTATAATGACATTTATACACGTCATACACAGAAATCCAATCAAAGAGGGACCTCGCAAATTATTCGAATTAAACTTTTAATTGATTCGAGATCTCCTTTAAAAATCACTGACCCGATCCCGTGGGATATTGCAGTGGGATATCAGTTTTGTCGAAATTGAGACGTGACTTGTAAAATATATAGCGTTTTATCTTTACTTTATAAATAAGAATGTAAGTTTGTTTGATACGCTTTCACGCGAAAACAACTTAACCATCATCATGAAACATTGTACACATATTCTTGGAGGTATTAGAGTAAGATAGAATACTTTTTTTTTCTCTAGCGGAAACCGCGGCTTCGTTCGCGCGGACTACGTGAGCGCAGGTGAATCCGCGGGTACTGCTAGTAATCTATATATTAATACGTGAAGCAAAAAATTGCGCGGATGGAGGAGTGCAGAATGCTAATATATTTTTTTAAATTATGCATAAAAATACATTAAATCATTAAAAAACATTGCATACACTACCATGTATTGGACACAGTGAATATCAAAATAAAATTATAATCATTTATTACAATATATATGTTTCTTGTGAATTTAGACCAGAAGTGAGCTTTCTTTTAAAAAAAAAACAAGCTTACTAAATCGACCTCAATTTACTTTAAGTATCTGAAAAGGCTAAAACACAATTTAACTAACTGAAAAGACAACTAATCTACCAACAATGATATTTTTAGAAACAAACCGACAGAGTAACAACCTAATAATGCTACCACGATAAGTGTCATGACACAACTACCCCCCGATGCCGGTTATGCATCGACTTTTATAGTTTTTTTCCCACTCCAACATCCTCTTTTCTGTTCATATTCCACACGGCCTTTCCTGACAGGAGACCGTCCTCGGGCTCCCTCATCTTCTGACCTTGGGGTTCAGAACCTTGACATCGAAAACCTGAGTGACACCAAGAGCTATAGACATCACACTCTCATCATTGCTGCCGTATAAACAATAAAATCTCCAGACAGAAAAAAAACACAAAGTGCATTTCTAAAAACTGCTTGTCTATATTAAGGTTTTAATTTGATTAATTCGTGGGCTAAGCTTCACCTAGCATAACCTAAGCACAATGGATGTGAAACAAACAGATATCTGTACCAATTACCCGGGGCAGGACCCGCCGGGGGAGTGCGCCCTCACGACTCGCCAGAGAACCATGTCATAGCTTTGCGTGTGTAAATCAGTACCTATAAAAGCATGTTTCAACCCAACCTAACCACAAATATACGTTACCTAGCATAACCTAAGCACAGTGGATGTAAAACAAACAGATATCTGTACCAATTACCCGGGGCAGGACCCGTCGGGGGAGTGCACCCTCACGACTCGCCAGAGAACCATGTCATAGCTTTGCGTGTGTAAATCAGTACCTATAAAAGCGTGTTTCAATCCAACCTACCCCCAAATATACGTTTAATGTTTGCTGCAAAAACATATGCAACGGTCAACTCATAGTATGATCACTGCTCCAGGACGACATGTCTGAGTAACCTCCAAGACACTGTCCGAGCTCACACACATTAATCTTAAGCTACACAAGGTATGTTCCATATACTAGGATCGCATGTCCGAGCGCACTCCAAGACAGCATCCAATAATATGAAACCGTACCCCACTTGAAGTGCATCTGTCGGCCAGGACAGCATATCCGAGTACAAAGACCTGCGAGACATGCCATCCCCGACCGCAAGATACAACTTCCCTTGAATGTGTCAACCCCAATGAGAAAACACAAAATAAGCATCTTTTACGTACACAGTAAAAAATAAAATAAAAATTTTACAGTTAACATTTCTATAAAGGCCTGGCATAAAGCACAGCACCTACTATAACACAGATCACGACTACCGCCACGCTCATGACGAGGACTATAACTACATCGGCGACTTTCACTACGATCTCGCTGGTTGTCTGACATAACAACTAAATTTTCTAATTTAGGCCTGACAAGCAAAACAAAACTAAACTAAACACAGCGACTAACAAAAAACACGAATCACCAAAATCAATGAAAATTCACCAAAATCACGGCACCCTCTGAAAAAACTTTTAAACATACAACCAACAAATACATACTACACGCTAACAAAAGTTGTGGGCGAAACAGGACCTATCCCACTTCTGATCTTGTGAATTTAGACCAGAAGTGAGCTTTCTTTTAAAAAAAAACAAGCTTACTAAATCGACCTCAATTTACTTTAAGTATCTGAAAAGGCTAAAACACAATTTAACTAACTGAAAAGACAACTAATCTACCAACAATGATATTTTTAGAAACAAACCGACAGAGTAACAACCTAATAATGCTACCACGATAAGTGTCATGACACAACTACCCCCCGATGCCGGTTATGCATCGACTTTTATAGTTTTTTTCCCACTCCAACATCCTCTTTTCTGTTCATATTCCACAGTATAATATTATATTTCTTATTAATTATGGTCGAATTTCGACCACAGGGCGACCACTAGTAAAGTTTATTCGGTGTGCTAATGATCCAAATCCATTCAGCCGCTACAGTATTAGACTATTTAACTCTTCTCAAAATCGTTAATTATTCCTAAAATTTGCCTTATTTTTTGAAGGAAGTTTCGCAAATACTGTATGGAAAAGTCAATCTCCTACCAAGAATAGTATTATAAACGCTTCTATTTAAGTTACTTTGTTTTTACGGGCTTAATCTATGTAATTGTTTATTTAGGTTTAATTTGTAGTGTGCTTTAAATATATATATGTATATATATGTTGGGACATTATTACAACAGCGCCATCTAGTTCCGCAGTAAGCTACGTAACGTGCTTGTGTTGCGGAGATAGTTGATATACTACACATATAAATTTTAAATACATACATATTATAAATATAAACACCCATGACTGGAGTACAAACATTCGTGATTAGCAAATGAATGCCCCCAGCGGGACTCGAACCCGCGACCGCTGGCGCAGAAAGTAGGGTCACTACCAACTGAGCCAAACGAGTCGTCAATATTTTTTATTTTTAAATATATAGGTATTGCACGAGTATGTTATACTGATTAACTGTTTAATTAAATATTGTCGGAGATCATTTATTGATATGATTTAAGGGCTGTTACAGCGTTTACGAAAGCGTTAACCAAATTTATTGTTCCTATGTACATAGGAACGAAAAATAATTATATTTACTAAAAACTATACTTAAGACGTAGGGTATATATAATTTTCGTATTTTAGATCTAATGTTAACGAACTTGGCAATGCAGTTTGAAAATATTAATAATAATGTGTTCATAAAGTCTCGTAATGCAATTTTTTTATACATTTTTATTTACGCCCACGTCTGTTTTACGAGAGGAAGTTAATCATATCTTTGTTGCCAACATGCAGGCTGAAAGAATCTGAGAAGTTAAGAAGTGCAGCTTAAAGGCTTTCAGCTTGAAAACATTTTTTAGAGTTATGAAATATACATTTTTCTTTTCAATACTGTACAGAACACTTTAGTGTAAATAACTCTCAATTTTGATTAATTTCTAACCTTATCTATACGTTAGGCTAATTAATTGTTTGGCGTATACAACGACGTTATTTAGTTACAAGCTTTCGAAGATAATAAGCGTTTCTAAACCAATTTTTTAAAATGTTGTTATTAGAGACAGTTATTCCAACAATTTTATCAATTTTTTGTCTAATTATTTTAATTTTGGTGTGGATTTTGAACCCAAAATGGCGGTCACTACACAATTTCATAAGCATACACCAAATATTTTTCGGAACGTTACAGCTATGCGTCCTCCATTTGAACCCTGGATTGTGGAGAGCTAGCACTTTATCTTCAATATTGCTGCCAGCAACTTTGTGCTGGTCTCTCTGTGCTTCGATCTTGGCGTACATAAGACTGGTGTTCTTGGTAACGGGAAATATTAGTTACGGGAAAAGAAAAGCCGCTGCTTTTAGTTATGGAACTCTATCCATCATGTTGATAATAGTAAAAATTGTAATCCCTAACACTTTTGATTTAAGAGAAGATAGCCTTGAAGCTGCGGTGGCTGGTGCGTACTTCATAATGTTGCTCAATGTTCTCATTACAATGAAAGTCATCTCATCAGTGGTTTCGTGCTGCAAAAGGCGAATATCCCGAACTGGTGGTTCACGTACTCTTTCATTGATCGGTATAGCAATACTTTCGGATATTGTAATTTCGATAACTATGCTGTTTCCTTTTTTAGCTTATTTCGACTTTTTATTCAATTATAGATTAATTCCACATGCAATAATAGTTTTGTTTAACAAATCGTCTATAAGTTATTTTAAAAAACAAAGAGAGAGGAGGAGACAACGCGCAGTTCAAGATATTTAACTGTAAAGGGTTATTTTTGATTAACTATCTTTTCGGACTATTTAAAAAAATAATTACTGAATTTTGTGGGTGCTAACTGTAACAAATACACAGTTATTACATTATAATCCCTCCAAAATTCTGATCTGAAATCGTAGATCTCTTAGTTTCTAGCGTTTAACAAAATAAAAAATCAACGTAAATTCGGGGAAAAACAGAAAATATTGTTTTGTTTAAATTATTATATATTCGCCTAAGTATAAGTGTTATGGAGTACAATTTTGTTGGTAGAATAATACGATATGCATGTAAGATATTTGGTTTTTTGAATATATTTTTTTATATAATTATATTATTATATGATAATATGTGTAATAAATTAGTAAAATCTTCAGAAGATACGTGTAATATGTTAAAATATAAATCAAGTAATTAAACTACAGTGTAACAAGAAAATTTCATTTTAATGGATCGTGCTTTTTAGGGTTCCGTAGCCAAATGCCAAAAAACGGAACCGTTATATATGGATTCGTCATGTCTGTTTGTCTGTCTGTCACATCCACTTTTTTCCGACATTATAAGAACTATACTGTTGAAACTTGGTAAGTAGATGTATTCTGTGAACCGCATTAAGATTTTCACACAAAAATAGAAAAAAAAACCAATAAATTTTGTAGATTCCTCATAGTTAGAACTGAAACTCTAAACAAACCCATACGTGTGGGGTATCTTAATAGATAATTCATAGGTCTAAACGTTTGCGCGAGAGACACTTCCAAAGTGGTAAAATGTGTCCCCCCCTGTAACTTCTAAAATAAGAGAATGATAAAACTAAAAAAAATATGATGATATACATTACCATGCAAACTTCCACTTAAAATTGGTTTGAACGAAATCTAGTAAGTAGTTTTTTTTTAATACGTCATAAATCGTAAACCACAATCTACCTTTCATTCAATGTACAACGAACTACAAGAACTTTTATATTATGTTATTTGCTGCTACGGAACCTTTCAAGGTCGAGTCCGACTCGCACTTGTTGTAATTTTTTTTTTGTAATAGATATTTTATAATTTTTAGTTTTTCTACAAATAGTGTTGATGAGAAATTAAGACTGTTTATAGCGAATTGTGTGTTTGATTCTATTTAGTTTACGAGTAATGAACATAGAATAAGAAATGACATAGATAAGTATTTAATTATTATTATTGTTTTGATATACAAATATATTACATTATACACATTAGAAATATACTATTTGCTCAAAAGATCTCTATAACTATAATTGGTCCTTTAATTTTCGGTGTCAAAATGATTTAGATTTAGATTATGATAGATAGATGATATAGATTTAGGTTTAGAAATTTTCGGCTTTCTTATTTTTATTTAGGCATGTCACGCGACATCTTAGAGATGTTACAAGCAAGGACAAATTAATAAAAGATTGTATGGTCTAGTGTTATTTAAAAAATGACTAAAGTTGGCTTAAATTTTAATTTAAAATATAATATGTAAATACTACTTATATTTATTTTGTGATCTATGTATATTATAAGTATTGAGAAATGTTTGTTTGTTTTTATTTGAATTCACTGAACCAATATGTTTGAACTTTTGTCAACCAGGAAAATACTTTGAAGAGGATCAATACCTACAGGGTTTTTGATTAAGGATAAAGAAAAGGTTTGTAAAGGTTCAATTAAATACAGAGATTAGTAAAACCGATTGGGAATTTCTAACTTTGCTTAGTCATTTGGATCTTAGGTCCGAGTTTAAAAATTTATCTCTTTGACCGAGGTAATAGGGTTGCCATGTAATGGCCAGCTTTGTATACATTTTAATAGAAATTAAAATATTTTCAAACTGGATTAACACTCGTTTTACGTTGAAGGAAAATACATGCGAAAACCTACATTGACGACACGTTTGGCTCAGTTGGTGCGGGTTCGAATCCCGCTGGGGGCATTCATTTGTAGAGCACGAATGTTTGTACTCCAATCATGGGTGTTAATATATATGTATTTAAAATTTATATGTGTAGTACATATCAACTATCTGGTATCCGTAACACAAGCTCGTAACGTAGCTTACCACGGAACTAGATGGCGCTGTTGTAAAAATGTCCCAACATATTTATTTATTTATTATTTACATGTCTAAGAGAACTTTCCAAGTTTCCGAAAGACATGTTTTCGAAAGACACGTGCAATCCAATTCGAATTTGGCCAGCGTTTTACCGAAAGACATGCGGATTCAGCCTGTTCCCCCTTGTATTGAAGGTAGATCCGTGCCCAGGAGTGGGATGTTAAAAAAGGGGTGAATACAATACCGAAAAACTTATTTGACCTAACTGTTACTAAGTAACAGTTGGTTAGATTAAAATCCCACGAGGACCAACTGACACATCAAGGCAAAAAGAAACCTTTGTCACTTTCCGGCTCATCAACTATCTCTATCTAAATAAAACCGGGTAAGTGCGACTCATGCATCAATGGTTCTTACTAGTAAAGTGGCGAACAGTGAATTTAATCGAGGTTTTGTACAAAAAATATTAGAAAATTAAATGCTATTGTCGATTCGGGGTATTTTTTTCTATTTTCCCAAAAGGGAAATTCTAATCTATAAAAATCTAGTGTCACAATCCAAAGATGCAGTCATTTATGCTGCAAATTTTCGACTCTCGGGAATAAAAACCTACAGGGTACCTCCCGTGATCTCAGAATCTTGAAATTTGGTACGAAGCAAAATCTTATAGCACAGATAAAGGAAAAATTTCGAAAAGCATATTTTTTTAGTTACATCACATAATAAAAATATTTTTTAAAATTTTAAACTTACAACCCCGAAATGCATTGACGCATGCCAGTACCATACCCACTAAAATCCAAGCACCCATCACCCGTCTTAATGGGCCGTAGCAGGATCGCTTGCGCAGCAACTACGACGCCCTAACCCTACAGGTCTAGTCCTTTTTTGCCTTTTTTTTGAATGTCCTTTATCAGGCTCTAGACTATCTGTGTAGTTTTGGCGCGAAAGCGTGATAGTCAGACAGAGTTACTTTCTCATTTATAATATTAGAAAAAATAATGTGTTCATACAATGTTTTAATTTTTAAAAAGTCTGTTTTACGCGCGGAAATCCATAATATTTTTGTTGCCAACACGCAGTATGAAGGAATCTGATAAGTAAAGAATTGCGGCTTAAAAGCAGAAAAAAGGAGTTAAAAACTCCTTTTTCACTTGAAAACTTTTTTGAAGTAATGAATTATAAATTTTTCCCTTTCGATACTCTACGGAACACTTTAATGTAAATAACTCTCAACTTTAATGAATTTCTAACCTTATCTATCTGTACGATATGCTAATTAATTGTTTGGCGTATACAACGTTATTTAGTTATAAGCTTTTGAATATAATAAGCGTTTTTAAACCTATTTTTGAAAATGTTGTTATTAGAGTCAGTTATTCCAACATTTTTATCAATTTTTTGTCTAATTATTTTAATTTTGGTGTGGATTTTGAACCCAAAATGGCGGTCACTGCACAATTTCATAAGCATACACCAAATATTCTTCGGAACGTTACAGCTATGCGTCCTCCATTTAAACCCTGGATTGTGGAGAGCTAGCACTTTATCTTCAATATTGCTACCAGCAACTTTGTGCTGGTCTCTTTGTGCTTCGATCTTGGCGTACATAAGACTGGTGTTCTTGGTAACGGGAAACATAAGTTACGGGAAACGAAAAGCCGCTGCTTTTAGTTATGGAACTCTATCCATCATGTTGGTAATAGTAAAAATTGTAATCCCTAACACTTTTGATTTAAGAGAAGATGACCTTGAAGCTGCGGTGGCTGGTGCGTACTTCATAATGTTGCTTAATGTTCTTATTACAATGAAAGTCATCTCATCAGTGGTTTCGTGCTGCAAAAAGCGATTATCCCGAACTGGTGGTTCACGTACTCTTTCATTGATCGGTATAGCAATACTTTCGGATATAGTAATTGCGATAACTATGCTGTTGCCTTTTTTAGATTATGTCGAGGTTTTATTTAATTATAGATTAATTCCACATGCGATAATAGTTTTGTTCAACAAATCGTCTATAGCTTATTTTAGAAAACAAAGAGAGAGAAGGAGGCAACGCGCGGCTCAAGATATTAAACTATAAATGTTTATTTTGTAAATAAAACTAGCTTGTTGGACTATTTAAAAATTAATTACTGAATTTTGTATGTGGGTTATCTGTAACAAGTACACAAATTATTACATAATAAACCCTCCAAAAAGTCTTGCTATCATAGTTTAGTCTCTAGCGACTGACAAAATTAAAAATCAACATGAATTCGGGAGAATCAGAAAAGATAATTTTATTTAAATCTAAGTGTTATGGAGTATAATTTTGTTAGTACAATAATACGATATGCATGTAAAAACATTTGATGGTTTTTTGTATAGGTATATATTTTTTATATAATTATATTTTTTGTGTAATAAGTTAGTAAATTTTTCAGAATGTACGTGTTATTTGTTCTAATATACATTAAGTTGTTAAAGTACAGTGCAATAACAAGAAAAAATATTTTAATGGATCGTACTCTTTCGTAAGATATATGGTTTTTTTTTCGCAAATTATATGTTTTTTTTCTTTTTTTTTTTGATTTTATAATTATTAGTTTCACTCCAAATAGTGTTGATGAGAAATTAAGACTGTTCATGGCGATTTGTGTGTTTGATTCCATTTAGTTTACGAATAATGAACATAGAATAAGAAATAACATAGAGAAGTAATGATAATTGTTTTGATATACAAGAAATATACTCTTTGCTCAAAAGATCTCTATAACGTTAAAGGTAAGCCTTTTACTTTCCGGCTTCAAATTGAAGGGTTTCTTATTTTTATTTAGGCATGTCACGCGACATCTTCGACAGAACTATGGACAAATTATGAAAAGATTGTATGGTCTTACATTATTTAAAAAAATGACTAAAGTTGGTTTAAATTTTAAGTTAAAAAATAATATGTAAACACTGCTTACATTTTTTTTTGTGATCAATGTAAATTATAAGAACTGAAAAATTTTAGTTTGTTTCTATTTGAACTCACTGAACCAATATGTTGGTACTTTTGTCAACCAGGAAAATACTTTGAAGAGAGTCATCAATACAGGGGTTTAGATTGAGGATTAAGAAAAGGTTTGTAAAGGTTCAATTAAACACAGAGATTAATAAAACCGATTGGGGGTTGTCATGGGGTTGCCATGTCATGGCAAGCTATTTTTTATATTTTTATATAAATTAGAAAAAGATTTTTTTCTAACTTGATAACCGTTTTTTACGATTAAGGATAAATTATTTTTAACAAAAGACAAAAACCGACTTCAAAACTAAACAAATCTAAACTAAAAAGTAGAAAATAATACTTTTAAGAACTTCGTTAATTTTGAAGCCGGTGCCAGCCAGGACGGATAGATTTATCTTGCCTTTGCAATGGACTTTCGAACGGTATTTTGATTATGTTTACAAATTTATAGATTAATCGAATATGTGTCTATTAAAGGTTATTTTGCTTTGGCTGGCACCGCCTTCAAAATTAATATATTTATTAATATTATTTTCTACTTTTTAGTTTAGATTAGTTTAGTTTTGAAGTCGGTTTTTGTTTTTTGTTAAAAATAATTTATTTTCAAATTTTTAGCGGAAAGTAGTTACTTATTTTGTTTATATGTAAAAAAAAAAATTTTCCAAATCGGTCCAGCCATCTTCGAGTAATGGGGAACATACATAAAAAAAGTCCCCAACGAATTGAGAACCTCCTCCTTTTTTGCAGTCGGTTAATAAGAGCCTGAAAGAATTTAACTATCGGTCTATAATTACGTATAATATTGAAAGAATTTTCTTTTAACTCCTAACCGTTGAGGAGTTGTACCTTCCATCATTAGCTCAACCACAGGAGATGATGATTATCAGACGCAAATACTTGAACAGCTTTAGGAAGTTTATGAAAAACGTAATAAGTGCCTATAAAATTTGAGAGTTGCCTTCGATTTCCCTGGGATCCCATCATCAGATCGTGACTTGGTGACTATGGGACCAACTGGAAACTATACCCTTTCAAACAAAAAAAGAATTTTCCAAATCGGTCCAGCCATCGTCGAGTAATCGAGGAACATACATATAAAAAAAAAAACAAAGTTCCCGACGAATTGAGAACCTCCTCCTTTTTTTGAAGTTGGTTAAAAATACGTACGGAAACCTACATGTCTGAGAAAAGCTAGCAAGTTTCCGAAACACATATGCAATCTACCAATTCTCATTTAGCCAGCGTGGTAGACTTCAGCCAGATTCCCCTCGTATTGAAAGAAGGTCCGTGCCCAAAAGTGGGATGTTAAAAAAGGGATGAATACAATACAGCAAAAGATAATATAAATTAATTAATTAACTTTTAAAAACTTATTTCACCTAAGTGTTATTAGATAACAGTTGGTTTGGTTTGAATCCCACGAGGACCATTTGACGCATCAAGGCAAAAAGAAACCTTTGTCACTTTTCGGCTCATAAACCATCTCTATCTAAATAAAATCGGATAAGTGCGAGTCATGCACCAATGGTTCTTACTAATAAAGTGTGAATTTAACAGATGTTCTGTACAGAAAAATATTAGAAAGTGTATGTTATCGTAGGTCGGTTTTTTTAAATTTTTAATTATATATTAGAATTTTATTTTAAGTTTTGATTCAAATAATAGATTAGGATTCTTTATTTTAAATCATTTGGCATTAAAAAATGTTTATAGCCCTAAATTTTCACCTTTGTACGACCAATCCCTATTTTAAATAGTGATAACAACGCGGATGGACCCGCGGAAATTGCTAGAATTATAAATACTTTTAACTTTAACACAATAAAGCTTGTATTTGTAACTATCCGATTCTAAATTGCGATCTCGGTATCCACGCTTGCGGTTCTTGTATAGACTTAGCTGTTCAAACATGGACATCTTGTATTGAATACTGGTTGTATCTTAGTAAACACTTCACGTAGTACGTACTGTACGTGTTCCGCCCTTCAAGTCTCAAATGACCCCTGAAACCCAACCATCTGTCAAACCTGATAATATTTAATGCATCAGTACTGATAGACTTGGACTCAATAGTATAGTCCAGAGAGTAGGAAAAGATATATTTTTTAATATTTCATGTAGTCTTTTTGGCGATTCGTTTATTGATAAATATTGTAGATAAGTTTATAAGGCACCTATTTTCTCAGAAAGGGCAGGGTTTCAATGATTTATATTTTCTTAAATGTTTTGATATATTTTACGTCTTATAAAATAAGCAAAATATCTAAGGTAATTTGTATAGCTATCCTTCAAATATAATAGTTTTATGCCGTATTTGGTTCAAGTTTTTGATAATTATAATTTGTTTCTATTGGATATATCTATATTAATTTTGAATTCGCCTGTAGCTCTACCTACAAAATTTATTCACATATGATTATCATGGCAAGATGTATTAAGCCTTTATCGATATGAACAAAAAATTCTTTCAGCAATTTTTCATATAGTGCACATTTCGAGATATTATGATGTCTTCAAGAAATGGTCTGATTTTTTTTTATTTTTCTCCTGTTTTAATCATATCTTGAAAGAAAAAAAAAACATGCTTTTTTGTACTCGTTTAAATGATATTCATTATATTAGAATTCACAACATTCACTGTTAAATTACGTTATTTTGGACAGCAACAACGCAGAATAAAATTTCAAAACAATTGGTAAAGAACTTTTGGAGATTTACGGTTTTGCATAATACAACATTAACATTTTTATTTAAATATACATCTAAGGTAGTCTTTGACTAACTCTGACTAATTCCCGCGGACATTTTGCGAGTATAATTTTGTTTATTGTAGATGAGACTATTTACATCGCAATGCTTAATTTTATTTCACCTAATGTTTATTTAATATTTTTTATATTTCCTATACTTTTTAATCAACATCAATATTTATTTCCTTATGGTCATATATGATCTAATGATCTATACATACAAGGTAAGAAATTTTTTTAGTAATATATCACATACTACGTATTAAATCAGGATATGTACGTATTATTCATTTTATAGATCATTGTTAAACGAATTGATTTTTACTTTGCTCCAATGGATCCATAACAATGCATTTCAATGCATACCGTTGTCACAAATCAAATTAACGATCTCCTCGATAATAAATACGTATTCCTATCCTTCTCTCAGGACGTATAATGCAATGAAAAATACAGCAAAATGTACTAAAAAAGCAAATTGATTATTTTTTCTTGAATGGAGCAACATATTGATTGTAATAATTAGAGTAATTAAGTATAGTCCAGATATCGTCGATTACTCTATAGTCGGAACTAAGAAGTAAGTGTTAGAGATCCGTAACCAAGAGTCAAAAGCCGTCGGGCATTTGTTATTAATTAGGATCAAATAAGTGAGAATGATTGATAATATTTAACATTTTATTCTAAAAAAAAATAAGATATATTATAATAACATATACTTATTTTTTCTTTGAAACACATTCCATAAATCTCTTGCTGAATTGTAAAAAAACGTAATACATTAAGATCTATTAACGAAATGGTAGGAGCCTTAAACAAACGACATTACACAAGACATTCAGCATCCTTAAAAACGAAACATTTCCAAATTAAAATATTCATCCTAACCTTTGATTCTTCGTGCCTCATAAATGATTCATGGACGCACACCCTTTTGACTCCAGTTATTTTTCACGGTGAGATTTTTCAGTCATTATCCCGAAATTTTTTAAGAAACACTTTTCTACGTGCTCTGTTTACTTTTATTAGGTTTTTGTTTGTTATTAAATGTTATTTTGTTTTCATAATAAATAAAATATGGAGTATAATTTTTCAAATAAACTTATATTAAAAATAAATAAATAAATAAATAAATATAAATATGTTGGGACATTATTACAACAGCGCCATCTAGTTCCGCAGTAAGCTACGTAACGCGCTTGTGTTGCGGATACTAGATAGTTGATATACTACACATATAAATTTTAAATACATACATATAATAAATATAAAGGAGGAAAGTTTTTGTGAATTATATGATTCCGTCCTGCATTAAGGAAGTAAAGACAGGCTTTGCAGAGCATTCTAATCAGTTATGGAGTATTAATGCTTTTGGACCCTGGACTAAAAGAAAACAAGGTTTGATAAAAAATATACAAGATGAAAATTGCTGCTAAGTTTCCTGTGATACAGCATGTTTTGTAATTAATTACCTATAGTATTTGTATTTTTAATAATTAATTGTAAAAGGGTAATTTTTAACATAACCCTGTTAAATCAAGTGGTGGCGGTTATACTAATACCACCGAAAATAGCATTCCCAAAGAGGGTTAACGTCAGGCAGGCGGCCGGTTGTAAAACTTCTTGCCAAACCAATAAAAAAAAAATGCCGACCCCACATAGCGTGGGATAAAGGCGGGAAGAAGAAGACATATAATAAATATAAACACCCATGACTGGAGTACAAACATTCGTGATTAGCAAATGAATGCCCCCAGCGGGACTCGAACCCGCGACCGCTAGCGCAGAAAGTAGGGTCACTACCAATTGAGCCAAACGAGTCGTCAATGATTTTTTTTATTAAAAATTTGCTTAAGCTTTTGAATTTTTTTGGCAATAAGTGCCTAACAAAATAACCTTCCCACCATCTATCAATCATACCAAAAATCCCATCTACCAAAGACCATCTACCAAAGATAGACAAAACACTATAATGTTAAAGTGACCCAGATACCTTTCGAAGGGTACAAGTTCGAGATACTTATTGTAGTAAATGTTTGTAGATCGAATGATCATAATGTTGTTCCTAGGTGCTCCTAAGCTCTAGTAAAGCTTTTAAATTTGAACGAACGTAAGTACGCTCGGTACTGATAGTAAGTAACATGAAATTATTGTTATTGTACCTCGCTTATTAGTAGCTCGCTAGATAGTTTATTTCATCATGCCTTGGTGGTCTAGTGGCTAGCATGTACGGTCCACACCGAGAGGTCCTGGGTTCGAGTCCCGGGTCCGGCCAAGTTTAGTATTTAAGCCTATCAGCCCGGAGTTGGGAAGTTGGTGGTGTTTCACCCCCGTGTCTCGGAGAGCACGTAAAGCCGTCGGTCCTGCGCCTTAAGCTTAACTCTCACTGATCGTGTCAAGCATTACTCCCACCGGAATATGTGAGTGATAAGGAACAGAGAGTGCACTAGTGTCTTCGTGTAGGTACACTCGTGCTATAATATCTCCCGCTCCGTTGGCTAGTCTCAATGAGATTGGTCGCCGTGGCTGTAATCGGTCGGGACTCGGGAGGACATTATATTTCACCATAAATAAAGCTATGATTATTGACTATGATTATTACTTGTAATTTTTAATTTTAGTATCTTTAATCTTTTGATGATAATGATGACGTCTTCTTGACTGATTTCAGCCCATGCCAATTCCACACAACCAGCGAGAGATCACGTGCATAACCAATAGCGTAACACAGCTAACTTGCCAACTTTATTCTTCTGATTCCGACCCGGGATTCGAAATTTGTACCTCCGAATCTGCAGTCATATAAGCAAGCGGGAGACCGTAGATCTAGTTAAAATCTATTATTAGGTGCGATAAACATTATGCATTTTAGCGGGGGGTGTTGTTTGTGACGAGAGAACACAAATAAAAGTCTTAATGTCGTCACTCAATAAAATAATATATTGGAAAAAGTCAACACACACGTAAAAATAGTCAGAAGGAGAAGTTTAAGGAGATACACAGTAATAAACGAGTTCACAGTACAAACACAATAAGTCCACATACAAAAACTAACGAAAACGATTAAATAATGTAAAACAAGTAAGTAGCATCAGCTGGTAAGGCGTCGACTATCGTATGTAACAAAAATTATAAGTGGCCGGTAGGAGAAAAATAAATGCGTCCCGCCGTATACTACGGGTTTCGCGCGGCTATGCTTATGAATAAAAATAAATATGATTAAATATTAATTTATAAATATAAATAATTAAATGTAAGTGTTGTATGTATGTAGGTGAGTGTATATATGATATTAATACGTAAATTAAATATTAAATAAATTATAAGTAAAATGAAATGTGAAGTAAAATATATAAATATGATAAACTAAATATATTACGTATAAGTCACCTACATCACTCCCCCCCAGAGGCCGTGTCTACGGACGATAATAATCCGGGAAGTGTACATGCCTCCCGGAACGAGTTTTGTATTTGGCAGTTGTATGTTCGGGGTGTGTGTCTGGAGGTTTCTTATGTGGTAAAATATCGGCCTGTGATGGTGAAGAGGATAAGTCGGGAGACAATATATAGGCCGGCTTGAGGCGGTCTATGGAAACTGTCTCGTGTTTATTCCCCATGCGTATTGTGAACGTTTTAGCACCTCTTTTGAGAACTTCGTATGGCCCAGTGTAAGCGGGCTGAAGTGAGCCACGTAGCACTTCATCCCTAAGGAATACGTGACTACACTGGGCTAAGTCCTTAAATACGAAGGATTTGCGAGATCTCGAATGGTGCTGTGGTGGAACTGGACGAATGTTCTCGGCGAATGACTTCATCCGGGCTGAGAAATCCGTGATGTCGGTGGTGTAGCCTGCGGAATTATGGCCAAAAAATTCGCCAGGTAGGCGTAGTGGCTCACCGTACACCAACTCAGCCGATGAAGTCTGGAGATCTTCTTTGAAGGCGCTCCTAATGCCGAGAAGCACGAGTGGTAAAGACTCAGTCCAGTTTGCGTCAGCGTGACAGGTGATTGCTGCCTTCAACTGTCGGTGGAATCGCTCCACCAAGCCGTTGCACTGTGGGTGGTAAGCCGTCGTCCTACGGTGATCGAAACCGATGGACTTGGACAGCTGTTGAAACAGAGCCGACTGGAATTGCCTGCCTCGATCGGTGACGATCTCGGTAGGACAACCATATCGTGCCACCCAACAGGAAATGAACGCTTTGGCCACTGTTTCGGCGGTGATGTCGGTAATAGGCACAGCTTCAGGCCATCGCGTAAAGCGATCGACGGCTGTGAGACAATACCGATAATCACCAGCAGGCGGTAGCGGGCCGATTAGGTCTATGTGGACGTGTTTGAATCGCGCTGAAGGTAAGTCGTGCGTACCTAAGGGTGAGGCAACGTGTCTAGTTACCTTCGAGCGCTGGCAAGACAAACACGCCTTAGCCCATTCACGGCAGTTTTTCCGCATCAGTGGCCAGACGAAACGTTGAGCAACGAGTTTGGCTGTGGCATTGGCGCCAGGATGGCTGAGCGAGTGTAGGCAGTTAAATACCTGTTGACGCAGTTGTTGGGGGACGAAGGGTCTGGGCGTCGGTGTACTGACGTCGCAGTACAAGACAGCGCGACTCCCAGGAATACTCGTCCTGGCTAGGCGAAGTGAAGAATCGCCCTTCAGATGATCTGCTAGCTCTGGATCTGTGGCTTGAAGTTTGGCCATCACTTCCAGATCGACTGGTACCTGCAGTTCATCCACGCGCGACAAGGTGTCGGCGACCAAGTTGTCCTTCCCAGCGATGTGGACTATGTCAGTGGTGAACTGCGAGATGAAGTCGAGGTGTCTATACTGACGTGGCGAACAGTTACTTTTCCGCTCGTGGAAAGCGTAACATATCGGTCTGTGGTCAGTATAGATGGTGAAGTGAGTGGCCTCTAGCATGTGCCGAAAGTATTTTATACTCTCGTAGATGGCAAGGAGCTCTCTATCGTAAGGAGAATATTTCACTTGCGATGGGCTCAACTTGCGAGAGAAGAATGCTAGCGGCTGCCAGTCTCCATCCTTCAGCTGCTGTAGGACTGCACCTATCGCCGTATCAGAGGCGTCAGTGACTAGTCCTAGCTTAGCCGTTGAGTCTGGATGGGCTAAAAGTGCTGCATCACAAAGACTTTTCTTGCAAGCTTCGAATGCAAGCAATGAATCCCCCTCTATAACGACTGGATGGGAAGCTTTGACCGATCCTGTCAGCAAGGCATTTAATGGAGCTTGAATTTTAGCGGCGTTGGGCAAAAATCGCCTGTAAAAATTCACCATCCCCAGAAATCGTCGGAGTTCTCGGACGGTTTTTGGAGGTGGGAACTGTGAAATAGCCTGTACCTTGCTGTCCAGAGGCTTAGTGCCCTTTTCAGAGATTTGGTACCCTAGAAACGTTACCTCTGACGCGCCGAACACGCATTTGGCAGTGTTGACAAGTACGCCGTACTGGCGCATACGTTCGAAAAGCTGACGTAGATGAATTTCGTGTTCGCGCGCTGTTTTGCTAAAAATCAAAAAGTCGTCTAGGTAAGGGTAACAGAAATCGAGTCCGCGTGTTAATTCGTCGACAAATCTCTGAAAAGTTTGACCGGCGTTCCTAAGTCCAAATGTCATGTAGGGGAATTCGTAAAGACCGAAGGGTGTGGTAATGGCGGTCTTGGGAATATCCTCCTGAGCGACAGGGATTTGGTTGTAGGCTTTAACTAAATCTATAACTGAAAATACCGTACAACCAGACAAATTGTGTGAAAAATCGTGTATATGGCGAATTGGATACTGGTCCGGTATTGTACGCGCGTTAAGTTGGCGATAATCGCCGCAAGGGCGCCACCCGTTGTCTTTTTTAGACACGAGGTGGAGCGGTGATGCCCACGGACTGTCGGACGGACGTGCGGTACCGTTTGCTAACATGACGTCGAATTCCTCTTTTGCAATTTTTAATTTGTCAGGGGCGAGACGTCTAGGAGTGCATGATACAGGTGGACCTGGTGTAGTGCGTATGTGGTGTGTAGTGTGATGCTTTGCAATTCCCGGAGTACCAGCAGGGCGTGTTATTTCCGGAAATTCGGCTAAAATTTTATGATAACTACTATCACCTATTGTTACCTTAACACTAGATACATTATTTCTTATATCTAAATTTGCTACAGTGCTGACATTGGTGAGGCTATCAATAAGTTTTTGTTGGCTGACATCAACAATGAGGCGATAATGTGAAAGGAAATCTACACCTATAATAGGTTTTGTGACATCAGCTACGATAAATTGCCACGGATAGTTTCGACGTAAGCCTAAATTGAGATTCAACTGTATGTAGCCGTAAGTATTAATAGCAGAACCATTGGCAGCACTGAGCTGATAGGAGGTTTTACACCTGCGCTCACGAAGCGCGGAAATAGGGTATACACAAATATCACTACCAGTGTCTATTAAAAATTGTGTTTTACTGCTGCGGTCCGTGACAAACAGACGACCTGTGCTGGAACTATGGCAATTGCTGGTCGTATTTACAGTGGGGCTCGGGGTATTTTTCACCTTATAGTCGCAAGGCTTATTGCATCTGTGTGCCTTACTTCCCTGTCTCGTGTGGTACCAGCAGATTGGGTACCTGCGATAGCTCGACTGGGAGCGGGATGTAGAGCGTCCGCACCGACTTCCGTCTCTGCGACGTCCGGTCGGTTGCGAACTGTGTTGGCAATGCGTACTCAAAGCACTCACCTGCTTTGTGAGCTCTGATACCTGTCGTACCAGCTGACCCACTGGTGTCACTGCTGCTGAAGACGACGCTGTGGGCGGTGCGACGTACGTCGGCACAGCAAAGTCGTAGACGCGGTCGGCCAAGTCGGCGAGTGCGTCTAGGGTTAAAGTCGTCTGCGACGCAAGAATTGGCTGCATGAATGTAGGCAGTCGGTTGGTCCACATGGTTCTCACGGAGTCCTCGGGAACCTTGGGTTCGGTGAGGTGTTGTAAGTGACGCAGGAACTGTGATGGCTTTTGAGTGCCGAGCTGTTCGTGACACAATAGCTGCTGCTTAGCCTTGTTTTCATGGGATGCTGTTGTTCTCTTGATAAGTTCGTCCTTTAATCGTTGGTAGTTTGGAGGGCCGGTGAGAATGTCCTCAACCTTGGCGGTGTATTGTCTGTCGAGTGTAGCCAAAATGTGGTAGGTTTTGGTGGCATCATCAGAAATTCCAAATAATCGAAACTGACCTTCGAGTTGCGCAAACCAGATAGCGGGTTTTTCTGTCGAAAACGGCGGTATCTGGATCTGTGAGGGCAGCTGTGGCGATGAAGTATGTGTAACAGGCGCGGCCATCTTAGCGCGCGGTCGACACAAAGTAATATGACTTTGCGATTTTTTCATCATCGAAATTCTCCTTGGTGTTCTATGCGGGGTCACCAGTTTAGCGGGTGTTGTTGGTCGTGACGAGAGAACACAAATAAAAGTCTTAATGTCGTCACTCAATAAAATAATATATTGGAAAAAGTCAACACACACGTAAAAATAGTCAGAAGGAGAAGTTTAAGGAGATACACAGTAATAAACGAGTTCACAGTACAAACACAATAAGTCCACATACAAAAACTAACGAAAACGATTAAATAATGTAAAACAAGTAAGTAGCATCAGCTGGTAAGGCGTCGACTATCGTATGTAACAAAAATTATAAGTGGCCGGTAGGAGAAAAATAAATGCGTCCCGCCGTATACTACGGGTTTCGCGCGGCTATGCTTATGAATAAAAATAAATATGATTAAATATTAATTTATAAATATAAATAATTAAATGTAAGTGTTGTATGTATGTAGGTGAGTGTATATATGATATTAATACGTAAATTAAATATTAAATAAATTATAAGTAAAATGAAATGTGAAGTAAAATATATAAATATGATAAACTAAATATATTACGTATAAGTCACCTACATGCATAATAATTAATAAATGGAAACTTGATATCGCTGGAAATTAACATTTGTTTTATCAAGTTGGTACACAATTTCATAACATCCGTCCTATTTTGTATGTTTAGGATATTTAATAAAAACAAATTGATGCTCCTTGATCTATACCTGACATAGGTTATACTAATATTGTGAATTACATATATGTTTATTTGTAATGTATTTATATTCTGAGTAAAATTGAAATTCCTTTTAATGTAGAGTATATCAATCGTTGTTTATATATTTAAAGATAAATATAAGATACAATAAATAAATACAATATTTCAAAATACCATATTTAGAGAGCCAATAATAATATGTAATATGTTGGGACATTATTACACACAGCACCATCTACCTTGTTCCGTGGTAAGCGAAGCTTGTGTTACGGATACTAGATAGTTGATATACTACACATATAAATTTTAAATACACACATATTATAAATATAAACACCCATGACTGGAGTACAAACATTCGTGCTCAACAATGAATGCCCCCAGCGGGACTTGAACCCGCGACAGCTGGCGCAGAAAGTAGGGTCACTACCAACTGAGCCAAACGGGTCGTAGAAATACAAACATTTTGTAAGAAATTGACATATTTTTTTTCTATTGTTATATTGAAGACATACATTTAATCTAAAGCCACTGGTACATTAAACAAAAAACTAAAAATGCGCAACACTAACCGCAATTTTTTTATTCTATAGTATACTAGGTGATACAGCATACATTTTTCTACTATAAAAAGTGGGGGATGGGGGTAGGGTTGATAAATATTTCATGACCTATTCTCATACTTATGTACAAAAAAATCGGTGGAGCCGAAACGTAACACGAGATTTTTAGGTATATATTAGAAGACATTCCACATAATGCTAATGGTATCATATAATATTTGTATTGCTTAAAAACTTATACATAGGTAGAAAAAGATCGTTAAGTATAAGAAATTCTAAGATATGAACTTATCTAAAACTTTCTCACGAGTTCATCCGGCTGTGAGTAATAAATTACTCGAAGGTTGTTCCTATGGGATAAGGATGGTGTTCTACCTTTATTCTGTTCCTTAACTTACAATGTAAGTTACGACTGTATAGTTCGACGGTCAGGGTTAAGTGTGGGAATTTTTTTCCATTGATATTATTTGGGTTAGAGGTTTGTATGATAATATATTAAACAAAAAATATAGTGGCCAATATTGAAAATTACAAAAAAAACCTATGTCCTATATTCACATTAATATATCGCTATATGTATGCCTCTGCGTTCCTAAATCGTTGAACCAATTGTGAAGAAATTTTGGTAGGTTATACTGTATACTCTTGCGAAAGTTTCTGGCTCAATAAGATTTTTCTTTGGAAATTTGTTTTATGTTTTGTATTATAAAACAAAGTCCTCCGTCGCGTTTGTCTGTCTGTCTGTTCGCGCAAAACTCAAAAACTACTGCACCGATTTTCATACTGTTTTTACCAAGTGAAGAGTAGTTCTCAAGGAAGGTTTTAGTATGTACCTAATTTGTCAAGTATTTAAATTTATTTTGTATACATTGGCTAAAATGTCGCAAAAGAAAAAACGGACGCGAAACTACTGTTTAGCTAATAGCTCTTACAATAAGCGAAGATTTTTTTGGAAATTCTGAAGAATTTTCAAGTTTCTACCACCAATTCTTATTTTTTAATAGTGCTTAGAACGCGGGCGAACTCGCGGGAATTGCTAGTATAATATAAGATTCACGGGTTAACGCACGCCGGTAGTCATCATTATGTATAGAGTTTCACATGTACGTAAGTTCAGAACACTTCAAACCACGTCTTGCTACTCTAAGTAAATGTGAATAAGATTGTATTACATAAGACGTTTATTATTACTAAAGACAAATTCTATGCATACCAGCCTATTTAGAAAGCAAATAAACGGTTGATACCTTCAACAATAATTTTAGCAGTATAAATCTCGACCCTATCAGCACTTTATAAATATTCAGTGTAACGCATGATGTAAAATTTTTTAATGTAAAATTTATTTCGTAAAAGCTATTGAAATGAATGTCTAAATAAAACCCTCTTTATTTTTAACATTCCAATTTATGAATAATTCACTACTTCATATATCGTATAAAATGCTTAGTTGTGAAACTTAATATTTTGGACTTTAATTCCTTGGGATAAGACCGAAAATTGATTAATATAAGCTGTTTAAAATGTATTGCTAAAATGTGAAAATGTAACGAAATGCAGTTCACAGTCGTTAAACGGAGTGTCGAGTAACCAATGGTTGGAATTAATAGAATTTGAAATGCGAGTATAAAAAAGCATTTAGTTCAGTGCATGCTCTGTATCAGGTGTAGTCAACATTTCAAATCAGGGGGCCGCTAAGATTATAAAAACTATTTAGATTTATAAAATTCGATAATATTATTTAAATAACATTTAATACTTTTTGGAAAATCATATCATCATATTATCGAGACAGAGGCATTCGGCCTTTATTTTTTAGGATTTTTGTCTGTCTATCAGTCTATCTGCGATCGCATCACGAGTCAGCCAATAGACAGATTTTAATAAAGAGATAGTTATCTGGATAAAATAAATAATACTTTTTACTGCAGAAAATACCATATCTCTATCTTTTATAATCGGTTTCCTTTAATCATCAGCAGTTCTTATATTATAGTTTTTATAGCTAATCTCGTTTTACGTTCATCAATGACTAATATCTTGTAGTAGCACATAAAATATCTGGATTATTTTCGAAAGTATTTTTTTTCTTGGTATTTGAAAAGCTCTGATCTAGTATAGTCCGTTTATCAGTGAATCAATAAATCAGCCCCTTCTCGACTGAACGAACGCGTTTGTTTTGAAAATGGACACTCACTAAATCTTCCGCTTAACCAGCTTCCTTATATCGACAGAGAAAATCTGTTCGAGCTAAGGTATTGCTGGCCAACTATGGTGACCAACATCACATGTGAGTTGTCTTGTACGCATAGGAACCCCAAGGACGTTGCATATGCCATCAGCGACGTCTATGGTAACATCTACTCCTCTAGTCATACCATCCACTCCCTGAGCTTGAAAAGGTTTACTGACGCGCAAATACCATCTACCCAACAAGGAACCCTATATTTGGTCCACACTCAGGAAGAAAAGAAGTTCCTGATGAACCAAGGATATGGATCCGCCGAAGGGTCGCGTGTCATGACCATCCATGAAGCACAGGGCCAAACCTACAGAGAGGTCATAATCGTCCGGACAACGAGCAAAAGACTCCGCATTCACGACAGCGTGCCGCACGCTGTTGTAGCGGTGACTAGACACACGAAGACCTGTGTCTATTACTCCGATGACGGTGACGACGCGATCGGCAGGTTTATTCGTCGAGCGGAGGGGGCCTCAGCAAAGACCATCCTGGAACACAGCCTCAAAATGTCCATCCAAAAACGCGACACGAAAATCGCGGAGGCTGTGTTTTCCCAACTGCGGAATGGGACGGGGTCCTAAAGTCCCAATATAGTGTATAATAATTTTTAATTTTATTTTATTAATAATGAATTTTATTAAATTAAACAAATATATATGTCAGTCTCGGACCACGTTTCCTTTAGTATAAGTTCGTAGCATGTATCGCTAGTTTTAAGTCTTTGCAAATGTAATACGCCAAATCAAATTTAAATTTAAAAAAAAAGGCACGGGCGCTTAACGCCTGTGGATGTTTTCATTATAATAAAAAAAAAAAAAAAAAAAAAAAAAAATCTTCCGCTTTTATTTTCATATGGATTTAGAAGAAAAATATGTTTTCCACTTAAATTTGTTTTTCTTGAAGTGAATACGAGCAACCTTCATGATATTGATAACCAAGGAAAATAAAATAAAATTCCATTATCCAATATAGATATTTCAGAGTAATATTAATTCTTTAAGAAAATCTGTTGTCCCGGTCAGGCCGTTTTTTGTTATTATGTCTTTCTATTAAGAAAGTTTAGTTTATAATACTTTCTTTACACTTTTTAACGAAAACTATCGTTTCGGTTTTTTTGCGGATTTATTTTAATTTCTGGTACTTGAATGTTTCGTAGATATATGCGTATAGGCAATAGTAGCCCAGTGGTATCGGGCTCTCTTGGAAAACAGAGCTAAAGCTGGTTCAAGTTCTTTGGTTTCAAGGTCTCATACTTCTTAACAACATGATTCCGTCATGTCTTACGGTGAAGGAAAAACTCGTGATGAAACCTGCATGTCTAAGTAAATCTAGCAAGTTTTCAAAACGAAACGTAAAAAGTTTTCAGCCAACTCGCAATAGGTCAGCGTGGTGGACTATGTCATCACCCTCGTGTTAAAGGGAGCCCATGTCGAGCATATAGAATCGAAACAAAAATCTCAATAAATTCACGAAAAATCCGAAAAGATATTTTTATTTTAAAACAAATATTAAATCTATTCAATTCTTCACAGATACCTTAAGGATAACCATGGCTCTGTAGCGTATTTAGTTTCCATTGAAATAAAAGTGAGGATCTGTCAGAATTTTTGATTGCAAATATAATTTATGGTATTATGCAGTGAATGAATTGCGAATATGTTGTGATGTCTTGACGAGTCGTTTGATGAATGGACATAGATGTTTTTGAAAAAAGAGGAAAAAATTTTTTCATAATTTACATAACTATATATTATGTAAGTACTTAATATGTATTTTCAAATTATGAATAGTTTTGTTTTACGTTTATACTACATCTATATTGCGACACGCTTGCCTCAGTTTGTAGTGACCCTAATTGCTGTGCCAACGGTCACTGGTTCGACTCCCGCTAGGGGCATACAACTGTGTGGTGACCACCAATGTTTGTACTCCAATTATGGATTTATCAAGCATTACAAAGTGTCTCAACCATCTGGCAACCATAACACATTGATGGCATCAGATAAATTTATTTACAATAAATACTATTAAAAGATATGAAATAAATCTGAACGTATTGTGTAAAAAAATATTTGTATAATTCTAGCACTATGTGTGATATGTTCGACGAAGGCTTTTCATCACCAACTACACGAGATATACATTCGTTCATAGAAATGAAACATTCAAATGTATGCAGCGCGATGACATTACGAATTCACTATTTGGGAATACCATCAGCTTATGAGAGAAAAAGCTTTAAAAAACCTTTTTCATCAATATCTAATAATTAATTTCTCTAAACTCTGACATCGACCTCTTAGTTTTCGATTTTAGGTGACCCATTAGCGACCGACATTCCAGTCGGGCAGTGATCGCACAGAAACGGATTTCATCTACTGCGAACATTGCTTGTAATTATAAAGTAAATATTTAACTTCAAAATCAAATAAGTTTTATTAAAATTGGCTTAATCATTCTCCATTCATGTGCAAGTATAATAAGACAGTATTAAATTGTTATTAAGGTTTATATGACAGCCCAAAATATTCAATGTACAGTGATCCCGTTTATTGTATGTATAAAGATTAACAAGTATTAACATCGGTGATGGAAGAGAGATTATATGGTGTTACTACGTAATTATTGATGTAATATGCAAATAATAATTTATTCTATTTTCGTTTTTGTTGCATGTTAATAATAATTAAAATGACTTCGTCTGATGTAGATGTGTCTTCAGCCCTTTTAACGTCCCACTGCTGGGCATGGGCCTCACTCAGTACGTGGAGGATCAGGCCTTAGCCCACCATGCTGGCCTAGTGCGTGTTGGCGGACTACACATGTCACTACATTTGAAAACTTGCTAGGTTTTCTCAGACATGCAAGTTTACTCCCGATGTTTTTCTTTACCGTAAGACAAGTGGAAGTCATGATAGAAATGATTCGCACATGAAACTATCAGAGGTGCGAGATCCGGATTTGAACCCGCATCACTTGGTTATCGTAACGAGCGCGTTACCGCTGGGCTATCACTGCCTTAATCGGATAATCGGATGTATATTATTATAAATATAGAGTATAGATAATAACTGCCTCGGTGGTGTAGTGGCTAGCATGTACGGTCACACACCGAGAGGTCCTGGGTTCGAGTCCCGGGTAGGGCCAAGTTTAGTTATTGAATCTTTCTGTTTCGTTAGCCTCAGTAACAGCCCGGAGTTGGGAAGTTGGTGGTGGTTCACCCCCGTACCTCGGAGAGCACGTAAAGCCGTCGGTCCTGCGCCTTAGCTCTCACTGGTCGTGTCGAGTAGTCGTCCCACCAGAGTATGAGAGTGATAGGAATAGAGAGTGCACTTGTGTCTGCGCGTACACTTGTGCACTATAATATCTCCTGCGTACTTGGCCAGTCTCAATGAGATTGGCCGCCATGGCCGGAATCGGTCGGAGAACATTAATTAATTAATTAATTAATTAATTATAAATATAATTTGACCGACTATTGTAAAATAGTAATTAAAACTTTTCTATGTATAAATTTTGTTAACCTCTTTTGTTTAAGCGTAGTTTGTGGATAAAAATGTATTAAATGAACCTAAATTCGGCTAATAAATAGATTATAAAAGATTTGTAGGTAGTCGAAAGTCGAAATTTGACTTTCATGATTAGATAATACTCGCGTACCTACTTCAAGTAAGACTAATAACTTCTAACTTCATGTAGGTAGATGAAAAACTATAAAATTCATTGCCAATAAGTCAAAAAGCGATGGTCCGCCTTTCATTTCATTCATAAATTACATAAACTATGCAGATAAATAAAATTAAAGTTTATTTTTGTAACTTAAACATAACAGCTTTTTAATAAATGCATTTGTAGTTACGATATAATATGTGGAATTTCTAAGAAGAACACAATTTTTAACTACTTTGTCCGTCTGTTTGTCTGTTTGTTCCCGATTATCTCTGAAACGGTTAACAGGGCTTCACTAGCAGATAGCTAATGTTATAGAGGAGTAACTTCGGCTACTTTTATTTTAGAAAAAAAAACCACTTTTATTTTAGAAAAAAAAGCCAAGGAGAAGCCGACCGAAGTGTGGATGAGTCACTAATTTTCTAATATACAAGTGTTTATAAAATGCCAGGTCTAATTATAACAATGTATCAAATTATTTGATTAAGCTAATACTATTAATACGAATCGAACTTACATCCCCCTTAAGCTCGATTTAAGTTCCCCTTTTAAGTTTATGCGAATATTTAAAATAAAATTCACGTATATTTTCTTAAGGTGTATTCAAATAATATGCTTTGAGACGTATAATATAAAAGCTTGATCTGACTGATGAGATGAACTGGGACGGATATTGAGTATGTAGGATGTGAGAAATTGCAAAATTTTTAAATATACACTTCAAAGTGAAGATAAGCTTCCTCTCGATTTTTTATCCGGCTCAGCCTTTATAAGATTGAATGTGAGTAGGCAAGCTGTTATATCTATACAGTATACAAATAAATTTGTAGTCTTTTTCTGTAATGTCAACAGAGCATTGACGATACGTTTGGCTCAGTTAGTAGTGACCCTATTTTCTGCGCCAGCGGTCGCGAGTTCGTGTCCCGCTGGGGACATTTATTTGTTGAGAACGAATGCTTATACTCTAGTCATGGGTGTTTATATTTATAATATGCATATATTTCAAGTTATATATGTGTAGTAAATCAACTATCTGTTATCCGTAACACAAGGCTCGTAGCTTACCACGGAACTAGATGACGCTGTGTGTAATAATGTCCCAACATATTAATTTATAGCAGTTTTTTACTAGGTGTATATGAAAATATAGGGCTATTTATCAGAAAAGTAGAATAATGCTTTCTTAGATTTCATATAAAATCTCAATTTTTGTCTGTTTGCTTGTCATAGATTATCTCAAAAACGGCTTAACTGATTCAGATAGGTATTTCATGGCAGCATAGGCATATACATGGTGTGTTTTCTTCTTTACACGAAGCAACGGGGCAAGTAATGGAAGATAATTTTGCAACCAAACAATATTATAATGTCCATTACATTAAACATTATATGAGTTATATAGAGCAATAGACTAAGAATCGCTTTAAAATAACTTACCCAATATATAGAAAATTTATAATGCAATTAGTTTGGATCTCGAATAATAATTAAATAATTGAATTAATATTTATTCTTATCAAAATCGACCTAGCCATTGACAATATGATATCTATTGTACAATGTGGAGATACAAAAAATGGTATTTAGTTGAAAAATGACTTATTTATTTCTATTTAACCATTCACAATTTTATAATGTAAAAGCCTAAATAAAATAAAAAATATAGTATGTTATCTATGGTATAATCCTTTTATGTAGCAACACTTATTTTCAGGTGGTCATAAAACAGAGTGTTTCATCAAACGAGAAGTACACCTGTTTGATCATAGACAAGTCATTTTACGAGTACGTGCGTCGTAAACCATACGGGACTGAGATTATAAAAATGTATTTTGTACCCAAATTTTAAAAAATATGTTGATAAATATAAGCCAATAGTATAGCCATAGTTTTACTTTTGTTCCTTACGATATTTCGCTCAGTGTCTAGTAATTGCTGCGCCAGTGGTCGCAAATTCGAGTCCCGCTGAGGGCATTCATTCGTCGAGCACGAATGTTTGTACTCCAGTCATGGGTATTCATATTTTGTATATCATATTTTCAATATGTATATTAATATATATGTATTGTGTAGTGTATCAATCAACTATTTGGTATTCGTAACACAAGCCTTGTAGCTTACCACGGAATTAGATGGTACTGTGTAATAATGTCCCAACATATCTATTTATTTTCAGTACCATTTAGTAACCGTCGTTCTAAACATTCACTAGTTGACCCCAACTCACTCATTATATGGCCAATAATATAAAGAATAGTAGCTTCCTATATTTCAAATATAATATAATATTTGGGTGTATTTTTAGTAACTTTAGCAATTCTGTACTTAGTTTTCTATTAATAATTGATCTGTTGTACCCTCTGTAATTGCTTAAGATTTTCGTTTTTTTAAACTAGTCCAATACTAAATTTGTACTAGACAGAAATAAATGCTTCGAGCATTTACTTCACTGCATTATTATATCTGGCTATATATTATCTGGCAAACCTGAAATGCGAAATCAGAAATGATCTTTGCCTAGATGGTATAATCCTATAGCTATTACACCATAATATTGATGTAAATAAAACCAAAGAGACTGATCGCTGTATTTTACACATTTTTAAGATAGGAAAAATAATCGAATTTTTAAGACTTAGATCGAATTTTCTAGAATTATCATGTAACCCGCCATAAAAGGTCATATATTGCTTACCCAAATAAAATGGCAATTCAATCTCAAATGTCCTACATCCACTCCCACATGTGCCCGCTTGATACTTGGCGTCACCAGTTTTATGCGAACATAAAACAATCATTAATACGCATTTTATTACAAAAGACGTATTTCTTATTCTGGAAAGCTTCGTAATTTCTAATAATCTGTGAAACTCGTTCAGAAATACTATAACATTAATATCTTGATTATTTTCATCCGCTTGATTTGAGATTTCTTAATATGGTATGCATATTAAGACTCTGTAGAGACGTTCCCATGACAATGTTTGCTGTAAAGCATTATCAGAAGGTTAAAACCGAGTATAAACTAAAATCGCGATTAAATCCAAAAATATGGTTTTATTTTAAATAAACAATAAGTTTTAACTAAGACTGTACTATAGTTATAAAGAAAAAGAGCTTTATATGGACAGATATAATTAATTCTCGTTGCGTATAAGTTGTTTAAAGAAAGTGTTTATGGAATGTACTACGAATGGGTCACTTTTTCTGTATTAATATTATAGGTTTTTGTCACGACACTTTTTAATACTTAAGACGTTATTAGCCGAGCATCAAGTCTTAAGGAAATATTGTATTCAGCCTTTTTTAACGTCCCACTGCTGGGCACGGGCCTCCCTCAATACGAGGCCATAGTCCACCACGCTGGCCTAGTACGGGTTGGCGGACTTCACATGTCTTTCGAAAACTTGCTGGGTTTCGGGCCGCGGTACCACTGACATAAAGAAATATATGATGTAAGAAATTATTGTGTACTCTGTGAAGTTCACATTTCTCAGACTTTGAAGTCAATAAGTACAATGTACGAAGCTCGATGTTTATATTACCCTAGTACCTACTCATGACAATTTTTATGATGAATAATTTATGAGCTACAGCGAAAGGATCTTCATACTTGCCCGTGTCTGACATGTTTTTTTACATGTATTTATATTGTGTATGTTTGTTTGCTTGTGTTTATTAATACATAGATCGGATACGTCAGTTTGTACGTATCTAATATATTCATGTATTGTTTATAATAGTCGCTTGCGGCCTCGCTAAATATTTGCCTTAAATAGAAAAAAAAATACTTGTGCTATAGGGTTAAGTTAAGCATATCTAATCTAGCAAATTAAAAGTAAAAACTTGAAGTAGAAATATAGCACACATAGATTGTGCTTATATAGGCAGAATGATTGTGCAGATGCAAGAACAAAAAAAAACAACGGAATTGAGAACTCCATTTATAAAGTCAGTTGAAAATGAAAATACTATAGCTTAACCTATCAATACGTTTTTCAAACAGGCTGTAATCCAGAATAAGCCTCTAGTTGTATAAGAAAATGGCGATTTTGCGAACGAGTCAAATTTTATGGCCTCACTTTTAATGGTTCGACTTACGGTTTTATTGTTCAATTATGGGTCGTGATGTTTTGTTTGCGATACACAGTCTGGGATGCTGGAAAAGGTCATCTAATAACACTTCATGTTTGAATAAGTAGTTATAGTTTGTTGACGTTGTCTTAAAGTGTTTTGTAAAATTGTTATTTTATTATAAGCTTTGGCATTTTAACTATTTAAATTAGTAGTGTATTCGGCCCTTTTTAACGGCCTCCCTTCAATACGAGGGGGATCAGGCCAAGTAGACTATGGTCTACCACGTTGACCAAATTCGGCTAAGCGGACTTCACAAGTCTTTCAAAAACTTGCTAGGTTGTCTGAGACACGCAGGTTTTCTCACGAAGGTTTTCCTTCACCGTAAGACAAATGGTAATCGTGTTGGATATGATTTGATTATTAAAATATCAAAGGTGCGAAACCCAGATTTGAGCACGCTTCACTCGGCTACCCAAGCGAGTGCGTTACTGGGCTACGTAACTGTTCTACCACTATGTTACAAACTTTTTTTGTACTAAACATAAAACATTACTACTCCCAGTCATAAACTATCACAGCTGACTCGATGTGTTGATTTTATGTTTACAAAAACATGTAGAGTGTATCTCATATAGTTCACTCCATCCACCCTGAGTTTATATGCCAATAAATTTGCGAGTCTGTTTACTTGACTACAAAAGAAATGAAGGAAGCATTGAGGAAAAGTATACGCATATTTTAGATATTTACTAAGTTAGAGAAATTATGTTAGCATTGTTATCTTTCAATGCTTCTATGAAAAATAATTACATATTACCAGTAAATATTATTAAAAAAAGTCCTCCGCCGCGTCTGCCTGTCTATTCGCGATAAACTCAAAAATTATTGCACCGATTTTCTTGCTGTTTTCACCAATGGATAGAGTGGTTCTCGAGAAAGGTTTTAGTATATAATTTGTCAAGTTCTTGTATACATTTACTAGCGGGACCCGCGGCTTCGCTCGCGCTAAGTCCAGGGACGAGCCCAAGCGAAAGCAAGTTGCCAGTATCTTTATAATACTGTTGTACTTTGACTAAAGTTGTATTTAATAACGACAAAATATAGGGAGGACGAGTCGTAAGAGCTACATTCAATTTTTGTTTTGCTGCCTTATTATGAGCGTCTGAAATATCTTTTAAGTTATTTTATTTTTCTATCAAAAATGTTGATTACATGAATAATGCACGAAATTTATCCTTTGGTGGGATGAATATTTAAATCAATAAGGCAAGATGAGTCAACTCAAGGTCGAGCATCACTTTTCAACTGCGGGCTGTTACTAAGAATTTCTTAGATGAAATAATAATAATTTGTATAAAACTTAACTTAGACTTAGTAATGAACCCACGACCTCTGTATTTGCAGCATAGATCAACGAGTTACATGTTAGCATAGATCAACGAGGGTTCTATGACATCCTTCTACAATGTACATAGTACAATTTTGTCTTTATTTTGATTGTCTGTAAAAACATTTAAAAAAAAACAAAAATTGTGGACAAAATATAGTAATAGATAATTGCGTCGTAGGCTGCGCTCAAAATATTTTTTGCCATGCCTATAAAATATCCCTAGCACCATATCGTAGCGCCTCTACGACGTAGCTGAGTTTCGTAGACTTTATGACGAGCTTTATGAAGCTTACTCACGTCTAATTTACGAAATATACTATGTGCTGTTTATATTTTTTCATGACTTAAGCAGTTTTTTGGTGGATTCAGTTTGAGTGAATAAGGATTTTCTTCTTTTCACAATTTTGTTAAATCAGTTCAAGGTTATAAAAGAGAGATATAATATTATATAATTATAAAATATGATTTAATTATTTTGTATTAAAACACTTAATGGGATATCGCAAGGTCACTTTGGTTGTCCATCAAGGCACACCATAACAACCAGGGTTGCTCTAAAGGTCTCTGATATTAGAGGTACTCGCATGCAAGAAGCTAACCGCATAGTACTTACGGTCGAAAATAATAAATATGTTACAACATTAACACAGCATCATAAACGAGTATTTCAATGATTAGCTTTATTTACTATCTTAATATATATATTTCTTGTGTGCGTGTGTTGAACTCCTCCTAAACGACTGGACCGATTTTGATGAAATGTTTTGTGCGTGTTCGAGTGCATTCGAGAATGGTTTAGATTCACAATTCGGTCCACTACAACATGTATTTTTTGAATTATATAAGCTATTTATACATTTACACAATAAATGAAATATCCAATTATAAACAAGTCGTTGCTAGGCAACGTTGTTTTGCGCATGCGGACAGGACAACGTCTGTCGGGTCCACTAGTACACATATATAACTTTAAAAGTTGACATGTTATAACCAAAAACACCCATTTGAATAGTATTGGAGTACCAAAGACACGTTTGGCTCAGTTGGTATTGACCATACTGTGTCAGCAGACGCGGGTTCGAGTCTCACTGAGGGCATTCATTTGTTGAACTCGAATGTCTTTAGTGCAGTCATGGGTGTTTATAAATATAATATGTTTTTAGATATACCATGCGTATATCAACTATCTGATATCGTATCCGCGTATACAAGCCTCGTAGCTTACAACGGAACTAGATGGCGCTGTTGTAAAAATGTCCCAACAAAAACAAAAACAAACATTCGTGCTCATCACACAAATGAATACCGCCACCGGAACTCGAAGCCATGACCACTGGCACAACAAGTAGGGCCACTACAAACTGAGCCAAATGTGACAATGAGATAAAAGTTTTAAATAATAGTGTATTTAAATTAGTAGTATTTTTTTCTAAGTATGCTAACAAACAGACATACGTACATGCTGTATTTACGAATTTACTAACCGATTATTAATAGTTTATCCGGGAACTGAGAAGGGGAAGCATCCTGCGGTCAGAACAGCTTACAGAATTTACTTGATGAATATTTTAATAAGTAATAGGTATTACCATACTTTGCATTTACGAACACGAACTACTATAACACTACTGTATATTAGGCACAACATGATTAAGAATCATAGTTACGAGTATAATACCATCCTAATTGCAATTAATATGGCACCGTAAAAATCTAATGGAAAACCCCACCCACCTCTCAGTCGAATATTCTAAAAAGTGTTTTTTAATAAAAATAACTTTATTACTCAAAAAGTTTACACAATTGAGAAATATATTTTATGACAAATTTAAGTTTCATATAAAGTGCTTATCAACAGTTGGATGCCTCTGCTGCCGTACTAGGATACCTGTGTTACGGCAAAGTTCATCTTTACTTTAATATTATAAAGGGTTAAAATATATATATTTTTTGAGTTTATTTGTGGATAAACTAAAATCCGTAGAACCGATTATGATGAAACTTGATTTAAAAATAGATTGAGACTCTGGGAAGGACAAAGGGTAGCTTAATCTCAAAAAAACATCTCAAAAGAGGGATAAAAGTTTGTATATATAATATCGTGCATACTGTCTATAAATTGTAACAGTTTGAGCGTACAGATCGAAACATGTCTGATTCGATAGTATTTAATATAGAAAAATACGAAAAAACTTTACGCATAAGTTGAAAAAGTTACTTTCAAAGTAGGTAAGAGTAATACATATTACCAAAGACTTGCAGTAATATAGCGGGAATGTCGTAACATGTTCCATATTTTTGCGAACTATGTCATTTCCTTCTACGAAAATTCTTTTACATTCCTTTTATTTATTACAATGAGTGGGAATTCGCAGATGCTTTACATTTACATACATACTTGTTGTTGTTTGAGCTTTCTATTGATCTATATATAATTAAGCTTTTATTAAACAATCTCGAAAAGGGTCTCAATCATATTTTGTTTAAGTCTATTATCTCAGAACGAAATTATTTATTAACTGACATGGAAAGTAACTCCCTGTTTGGTCCCATTTAAATTTAAAAAATAAAAACTTGATATGTTATAAAAAACAAAAGATTGGGTACTTAATTAAATTAAACCTACTTAAATTGTTTTGTGTTGTGTTAAACTTTGTGCTTTTAACATTTTTTTATGCTAATGTAGTACTTTTTTTTGAACGGAGTTCAAGATATAAAGAGTACTTTATAACATCAGCTATCTGCTAGTGAAAGTCCTGCTGAATTTGTCTAGCCGTTTCAAAGATTAGGCGAAACACAGACAGACAAAAATGTTATAAATTGTGTTTGCTCATAAATACCGTATATAATTACATTTACGAAAACCTGTTACGAGACATTTTATTTTATTTATAGTAGTTAAAGTTTTGTAAAAGCTTTAAATGAGTGCCTAAATACTTTGAAATCTGACTGTTTTGTGTTTACTAAGTTCGCTTCTAGCGTTACTATTAGCTGTGATTTTGCCAAAAGTAGAGAGCAGAATACTTAATCAGTTAATTAATAGATCCTCTTAGTATTTTCAGCAAAGGAATGCTAGATTAAGGAAATGTATAGACCTATTTTTCCTTTTTTGCATCAAAATTGGCTACATTAGCTTAGATTAAGCGAGAAAATAATATGAGAGTAAGTTCGAATAATGTAAAGGTACTAAATTTATAAGAAAGTTTCTTATTTTTATTATCAAAAGAACAACCTAAACAAAAACTTCAATTTTTTCGAATTCGTATCTTGTTATTATTGAAGTAATAATGATTACCATGGTACTAGATGGTCGTGTGTATTTATGTCTAAACATATTTATTTAATTACTTAACTTAACTTAAACCTTTTACCAGTTAGTAAACAAATGAGATATTTTCTGCAAGTTAGTCTAGTAACTTGTAAGTTAGTCAAAATTTTAATGTCCTATAACTCGTTAACTATACATTGTACCGCAAAAATATTTCGTATCTGAGTCGAGGACGTCTGTAGGTATAACTCAATCGAATAGAACTAAAATCGGAATCATCAACATTTTTTACCTGTCCGCTTCACGTGGAACGCTCCATATAAAAAATATTTAAGGTACAGAATCGATTCACGTAGAATTTTATATGTGTATTGTATAGATTTATTATTTCAAGTCAGCCATTTTTAAAGTGCACACAAATTCTAATCTTTTTTTTTTAATTCAGAAAAAGCTTCAACCAAAAATAGCAAGCAGTAAAGCGTTACAAAATTACCATCATAAATGTTCTATCAGTTTCCGGTATTGCCGTGAATAAATGCACCAGGGTCGCGTACATTCTTATCATGTTCGAATAAAAAGCGAAATGTGCCGTTTTAATGTCTGCCCCTTCCTTCGTCCCTTAGGCTATAAAGGTATAGTGATGTACGCAATACAAATTAATACTATCGATTAAAATTATAAAAATCTTATTATTTGAAAATAAATTTTGACTATAATATCGATAATTATAAAATATATTTGATATTTTAATAGGAATAAATAGAATTACGATAATTTTTCGCAATATGATGTACTCTGCAAGCATATCGATATACGATGTCGCAACACTATACGTAAACGATGCGAGTAATGTTCCCAAAGACATGGCTTAATAAAAACAAGTATATTGAGTGTACATAATTTAGTTTGTGATATGAATTTTAATCTTGAGTTTTTTGTTTTTTTTCAGATTCTCTTTTATTATATTTAAGTGTTTTACTTTATGGCAATAAAAGATATAATTTGTGGATAAATTTGTTGGAATGGAGACGTTTATGAGGGAAATGGGTGATATAAAATACGTATATGTGGCAAGGCGACGCTTAATTAAATTAAAGAAAGCCATTTTGATGTCGAGTTGATTTTCCTGTAGTGAGAATTTGTTTGGATTGAGCTTAAACTAAAGCTATGGAGAGCCCTTATTTTAAGAGGAATCATTATTTTACTTTATGTTGGGTTTTAGGTACTCAGTGCAGTAATGAAATTATATTCTATCATATATTTCATTGAAGTTTTTGTATACAGTATGTGTTTTTTTATTCATATTTTCCCATTTACTAGTCTCGTTAAGTGAAAAAAATAAGGAGGATGTATTGGGAGGTTTCACGCCAAGCTCGGCTCAGATGGCGCTACCAGCGCATAACGTCACTAAAGAAAACCTCAATGCCGCCTATTTTGACAGGCGCGTTTATTATTATAGAATAGTTTAGTTAAGTTTTGTAAAATCAAATATAAGATGGAAAAATACGGTGTTTTAACTATTGTTGATTTAAAAAAAAATTGACATAAGATTTGACATACACTACATACATTCTTGACGTTGTTTACGTTATGCGCTTGTAGCGCCACCAACGGCTAAAACTCGCAGTGAGACCTCCCATTTGAGCAGAATAGTAATTAATATTTGTTAAAAATTAATAAAAAAACCTACTCAAATTCTATATCCCAATATTAAAATAAGATCCTAGCAAAATAGCTAAAATAAGTATATTAAACTTTCCATAGTTTTATAAATCTGCGAATTTTGAATTATTATTGTATTTTCAACCCCTAACCCTTGAATAATTAAATTATTTCAACATTGAAACATGCGATATCTATTGTTTATTCAGGATAAATAAAATAACCCGATGCATAACCAAAATTGGGATATGTATAGACTGTATGTATATATACATGTAAATTGTATAATGTATACTTGTACATATAATTATGTACAAGTGTGTTTCTACTAGAGATATATGTACGTATACGTAAGTGTAGGGGTTTTTATACCGTACTTTAACTTAATCAAGCTAAGAGAAGTATCTGGATTATCTCACAATAGACCAAACGAGTAAGCGACATCTAGTAAGTATAGTGTTTTAATAAAAAATATTTAATAAGTATTAGACGCAAGAGTGTATTATGTTTGAACGACTACTTCTGCTGATATAATTGAAATCATGAAGCAGGCATGCAATGATGATCCAGTGATAGCGTGCTTGCTTGGGAAGCCGAATGAAGCGGGTTCGATTACCAGCTCTTGCCTATGATATTTTCATGTGCGAATAATTTCAAATGTGATAATTACATATATAGTGAAAGAAAATATTGTGAGGAAACCTACGTGTCCGAGAGAACCTAGTAAGTTATCGAAAGACATGTGAAGTCCGCCAACGTATACTTGGCCATCGTGCTGGACTATGGTTAGATCTCCATCGTATGGAAGGGAGGCCCGTGTCCGTGTCCCGATACATTAGCTTTAATTGTCATCAGCCCTATTTAACTTCCCACTGTTGGGCACGGGCCTCCCTCAGTACGAGGGGGATCAGGCCATAGTCCACCGCGCTGGCTTACTGCGTGTTGGTGGACTTCACATGTCTTTTGAAAACTTGCTATGTTTTCTCGGACATGCAGGTTTCTTCACGATGTTTTCCTTCAACGTAAGACAAGTGGTAATCATGATATAAATTATAAATGATTCGCACATGAAAATATCAGAGGTGCGAGACCCGGATTTGAACCCGCATCACTCGGTTATAGAAGCGAGCGCGTTAATTATTATTAAAAAATAGATTTTTATTTTTGCTTTTGAATAATCGACAAATTTTTTGCATGAATAGGTTAAGATAAATGATCAAAATTACAAATTTTTCCGAACTTTAGACTTTTTCACTGTCAAAGTGTAAGCTGAAATATTAAAGTTTTCCATAAAGGCTCGATCTTAAACTCAGCCTAATAGGCCATTGTGTGAAGTTAGTGAATGAGATTTTTTTGATTCGGCGACGCGACAAGGAAAACCACTTTTCGAGAATCCATGAAAATGTATATTAGGTTTAATATTCATATTTTAATTATAATTATGTAGATACTGTCTGCGGCTTTAAGCTCGTATCTTTCTATGTACTTCAAAAGAAAATATGTTTGAAGTTATTGGTTGGAAAAAAATTCTTCCATTTAAAAATGTTGCTTAATATTTTCATATTTATAAGGTACTCGTATTTTAAATTTTTTTTGATTTGGTTATTAATCATTTATTAAAAATTGATTTCGTATCGCTACCAATTTTGTCCATGGAGCATAGATATTTTTTTTTGGGGAAATTTGATTTGTATATAGTTCATGGGTATAGAAGAAGGAACGGAATGGTTTCACTGGTCTTCTTGGATTTTACTGGGTGAATCATCCTACCTTGACAGATTTGCCTTACTTGATGTAAAGGACACAACGTCAACTAAGGGCGTGGAAGTTTATAAAACTAAAGTAATACTTTCTTATATTAACGAGAATATTTTACAGTTTAAATAAAACTGTCAGTCCTTTCGGATTTTTCGCGGATTTATTTTGCTTTTTGTTTCCCGACGTTTCGAAAGCTTTACAGAAAAAATTATTACGGAGTTTTTTTCAAATATTTAAAAAGATAGTTATACCAAATTTTCGACGACACGTTTGGCTCATTTGGTACGAGTAGTAGGGTCACCTACTTGCTGCGCCAGCGTCGCGGCTTCGAGTCCCGCTGGGGGTATTCATTTGTTTATATTTATAATATGTATGTATTTAAATTTTATATGTATAGTATATCAACTATGTGGTAACCGTAACACAAACGTCGTAGCTTACCACGGTACTAGATGGTGCCGTTATAATAATGTACCAACATATTATCAATTAATAAACAAAGTTAGGCATTATTTAATTACTTTTGCATTGATAAATTAGTTATAATTAGTTAAGAGTTTTGATTACAACATATTATACACTTATACCATTACTTGCTAAGTTAGACCTCACAACTTTGACACCCAAGTGGAACAGTTAAAGTTTAAACTATACTTGTTTCGTCTCGCTATCGAGATGTTGTGTCACTCTTGGCGGATTATTATTTTGATCTTAGGGTGTAACTTTTGAGTCCCTAATAACTTCTTAATTGAATCTAGCAGAAATTATGTTATTACAGTAATATTGTGTACAAATTATGATGTAAATATATAAATAAAATACGAATATAGTTTTTGTTCCATCACTTATGCAAAATAAACGGTAATTTTAGTATGATTTGAGAACAAGTCTTAATTAATAAAACTATTTAAAAATAAAAAAAAAGTGAAGTGAACCCATAGTCAACAAGCTGGCAAATTGCGGGTTGGCGTTAACACGTCTTTCAAAAATTTGCTTCGTTCTCGCAGTTACAGCTATGCTTTCTTTCATCGCAAAGTAAGTGGTAATCAAGTGAGATGTGATTCGCACTTGGAAATACCAGAGGTGCGAGACCCGGATTTGAACCCGCATCACTCGTTTATTCAAGCGAGTGTGTCACCACTGGGCTACTGCTTCCTATTGCTTGGTCTATTTTGATTGAAAATCTCCTGTGTGCATAAGCCAATTTATAATTAATTCATTAATTCATAATTAAATATTTTTCAATGATAAACTTCATCGTGGTTGATATAAAGAAAATAGAACTTATGTAAGTAGTAAAGTAACAAAGTACTCTAAGAATTTTTCAACGAATATAAATCATTGTTTTGTAATGCGAAACGATTGAGAGGAACAAAATTCGCATCGTTACGAACAATCGCGGTTACCCATTCCATGACGTGTTCAACCAATGTACACAATGGAAGTAATAAATATACATCAATGGCAGAACGATTGAATGAAGGAAAGTTGTTCGAAATCTTTTTATAAAGAGCCGAGTGAGGTGATTATTTGTCGTTATATTTCCTTTAGGTTTCTTATTTTTTTTTAGAAAAATCCCGTCTTACCAGTATCTCATTCTATAATGCCTATCCACACATTTATAATTATATAGTTTTTTTTTATATTTTCAGCGTTTTTTATTTGTTTTATGGAACGAGAGATTTATTCTTATAATACAACGGTACGTGTTGTATATTATTTACTTCGCACCACCCGGAATATATTTGCTGATTTAATTACCATTGCACGCACCATGGCAACGGTTATAACTGATACGTCAAATCAAGCTTCTAGCTTTAAAAAATGACATAATTTCCATACAAACTTTCATCCCCTATTTCAGCCCTTTACAGCCCTTTTTCGCCTTAAAATTTTCAGCCAAATCGGTACAGTCGTTGTTGAGTTATAAATAGTGTAACTAACACGACTTTCTTTTATAGATTCTGAGTCAAATGTGCACTATTTCTTTTTTCGGAAAATCTTATTGAATAATTATAATATCAATACAGAGGCCCACTCTCTAGTTTCGTTTGGCTGCCTGTGTGCCAGTCTGTCTGTTATCAGAAAGCTATTGGACAGATTTTGATTAAATTTTGGAATGGATGATAGCTGATTACCCGGGTCAACATGTAGGCTACTATTTCCTGCGGGAAAACTTTTTAAAGTCGCTATAAAAATATAAGCAATAAAATTTTATCTCAATTAATGTTATGCATTTTAGTTTTGTTATATGTTAAATTAGTTTTTAACTAATAATTATTGATAGTAGGTTAATTTTTTTTATCTCCAATACTTATAAGTCTTATAAGAATGAGAATATACGCAGTATAGGATTTAAAACATTTTTAAGGGTTTCATCCCTCTGAGACTTATACGCGCGAATGATTTTCAACATGATTACCATTTGCTAATACGACGAAGGAAAATATTTCGAGAAAATTTATGCTTAAAGGAAATTCATGGTTGAGAAAACCCAATTAGTTGTCGAAAGCCGTGTGAAGTCTTTCAATAGGCATTTAGACAGCTTGGCCTAAGCCTCTGCACTCAGAACCCCTGCTCAAATAGTAAGGAAAGGCGATTTTATCTATTATTAACAAAATATTTTTAAAATAATTGTTCAATAATTCAAATATAAAGCGTTAAATACATAGTTCTTTTGTGATATTATTACGAGAGTTTCAATAAGAAATTCAATATAATTAAAATAAATAAAGTTAGCAAATACTTTCAAATCTATAATATGTGTGATACAAAGTGACATAAATACTGATTAGAATGGAACGCACGGGAGGGTCCAGATTTATTTCTTATCGCCCGTCATAACTGAATCGGCGTTTAAAGATCGTTGTTTTGAAACACAGATCAAAGATCGATGGAGAGATAGAATTCTAATTTGGATTACAGCGATCTATATATCAAAGTTTGAATATTGAAACTGGCCGTAAATGACGTATAATATGATGGACTAGCGATTTACGATCGCTCCGCTCGGATTCGTGTCTAGATGTTTTAACTTTAGTATAGATTTTTTAGAATTTAGATATTTTCCCTCAGTAAAAAGTGTCTTATATTATGTTGACTCGGATGACCAGCTATCATCATACCAAATTTCATACAGTAACCGTCCAGTGGTTTTCTTGTGCTGCGGTTACAGACAAAGAGACGGACGGACGGACGGACGGACGGACGGATGGACGGATGGACGGACGGATGGACGGATGGACGGACGGACGGACGGATGGACGGATGGACGGATGGACGGACGGACGGACGGATGGACGGATAGACGGATGGACGGACGGACGGACGGATGGACGGATGGACGGATGGACGGACGGACGGACGGACGGACACACAGACAGACAGACAAACAAACAGACAGACAGACTGACAGACAAAAATCCTATTCGTCTCGTTAATAATTGCTATTTCAATTAAAACTTTTAAAAAGTATTTTACTATATGTATAGATAATCACAATAGTACTTTTGCTTTTGACGTAACAAGTGCATGGGCTGTATTCGGAAATCTAATATTCTCAAACGAAAGGTTAGAATTGAAAATATATTGCATATTACACTTTTCATCGAGGGACATGAACAAAATCATACTGTTACTTATTCAAACTAGCATATCCTTCCGAATTCGGTATTTATTGACGGACCTAGTGCATCCCTAGAGGGACACTGCCCAATAAATTTTTGAGAAGGGCAACGAAAAGGTTTTTGTCCGTTTACGTTTTAAGTTTCTAAGAACGCACAAACGATAATTTAATCGCAGTTAAAGATATCGATATATTATTATTTATTTATGGGCTTATACTTTAATACTTATACTACTTATACTTTTGGCTATACCCAGTAAAAAAAAGTATGGCCGCTAATTCAACACTTAAAGACTCATGGAAATTTCATACTAATGTCAAAGTATTAGGTAAATTTAAACACAAATTGTGATAATCGCTACATATTATAAAGCAAAGTCCTTCGCCGCGTCTGTCTGTCTACGGTTTAAAAACTAACTTCATCGATTTTCATGTTGTTTTCACAGAGTTAGAGTGGGTCTCGAGGAAGGTTTGAGTATATAATTTGTCAAGTTTTTGTATATATTTACTAGCGGGACCCGCGGCTTCGCTTGCGCTAAATTTAGGGACGAGCCCGAGCGACGGCGAGTTGCTAGTGAAATATAAATAATAAAATATATAAGTTTTGTTCGTTAGCAAGTATAGTTCTTCTTCTTTCTTCTATATTGACCCTGATAACAAGCTACATTATATCTTGTAAAGTAGTTTTGCATTCTCAGGAAGACTCAGACAAAAAATATAAAAATTAGATTTAGAAAAATAGTCTCCGTATTAATAATAAAGAGTTATTAATCAAACGATTTAAAATGTACTAAAATGCTTGGTAATACTGCACTATCGCTTATTTGAATAGTCTTCAGCCCTTTTTAACGTCCCACTGCTGGACACGGGCCTCTTTCAGTACGAGGGGGATCAGACCATAGTGTTTATATTTATAATATGTATGTATTTTAAGTTATATATGTATTGTATTAACTGTCTGGTATCCGTAACAAAAGCCTTTTTTTAGTATACCACATGTTATTAGCCCTTTTTAACTTTCTACAGCTGGGCACGGGCCTCCCTCAGTACGAGGGGGATCAGGCCATAGTCCACCGCGCTGGCCTAGTGCGTGTTGGCGGACTTCACATGTCTTTCGAAAACTTTCTAGGTTTTTCTCGGACATGCAGGTTTCCTGACGATGTTTTCCTTGAAAATATCAGAGGTGCGAGACCCGGATTTGAACCCGCATCACTCGGTCATCCAAGCGAGTGCGTTACCGCTGAGCTAACACTGCCATTTGAATACCACTGTTAATTGAATAGGTGATTTTTAAATAAAACCCATTTCTTTTCAATAAATTATGTAGTAATGCGAATACATTAAGTTACTAAATGAAGGTCATCGAAGAAAATGAAAGTCATAATTAAAGTAAGGGACCTTTAGAAAAGCAGACACAGACCCTCGTGACAGTTTGTAGAATATTTAAAGTCAATATTAAATATAATTTATGTTTATTACACAAGAGACTGCAATAGTTAAGCAAGATGCTTCTACATTAAATAGTAATTTATCGATTTTAAGTAAATTATTACATATATATAAAATTGAAGTGTCTGTTTTTAATTTCAAATTAACAGCTTTTCACTTAATTCATATGAATTTATATATAGTTACGGTACTTATATAAATAAAATCAATTTTTAAAATTTTTGTCTGTCTGTTCGTTCTGTTTAATCTCTGAAACGACTGGACCGGTTTTGACGGGGCTTTCATTCGCAGAATACTTATCTTATAAGGAGTAACCGACTGTAGAAAGTCCACTCGTTGACTTTTATATTCCATTGATAGAATAGTAAAAATCATACAAATGTTCTTTCTTAATCTTGAACTCCGCTCGGGCTTGTCCCTAGATTAGATAGTTCTGCTAGTAAATGTGAACAAAATCTTGACAAATTTTATACTAAGACCTTCGAGAACCACTCTATCCATTGGTGAAAACCGCTTGAAAATCGGTGAAGTAGTTTTTGAGTTTATCGCGAACAGACAGACGCGGCGGAAGACTTTGTTTTATAATATCTAGTGATATTCTACTTTAAAAGCTTTTCAATCCAGTGTATAGTATATAATGATCAATGCTGTTGCTTTTTGATTTGGTCGAGTATGCTATGGTGCTAAAATAAATGATAAAACTGTAAAATAGAATTACAGTGACTAAGAACCTAAGTCTAATAATTATATGTTGTATAAGAATGAGTGTTGCTAAGTGCAAAGCTCGAGAGTGGCTCGATCAGTTCGGCTAGTTTTTTTGTATCTTGCTTAAGGCACACGGAAGATTTAAATAATAATAAAAAAATGCGTGGACAAATTTTTACTATTAACTTTTGACAGAAGTCAGTCTGGGCAGCTGTAGGTAATAAAAAGTTACGCTTTGAATAATATAAGCTTCTGTTCTCACATGAGCGAAACGCGAGCGAGAGCTTTAAGTTTAACCGAAGTTAAGAAATAATTTTTCATTAAAATTCTGAATGTTTGTGCTCGTTAAGGAGCATAATGTCTCCAGAAGTTTGCACAATTTCGTCATTTTTTCTTAACTTCAAAAAGGTTTACGTACTTGATGAGAAATATTTCTGTAATGGCAATACCATCAAGTTACATTACGATATAAGTACACGAAAACGTTCGTTACAAAGCACAGCGAAATTCTTACAAATCAAATACTTCAGACCACTTTGTTCCTTATTACGTTAACATAAAATTGATATTGGCATCAAATAATTATTATTTTGTATTACTGTATTTGTAAAAGCGAAGGTAATTATAAATTCCCAAGCTAATAACAGTGAAATTATGAATTCTGGTGAATCCGTTGCCAGAACAGACGGTGAACCCACGTCAGACCGCCTTGACGTTTCTTATATCCTAGGCTTAGGCATGCTAGCTTACTGTATTCGCTGGAAAGACTATTTTGTTATTATATAATATACTATATTATATTATATATTATATAATACTTTTATTTAGTTGATCGAGAAATAATTCTATAAACAATATTTTATTTTATGCGAGCGTAGGCAGGTTTGTTTTTTTTTATGAGTGGGTACCTTAATATTTTTTTAGAATAAATGTAGACGAAGTTAAGGAGTACCTTATAACATCAGTTATCTGTCAGTGAAAGTTTCGTTAATCTGTCCAGGCATTTCAGAAATTAGCGCGAACAAACAGACAGATAGACAAACAAAAATGTTAAATATTGTGTCTTTCATACAAGTAGGTACATTATGTAATTACATTTAGTAGTTATGTTGATGTTACGAATAGAAACTTCAGTTTCATGCAATTTTATTTAGAGTTCTGTACGTATAGATTACATTTTTATCAATAAATTTTCTTTGTAATGAATGTGTTTTGTGTACATATGACACGTTTGGCTCGATTAGTAGTGACCCTACTTTCTGCGCCAGCGGTCGCGGGTCGAGTTCTGCTGGGGGCATTCATTTGTTGAGCACGAATGTTAGTACTACAGTCATGGGTGTTTATATTTATAATATGTATGTATTTAAATTAATATGTGTAGTATATCAACTATCTGGTATACGTAACACAAGCCTCGTAGCTTAACATGGAACTGGATGGCCCTGTTGTAAATGTCCCAACATATTATTATTATTATATAATATTTTCGTACATAGACAAATAGACATAATATGCATTTAGTTCTGTGGTACTTCTTATGTTTAATATAAGTATAATAATTTCTTTATAGAAAAGTCGTTACATTCTGTTTCATGTAATCCGTCATGTAAATGTACATTTACGAGTATATAGGTTCTAACATAAATCAATGACCTCTATAAACCACTTAAAAAGCTCTATAAAGCACTTTCTTAATTCAGGCCATTCACCTATTTTAAGCGTCCTTTATGTTCTCGCGTTATCATAACAAAATTTCCTTGTTTGAAATGCGTAAAATCCTTTCGAGCCTGTTAATACTTAGTATAATGTAGGGATCGTTCTAAACCTCCGTTAATCCTGCTTAAAAATATTCCAGTAATATGAGTCCTTTTGAAAATCCAAAATATGGCGTAAACAAAATTGTTATCGTTGCGAAGCTTTTATGATTTGTTTAACAATTTTAGTAACGCGTTTTAGCTAAGCGAAGCGGGTTCAAATCCGGGTCGCGCATTTCTCCTTTCAAAATTCTATGTCTATCTTCTATATTTATATAAATGCTGTAAGCTAATACGGCGAAGGGAAACGGAATTAAGCCTGCAAGTATGTGAATAAGCATTTTTTTTACTTTTGCTAATATATTTTTCAATTTAAACTTAATATATTAGTACGAAAGTGAAAGTTTATTTAAATACTAATATCTATAACTACTATTCTGATTTTTAAGACTTCTCTTAACATTTGGTTGAAGTAGGTCATAAATTAATTACTTATATCGAAAAAAAAACCTACATTTAAAAATAGAGTCGTTCTTTTGTAAGATTCGAATGAAATCGTTGGAAAAGCCTAGTTTAAGAATTTTATAAATTGTTACGATATAGGATCGGAAATTAAAGTACGCCTTCTGCACTATAAATGTTTTATTACGTTTGGTTCACGAACACACGCAGTAGATGCTTGATTTTGACTTACCTTAATTTATCAACATAATGAATTTACTCCGTTTTTCGCACTTTTTTATTACATTTTGATCTTCTCTTAGTTCCAAGAGGATCTAGCCTAAGAAAATTTAAAACTTTTCTTGTAATCTTATTTCCCTTCCGGATATTTTGTTATAAGTGTAAATAAGTGATGAAAATAAGTGATTTAAGTGTATGAAGTTATGCTTTTTCTATGTTATTGCCAAATAGATTTTTGGAACAGTATCCCTTTTCTATTATTTCACTTTTTTATAAAAAAAACTGTCATATCAAATTAGATAAGTAATATTAATAAGTAATAATTAACTAAATATCTCAGCAAGCAAGAACTGTGAAACTTGAAGACTGATTGCAAGTCAAAGTATACGAAAGTTGATTTAAATCGGATGCCTTTTACTTTGCAATTAAACTACCCTTTATGAAACTTCCTCTGTCACAGCCAGCTCGAATTGAGTAATGGATTCCTAATTTACATCGTAATTACTCGCAATATCTTCCACGTTGAATCATTAAAATTAGTTTATCTCTTTTGAAATAGACATTTCTGTTATATTATGTACTAGTGACTTACCCTCGCTTTCCTCGGGTCTGTACCTAGGTACTGCAACCTGGCACAAAGGCCCGTCCTTTATTTATTTTTTTTTTAAATAAAAGAAGTTACTCCCAATTTACTCCTTATTACATTAGCTATCTGCGAGTACAAATCCTGTCAAAATCGGTCTAGCCATTTCAGAGATTAGCCGGAACAAAGAGACAGCCAAACAGACAAAAAAATTATAATTATTTTTTTGGAGTACGGTATATACTTTCATACGCATATTAGTGAAAATCTGTTAATTTGAAATTAATACAGACACTTCAGAATTTAAATAATAAGTAACTGATGTATTTGTACGATTAAATACGAGTATATCATTTAAGTTGTAGTCCAACTCCAATTAACTTTAGATATGTAAATAACGCAATTTCAGATTTTGAGGCAAATAAATAAAGTTTGAGATATTTTAATCGGTAATTTATATTGATTTGAATCTATTTTAAATTGCTGAATTTTAATAAGCTTGTAATTTCACTTTTGTTATTCTTCTTAACCCTAATGCAGATATAGGTACGGCTGTGAGGTAGATTTTCTTAGTATAAAGAAATATAAATATGTTTGTACATTATTACACACCGTGCCATCTACTTCCGTGGTAAGCTACGAGGCTTGTGTTACGGATACCAGATAGTTGATACACTACACATATATAACTTTAAATAGATGATTAAACATATTATAATATGATGCAAGTTTTAAGAGGCCGCTTCTCAGGTTATTTACAATAGAGTTCTCTACCTAAAAGGCACTATGTAAGGTTAGTACTATTTATATTTAATAAAAGATTAAAATGCCGCCCCTTTCGTGCCGCCCAATGCGGTCACATTTTTGCACCGTAGCACCGCACAGCACAGACGTGATATAAGTTTAACATTGTATCTACATCATAAAAATAAATTTTTCGTATAAGCAAACCTTACCCGTTTCCACTCATAAATTAATCACGAAATCTCAGATAATATAAATGTTACAAAAAATAAATTTTACCGGTACATTCTTCCGTCGTAATATGGAGTTGGGATCTGCTTAAAAAAGGAAGAAAATTAAATGATTAAATGATTAAATTAAAGGAGTAGTAAAGGGATTGAAATTTTATTAAAAAAACTGATCTTTCTGATTAAAATATGACGACTGATGAAGAATTTGGGAAAGATATTATACGTAATTTACTTAAAATTAAGATAAATTTACTACGAATCACTGATTTACTACGAATTAACTATGAATCATCATTACAATTACATCTTGCCTAGTTGTAAAAAAAATGAATTATATTGTAATTTTATACCTCTTATACGAGTATCTCCATTAAATGTTTATTTTCATTCACCTGTAATCGGAATTTAGTGTTATTGCGATTTTAATTTTAATGAAGATTTCTCAACAACATATTTTACACGACAATGGACTTTATTAAAACATATTGAATAATTATGTTAAAATATAAGTAATATATTAAGTACTAGGTACGTCGGGAAATGACGGTAATTAAATTGAACATTGAGATGCAAGCAATTTTTCATTTTGTTTTCAATTTAAAATTTGCAATTATACATTTTAAAATGCTTTGTAGCATACTGAATACCAGCCAGTTAATACAATACATATATAACTTAAAAGACATACATATTATGAATATAAACACCATAGATTGAGAAACGGACATTCGTGCTCATCGCATAAATGCATCAGGCGGGATCGAACCCGCAACCGTTGGTACAACAAGTAGAGAGAACAAACTGGTCCAAATGTGTACAAATTAATAAATATCGAATATAGTTTTTTTTTGTGAAGAAATGATTAAGTAAAATGTAAAAGTAAAAATATACGAAATATTTTTACTTATATTATTTTGTTGGAGTTAGGCAAATTTACTTTTCCTTTTATTCAATTTTTGCAAGTTTGTTATTTTAGGTTTGTTATATACACACATAAAATACTCTACATATCGTCATCTGCAAAGAACAGTAGCGATACTCAAAGTCAAATAATTTGAAAGTAGGCCTCTAATTTTAATGGAAGCGCTGTCAAATACAGGGGTTATCAAACAGTACCAATTGTAATGGTAAACCGTTTCAAAGTTGCTTCCATAGTGTCGTCTCTTGGAAAATACGGATAAACAATTCAATTATTTTGTTAAAGGATCAAAGAATGCCAGTTGAGTAATTCACCAATGAATGATTACTTCGCCAATATCACGTAGAACAGAGATGAATCTGTAAAATAAGATTGTTCCGCCTGTCTCCCGATTGCAATATAAAAATAAGCGTAACAGTTGGGAAACCTTGTCCCGCCTTACCCTGTCTAGACGCCTTCGTTAAACTGCCGTTTAGATTAGTAGACTGATTTGAAATATAATTCGTTAATGTCTAAAGCCTAACTCCAAAATGGCTACAAAACTAAATCTACAATTACATTTCTTGCAGGTACCAATACGACCAATACAGACATTAAAAAGTTGTGTAAAAAACTGTTTTCCGTAGTCTAAATCAGATGTAAAGTTAAATTACAATTAAAGTTTTGCATAAGTTTTTGAATACACTTTGTTCATTTATGGACCAAGATATTGGATCAATACTTAATTGAGGAAACTCTAAGAGAATTGGGTCAGAATTAATTTCATTTGACTAGCGAAATTTAAGGCAAATTAAAAGTTTGTATCTTTTGTTAAGGGTAATATAGTCTATAGCTTAAATAAATATTGATTATATTTCATAATTATTTGATTGATAAAATAATAGCGACAGTTAAGAAAATAAACCGGCCAAGTGCGAGTCCATCTTGCGCACGAATGATTCCGTACTATAAAAACGGCAAAAAAATCATACGTATTATATAGGAGCCCCCTTAAATATTTATTTTATTCTGTTTTTTAGGATATATTAATAGCGCCAACAAAAATACATCTTCTGTGAAAATTTCAAGTGTTTATAGAATTCTTCCCTCGAAAAAAGAAAAGAAGCAGTACAATAAATATAGATGTTGAAAAAAGAAAAAGCCTTTAGGAGAAAATTATAGCATCTCGAAACTTTTTCCTCAAACGTAGCTTGTAGTAAAAAGTCTAAATTTCAAGTCATACCCAATCAAAGCCCGCCGATAGCTTTCACTTGTATAATTAATCTCGTTTGAGAAATGGTCGAGATGCAGGTCGATACATTGATAAATAGATTTTTGCTGTTTACTTCGTCACTTGGAAAATAACACCGCTGTAAATTTACTAAATGTGACTGTGAATCTTATTCTAGCGAGAATCAGCACAGATGAAAATAGCTATGCCAAAAAACGTTCGCATATAAAAAATATCAGTATTGTTTTGTTTAAGTAATACATACACAAACACTTTTACTTAATAAATATAAGAAGGGATTCCTTGTAGAGGTCAATTCACCTTTACAAACTATTTTTTTATTCCATTGCCTTTATTTGAATAGTGAGTATATTTAATAAATATTTACTGACCAATCTCCTTCGTGTCTTCTCCATTGTACGTGACATTAGCGAAGTAATCTGTGCTCAATTGGCACGCTTTGAAGCCATTTACAATAGAATTGAATTGAATTGAATTAAATAAATATCTTATTAATTAATGTAATCCTCTAGTTAAATAAATGTATTTTGATTAACATAAACTTTATATTTAAGACAATAGAAAAATTTTAGTGAAAATACTTGGTATATAAAATAAAATGTTTTATCTAGGACAGTACTGTAATTCTTCGTCTTTAGATTTCGCTCGTAAGTATGCTGGTCGCGGTGGAAAAAAGGCAGCCAATTTTTGCGAATCATTACGCTAAAAATAGACCGTAGATTATTTGAAGTTAACAACCACTCTTTAGAATATACAGAATAGAAAATTGTGAAGCTTTTGTTCCATATTAAAGAATTTGTAATGGAATTTAAGTTATACTAGCGGTTCATCCCCGCTTCGCTCGAGTGCGGCCTTGAGTACTTTTTAAATAGATACAAATGGTAATTGCGTGAAAGAATTATGCTGTTACAGCTTTATGTGTAAGCTTTTAAAATTAAATTTTATGAAATTTTGAATAGTTTTCGTGTAAAATACAAATAACCATATTACAATTTTGGAAAATTATTCAAAAACTTATGTTCCGTATATAATTCGTTACGGTCATTGCTTTTTAAAAAATATTTCATGTACCGATTTCGCTAAGTCAATATTTTATTAAATGCGTTATATAAGTAGAAAGTTTGTAGATATATAGAAAGTATGAATACTTGTCGAAATTTTTAAGAACTTTAATTTTAAATTCCAAATTCTAAAACTAAATTTAATATAACGCCTTGTACATAACCTGTCGATATGCTAGAAGCGAATGCAAATGTAATTTTGCTGTTTACTCGCCAGTTTCTCGAATTCCGACGTCCAATCTCGTCGTTAAAGCGTTGTAATCCAACTACGTTTTCTAGATATTATTTTCGGTAAATGCATGTCGAGTGATGAGTTCAAATAACAAGCTTTGTTCTTCATTTCTATTATCACTGAATTGCTAATCTTATTTAATTAATTTCACTAACCATTGTATACCATAATTTGTCATTTTCGGTAATGTGATTGGCTTTTGATTTTAAGGGTTCCTTAATGGAAACTAAGTTAAATAAACATCCTTATATGAATTAAAATAAAGCCATGGTACAGTTTTACGGTATATAAGGAAATTTTATGATTGCCTCGTTGGTGTAATGGCTAGCAAGTACGGCCACTCATTGAGAGGTCCTGGGTTCGAGTCCCGTGGCGGGTCAAATTTAGTCATTGAGTCTTTCTGTAAAGTAAGCCTCAGTAACAGCCCGGAGTTGGAAACCCTGCGCCTTAACTCTCACTGGTCACGTCGAGTATTCGTCCCACCGGAGTATGAAAGTGATAGGAACAGAGAGTGCACTTGTGCTGCGCGTACACTCGTGCACTATAATATCTCCTGCGCAGTTGGCTAGTCTCATTGAGATTGGCCGCCATGACCGAAGTCGGTCGGAGAACAAATTTTATAGACGGAAATGAAGTACTGCAATTGGTTATTCAATTGTGCCTGACCTACTTGTAAAGAACACACTTGGTTAGCGGATTCGGATTGGAAGATCAATTCGTTAAATTTCACAGGTAGCTTTTCATGGGTGCCTTTAGCAAAGCGGACCATGAAAGCAACCCTATGGTACCTTTATATATGGAAAAAAGCCTAAATATGAATTATCCCTTATTATAAGTTGGGATGAGGTAAAGGTTCAAGGTGTATTGAAGGGAAGCCCGTGCCCAGCAGTGCGACGTTAAAAAGGGGTGATTACAAATAATACTAGTACTATACCTACTAGGTACTAGTGGCGAAGGAACCATACAAGACGATTCCCAGCAGCTTACCTTTTAAAAATCCAAGAATGCATAATTCATTCTACATATTATTTATTATTTAAATTAACATGATTACTAATTAAAATAATATTTTATTGTAACAATCTTTATTTTAAATAACATAACGCCCACAAAAAGACAAAATCAACAAAAACGTATTTTTTCCTAAAATGTTGGATATTGGTTTTACGAGTATTACTTGTTTTAAGGTCATAGGACAGAAGATGCCGTATATATACAGGGTGGCCAAAAATAACGTTGACAAGTGATTTTTCAAATAATTTTATTAACTTTAAACTTAAATGAAATTGTGCTATAAATTATATAAATTCAACTTATTTTTTATAAGAATCCCTATTTGTCTTTAAAATAACCTCCTTTAGTGCGAATGCATAGAGTAAAACGCTTGGCAAAATTTTCCACAATTTTCCGCACTTCCTCTACAGATATTTTGTCCCACTCCCGTGTAAGAGTAGTCTTCAGGTCATCATTAGTTCTATGAGGCGTAGAACAGGTCCTTGCCTCTAGGACTGACCATAAACTGTAATCCATTGGATTCAGATCAGGCGAGTAGGGCGGCCATTCTTTTGAGCTTATGAAATCAAGGAAATTGCTTTTGCACCACTGTTGAACACCTAAAGCCCTGTGAGCTGAAGCAGTCATGTTGAAATATCCACGGATGATTATCAAAGTGCTGTTGAGTCCAAGGAAGAACCACAGATTCAAGGATGTCTCTTCGGTAATTTTCTTGGTTATTTTTTATACCATTTTCTACAAAAATGAGGGGTGTTTTGCCAGTGGCGCAAATGGCACCCCAAACCATAATTGATTTTGTGTTTTGGCGACGTGAAATGACTGCAGCAGCTCCAGGACGAGTGGAAGACCAGATCCTGTCATTTTGGCGATTATGGGCTTATTCTATAGAAAACAATTTTTCGTCGGAAAATACGATATTTTTCCAATTCGAAGCAGCGGAGCGTTGTTTAAGCAAACGACATCTCTCAAGGCGAACTTTTTTGTCTTTCTCTGTAAGCAATTGCGCTTTTCTGAGTTTGTATGGTATCAATTGGAGATCATATTTCACTTTACGCTGCACGTGGAGCGACTTATCCCCAAGTCTCGCGACATTTTTCTCACTTTGGTATGTGGATTTCGGACTAATCTTTGTTTAATAATGTGTTGGTTCCTAGCAGTTCGAACAGTCCGCTTACGTCCTCTCCCAATACGGTCTCCGATGTTGCCGAGCTCAACATAGCGTTTAATTGTTAAAGAAACTAGCTGACGACTAACACCAAGAATGTTTTCTAGCTCACGCTGCCGTTTTCCACGCTCACACAATAAAATTATGGCTCCACGCTGCTTTGACATAACGTAATAAATATATTTTTAAACTTTTCAGCCAACAAATAATATTAAAATGGCGTCAAAGAATGAAGAAAGAATAAACAAAAACAAAAGAGAACGCAAATCATTCCATTTTTGAAATATTATTTTTTTAATTTTGTCAACGTTATTTTGGACCACGGTGTAATAAATGAAGTTAGAAAAAAAAGCTTCTTTTTTTTGGCTGGCCATTTACTAGCATAAACAGTATCAGATGTACAGCCAAAAAGAAAAAAAATGTTTAGTTTAGACTCAATTAAGTTCACAACAAACATCCCAACATTTTTACGAGTTTCACATTTATAATATTCATAGCGTCGTTAATATAAAGCTGAAAAAATATTATTCATTTGTAACTTTACCGGCGTAACAATATATTCGTAAATTTAAACTATTACCAATACAAAATATGTAAATTCAGACGCGTTAATAAAATGTGTGTAGAGAATTGAGATGTTTAAAATTCGAGGGTATAATACTAGGGCATTACTATTAAAATATTTATCTAGGCGAGTTTAAATATTTCTATTATATTTCGTACCCAAATATTTGACCTTAGTTAGGTAACAAAAGCATTAAGAAATTTTAGTGTTTTAATAAAATTTAATGAATTAAAACGTATTGCTATAAAATTCCATCCGAAATATTCTTTATTTCTTTTGTTCTTGTGAATGTTTGATGTAATAGAAACCTAATAAAAATATTTATAAACTAGCGTCTATAGGTACCTTTAGCATAAAATTTTTACAAACTTTGAATGTCTTACTCATTTATATATAATCAGAAGCCTAAAAAATAAGTTTTAAGCTTCTAGCTTTAAAAATGACGTAAGTTCCATACAAACTTTCATCCCCTATTTCAACCCTTTTCACCCCATTTTTCGCCTTGAAAAGTAGTCTAGCCTTCCTTTCTCAAGCTCCAGACTATATGTGTACCAAATTTTATTAAAATCGGTCCAGTCGTTTTTGCGTTTATTCATTACCTACATACAAAAATACAAATCTTTCCTCTTTATAATATTAATATAGCATAGATATAGATTAGTATAGAAGTATAGATATAGATAGAGACTCACCCTCGCTCCGTTGGGGCACAATACAGAGATAGAACAGTACTTTAACTTCATACAAGAGCGCCCGAATCGACGCACGCACACATACACGTCGTTTATACGGCCGCTAACCAATCTTGGCAATGCAAAGCTATGCAGTGCCACACCGCGCTTCACCGAGCTTATATAAATTGCAAGATTTTAGCATCAATTATAAAAGAAATTAAAGAAATTAACCTGTCTCCACTGCCGCGTGTCCCTGTTTTCCAAAACTTTATTTAATGAAACTTTTCATAAGAATGCGAATTTTTTATATAATAAAATTTAACAACACAGCATTTAAAACTTGTCGCAATAGACGCAATTTATATTTATCTGTTACCAACTTATAACATAAATATGTAAAAAATAAATATTAAATTAATATAAGTTTCATTCCTAAAAAAATTACCTGTTTTACTTTTTGTATGTATAATACCAACCCTAGCGCTCCGCTCAGCTGTAGGTGTAAATTTCAAAAAGACGGCTGAGTTACGCTACTGTTCTATCTCTGTATTGTGGTTGGGGTTAATTTAAATATTTTTTAGTATATATTTCTCAGAAATGAGGTATTTTCCGTATTAAAAAAAACGTATCCTATATGGTGACTCGAAAAACAAGTTATCATCGTACCAAACTTCACTAAAACTTGTCCAGTAATTTTCTGTGATGCGGTCGCAGACAGACAGACAAAAATTATAAAAACTATTGATTCGGCCTCTGTATAATAATTATTTCAATAAGATTTCCAAATAAATATTCAATGTGTTGACTCAGTTAAAATTGCATTACTTATACTGTTGGAATCACAAATTGTGTTTAAATTACTATTGGTTTTTTAAAAAGTCTAAAAAAATATATAAATAATAAATGTAAGTTTGTATGTTACGCTTTCACGCGAAAACTACTTAACCGATCATCATGAAACTTTGTACACATATTCTTGGAGGTATTAGAAGTAACATAGGATACTATTTTTCTAGCTGGCTTGAAACCATGAACCCGGGCGAAGCCGCGGGTACTGCTAGTAGTATTTATTATGTATAGATATAGATTTTGATTCGCTTTGACGAATCAATTCGGCTTCTTTGTACTGTATTGTTTAAAATCCTCGCAGATTACAAATATTTAATAATGATTAATTAGATCAGACCTACTAATACGATATCAAAATACAGCCGACGGTATACCCTAGCTAATTATGAGCACGCGTGAGTCACGTGTCGGCAGGTGTCACAATTAAACTAATTCAAACAAAATAGTAATTATTACTTTAAAACTTACTTACTAGAAGCAGAAATTTACTTTGAACCGTTGAACGGATTTAGATTATTTGGAATGTAGATACGGATATACATAAAAATTTTTAGGGTATGTAACCAAATAGTTTATCGACATCCTTACTATTAATATCATAAATGCAAATGTAACTCTGTCTGTCTGTCGCGCTTTCACGCCAAAAATACTGGACCGATTTAAATGAAGTTTGGTACACATATAGTCTAAAGCCTGAGAAAGGATGTAGGCTACTTTTTAAGGCGAAAAAGGGCTGTAAAGTGTAAGTGTGTTTTAAAGGGGTACTATATTACTTCGAGATGTCTGTCATTAAAATTTAGTAAACAGGTATAGAGACCCTAGACAATTCTTTAGGTGAAAATTCAATAAAGCATGGAAAAAAATATCATAAACTATAACATATAACATATGAATATCTCTGGATATGCCTTTAAATAGATGTTCCGTAGAGTTTTTTTTGATCAAGCCAATAATTGTAAAGTTAAATGGTAGCAAAGTCCTTCACCTTCAACATCTTCACTTCTTCCTTTTATTTATGGAGATGGGTCGGAAAATTCTGAAAAACACTTTGAGATAGTAAAGAAACCGAAATATTTGACGATTAGTTTGAAGAATTAACGTAGCTGTGTTTTTGAGATATTGGATATTTCTATACTTTTATGAAAGAAATTAGTAAATAAAGAAAATCAAGTATTAAAATCTCGCTAGGTATGCGAGTCAATTCGCATTAGATCTTTTTTTTTCTCCAATTCCCTTACATTGTAAGCTTAGCCACAGGCTTCAAACTTCAAACTTCAAAGCAACGGTTCCACAAAATATCTGTATTCAACTAATACAACATAATACGATGTTCAGTGATATACTCGTACTTTAGAGTCTAGAGATTTAAAAACCAACGAAGTGAAACATAAGGGCTTAGACAAGATGTCATTCTCTGCCGTTGGAGAATGCATCTAAATAGAACAGTTGTAAAGAAATAATAAATTTAATCATTGTTTCATCTATATTAATATTATATTCACAAAAAATATATATTTGTTTGTCTGTAACTAATTACTATTAAAATCACTCATCTAAATGATGAAATTTGGTATAAAAAAGTTTGAGCTCTGGAAAGGACATAGGATAAATTTTTGAACCAATCATTTTTGAATTTGGTGATATAAAACATTATACGGTATGAATATATTATACTCGCATAGTATATGTAGTCTATCTTTTCCATACTGACCGTTAAAATATACCTACGTGTAAAATTGATGGTTGAACCGCTCTTAAATCTTAAGCCATAACATGCATAAATTTTGTTGAATCTGTACATTAAATGTTTTTTTAAAACTTATTGAATTAGACATTATTATCGATACAAAGACTTAGAATTGTTGTCTGTATGTCTTTTTGTCTGTCTGTATTTATAACGAGAACACCACTTGACTGATTTTGATAAAATAAAAGTACGTGTTTGGTTTGATGATAGCTTATTATCCGGGTCTTCATAAAGGCTTTTTTTATGTGACAAAGGGGGCAAACGGGCAGGAGGCTCACCTGATGGGAAGTGATCACCTCCGCCCATGGACATCTGCAAGACTGCAGGGCTTGTAGTTTTGCAGATACGTTGCCGGCCTTTTAGGAAAGGGAGGGAGGGGGCGGGAGGAGGGATGGGTAGTGGGCCTCCCGGACTCTCACATGGAACCTGCGCAAAGCGAAGATCAGTAACAAGTATGAACCTATATTTTAATTATTTATGTATGTTAAAGTGTTAGGCCTTATTACCCGACCATAGTATAATAAGGAATATAGACAGGGTTTTAAAAAAATGTTCTATATTTTTTTTTGTTTACGGCTAAAGTTAGCATTTTTTCTTCATAATTAATATTATAGATTCTACATGTTTACTTGGCATTAAAATTGGCTGATTTCAATGTATAGTTTTTATTTTATTTCAAATCTCCCTTAGCTAGGCCTTATTACCCGAACCTACCTTATATTTAAACGATTGCAGAACAATATGTAATATTACGACCGAAACTATCAATCTATATGTATTTTGCAAAGAGGTAGTTTATAGTTTACTAACTATAATAGACGTCCGCTAAGAACTGATTTTGTGACAGAGCCGGAATAAGGAGGTCCAAGGACTCTCTCAAGTTTGCACGAAATTCCTTTTTTTTCCGTGCTAAAAACTTTAACAACACTTAAGAACGATCCCGAACGAAGCGAGAGTGAGTCTCTAGTATTGATATAATCTAGTGTACAGAATAATCTTCTATTTATTTACTTACCAAACATTTTCATAGTTTTTGATCGCGTATTTATTCCAAAGTATGAAAGCAGAAGCGCTGGATATTGCTATTAAAATATATTTTTATAACTTTATCTGGATAATGTGTGTATTATATACATTATTCAGACTTTGTTATTGGACATCGACGTTATCTGATACGTATTCATGTGGGTGGCGTATTTAATCGTTAACATTCTGTTTGTTCGGGAGACAGTTGGGTAGCGTATGAATTATTTGTTATGAAATTTTAAAAGCGGTCATGTTCTTTTAAAAATGTTCACAATGTGATGTAAAAATTGTATTGGAATTTTTATATTGGATTCTCGTTTACTTATTTCAAAAATGTAAAGGTGGTTTTATATTTAGCCAGATTATTTTGTATATCTTTCTAATATATAAAAATCTCGTGTCACAGTGTTTGTTATCGAACTCCTCAACGGTTTGACCGATTTTATGTTTTTTTTTGTGTAGGTATATTTGGTAGGTCTGAGAATAGGTCGCAGGGTATTTTTTTATTTCCCTAGGTAATAAGGGTGGCTATCTTCATATTTTTATTCTTTTATTTTTACTTTTTTGTGATTTGGCTTTAAAAATACCTATAATCCTAAATTTTCGTCTTTCTATCACCAATTCCTATTTTTTAATAGTGATTAGAACGCAGGCCGAGCCGCGAGAATTGTTATAATATAATATACTAACTAGTATCTCTTAGTGAGTAGTTTCGCCTCTTGTACAATCTCTTATTTTTTTTTGTATGTTTTCTTTTTCTCGTTTTGGGTGTTTATTAAACAGTTAAAGTATACATTATTAATATAATTACAAAGCTGATGAGATTGTTTGGTTGAATAAAAGGTCTCAGAAACTGCTTATACGAATTGAAAAGTTATTTTATTCTATAAGCTATGTAACAACACATGGTTTAAACTTTAAATACATACCATGTAATATGTAAAATATAATATGAATTTGGTTTCTGGTCTTTGGAACACGGACAAAGCTGCATACCCTTATTGTTGTAGTATAAGGCTCGAAATAGGGAATCAACCTTTGAACAGTACTTTGGTTCAATACTCTACGCTTGCTCCCCTTTGTGGGTAAGAATAGGCAAGTGACCGATATATCGACAAAGAGCATACTTTATAGTCTGCGGATGACGCGGAAATACTGTTGAAGTGCTAAACTGAGAAGTTGATCGGTAGATCTTAATTATTGACAAAGTCAGCAATAAAAACGTCTTGGAATTTAAATAAAATGGCTGCTTTTGCTTATGTATTTTAGGATAATTTTAACACAGAACAGTGTAATGAATGATGCCAAGGGCTTTGTTGGCAGACAGGAATCGAAAGAATGATATTCGGCACAGAATTCAAGTCATCAATGTCTTTAGAATTTATAGTTATAATTATTATGACTGAGAGATGTATTAATATATATAACTAAATCTGAAATGGAAATGAAAGGATTTTCTAAGTCAATCTGTTAACTCTTAAGTATGTATGTCAAAATGTATGTCATTTTGTTATAAAAAAATTCTTGGTACTAACTGCTTATGTACACAACAAATATATATATATTATATAACTACTTATATATAATTCTATCTAATATTACAAATTTGAAAGTAATTTCGTTGGTTTATCCTTTTTCTACTAAAAATCACATTTAGAAAACATGAAATATGCATAAAATTTGAGCGAAGCGAGATTAAACTACTAGTATTTTAATTATTTTGCCTTTTACGAATGATTTCGTAGCAATGCAGCTTATGTCAGGCATGGCTGTATTGTAAAGTTCAGGGTCAGTCAGGCCCACGGGAATGTAGGAAGCTTTTCCATTGAGATAACCCTTTTAGATGTTTGAATTACATTAGTTTTAACCATGAAATTGGTTTACTGATGGAATTGTCAATTAAAAATCCCAAAGCGTCGAGATATTTAAATTTTAAAATAATTAGTGACTTTCTAACCAAGTAAATTTTAAAGTTTAGACACCCATTTAAATAAGACTTTACAGAACAAGGCAAACTTCTAAAAGTTAATTTTCTATTTTGAGATTTTAGATCTTTTCCTTAATTTTAACTTATTACTTTAGAGGTTCTTTATTTAAACCTAATCAAAGTAAGTTAAAGATAAAAAATGAGTATTATTTTGTAGAAATTATGTAAGAGAATATGTTATTGATATTTTTTCTACACGGCTAATATTTTTTGTTATTTTTCTACGTGGCAAATATTTAGGCATGTATGTAAAGCAAAAGCATGTTATATAAAATAAAGTTACACCGCTTATAACTTGAGAACGACTGGAGGGACTTTCTGAATATTCTGAAAACCAGTCAACATTATTAAAATATTGAGAAAATCAAGAAAAAAAATAAGATTTAACAAATTAACGATACCTGATCACTGATGTTAGTATTTTGTTAATATGATAGTCGCCATTATTTCATTATTATTATTAATGATTGTTGTTTAATTGGGCAAAACATGGGGGGCAGTGCCAAGTTCACCGGGAGTGCTATTGAGCGGAGCCACGGTGAGTCACTAGTTATAAATATATATGAATTTTATTTTATTTGCGAAATTTATTTAACTTTTATAAATTATATGTCAATATATAAAATTTACGTATTCAGAATACTCAACATAGTTATTAGAACTAACATAACCCTACAAGATTCTTTATATTCTAGGTTGCCTAAAAGAGATCACAAAGTGATCGCTTTTACATGCATATTTTTTTTTGTTTTATTGTTTGTTTATTGTATCTTATTCGTTTTTTTTGTTTAATTATTGATATATAAATGAATAAATATATAAATAACGTATCCAGGCATTTTAATTAGCTATAGCTTTGTAAAAGCTCTTGCCTAACCAATAATATTAAGCGAGAGAAGTCACAGACAGAAGCAAGTATGACAGAGCATGATTTATCGATAATGAGCAATTACATCACTATATCAAAGGAACAATGTGGAATGTGGATAGACAAGAATTGATTTGATTTACGCAGCGCGGCGTCAATAAGCACTAGTGGACAATGCACGTTGCAAATAATGCCGAGTAATAGGTATTTCATGTCGTACGTGAAGACCTTTGTGAAAGAGATCAGAATTTCGGGTGGAGTTTTATGTGAGTAATCTATGAAGAAGATATTGTTTTTCCAATTTATTTATAGACTTTTTTTTGTCTGTGGCTTTACTTATTGATTGAGGGCTTCTAATTTTATAGATTATAGGGATATATTCGACGACACGTTTGGCTCAGTTGGTAGTGACCCTACTTTCTGCGCCAGCGGTCGCGGATTCGAGTCACGCTGGGGTCATTCATTGGACAATATATATTGGGAACAAAAGATTGAACTCAGGTAATGTTTAATATGTATTTATATAAAATTTATATGTGCAGTATCAACTATCTGGTATCCGTAACACAAACCTCGTAGATTACCGCGGAACTAGATGGAGCTATTGTTATAATGTCTCAAAATATTTATTATTATTATTATTATTATTTTATAGGGCGATCAGTTGGATAGTGAAGAATTAAAAATACTGAGGCGCTATCTAGTGACGATTTCCTGTGAAGAAGAAGAGGAGAGTGTAAAATACTTATACTTACTATTGATAAAATGTCACGTTTGTTATTGACGACATGTTTGTCTCAATTAAACTGTACATGCAGGTTTCCTCACGACGTTTTCCTTCACCCTAAGACAAGTGGTAATTATGTTAGAAATGATTCGCACATGAAAATATCAGAGGTGCGAGACCCGGAATCGAACCCGCATCACTCGGTTATCCAAGCGAGCGTATTACCACTAGGCTACCACTGTCTAACAATGAATATATATTTTGTAGAAATTATGTGAGATAATGATATGTTATTGATATTTTTTTCTACACGGGTAATATTTATACATCACATATTTATATGAAGGAAAACATCGTGAGGAAACCTGCATGTCTGAGAAAACCTAGCAAGTTTTCGTAAGGCATGTGAAGTCCGCCAACACGCACTGGGCCAGCGCGGTGGACTATGGCCTGATCCCCCTCGTACTGAGGGAGGTCATTGCCCAGCAGTGAGACGTAAAAAGGGCTGATGACAATATTTATATGAAAGAAACTGGCGTTATATAAAACACAGTTATACCACTTATGACTTGAAAGCGACTGGACTGATGCATGACTTTTGATTTAAGAGGAGACTAGAAAATCCGTATACTATTGATGCCAAGTTTGTCATTGGCGACACTTTTGTCTTAGTAAACTGAACCGAACTCTGAGTAAACATTGAATATTAAAATTAGTTAAACTTGTTTGTACTCGTAATTTCTGTTTTTCTTAGTATTTTGACGTCATAGAAAACGATTTATTTGATTGATGTTTAAAAACTTATAGTAAATATGAATTATCTGCGTTTTAACTTCGTTTATTTATTTTAATATTAAGAAGCATGTTTGGATTGACAGAATTATTGAACAATTTTACCGATTTTAAAGCGAAAGAAGCTTTCGTTAATTATAATGTAAGCTGCTAAAGTAAGCTGTAAGCTTTATAATGTCATTTTACGTAAATAAAAAAAGTTAAAAATAACTTTACGCTTAAAAGATAAATACTGTGGTGAATAAAATGAAACATACAATTATGATGTAACAGCTTTATTTAGTTCATATCACAAATTGTGGGTTCAGCAACTGCCACCATTCGGCGGAAGTGCGGTTGCGACGTTTACTTCCGCTTCGACGTTATTATTGTTAAATTCGCTAAATTCTGAATCTAAATTAATATTATGAAGAGATAATGTTTGTTAGTTTGTATGTCATTTTTTGCACTGATAAGTACGCTATATTACCGCCGTGTGTTAATGGACTAGGAGTTTTGTTTTTCAAGTTAAAAATGGTTGTTAATTGAAATCGAAAGAAAAATCAATTGAAAGAAAAGTAAAAAAAATATAGATGCTTTATCGGTAAGAGCTATCTCAATGGTTTGAAATAAAGTGCTTAAATGTATGTCAATAATACCTCTAGAGATGAACTCGAGGAAAGTCAGGGCAAGTACCTAGTTTATTTAGTGAAGAAACATTTCTGGACAATAATCTATCTCATTACGACTCACGCGTTTTGCAATGATATTAATACGTAATTTACTTTAGTTTACTGTTTCGTTATTATATAAGTATTTTATGCTCTATAACTGCTTTTTTTTAGAGTGAAACATATGACTGGGCTTATAGGGATGAAACTATTAATATTACAATAAATTACATAATATGTAAGTGACAGTAAGTTTTTTTATGTTTAAACCCTAAATATGTGAAATTGATAGGCAGTTTGTATTTTTAAAGTATAATTGTGAAAATAATATGTTTCCGATTGTATTAAACAGCCAGGCAGTGGTAGCCCAGCGGTAACGCTGTCCGGTAATCCGGGTCTCACACCTCTGATATTTTCATGTGCAAATAATTTTCTATCATGATCAAAACTTGTCTTACGGTAAAGAAAACCATCGTGAGGAAACCTGCATGTCTTATAAAAATCTAGCAAGTTTTCGAAAGACATGTGAAGTCCGCTAACACGCACTAGGTCAGCGCGGTGGACTGTGGCTGTGCTTCCTAGCAGTGTGACGTTAAACAGGACTGAAGATGATGAAAAAGATGATTAAACAGTCGAATCCAGTGCAAAGTATTAGTCGTATAACGTCCATTATCAAAACATTTATTATCTTAAATTCTTTTGTAATCTAGTTCTTAGCACAATAAGTGTTTAATTTAACTAAAAGGATTTTTAAAGTGAATTTCTCGGCAAGAGTACTTACTTTAATAAATGAAGTGTTTTCTGACATTTAAAGTAAGAACTTGCCTTATTGATTTTTTAATTTAATTATTCAGATCAATATAAAGTGATTTTGCCTAATTTAATGTAACATAATGAAAAGTAATGAAATTAAACTTTATTCAATTGGACTTATAATAGCATCAACAATATAAATCTAAATAATTCTCTTGTTTAATAAAAGGCTTCAAAGCGTTACAGTTGAGCACAGATTACTTCGCCAAGGTCACGTAGAATGGAGAAGACACTAAACCTAAATATTTAAAAGCGAAAGGTCACTCACTCATTATGAACTATCAAAAACCGCTTGACGTATAAAGATGAGATTTTGCCAGGGAGGTAGTTTATAGTTAGTAGACGTCCACCAAGAACGGATTTTGTGGCAGGGCCAGATTAAGGTCTAAGGCTCTTTCAAATTTGTTTGAAAGTCCTTCATTCTTTGTGATACTGACTATAATTTGACCGAAGCACTAAAGAGACTAAACTTAAAAGCATTAAGCGCAGAATGGCCAATTATTTAAAGAGGTTCAATGTTCGTGAGGAATCTACCTTCTTAGAGAAGTTGAGTTGAGTCGTTGGAAAACTCAATATTCTTACAACAAAATATATAACACAAAACGTCATAAGTATCGATTAATTATTATATTAGTAGCTACGGTAATGAAGTGTTATAAGTAATTTTGAATAGTATTATTACAAATATAAGTACTCAATTTCGTATACGGTATATCGTATTAGATTAAATTAGGATGAGGATATCACGCACTGAAAACTGTAAACAGCGGTATTCTGAGCGTTGAACCCTTAATATCATGATGACTGCGCATACAAAGGACTATGAAAACATAGTCTTTGAAATTGCGTTTGTAACAGCAAGCGTTTACCGATAATATGCTTTAATACGCTTTTAATACGTAGTTAACAAACGGTACTTATTAGATTTGCTTAGATGTAAATTGCCAGAATATACAAATATATACTCTCTATTAATTAATATTTATCTATGTTACACGTATGGCTCAGTCGGTAGATACCCTACTTTCTGCGCCAGCAGTCGCGGGTTCGAGTCCCGCTGGGGGCATTAATTTGTTGTGCACGAATGTTTGTATTTAAAATTTATATGTGTAGTATCAACCTTCTGGTATCCGTAACACAAGCCTTGTAGCTTACCACGGAACTAGATGGCGCTGTGTGTAATAATGTGCCGACATATTTATTTATTATTATACACATAATAAAATGTTTACTTATTTAAATCTGTAAATTGATTTTTTTTGGAAATTCTAATTGATATTATAGTCATTATTAACTATACAAAGGCCGAATCTATTGTTTTTAGAATATCTGTCTGACTGTGACCGCATCACGAGAAAACCATTGGACGGAATTTGATGAAATTTAGTGTGGTGATAGTTAGTTCTTCGGTTCACTATATAAGATACTTTTTACTGCAAAAAATCTCATTTCTGAGATACTTATACTAACCTTAAAAATGTATCTAGTACTTATTAATAATGAATAGAGAGATATTATTTCTCTATTTATTAATATTTCTCCATTAATTAATCATAGAATCTTAAATTTTCGGATAAGATATGTGTACCAGGGGAATAAAAATGCTTCGAGTTTACTTCGAATAAAACGTGTAAGTATACATGAAATTCGTATTTTTATTCTTGTAACAGAATATACACTATATTGTTATAAATGGGATATTATTGCATAGTTTTTACGTCTTTGTCGTAATCTTCCATAAATTTTGGAATATTGCGGCAAAATTACAATAAAAATTTATAAACCCTCATTTTATTATTGTGTTGTTGGGTGTGGTGCCGAGGACGGCCCTAGCTACGTCGACCAGTTCTGGTCCATTGTAGCTTACCCTCATTTTACGACATGGGCGTAATCAACTTTATCTATGAGTCTTAAAGCGGTGCCGTCTGCTATTGAGTTTTGTGTGTATTCAGACCATCATCGCCAACGATACGTGTCGCAATGAAAAGTAACTGAGATAAGATTTCTTTCGAATAAATGCTCCTCGGTTTGTTGAATATAATTTCGAATATATCAACGAATTTAATTTCGATGTTAATCAAAGCAAAGTAATGGCTAATGTAATTGTTTTTAATGTATACAAATGACATCGGATTCCGATGAAAGTTTGTTATCGTATCGAATAATTTATAAATTAAATAATATTTGTTTGAATACCATAGGTATAGCAAGTTAAATTCACTAGCAATTCCTGCGCATCCGCCCGCGTAGTTTCATCAGTGCAAGTCATAATGTTAATGTCTCTAAACATATTATTTTATTACTTCATAGGGTTTGGCTAATACGGGCTGGAAGCCCAAGTCTTACTGAGCCTTGCCCAGCAGTGGGACGTTAAAATGGGCTGTATATATACACACATACTTGAGCTTAATAGTGATAAGCGAATGTAATTGTTAAATGTGTATGAGGGGTTACTAAAAGTTTCTTACTACTAATTGTGCATACAAAGCATTCATTGTGTAGAATTCCATGTCTCGAGGAACTTGCCAAGTAACAATATGTCAATACTAAGTAGCTCGAAACGTAACCACAACCAGCTCGCATGCAACAAGTATGTTGAAATACCGAAGTCACTGTAAATTGGTGAAATCTACAACATCCTACTAATTTATACGTTGAATAAAACTATGAGTCGTTTCTGTACATTAAATCTTATTAAAATATTCATTATTATCGATACAGATGCCGAAGCTTAGAACTCCTTATTTTATACGGGAAACGCTAATCTCCAAAACGTACTTAAGAACGAGGGCGAAGCGAGGGCGAATCTCTAGTATTACGTTAAAGTAACTGGGCGGCCGTGCTTTGCATGGTTACTTTTAGGAAAAAATAAATAGAAACAGGGGGATAAATATAATCGGTCTTGAAACATCTGAACTCGAACCAGGGTCTTCTGATTTCGAGACTGCCCGGTTTGTCACCTGAGCTATGTCGAAATTCAACCAAAATATTGTTTTTTTATTGATAACAAACATTAATTCAAGAGCTATTAAAAAATACAGAAAATTGGTTGACAAACAGAAGAAAAAATGTACTGAACTACTTTGCCTTTTTACTTATAAGAAATATAGTAATAGGGAACAAGATTTTCCGGTAGGGACTGTGATATAGGAAAGTGTTTTAATAATGTATTTAGGAAAGTTTATGAACGCAATGAACTGAATACAATAGGAAGTGTTTTTATGTGCATATTTGCTGATTGTTAGTATAATTTAAACTCTAAAATGGCTCTACCGATTTTCATAATCCTCAATAACACAGTCTCTTGCTGTGAAGAATTCTAGACGTCGGGAACCAAAAATCAAAATAATCCTGAAAAAAATTCAAAGAGATTATATTCAAAATTTTACACAGTAATTGTTTACTCAAAAAAGGCAAATATACACACTAGTTTTTATTTACAAAAGAATGACTTATGAAAGAAAGGATTTTAAAATAAAAATGTAAAAACGTTTTTTAAGTATTTAGCTTTTTGTAGGCGTTGAGTGCATTTGCATGAGTAATTTTACTGCCTCATACCTAAGTGTCCTTTAATAACTTTAAACTAAAGGAATGCGCTATTTTATGCAGATATGAATGTGCAAAAAACACAATCTAATGACATAACGACACGTTTGGTTCAGTTAGTAGACCTTACTTTCTGCGCACAGTAGTCGCGGGTTCCGAGTCCCGCTGGGGGTCATTCATTTGTTGAAAACGAGTGTTTTTACTCCAGTCATGGGTGTTTACTGTTTATATTTATAATATTTATGTATTTAAAGTTATATATGTATAGTGTATCAACTATCTGGTATGCATAACAAAAGCCTCGTAGTTTACCACGGAACTAGATGGCGCTGATTGTAATAATGTCGCAAATTTTTTTTTATTTATTTTGGATTTTCATACTTTGATTGTGAGACTTATATTATTAATAAATTATTGTCAGTTACATATATTGTATAATATGTATCTACAATTATTTAGTTAGTAGTAGGGAAGAGTGAGGGTAGTAGTAGGAAGTCGGACATAAATTCAAAATGTCACATTAAATAATCATAGTAAAACAATAGACAGTAACTTAATTACCTCCCGACCTATTGCTCATTAGCGCACCTACGCACTCATGCCCATGTACGCATGCACGCATGCACATATGCACGCATGCAAGCATGCACACCCACACTCGTTACAAAACTATAGTAAATCTAATAAAAGCGCTTCAGAAAATTGAATCTATATTCTCTTATTGCAAAAGAATTTAATCTAGAAGCAATTTTATAAACACGTACACCGATTTATAATACAATATCCTTTATAGTCATAAAAATCTATAGAGACTAATCAGCGACATTGCCTCGAGTACCATTTGATTATCTCATTGGATTTCATTTGAACCCAACGAATACGTGTTAAAGCGACAGCAATAAGTATATAATGTACTGCACGACAGCAATAAGTACTGCATTCTTTTAATTAAGTCTTTGTTTATAATAAGGGAGCACACTATATTGTACAGCTTCAGTAGAATAATTTAAATGAATGTTCGTTTCTAGGTGCTCCCTGCCACAGTTATAGTTTGTAGCGCAAAAAATGAAGGATTTTCGTACAAACTTGCGAAAACCTTTAAACCATGTCCCAAAATCCGTTTTAGCGGACGTCTACTAATATAAACTACCTCTTTGCTAACGCATGCCTTATGGATACGGATAGATACACTACACATACATACATATTATAAATGAATAAATACCTATGATGGCGTACAAACATTTGTTTTCATCAAACAAATGAATTTCTTCAGCGGGACTCGAACTCACAACCACTAGCGAACCTTTCGCTGCCTGCGGTCACTATAAACTAAGTCAACAGTGTCTTCAATATTAAAAGGAATACAATTTAAGTCTTACTTTTTACGTTACCTCAGCAAGAATCGATTTGACTTCCGGCGGTATTGGCTTGAGAAACGTCGTGTTCAACTATAGTTCATACTACGGTATTCTATTCAGTGTTGTTTGACAAGAGTCCTCTTGGGAAATTCCCTCGACATTCCCACTGAGGGTGTCAGTGTAGTATTAACATATTATATTGTATTACATACCACCAATTTGTCAGACAAATTAATTGTAACTTAATTAAATTATGTATGCATTACTAGTAATTAAGTGTTAAGCCAATTAAATATTATATATGTGGAAGTGTGTTTATTATTTTTCCGTTTTAACCGATGCAAAATCAAAGTGCTTAATTTGATGCTAACCTTTGAAGTAGTACGATTTTGATTAATTTTATTTGATAAACAAGTACTTTTAATTTTTTTCTATTTTAATGAAAATAATCATTTTATTCTTCAGTTTCTTTTGTAGGTAAGCTGTTTTTTGTCAAAAAGCTTTTTAACTAACCGCCGCACTCATAGTCATTTAATGAAACATTAATTCGAGAACCTCCATACTAAATAACGACTTAATGGTTCATTAAGTGACTCTGAGTGCGGCTGTTAGTCTGTTACGATAAGACGCATGTATTTCTTCATGAAAGTGTGATTAAAGAGAGCCAGATGTTAGTCGTGAATAAATCTAGATGTCTAGAACATGCTGGCTAATAGTTAAGTAGATTATGAATAATTTCTATGTAGAATATGTATGTATGTTTATTTTGCTTCTCATCAAGCGGAGTCTTTTTCAGAAATTAAAAATGCAATCTACTTAAAGTAATATCGATAACTAACTCATTATACTCTTAATTATATGTCATTCTTAGAAAATGTCTTGTTATAAGGACATTTAATAACATCGTTTATGGTTTATAATATCACTATGCACATAATATTATGTACTTGCTGACCCGGTAGACTTCGTACTGCCTCAATCGATAAATAAAAGACCTAAACTTTTTTTTTCATATTTATTCACCTTTTAAACCTTCTCTGGACTTCCACAAATAATTCAAGACCAAAATTAGCTAAATCGGTCCAGCCGTTCTCGAGTTTTAGCGAGACTAACGAACAGCAATTCATTTTTATATATATAGATTATATATAGATACTAGCAATTCCCGCGGCTCCGCCTGCGCCCGGAGGATGAAATTTAAGGGTTATAAGATTTTTTAATACCAAATCATAAAAAAATAAAAATAAAAATTTGGCCTGAAAATAAAAAAAAAAATATCTAGAGAGGGCTTTTATCACCTAGAGGAATAAAAAATAGCTTACGACCTATTCTCAGACCTACCACATATTCACAAAAAAATTAATAAAAATCGGTCAAGTCGTTTCGGAGGAGTTCGATGACAAACACTGTGATTTTTATATATTAGATTATATATATTAAAGTATATTATATAATCTCAACAAAAACACAAATGTGAAAAAGGGCCAAGTCCGTATGAAAGATGTTCAAAGTTCATGCGTAGCCGATGAAAGAATTGAGATCTCGACGAGAACGTGCGCCAAATTTGATATTAGTTCCTTAAATCATAGTTATGGGAATGTACAATGTTCTTAAATTGACTTAAAAGATAATTTGTTATGTTCTTCGATATTTATAACTGCCGGTGCGTCGTATATTCTTTTTCGAACTTGGCTGGCACACTGCCGTGTATCTAGGTTATACTAATTGTCAAATGTATGGTTACTATTCCAAATGACAACATAATTGTGGAAGTATTTACCTCCTTTACATTACATTAGCAAATAGCTTGATTTGAAAAAAGTTTATTTTTTTGTAAAAAGATCCATTGAAGCGATCTAAGGGACGTACCCTGCTGTGCTCAGGTGCGTTCCGGTTTATTGATTTTCGAGTGGAACCTAATTCTATATTAAAAAATTAGTTGATCGATGAATTAGCTATATGCTAGTAAAACTACCGTCAAAATTAGTTCAGCCTTTCCGGAGATTAGCCGGAAGGAACAGAAAGGTAAAAATTTTATAAAGATTTTCTTATAAGTACCTACTGTATGTTATGCCTTAATACGTATTTAGTTAAGAGTTGCTATTTCGAAATTTTAAAGAGATACTTCAATATTATTTATCTATATAGATTTAATACCATTTATGAACGAATGTTATGATCAAATAAATCACAATCTTTAAAATTTTTGTGTGTGATGTGGGTACTGGTACGTTCCTAGTAAGCTATGGTTGTGAAATTACATATAATATATTAACCAAGCAACGGTAAAAAAACAGCTAGCTAGTAAATATTTTTGATGACCAATACATACATATTATAAGCTAGGGGCTTACCCTCGCTTCGCTCGGGTTCGTCCCTAGGTACGTGTTGTACATATATTTACTTCGCACCACCCGGTATATATTTGACTTGTTTATATTAATTACCAATGCACGCACCATGGCAACAGTCATACGTCAAACGCTGTTAATTTTATAAAGTTTATTTAAATTTCCTAACTTTTTTCGATATAGTATGTTATCCTTAAGAGATAGACATATGCCATCGCGAACTTTTTTGTAGACCTATATAAGATACACAATTCCACCATACATCATTTTGTTATATCTCAAAGGGTTTAGGCAGCGATTTCGTTGAAATCTCCCACACGGCTTATTTTTTTCCGACACCTCCAACATATATCATTATATTTTAGCCAATGTATACAAAACCTTGACAAATTATATACTAAAACCTTCCTGGAGAACCATTCTATCCATTGGTGAAACCTGCATGAAAATCGGTGCAGTAGATTTTAAGTTTATCGCAAACAGACAGACAGACAGACAGATGCGGCGGAGGACTTTTGTTTTATAATAAGTATAGATATAGATATTAACACCCATGACTGGAGTACAAACATTCATGCTCTACAAATGAATGCCCCCAGCGGGACTTGAACCCGCGACCATTGGCGCAGAAAGTAGGATCACTACCAACTGAGCCAAATATGTGGTCAAAAAAAAATTATACAATTATATTGAAAAATCTATCTCTCGATTCGACATTATTTTAAAACAATAATCAAAAATTTCGCACTGCTTAAATTTTTATTGCTTACTTGTAATTTTTAGATATCACTTACAAAGCTAGATAAAAATGGATACCATAACAAAGGATTTTTACGAAGAAGGGTCGTCTTATCCGGATTTATTCGACTTAAAAGTCTTGATAAAAGAGTTGAGAAGCCGATCGGATGTCGAGTTGAACCGGATTTTAAATTTATCACAAAACTATATTGTTATTTCAATAGGCTTTCAAATTACTTTGAATAAAATAAACATAACTTCTTATTTAATGAGAAAAAAGTATTTAGAGACTTAAAAATTTTACCCAGAAATTTAAAGATATCTCAATTTTTGTGACAAAAATAAAAAAAAATATTTCTCCTTTTTTTTCCATTTTTATCAGCACAATGTATGACCGATATGTATAATATTATTTATCTTTATGAACTATTTGCAAATATATATTTGTAAATAGCTCATAGGTAGGTAGTGGTAACCAAGTGGTAACGCGCTCGCTTGGAAAAGCGGGTGATGCGGGTTCAAAACCAGGTCTCGCACCTCTGATATTTTCATGTGCGAAAATTTTCTTTCATGATTACCACTTGTCTTACGGTTTAGGAAAACATCGTGGAAACCTGCATGCCTGAGAGAACCTAGCAACTATTCGAAAGACATGTGATGTCCACTAACCCGCACTAAGCCAGAGTGGTGAACTATGGCCTAATTATGTATTTAAGACGGGAAATCACAGAGCTTACTACTTATGATTTATAAGTGGCGGTACATAGTTCAAGGTATACTTTAACTTCAAACGGTAAGGGTCCTTGTTGAAACTACCTGATCAATGGCTCTAGAAAATATCTAAACAAAGAGCAATAGATTTGACCGAGTTTATCTACAAAGGCAAACAACGGTTTTCCTTCCATACGTCATTTTGAAGATCAAATTGGAACAGTTCATAACCTGTTGCTGAACAAACATCTACGAGAGATAAATTATTGTTTTATTTTATACTAGTCAACTCGGCCTGCTTCGCTTGGCGTAAGTGGAAATAAATTAAACGCTTTTTTATATTTCTTTTATAAAATAAAAATAAACTAAATTGCTTCTCATAACATTAGCTATCTGCGAGTGAAAGTTCCGTCAAAATCGGTCCAGCCGTTTTAGAGATTAGCCGGAAGAAACAGACATACAGAGTTCAAGTGCCTTATTTTTACTACATTCGTAAATTAAGCTAAGCCTTTGGGATATTACTTACTAATCTAGCATTATAAGACCTTGTTTATATGTCGGCATGTTTGGCTTACATGCAATGCCAGCGGTAGCGTAGCGGTCATTTCATTGTAAAAAATAAAAATAAAATATATTTAGAGGGCCACCCTTATCACTTAGGGGATTTATAATCAATCGATCGCCTACGATCTATTCTCAGACCTACCAAGTATACAAAAAACTTCATAAAAATCGGTCAAGCCGTCAAGTTTGGGAGGAGTTCAATAACAAACACTGTGACACGAGACTTTATATAAGATAAAGTAGGTATGTTCGTATTTGAAATTATATAATAATAATAATAATAATACGCTTTATTGTACACCAAAGAAATGAATGAAAGTATGTAATGTAGTGTATCTACTATCTAATATTCGTAACACAAGCCTTGTAGCTTGCCACGGAACTAGATGGTCTTGTGTGTAATGTATATATTTTTATACCAACATATGTTTTTTTTTTCTCGTACACTTTATGGCATACAAAATAACAACTAAAATGGTGTAAACGATTCAAAACCACATCAAAGATATAGGTTTTCCTGTTTGGACTGCTCCCAATGGAAATATAAATAATTTCATATCATTAAATTATAAAATAACTATCGACTCACCCTCGCTTCGCTCCGGTTCGTCCCTATATAGATATAGATTTAGCGCGAGCGAAGCCACATATTTCGCTAGTAAATGTGTACAAAAACTTGACAAATTATATACTAAAACCTTCCTCAAGAACCACTCTATCCATTGGTGAAAATAGTATGAAAATCGGTGCAGTAGTTTTTAAGTTTATCGCAAACAGACAGACAGACATGGCGGAGGACTTTGTTTTATATATATGCAGTGGTATTAAATAAAATGTTGCAAGATGAAATAAGTAACTACTCCAAAAATAAATTTACATTGAATTTATACTGAGTGTAGGCTTAATTACTTTTGAAATCTTAAAATTATAGAACCTTTAATTAATTTAGCCCTAGCAAAGGTCAGTTGGCATTTTCTATAAAAGATAGCAGCTGAATATAGAATAACAGCTTAAATTATAAGACTGTTTTTTAAGCTAAGACTTTTAGTACTTTTTATATAACAAAGGAAATGAGTTTATTAATAAAGTCAATATAAAAGTTGTTTTCAACAGCGGAAGAAAATGAAAGCTTATGAAGGAAAATTTGTATATTTTTACTACAAATAACAAAGACGAATTTGGTAACTGTTGTCCTAAAAATATTTAATTTCATTTAAGGGTACGGCTCTGGACATTAATAATTAACAATTTTCAAGATTTTGTTCATATTATTATTTTTATTAATGCACAATGTATACGAGGTTCTTCCCTAGATTTAGCGCGAGCGAAGCCGCGGGTTCCGCTAGTATTATACTAAAATGTTCTTCGAGAAAACTCTATTCATTGGTGAAAACTCGAGAAACACTCTATCCATTAATGAATACAGCATGAAAATCGGTGCAGTACTTTTTGATTTTTTCGTGAACGGACAGACAGACGCGGCGGAGGACTTTGTTTTATAATATGTAGTGGTACAGTCCAATTTTACGAAAAAAAAATGATAATTATCAATAGTAGTAATAGTAAAATCTCTCCGAATATTATATGTTCGTGTTTAGATTTTGCTTCCCTAAAAAATCGAGATCAATCCAAAATGACAATTTCATTGTTCAGAAAGGAATGTAATTATGTATATTGGGACATTAACGCGTAGTTTAGTTCTGTAATAAACACATACATAAAAAACACTTATGATGGAATACATGTGCAATTAAATACTCCCAGCGGGATTCAAACTCGCGACTGCTGGCACAGCAAGTAAGTCACTGAAACTGAGCCAAAAGTTTCATCAGTATACATATTTTATACAATGAATATACTTAAAAAAATATTAGTTAAAAGCAATTATGCTTAAAAAATAAAATTAATATTTTTTTCCCAACAAAATTAAACTTTTTTCTTTGTAATGAAATATTGAATTTTTTTCTAGCAGGTCACGTCATCCACATAAAAAATATTTTTCTTTCCTAAGCGCGCCTATAAATGTACGCTTATCATTTATCACGCGATGTCAAAAATGCCATAACACCAGTTATTTTAACTGTCAAAGAGGGGTCTTAGATTTATAAGGTTGTGGGTTGAAATCTATAAACTTCGTCTTTTCCCCAACGTATGTTTTTGTCATTTGTATTTCCCAGTTTGGTGTTTTCAATTGTGCTGGCTTTACAAGTTGGTGAAAATAATTTGAGGATATAATAATTTGAGGATATAGAATGTTATTCCACTTGTAACTGAATAGTAGTAATCTCTACATAAATGTAGCATATCGCTAAAACGGTTATTTCTTCCAGGCAACGATTATATTATGTAGATTAACAATAATTAAAAATTTAAATAAAAAAAATAATATGTAATCCTCCATTTTGTAGCGGCGGCCATCTTGGGCCAATTTTCATCAAACATAGCTAAGAACACTCCCGGCCTATTCATCTTTCAAACAAAAAAAAAAAAAGAAAATTAAAATCGGTTTATCCGATCAAGCGCTACGAAGAAAAATAGATACACGCACACAATAACGAGGTAAATGAAAATAATACTATAATAAACTTTAAAATATTAGAAGTTTTGGTACTTATTGTGTTCATAATATCAAGTTCACTGCCAAATCTCAAATTTTCTACCTTAATATTTCCATAAATCCGCGACGATTAAATGTTTCGAGTCTGTATCTAAAGGAAATGAGAGATCTCCTAATTAATCAGGGTTATTATTAATTGTTGTTGCTTAAATAATAATCTAATCTATACAGACATAAAATTGAAGTGCTTCTTTGTAATGTCAAAAAACAACTTTTTACTTCGTATATGCAATTACTCGTATATACGGAACCGAACAATCTCCTTCGTGTCTTCTCCAGTTTTATAAAGTAATATGTGCTCAACCGGCACTCTTTGATGACTTCAAAGCTTGCGCGTGTTAACAAGAAAATAGAATAGAATTGAAATATAATATACAGTATAATTATATAATATTCAAATTTTTTGTTATAGATGACACATTCACTGGTATTTGTTAATGTTCTAAGGACTAGATTGGACAGTATTTATTTAAAAAAAAAAGGAGTGTGCTTTAGACCACAATTGGGTTACAAAAGGTGTATTTATTTATATCATTAAAAAATATACGCGTTAAGTTCCGTTGTACGATATATATGATATTATAGTTATGAAACACGAAAGCTTTTACCAGCTTACTCCCCAAATCAAGCGTGAAATAGATTATTATTAATTTCCTTTGTAGTTTCTTTTATTATTAAAGTAAAAGAGGGCAGCTCGAAGCTTTTGTTATCTTTAGAATTTCTAAAATTCTGTCATGTGCGCAAAGAAGTTTTACTTAAAAAAGAATCAGGGTGATCCAGCGTCTAAATCTGTATAATATGTACCTGCTTCTTCCACTGTCGTCTCTCTCTTCATAAAAGCTCACCGCGGGGTCACGTTCAGAGGCATTCAAACAGATTAGACTGACTTTTATTGAGGATAATTGATATTTATTACTGAGGTCTCCTCCTTCTGAAATAATGTAATTTGTAAAACCCAATAAAAATAAAAACCGTCGATGTATCAAATCACTGTATTTTTTGTCTTTTATGGTTTGACAATATAATTAGTTAGATAAGGTATATAATTAGTAGATAAGGTGGTAGCCCAGTGGTAACACGCTAGTTTCGACAACCAAGTGATCCGAATTTGAATCCGAGTCTCGCACCTCTGATATTTTACGTATGGTGAAGGAAAACATCGTGAGGAAACTGCATGTCCGAGAAAACCTAGTAAGTTTTCGAAAATATGTAAAGTCCGCCAACTCGCACTAGGCCAGCGCTGTGGACTATGGCTTGATACCCCTTTAAGTTAAGGGAGGTGCCGTGCCCAGCGTTAAAAACAGGGCTGAATATAACATAGTTAGTTAGTGAACGACGCTAATTAATGAATGTTAGTGAAAAGATAATACAATATTTCGAACGCAGGTGTTTCTATTCCTCAGTCTTATTCTCGTTTGAGGACAATGTACCATAACTGTCAAATTTACGCGAATATTTGATATTTATATATTTATTCATCTAAATTTCCAAGGTTCTCAAACTCAAAACAAAGCCTAATTCTAGATAAAATCTTAAAAGTTTGTAGGCATTGATTACGATGCTAAAATCTTCGATCTTTAAAATAAATTTCGTACGTCATTATCATTTCTATGTAAAGGAAGACCCTAAGACATTCCATTAAACACCGACCTGTCACGGCGGGGTCGCTCGAGCGGTAAATCGTAACAAGTTTAAACCATTTGTGACAATCGATTCAGAGCAAATAAATAGTCGTTGGATTTCATTTGCATAGTCTTAAATAGTAATATAAGTGCTATTTGCAGTAAAATCGATTATTTTTTGAATGTCAAGTTCGCTTAGTGAAGCTTTTCATGAGTTTTGCGGAGGTGTGGTTTCAGATTTATATTCAGCTTTTTTTTACGTCACTGCTGGGCACGGGACTCCCTCCAATACGAGAGAGATCAAGTCATAGTCCACCACGCTGACATTCAGGTTCACGATGTTTTCCTTTACCGTAAGACAATTTTAAGACAATATTAGATTTCTTCTTATCAATTTTTTTAAGACGACATGTTTGGCTCAGTTTGTAGAAACTCTACTCGCCAACCGGACTCTATAGTCTGCGCTCTGGCCTCTGTATAATGGCAACAATTATGTTGCCACTATATAGTCACTTTTTATTTCGTTTAAATAAAAAAAAGTATAATGGCAACAATTATGTTGCCACTATATAGTCACTTTTTATTTCGTTTAAATAAAAATTTTTAATATTTACTGTGTGCGTTTTGAAGGTTATATAGATTTCCCAAAAATTAGATATTTTTCTGAAGTAAAAACTATCCTATATATTGACCTGGTTAACCAGCTATTACCACACCAAATTTCATCAAAATCCGTCAGGTGGTTTTCTCGTGATGCGGTCACAGAGATACAGACGAACAGACAGACAAAAATAGAAAAAAATATAGATTCGGCCTCTGTATCGTTAATAATGATTATTTAAATTAGAATTTCCAAACAACATTCAATGTACAGATTCTACTAAGTTAGAAATTTATTATAATATCTTATATCTTTAAACGAGCAATTCTTGTATATATATATATAATCTGAATCTCGGAAACGGCTCCAACGATTTTCATAAAATTTAGTATACAGAGGATTTCGGAGGCGATAAATCGATCTAGCTAGGATTCATTTTCAGAAAATGTTGTTTTATTCGTATTTTCAATAATCAACTTTATCGATAGTCAACTTAAACATAAACTTATTGTTTTTATTGAATGAAAATAACAAAAAGGTGGCGTTTGGGTAGCCCAATATTGCCACTTAAACAGAAAAATATGACTCTTCCCGACATCTATTGGCGAATAATAATAACATTTTTCTCAATAAAAATACCGAGCAAAGCTCGGTCATCCAGGTACTGTATAGATTTATTTACGTTAGAGGTAAAACATCAACAAAACGTATTTCTTATAAAATGTATTTACAACATTCAAGTGGTAGTGCCATGCTTGTTACCTTCGGGTAGCAGCCGAATGGGCCGGCACGCCCCGTATAATACCACTCTCTCACAGAAGACCGGCGTGAAGTGGCAGCTATGCTGTCGCGTTTCGTCCGGTAAGTGAGAGTCCGGGAGGCCCACTCCCCATCCCTCCTCCCGTCCTTCTCTCTCCTCCCTCCCTCCCTTTCCTGAAAGGCCGGCAACGCATCTGCAAGCCCTGTGGTGTTGCAGATGTCCATGGGCGGAGGTGATCACTTATCATCAGGTGAGCCTCCTGCCCGTTTGCCCCCTTTGTCCCATAAAAAAAAAAAAAAAAAGTACCTATACAAAAATTAACGACTTCACCGACGACGACCTCTCTTCACTTGAGTGCGTCCCTAAGTGTCTTTGTATTTATAATATTACATTATACGACTATAATATTATACCGGTATGTTTGGCATTTATGACAAACTAGTGACTAACTCTAAGGCAGCTACCGCCCAGCGGTAACGCGTCGCTTGTATGATCGAGTGATGCAGGTTCAAATCCGGGTCTCGCACCTCTGATATTTTCATGTGCGAATCATTTCTATCATGATTACCACTTGTCTTACGGTGAAGGAAAACATCGTAAGGAAACCTGCATGTCTGAGAAAACCTAGCAAGTTTTCGTAAGACATGTGAAGTCCGCCAACACGCATTGGGCCAGCGCGGTGGGTATGGCCTCATCCCCCTCGTACCGAGGGAGGCCCGTACCCAGCAGTGGGACGTTAAAACGGGCTGATGATGATTGACTAACTCAGGGTTCATCTCCAAATATTTATATTTTAACTGTAAGTATAGATTTCTTATAAACAAGATATTTTCCTGCAGTAAAAATAATCCTATATTTTGGTCCGGATCATGGTACCAAATGTCATCAAAATCTATTCGGTAGTTTTCTCGTAATGCGGTCACAGACAGATAGAAATTCTAAAAATATAGATTCGGCCTCTGTATCGTTAATATTTACTACTAGCAGTACCCGCGGCTTCGCCCGCGTTAATTTTTTAAATATTAGGAGTCAATCCCGCGGGAACTCCGGGATAAAAAGTAGCCTATATGTTATTCTGGGTCTTCAGCTACCTACATACCAAATTTCATCGTAATCGGTTCAGTAGTATTTGCGTGAAAGAGTAACAAACATCCATACTCACAAACTTTCGCATTTATAATATTATAATATTAGTAGAATTTCAATAAGATTTTTCAAAAATATTCAATGTACAAATTTGAATACATTAGAATTTTATTATACGTATACATAAAATGTACAACTTGAAGCTTACTTACTAATTGAAGCCTATCTGTGTACTAAATTTCAACTTGAAGAATATTACTTAAACATAATTATTAAAATTGGCGAAGACGCTCCGTAAATTATACACATTAAATGTTTTTTGAAGTAATACACGTAGGTAAAAAGTCCTTAGAGAATTTAAGGTGAAGTGCTTGGCGATAAGCGAGTTAAATTGTTAACCGAAGCAAATTTGTAGATCGACTTTACGTAACATAGAGTGTTACATAAAGCTCTGGACTTTTCTTATTCGAGTGACTTATTTCGGCAAGATTTTGTATAAGTTGTGCTTTTTATGTACTATTGTGTAGTTTTTTCTGTAAATATGATATTTCATGTTGGGTTTTCAGCAAAGTCACAATGGACCCAAATATTTTTGAGTTTGAAGTGGGGGTTGAAATTAGAATTCAATAGTAATGGAATGGGGGTTATAGAAGTTTTAGCAAAATATAACATTTAAAATAAAAATGCATGTTTATATTTTAATAAAAATGATTTTTTAAGCCTTTAATCACCAAATACTGGGCAAGGCCGCTCTTCAATACAAAGCCCTCACTTGGGTTCCAAAGCGAGCGCCTTTGCGGTCGTTTTGTTGGTTGCGAGCGATCTAGGTTAGGACTATTCAGAAAAAAAAAATTGGTATCAGATTTCTGACCAACTTAAAAATAAGAAGCTGCTCATAATATTTTTATTAAATAGATTAGATAAATAATATACTCAATCTTTTATATACCTAATATTTTTTTATTCTGAGTAGAATCTGTACGGTTAATTTTCGGGAAATTTGACTATATAAATAGTCATTTTTATCGATACACAGGCCAAATTTATAGATGGTACGTCTGTTTGTCTGTCTGTTCGTGACCGCTTCGCGAGACACAAGACAGATTTTGGGTAAATTTGGTAGGATGAGCTATCCGGATCAACATATTAGAATACTTTTTACGGTGGAAAAATATGTCGTTTGTAAGAATTCTATACGAACCATTAAAAGGTTGGTGAACTCAAGCAGAGCGAGGGTTAGTTGCTAGTTTAATAATATAATTTCAAACATCAATTATCAAAAATATCCATAAAAAAATCAAAAAGACTGATAGGTAAAAAACTGTCAATAATATCCGGCAAGCTACGTGGGTAACAGATGTCTAGCCATGGCACCCCCGCCGGGACCTCGAAAGAGGGGCAGGCCCAAGAAGTGCTGGCTTGACGTCGTAATGGCTGATATGCGTGCCAATGGACTAACTCACATGGATGCACAAGATCGGCCGAAGTGGAGGCGGATGACGTGTAAAGCGGACCCCGGGCTCTGAGGTGAAAGCCACGGCAGCAACCGGGACAAACGCTCGGATGATGATGAATATCCATAACGATCATCTCTATATTATTTATTTCAGTGTTTTTTTTTTCATATAGTATGGTATGGTATGAAGAGCTAAAAATAAAAATTCGTTATGTCTGTATTGTTACATTGTTGGGGGTTAAGGGGATCAAGCGATTTGAATAAACGAGGTAATCGTGGATGGTTTAATTCCACCCGAGAAGGGTTAATAGCGTTACAATATAAAATAACAAAAATAATAGCATGAAACCTACAAGTAGAAATGAGAGTTTTTTTTAGATATTCATACCTATTTCTGATGCAAACGAAAATTAAGCATTAATAGAATCACTGTACCTTTGAGTTTGTTTGTTTGTCACAGTATTTTTACCGATTTCAAAAAAGATCAATTTGATTTGACATATTTTGTGAGGCGATTATCATATTTTTTCTTTTAATATTTTTAAAACTTCTTCACTTTCACGGAAATAATGGTTTTCATGGTTTTTTTTGAAGTTACGGTGCTATAAATGTGTGAATACTTAAAGTTTCATACGAATACAGCAAGATATTAAATTTTCAAGAATCTTACACAGTATCCCGTACAGAATACTCACAGATTAGATAAACATAATATCTGTACATCACAAATCCCTTATCACAAACAAAAAGGGGAATCACCCGCGCATTGTTATCAGCTAAACTCTAAACGTATGGAGACACCTCGATACATATCAATGCATATTCATGGCGTTGCGACACTCAAAAGCCTTTCCATTGTTTCCTACCCATACATATTCCGTGGTATACTGACGAGAAAAATAACTAATATTTTTATTTCATTTACTGTTTAAACCGTTTTCTTTTCTTAGTCGGAAATATACTAGCAAGTTACATAAGATTCTCTCGATGGTGTAATTTTAACACAATTTCCGAAAAGAATTACTTTGGTCCTTAGTTTTTTTAAGAGATAATATATAATTCTAACGTTATGTTGTTTGTTATTTACCCAAACGAGTAAATAACTAAAACGATCACGACATACATAGACTGAATTATTCCCTTCTCTTTCGCTTTGCCGTAGTCGGGTAAAATCACTTGAAAATTTTTGTAGTAGTTGCGATTTAATATGGCAGGGAATAAATATGAAAAAAATATAGAATTGATATATTAATATTCAATTAACGTCTGAACTTATTATTTTTAAACTAAATAAATATATAGGTTGCAACACTAACACCTAGACTTCCATCTACCCATCTAGTTCCATAACAAGCTACGAGGCTTGTAGATTCGATGCCAGATAATTGATACATTACACACAGTTAACATTTTAAAATCATATTAGGTAAATACAATGCAGAAAATGATAGTATTATGTTTTAAACTAAGCAACCATGTGTCTCATGGAACATGGCATACAAAAAACAAGACAAATTGCGCTATTTGTCCACGAGTGCGATACTGCGCCCGCTGGCCGAAATGAACAATGGCGGTAAAGCGGAAACCATGTATAAATTATAAGGGAAATCGTCACTTGATTTCATAGTTGTGTATGGAAAATAGAGCTTGGTTTACAAGTTTTGTTTTGTTGAGTTGGTGCATAATAATTATTATATTTAGTGCCTCGGTGGTGTAGTGGCTAGCATGTACGGATACACATCGGATGGTCCAGGGTTCGAGTCTCGGGTTACGGGCAGGCCCAAAATTTAGTTATTGAGTCATTTTGTTTAGTGAGCCTAGATGTGTCACCCCCGTGCCTCGAAGAGCACGTAAAGCCATTGGTTCTGCGCCTTAACTCCCACTGGTCATGTCTCTTGTCGTCCCACCGGAGTATGAGAGTGATAGGAACAGAGAGTGCACTTGTGTCAGCGCGTACACTTGTGCACTATAATATCTCCTGCGTAGTTGGCTGGTCTCAACGAGATTGGCCGCCATGGCCGGAATCAGTCGGAGAGCATTATTATTATATTTAGTGTTATGGTTTAAATTTATGTATCTTGCTTCGCTTGGACTGGAGGCAAAACAAGGCAATAGTTAGCATTCGCATTCGTTTTCGAAACCAACTTATTTTAAGTGCGAATCACTTGTAACAACATTATTACTTGTCTCACGGTTAAGGAAAATATCGTGAGGAAACCCGCATGTTTGAGAGAACCTAGCAAGTTGTCTGTGTGTGTTGTATGTGTAGTCCGCTAATTCGCACTTTATCAATGTGGTGGACTATGGCCCTGATGATTATCCTTGTATTGAAGAGAGATTTATGTCCAGAAGTGGGTAGTTAAAAAAGCTTGAATACAAAATAAAGTATAAAAAAATATTATATTAAATTCTAAAACGATTTTATGTTACACTCAGCTTACATTAACTTTACGAGATTTTGCGTTAATGGCTACTTCAGTTCTCCAAGAATTTAATCTAAGTTAGGCTTCAGAGGTAATAAAAATATGATAATTGATATATTAAATTATAATATTACTTGAGTACCTGTGTTTTATGAACCTTATAAAATTTAAATATTAATTAAAACCTGTCAGTGAGAGTTATTTTTTAACTTTTGTAATGTTTAACGGCTTTTTTATAACGGCTAGTCATTTTGTGGCTTATTCTATATATAAGTTTCGCTTTAATATAATGTAATAGTAGCGACTCCCCCTTGCTTCGCTCGGGTTCGTCCCTAGGCGCGAGCGAAGCCGCAGGTTCTGCTAGTTATATACTAAAACGTTCCTAGAGAACCACTCTATCCATTAGTGAAAACAGCATGAAAATCGGTGCAGTAGATTTTGAGTTTATCGTGAACAGACATACGGGCAAATGCGGCGGAGGACTTTATTTTGTATGTAGTGATATTGTAGATTAGAACTAACGCTTAAATAGCTGGACAGATTTCGATAAAATTAGGTACATAGATTTCGACTTTTTTTAACGTTTGAAAAAGCATTTTGGTTTATCATATGAATACAAACAGGTTTAATGGGACCCACTGCCTAGAAAAGTCAGTTATACCCACTACAACACAACCGAACCTATCCCGCGTTAATGCTATGAGTATGTCGCAAGATATGTTTACTATATAATAGATAATCAAAATGCCATAGCGAATCACAACGTGCGAATCAAAGATTTCACTCCCATATTCCTACTCCTAATCTCCTACCAGGAGCAAGCCACCATGGCATGACTCTACCATCTAGGGCTACTTCTAGCGATGGAATGTCCAAAAATGTTATGCCTGTATATAATATTATGGATTTATAAGGAACTAGGTGTTGGATGTTGATGTCCGTGGGATAGACGACAGATCGATAAAATAAAAGAGAGCTCTTGAAGGAGTATTGTATTTAGATACAAGCCGGAGATGCAAAAAGGTTGGTTGACCGAGTCCGAGAGAGTGCAAGGGACACAGAGAACGAGACCTCATACAGCGCGAGAAACCGTTTTAACTCTACAGAAACTGCAATTAGAAACCATTCGTCATCCTCCGTATTCGCCAGTGGACTCCAACGGACTACCATTTTTTCGTGATTTCGACAATTTTCTACGTGAATAAAAGTTTTCTTCTCAGGAGGCAGTACAAAATACTTTCACACAGTTTGTCAAATCTAGATCACTTCCTATTAGATGGCAGCAATGTATAGATAATAATGATAATAATTTTGATTAAATAAATATGTTAAATTAAAAATAAAATGAATTGCAATTTTTAGTACAAATCGGCAATTTCATACTTTAACCCCTATTTAATGTCATAGATTATAAAATAAGGCATAGCACATAATATAGTTACATTACATTCTACACTAGGAATAAAGTCAGACAAAGCAAGGTAGTTATTAAATATATATGCTTATTGCTTAGTAAGTTTATCTCAAGTTATAGGAAATTCATGGGCGTTCATCCGAATCGTATTACAGTGATGATGTTGCAATCGCTTGGCTAAACCTAATGTTCCATTACAATTTCACATTCCGATCATTGGTATTTGATGGTTTGAAGCGAGGTCACGTATATTTCATTTATTATATATTGAGAATATTATATATTACATATATACGCGTAAATTCTAAATATCTATATGTAAATAGGTCGCCTCTGTTTATCCACTTACTTTCTTCGTTAAGTAGATATTGCGGAGCTTTACTGTAATCGCTAAAAAATGAATTTTATGTACAATATAATAAAGAAAGAGAGTCACTCACTGATCAAGAAATCTCGAACGTATAAATATAAAATTTGGCAGGGAGGTAGTTTTTAGTTTGTAAACATCCGCTAAGAACGGATTTTGTGACAGGGCCGGATTAAGGTGGTCTAAGGGCAAATTTGTATGAAAGCTTGTCCTCTTATAAAATCAATTGATGTTCGTTAGCCTCGCTAAATCTCAATAAGGACTGAACGTACGTAATTATTTTTTTGTTTCAGGTGTATCTGGGTGGTTTAAGTATAAAAAAGGTTCAGGTTTAGGCATATAATAAAAATTAACCAACAATTCATTGTAAATACAAATGTAGTATCCCTCAACTCGTATATCTTGAATATTAGACAGTTCTATATAAGAAATTCAAAAAATATTGTAAGAAAACATAAAGCACTGCATTTAGTCCAGCAATATAACAACACAATGGCTTGGAGCGGCTCATTTTTTTCACTTTTCCTCCCGATGTTTCCATCATCAATCACTGATGCCTACATTGTTGTGGCATTATGAAGAAACACTTATTACTAATATAATATTGTTCGTTTGTTATACTGTTCATTGTAATTTATTTTGTAATACGACTTTTGTTCGACTTTAGTTGATAGTTGTAGTTGAATCGATTGATCTATTTTTTTTCTATGTTAGGACATTATTACACACAGCGCCATCTATCTATATCATCATCTCTGGCACAGAAAGTAGGGTCTCTACCGACTGATCTCAACGTGTCGTCGAATCTACTATCTACTTTTTCAGTTTATAATTTTTTATACAACTATACTGATCAATAAAATTGAAATGTCTGTTGCATAAACATAACAGATTTTATATGCATGTTTAGCTTACGGCAGGTACTAAAAAAAATACAATTTTTAATATTTTGTGAGTCTGTTTGTTCTGGGTAACCTCTGAAATGGCTGGAAATATTTTGATGGGACCTTCACTAGCACATAGCAAATTTTTAAAGGAGTAACTTAGTTTAGTTTTTGTTGAAAAAATATTGAGGTTCTGTTAAAAAAAACGGGCCAATTGCTAGTTTATTTGTAAAACGAAACGACTGATACAAATCCCGGTATTTTAACCAAGACAATATTACCTTAAATTAAAAAAAAGACATACATACAGGTCTAACACATAACCCTCTTTAAAGCTTCACTGCTGTTGGGTAAAATCATCACAATTTTTAGTTGTAATTAAAAATTCGTAAATCTATTTTTTAAATGTATTTATTACTAAAAAGATAAATCATAACACAAATTCAGCCATTTCTGTAACTAATTATCTCATGATTGTGCGTATTTTGTACGTACATAAATTAAACTAAGCTATTTGATCTATTAATGAGGCATCATCACAATAATTAGTGTAAATAATAGCCTGCCTTTGTGTACGTATGTATAATACAAGATCAAAGAAATTACTGTAGCTTTAGCGATATTAGGGCCTAGAATGTACGCTGTGAAGCTTTTTCCGCATGTTTAAATTTATAAATATAATTAAGCTTTAAAGTATTCCGAGATGTTGCAGATTTTTTAACAGTCACTTTGGTTTGTAATATTTTTAAAGTTATTTTATAGTTTTTCTTGATGATCTATTCACCAAATTATTAAACAGCTTTTAAGTCGAGAGTACACATTCTGACCTTCAATATATTTATAAATTAATAGATTCATACAATATATTTAATAGAGCTTCAAGGAATCTCAAGATGGTAGTTTATGATTTAACCAAAAAATATAATATATTTGATATTGCTTTGTACATATACATAAAAAATCTAAGAATAAGCCCGACCGCCAAAGCAGAGGAACATTTATAATCCACGTATTCATAAAACCCCCTATTCACGTCTCAATAGTTAAATCGAGGGCCCTAATATTTCTCCGATACCACTTTACCCTATATAAATAGCTGTGTTCCGTCCTACATGACCGATAACAGGCAGTAACCGGCTGTAAGAGGGACATCGTTATGCCCTGTTATTTTTTATAACCTTCCCGTTCGATAAATACACCGTGTACTGTCGATTCAAACGAAAGCTTTGTTATAAAATGTCTGAAGTCTAAAATAGTTTGGTTGAGGGAACCGAAAAATATAGCAAAAATGGTGCTCTATGAGCTTTTTTTATAAATGGAAATCAAAATTTAAGCTGAATTATGTATTTTTTACACAAAAATTACGAAAGTATGACCTTTTTCTTTGCGAATGCAAAATAATTGTGGTAGTAACATTAATTATAGTAAATTAATTATCACTTTTTGTCACTTTAATAAGCTTCAACTTAGTAGAACGTGTAACAATTGAAGGGTACAGGGGCAAAACAGGAATGTCACATAAAATTAAAAGAAGTTGAAAAGTATGGGAACATTAAGATTTTGCCGCGTATTATAGATTGCAACAATAATAATTAACAATTAAAAAAAAATATTTTTGACATTCCTTGTTTTGCCAATGTACCCTTCAATTATCCTAAATACATGTACCTGTAGCAATTGTCAAACTTGAAATATACTTTTTTAGAAAAATTTATTTTAACTTACGTCCAACGAAGCAGGCCGGGTCTGCTAGTTAATCTTCTTATAAATATAAAAATCTTGTGTCACAATGTTTGATATCGAACTCCTCCGAAACATCTTGACCGATTTTTATGATTTTATTTGTGTATATTTGGTAGGCTTGAGAATAGGTCGTAGGCTATTTTTTATTTCCCTAGGCGATAAGGGTGAAATTCTCCAGATTTTTTATTCTTTATTTTTAGAACAAATTACAAGCTTGTGGAGCCGCGAGACTTGCTGATAATATATATGTATTTAAAATTATATATGTGTAGTATATCAACTACCTTGTATTCGTAAAACAAGCTTATATTTTTTTATCGTAACTTTATATTTATTATTTTGATTTAAAGTCATTTCGATCAGAAATTTTTACGACAAAAATAGAAAGCACCGACAATCGGACGTTAAAGACTTTCTTTTATTGTTGTTTCAATCTCCAAGGAACTGCTAATGGGCTTGTTACACTTTGTTGACTTTTTAACCATTTATATACTTTTAATAGATCCTAAAAAGATATGGTTTTGTAATATTTCGATGGATTTAACTCGATTCTGAATCTTATTTATCTCTAGTTAAAAATTACTTCAGGTCTTTTTCATGTGACATAGTACATATTAGTACTTAGCTGAACTATTAGATAAACGTATCCAGTTGTTTTAAGGAAGAGGAAGAAGAAGAGGAAGGAAGAGTTAACAAAACCCTATACTTTGGTATTTATAATAGTAATAAGATATTCATCTATTTGACAGAGTTAATATAGTTAATAGTTATGGTTATGAACCTATTTAGTGCGGAAAACCTGGGTTCGATTCTCGGATAAGGCATATTTTCTCACAGGTATTTGACAATGAAAACGAAGGCCTGAAAACCTCAATGTACAATTTATTTACTGATAGGGTAGGGTATGTGTCTTCAGTTTCTTTTTGTCACTTCGTGAATTTTACTTTCCGATTAAAAAACATTTATACTATACTAGCAATTCTCGTGGCTCCGCCCGCGTTGGTAGAAAGATAAAAATTTATGGTTATAAGTATTTTTTGATACCAAATCATAAAAAAAAACTTGGTCTGAAAATAAGAATATAAAAATCCGGAGAGGGCCAACCTTATCATCTAGCTCAATGAAAAGTAGCCTACGACCTATTTTCAGACCTACCAAATGTACACAAAAAAATTCATAAAAATCGGTCAAGCCGTTTCGGAGGAGTTCGATAACAAACACTGCGACGCGAGATTTTTATATATTAGTTTATTTTAAATTCTAACTATACTTTAAGTTCCGCAAACATTACTTAATGGTTATAAAAACTCAGTAAGTGTTGCTTCATGTTAACGCCGTATTACAGCTAAATGAGACCACTTGAGTAATGAACCTAAATCACTTTGTATGAGAGGTTCATTTTATGAAACGTAACGAGAACAAAGTACTAAGTACGAGTAACTTAAGAAAAGAACACATTATGAAATACTAGCAATACATTTAGAGGTTTCGATTTCTTAGAAATAAGATGTTATCCCGTAGTAAAAAGTATCCTATAATAATTGTTGACATCGACCAAATTTCACCAAAATCTGTGCAGTGATTTCCTCGTAATAAAGACCGACAGACAAACAGTGTCTCTATATCGATAATAATGTTTATTTCAATTATATTTGCGAAAAAAAATTAATGTACAGATTAAACTAAGTGAGAATTTTATTATATGTTTAGACTAGGCATTCGATCTAGATTTGCTTTAAGTACACATTCTACAGCATTTCGCGGCGACACCTTTTAAGTGTTATAAAGTTTGAAAACTTGGTAGAGGACCTCGTGAAAGGTTTTCTCAGCGTAATAAAAGGTGTAGCAATATACAAATGGCAGCTTAGTAACCTTTTTCTAAGCAACTACTCTCTTTATAATATGTATGTATTTAAACTTTATATGTGTAGTATATCAACTATCTGGTATCCGTAACACACGCACGTAACGTAGCTTACCACGGAACTAGATGGCGCTGTTGTAATAATGTCCCAACATATTTATATTCTACTGCATAGTAATTTACTTGTTTTTGGTTGTTTGTCGAGCTTGTTATTAATTACAAAAACATTTTAGTCCAATTTCGACCAATTTAATGGACGAACAGTAGTATAAACAACAATGCAATGAAAATCAAGAAATGTTCTTGTAAAGTAGTAGTGGTAGCCCAGCGGTAACATTCTTGCTTGTATAACCGAGTGATGCGGGTTCAAATCCGGGTCTGGCACCTCTGATATTTTCATGTGCGAATCATTTCTATTCTGATTACCACTTGTCTTACGGTGAAGGAAAACATCGTGAGGCATATCTGAGAAAACATAGCAAGTTTTCGAAAGACATGTGAAGGCCGCCAACACGCACTAGCGGTGGACTATGGCCTGATCCCCCTCGTACTGAGGGAGGTCCGTACTCAACAGTGGGACGTGTAAAAGGGCTGAAGACGAGACAAGACAAAGTAAGAGTAGAAGTAAGTGTTGCTTTTCTTTAAAGTATTACTAGTATTTAAATTTTGCCTTTTATTTAAAATTCTATTTAGTACGTTTGTGTGAAACTTTATTTATTTACCCTTTTATTATAATATGTAGGTTATATTATTCTAGCTGAGAATGTAACCTGAAATATCCTTTCAAATCAGAACTCACCTCAACCACTAAGTTCAATTATAAAACCATCAATTAAGCTTAAGAATAATCAGTATTTCTTTTCATAATCCCTTTGTTATTACTTTTTAAACTTAATTCATATTTCTAAAGAAATCTTATTTTCGTAACGTTATTAAAACAACGTATTAATGGCTAATATTTTCGCCTGCGAATGGAAGCTTGAATGCCTTCGATAATGTGTAAGTAATTAATCATCCAGTTTTGATGGATGGTGTAAGTTGTAAACAAAATCGATTTTTACCGACATTCAAAAATGGAGGTTCAGTGATTATTTGTTTGTGCTCGCATTTTGAGGTGTACGATGTATGTAACTTAATATCCTGCATTGGTTGTTTAGTGGTTAATGTAAAAGATAAGATAAAGATCCTGTGGTCGATTCCCGAGTTAAAGCCGGAGTTGGGAAGTTGGAGGTGTTTCACTCCCATGCCTCAGAGAGGTAGTAAAGTTGTCAGTCCTTAACTTTTACTGGTCATGCTAAAACGTTTCTTGCAATTTGAGAGTAATATGTATTGTGCTTAAGTTTTATTTTAAATGGTAGAATAATATTTCTGACATCAAATTAAATATTATATCCTAGTTTCTAAAATTATAAACTTTAACAGTTTCCTTGGTTTGCGTGTAAAATGCTCAGTGGCGAGTAGTTGAGAAGTGACGTTCTCAAGACTTTGAGCGCATACAAATCGATCGTCCCTTACAAAATATTTTTAATCCATATTTGAAGTCACTACTATAGTTAAAACATTTACTACCACTACCACTATACTTAAAACATTTGGTAAATTTTGCGTTTAGAAGTAAACACTAAGATGACGGTATAGCTTTTATGACACTAGCTGCCGTGATTAAACTTGGCCAGCAAAACATTTACTTAATTCAAACAATACATTGCAACAAAGAACGTTAAATAAACTTGAGTGATTTCAAAGTAATTCTCACAAAACGACACAAATGATGAATACTATAATAGTCGAATTTTTATTGGATTGAAGGCAACTTTTGCACTCATATATTCTTTACAAGTTTTTCAAGGGCCTCGAAGGAAAAGAGCTTTTAGCGGATTGAATCGTCAAGCAGGCATTCCCTCGCGCAATTCCGTTTACGAATGGCTCCTCATTTTGGAGGCAGAGCACTGTATGGGCAGAGTGTCGCTATTGACATATTTATATTTTTATTTGAAATGTTATTTTTTATTTATTACAAAATATGTTGGCTTGAATTCTATTTTTCTTAGTTTCTTAGTCTTGAAATCTAGTTTAATATTAGAAATTCAAATAAAAGCAATCAGTTTTGATTCCTTATATTACAATTAAAAATTTTTAATTATTTAAAATTTATAAATATGGCAAGTATTGCTTATTATTTTGATATTATTCTAATGATATGAATATATTCATAGCAACACTAAATCAGATTATTTAATTATTATTAAAAGTTTATTATAAAAATTATAATAATAGTAACCCAGATTAAACAATGTTAATTATTCAATTAAAAAACTTATTTATATTATTTAAATGTTTACAATTAAAATTAACAAATATCGAAGTATTGCTTTATCTTTGTGAACAGAACTCTAAACGTCGGGAAAGTAAAAATACTTAAAGAATATTTTAAAAATGTCAAATATTAATAATGAAATTCTAAAAAAGTATTCTGAGACCTTGAAGTAAAAAATACGAAAAATAAAAAAAATACATATACGAGTAAAGTGACTGTTCATTAGTCTGTGCATCAGTAGCTAACCATTCTCGTCGCCGCCGTGGAATTGGTATTGTCACTAAGATTAAGTTCAGCGACAATGTATAGACAGGGCGCTTTGATAGGGCCTTTTCAATTTTTCCACGATCGTATTGACTTAGTCATTTTTATAAACTTTCAATGAATTTTCATTTTGTATAACGCTAAGTGTGAAAATTACTTTTGCATTTACTATTGTGTTTCGTCTCTGTGGGAGTTATTTTGTGTTGTTTCTTGGTTAACATTTGGCCGTTTTTGGTAGTGGATTATAATATTTAGTTGAAGTAAATGAATTGTACTGTAGATTTCAGTTAAGAGAGAGAGAGAGAGGCAAAAGTCAGTTAGATAAGATACGTTTTTTTTTGTAGATTTTAATAAAAATTGACAACATGCTTGGCGTAGATTGTAGTGACCTTATTTGTGGATCACTTGTTCGAATCCCGCTGGTGGTAATCATTTGTGTGGTGATCACGAATGTGGTTGCTCCAATCATAGGTTCTTATATAACATGTATGTATTTAACGTAATAACTGTGTAGTGTTTCAACTATCTAGTATCCATAACAAAAGCCTCGTAGCTTACTATGGAACTTGATGGTGCTGTGTGTGTTTAAGTCCCAATATATTTATATCAATTAAATAAATAATCAATAATAATGGAAAAAATTGGAAATTCAAGTTTTGTGTTAAATGTCTAATATTAGTGTATAATATAGTATAAGAAAGTATTTAAAATTATTTTAGTTACTAAATATACACTTCTAATCAAATATTTTGATACCTTAGAATATAATTACGGGCATTTCCAATTTCAGAGCGATTAGGAAATTTTAAGCCTGAAGGGGATTTATGATAATTACGGACAATATTACAAATTAATACGACAATTAGAAACCTTAAGATCAATTTTAGTTTTTTAGTTAGTAAAAGTATGTAAAAATAAAATAAATTCTTCTTCTATTCTTCTTCTAATATATAAAAATCTCGTGTCACAGTGTTTGTTGACGAACTCCTCCGAAACTGCTTGACCGATTTTTATGAAATTTTTTGTGTATATTTGGTAGGTCTGAGAATAGGTCGAAGGCTATTTTTTATTCCCCTAACTAGTAAGCTCTCTTCAGAAAATTTATTTTTTATTTTCAGACCAAATTTTTATTTTTTACTTTTTTGTGATTTGGCCTTAAAAATACTTATAACCCAAAATTTTCATCCTTATACCACCAAACCCCTTTTTTTAAGTGATTAGAATGCAGGCGAAGCCGCGGGAATATACAATAGTTATTGCAAGGTGAGAAGGGCATACCAAAACGACTAGTTAAACGTCTAGTAATACTCAGGCTTTACAAAGTGCCGGAAGCGGAAGTCGACACCGCCATATTGCTTAAGTTATCTTTGGATACGCCTCTCGAATGATTGACATTGTTATTAGGGCAATCCGAGATCTTTTCCTTTCGCTTCTCATTTTTTCGTGTTAAATACTTTTTTAGTTGTACTAATTTTTTTTAAATTTAAATAGAAGTTATGTTTTTAGTTTTTGAATTTTAATATTATGGCCTATAATGAATATGTATTTCAATAAGTTTTGTCGGAAAATATTTATGTACGTATTTAACTCAGAATTTTTATTATACGTATAGATTATCAGTTCTCGACATGTTGACTTACTAATGTTGACGTGACTCTGTTCGCTTTTTAGCTTTTAATACCTAATCTAAATCGATAACAAAGTATTTTTTCATTTGAAGAGAAAACTTTTTAATTTTAAAATAACGAGATATACCATAACGTTGACCTAAATTATGATTTAAGCAGGCATAGGTACCTACTGCGATGGAAACGTTTAAAATAATAATTTTACTATTAAAAGTGTGCATTCCGGGAAAAAATACAACAGAATAAATAAAAAGTAAAATTAAAAGTTACTCCTTTTCTAATATTCTTAAACATATATGAAGTTATATTATATTTCTAACAAAAAAATATGTAATGGCAGAATTTTTAACAATGTTAAATATATCCTTACAAGCAAAAATAAGCTCTAAAATATTGCATTTAAGCTTTAAATCCCATACTAAATTATCTTTCCTAATATGGAGGCAGTGACAAATGGTTTAGGACAAGAGACAAATTTGATATCATATCGCTTTGTACCTAACTATTGTTGTGCTTTTTACAAGTAAACTATCAAGTTTTTCTTTCTAGTGAGTACATATAAATAAAACTTAAGTGTCTATTTTTAATTTAAATTAACAGCTTTTCACTAAAATGTATATGAAAGTATATACGGTGGTACTTATAAAAAACTCAACTTTTAATTTTTTTATCTGTCTGTCTGTCTGTCTGTTTGTTTCGGCTAATTTCTTAAACGGCTGGATCGATTTTGACGGGACTTTCACTGGCAGATAGCTACTGTTATAAGGAGTAACTTAGGCTACTTTTATTTTGTTGGAAAATTATAAAAACCGTTGAATTTATTTTAACTGACACTGAGCGAAGCGGGTTGGGTTTGCTAGTCTTAAAAATATGAGTATCCTAGAAGAATATTCTACTTTTTAAATTATAATATTACCATTCGGAAAGCCAGCCGGGCACGAAACTGAGAAACGCACATGGAGGTGGCCCACCTCGGTGGGTGGTAAGTCCTGGTACTTCAGGGCGTCGTGATTGAATGTGCTCTATCAAAATAATTAAATCAAAAATATAAATTTTCAAACTTTAAGGATGACAATGAAAAATTCGACACAACTGCAAAATACGTCCAGTTTAGAAGCTCGATGAATTAAATGTCATACCAGAATAGGCACTGCTGAAACTTTGCACGAGTTTCCGTCAAAATTCAAATCGAAATGCGGATTTGCGGTGACAAATCAACGATAATTTATAGCGGAGACAATTTTAAACGTAAATTTATCGCGGAATACCAATTTTTGATTTTTCAATAAAAAAACAAGATGCGATCTTGTTTTGATTGAAAATATACGATTTATGTTATGTTATTATATCTTAATGGGTTTAACCCACTACGCTAAAGGAGTGTTACAAGTCGTATCTCGTATATCGTATGTTTATCTGTGGCATCGTAGCTCTGAAACGCATCACCACTTGTAATGTTCTGTAATTAAATGTAATGAAATTAATGTTCTTAGGTAAGAAAATCAGTTCAGCTGTAAGTTTTTTTCTAGATTTTATGACTTTGCGGCAGTATGGTATGCCTGGCCTGAGACTGCAGCGTCACCAGGAATCTGCAACTGCACACTCAACTCTACTAAAATATTGAAGAGATATCGTGTGTGTGTAAAGTTTAAATAGCCCCAATTAATAGTTAATGGTGTTGTGGATTTTATAAATTTTTAGTTTAAGTTAAGTTAAGATTTAAGAAAAAAAAAAATCAGATAAAATTCTCATGATAATTAATAATTATGGTAATGGTAAAATTACGTAGATATTTTCCCGCAGTAAAAGGATTCCAGATATTCCAAACTCAATATCCAGAACCAGCTATATGGGTATTTATAATAGCAAATTTAAATACCAGTTTAACAAATTTCATTAAAATCTGTCCAGTAAATAGAAAAATAAAAAACATTTCAACAAAGATTTCTATCTATTATTTATTTTAACATTTCAAATTAACTGCTTTTAACTAAATGCATATGAAACTAAATACTGTACTAACATCAAAACATAAATTTATACAATTTCTGTCTGTCTGTCTGTCTGTTTGCTCTGGATAATCTCTGAAATGGTTGGTCCGATTTTGAAGGGACTTTCACTTGCAGATAGCTAATAGTAACTTAGACTACTTTTTTATTTATTTTTAACTACCGGAACTCGTGCTAAACCCCAGCGAAGCGAGGGTAAGTCGCTAGTGTTAATATAAAAAACTGTATCAAACCCCTTTTATTTTTGATTAAAGTCGGCTTAAAGTTAATACGAAGTAAAAATCTAATAAACATAAATACGAGAGCCAAATATAATTCACGAGGCAGCCATTTGTGGGCGAGTCACAAATACTCGGTCTAGAAAGTTTCAGGCGTTTTCACTTGTAACAAATTGTTTCGTTGGGTTCAAAGTAAGGCTTGTACAAGTTGTGTAATTCATTTCAATACAAAATAAATACTTTTACTGTGTACACAACGAAAATTTATAAAACAAATTTGTATAGAATGTAATAAAATACACGTCTAATTAAATGAGGTATTAAATATATCTAGGTCTCTTAGGTATTCTAAGTACGAGTATTAGGTTAGCTAGATGTGAAGTTCGCTTCTATTTTTACAAGTAGCAAATTTTCATTAAATATTTCGTTTTTAATCCGCCAAAAATAAAGAAAGGTCAAAAGGTTAAAGTACTTGATGACATGTTTGGCTTAGTATTGTTAATACTCTACTTGTTATGCCAGCGACCGCGGGTTCGAGTTTCGCTAGGGGCGTTCATTTTTGTGATGAGGGTGAATGATTGTATTCCAGTCATGGGTGTATTTATAATTGTATTCAGCACTTATTTACGTCCCATTCTCTTTAATACGAGGGGGATCAAGCCATAGCCCACACGCTGGCCTAGTGCGGTTTGGTGGACTTCACATGTCTTTCGAAAACTTGCTGGGTTCTCTCAGACATGCAAGTTCCCTCACGATGTTTTCCTTCACCGTAAGACAAGTGGTAATCATGTTAGAAAGGATTCGCACATGAAAATATCACAGGTGCGAGACCCGGATTTGAACCCGAATTACTCGGTTATCTAAGCAAGCGCGTTATCACTGGGCTACCACTGTTAAACTATTATTCAAAGTTACACTTATATATGTAGCTTATCAACTATCTGGTTTCCATAACAAAAGCCTCATAGCTTACCATGGAAATAAATGGTGCTTTATAAATTAACACGCACATATTAAAAAAATACATCACATCAAAAATATTTCCTATTTATATAAAACCTTGTTAACAAAATGCATTAATCTCCAACACTTTATTAAGTTAAAGTTTTTGCAAAGGACGCTATCGTGGCGCTGATTCTACATTCAGGACGTAGTTCTCAAGAACATAAATCATAGCGAGTACAGGCAACTTTGTTTTTTTTCTGCGATAGTTTTTGTTGAACTAAGTTATAAGAAAAGGCGTATAATTAAATAAAAAAAATATATATTTAAAGAATACTAGCAATTACCGCGGCTTCGCCCGCGTTCTTATAAGTATTTTATGATGCCAAATCAAAGTTATTAGGTAAACAATAGGCAAGATCTCCTAAAATATTCGTCATAGATTAAAATACTCGACAAATTATATTCTAAACCTTCCTCAAGAACCACTCTTTCCATTGGTGAAAACAGCATGAAAATCCGTGCAGTAGTTTTTGACTTATGCGCGAACGGACACACAGACGCGGCGGAGGACTTTCTTTTTTATGTTGGGACATTATTACAACAGCGCCATCTAGTTCCGCAGTAAGCTACGTTACGTGGGTTTCGGATACCAGATAGTTGATATACTACACATATAAATTTTAAATACATACATAATATAAATATCAACACCCATGACTGGAGTACAAACAATCGTGCTCAACAAATGAATGCCCCCAGCGGGACTCGAACCCGCGACCGCTGGCGCAGAAAGTAGGGTCACTACCAACTGAGCCAAACGTTTATAATTTGTTTGGATGTTACAGAATCAAATTCAATATTAAAAGTCAATTATATTAGTATATAACTTTATAGATTATTCTAGGAAATGGATAAGATTTTTTGCTGTAAAAGTTTATGACTATAGTGTTATTAAAGTTCTTATATAACATGTTACAAATAGTCCAATTTGTAGCTAGCATGTACGAGTACCGTTGGAGATCCGTAAGTTTTGGGTTCGATTTCTATCTAGTTTGAGCCAACTAAGGTTATTCTTTATTAAGAAATTCTCAGCGCAGCTCGGAGTTTGGAACTAGGTCGTGTGTAAAACCCTTGTGCTTCAACCATGTGCTTGATCTCTTACCGGTTCGAATATATTTGAGATACTATAGTAAACTTGTATCGGCGCAGACCCAAAACACTGTTTATTACGATTTTAGAAAATTCATGAGTTAAATAAGGTACGAGATTTTTTATTTTTATTCTTTAAACTAAGAAAATGTCAATATTTTACTACTCGTAAGTCGTAACATTGGCGATAGAAAAATCCATCAGGCTTACAGTCCATTTACATAGAGTATATAAAAATATAAACCTCTATTTAGACATAGTCATTGTCTTTTTATGTCTTCACGTGTCAGTGTTTTTGTCGAAAGCCACTAAACACGATCCTTACTTGGACGTGCAAAGAATGGAGAGCTCAATATTTGATCAAAATACATCAATTTCAAAAAATAAATGTTTATCTTGTGAATTGTTACGTTATGTCTTGGCATAATGTAAACAGATTTCTATGATTTTTTTTTCTGCCGTTGGAAGACGGACTTCAGCAGACGCTGAAGAAGACTATGTAGCCAAATGGTTACTCCACAGTCCACTCTGCTATAAGAGAAGTAGCTGGAGCAACCCGTATGACATACCGCCCATCAAAGTGGGCCACCTCCTAGTGTGTTACTTTGCTTAGCACCAGACTGGATTGGCAGACATTACGAGTACTAAGCTCCCCCAAACACGATAAGGTCAATGCACGTTAAGGGTTATGTAAACGATCCCAACTCAAGCGTATTTCAAAGCAAATGCCATTTATAGTGGTCTTGCGGTAAGACAGTCAAAGACGAAATTGTAGTCATATCATAGTTACTTTTCCAGAATAAATAACCGCAAGTTGACGTTTATACTATCTGAATAGTTAAAGTAGATACTCTTGCAAACCTCATTTTTGCGGATATTAAACGTAAACGCGCTTTGAGATACCGAGGAGCTGTATGCGCTGCCTATCGTAGGATTTATTATTTTCAATTTCACATTAACTTGGAAATTTTACAGAGAAATGTTTATAAAGAGTATTCGTGGAAGAGAGATGAATTTTAAATAAAAGTTATATTTTTTGATTGTTTTCAAGATTTTTTTTATTTACCGAGATGTGTGTAGAGATAATAGAGTATTGTAATGAACACTAACGATTTTCTTAATAATTAAGAAAATGCATAGAAATAAGTCTTTAAGTGGCTATTATAATATAACAGTTCAGTCAAATTTGGTACATAACCTAGATTCACATAATATATTATACTATGATGTACCGTTATGCATCCGAATGAAGAGAACTTACCCTCAGTTGCTATAAAAAGTGAAATTCAAATTAAAATTCACTAAAGATGCCCGAAAGTTTTACACTCAATAAGAAGAGTATTAAAATAATGAATAAAACGCGGCTTACTTAAGCTTGCACATAAGTTATCCTAATAATGATAGGTTTTAACAATATCTTAGTTTACATATCATGCGTGGGTCTGCTTAAGAATGTTGAAAGACGATACTTTACGCGAGCTAAGCCGTGGTCAGAAATACGGTTTTCGATTAAATATATTTTTTTTTCTATAAATTTTACGGTTTTTGGTTATAAATTATGCCATTTTTCTAACCATTACCGTTGCAAGGGTTGTAAATGGTTACTTTTCGTGTCCGGTTTGACGACATCCTCGCTCTATTATGGAATTTTAGGGGCACTTCTCTATACCCATAACCATGGGAAGGGAATACAGCAATATTTCATTTGGCTACGATAAAAGGTTATTTTATTATAAATTGGTATGTTTTATTGGGATGATGTATTTTATTATCAAATTTTTATGTCTTAGATGGGTTCGGTGAAGTACCAAGTTGGGTAGGTGTTTGTATTTTCTAGTATTTATGGCGGTGGGCTTGCCATATTTGCAGGAAAACTGTTAACCGTTGGAGCAAGTAGATTTTCGAATGGAGTCAATGATATTCTAACAAACATATATGTTGTGAGCGCACAATCGTGAAGACTCGAAAACGTCCTAATTGGGACGTATTGCCTTTAGACTGTGTCACGCATGGCGACGAGTGGTACGCTGCTACAAAATTAAAAAAAATGCCATCCTGTGTATTTAGGAAATGCACCAATTATGATACCAAAGTTAATAAAACACAAGGGATCTCATACCACATGTAAGAACGCAGTATATTTCGATTTATTAATATATTTCAATTGTTTGCCTAATATTCTGATATTTCATCGGTCGCTAGACTAATGTTTGTTTACATTGACGCGCAATTGACAACACTAGCTGTCTCTTTTTTTCTTATTGATTTTATCGACTATCCCCTTTCTATCATTTTGACTTGTAGTGAAATGTACCTTGAATGAAAAGTGTGTATGTGTGCTGCGCGGAACACTTTTTTCGGTTGTTTAGTGAGCGTATAACATAATTGTCTATTAGAATATCATTGAATGGAGTGGTCTCTTAGGTCCGCCTTGAGAACAGTGTGGTCCCTGCTTGATGATGTAACGACCTGCGGTGTACGGCTGGTATGGGCTAGATGTGCTAAGTCCAAGATCGCTTTCAGTGCCACAATTTAGAGAAGCCTATGTCCAACAGTGGACTGAAGGTTGATGATGATGATTACTATTCTCGTTTGAAAGTCTTGAAGAATAAAAGAAATAGGAACGGTGATAGTAATGTGTGCGTTTCACTAATTTTGTTGGTTATACATATTAAAAATATAGTCATACTTTTAAATAAATGAAATTTACACACGATACACAATTCAAATAAAGCATACTCTTATCTCCATTTCATTTGTATACGAAACAGCTCCATTTGATTTGCATATTACAGAGAACTAAATTAAAATAAACAAGTGTCTATTAAATTATGATGTATAAAATAAAATTTGAAACACTCGCGTAATTAAATAACGTTTAAATATAACTATAAATTTTGAAGTATGATTAAAATTGGCAGTACAAGGAATATTTTATACCAAAAATATACATAATAAGGTACGGCTTGAAAAGATTAGCTTGAATGAAACATCGCGTATGTTAGTTTATTAGCTATAGCGACATTTTAATACTTAAAATGAGATTTTTAGGTACGAAGGTTTACTAAATTCAAGTTTTTATACTATGGCCTTATGTTATAAGTTTTAATATACTGCCTATGGCTTTATCTATATTAACTGCCTCGGTGGTGTAGTGGCTTGCATGTTCAGTTGCACACCGGGAGGTCCTGGGTTCGAGGCTCGGGGCGGGCCAAGTTTAGTTATTGAGTATTTCAGTTTCATAAGCCTCAGTATCAGCCCGGAGTTAGGAAGTTGGCAGTGTTTCACTCCCGTGCCTCAGAGATCACGTAAAGCCGTCGGTCCTGCGCCTTAACTGTCACTGGTCGTGTCGAACATTCGTTCCTCTGGAATATGAGAGTGATAAGGAATAGAGAGTGCACTTGTGCTTGCGCGGACACTCGTGCACTATAATATCTCCCGCGCCATTGCCTAGTCCAAAGGGATTGGTATTATATTATAGTGTCAAGTTTTTGAATTGTGTCTGTTTAGGAATGAAAGGGTCTTTTTTTGTTTTAAGCTAATCACAAGCTTATGTGGAAATAATAAAAATATGGGCGCCTACAAGTAAATTAAATTGTTTTTAAAAATTATTAATAAAAATGCATTTGAAACACGTATAGTCTACAAGAGGCTCTGTCCCTAGGTGCCAGTTAGGCTACATAAATCATGGCCCCTAGACGGTCTTATTCGGCCAAGATACCTGCTTGTTTAAGTGAATTGCCGACCTTTTGGGAATAATTGAAGGATGATACGGGGCAGTTGGAGATCGGATTTATTGCCGACCGGTTTTTCTCTTTAATTGTCAAGATTTTTTTGGTTGGAATGTTTTTTCATTGTTTTGAATTTAGCATAAAAAGTTTTTAGAAAATACTTTTTAGTTATTTAACTATAGGTATATATATATATATATATATATATATATATATATATATATATATATACAGCTTTTTTTAACCTACTACTGATGGGTGTGGACCACCCTGCAATAAGAGGGGGATCAGGCAATAGTCCACCATGATGACGAGATTTGATGGTTGGCGAACATAGTCTGTTTTTTTCGACTAAGCAGCTGAATCGATTTTGATGGGATTTTCACAGGCATATAGATAATGGAATAAAGCTAATGATATCTTAGACTACAGTTATTGTACAAAAATTTGGAATAAAAATGTTCCACTCAAAAATGAATTATACTATGGAACGCAGCCGAGCAGGAAATAAACTCAGTAATAAAAATGATATTTCCCCATTTTTACATGATAATAAAATCTAAAGTACTCTGTACTCTTATAAACATTTTACTGATTCCATTTATCCCTACAATTGGAACAACTAAAACAAACGGCGAACACACTCTATCTTGTTTTGATTGAATTTGACCAAAAAGCAGAATGCAGTATTGGATTTCCGATCAGCCAATTTATACTGTAACATCTCTACCATCCGATATATTCGAAGCTCGCTAGCGACCGCGTCTGATTTTTTACAATCTACGGATATATAAGATGTCATTCTATAATCAATTCAATTTTCCTTTTTAATGACTTTAATACGTGCCATTTGAGTTCCAGTTGAATTGCGTATAATGTCGAATTGAGAATGGAGAAGACCAAAAATCAAAATACACCCACGAAAAAACAAAAAAACAAAAAAAGACCTAATTAATTATATTATTTATCTTCTAAATTAAATTTTCAAAGGGAAAACATAATTACTTTAGAATAAAATAAAATGTAACCCACGAAGAAAAGTTATTCGTTATTTCGTTTGAAATACGAAATAATTAACGAACACTGTAGAATTTACCAAACAATAAAATAAATTGGTCGATCGTAAATTAAGTTGGCAGCTTCAAGCTTAGTTCACTTTCAAACTTCGAATTTTATATCGCGGTTAAAACTCATATGACTGAAATAAAAATAACTTGATATATGTATTTTATATCTATACTAGCAATTCCCGCGGCTCTGCCCGCGTTGGTAGAAGGATAAAAATTTAGGGTAATAAGTATTATTTTAAATAATCTATACATGTTTTAAAACAAAGTCCTCCGCCGCATCTGTCTGTCTGTCTGTTCGCGATAAAGTGAAAATCTATTGCACCGATATTCATGCAGGTTTCACCAATGGATAGAATGGTTCTCCAGGAAGGTTTTAGTAATAATTATTTATATATAATTTGTCAAGGTTATGTAAGTATACATTAGTTAAAATATAATAATATATGTTGGAGGTGTCGGAAAAAAATAAGCCGTCTGGGAGCTTTCAACGAAAACGCTGCCTATACCCTTAGAGATATAACTAAATGATGTATGGTGGAATTGTGTATCTTATATAGGTCTACAAAAAAATCCCGGATGGCATAATATATCGAAAAAAGTTAGGAAATTAAAAAAAACTTTATACAATTAACGGCGTTTGACGTATTATGTTATGACCATGGCAACATGGTGCGTGCAATGTAATTCATATAATCAAGTCAAATATATACCGGGCGGTGTGAAGTAAATATATAGGTACCACACGTACCGAAGAAGTGAGGGTGAGCACCTAGTTTATTAAATAAAAAATAAAAAATCTGGAGAGAGCCACCCTTATCACCTAGGGGAATAGGAAAAACCTACGACCTATGCTCAGACCTACCAAGTGGCAAGTATACATAAAAATGTCATAAAAATAAAGGTCAAGCCCTTTCGGAGGAGTTCGATAACAAACACTGTGACACGAGAATTTTAATATATTAGATGAACAATAATGAATGTTGCTCAGCGCAAAACTCGAGAATGGCTCGACAAATTCAGCATTTTTTTATGTTTCTTAAGACACACGGATGTTTTAATAATAAAAAAATTCAAAGTTTGTAAAACTTATACTAAAGGGGGAACCTAGGGACGAACCCGAGCGAAGCGAGAAGTCCACAAAGAGCGACTCTCTTTTTTTTTAGCTCGAAATAAATATAAATTAACCTTACAAATTCGATTGCACTTCAGAAGCTTACAGCAGAAAATGTTTCATCAATTGTATAGACTGAAAAATTCTTAATTTTTTAGTACGACTTTAAAAAATGAACTAAATAATATATGTATAAATAATTAAGTATATAATTCTCCCTACGCTAGGACCGACTCTATATGCCTAACAGTAGCTTATGCGCTTTTCTGTCATAGTTTACTTGCGTATTTAACTTAATTTTTGTATAAGCAATTTCTTTTATCTCAAGTAGGAATCGAACGTGTAGTATTTCTGAGATTGGACGCCATTGCAGTCAAAAAATGGTGAAAAACCTCCAATGGATATGACCGGGAATGATACCCGTGTTCATTGGCATACAAAGCACAGTTAACTGCCACTGTGCATAAACATACATACATCTCAAAAAATGCTAAAATAACTAGCCAGTTAGACCGAATAAAATGCAAGTAAGTCTTAATTAGACTTTGATAAAAAGCTGAAAGTTTCAAATTATTTCAAGATAAAAAGTTCACTAATTCTACTTTATGATTTACAAAGAGAAGTTCAGATTGCTAATTAACATTCTGTTAGGTTTATTTTGTACGTAATTTATATTTACACTAGCGGCTTTGTTTTTCTTATTTATATAACACCAAGCGTATTGAATAAATAATATCTTTCACTGAATCATTAGATTTGTGTTCATATAATAAAATTGTAGTTGAGTTGAATCTTTACATTTTTTTTTGAAAAAGCTTATTATAGTTCAAAAAATATTTCTAACTGTTTCAATACACAAAAATTTCACATTAAATATACAGAGGCCAAATCTATATATTTTAAAATTCTTATCTGCCAGATTTTGATGAAAATAGTTATGTTGATAGCTGAATATATATACGGATTTATGTTACGTTATACGTTACGTTACGTTTACTTTAATAATGTCATCTTTAATACTACATTGAGTGATAAATAATTAAAAAGGATGTTATTATTATAACCATTTACATATTATAGATATATGTATCACTAATCACTATCAAGGTATTTTAAAGTAATGTTCAGCACTGTCGTGTTTTGTTTGCAAAACAGAAATGTTATGTTTTACGTTTAATATGCGAGCGAAGACAGTGGTAACCCAGTGGTAACGTGCTTGCATGGATAACGGTGTTATGTGACGATGAAGGAAAACATCGTGAGGAAACCTCCATGTCTGAGTAAACGTAGCAAGTTTTCGAAAGACATGTGAAGTCCGCCAATCCGCACTAGACCAGCGTGGTGGACTATGGCATGATCCCTCTCATATTGAAGGGAGTCCCGTGACCATCAGTGGGACATTAAAAAGGGCCGTATATATGCTCATACGGTTTCTTCAACAATATCTTTCCTATTTTTCCGGTTACTGTCGACTTTGAAACAATACATGTTAACCAAAACGTGTAGGTATTGACATCCGTATCCGTTTCGTTGTATATTGTATTCAAATCGAAATATACTTTATTCAAATAGACTTTTACAAGCTCTTTCGTATAGTCATTTTTACATTATTGAAAGTAAATGTTTGCATGGAAGCTAGCACCGTCTCGGAACGCAGTTCTGCTAAGAAAAGGCGGCGAGAAACTTAACAGTATTTTTTAATATTGCAATAGAATAATTATCTATTTACCCGATTGTGCCAGAACGAGGGTTATGTTTTTCGAGTATGTATGTAGTATGTATAATTGTATGGCACGCTCTGCGGCCTGAACGGCTAGATGGATTTTAGCTTAAGAGATGTCGTCACATTTGTATATACTGTGAGAGTGACATCAAAATAAAAAGAAAAAAAAACAAAATGGCGTATTTTTGGAGCCAAATTCAAATGTTTGGCACGCTCTGCAGCCTAAACGGCTCGATGAATTTTAGCTTCAAAGGTGTCGTTAGATTCGTATTAATTGTGAAAGTGACACCGGGTATAAATTTTGAATCAGAACACAACATATTATAGGATTTTTTATTTCCAAATTACACAGAAACGCATTCGGTTTTTTTTAGTTTTTTAATTACACGTGATTTGTATTTAGTGTACTAGATCACTACGAGTGCCTCACAACTTACCTTCACTCTACTCGGGTTCGTCCCTAGATATATTCAACGGTTGGTAGAGAGTTTTAAAAGAAGATATTTTCTAAGATATATAATTTCGTATTACTTATTTATTCGTTATACAATTTTGTGTTTGCAATGAAAGCAAGCAAAAACGACTTTGACGTGTTTTCCTAAACAATATGCATGTATTAGACATATTATAAACCTTTCTCTTGAATCACTCTGTCTTTTGATGAAAAACCGCAATCAAAACTGTTGAGTAGTTAAAAAGATCTATGTGTACCGACGGCGGAAAGCGTCTTTGTTTTATACTAGGTATATTATTTGCTTTAACAAGTATCGAACCTGCGACTTAAATAGAATAACCTAATTATATCGAGCATTAACTTTATTAAGGCCTGAAATTGAAGGCCTAGGATTTAAGATAGACACGTGTCAATAGACTCAAGAAACTCTTCATTCATTTCCGAAACAAACGACTCTGGAAGCGAGGATTCGTTAGCTTTGTCGCACATTTTTATTCCGCGGGCCAAAGAACAAATCACTTAATAGAAGTGGTAAGAATTGTGGTTTAATGTGTTAAGGAATAAAATGGAAGATAGTGATCGATTATATTGTGTAAATATCTTTAAAATATTTGATCTTGTGAAGTATTCAAAAATTAATGAAGAAAATTTAATAATTTCACAACAATTTGTCAGGTAAGGTAAGCTGTAAGACCTGTTAGAATAATGAAGTGGCGATGTAAGAGAACTGAAAAATCTTGATAATCGTAATGACGATTATTTTATACTAGCGATTCACCCTCGCTTTTTTAGCGACACCCTAATGCTTATTATAAAAAATTTACACCTTATTACATCAGCTATTTGCCAGTGAAAGTGCCGTTAAAATCGGTCCAGCCTTTTATAGATTAGGCGAAACAAACAGAGAGAGAAATATACATTTTTATACTCATATTTTCCGTATATTATATAATTTCACTATGGATTTTGTACGAAGCCGTTATTTTGACTTTACAAACTGACAACTCAATTAAGTTATTTTTAGAATTTAAAATTTTTATTTAGATTATCGCAATTACGAAACCAATCTAAAATCATACCACTTTTGTTATTCTCAATTCTGAGTCATGCCCCAAGGAACAAATGAGCCGGGAAAGAAAATATACTTGCAAGTTTTTTATACCTCACTTCAAAGTTTTTTGCGTTTGTTAGACTGAATCTATTGTTCCCTTTCGCTACGCCTTATTCTTTCTTAGATACAAGTATTAATAAAGAAAGAATTTAATAACACAGTTTATGTTTACTTTGTGAGTTGTAAATAATTTTTATGTTGTTGTATTTTACAGTGTAGCTGTTTTTCTTTATACTAGGTTGGTTAATGAGTAGCAATCTGCAAAGCTGGTAGTCCTGGGTTTGATTTCCGGGTCAATCTCTCCGCAATTGCTGGCACAGCAAGTAAGGACACAACACAACAAACTCTGCCAAAAATGTACATCTGGAACGAAAATCCTATTGCACCATAGAGATCATTCCCTGTTATAAGCACTACCGAGAGGTGCATAAAACCTGGAATATTTTCTTAAAAGGAAGTAAAGTTTTCTTGAAGGTAATGTGAAAGTGAAAATAATAAATTTTACGATAGATGGCATTCTTTGTTCACATTTTATATAGGTATCCAGGTATCCGTTCATGATTAAAAATGTAGAGAGAAGCATCTCACTGTCTATGATGATCATTTTTCAAAAACACTAAAATGATTTGACGACACGTTTGGCTCAGTTGGTAATGATCCTACTTTCTGCGCCAGCGGTCGCGGGTTCGAGTCACGCTGGGGGCATTCATTTTTTGAACACGAATGTTCGTACTCCAGTCATGGGTGTTAATATTTATAATATGTATGTATTTAAAGTGTATAATGTGTAGTATATCAACTATCTCGTATCCGAACACAAGCACGTAACGTAGCTTACTGCGGAACTAGATGGCGCTGTTGTAATAATGTCCTAACATATTTATTTATTTATTTATTTGTCGGAAAGTTTGTAGATTGGATTTGAGTAGACTTTATACTAATGAAATAGGTTACTTTCAATCCTGTTTCCTAATTAATACGGTTTATAAGCGCTGTAAAAGGGGATAAAAGTTTGTATTATATATAATTTATAATAAACAATTATAGTAAAATTGGTTAACAAACAAAAAAAACGTTTCTCCCTAGTAAAAAGTATCCTGTAAAAGAATATGCTGACCGGATCTTCAGCGATCATCATAATCTGTCCAGGTTTTCTCGAGCTGCTGTCACAGACGGACAGACACACAAAAATTCTTATCTAGTTTACTGGATTCGGCCTTTATACCGATAATAATGACTATTTCAATAAAAAATAAAAAAATATTGAATGTGCATTCAACTCAGTTACAAATTAACCTACTATAGATAGAAATTATATAAAAACAAAAAAAAATATTTAAGGGTATTAATACTTTGCTTATACCTACTATTATACACTATACTATTATAAATGTGAATGTAAGTTTGTTTGTTACGCTTTCACGCGAAAACTACTTAACCGATTATCGTGAAACTTTGTACACATATTCCTGGAGGTATTAGAAGTAACATAGGATACTTTTTTTGCTTTTTTTTTCTAGCGGGCTTGAAACCATGAACGCGGCCAAAGCCGCGGGTATTCCTAGCACATTATATATAAATACTATTTAGTTGCAATCGAGAATCCCATTGGATAGATTAATCTCCGTCACAATGTTTGTAATGTGTTCTTTATTGTAGTATATGGGCTGGAGAGAATTTATAAATTGCGCTTCTCGCATAACAACTTGAGCCTTGGGAATAGCAGAATTTGGTTACGACGTAAAGTAGTTTATGCCTGTACCAATTGTGACCAGGTATTATAATTTGATGAACTACTATGTATTACTTTTATTTAGGCATTAAGCAGTGATAGCCCAGTGGTAACGCAATCGCTTAGAAAACGAGTGAAGTGGGATCAAATCCCGGGTCGTGCAAATCTTATATTTTCATGGGCGAATCATTTTTAACTTTATTAACATTGTCTTAAGTTGAAGGAAAACATCATAGGAAAACCCGCATGTCTCTAACCTAGCAAGTTTTCGAAAGGAGGCCTGTACCCAGCAGTAGGACATTAAAAAAGGCTTAATACAATATATCCTTCTGAGAGATTTTGGCCACGGCGATCAATTTCACTAAGACTATCCATTTCCGCAGGATACTCGATTGTCTATCATATCGAAACTGAGTTACGTGTGAGGGAAAACAAAAAACTTTCATTTTTATTATATAAAGTGCGAATTATTGCAATGGTTATTTACTGTATTTCACAAGTATTATGTATTTTACATTGATATATAAGATATCGATGACATTATACAATATTTATTAGAAAATATTTAAAGATATGTTATCTAGATAACAATTCATATATAAAAAAAATTCCTTCAATATTCAATAAATTTAGTTTTAAAAAATATGCCAAAGAAGAAATCATATTTCTAAAGTGAACTTCATTTTTTTCACAGTCAAAAGTAAAAACTGTAAAATGTTCGCCGCGGTTGTCAAGAGGCACTCAGCCGACTTAAAGGGCTCGGCGGAAATAAATGAAATCTTTCTACCCACTGATTTGAAGTTCAGTGTATTTTAAAAGAAAATGTAGTCGCTTTTCGTCAAAGGTGAAAGATGAGAGGCGTTAAGTCATATATTTTTAGTATCATAAAACCTTAAAATTGTTTATTTCTAGAGTCTTTAAATAGAAATCATGTAAAGTTTTGTTTCATTTAGATTTTGCTGTTGTTATTTATCGCCAAATAATTCATTGTTACATAATAATATACTATATTTTATTTCTTCAGTTTAACTTCTTCTTCAACGAATTCAACTCACTTTAAAACATCTAAATGGTGTACTCATTTTTTTAAGTCGGTCAAAAAAGTATGAATTGATAAAAATATACTGTAATCACGAATTAGACACGATTTTTTTGTTCAAAATATGTATTTGTATTCATTTAAATGTAAATTGTCTTGTTACAAGCAAGTAATGTATGCATTGTGCACTGTTCATTGCTCTCGTAAGGACTTGTTTTAACTACCTTTGTGTGTGGACGTAAGCTAAATAAGCCTAACAGCCTGCTAACTATTGAATTAAAATAACTAGAAATGCTACAATGAATACTTAAAATGAAGGTAAAAAGTAGCAAAGACATAGTTTTGCTGCAAGTATATTAGTTTTAGACCGCGGCTTTGCGCGTTTGTTAAAAATGAAACAATAAAAAAATATAATTCACCAATTATATTTATAAATTGAATTATTGTCTTTTTGTTCGACGTCTGCATCACCAGAAAACTACTGCACAGATTTTAATGAAATTTGGTATGATGATAACTGATACTTTTAACCGTTAAAACATGTTGATTACGGTGCAAGGGTGAATATTTAGTAAATTATATATTTTTAATAGTATCTTCCAGTATACATTTGTTGCTGCTAGGATTACCTTCGCCGTGGACACTACCATATTGTATACCAAATACTCATATGCATGCAAATAAGATGCTCGCAGCGACAACGTTTAATTTGTAATGTGGATATTACTCGGGTGTATAGTTTGTTTCGATGGTAGTAACTGGTCGGGTCGGTACTTGATTCGATTTAAAAGATAGTAACTTAGAATTAAATTTAATAATTGTTTGCCTAGTACTCGATATTTTACTTAAATTTTGTTTTTGATAAACTAGAAATAAATGACATAAAAGGGCAAGTTATAACTTTGTTTCTTATTCAGCCCTTTTTAACGTCCCACTGCAGAGCACGGGCCTCCTTTCAATACGATCAAGCCATTGTCCACCACGCTGGCCTAGTGCGTGTTGGCACTTCACACGGCTTTCGAAAACTTGATAAGTTCTCTCAGACATGAAACTATCAGCAGTGCTAGACCCGGATTTGAAACCGCATTACTCGGTTGTTGAGCGCGTTACCACTGGGCTACCACTGTCTAAATTTGTCTATTTATCATCAATCAAATCAATCAATGTTTGCCTATTACAATCTGGTATGTCGCTAGTGAAGAAAAAAAACAAAATACCACAGACACTGTACATTTTTCACAGTACATTGTGTAATTTGTGTGCTTTCGATCCAGATCCGTTCAGGCGTGCTGGCGTGATTCAGTAACATCCGTTCATCAAACCTTTGGAGGTTATTTCCTTTTTTATGCAATTACTAAATTAATTTTGAAAAAACCTTACACCTTATACATAGGCTTATAATTTTCAAAAACATGTACATAGTAGTATGTAGTATTACATAATTAAAACGCTAACGGATCCGCAGTAAAACACTTATACTGTACCTCTATGTGTTATATTATAACGTCTTATTCATATTGCAGTAACATAATAGGGTAAAAATATTATTTTACCGATTTCATAGATTGTGATATTGGCAAAGCTTCCTTTTAAAGCTATCGTACTAAATTTCAGAGCTTTACGAGCTTCCATACATCATAGTCGACAGTTAAGACAACTCGATCTTCGTGTTAGATTCGTGGAAAATAAATATTTGGATCTTGAATTAATAAAAACATTTAGAAAATATTACTCCAGTATTATATCGAAATTTTTGAGTGTATGTGTGTTGGTCACTTCTTACATTCTATAACAGAAAGATTTGATTCAAAATTACAAGGGGTTAGCATATTTTCAGGTAATAGGCTTACTTCACCAATATGGCAAAACTGCAAACTAAAGCAGCTGGTGAAAACTAGTTTTTAACGCATGTTCTTTGAGAAGATGGAATTTAATATAATTACCTACTATTAGACTAGAACTATGGTTCAAAATCCACCTAAATCTATTTAATAAATAATAAATTCAAAGTGTTTATACATTTAGTTAAAAATAATAAATAAAAACTTTATTAGGTTTACGCGAATATTTGACATTATAAATGAAACATTTTTTCAGATTTTGTCGCGGATTTATTTTGATTTTTAGTTCCCGACTGTGGCCATGATTGCTGTAAAGCATTCGAAACGTCGGAAACCGAAATTCAAAACAAATAAACAACTTCTTTTATAATCAACTTTTCTTATTTTATTACTTGAACCAAACATTTTGAAAAATCGGTTAAAATTAAAAACGACACACGAAAATCTCTGATATCCTTTATTTGCATTAGGAGCGTATTTATTTAAACCGCCTGATCCCATTAGTCCCTACAGCGTAGCATATCGATGGCAAATCTGAATTTGTTTTTCATATTGTTATTCATATATGATTGACATATTTGGAAACGGGTTTTAGTTATTTTCTTAGCTTTATTGGTTTAGTTTCACGGTCCTGGCTAAAATTTTTAATTCTTTATCAATTTTTGGGGTTCCCAGTTCGATTCTCGTCTTGAGCATTAAGATTTTGTGTTTTACTTTTATTTTAACTTATCTAAGCTACAACTAAGTCGTAAATTGGTTTCAGGACTTTCGATATTTAGTACTTGTAATCACCTTTGTAATTGACTGCCTCGGTGGTCGGGGTAAGTTTAGTTTAGAAAGTCCCAGTAACAGTCCGGAGTTGGTAAATTAGCGGTGGTTCAACTAGGAGCTTTGGAGAGCACGTAAAGCTTTTGGAACTGTGTTTGATTTCTCATTGATCACAGCAGTTATTCGTCCAATTGGAATTTAAGAGTAAAAGGAATAGATCTATAATATCTCCTCGTTTGTGCACTGTGATATCTCCTGCGCAGCCGCAAATAAAATTTGCAAGGTCGCCATGTCGGAAATTCGTCAAAGTCACGTCATTTGTAACTAAAATAATAACTTAAAGCAAGCAATAAATTTTGTTTTCTATTAAACCTTCTATATTTTCCTGATTAGCATTCACATATTATATGCAAATATTTCATGTTTTTTCACGTACCTATAATAAATGGCAACTAGTGACTTGAGATGAAATTTTGTACAGATATAGGATGTATCTAAAAATGTTGTATAAATAGCTCAATAGGTGAATGCCTTCAGCCCTTTTAACATCCCACTACTGGGCACAGGCCTCCTTTAGTACAAGGGGGATCAAGCCATAGTCTACCGCGCTGGCGTAGTAAAAGTAGAACTTGCTAGGCTTTCTCAGACATACCGGTTTCCTCACGATGTTTTCCTTCACCGTGAGACAAGTGGTAATCATAACAAAAAATGATTCGCACATGAAAATATGGCACAGAGGTGCGAGACCCGGATTTGAATCCGCATCACTCGGTTATCCAAGTGAGCGCGTTACCGGCTGGGCTGCTCTACCACTGCCTATAGTGAATATCATAAAGCTGTTACACTTTATATAAAAAGTAATTTTCTTACAACAATATTTTCTTTTACGAATACTTTCAAAGGCTTTCATACATCACTTCTTTGGTATCCGCAAATTTATCTAGGGGTTGTCAATTTTATACACTTATCGGCGAGCACTCGCCCATAAATTCTGCAAAATGACATCCGTGTTGCTACAAATTCATAGTTATTAAATTGAAAATTCCTTCGAAATTGTGTTTAAAATTTTAAAGCCTTATTATATTATAACGTATGTAAGATTTTATATCGAAGATATTATATGGTTTTTATGATGTACGCTTACAATCTAGTATTTTAATAAATAAATAAATAATAAATATGATTGGACCTTATTACAACAGCGCCATCTAGTTCCGTAGTAAGCTACGTTGCGTGCTTGTGTTACGGATATTATGTCGGATACATTTGATGACTTAAATAAGTATAAATAAAAATTCATTATGTTGAGCCTTCAATTCCTCTATTGGTTATCAATTACAATAATATTATAAATATTGATTGATAAACACCACTTTCTGCGCCAGCGGTCGCGGGTTCGAGTCCCGCTGGGGGCATTCATTTGTTGAGCACGAATGTTTGTCCTCCAGTCATGGGTGTTATTTATAATAAAATTAAAATATATATGAGTAGTATATCAACTACCTGGTATCCGTAAGACAAACACGTAACGTAGCTTTCCACGGAACTAAATGGCGCTTTGTAATAATGTCCCAACATATTATTATTATTATTTATTAAATGTGAAAGAGTGGTTTTTTATCCTACTGCGACAAAACCCAAACGAGGATCATGCGTTTGATCTGTATTTATGGATATGAAGTCAAATTTTAAATCCTAAACGCCTATCTTTTACTAGATAATTCATTATATCACAGTAGTTTTAAAGCTTAGATAGATCAATTTATCTATTGGCAAAAATATGACTCGTATTTGTATAGGGTGTATTCTATTAATAAAGCTAGAAAGTAAACCTCAGCTTGTATACAAAATACAGGCCATAAATAAAATATTCATTGCAGTGAAAAAATATCAGATGTGTATAAATCATAGTATATGCGCCTGACGCGTATACATTTGGCGGGAATTTGAGAAATGACACAAGTCCGCCCCCATAGAAACTGTTTCCATTGTTGCGGCGATTATTTTTAATGATATGCAGATTTTAAAAAAAAAAACTTGTTTTGAGTTATAAATTTTGTAGTAAACAGTCACAGTGTTTGTTATCGAACTCCTCCGAAACGGCTTGACCGATTATTATGAAATTTTTTGTGTATACTTGGTAGATCTGAGAATAGGTCGTAGGCTATTTTGTTATTCCCCTCGGTGATAAGGGTGGCTCTCTCCAGATATATTTTTTTTATTATTATAGCAAATTTAATTTTTTTATAGTTTGGCATCAAATAATTATTATAACCCTAAATTTTCATCCTTCTACCAACGCGGGCAGAGTCGCGGGAATTGCTAGTAATAATATAATAAACTTTTATTTCAACCATAGAAACATCTAAATAAATAAAATGGTACGAATAATCTACACAAATAATAATAACAATAAAAAAAATTAAATAAATAGAATCTCACGAATATAATCTCACGCAAACATGCGTAGATGTCCTTACCTTTACTTTGTTGGTAACTTTTTTTGAAATTCTAAAATGTTGACTATAGCTAACTTCAGGGTGTCGGTTTTTCGTGACGGTATGCACGCGCATCGTAAAAATTTACTCTCATCATTTTTCCCTAACGCGCCAAAAGAAGTATAACTTCAAAAAGTAAGACCCATGGAATTGTAAACAATACGCATCTACATAGTACTAAATAAGTACTAGTATAAGTACTAAAATGCATCTACGTGGCGAATAAAAAATTACACTTCATTTAAAAACTTGAAATTATTGAAAATATGATATTTTTATAACCATTTGATCCGTGTCGATGCCGTAACGGCATAAATTTGTGCAATGGAAACAAATAATAAATCCACAACTTTACAAACGTTACCTGGTAACGACATTTGATTGATAAACGCTTCGGAAAATACTTCTTTCTCGTTATTTTTAAACGATTCTGCAAAAATCGTTCGACGTGTTCCGAAGTTGAAACTTTTGAAAAAAATGACTAGATAGTATTTCGTACATTTTGATATATTACCCTGTTTTTATACAATAATTTTTGAATAGCCATTTTCAAAGATTTTTTATTATTAATTGTACTACAATATTTAACTATATTTAAATACGCTTGAAAGCGATGGCAATCCAGTGGTATGGTACTCGCTTGGGAAACCAAATGAACTGGGTTCCATTGTGCAGTTTCGCATTTGCGATTCATTTCTAACATGATTACTAATTTGCCTTACGGTAAAGGAAGCAAGTTTTCGAAAGACTACCAAGCAGTCATTAGCCAGTCTACGGCCTGATGCTCCTTGTATTGAAGGAAGGCCTGTTGTTTATAGTTAAAAAGTTGGTTAAAAAAAGTATTTTTATTACTGATAGATAAACATTATTAATATAATATCCATAAGAATAAATTGCACGAGCGGAGTCGAAGGTAAATTCTAGCATTTATTCCTCTTATAACATAATCAAATATATTTCAAAACTTGAATACATATTTAATATGCTCTTAGCTTTTATTTTATTGGCACAGAGTAATGTTCATAGAATCAAAACTTTTCCCGTAAGAATTGAAGTGTAAACGTAATATGGAAATGGATGATTCAGAAATCACTTAAGTAAATTACTTAAAGGTCGTACTTTGTGTGACATTTCCTTTTTTGTTTTGCATTTTTATTTTTTAAGGCAGTAGTAGCCCAGCGGTAACGGGCTCGTTTGTATAACCGAGTGATGCGGGTTCAATTCCGGGTCTCGCACCTATGATATTTTCAGACTGTGCGATTCATTTCTATCTTTTCACTTGTCTTACGGTGAAAGAACCTACAAGTTTAAAGACATGTGAAGTCTGCCATCCCAAGACTATGGCCTGATCTCGCTTGTACTGAAGGGACGCTCGTGCCCAGCAGTGGGACGTTAAAAAGGGACAATTACGATCTTTTCTTTATATAAGAAGAGAATATTATTGTAACTATTAATAAATATATATACATCAAAAAGAAAAACTGCATTGTTTTATTAAATTTCAACTTTACGACACACTTTATAGGAGCATATATTTCCAATTTTATGTTACGAGTCCGTAATAAAAGAATAAAATATGGGATGAATGGGATCGTTGTGGGATTTACGTTTTTCAATAAAATTTCGGTTTGTTCCCAACCTGTTGACGTAAAATATTATTATACTATTAGAGGGTAAGTGGTTTAATTTGTTGAACCTCTGTAATACTTACATATTATATGCGGAAATTCTTGCCTTTAATGTCTTCTGCTGCCAGTAGCAAATAAGGATTTTACCTTGGAATGGATGGTATTAGCTATAAACTGGTATATTCTTTTGTTTTGGCATTTTATATGTTGGTACAAGAGTCATGTACTTTGATGACTTATCAAAAGTACAGAGTGAAGTATATAAGACATAGGTACATGAGATACATGAATACTTTTACTACTATTATTAAATAAGTACTAGTACTTTTTGGTACTTTTTTTGGTCAAGAGTAGAAAAGATGAAAAAAATTTTTTTTTGTATTTTTTTGTAATTTTTAATATTTTTACCACTGACATAATTTCTTTCTCAATTTTCATATCTTTCAGCAGTCTTTAAATATTTATAATATTGTTACGTACTACGGGTTTGGGATCGGAAATTAATAGCGTTCTTGCACTAAGGATGTTTTATTTCACTATGAACACACGCACAGTTTGTACACAACACTAGTCTCTGAACACTGTATTACTCTTCTCAGTACTCCTTCTCAATGCTTCTTCACTAATACTTCAACCAACTCTTCATTTTTCTCTATTGCGTTTCGCTTCTTAGTCTTCACTCAACTTCGCCTGCCTTTTTATATGCATAAATATTAGAATATTCTAGTATCGAAAATTCAAAATGTTTCTAGTAATTTCGAATCCTTTCCCGAAAATGTTTTGTCTCTCTCTGACACAAAAAATTTGTAATAGACCGTTCCTGTCATCTAATTGACATAAGTTAAAAATTGACATTCGCCGTTCTAAAGCATAGTACAAACGTGCTAAATAAGGACGAGTTCACACTCTATTACGCGACAATATTTATGTATTTTTACTACATACATATTTGGTAAGCCTCGTAGCTTACCATGGCGTTTGAATTTAGATAGTGCTGTGTGTTAAAAAATATTCTAATATACATTACGTGAGCCAAAATCAGCTATCCGTACTAAATATTATAAATCTTTTATACCTTCTTCTAATATTAACATAATATTTCACATTTATAGGGCTCTTTGAAGAAATCGCAGAGATAAATTGTATACATATTACTTATATTTTATTAAGTAAACATTTTATTATAAATATTTATTAATAAATAAACATCTGATTCTGAACATCAAATATTTTGCTACACTTGTTATATTATGAAAGGAAGTAAATAAAAATTACGTAAATTGTAAGTTATCGTACCATACATATTCGCATTTCGTAAATCAAAATCTTATTTGTATTACCATTTTAATAAAGTAATCTTATATTATAATAAGTATCTTAGAACAAATTCATCTATAGTAAAAGCAGATAAAATGAGCTGGATATAGTTCTAGATCTCGATCTATATGGTGGACCTCACTCTCTTTTTCCAGCTTAAATATGTTTTTAAGCAATAAAACATTAACAAAATTGACCCAAAGCATCAGAAATCGCCTGAATCAAAAACAATCCCTCTTTTGTAACATTGGGAAATGCATTAGGCATACCACCATGCATCTAACACATGATTATGCGGGACTCACCGGCAAAGCTAGTAAGCCCAACGGAACCTACCTCGTGTCAATAGGGCGTCGTAGGATCGCTTACACTCTACCGCGACCCGAGGACAGGTATGATGAAGCAGACCACAACAACCATGATGCTTCTCGAGCAGTCTACTCTTCTGTCAGAGAACCTGTCTTCAGTCTTCCACCGAAGTCGGCTACCTCCTTATACGCACATTGCTGACAATCCTCCTGGGTCGTGTTTTTTAATATATTGTATGGTTTGAAACATATATTTCACCTGGAAAAAGCTAAGGATTCAACACAAAGATCAGGACCCTAAACTTATAAATTTACTTTTTTGAGGTTTCGCTATTTTGATGTCATATAAAATAATTTTTAATACCACCAACATTATGACTGGTTAGAAAAAAAGGATATTCAAATAAAAAAAAAAATAAGAAAAAAATGGAGATTGATCGTCGGGGAGTTGAAATGGGTGGATGTTTTCTGATATTGTAAAGCTAAAACTCGTTAATATATGTTTTGAAAGAATGACGCTGGCTTTTATTGCGGTATATATATATATATATATATATATATATATATATATATATATATATATATATATATATATATATATATATATATATAGACGACACGTTTGACTCAGTTGGTAGTGACCCTACTTTCTGCGCCATATATGTGTAGTATACCAACTATCTGATATCCGTAACACAAGCTTAGCTTACCACGGAACTAGATGGCGCTGTTGTAATAATATCCCAACATATTTATTTAATTTATTATTTATATTAAAGTGTCACTTTCCCCGCCTGTAGCAGATAGTTACCTTTCAAATAATGAATTGAGATAAAAGTATATTATAATGCATTAAATTGCGTATCAAGGTGTAAGATACCGCAATAAAAGCCAGCGTCATTCTTTCAAAACATATATTAACGAGTTTTAGCTTTACAATAACAGAAAACATCCACCCATTTCAACTCCCCGACCATGGAGATTAGAAACCAGGAGAACCAAGGCCCTACAATGTAGTGTCTCAGAAATATTGTCAAACCAAGGAGGCGCTGCGATCGCTATGTTGTCTCAATGCCTAACTTCACGTTGTCACAACAGTGACAGTACTCATAAATAGCTAACTTCACAGATACTACTTACCGCCGGCAGCGCGTTGTAAATTCTACACATTTTCAGAGACAGGCGGGTAATGCTTTAGTATGAAGCGATGGTCCTCCTGGTTTCTAATCTCCATGTCCCCGACGATCAATCTCCATTTTTTTTCTTAAATTTTTTTTTATTTGAATATCCTTTTTTTCTAACCAGTCATAATGTATATATATATAACAATATTGTATGTGCTTTTCAGTCTAGTCTACTTCCTAGATTTGCCATAAAATTCAAAAAGAAGAATGTAATATACAGATTAGTTCTACGAAATAGTGACGGTATTATTGCATTGTTATTATTTTTAGTCGGTTTGATTACTGGTTTAGGTCACCTCTTTTAACAAAATGCAGTTTTTTTGCATTTTAAATCATGTTTACTGTTTCATTACATTCGTTCATGTTGACTGCAATTTGACATTTTTAATAGATAAGACACTTTTCTTCTACTTTTTGTACGTTTGTGTTACGGTGTCTTAATTAGTCGTCGATATGTATAAATTGTAAGATATTACCGTTTTCTTTAGTTTAAAATACAATATTTGTTATCCTTAATATTACTCTATCAATTATTTGGATAAAATAAAATGATTGAGTCCTGTTTTGGTTTTTTTACTTGGTTCGATTCCCGGTTAAGGCAAGCTTTTAAAAAATGAATGCAGTTATTACCTTGATAGCTTTAATATTTAAGGTGCTTTTCTTCCATGTGCCATAAATTTATTGCATTCTGTATAGGAAAAGTTGTCTTAACTTAATGCCTAAGCACGAAAACTTGAAAATCTATAAAGCTTTGACATAAGAAATGGTGTTGAGCTTTGATATGTGACAGGTAGTTTACAGACATCGACTAAGATGTAAGATTTTTTAAATCCTTTGTTGTCGATACTTGAGGCATAAAGACGAGGGATTCTAGTCATACGTGGTATTCGTCTGCGCTTATTTGCCCAAACTATTAATTTACAGAATTCAGAATTATAGATTATTACATGTGGAATATTTACTTTAATATAGGTAAAAAAGCTTGTACACATAATATGTTAAAATCAAGTAAAGTCTGTGGTATAAATAAGAAGCTTAGAAATACATTTTAGAAGAAATATCTCTTTTATAAAGTAAAACAAGCAGGTATTGGTAATAAATACGTGCAAGGCGAAAATAAATAAAATAATGTTCTCTGACCGATTGCGGCCATGGCGGCCAATCTCATTGAGACTAGCCAACTATGCAGGAGATAATATTATAGTGCACAAGTGAACGCGCAAACACGAGTGCACTCTCATACTCCGGTGGGACGACTACTCGACACGACGAGTGAGAGCTAAGGCGCAGGACCGACGGCTTTACGTATTCTCCGAGGCACGAGGTGACACATCACCAACTTCCTGACTCTTCGTTACTGAAACATACTAAACAGAAAGACTTAATAATTAAACTTGACCCGACCCGGGACTCGAACCCAGAACCTCTCGATAATGACCGCACATTCTAACCACGGGCCACGAGCCACGGGCAACGCTAGTATAGTCGTAAAAACAATATAAATATCGTCGCAGGTACTATCTAACAATTTAATTAACGTGAATGGTTTCACAAAGTCACCAACTCAACCCGTTATTACAGGAAGAAAGTACAGCGAAGTGAGTCAGAATACGAAAAGTCAAAGTTTAGTTAAAATAAGTGACTTTGAACGTTAAGGAGTTATGTAATTTAAAAGCAATTAGCGTTTTTAGTTGATGATAGGAAAATATTTGCATTATTATTATTTTTCTTAAAGAATAATTTTGGTTAAAAATCTAGGGAAAATAGCTATGGCTGCTAGTATACGATATATGTATGCATAATAAAATTCAACCTGAGTCGAATTCCCTCACAGTAAATGTTTTTTGAAAATTCTGATTGAAATAGTCATTAATTATTATCGATACAGAGGCTAATTCTATTGTTGTTAAATTTTTTGTCTGTTTATCTGTAATCCCATGAAATTTGCTATGATGATAGCTGGTTATCCAGGTCAAAATATAGCATACTTTGTACTGCCGGAAAATATGTAATTTCTGAGAAATCCATAATAACCTTTAAAACGTATCTAGGGAGTAGGGACGAACCCCATTCCTCTGACTCCTGACTCGCTAGTAAAGAAAGGTTGCTAGTGATGTCAAAATACTAGTATTTTCAACTAAATTGACGACTCGTTTGGCTCAGTTGGTAGTAACCCTACTTTCTGCGCCAGCGGTCGCGGGTTCGAGTCCCGCTGGGGGCATTTATTTGCTAATCACGAATGTTTGTACTCCAGTCATGGGTGTTGATATTTATAATATGTATGTATTTAAAATTTATATGTGTAGTATATCTACTATCTGGTATCCGTAACACAAGCACGTTACGTAGCTTACTGCGGAACTAGATGGCGCTGTTGTTACAATGTCCCAACATATTTATTAATTTATTTAAGTAAGTATTATCGTCTTTTGCTCAAAACGCTGGCGCTTATAACTTAGTCTTAACAAGTTGTAGGTCTGTTTTCGTTAGGCCAACTTAAATTACATAGCTTTGCCCATCTGTGATTCTTTGATGAAACTAGAATTGCTGTTCGATGTTTTAGCTAGATTGTGCTTTTATTGTAATTACATTTTGTATCGATGCCAAATTTTTCTTCTATTTGGCGTAAAATTTCATTTTACATATTATCTTTATTTTCTCTACCGGATTTAAGTGCACGAAATTAAATTATATAATTATTTGACTAAACATGACTAATTACTTATTAATTGCAAAATTTTTTCGTTAGTAAATATATCTTCGGTCATGACGATCAATCTTTTAGAGCTAAGCTATCTGAGCAGGAGATATTATTTTATGTCTCGGTCAAAGTTGGTCCTACTTGAGCGTCGAACACATGACCTTTCGTTTTGCTTCTTAATTTGACACTTATTATGGCCGTGGGATTTTTTTAATTTTTCTTGTTTTCATCAGTTTCTAAACATTTTCAAAATTTTGAAGAATAGCCAAATGCTTAATAAATTAACAAATACATTTTTTTATATATTGGAACATTACACAGGACCATCTAGTTCCGTTGTAAGCTACGAAGCCTCGTAGCTTGTGTTATGTATAAAAGATAGTTGATAAACTACAAATATATTACTTTTAATATGTACATACATATTGTAAATATAAAATACCCATGAATGGAGTACATACATCCTTGCTCAACAAATGAATGCCCCCAGCGGGACTCGAACCAGCGACCAGTGACGCAGCAATTAGATCGCTATAAACTAAGCCAAAAGTGTCCTCATTTAATTAATTTGTTTTATAAAAATCGGTAAATAAAACAAATAAGAACAGTCAAAATATTTACATACAATATAATGCAGTCATTTTTAACCCTCGTAAATTCGTACCTATCTCTATTGAGTCATAAAATTTTTTCATTCATTATTTTATTACTTGAATAATAAAATATATAAAACCCAATCAGTGACAAAGCTAGATGAATGTTTTGATCAAGCTAGCTCGATACACGTAAGCGAGGGCGTAAATTATGTATATCGTAAAATGGTGTCATGTGACCTTTCTATTTATTGCGTCGTTATTACTTTAGCGACTGTAGTAATATAACGTAAATTTTCCATAACAACTCATGGTATAGATACTAATCGTCGGTACGCTCGTAAAATAGAGGAATATGCCATAAGGCTAGATTTACACTGGTAGTGTATCGTAAAGTTCACGCATATGACTATGAAGCTGAATAACGGATGAAAGCGGGTTTTTATATGGATTGATTATACTTGATAGAATAAAATATCGATATATTTTCTAAGATATTATATCATAACTAGCGACTAACCCTCGCTTCGCTCGATTAAAGAAAGTAAACAATATGTATGACAAAATCGATAATAATATGCTAATATTGCAACTTCGACATTTATTTTTGTGAGTTCTGTCTATATAATTCTGTAGTCTGCCATATATTTATTTTTATCATTATTGTATAGAACTGGTAATATTCAATTACACGGCTTCATGTAATCAAAACATATATAATATTATATGTACTGTAGTCATATGTAGTTATTGTATATAATTATATACAATAAATATATGTGTATTATAATCTATACTACTATATAAATCTGTAGTGTCTGTCTGTACACACAATTTTTTGCCGAATTTCGTCATAAATATTCGTTTCATGACTCACTGACATCAGTTTTACCATTTTTGAAATGTTTGTCTGTCTGTCTGTATGTGGCCGCATCACAAGAAAACCACTGGACGGATTTGAATGAAATTTGGCATAATGTTAGATGGACCCGGGTCAATATATAAGATACTTTTTATTGCGGGAAAATAACTCATCTTTGAGAAAAATACAAAACGAAGGTTAAAAATAAAACCACGCTTGCATTTACGTCTTTAAAACGCGGACGGAGCCGCGGGTATTGCTAGTATTATATAAATAATATTTTTTTACTGATCTCAATAATAATAATATCTTTGTTGACCTCAATAACAAAAAGTTACTACGCCTTTTTTAGCAACAATGTTTATTTATAAAATAAAATCATTAGTAAATTTTGTGAACGTACTTGTACACTAACGTCTGAACTAGGCCAAGTCTGTACCTCAGACGCTAGCCTCTTTCTAATTCCATAATTTATTTATTAATATTATAGTTAATAAATAAAATAACGTAATAAACAATTATTGAGATAAATTATTGTAGGTAGTTGTTTAATATAGTATATGTAGTTATAGAATAATGCTTAATCCTAACTCTATCTTCTATAACACGTAGGCGTCGATTGATAATAATCAAAGTACGCAAAACCTAATTTATTACAACGAAGTAGATACCCAGACGCAGATCCAGACCCGCGACCGCCGCGCTGGCGCAGAAAGTTGGGCAAAACAAACTGAGCCAAACGTGTCGTTATTAGTTATATAACATTTCAACCTTTTACAATGAATTAACTGCAGAAGCATTATCAAAATGTCTTCAGCATTTTCCATACCATGGAGAAACGTATCATAAATAAATCGAATGCATCAATAAATTAATGATTTTTAATTATGACACACGAAAATTTAAGTTCATATGATCATCCTCCTCACATTTATCTATTAGGTACATTCCATTCACGCTCGATTACAACAGTTTAAGGGCCTCTGTCCCTTTGTAAGGGTCTTACACGAGAAGTGTTAATTTGGCCGATGGCAGTTTAATGGTGTGTGAATTGTAATCAATAGACCTTAGAAAATAGGGTTCATATTGTATTTTATCTCCAACTTCTAAAGGAATAAATACTCAATACATTCAACCTTTTTAGCTATTATAGTTATGTATTAGAATCACATAATTTTTTATTTACCTGTACGAATCATCATCATCATCATCAGCCCTTTTTAACGTCCCACTGCTGGGCACGGGCCTCCCTCAGTACGAGGGGGATCAGGCCACAGTCCACCGCGCCTGCCCAGTGCGTGTTGGCGGACTTCACATGTCTTACGAAAACTTCTAGGTTGTCTCAGACATGCAGGTTTCCTCACAATATTTTCTTTCACCGTAAGACAAGTGGTAATCATGATAGAAATGATTCGCACATGAAAATATGAGAGGTGCGAGACCCGGATTTGAACCCGCATCACTCGGTTATACAAGCGTCGCGTTACCGCTGGACTGCCATTGACTATATATATACGAATGCTTAAGCTAAACAACCGAGCAAAGTTGTAGCATAAAGCTAGTCTGTACAGATAAATTAAATTGATTTGTCTGTTTGTTTGTTAAAATAACTGATTATAATTAAATGCGTATGAAATATAGTACCTATTTATAAAAAAATTTAACTTTCTGTGAGTTTGCTTCGGTTGAAATTTCTAGATAAATGACGGGACTTTCACTGGCATATAGTTGAGAAGAAGTTAGGCTTTATTTATTTTATAAATAAAATTAGGGTTCCATTTAAAAGCATTAAAACGAGAGAACCTAGACGAAGCCAGGGTGTGCCGCTAGTACAGAATAAAAAATATTATCTTCCCAATATATCGGAAGAATAACGTTAAATGTCATATTGATGCAAAATATTTTCAAAATTATACCCAAAACAAAGCGATAAAAGTGATATATATTGACTATTTACCCGTCCCTTGTAATACCTAGATTGAATACGAAGCGTTAAGATAGATATTCTTAGGAGGCCAAAAATCTGCGTCCCGAATATTTTAACGTGACAAAAATCATGTAAATAGGGTTGATTTAACGGTATTGAATTTGTAAGTAAAATTTATGTATTTTTTTGAAATATTTATGAACTGGTGACTTATACTCACTTTGATTTTGTATGCCCCTTCAGGTTTTATTATATTTTTTTAAATAAATTTAATCTAAGATAATATTTATAACATTAGCTGTCTGCCAGTGAAATCACCATCAGAGTAAGTGTAGCGGCTTAGGAGATAACGCGGAACAAACATACCGACAGACCACATATAGACTCTTTTATTTCATTTACTTGCATTTGATTTCAGTAAGATTAAAGTTAATCTAAACTTATATTATAAAGAAGAAAGATTTGATTGTATGTTTGCATTGAATAGGCAACGAAACTACTGAACCGATTTGAAAAATTCTTTCACTGTAGGGAAGCTACACTATCCCCGGGTGACATAGGCTATATTATATTTTCAAAATAATTAGGGATCCTTACTAAACCTTCAATAATGTAACCCAAGGTGCAAAAAACACCTACAATATTCTTTACAGCGGGTGCGCTACGAAAACTATTGATGATATAATAAAATAATGTACCTACTACTTTGCAGAACACATTATTATTTACAACTATGTTAATATTTTTATTTGTTAAGTAAGTTGATAATCTATAAGAGATACTACAGAGATCGAGTCTCAGCATTATTTGGTTTTTCTACTACAATCAATGATATTTTAACTATAGATATGTTATGAGCACGCAATCGTGAAAACTCGAAAACATCCTAATTAGGACGTATTGCCTTTAGTCTGTGTCACCGCATGGCGACGAGTGGTACGCTGCTACAAAATTAAAAAAATGCCATCCTGTGTATTAAGGAAATGCACCAATTATGATACCAAAGTTAATAAAACACAAGGGATCTCATACCACATGTAAGAACGCAGTATACTTCGATTTATTAATATATTTCAATTATTTGCCTAATATTCTGATATGTCATCGGTCGCTAGACTAATGTTTGTTTACATTGACGCGCAATTGACAACATTAGCTGTCTCTTTTTTTCTTATTGATTGTATCGACTATCCCCTTTCTATCATTTTGACATGTACCTTGAATGAAAAGTGTGTATGTGTGCAGCGCGGAACACTTTTTTCGGTTGTTTAGTGAGCGTATAACATATCTATAGTTAAAATATCATTGACTACAATGTAAAACCTTATTATTGTTTAATGTCACTTAATGTCACTTAATGAACCATTAAGTCGTTCTCTAGTATGGATATTCTCAATTTAATGGTTCATTAAGTGACTGTTAGTGCGGCGGTAAGATATTTTTGTATTACTTATGTCTAATAAAAACAAATTAATAATCGAGGGTACGTTTCTAGGGCGTTCGAGATACAACATGAACTACTAAAGACGAAGTGGATAAATTATAGATTACACTTTAGGCATAATCTTGCCTGGTTCACCATACTGTGCTATGCATATTTTTGTATTAATTTTCCTCTTTTCATGTAATTTTAATTTATTCAAGTATATGCAGATAATAGAAATATGATGACAAAATATGTGCAATTAAAAGAAAAAAATATGAGTGACAAGATGCGAAAAGTGTTGCTACATTAAAAATGGTTCGAAATAGACGTCAAAACGACGAGAAGAAGCGAAAATTAAACGAAATTTAGTGTTAAACCTTAGTTTTATTGCTGGTGAACAATCTAACAATCCCACGTTCATAGCCCACATTATCCTTATCTCAAAAGGGAATTAAAGGAGTAAATTTTAGGTAATTTATTGTCACAAAGTCCCCAGAGTTTGGATATTTTCACCGATAGCTCCACTTAATGACGCATAAGACTTGTAAACTTCAGCCGAGCGTTAAAGTTATTATATCATAAGGGTTGGGCGTTTCATTAAAGATTTATAATTACTAAGATGCTTTCGACTCTTCTCGCGTTCGAATGCGTTCGAATCATTCATAGCAAAAAAAAAAAAACACAACATACACTTTTATGCTATACAAAATCTTCTTCTTCGTGACACTCTGTACAGAGCTGTCGTGGTATTCACGTAGCGACTTCTATCCTAGTGCATTAATGCTAGGAAAGGCATTCCATGAATGCTTCTCGCCCTCTGTTGCTATTTTTATTTATTTACTTATTAAATAGTTCGTACATTACAATATCAAAAGGATTGGAATTTAAGGTACAATCATAAACTCATTCGAGTTTTACCGTGCCCCAGCGAAGCAGTTCAAATTATTTATTAGACTAAAAATAGCCTATACTATATGACATTTAAGTAAAAAAACCTTAGGTCCGGAAAATACGATTACAAAGTATTATATTTGTAATCGAAATAAAAAGAAAAACTTTTATTTTGACATTTTTAATATAACAAAAGTAAAGTTAGTTTTAAAATAATACGCAAATCAATTAAACTTGAAATCGCTGGACTCTTATAATTTAACAATGAATAGAAACTTTACAATCAAAATTAGTTTTCCTATGAGACCAAAAATCCTTAGTACGTAAGAGATAATAATATTATTCAAGTTTGTAATTATTAATACACTTATAAGTAATTTTTACCAGTGACTTTGTTTAAGTTTATTCATTTAAATGATCAATAATACGTACTCAACGACGAACCATTCTCATCCAAGCTATATCTGGTTTTACTCGGCTACTTCTTCCATGTAACCTCGTTCCCGCTAAGGGGTGGGTAGAAGTTATTTTAATACAACCCTTAATTTTGAGTCATCCGTTGACTAGATGGTATACTGCTCTCAGTATCTATAAAAATCCTACAGGAAAAGCAGTTTCAACGTTTTTCGATCATTCCAAATATTTCCTTATAACATTTAACAGGACTTATGAATAAGTATTCTTAATTCTTGCATATGATTTAGTTCTAAGTCTGAGTATCGTATAGTAAAATAATACAATATACTCAAATATAACTTTTTTAAACTTTCGCGTTTCATAACTATATATATACCAGTCGAAACGACGGGACTAAGGTATTTATATATACGTTTAAAAATACACGCGTACATAATATATGTTTATTAGTTGGACCTTCTTGAAGCAACAGCGTAGGTAACAAATCAACTCGATATTTTTATATACTTACGTCGTACACGTCGAAAAGTGGTATGGCATAAGTTAAAAAAAATATGGTTGTTATAATTTTCTAATAAAATAAAAGTAGCCTAAGTAACTCCTTAAAACAGTAGCTATCGAAAAGTCCTATCGATATACGAGTGAAAATCGTATCAAAACGGTCCAGCCATTAACAAACAAACAGACAGAGACGAAACTTTCAATTGATTTTTTGATGTAAGCACCATATTATGTACTTTCATTTGCGTGAAGTGAAAAGCTGTTAATTTGAAATTAAAAAGAGACACTTCAATTTTATTTATATTTACTGATTATTGATAGGTGAAAAAAATAGGTCATAAAGAGAACTCATATTTTATTAATATACACAAAACACAAAAATCGAGTATTCGCAGAGTATCATTACATTTTACTCCACGGTTTAAATTAAACTTAAAAAAAAAACAATATAGTTGCTTCTAAGAAAATTAAAATGTAAATTAAAGAGTATTTGAGAAGATTATTTCTAAGAATTAGACAAGAATCGGAATAATTAAATTAAAAATTATTTAAAATTTATTGAAAAGTGCGACCAATCTGTCTCACGAAAATCGTTTTTTTTTTTGGTAGAAAGTATGTGCTATTCCAAAATATGATCTATCTCTGTGCCAAGTTTCATCTAAAGATAATAAATGGGAGTAGATGCCTAATCAGTAGAAACACTTACGACCTCTCTTGAAGTTTCAATATTATTTCTATAAACTAGTTGTATTCAGTCAATTTTATCGTCCCACTGCTGGGCTTGAGCTTCCATTACGAGGGTATCTCCATAGCTACAGTCCACCGTACTGGCCAAGTGCGAGTCGGCGGACTTAATCTATCTTTTAAAAAAAGTATTAAGTTCTCCTCGCTGATAAATAGATGCTGATTTTCTCATAATGTTTATTATTTTCCTTTACCGTAAGACAAGTAGGTAATTATGTTGGAAATGATTACAACACGTAAATATCAGAGGTGCAAGACCAAGGAGTTGAACCCGCTTCACTCGGTTATCCAAGCATACACGTTACCATTGAGTTAGAACTGCCTAAAATTAGTTGTAACAAGTATAATATAAGTAATAGTGCTCACAAGATAAACACGTAAGGTAAGTTGAGATAAATGTTCGAACTTGCTAAGATTAAGTTTCTAACCAATTATATATTTGAGTGTACAAATTAGTACAACTTCGTAATATTATGCCTATAAAACATTAATTATGTAATTGTTTATCAATAACATATCATATTTCTTAATATAAGACACAAACCGACTAACATTGCAACATTTATGTACATATTTTAACCAAACAATATAATTAAAGTATAAATAGAAGTTTTTTCTGACATTTAATTTTGTAGTTTAAATCATTTTTTCCTGTAATTAATTAATCCGTGCTGATAAACAAAATCTATTTTAATTAAGTTAATATTATTTATCATAAAAAGGTTAACTTATGATAAATAATAGATAAATATTTATAATATGTATGTATTTAAAATTCATATGTGTAGTATATCATTTATCTGGTATCCGTAACACAAGCCTCGTAGCTTACCACGGAACTAGATGGCGCTGTTGTAATAATGTCCCAACATATTTAACTATATATAATGGGCTATAGCCGAACCCCTTTCGTGTAGAAGGGAAATACACGCTCAGCAGTGGGACGTTAAAAATGGAATAGAACGAATAACATTATTAATATAAAAAGAAGAAGAAAATTTTATTATTTAGCAATTTCTGAACTTTTTGTAAAAATTGTAGCTTGAAGAAGCGATAAAATGTGTTTTGTTGCTTTACACACTCGCGCACTTCCACAAAAACATACACACACACACACACACACAAACAAAAAAAAGGAAATTATTATTTAGAATTAACAAAAACTTTAACGTGTATTGAAAATCAGAAGACATAGTCCTTAATTAAAAACAAATTAATTTATAACTTTATTTCTTGAATAGCACGTTGTTTCCGTCTCTCTCGTTGTTTTTTAAAGTAATCTATGGACGATTTGTTGAACAATACTATTATCGTATGCGGAATTAATCTGTAGTCAAATAAAAAGTCGAATACAAGCATGAAAGGCATCAACATAGTTATCGAAGTTATCGTGTCTGAAAGTATGGCAATACCAACTAAAGAAAGAGTACGAGTACCACCAGTACGTGACAGTCGCTTCTTGCAGCAAGGAACCACTGATGACATCACCTTCATTACAATAAGAAAATTTAGCAGCACTAAGAAGTACATGCCAGTCAATGCAGGTTCCATATTGTCTTCACTTAAGCTAAAAACGTTAGGAATAATAACTTTTTCAACCATTTGCAGGATGAATAGAGTGCCATAACTAAAGGCAGCGGCTTTTCGTTTTCCGTAACTAATTTTCCCCGTAACCAAGAACACCAGCCTTATGTACGCCAAGATTGAAGCACAGAGAGACCAGCACATACTTGCAGGCAGCAACATTGAATAAAAGATTCCAGTTTCCCACAATCCAGGGTTTAAATTATTACCACATAATTGTAGAGTTCCGAAGACTATTTGGTGTATGCTTATGAAGTTGTGAAGTGACCGCCATTTTGGATTAAAAAACCACACACAAATTAAGACAATTGAACACAAAATTGATAAAACTGTTGGTATAACGGATGGTATATTTAGATCTGACATTTTAAAAAATAGCGGCTCAGATGCGCTTATTGTATTTGGAAACTTTCAACTGTATATTGTTATGTTTGCTACACAATTAATTTGTTTATCGCACAGATAAAGTTAGTTAAATAAAATCGATACTGATGTCGGCTAATGGGTTCTGTAACAAATCAAACTTATAGAATATAGTGTCTGAAATAATATTTTGTAAAGACTTTAATAGTTCTGTTACCGAAAATAATAAAATGCCATCGTGATATTTGATGCATCTTTTTTATTATAATTAGAAAATTTTTTACACAAAAAAAATACTTTATTAGAAATACATTTACACTTGTTGTTAAATGAACTTGGGGATTCACAAAAACCTTCCCTCCTAATGTGCGTTCATGTTGTCGTGGTGAGGGGCTCAGTAGCGTACTGAAATGCGGCCGGCCCGGTCCTGTATGATCAAATGGTATGAGTGAACGCATTAATAAAAGACACAAAGTAAATTAATTAATTCAATTTTTTGGAGATACTCGTAGACTATAGATTAAGATTTTATTAAACAACTAGGCTCATATTAAGTAGTAGTTGATTTATAATCGATTTAATGCATCATTTGAAATCAAATGACAGAATATACGAAAGTTGTGCTTAATTTTACCCTAGTTGTATATTTTCATTCACTTTTCGTGAAAAGTGCAATTTTGTTTTCTTTATAGGAAAAATAATATAAAGCTTTCCTAAAGTTGTAACTATCCTTAAATAATATCAATACATGATGTAAAATAACTGTTTACAAAACATTTTTTCAGTATATTTATTTATGATAATTATACATTATACCATACAATGTGGCAGTGGTAAACGAACAACGCATTGGTAGCCCAGTGGTAAAACACTCGTAATGTAATACAATAAAATGTTACCGGTTCAAATCCGGGTGTCTTAATTCTAATATTTTTAATTGCAAATCATTTCCAACATCATTACCGCTTTACGTTGATGGAAACATATAAGGAAACCTGCATGCCTGAGAGATATGTGAAGTAGGTACATCAATTTGCACTTGGCAGCATGGTAGGCATATTAGAGGGAGACTGGTGCCCAGCAGTGGGAAGCTAAAAACGGTTGAGAACATACATACCACACAATATATAGAATAAAATTTAAAAGTTTATTAAGACTAATACAAAGGTATTATAAAGAAACTATATTCAACAGCCAATTTAAATTAGCTTATCGCCTTAAAACAAAGTCATTAACTAAAACCTAATTAAAACGTTAAACGATGAAAATAATGTGTTTTAATGAAGTTGTGGATTATTTTTTTATGTTTGCACTTTTCTAATTATTGTAGCTTGAAGAAGCGGTAATAATACAAACACACATACAAGATCAAGCTCGATCGGCTTGATCCTTTAGCTCCGCGTAGAGGCGTTGAAAAACTCTGCATCTTCTACCGTATTTATCACGGGGAACGTTCCGAGGAATAGTTTGGACTGATTCCGGCCGCTGAATTTCATCATCGGACATCGCGCCAAAACCGAGAATTCCATCCACATCACCTCGATCTCCAGCGTTCCACAACAGTGCGATTTTTGAGGCATTTTCTGCCCCGCACAACCACTCTGTGGAACCAGCTATCGCCGGCGGTCTTTCCGAACCGTTACGACCTGGCAACCTTCAAAAAGAGAGCCTATTCTGTCCTGAAAGACCGGTTCCGCATTTGCAAGGCCTGCGGTGTAGCAGAAGTCCATGAGCGGCGGTGATCACTTACAATCAGGTGTGCCTCCAGCTCGTTTGTCCCCTTTGTTCCATAAAAAAAAACAAGCTAAAGGTATTGCTAAGTATTAACAGAAACTTTTATGTGTATTAAGAATAAGAAGACAAAGTTCTTAAATAGAAAACTAATTAATTTATAACGTTATTTCTTGAATCGCACGTCGTTTTCTTCTTTCTCGTTGTTTTTTAAAGTAATCTATGGACGATTTATTAAATAACACTATTAACGTATGTGGAACTAATCTATATTTAAGTAAAAATACAAAAATGAATTTGATTTCAATAAAAAAGAACATGGGAGATATCATCATAGATATCATAGTTATCATGTCTGAAATTATTGCAATACCAACTAAAGAAAGAACGCGAGTACCGCCAGTACGAGACAGTCTCTTCTTGCCGCAAGGAACCACTGATGATATCACCTTCATTACAATTAAAACATTTAGCAGAATTAGGTTCATCTGGATAATCATATATGCAGCCGCCATATATTTTTCACTTAACCCAAAAATATTAGGAATAATAACTTTTACCAGCATTAGCAGGATGAATAGAGTTCCATAACTAAAAGCAGCGGCTGTTCGTTTTCCGTAACTAATTTTACCCGTTACCAATAACACCAGTCTTATGTACGCCAAGATTGAAGCACAGAGAGACCAGCACATACTTGCAAGCCTCAACATTTTTCTTAAAAAAATAGTTTCCTGCAATCCAATCCAATCCCATAAAATGAATACACATAGATCTAACGTTCCGAGGACTATTTGGTGTATGCTTATGAAGTTATGAAGTGACCGCCATTTTGGATTCAAAAACCACACAAAAATTAAGATAATTGAACAAAAAACGGATAAAACTCTTGGAATAACCAGTGATATATCTGGCATTTTTAAAAAATAGTGGTTCAGATGCGCTTATTTTATATGAAAACTTGTAACGTTATGTATGCCAAACAATTAATATGTTTATCGTACAGATAAAGTTTGTTTAAAAATGTGAGACTAATGTTGACTAATGGGTTCTGCAACCTTTTGAAAATAGACTTATATATTGTAGTGTTTGAAAAAATATTTTGTGTAAATATTTAAGAGTTCTGTTGGTATAGTTTCACAAGTACCCTCACTTTGTTCTCCTTAAGAGTACTAGCGGTACGAAATGTTACTGTTTTGTACCATTGAAATATTTTAACAACTGAAATATTTGGTTTTCTTATGTTAAAGTTTAAAAAGAGTTCATTGAAAATGAAAAAAATCACTCAACTCTCTCTAAACTTAAACTCTCTACAGAAAACCAGGTATAATTATTGTTAGTATTTCAAAGGTACTAATGGCACAAAACAGAAACAACTTGTACCGCTAGTACCATCAAGTGTATAAAGTGAAGGTACTAGTGGTACTCCATCGTACTAGCGAAAGTATAAAATGAAGTCATGATACGATCATAAAATCAATTTCGTATATCTATACCCATTATTGTTTATTTTAATAAAAATACAATTACAGTCGTAGTTAAAGGAACTTAGGTTAGACAGAAACCTTTTCGCTAGCTTTTCGTCGTGGCTCAGTAGCGTCCGGCGATCCGTCCGTTCGTGAAGCCAAGAAACAGAGAGTGCCTATTTCGGTGGGCGGTATGTTAAGCGGGTTGTTCCTGATACCTTTCCCAAGGATAAAAAACAAAAACATTGACCTATAGGTGCCGGCAATAGTTTCAGGAGAGTTAAATGATTAACTCAATACCTAATGTTTATTTATATCTTATTTAACGCCTTTTCTTTGAAGAATCTTAATTTGAAAGGGGATTTAACTTATATATTTTTTTAAAATTTTTCTTTATATTTTTCTTCGTGATGGGGGTGGCCAAAGATGTACTCCCGGCGCCCATGGGAGCACTCCCTTGGCTATGTGATCTACTGTGGTAGCCCTGCCATTAGGGCGTCGTAATCGAATGCGCAAGCGATCTTGCGACGCCACATTAAAGAGGGAGACGGTTTTGTTGGAGTTTAATGATAGGATTGGCTTTAGATCTAACGTTCCGTTAACGTTTAAAAATCCTTTTTTTTTATTTTTGTTTGTCTCTCTGTTTGTTCCGACTAATCTCTAACAGGGCTGGACCGATTCTGATACAATTTTCACTCACAGATAGCTAATGTTATAAGGAGTAACTTAGGCTACTTTTATTTTTTTATAAGATTATAAAAAACGTTCAATTTATTTTAGCTTAGCGCAGCGAAGCGGGCCGGGTTGCTGGTATTAAATAAAACGATCAGCGATTTTAATTTAAGGTGTAACCAAAACATACAAACATTCACATCTATAATAGTAATATAATAACACAAAAACAGAAAACCTTTAACAAAATAAATTACTAAGAGATAATCCAAATTAAAACCAGCGCTCAGATCGGAAATGTCGCAACGTTTTTTTCATTAGTAAAATAAAGAGTATGTTGTAAGGACGCTGTATTTCTTTCGTAAATTGCCTATAAATTTATATTATGGCCACTCTTGTTTGAGGTACCGAGGTTTTCCAGATCAGACTTGTTTTATTATGAAAATGTATGATTTATGTTTTCTTTAATAATGTGCTCGTAACATTTCTAATGGCTTAGGATATTTGTATTGTTTTTTTGAACCTCATATATTAAGAGCAAGAACTAATAAAGTAAAGCTTATTTATTGAAAAATTTGGAAACCGCAAGAGCTAAAATAATATTTTCAAGTAATGATAACATGACATTTATATTAATAAATATATTGGGACATTAACACGAAACACCATTTAGTTCTACGGTAAATTACGTGGCTTGTGTTATAGATGTTATAGATTATTATTGATTCAATACACATAGGTATATAACTTTAAATAGGTACATATCACAAATATAACTCCCATGACTGGTGTAAATACATATTTTGTGCTCATCATACATTCAAATGCCCACAACGGGAATTGAACCAGCGACCGTCACAGGTACAGGTAGCAGGACCTCTAAAAATCTGTCAAATCAAATTAGCTTATCGCCTTAAACAAAGTTACTAATAAACGCGTTAAACGATAAAAATAACATAAAATTCAATTAAGTTGATATTGTATATCTATATATATTTACTATTTATAAAGCTGAAGAGTTTGTTTGTTTGTTTGAACGCGTTAATCTCAGGAACTTCTGGTTCAATGGTTTATTATTTATTATTATTTATATTACACCCCGCTACGATCAATAGGAGCGGAGCACCAATGAAAAATGTTACAATACATATCTTACGAGATATCATAGTTTTAACATAACTTCGCAACAAAATAATGATCATCACGTGCAAGACGGAAGGAAGAATTTGGTTTCCAGCCTTTAGAATGCGAGCGAAACCGCGGGAAAAGCTAGTCATAAATAAGTCAATTACTACTATACACTGATAGAACTTACTGCCTAAACCCCTTCGTATAACAGAGATACCCACGCCCAGCAGTGGGACGTTAAAACACTGAATATAAATAAATTATTATTAAAATGTATTTAATTTTATTTTTTAATTTTATTAGGATAACCAACAAAAGTGACATTTATTAATTCATTATTTGCATTTACAAATATAGACAAGAATGCTTTTTTTACATGCTCCAGGTTACCACTTAATCAATACTTTATAAACAGAACATTATGTGTATTACTAAAAATATTAACAGTTTTGTATATTTGAATTAAAATTGAAATAGATTAATTAATATATTAAATTCCATTATATAAAATACATAGTAAAATGAAAATAGAAATAACAGAAAATGTTTAAAAGGAAAAACTTTTATTATATTTTCCACATCTGCCTTTTTTTACAGAAACTTTAATTTGTATTGAGGATCGTAAAATAAAGTTCTTAAATTAAAAAAAAGCTATTTAATTTATAAGTTTATTTCTGGAATAACACGTTGTTTCCTTCTCTTTCGTTGTTGTTTAAAGTAATCTTTGGACGATTTGTTAAATAACACTAATACCGTAAGTGGAACTAATCTGTTGTAATATATATTTTTAAAAAGCATATTTGCGTAGTCATTTGGAAGGATGAAGAAAAAGACCGTGTCAGTCGTCAGCATACATATCACAGTCAGTAAATCTAAATATAATGCAATACTAACTGAAGAAAGAGTACTTTGAGTACCACCAGTACGCGACATTCTCTTTTTGCAGCGAGGAATCACTGATGACATCACCTTCCCTAAAATAAGAATATTTAGCACCACTATGAAATACGTGCAAATTAATGAAATTTCTATATTGTCTTCACTTAAGCCAAATATATTAGGAATTATAACTTTTTCTATCATTTGCAGTATGAATAGAGTGCCATAACTAAAGGCAACGGCTGTTCTTTTTCCGTAACTAATACTTCCCGATACCAATAGCACCAGTCTTATGTACGCCAAGATCGAAGCACAGAGAGACCAGCACATACTTGCAGCCAGCAATATAGAATGTAAAAATTCATTTTTCCAGAATCCATCTATTACTAACGTCATTACACATAGATCTAAAGTTCCGAGGACTATTTGGTGTATGCTGATAAAGTTGTTTAGTGATCGCCATTTTGGATTCAAAAACCACACAAAAATTAAGATAATTGAACACATAATTGATAAAATTGTCGAAAAATTGAATAAAATTTCTAACGCTTTGAATGGAATTGACTCAAATACGTTCATTTTATTTGAAAACTTGTAACTATATCAAGTTATGTATGCCAAACAATTAATATGTTTATCGTACGGCTAAAGTAGGGCTAATGTCGACTAATGGGTTCTGTAATGTTTTAAAAATCATTTTATATTGTATTCTAGTATGTATTTGAAAAAAAACGAGTGTGCTTTAGACCACACGATCTACGTTATTTTGATCTACGTAAATGCATTTCCTAAGGATGGAAAAAAACAAAAACCTTGACTATGGGCGCTTGGAGAAATATTTTATATGTTGGTACATTATTACAATTTCTAGGATTAACTTTAAAATGTTTATTCAAATCTTAACGTTATATTGTTTATACAAAACATTTTATCAGTATATTCGTTTATGATTATTATACATGAATTACTTTTATTTTTTTTCATTGAAATTATACGTTCTAACATACACTGGGGCAGTGATAGCCCAGCGAGGCAGTAGCCCAGTGGCAACACGCTCTCTTAGAAAACTGAGTGAAGCGGGTTCAAATCTAGGTCTCGTACCTCTGGTATGATATTCACGAGTGAATAAATTTAATTACCACTTGTCTTACAGTGACGCAAAACATTATTATAAGGAAACCGGCATGTTTGTAAGTAATTTGTAAATTTTCGAAAGATGTAAACTTTCATCTATACTAATAATTTAAAGAGGAAATATTTGTATTTTTGCATGTAAGGAATAAACTCAAAAATTAATGGACCGATTTCCAAAATTCTTTTGACATTAGAAACCTACATTATCTACTCTGAGTCTCAGTCTTACTACTGAGTAACATAGTGTTACGTACTACGGGTTCGGGATCGGAAATTATAAGCGTTCTTGCACTAAGGATGTTTTATTTCACTTTGAATACACGCACAGTCTGTACACAACACTAGTCTCTGAACACTGTATTTCTCTTCTCAGTACTCCTTTTCAATGCTACTTCACTAATACTTTAACTAACTCTTCACCTTTCCACTATTTCGTTTCGCTTCTTAGTCTTCACTCAACTTCGACTCGATGTCAACTGATCTCTCGACACACTGCCGGCCTTTTTATATGCATAAATATTAGAACATTCTAGTATCGAAAATTCAAAATGTTTCTAGTAATTTCGAATCCTTTCCCGAAAGTGTTTTGTCCCTCTCTAACACATTAGAATTTGTAATAAGCTGTTCCTGTCATCTAATTGACATAAGATAAAAATTGACATTCGCCGTTCTAAGGCATGGTACAAGCGTGCTATTATGACGAGTTCACACGATATTACGCAACACTACCCCCTCCTTAGTTATGCTCGTCTCGAGCATTGTTGTTGCCATGGTACTTAGCCAATCGGTCCACATGTACGATCTTAGCTGGACTTCTAGATGTTCGTTGAATTCGGAAAGTGACGTCGTTAATTTTTGTTATAACCTTATAAGGCCCCTCCCAGCTGGGTTGTAGTTTTGGCGATTTACCCTTTCGTCTCACCGGGTTATGCAGCCATACCAATGAGCCTTCCTCGAAGTTCGTTTCTGTCACCTTGCGGTCGTAACGCGTTTTCATGCGTTCACTTGCTTGTAGCCCTGCATCTCGTATCTGCTCATGAACATCAATCATCTTCGCTCTTAGTTCGCTGGCATATTCGGTGATGCAACTGGGTGTATTTGGCGGGCAACCACTTAACAGATCCGCTGGTAACCGTAACTCTCTTCCAAAATTGGCAAAGGCAGGTGTCATGGCAATGCTTTCATGTAGTGCGGTCCGATAAGAAAGGAGAAACAGTGATAAATACTCGTCCCAATCTTTTTGATGACTATCTACAACCTTGGCTAGATGTCGTTCAAAAGTCTGATTGAATCTCTCCACCATTCCATCGGACTGTGGATGACAAGGCGTAGTTCTAGTTTTATGCACTCCCATAATTTTGCACACTTCTTGAAATACCTGTGATTCGAAGTTTCTTCACTGATCGCTGTGCATTTCTAATGGAATGCCAAATCTGCAAAATACATCTTTTACCAATTTATTTGCAACAGTAACAGCTTCTTGATTTGGTATGGCAAATGCTTCGGGCCATTTTGTGAAATAGTCCATTACAACTAAAATGTATCGGTTCCCAGAATTAGTAATAGGAAATGGTCCTGCCACGTCTAATGCGATTCTCTCCCAAGGTGCCCCAACGTTGTATACTTTCATTGCTCCTCGGCTTCTGGTTTGCGGGCCTTTGACGGAGGCACACTGTTCGCATTTCCGACACCAGTCTTCTACATCATCTCGACAGTGCAACCAGTAAAATCGTGCCCTGATCTTGGTTAACGTTCTTCTCACCCCTAAATGTCCACCAGAGGAACCATCATGGTAGGCGCGAAGTACCTCGGATACTTTTATTTTAGGTGCAACTAGTTGGAGATGGCTATCATTTCCACGTGTTGTTTCCCATTTGCGGCACAATACTCCATTGTGTAACAACAAACTGTTCCATTGTGCCCACAAACTCTTCGTAGCGGTACTGTATTGTGCTATATCAGTCCACTTAGGTTTTGGCCTACCACTCCTTAACCATTCTAGAATGGGTCGTATATCTCGATCTTCTTCTTGTGCTCTCTTCATAGCATCATCGCTCCAACGTTCATCTATCGAATCTGTTCTAATGATTTTAATAGATTCTAGTTCCTTTGCTTCTTTTCTTTGACAATGCTTGCAGTGTTCTTCGCATGGTTTTCTAGATAGAGCATCGGCGTTACTGTGTATTTTACCCCCACGATGTTCTATTTCAAACTGAAACTCTTGCAGCTGCTCGATCCACCGCGCGACCTGTCCTTCGGGGTCCTTGAATTCCAATAACCATTTCAGAGCAGCATGATCGGTTCTTACCAAAAATTTGCGTCCTATTAAGTATTTCTTAAAATGCTGTAAGGTTTTTACTACAGCAAGTAGCTCTCTTCGAGTAACACAATAATTCTTCTCTGGTTTAGAAAGTGACTTACTAAAATATGCGATAACCACCTCTTGATCACCCTTCCGCTGGGACAATACACCTCCAATACCGATATTACTGGCATCAGTATCGACAATAAACTCTCCCTTTGTGTCTGGATACCCAAGGATCGGTGTTTGGCAAAGATGTTTCTTCAGTTCTTGAAAGGCCGATTCGCAATTATAGTCCCATACGAAAGGTCTCTTCTCTTCGGTCAGTTTATGAAGTGGTTTGGCGATGTCAGAAAAGCCTTTCACAAACCGTCGATAGTAAGAGCACAATCCTAGAAATGCTCTCACTTGTGTCTTGTCCTTAGGGGTTGGCCAATCTTTCACAGCAGTGATTTTGTTGGGGTCCGTTTCTACTCCGTTTTCCGAAACAACGTGTCCAAGGTAATTTACTTGCTTCCTGAAAAATGAGCACTTCTTCGGACTTAACTTTAAATTAGCTTCCCTTAGTTTATCGAATACTTTTTCTAGTTTCTGAAGATGGTCTTCGAAATCACGTCCCACAATAATTATGTCGTCCAGATAAACAAGGCAGGCTTCTCCTAGTAATCCAGCAAGAACACGTTCCATTAATCTCTCGAATGTGGCTGGTGCATTGCATAGCCCGAACGGCATAACCTTAAACTGCCACAACCCTTTTCCAGTTGAAAACGCAGTTTTCTCCTTATCCACGGGGTCCATATCCACTTGCCAGTAGCCACTCTTCAAATCGAGAGTCGAAAACCATTTCATACCGCTGAGAGTGTCTAGGGTGTCATCGATTCGAGGCAGGGGATAACTATCCTTTTTGGTTACATCGTTGAGCCTACGGTAATCGATGCAAAACCTTGTAGATCCATCCTTCTTCCTTACTAGTACCACTGGCGAACACCAAGGACTAGTGGAGTGTTCGATGATGTTATTCTTTCTCATGTCTTGGATCATGTCGTCAACTTCCTTTTCCTTAGCCCAAGGAACTCGTCTAGGTCGTTGTCGAATAGGCGCTACGTCCCCAGTATTAATTTTATGCTTAACTAATCCGGTTCTTCCTATATCGCCATCATGTTTGGAGAACAAATCTGAATATCGGTACAGTAAATTTCCAGCTTTCGCCTTCTGTGAACTTGTGAGATCTTCCTTACAATCTTCCAAAAGTTTCATCGCTTGCTCTTTTTCCTTGTTCAACACCTTTTCTTTCGGTTGACATCTGCTTAACCAGGCTATCTCTGCACAAGTCCCCACAACTTCGCCTCTTCGAATGGTTTGAGTAGAATTACTGGTATTCAGAACCGGAACCATAGTTGTCGAAGCTTTACCTACAACAACTCTTGCCGGGATCCATGAGCTCTCATCTTCCAACTTCTCTATAATAGCACATGACCATGGACGGCCTGACTTGTTCTGAGGTAAAGCGACTGGTACTAGAGTCTGCGATCTTGGTGGAAGAGTGGTGTCTTTCAAGCAACAAACTTTTCCGTGAATTCCACCACTTATCGGCACTTCTCTATTTCTGCATCGTAAAACTCCATGTTTCATGTCAATCGTACACTGGTGATTTTGAAGAAAGTCCAATCCAATAATGCAATCATCGACGATATCTGCAACTATTGCTTTATGCCAATAGATGTTGTCCCCAATTTTGATTGCAATTTTCCTTTCCCCCCAAACAGGTATGTGCTGGCCGGTGGCTGTCATAAGAGTGATGTGCCTCTTATCTTGTAAATTATTGTCCGCAATGTGTTTTAGTTTTCGGTTATTAATAACAGTTCGAGATGCTCCGGTATCCAGCGTCAGTTTACATACTACTCCATTAATTGCGCCATGTATTACTAAGGTGTTTCCATCCACTGTCTGTTTTACTTCTATTTGTGGGGTTGTAGATCCCCCGGCCAGCGCCCACCCCGCAGCCCTGGCTGGAATTAGTTTTCCTGTGGCTGGTCAGAAGTAGATACAGCCACATCTGACTGCCTCCGAACGTTCTTTATTTTAGGGCAGTTACTTCTGAGATGGCCCCGCTCGCTGCACTCGTAGCATCTTGGGTTAAAAAACGTCTTCGGGTGGAAAATCCCTCCGTAGTGACCACTTCCCTCACCTTCCAAGCTCTTGTGTCATGGCGCACAGCTTCAACCTCCAAAGCATGAGCGACAGCTTCCTTGAGACTGGTATGGTGTCTTAAACGTACAGTGGCACGTACCTCCGGGTCGCGAATCCCGTCCACAAATGACTGTAGAAGAATAGCTTCTATGGTGGATGGCGAAGATTGATATGCCTTCCGTACGAGCCTCTCAATCTCCATGGACCACTGCTGCAGGGTTTCATTGGCTCGTTGTGTACGGTCTTTAATTTGAGCCCTGTACACGTGTTCCAGATGACTATCACCATACCGCGACTCTAAAGAGCTAAGTAGCTCGTTATATGTGATCTTCCTGCCAGGGTTGCCAACACAAAGAGCCTCCAATACATTCAGAGCCTCCTCTCTAAGTGCGACGGTAAGGGCAGATCGGGCCTCGTCATCCGTCCATCTGCTTGTCTCCTTGATTGTCTCAAACTGGATCTTGAATGCGGCCCAAGAAGATTTGCCGTCGAAGTAAGGGACTTTGAAGCTCTTTGCTGGTGGTGAGCTAATGTCGACACTACGCGGTAATTTGTGAGTTTCCAAGTAGTCGACCCTCTTTTCTATTTTAGAAAGCTTTGAGTCATAGTCCTCTAAGGCCTCACCGAGTGTCGTCTTTATGCCCTCAACTTCCTTCTCAACGGCTTCCACCCTTTCCACATTTTGTTGGAGAGCAGCTATGACATCCTTGTGAATGCCCTCTTGGAGTGCGCGCAGCTGTTCTTCCTGGCGGCGGGTTTGCTCTTCTTGACGGCGCGCATTTTCTTCCTCGCGCCTAGCTTGCTCCTCTTGCAGTGCGCGCAGTTGTTCTTCTTGGCGGCGGGCTTGCTCTTCTTGGAGTGCGCGCAGCTGTTCTTCCTGGCGGCGGGTTTGCTCTTCTTGACGGCGCGTATTTTCTTCCTCGCGCCTAGCCTGCTCCTCTTGGAGTGCGCGCAGTTGTTCTTCTTGGCGGCGGGCTTGCTCTTCTTGGAGTGCGCGCATTTGTTCTTCTTGACGGCGGGCTTGCTCTTCTTGAAGTGCGCGCAGCTGCTCCTCCTGGCGGCGCGCATGTTCTTCCTCGTGGCGAGCCTGTTCATCTTGGAGCGCGCGCAACTGTCCCTGCATCATGAACGCCATTTGCTGCAGAAGGGCGTTCATGTCCGGTGTGGTGTTCTGTTGAGCCGCGGATTCCCCACTTGAAGAACTAGGGCCGGAATCCTCCCTTTGTTGTTCCGCCATTGCGCGTGTAGTGACGCCTTCCTTCTCGTGCCTCGGTACTAACGGCATTTCCGATCCCACTTCTGACACCAATTGTTACGTACTACGGGTTCGGGATCGGAAATTATAAGCGTTCTTGCACTAAGGATGTTTTATTTCACTTTGAATACACGCACAGTCTGTACACAACACTAGTCTCTGAACACTGTATTTCTCTTCTCAGTACTCCTTTTCAATGCTACTTCACTAATACTTTAACTAACTCTTCACCTTTCCACTATTTCGTTTCGCTTCTTAGTCTTCACTCAACTTCGACTCGATGTCAACTGATCTCTCGACACACTGCCGGCCTTTTTATATGCATAAATATTAGAACATTCTAGTATCGAAAATTCAAAATGTTTCTAGTAATTTCGAATCCTTTCCCGAAAGTGTTTTGTCCCTCTCTAACACATTAGAATTTGTAATAAGCTGTTCCTGTCATCTAATTGACATAAGATAAAAATTGACATTCGCCGTTCTAAGGCATGGTACAAGCGTGCTATTATGACGAGTTCACACGATATTACGCAACAATAGGCTATATCAATGATATTATAAGTAAAAAGGTGTAGATACGTTACCTAAACGACATTCTACCTTAAAAAACGGCACACTAACGCACACATGAATAACTAAAAATATTGCAATAACACACTACATTACGATTAGTCGTCAAAATAGGATGGCATGATTCAAGTATCGCCAGTGAAAAAGAGACAAATATAATTCGCGACAGTGCGTCGTCAACGCGTGACTATGTTCAGGTGGGCCAATTAGCCTAGTTTTGGTGTGCCGCTTTTTGAGCGCGTATGACTTATCTACACCTTTTTTCCTAGTATATCAATGGGCTATATGCTATTTGCTTTTAAACCATGCATAAAAACTTTCACTTTTACAATAAATCCCTTTAACAAAATATGTTACCAGAAGATAATCCAAATTAAGACCAGCGGTCAGATCTCAAATGTCGCAATGTTTTTTCATTAGTAAAATAAAAGAGTATGAAGTAAGGACGCTGTATTCGTTTCGTAAATTGCCTTTAAATTTATATTATAGCCACTCTTATTTGAGGTACCGAGGTTTTCCAGATCAAACCTGTTTTGTTATGAAAATGTATGATTTGTGTTTTATTTAATAATGTGCTTAGACTTGAATCAGCGACCGTCACAGGTACAGGAAGCAGGACCTCTAAAAATCTGTCAAATCAAATTAGCTTATTGCCTTAAACAAAGTTACTAATAAACGCGTTAAACGATAAAAATAACATAAAATTCAATTAAATTGGTATTTTATATCTATATATTTGTTTGTCTGTCTGTCATTAACTATTTACAAAGCTGAAGAGTTTGTTTGTTTGAACGCGCTAATCTCAGGAACTTCTGGTTCAATGGTTTATTATTTATTATTATTTATATTACACCCCGCTACGATCAATAGGAGCGGAGCACCAATGAAAAATGTTACAATACATATCTTACGAGATATCATAGTTTTAACATAACTTCGCAACAAAATAATGATCATCACGTGCAAGACGGAATAAAGTATTTGGTTTCCTGCCTTTAGAATGCGAGCGAAACCGCAGGAAAAGCTAGTCATAAATAAGTCAATTGCTACTATATACTGATGGAATTTATTGCCGTAACTCCTTCGTATAACAGGGATACCCACGCTCAGCAGTGGGACGTTAAAGCACTGAATACAAATATGTATTTAATTTTATTTATTAGGATAACCAACAAAAGTGACATTTATTCATACATTATTTGCATTTACAAATATAGACATGAATGCTTTTTTTTACAGGTTACCACTTCATGCAATAATAAGCATAAACGAAACAATACGTGTTTTACTAAAATATAAACAGTATACAGTACACTATATAAATAGTATTTCAATTAAAATTGAAATAGAATAATGACATTAAATCCCATTATATAAAATACATTATAAAATGAAAATAGAAATAACAGAAAATGTTTAAAAGGAAAAACTCTTATTAATTATTTTTCCATGCCTGCCATTTTTCACTAATACTCGTACACACAAACATACACATACAAGCTGTGGTCATTGCTATGTTAATACTCACAGAAACTTTATTGAAAATCGGAAGACGAAGTTCTTAAATAAAAAATAAAAGAAAACTATTTAATTTATAACGTTATTTCTTGAATAGCACGTCGTTTCCTCCTCTCTAGTTGTTTTTTAAAGTAGTCTATAGACGATTTGTTACATAACACAATTAACGTATGTGGAACTAATCTATACAAATATAAATAATCAATAATGAATACGTATTTTAAAAAGTCAAACAAAGGGATCATGAGAAACATCAGCATATATATAAAAGTTATCATATCTGAAATTATTGCAATACTGATTAAAGAAAGAGTACGAGTACCACCAGTACGCGACAGTCGCTTCTTGCAGCAAGGAACCACTGATGACATCACCTTCGTTACAATAAGAAAATTTAGCAGAAGTGGGAAAAACGTGCCAATAATAGTTAAAGTGTCTTCACTAATGTCAAATATATTGCAAATGACTTTTTCTACCACTCTCATGACGAATAGTGTCCCATAACTAAAGGCAGCGGCTATTCGTTTTCCATAACTAATTCTTCCCGTTACCAATAACACCAGTCTTATGTACGCCAAGATCGAAGCACAAAGAGACAAGCACATAGTTGCAGGCAGCAACATTGAAAGAAAAAAATTATCTCTCAAGAATCCAAATATTATTAAGCTCATTACACATTTATGTAACGTTCCGAGGACTATTTGGTGTATGCTTATGAAGTTATGAAGTGACCGCCATTTCGGATTCAAAATCCACACAAAAATTAAAATAATTGAACACAAAATTGATAAAACTATTGGAATAAGGAATGATATTTCTAGATATGACATTTTGAAAATTAGCGGCTCAGATGCGCTTATTGTATTTGAAAACTTTTAACTGTATAATGTTATGTTTGCCAAACAATTAATTTGTTTATCGTACAGATAAAGTTAGTTAAATAAAATCGATACTAATATCGACTAATGGGCTCTGTTTTGATTTGTATATTCTATTATATGTTGTGTCAGTATATTCATTTATGATTATTATACATTATACCAATGAATGAGTAACTTTATTTATGATGATTAAATTAAACATTATAACATACAATGGGGCAGACATAATAGCACATACCGGGAACATTACAGCACATTTTTTATCTCTTGGTAATCAGGTTCCATAGAAAACGCCTCAATGCGAGATATGGCGTCTGCCAATACGTTGTGTTTTATGTATTTAATATCGGTGGAGAATTGGCTTATGAAAGAGTAATTTCTTTTCACGGCGTTGAACAAATGCATAAAGAGAAGGTTTATGATCAGTAAAAATAGTAACATGCTGAGTTTCTAATATAGAACGGAAATGCTGAACGCTCTCATAAACAGCCAAAAGTTCGCGGTAATAGGCCGGCCATTGTGATTGTTGGGGAGTTAATTTTTTACTGAAAAATGCTAAAGGATGCCAATTTCCATTAACGAACTGAATAAGATGCAAGGAGTTATACATTTAGTTGCTTTTGCCCCAAATTTCCAATGATACCAACATCTTTCTGAATTAATTGAAGAACGAGACCGAATTTTGACTGAAGAGTTTCTTGAAGATAAATTCATTCGATTTCTGGCCGTAAGAGCAGCCACCTGATCACTAAGTTCGTCTATCTTTTTTATCTGCCGAGGATAATTCAATAATTTTATCAGCCATTTCAGCAGTTGTATCTTAATCAAGTTCTGAGCGAGTTGCTAAAATGGCTTGTACACTCTGAGACAAGCGTCGCGGTTACCACAAATGCCGCAGGATGGTCTCCTCATTTATGACTGAACCTGCTAATGAGCGAAAATGCCTTAGTAATTGGGTTGGTTTACGATCACCAAGCTCTTCATTGGCTAATAATAAACGAAGTTTTTGATCTTCTGTAACCGACAGTTGGCGAATAAGCTCTCTCTTAACTGTAGCATATTTATCAACTTTGAGAGGAATAGTGATAATATCTTCTATTTCTCCAGCAATTCGTTGATCAAGCTGTGCAATTATGTAATTATATTTCGTGTTGTCACTAACTATACCTGACATTTCGAACTGTGCTTCTGCCTGTGCGAACCAAATGGCTGGCTTGTCTGGCCAAAATGGCGGTAATTTTACAGCAACCTTATTTACAAATGCCTGGTTTGACTCTGTAGAAGTACCTGGAAGTGTTTGTAATAATTGTTCGTGTAATGAGGTGTTTTCTGCCCTAAGTGCCTTCAACTGATTTCCAAGATCGTGAGACATCATTATTTTAGAGATAGCCAACCTCAGAACATACTTCGAGACGAAGAGGGAGTCGCCCATGCATAGAGAGATCATAGAATATGATAAAGGACTCACCCCCCTATTCTTAGTCAAAACCGAGTGGCAGCAGGCCCCGGTGGTACTTAGCACCTCTGACCGGGAGACCGTGTGAAAGGAGAAGGAGTTGCACGGATGCTTTTTTAAAGTTCTTATTGAGCCTCACGTAGATAAGAAAGCGACCGTGCAATGGCTGCGCTTCATGCGCTGCATATATTTATTTTGTACGCGGGCGTGAGAGTAAAATATATAATAAATAATAATAATAAATATGTTGGGACATTATTACAACATCGCCGTCTAGTTCCGTGGTAAGCGTACGAAGCTCGTGTTACGGATACCAGATAGTTTATATACTACCCATATAAATTTTAAATACATACATATTATAAATATTAACACCCATGATTGGAATACAAACATTCGTGCTCAACAAAGTGATGCCTCCAGCGGGACTCGAACCGGCGACCGCTGGCGCAGAAAGTAGGGTCACTACTAACTAAGCCAAACGTGTCGTCTAAATCATTATATTTTAGCCAGTTTATAAGAAAATCTTGACAAATTATTACATTAAAACTTTCCTAGAGAACCATTCTATTCATTGGTGAAAATATTCATATAAAGCTATTGCAAAGAAACTATATTTAACTGCCAATTCAAATTAGCATATTGCCTTAAAACAAAGACATTAACGACCCTCTACTTTTGTCATCATGCAAACTCGACTAATAAAAACACCTTCTTTTTATAGCGGTGATTAGAATGCCGAAAGTGTACAATACGAGTAGTTGTTTCACGCGATACTTCCATTTATAGAATGTCACGCGATTTAAAATTTCGTTTATCGTTGCAAAGTTACATCTTATTTTTTACTGACTTTCAATACTGATAAAAGAATTCTATGTGGCAGGTTAATTTTTTTCTGTTGCCCATAATTTTACATTATTATTATTTTTTCATTTACTAACGACTTTTCATCTCTTCGTAAAGGTACTTTTTTTTTAAGTGGGACCATAATTCTAAATGACCTATTTATCTTTATAACACCTCGCTCTCTGCCTATGAAAGATCTATCAAAATCGGTCATATCGTTTCAGAGATTAGCGAGAACAAACAGACTGTAATAAATTATGTATATCTACCCCAAACTAGGCCAATGTAACTCTATCTGTCTGTTCTGCTCTCGCACCTAAGCCACTGAACTGATTTTGATGATGATTAGGCCAATTTGAATTTTTTTTTTAGTTTTGTTGGAAGTGTTAAGTAGTAAAGTGATTTAAGAAACGAAAAGGAAACCGAAAACCGAAACTGAAAAATCGAAAAAATTAGAACGGTTTTGTATGGAAACCCTTAAAACGTGAACGGGACGAATCCGAGCAAAGTGAAGATGAGTTAGTGCAAAATATTAATAAACAAACAATACAATAACATAAACATTAGATAAAACTTCATACATATTTAAACGTTTTTGAAATATCTCTCATAGAATTAAATTGTATTTTATCGATATTATGTTTTATCTTTAATCATATATTATTTATGATCTGACACATGCGTACTTCCAGTCTTGACGTATGGATGCCAGACATGGGTACTTACTAAAGTCCAAAGACAGAAACTAGAAATCTGTGAAAGAGCTATGGATAGGATGACCAACAAGAAAAGAATTGACGAATAAATAATAAAACATTGAGACCGGACTAAAGTTAAAGATATCACAGAGTGCGTCAAAAAATTGAAATGAAGATGGTAAGTGGAGCAAAAGAGTGATGTACTGGTATCCTACATACATGAAAATAAATAGGTGAAGACAGCATAAAAGATGAGGTTAAGGAAACAGCCGGGAGTACTTGGAGCCGGAGAGCATTGGACAGAGTGGAGTGGAGGATGTTGGGGGAGGCCTTTGCCAAGCAAAGGCAAACAGATACGGTTGTCAATGTCAATTTTCAATAGTTTATCTAGTTTTGTAAGAAAGTATCTGAATAAAGGCTATAAAATAAAAATTTATTATAGATTAATCTCTGGAATTATAATATAAATTAAATTAAAATTGTCATACAAAACAATTGAATGCGCCCAAAAAAGCTTAACGGATAAGTTATTTGCGGGGTGACAAAGGCATTGTGTGAAAAACTAGGACAAGGATAAATCGTGCAAGTTCCACTCAGATATTTAAGCAAGAGTCACATGAAGCTACGGCTATTCATTTAAAATTGTCTGAATGCATAAACTTTATCATAGTAGTTCTTTATTATAATATGAAATTAATATCAACACACATTTTATCTAGGCTAGTGTTATGTATATCAGATAATAGACGCCATACATATATTTAACTATTATATTATAATATGTATATACACCTGTGCTATACTGTGTGTGTGCGCTTGGATAACCGAGTGATGCGGGTTCAAATCCGGGTCACGTACCCCTAATATTTTCATGTACGAATATTTTCTATCACAATTACTACTTGTCTTACGGTGAAGCAAAACATCGTGAGGAAACCTGCATGTCTGAGAAAAACCTAGCGAGTTTTCGAAAGACATGGAAAGACTATGGCCTGATTCCTCTCGTACTGAGGGAGGCCCGTGCCCAGCAGTGGAGCGTTGAAAAGCGCTGAAGACACACCTATGATTGCAGTACAACCATTCATGGTCATCACATAAATGAAAGCTGCTAGGCTTCAGGGACTCAAACCCACTACCCACAACATGTAGGGCACTCCTACAAACTATACTCTGATTTCTAATTTGACGGAATTCTGACAGCTGCCATTCTTTGACAATTCATATATTATCATAAACCTTTTTGCTTTGGATTATTTTTATATATTTATTTATTGTAAATAGTTTTTTTTTTGTGCATTTAATGCTCACTAACTAGAATGTCTATATTTTTTACCTAAATTAAAAAGCAGATTAGAACAACATATTTCTTGAATTAATAAATAAATAAATGAAAATACATATTTATTAATCATTATCATTTATATCATCATTGTCGTCGTTATCATCCACCATTGGATGATAAAGAAATCACACACACATCAGATCATGAGGAGGACACATTTTATACTCTTCTTTGAATAATATAATTTAAGCATACTTGCCATTTTTGAGCTATGATATTATTTATGCTCTCTGATGTCAATTGTTTTACTTTCGCCGTCCTAAAAGTATTATTATTTTGTTATATTGGCTCTAACAAAAAAAAAAAAAGAAGATTTTACAAATGAAGAGGTTTTCCTAAAAATGTTTGCAAGCAATGTCAAAAATTGACTGGGATTCCTGTAATGAAAAATAATTTCCCTAATAATTATTGTAACTGCAATAATATGATAATAAAAAATGTAATAACCATTTCACAGTTATTACAAATTTTTTAAATCTTAGTTTTTCTCATTGAAACTTTAAATTCCAGAAAGGTGTATATTTTAATTTGCTAAGATGCTTTCCGTTTTTATTGACAATGTTTGAATTTTGGCAACACTTCTGAAATGTCAGAATTCCGTCGAATTAAAAAGAGTATAAGTCAAACGTATTGTCAAACTCACGTCAATGTATATACATACATAATATCTGACATTCTATAGTAATTTGCCTTCTTTACTGAAATATAAAGCCCTAATCCTCGCTAACTAGACGCACCTCGTTCGAACTCGACCTTGGGATAATACATGATCTTGCAAATAGCGATTCACCCTCGTTTCGCTCGGATTCGTTCCTAGATTTAGCGCGAGTGAAATCGCGGGTTCGGTAATTAAAATAAATATTTTTTTAAATTAAAAGTAGCCTAAATTACTTCTATAACATTAGCTATTTGCGAGAAAAATTTCCGTCAAAATCGGTCCAGCCGTTTTAGAGTTTAGCCCGAACAAACAGACAGACAGACAAAATTAAAAAGATGTTATTTTTAAACTAGAAACAGAAACTTCAATTTATTTAATATGTTCAGATAACATTTATTTGAATTATTCCGTTCAAAAAGTCATAAATAAAAATTTTGAGATTAAAATATATTAAAATAAACTTCTGTTTTAACTTTAGTTGAGCTTTGAAAAGAAAAAAAATGTATACGGTCCAACTTAGTGCATACTTAAAACTCCAATGCAACTCTTAAGCTCTCAATTCGTAAGTCGATGGAGTGGCTTTAAATTACTTGGCACATTTCACAGATTTGCATAGCTTTTCGATTTAATACTGGTTTTTCAAACTAACAGATTTTATTCCTCTCGAAACTAGTTTCCGAATGCTAACTTTATTTCAAAATGGTCATCTATCGATTTTTATGAACTAAACTTGTTATTTTAAATTATACTATATTATACCATTAAAAATATCAGGTCAGTAGTCAAAGGTACCGTTTTTTATTATTAATTAATATTAAATAAAAGTTTTAAAAAATATATATTTAGTGTTGTTAATTTAGTCACTAACTGTTCGTATTATATATCTACTTCCACTTAGATTTTATGAAAAAACTAGGTTCTTTTACTCTCTCTTTCTCTTTCTTGTCCTATTCTAGGTGCCAAAAAGTCCCCTCGTTCCTGTCTAATATTAATAAAAATTGTTCGTGTTTTATCTACATCGTAATTTATTGCCTATAGCCTATATAATTGCTTAAAAAATCTTTAGGAGACGAAATATATAAGATATGAAATTTTCGATAACAATGTCTTGTTTTCAATAAGAAAATCTTATTGTAGTGAAAAGGAATGCAAATCTGTGAACTACGCCATATGCATTTGCAGCTTAGTACGAGCTTACCTTACACTTCGATAGTTTTAAGATAAAAATACCTACATTCAAAAAAATATTTTATAATATCTTTATTACAAAACTGTTGGTAAGCTTATAGGTTTTCTGTTTTGTATCTTTTACGCAACCAAGATCTATATTATATAATTGTTTAGAGTTATGCTAGGTCGTTCATTTAATTAGCGATTTGCCATCATTCCGCTTGGATGCATCCCTAGGTATCTCATCATCAGCCTATTGCCGTCCACTGCTGAACGAAGGTCTTTTTTTGATATCACTGATGGAAATCTTGCGTAAGGTCTGTGTTACTCCTACCCACTAACCACCAGCGGATTCTATCTCCGCAGTGCAATGTAGAATTACAGGATCGCTTTCGCATTCGACCGTAACACGAAAGTCTCCTCTAATGAGCGCTAACTATCCGTTACTAACTAAAAATATAATATCCGTTTCCAGCCACCTTCCTTAGGTCATTGGTCCTTCGTACTGCAGGGCGTCTTACATTATGCTTGCCTCAACGCGGTCCACTCTAGCACGTGTCGGCTCCATCGACCATCACTATGTCTGAAGAAGATATCTCACAGTAATTTAAGTATTTGATTGGAATCCTCCTTACAAAATAATAAAAAATAAAATATGTTAGGATATTATTCCACACAGCGTCATCTAGTTCCGTGGTAAGCTACGAGGCTTGTGTTACGGGTGTCACATAGTTAATACACTACACATATATAGTTTTTAAATATATACGTTAAATTTCAGAATTATAAATATAACCCATGACTGGAGTAGAAAGATTTGTGCTCAACAAATGAATGCCCCCAGCGGGACTCGAACCCGCAAGCGCTAGCACAGCAAGTATGGTCACTACCAACTGAGCCAAACGTGTCGTCAATGTATGTATGTATTTATTAAAGTAAGTATGTATAGACCGTGTAAATAAAAAAATAAGTATCAAATCACGCCAAAAATTGTATCGTTGGAATCAATATCGATACGCCGTACTAAGTTTTACAACAAAGTCCTAAATCTGAGAGATTTAATAGCCAAGCTCCACAAATACAGATATAAAAAGTCGAATGGTTCGCTCACGTTGCAGCTGTCACAATGTTAAAGTTGGCTCATAAAAATCACACAAAAATTTATTGAGAACTGGAAATGCAGCGCGATTGTGCTTAACTATTGTAGCTACAATGTATTATTGTTTATATAGGATACCTCCACCAATGCTTCTCGTATAACAACAGATATGCTTTTGGTGTTTGGGTAGTATGTACGACTGCTCATCCGGAGGGCCTGGGTTCGAGTCCTGGGTCGAGCCTAGTTTAGTTATTGATAATATTTTCTAGTAAGTCTCAGTAATAGCCCGGAGTTGAGATGTTGGCAGAATTTTACGACGGTACCTCAGAGAGCACGTAAAGTCTTCGATCCAGCGCCTTTACTCTCACTTGTCGTGTCGAGTGTCGTCACGTAACATAATAATCGAACTGGAGTAGAGTAGATAGTAGAGTGTATCTCTAAACACTTCATCATTTTATCTAGGCCTAGAGAGCGATTCCCTTAAGGAATACTGCGCTTATGCAAATAAGATCCACCCTCCAAGAAGACTATGCGCGTCTCCCGACCAGAGATAAAACATGAATTTGTAGTTTCTGTCGAATGTGTCTTAATGCCTTCCACTAAGTCTTGTTCTAAATTTTCTAAATCATTATCATCATTATTTCCTTGGCTCATTCCTTATAAGGAATCGAACGTAGCTAGAACTTGAGTCTAATTGCCTTGAGTCTTATTATCTAATATATTTTGTTTATCTTAAATGCTAAAATATAGTTTGGTTGTTTTTTTTTTTATTTTAGTTCTACTACTTGTCGAGTGCGACCTTTTATAAGATATGCGGTGCCAATCAAATATACTAACTGAGCTATATTCTCGTCTTCGATTTAGCTTCAAGCCGTAAAGTACTTACAGCAACTACGCTTGAAACGTATTCTAATTTATACATATTCCTTTGAACAAAACGACTTTGTTCGAACACCCATTTCAATGCATCTTGCAGCGGTAAAACAAAAAGTTTGAAATTGATTACATTAAATTACTTTATTTTAAATTTCCAGGAAATATCGTGTTAGAAAATAATTGAGATCTCTGAGGTTTCTTTACAAGTAAAAGGACCTATTTCTTTCTAAGGTCGGTTAAATGTATATCACTAGTTAATTTTATTAAAGTCTTTACTATTGTTAGGGGATCTGGTAAATGGAAGGTTTTATGCCACAAATCTCGTTTGGTCGATAGTAATCTGGATCTCAACAGCCATCCAGCAGGTAGCTAAAAAGCATAGTCAAAAACACAAAATTTAATAATTTCACTAAAAAAACATTAATAAACACAATACGTTTTTATTATTATTGTTGTTTTTGGCAAGTAATAAAGTATTGCATGCATGAATATAAAAATTATAAAACAATTCAAATTTAAATCTATATCAAGAGAAATGTTTGCATTTAATATTTCTAACGACACATTCGAAAGCAGATGGGAAGAAATTATAGAAGTTAACTATCCGAGAAATATTAAATATGTTATAAAGCTGGTTTTTCCATGCGTTATTAATTCGTTTTCAGTATGTGCTGTTAAAACAAATAGACGGGTATTTTATTATGGCATCGTGATAAGTTAGTTTAAGTGCAGGTTTGGTTCCTGCAAGAGTTAAATTCTATTTGCTAAAATAATCTAAATGTCCATGATAGCGTACTGAGTCAAACCATAACTAAATCAACACCAATGAGAACACTTTTTTAATTTAAACCAGCCAAGTATTTTAGGAGCCAAGTCTTCTTAATACAGACTTTGGCTAATAGAATTTCAAACATCGATTTTTTATAAAAATACTTAACTCGCTTTAAGCATTAATCTAGTGTTGATTTATTACATCTATACATATAATAAAATTCTAACTTAGTTGGATCTGTACATTGAATGTTTTTGGAAATTCTAATTATTAACAATACAGATGCTAAATCTGTCTGTCTGTCTGTCTGTGACCACACCACTAGAAAACCACTGGACGGATTTTGATGAGATTTGGTGGGGTCAAAATGTGGTTAAAATATAGGATAGTTTTTACTGCAGGAAAATATCTAATTTCTGAGTAATCTATAAATTTTAACCCTCAAAATGTACGTCGACGTAGATATTTTAAGACTAATCTATACTAATATTATAAAGAAGTAAAGTTTGTGTGTTTGTATATTTGTTATATTGTAAGGGGTAATCTCGCGATCTACTCAACCGATTTTAAAAATTCTTTCACCAATAGAAAGCGACATTATTGCTGAGTGTCATAGGTTATATAAAAAACCGAAAAATAAAAAGGCTTTTACGTGGTAGTTCGTTTTGCAAAGTGAATCGGAGAAAAAACGGTCGAATGAAAGCGTTTCTTACGCGATTATATATGGAAATTACGTCATTTTTAAACTATACTAAAGAGGTTACACCTGGGGATGAACCCGAGCGAAGCGAGGGTGAGTCGCTAGTGATAGATATTACAGTATGATATGTTCTCAGCTCGGCAGACAGCGGTTGAAGCATCACGGTTGAGTGCGTCAGCGACGTCCTATTAAAATTAGGGAGGATATGTTGGGTTGGGTTTTAATGGGCAGTACATGTTTTTGTAAAAAACATATGTATGTATGCATATCTCAACGATAAAAAAAGAAGTTTCTCATAATATTGCTTTATATTCTTTTCATTTGACTTAATTGCACGTGTCGATAGTCTATTGTAATTATTTTACAAAATAATTACTTATGTATTGGTATTACCTGCTCTAAGTACTAGTTTTACATATCACTACATATTATAAAACAAAGTCCTCCGCCGCGTCTGTCTGTCTGTTCGCGATAAAATCAAAAACTACTGCACCGATTTTGATGTTGGTTTCAACAATGGATAGAGTGGTTCTCGAGGAAGGTTTAAGTATAACTTGTAAACTTTTTATATATATTTACTAATGGAGCTTCGATCGCGCTAAATCTAGGGACGAACTCGAGTGTAGCGAGAGCGAGTATAGTTAGATATATTCCATAAGTGTACGATTAATCGAGACATTGAAATAGCAACACAAGCAAATAATTTCATATTTTGTTTTGCTAAAATATAAGAATGGTAAGGACGAAATAAACGTTAGCATTTGTAGATTCACATATCCAAAAACTTTCCTGTTGCTGCTAGTTTGTATGGAATTTTTCGGCGTCAAAATTTTGAGAGGCGCTCATTTCGTGAGTGCCGGTTGTAGTGCCTTTACGCAGCGGCAATTTCAGAAATTTCAAGCATTCACTTCATCGCATGGTAAGTTTTGAGACCATATATGATAATAGTAGCTATGGAAGCCCATTTTCGTTTAGGTATACAACTGAGTTGATTTGTATTTAACGCTGTGACGAAAAAAATTTTTAGTATCATTAATTTCGTAGATAAATACGTGCACATTTGAATTCGTCTATAATAGTTATTAAAAATGAACAATGATTTTTGTCCATTTTAATTTAATTAATAATTCTAAATAAGTTGTAAGAATTTGTTATTTTGTAAACAAGGTATTTTTTTCTTTAGGTTAAATGTACTCTGACTCTGTAGGTCTGAATGTGTGGATTTTGTCAAAAGCTGAAAAAAAGTGTAAAATTTATTTTAATAAACTACAGATCTTAAAGTTGTGTGTTCAAATCCCGGGTTAAGCATATTTTTGCTCCATTTAAGATTTTCAATCCATATAATTTACCGTTTCGGAGGTTATATTAAACAAACAAACATACAATTTTTGATTATGTTTTTTATATCGAGTATAATAATATATAATTCATAACCATTATTACATGCAGACACTTCATTTTTATTTATCTGTAATATAAATTACGTTACATAATTTAATATCAAATTTTAATAAATGACAGTAACAAAAGCGATAGTATATCGGAAGTATTCATTTTGTACCAAAATAATGAGTTAATCGTGAATCTGAAACGTTACTCATTTAATTGTTTTCAGCGTAAATCGATTGTGATCACATTTCGTGCTTGTGACAGATTAGGGTAATTGCCGCGATTATATATCTAGGTACATGTAAAACCAAACATTTGTGTGAAAACTGGGGGCCTACCATGAACTCTTATAGCATGAATACTATAATCTTACTTTGGCTTTTCGTACCATGACGTCCTTATAGCAAGGGTATTAACATTCTTACTTTTCTAGCCGTTTTGTGACGTCACGACACCAAAACTGCTAAGAAAATGTTAATATCATTTATTCAATTCGTACCATGAGGTGAATTTTGACAAATAGCATGATTACTTTTATGTCATATTTAGGAATCTTATAAAAGTTGCGAATACAAGACGGATATAATATAATTTTGTAAAATAATTACATGAAACATAATTATTGTGTTCAATAAAGTAAGTAAATCTTATATATGCCCATAAATATTGTAATTTTAGTATATGTCTGTAGTTATTGTCTCATTTATAGGTGGCTAATGAATATGAAATTTTTAATTTTATTGAAACCGAGCAAGCTTTCCGAAAGAGGCGCTGTGTGGTACTAAAAAAATTACAATCCATTTATTATTCTTGATAAAGCGGAATTTGTTAATCGCTATCGTCTTATAAAGACTTAGCGTTTAAACTGTGTGATGAGCTGAGGCCACTTATGAAAGTCCCTAAAAATCTACAGATTTGTCTATAGAGACTAAGGTTAACACTGTTTTTTATACTACAAAAACCACACAAGGACTAGGTACATAAATAATACGATCTTAACTATTTTACAATTAATTGCCTAACCGTCAACATTTTACGATATGTACTTTTTAAGGTAGGCACTGTCATTTTATGCCACTGTATCATACCAGCGTATTATAGGCATTAATGAGGGCCTGCATGTTGCTCAGCAGACGGTGTCCTCAGTCATCGCACAGATTACTCAGTGTCTGAATAAACCGCAAAATTCGGCAAAAATACATTAAATTTATAACTTTTTGCTTAAATTTCTTACCTAATAAGCCCTAATCTCAATGATGAATAACTATCGTGTGACGAAGATAACGCTTTACAATATATATAGCGATATTTCTTTTCTTTTATAGGAGGAAATAGAAAAATCAGTTGTTCAGTCGCATCACTAAGCAGTTATAAAACAATCTTGCTTTTTAAAGCTCATGGTACGAATTAAAGTAAGTTTATAGTAATCTTGAAATAAAACAGTCTTGAAATAAGAATGTTTTTAAATAGTTCATGGTACGCCCCCTGGTGTCGAAAAAATGCTGTACATTTTTAAGTTTGTAATAATTATTCTTTTGTTAGTATTAATAATTGGGTTAGACAGCAATATGTATTATTAAATAAAAAGATAACGTGTGGTGTCCTGTGACACCGGATAAGAACGAAGTTCCTTATTATGAAAATATTAATTTTAGGTTCTATTCGAGGTATAAAGAAAATAATTATTCGGGTATACATTTTAATTATGATTTTTTATTCATAAAAATAAAAAGAAACTACATTACAAAGTTATCAACTTTATTTTATTTACAAACCATACGGTGTAATTATCGAATGATATAATAATAATAACCGTCATCACGTAGACTATACATTACACACTGTATAGCCATCATACAAAGACTATACATAAATAATAAAAATCTTACGTTACAGACGTTTTTTCCCGATTAGGGTACCCTTCCGTATCGTCCCATAAGGAACTTCGTTCCAAAAAACACTCATACATTTTGGGAAAAATGCATGATTTACCAAATTAACACAATATTTAATCACATTTTGGGTTTAGAATTAGTATAAGATTACTGTATTCAGCCCTTTTCAGCCCGACTGCTGGGCACAGGCCTTCCGTTACTATGAAGATGATCAGGCTATAGTCCACAATGCTGGCCAAGTACGGATTGGACTATTCAGTTTCAAGAAAACTTGCTAGTATGAAGGTTTCACAATGTCTTTCTTCACCGTAAGTAAATTCACTTGTAAAATCGTTCTCTAACGATAATAACGAGATCGTCAATATAAAGTTATTCCCAAGTCTAAAATTGCAACGACGACAAAGAAGGAAAATTCTGCAAAGCTTATACTAAGATCGTATCTCATGCTACTTTGATTCAATTGCGTTGTAACATTTCAATGAATTTAAATTGAATTACGAATGACTCTATCTATACATACATTTTTCTTTAACGCCTATTCGTAGAATCTTCTTCAATAAAATACTATTTAATATTAAAAAAGAAATGGTATGTTCGACTTTTAGGGCTACTTCTAGGGACTTCTAGGGCTTTCCATATCATAATGATATGGAAAGTAAGTAAAAAATTAAGTAAATAAGATATATTTATAATATTTCAATGTTTAGTAAGGTGAAACTGGAGGTTAAAAAATTTTGTATGAATAATAACCTAGTACAAAACAAAGACTTTATCAGTAGAATAACCCTGCGTAGTTGGCTAGTTTCACAGAAATTGGTCGCCATGGCCAGAATCAGTCTGAGATAATATTTCATTATACATTGTAATTTTAAATAATATCTGTATATGTATAATGCGTCTAAACTTACAGGTTCTAAATGCTATGTTATTATGTGTTAACTTGCTGTTTCTATATACTACACTCTCTACCTCGGTCCTGGGTTCGAGTTCCGGGTCGGGCCAAGTTTAGTTATTGATAAGCCTCAGTAACAGCCCGGAGTTGGATATTGTTTAAACAGATTGGGATTCTGAAAATACTTTTATTTTACTTGTTGTTTGGTCTTAATAAAATTACAAAAGTTTTCTGAAAAAACAACCACTATTTTATGACCAATATTTGAAATCACAAATCGAATACGATATTTTAATCGTAAATCAATTGTCACTATTACTTAATTTGAATAAAGTGAACATTTTATCGCCAGTTATAATTTATCGAGAAGTCATTCAACGCGCTGCATCTAGTTAGCATTTAAATAACTTTAATAAAATCGTTTATATTTAGTTCTATTGAGATTGTTAAAGTTTACCTACCCTCGATACGCTCGGGTTCATCCCTGGATACTTTTAAAGGGTTAGTATAGATTTCTTGGAGATATGATATTATGTTGTAGTAGTGTAGTAAAGTACAAAATGTCGACCCGAATAACCAGCTATTATTGTACCAAAATTCATCAAAACCTGTTCAGTGATGCGGTAACAGAGAGGCTGACTGACAGACAGACAAAAAATCTAAATACTATTTATTCGGCTTCTGTATCGATAATAATGACTATTTAAATAACATTTTCCAAAAAAATGTAATTACAGGATTGTACTCAAGAGTATAATTATAATTATGCATAGCTGATGTAACTGTAATTTATAGATTACTAGCGACTCACCCTCGCTTCGCTCGGGTTCGTCCCCAGGTGTAACCAGGTGTAACCTGTGTTAGTATAGTTTAAAAATGACGTAATTTCCATATAATTATAATCGCGTAAGAAACGCTTTCATTCGACCGTTTTTTCTCCGATTCACTTTGCAAAACGGACTACCACGTAAAAGCCTTTTTTTTCGGTTTTTTATATAACCTAAGACACTCAGCAATAATGTGGCTTTCTATTGGTGAAAGAATTTTTAAAATCGGTTCAGTAGATCCCGAGATTACCCCTTACAATTTAACAAATATACAAACTTTACTTCTTTATAATATTAGTATAGATTATTGGGAAATCACTTTATAATTAAAATTTATAATACAGAAGATATTACTTAACATAACCTACCGTGAATATTCTTGAAAAAAAAAGTTCATGAAATAGCAAAGCATTTTAATCAAATAAATTACTTGCGATACACATGTACAGACTCTATGAATAAAAACGAAAATCGAGGTGTTGCGGCGACAAGAAAACAAAACTAAAAAAATACGCCCAAAAACAGGAGGCTGTGTCACACTCCATACTGCCTTTTTCCACTTTTATGCGAAAAGTCTGATATATTTACAGCGTTATTCGGTTCGTAAATTCATATACTGTATACATTTTTTTGGTTATCGTCTCTACATCGTAAAACATTTTTTCTATACAATGTAGTGTTTCTCATACTTCTAAGACCAAAAGTGTACATTTATCAAGTAAAAATAAGAAGGTTGGTGTAACGTTATTTTATAAGTTGTAAGTCATATTAATTTTCATTATAACACTAGCTTTTGCCCGCTGGTTCGCTCGTGTACATCAAACATTTTTTTTTATATCTTAACTGCTATCTGCCAGTGACAGCTTCATAAAATTATTATTAGCATTATTGAATGTAAATCTTTGTTATATCTTTTGTAAGAGATAATAAATTTTGTGAATTTAAAAAAAATGCACGTACAGGTACAATTTTTATGTAATCTCCCAACATCACTACTGATTCTTTTACAGAAAAACCCTTAAGAACTTGGCCTGACTGGGACTCGAACCCAGGACTTTCGAATTTACAGCCATATATACAAGACCTAGGTAGTCTATCATATACAAGCGAACAGGCGGGCATATTTTATTTAGATAATGTTTTGTCTGTTTCCAAATTTCGATTTGAATATTCATAGCATCCATGGGGTTACTCCAATAGTCCATTCCACTATCAGATAAGGACCAATCCATATGGCACACCGAGGCGGCTCTCCGAGTGTGTTGCTTGGCTTCGCGCCCCGCAGGAATGCCAAACCCTTATAAGCATCCCATCAAGTGCATCTTCCTTGCCTAACAGTAGCCTATCCACGAACTAAATTTTACCCAAACTAGCCCAACCATTTCAGTCAAACATACATACAGAAACACACTTCCACTTGGTTTCTATTATACTATATGTTGTTCAATTTTAGTACCAATTTGGAATCGAACCCAGGATATACTGTCACAAAAATGTACATTATTCTTGCCCACAGATAAAGAACAAAAATGATTCAATCCGTCTTATTTATCACTGAAATGTTGGCTGCAGGAAAGTAAAACAAATTTGAGATTAAGCTAAAGAAGTGATCTATCAACGTCAATTGGATGGAGTTAGTCGTAAAAGTTAGTGCTGCGTATACTTGCTGTCTTACTGCAGTCCTCTGGGTGAAAACTGTGTCTGAGTAAAGTGAGAGAGAAATGTCTTAGTGGCTGCTAATTAACAATTTATATTATAATCGCATATTATAAATGTGAATATTTATGTCTTCATACTTCCTTACTATAAAGTAATACAATAATTTTTTACAATTGTAAAGTTTCGCTATTTTCTAATTTGTTAAACTGGCCATTTTGTAACTCTGGCAGTCAATATTATGAAAATTGTTAGAATATTCAAATGAAAAGAAAAGAATGACAGGACGAGAGGATGAAAATTGTTCTGGAAGGGATTGAGATGCGTGAGGGATTGAGATCTTTTATTAAATTGTTTAAACAAGCGGTTTTATAGATGAATTGTAACCTACGATATTGTCATGGAGAAACATGGAAAAAATATAATAAATATGTATGAAAGTTGAAGCGGGTTTTTCTTACACAATAAAGAATGTCAGGAGTAAAGTAATCTTTTTGTTTCTAATATATTTTTATTTTATTATTGACTAGCGACTTAACCTCACTTCGCTCGAGTGCGTCACTAATAGAATAAGAATTCCTGAAGTTGGAATTCTAATATTTCCAAAAGAAGCTATCTTAAAAGCTACACAAAAAATCTATCCTTAAAATGAGTTTGTTACCGTTTTGTATTAAATCCGGCTATTATTTAAACGAATTCATTAATTTAAGCGCAATTGTTGAGATTTACTTAGTACTCGTTTCATTTTTTGCCTACTTTCAATCTATAGCCAATCTATAGAGCTTGTAAAAATATAATAAAACAATAATTGAATTTCTTAAGTTTGAAATTAAGGTAATAAGAAGATATATAACTAATAAATAGATAAATAAGTTGGGACATTATTATATACAGCACCATCTTGTTCCGTGGCAAGCTACGAGGCTTGTGTTACGGATACCAGATAGTTGATGCATTACACATATATAACATTAAATACGTACCTGCTATTATAATTACACACCTGCCACTCCATTAACTGTAGGGTTCTAGATTTCGAGGATAGAGAGAGATACATCATGTTCAATTCAATGAATAAACTTAGATTTACATCTTAATTTCATCTGAACGGTTGCGCAACTTATATTAGCTTGGCAACTGGCTTCCCTCAAGGGTTATCCCATCTAGAAAGTATCTGGTTTCTTTGCTACTAAGTTACAGGTGAAGCCACCATTTAAAGTTAGTGCAAAATTTAAACCTAGAACTTGTAGTCTTCTCGACCGTTTCGAGGACCTGTATAAGTTAAATTACTTTTGCTACTTGCTTGGCCTAAGCTATTGTAAAGTTTAAGAGAATCTCTTGCGTAAAAGCTTCCAAAATAAAATTAATATGTAAATTAACAAATCTATACTAATATTATAAAGAGGAAAGATTTGTATTTTTGTATGTAACGAATAAACTCAAAAACTACTGGAGCGATTTTAATGTTTGGTATACATGTAGTCTAGAGCCTGAGAAAGGGCATAGGCTACTTTTTAAGGCAAACAAAGTATAGGGTTGAAATAGGGGATGAAAGTTTGTATTGAAATTACGTCATTTTTAAAGCTAGAAGCTTGAAACTTATTTTTGGCTTTTGATTATATATAAATTAGTAAGACATTCAAAGATTGTAAAAATTTTATGCTAAAGGGGGTACCTAGAGAGAAACCCGAGCGAAGCGAGGGTGATTCGCTAGTTATAATTTAAATAAGGAATCAATAAATTAATAAAAATAAAATAAACAAAATATGCATTTTATACATAGTATAAAAAATGTAGCCTATTAATTCGTTTTCAAATTTTTCATTGGCCAAATTTTAACCTAATTTTAAATAAAAATACAAAATTGGATATTTCTACTTTATTACAGTTTTAATTTTTCACAACGTGAAGTTTTCTTCAAATTTTGTCGTGTCAGGATCTTTTAACCTTAAGACCAATACAATCTTGGCCTAACTAAAATGACTTGATATGTAAAGCTTAAGATGTAAACAGCTTACATAAAATAATGAAATATATTATACCTTTAACTTATTTGCCATAAATAATTCACCTGTTCCATACAAAAAGTTATACGGTTAAACTGTTCTAAGGTTATTTATTGCGACAATGGGTCGTAACGAGACCCGGGAATAGAACCTGTACCACAAAAGTTTCCTAATGAAATACGCCGTCAGGGGAAATCTGTTGGGCTTTATTAAGTTGACTCTAAATCGCCCTTATTTTCACCAATTAGATGAAGATGTTCCAATTTATTTGATATTTTATGGGTTTGTTTTGTTAATTGCTAACGTTTTGAAATTATACTACTTTGCCCGAAGCAACAAGTGGATTTAAAATGCTATATCATAAATAAAGGCTGTTGCTAGTCGTCCGCCAATCGGATGAATAAAGAAAATATTATTCGTCCGACAATTGTCGGTTTATACGAATATCTATCACTTTTTCGCTTTCTAATAAAACATAAGTGAGTTTTAGGTGCAGGATATATGCAAAATATTAAAAAAAAATAAGCTTAACCTACCAAGCTGAAAATTAATTATTTAAATTCCACCGACTTTTAACATAACATAACACCCTCAAAATTATTTTTATCCTTTATCACACGTTAATAAAACTATTTCAACAAAATATAAGAAACAACAAAAGTCTCAGTCGCAAAAAATCAAACACCAACAGTCGGCTGTCGGACGAATAAAATTCGTTTATTCATCCGATTAGCGGACGACTAGACACTTCGATAAATAAATAAAATTGAAGTGTCTGTTTTTAATTTCAAATTTACAGCCTTTCACTAAATGCATATGAAGATACTTAGATAGAAATTTCATTTTTAAAATTGTAAAGTTTAAGAGAATTTAATTTAGTATAGATAGAAATTTCATTTTTAAAATTTTTGTCATTCTGTTTGTTCCGGCTAATCTCTGAACGGCTGGACTCATTTTAACGGGACTTTTAGTTGCAGGTAGCTGATGTGATAAGGAGTATTTAAAGTTACTTTTTTATTTGAAAATTATATTAACCGTTTAATTTAACTTACGCCTAGCGAAGTGGGCCGGGTATACTAGTTTTTTAATAAATTTCAATTTTGTACCAGATTGATTTGTTTAATACTTTTTTTAAAATATTACATGTAAATGATTTCTCAAATAATAAATGTGTTGGGACATTATTACACACAGCACCATCTAGTTCCGTTGTAAGCTACAAGGTTTGTGTTACGGATACCAGATAGCTGATACACTACACATATATAACCTTAAATACATACATATTATAAATATAAATACCCCTGACTGGAGTACAAGCATTTGTGCTCAACAAATGCCCCCAGCGGGACTCGAACCCGCGACCGCTGGCGCAGCAAGTACTTTCATTACAAACTGAACTAAAGGTCGTCAAAATGGAATATTTGTACGTTATCATCACTTTATTCATGATATGAAATTCGCTATCCTCGGCGTAGGCGTTTAAGCTTAAATAAACCTGATAAAGTTCACAAATAGACCATGGGGTTACACCAGGTCATGTTCTATTTTTGAAACTTTCGTCCAATTCCAAATCGTTTAAATGTAAAGAAAATAAAAAAAATGTTTCTTTATTGATTAGTATTCTTGAGTTATTGACGATTCTTGTTAAAAAAATAACCAAATATTTCTTCTAACAACAGCTTCTAAAATACACTAACATACATACTCATACATTTCTTATAAACTAAACAGTAAATCTTATAGTAGTATATATGATCAGACCAAGCTCTCTAGGGAGACCCGCCCGTCTCCTTTCGTAAATAAATTATTAATAATATCAATAATCTAAGGCTCAGTTATTTCGAAATAAATAAAATATAATATGTTGGGACATTATTACAACAGCGCCATCTAATTCCGTAGTAAGCTACGAGGCTTGTGTTACGGATACCAGATAGTTGATATACTACACATATATAACTTTTAATATATAAATATTATAAATATAAAGACCCATGACTGGAGTACAAACATTCGTGCTCAACAAATGAATGCCCCCAGCGAGACTCGAACCCGCGACTGCTGGCGCAGAAAGTAGAGTCATTACTAATTACCAACTGAGCCAAATATGTCGTCAAATCTAAAATAATATCGTACGACAATTTTGTATCGATAGACAATCGATCGTGTAATGTAAGCATTCATTTTACGCGCGGCTTCACCTGCTTAAAAGGGTAACTAACATCTTTATAGAAATAAATTTGTTTCAAATATCATGATGTAAAATTCAGACAGCAATATGAAAAGAAAAATATTTTTAGCGATATTAAAAAAGGTTCAATTTTATTTAGAAATTAATATTTACAATCATATCATATATTGGTAAACAAATAAAATCTGTTTCTTTTTCATTGTTATTAATCAAATGAAAATTTATTATATTTTCACTTTCTTTCATAATCACAAATACTCAATTTGAATCAAATCAAAATGTTGTTACCTAAAATTAGTTGATAGCTATTCTGATACGATGGTAAACTACGAGGCTTATGTTACGGATACCAAGTTTGAGTTGACACACTTCACATATATGACTTGAAATACATACATATTAAAAATGAAGACACGTATGACTAGAACCTGAAACATTTCATAGCACAAATTAATGCCCCCAGCGGAACTCGAACGCGCGACCGCTGACACAGCAATAACGATCACACAAACTGCGCCACACATTACATATTGATATTACGCCGTCGATAAAGCATAACTTTTAAATATATTTAGATAGACATTAAATCAAAAAAATAATAATATTGGCATTTATTCGATACACGTCAATCACCTGGTACGTAAATTCGTTTACATTTCACTTTATATCCGAGTCACATCGCGGACGCTTTTCGCCTTACAATGCTCCCATTATTTTCAGCAAATTGAAATGTCAGCGCTCGATTTCGATACGGACTTTAAGATGTGGTCCGACTGTTAGCGATTATGTTTGTTGTTTGTAAAAACGGAATATTCAAAGTTTTACTTTATTTTTAAATTATAATTATTATTTTTATTTTTTTTTAGTTGAATAATTTTTAAAGCTCACCCTTAAGGTATATTATTATGAGACACACCACAGTTATTTCCATGTTTTTAATAAACAACTTTATTTAATTTGCTGTTATTTTAAATGTACTCTTATACTCTTGGTTCTGTTTCAGATTTTGAAGGTATACCTACAGAATCAGTATTTTATGCCTCTTAATGCTTAATACACCATATTTTCCTATAATATTTTGTATAAGTTTAGTTCAATAAAGTACATTTTATATAATATGAGATATTTCCATATACTAATTTAAAATTATTAAATTTAAAGATCATCATCAGCCCTTTTCAACGTCCCACTGCTGGGCACGGGCCTCCCTCAGTACGAGGGGGATCAGGCCATAGTCCACCGCGCTGGCCCAGTGCGTGTTGGCGGACTTCACACGTCTTACGAAAACTTGCTAGGTTTTCTCAGACATGCAGGTTTCCTCACGATGTTTGCCTTCACCGTAAGACAAGTGGTAATCAGGATAGAAATGATTCGCACATGAAAATATCAGAGGTGCGAGACCCGGATTTGAACCCGCATCACTCGGTTATACAAGCGACGCGTTACCGTTGGACTACCACTGCCTTAAATTTAAAATTAAAGATATTTTTGATTAAACTAATCACCCTAAAACAATTTCAAGATTTTTTTTTTAAAAGCAAAAGCAATATTTATAAAACTAGCAAACTACACCGTTGAAAGCTCGCTGAAACTTAGATGACAGCTTTATATTTCCCTCAAACTTTTCCAACTAAGCTACTACCCGAAAGTTATTTTTTCGATATATTACTTTGGGATGGTCGATGGTTGGGTTTCATTATGTCCGGAACACCTCACTTCAAGTACCTTTCAAAACATTTCAAGCAAATAGTGTGAGAATATCGCATGTACCTCTATTTTGTGTTTGCTGCTGTAACTTTCAATCTTCAATATGGCAACAATACTGACATTTTCGTAAAATAACAAAGGTATATTTTTAATTCTCGTCTTTCTTTCAGTATATGGTACGTTTGCTTGTCGTTTTTTCTTCTCCAAAGGTCTTTGCGGTTCTATTCCTGGGCTAGGTAATTAAAACTTAGCTTACCTGTGTGTATTTCGTTGTATAGCTTTTCTATATAGAGGTTATTCGTATAAGGATTTAGGTTGTTTGTCAGAGATTGTTCGTAACTATAAGCCTACCTTTTCATGCCTATTGTTAATATTTATTTATTTTTTATTCTGTACATTTATTCACAGTATTTATAAATCTGAATAAATTTGAATTAAATTGTATAAATGAATTGAATTTTAATATTTGGAAAGTCGTTACCTAATTATTAATAATCATCAATAATCGTATATTATAAAATTCCAACAGAACTCAATCTGTACGTTCAATATTTTTATGGAAAGTTTCAATTACTGCGGAAATACATCTCATATCTGAGGAACGTAAACTAATAATTAAAAAGTACCCGAACAGAGTAAGTGAGGGTGAGTGCTGGAGTTGACTATAAAATTAAAAGCAGGCTAAATAAGTCACCAATTTAATTTTTAATATTTGCTAGAATAATTCTTTTATGTTTTTTTCTAGCATTTTATAATTTTTTTTATTTACTTATATTAAACCTGATAAACATTATTTTTCTTCAAAAATATATGTATGTGTCGATATTTAATTTTAAATTAATACAAAAATATAAACACAGAAACTGACTGACTGATCGATCAACGCACAGCTGAAACCACTGGGGTTAGAACCATAAATTTTGCACAAATATTCCTTAAGTGACGTAGGTGTGCACTAAGTAGGTGTTGCAAAGTTTGTATGGAACAACGTGCTTTCTTGGTCTGATCAACTCCAAACTTAGCATTTATGTTCTTTAAAAGATTTAATTAAACTGTGTTTTATCGTTTTTTTAATATACATCCCCTAAAATAATAAAATGGGGTTGCGAAATATATAGACTACCACGCGGACGAAGTTGCGGCCAAAAGCTAGTACAAAAATATTTTTAAATAAATCATATAAAGTATATTTTGTCGAAAGTAAACCAAACTCATATCAAGTCATATATTCAGTGGAAGAAAAATTATAAGACAAGAAATAAAATAAAGAATTTATTTTCACATTTTTATTCATTCCCTCGTAAAATTTAAAGCAATTATGTTTCGATCCAAACTCCTTAAAACTATAAATTTTACTATACATACTATAATCTACTTTCAAGTAGTTACATAAAATGTTTTTAGTACTTAAACTTAATAAAAGCACGCTGCTAAAGTTGATATGTTATGATACACAAAAGTGCCTAACTATACACAAACTTGTAAATTCAGATGAGGCCTTTATCCACCTTAGAATATAAAAAATGTAATTTTGAATAATTTTGAATAATTTATAAATAAGAATTCTTCACATTTTGGTATGGATAATAATCGTACCCTATTTAATTTTAAATTAAATGCCAAATTAAGAAAAAGTATAATAATAATAATTGCGGTCAATCTCGTTAAGACAGGCCAACTGCGCAGGAGATATTATAGTGCACAAGTCTACGCGCAGACACAAGTGCACTCTCTGTTCATATCACGCTCATACTCCGGTGGGTGACTACTCGATACGACCAGTGAGAGCTAAGGCGCAGGACTGACGCGACACGTGCTCTCCGAGGCACGGGGTGACTCACCGCCATCTTTCCAACTCCGGGCTGTTACTGTGGCGTACTAAACAGAAAACTCAATAACTAAACTTAGCTCGACCCGGGACTCGAACCCACGACCTCTCGATGTATGACCGTTCCTGCTAGCCATTACACCGCCGAGTCGGTTAAACATAGATACAATAGATCTCATCTGAATTTACAAATCTTTTTTATGATAAAAATAATATTGAGATAATATTAATTTGAACAAAGAGATTTAAAATAGTTTTTTTTTAATATACAAGTAAGAAATCTAAACAAGAAAGTTTTGGTTTGTCTATTTTAAGTCTAAATATATAAAAATGTACCTACAAATTTTATAAAGCAGTGAATTCTGTTGAAAATGTTGATAACGGCATGGGTGGTGTTGAATCTTTACGAATCTTTTCTCCCTTTGCACCTGGTAGCGACCATGTCGAGCTACCAGTAGCCGTAACCCTCGGTCCCATATTGTCATAGGCAGATTTTAAAAAACACGTTCTACTTCGTCTCGGCAAAGTTGAACCACCTCCTAACAAATCTGGAAATTCTTCATTGTGCCCAGTTACTTGTACTGATATAAAAATATTACCATACGGTGCTGGAATTGCAAATTCAGCAGGTGGTGGGGGAAACGACCCTGAAGGACCTTCAATAGTTATTTGAACTGGTTCTAAGCATCTTTGAGTATCTTCACTTTCTATAGACATAGACCTATCAAACATTTCAAAACCGTAAGATGAACCCATATCCACACTAGTTCTGTCACAACTGACTGCTAAAGAAGTGTCTAACAATTTCTTTTCTTGGTCTGTAAAACTTCTGCTTGGTGGAACTCTCCGACGTCGTATTTTCCAACACAAGCAAGCAGCTATAAATCCTGTACTAGCCATTGCTAGAACAGCCCCTATGGCAATAAAAAATTTTGAATAATCTGGTGCACTCCTAGCCGTAGCAGTCCTTGCTTTAGGCAAAAATAGAGTCAAGTATGCACTAGATTCTCCTGCAGCACTTTTAGCGCTACATCGCCACTCCCCTGCAAAATCACTAGTAACATTACTTACAGTTACATTATACCACTGTGCACTTTTATTTACAAAATCATCAGTATATTCATTAAAGTTTTCCATCGCATATTTAAATACTGAAACTACACTATTACTATAAGTCTTATTCATTACTTGTGTGTGGCGAAAATACCAAGAAATATTAGGCGTAGGATCTCCTCGGATAAAACATCCGAAAGAAATATCTGCTCCAGTTTCAGTTCGGATTACGGATGGAGTCGTTATAGCCAAAGGAGGACAAACCATATCTTCGCCTTTTAAATCTAACCAGGATATGTGCGCTTTATTATCCGGGCCTGAACAAAATACCTCTTCATTACCGAGATTGCCGTTTAAAAACCACTCATGGAATTCTCGCAGCCTACAGTCACAATACCAAGGGTTGTCAGAAAGCGTTAAAGTTTTCAAAGCTGGTAGATTGAATGTGTCTCGATGTAGATATGAAAGTAGGTTCTGTTGTACGTGTACAGTTTCTAACGCCCGCAGATTCACAAAGGCAAAGGGGTGAACTTTACGGAGCCGACATCGCGAAAGTTCGAGTTTCTTTAAATGTTGTAAGGGCGGGAATTGCTGCGCAACTAATTTACTTAACGGATTGTCATTAAGGACTAAAAGCCTCAAACGCTCGTTGCCTTTGAAAGTGTCAGGTGAAAGTTCCGTGAGATAGTTCCTTGAGAGATCTAATTCTATCAAAATACGGAGATCTCGGAAAGCGTTTTGATGTAAGAAACGTAAATTTGTTGAACTCAGGTTCAATCTTTGTAAATTTAATAATTCTATGGCGGCTAAAGCATCTTGTTGGAGCTCGTTTATGTTGTTTCCATGTAAGTCTAATACTTGAATATCTGATGCTAGATGAGGTATTTGAGTTAGACCTGCAGATACACATGAGGCTGTTTTCTTCCCGGAGGACCATTTGCAGTGGCATTCTTTGATGAGGCCGCAACTTAGCCAGTCACTACCCGAAGGTCTGATAAGTGTTATTAGAAATGCGCACCACAGTGCACGAATGCCCATCTCATATCAAATTCGGTGTAGTTACCTGAAGCAAAAAAAAAAAATTATTACTTATTTTAATCAGATTAATTTAGCATCTTGTTTAATGACATATGTTTAATTACTTAAAGTAAATTATCTACAATAACTTATGTATAAAATTATGAAATGAAATCTTAAAATATTTTTCCTCACGTACTTAAATGTAAGAAAAATATTCTACAACACTACAATATATTTAAAATATTTTAGGACTACAAAATTTTCAATTAAAAAATCCAGACAGTGGGCAACACGAAATTCTATGTATAAAAGTAAATTATAATTTTTGCTTCGTTAGCGTTATTTATATCTGCTCCGTAAACAAAAAGCTCATCAAAAATACCTCTGCTCTATAATTAATAGAGAGTGAGCACTTTACTTTGTATCTCGGTGACCTATCTACGTAAGTGGCGACGGTAGTTCGATGGTAGGCGCAGTAAACAAAGTTTGCTTATTAAAACGGTAATTTAATTATTTCAAGCTGTTAGGAGTTGACTGCTTTTATTATTTACTAGCATTTCCTGCGGCTCGGCTCGCGTATTAAAGAATTTAAATTCTAAGATTTCACATACCGTGTAATGTTTTACAGCAAGTTTTAACGGTTCATTGAGATTTCTCAGATATCAGATATTTTTCAAAGTATCCTATATTCTGACTCGGATAACCAGCTATCATCGTACCAAATTTCATCAAAATCTGTCAAGTGGTTTTCTTGTAATGAGGTCACAGACAGACAAACAGACAAAAATTCTAAAAACTATAGATTCGGCCTCTGTATCGATAATAATTACTATTTCAATAAGAATTTCCAAAAAATATTCAATATACAGATTCGACTAAATTAGAATTTTATTATATGTATAGATTTTTGGCTACATAGGTTTAGAAGTGGTGGTTGTAGGGAAGAGGCACTAGCTTGGTAAACCAAATGAAGGGTTCGAACCCCAGATCTCGCAGCTCTGATATTCTTTCTCAACATGACCATAAACATGTTTGCCTTAGTTTGTAGTCTACTTGCTGTGCCTGCGGTTGCGGGTTCGAGACCCGCTAAAGGCATTCGTGAGCACGATTAACACAAGCCTCGTACCTTACCACGTAACTAGATGGCGCTGTAATGTATAATAATTATTTATTTACTTAGAAAAGGCAGTTGCACAAATTGCGATAAAGTATATATAATAATGTTATCAATGAATAAGATATTAATTATTAAAATTAACTCTTTTTTCGAATGACTCTGAAGTTGAGAGTCGATAGTATTGTTATATTGTATTATGGATAAAAGAACTCGAGCATGTCCTAGATTTTGCTCGAATACTTGATTATTATAAACTTGTACAACTTTTCAGCTCGTATGAAATAAACAAAGGAAGGTATCATTTGATATAATCCTTAACTTTTAATAATGTTCAACTTTTTGTGATTTTTTAAATTATACTTACTGACCGAGGTAATATTGTACATATCTCTTAACATGATTGTTAAAAAAATATCGATATATTCATTTATTAATAGTTTTTGTTGTATTGTTTTCTTTACTATAATTAAGTCTTTAATTCATATAAAATATTTTAGGGCATATTCAATATAAATATCGTGGATTATTAATTTTGAGATTCTAAGTCAAAGTTAATGCTAAAGTGAATCCGTCTGACTGTCTGATTGACGAGCTTTAGGCGCTGTAGAACAAGCTGTTTTAAAATTTATCATACTGTATTACACACCTTCCTTTACTTTTTTAAGGGTGGGCAAATGGCGTAATTGTCATTGAATAGAGTTTTATAAATACATCGTTTTAGAAACAATATAAGACAGAAAGAGATAGCTACAAAAATTAACATTTTTTTTTAAATATATTTTTACGTTTAAATACCTAATATAGAAACTTTGATTATTAATATAATACCCTCAATTACATATAGTATGTAAATAGGATAGTGACAATAGAAAAAGTAAAAGAGGGTAGGTACATAATATGTAAAGCCTGTGACATAATTACGGGTAAAATAAAAATAATAGGGCCAAAAGAAGCGTAATATAGATTGATTCGGCTAATTACATATGAATTTTTTATACTTTTTTTTAAATTAAGGCAAACAATATATAACTATTTTCGTTTTTTCTCTGGCTCTAGACTATCTATGTACAAAATTTCATTTAAAAAAGTTCAGTAGTTGTGACGTGAAAGCGCGACTGACAGACATTCAGAGTTAATTTCTCATTTATAATATTAGTAACGATTTTTGTCCATTTTTATCCTTATGACATATTGCTAAAATTTTTGACAGTCCAAAAAATTGTTAAACTAATTTTCAACATTATTTACAAGATCCATAAATCCTACCTAGTTTTATAATTTATCTATTGTTTTCATAGCCTAGAAAGTTATCAAGGTGTTGTGAAACCTAACGAAGTTAGAATTTCCCTTGAGCGTAAAATATTATATCCTTTAAATTGTTTTAAGAAAAGAGCGTTATTTATTACTTTGTTCTTGAAGTAGTCTCATGTGGAGTCTCAGATAATTTAAAATATGCAAAAAGGTATGAGCTTACAAGAGCTAAGCTGCAAAAATTTTTAAAGCTAGTTTTGCTTCCAAACATATTTTCTATGAGATCACTGTTCGATTACATATCAAAAGTGTTTGGTGTAAAATGAGTTATGGTGTAGGTGTTTTAAAATTTTAGCGCAATCAGATTTAGCGCAAACGAAGCTGCGGGTTCCACTATAACATACAAAAACTTGACAAATAACATACTAAAACCTTTCTCGCTACTCTATTCATTGGTGAAAACAACACTAAAATCGGTGTAGTAGTAGTACCTATTTAAGTTTATCGCGAACAGACAGACAGGCAGACGCGGCGGAGGACTTTGTTTTATAATATGTAGTGATTTAAAAATTAAAGATTTAATGGACCTCGCACGAGGTAGTACCTTTGGTGGGAGATTTATCAAAAAGAGTTTAGCATCATAATACCACTTGACATGATTTTTCATATAGGTTCTTATAAAAAACATAATTTTTAATATTTTTGTCTGTTTTCAGAATTAGCTGGACATATTTTGGACGGGGCTTTTACTGGTAGGTATCTTATGTTATATGAAGTAACTTAGGCAAAAAAATCATACCTAGGAATGAACCCTAAGCGAAGCGAGTCGCTTGTATTTAAAAGACATGAGGGTATGTCATCAGTTATAATTAAATGTCATAAATAAATGAACTGGGACAATATTACACACAAAACTATATCGATCCATGGTAAGCAACGAGGCTTGTGTTACGGATACCAGATAGTTGATACACTATTCATATTATATAAGTTTAAATACATACAAATTATAAATATAAAGACCCATGACTGGAGTACAAGCATTCGTGCTCAACAAATGAATGCCCCGCGGGGCTGGAACAAGCGACCACTGGCACAAAAGTAGGGTCACTACAAACTGAGCCAAACTTGTCGTTATAAGTAATTATAATTCCAATTAAGTTCTACGGTTTCTAATGATTTATCGCTGTACAGACATCTAAATTGTTGTTGACCCGCCATTATATATGCATATTAAATGTCCACCCCTAACGAAATTCATTTGCCTTGCTTAACTCTGAAATTTCCACCAAACTGCATTACCTTGCAGCGTTATAAAGTGAACTGTACAGCTTGACTAAAAACTAAAATTAGTTTTACGTAGTTTACCATTAGCTAGCTGATATTATGATGAAATTTAAATTAAATGATGCAAATTTTTGGAAAATTAATATTATTATACTATATTATTATAATTAAAATACATAATTAATATTATTATAATTAAAATAATTATAGCAAGTAAACATGGACTCCTAGTCCATGAAAAATAGTGGTTATGTTATTTTTCTGAACTGAATTATCGTTTACTTGTTAGAAAGAGAGGTCTGATACGATTGTGTTGTAAATTTTAAAAAAAAAGTAAGAGGTTCTGAATCAATGAAACTGTATCGAAATAAGTCATCTACTTGGAATAATTTTTTTTTTTTGCCGACTTATGCTCACTTCGCTCCTCGACTCTAGCAGCTAAATTTAATTTTTTTAAGTAACCCTAATTCTTTTCCTAAAATAAAAGTAGCCTAAGTTACAGATAGAAAGACAGACCAACAGAGAGGCAAACATTTAAAAATACATAGTACACGAGTGTAGAGTACATGTATAGCAGTAATGCGATAGTAATATATCATCATAATTATAAGCTCATTACTAAATGTACTCGTAAATCTATGCATCATTATTAAATAAATAAAATTGAAATGTCTGTTTTTAATTTCAAACTAACAGCTTTTCACTAAATGCATATGAAAGTATAATATACGGTACAACAATAAACAAATCAATTGTAAAATGTTTGCCTGTCTTTCTATTTGTTCCGGCTAATCTCTAAACGGCTGGACCGATTTTGACGGGACTTTCACTCGCAGATAACTAAAATTATAAGGAGTAACTTAGGCTACATTTATTTTTAAACCGTTTAATTTATTTTAACTTACGCCCAGCGAAGTAGGTTTTCTGGTCGAACCTTCTATCTTTTTCTAACAAATCCGAGCAATGAAGAACATGTCTGATATAAAACATGACGGTCCTTAATCGTTATATTTTATTAATCGTATATACCCAGATTGATGCTCTATCCAATTAAGCAACAATGCGTCTAACGTAACTCGATATTATCACTGACCCGCCTGTCTTGTACTACGAAGGTCAAAATATAAGTGGCGTTAATAGCAGAGAAGCCTTGTTTAATGCAATAAAGTTCTTGAGTTGTAAGTTAAATTGAGAGCGAAATTGAAAAAAAAATATTCGGTATAAAAATATATTAGAAAATGGTTCAAAACTTTATGAAAGGAGTTCGTATAAATGATTGCTTTTGTTAACAGTTAAAATTTACATTTTTATTAAACTCAATTCCTTTTCTAAAATAGAAGTAGCGTAAGTACTTCGTATAACATCAACAGTTATCCTCAAGTGAAAGTCTCGTCAATATCTTTATAGCCGTTTCTTTGATAAGCGGTAACAAACAGTTGACAATAATGTTAAAGTTGTGTTGTTCTTAGGAGTACTTGTACTTTTTGACGTCCCATTGCTGGGCACGGGCCTCTCTTCAATGAGATCAGGCCATAGTCCACCGCGCTGGCCGCTGGTGTTGCCGGACTTCACACGTGTTTCGAAAACTTGCAAAGATTTCTCAGACATGCGGGTTTCCTCACGATGTTTTCCTTCACCGTAAGACAAGTGGTGATCATGTTAGAAAATGATTCGCACATGAAAATCAGAGGTGCGAAACACGGATTTGAACCCGCATCACTCGGTTATCCAAGCGAGCGCGTTACCACTGGACCATCACTGCGTACTATGAGTACTTGTCTGTATAGGTTTTGTATGAGAGCTGACTTTTTCTAAGTCGCCGTTTTAATTCGTTTGCAAAAATGTATTTAATGCTTCATTTAGATACCTTAATACATTACGAGAAGGCACATTTAAAATACGTTGGGTGATAGACATACTTGTTATTGGGAATTTTCTGTAGGCCTTTTTGAGACTGACGGTTTTCTAGTTAATTAGTTAGTTGTTTCAATATTCTTCTAAGCCTTGTAAAGATGATTCGACAGAACCAGTTTTAATGTGGAATACTCCGTGGAGTTCAGATTTTTTGTAGTAAATAATATTATAATTAATGAACGGAGACATATTTGTAATAATACAAAATCTAGTTAAACTCATGAACATACACACAAACAGACATACAGAGAAATTATCATTTTTTTATGTAGAGATTTCACTTTGTGATATATTAGATGTTATAAAATATGTAGTCGTATGGAGTCTTCATATAACTTGTGTGAAGTTTATCGCATATCCCATAATGTTAATTATATCGTTACAGTATTATTATGTACTCAAGTTTTATAGTTTCATATGTTACGAGACAGTTTTGGCGTGTCCAATATCTTGACAAAAGGATAAGCGACATTTAGAAATTACTTTATACAAGTATTAGAAGTTAGGAAAACTCATATTATTTTTCCATAGTTTTATGAATAAAACCTTCGAAATTACTCAAAAATGCAAAGGCAATACTTTTTTGTTACAAAATACGTTGAAAAGTCTAACTTATATCACATTTCAATCTTTAACTTTATAATAAGTTTTAAATTAAAACATTCATTTTATTCAACATTTAACTCATTCCACTGCTGGGCATGGAACTCCCTTCAATTCGAGAGGACCTGGCCATCCACCACGCTAGCCAAATGCGGGTAGACGGACTTCCCATGCCTTTTGAAATCTTGCTAAATTTTCTGAGACTTGCAGATCTCATCATGTTGTTTTCCTTCACCGTGAGACAAAGGGTAATATAGAAATGATTTGAACATGAAATTATCACAGGTGCAAAACCCGGATTTGAACCCGCATCACTTGGATGTCCAAGCGAGCACGACACCACTGAGCTACTGCCTTCAAACGTTTAACTAGAAAAAGGAAAATAAATCGAAACTCTACTGCATTATTTCTTCTAATATATTTACCAAGCAAGTAACATTTTCTGTATTGTTACAATGCTATTTAGTATGCGATTCACGCTGCGTTAACTAAATTGTGAACGTCTGATTGCAAATATCTACCATATATGCGCTCGCATACTGTCGTAGAGGACTGAGGAATTTACTTTGCAGCATCTGGGTAATGTAAAGATCTGTAACATTCTTCAAAATATGAATAGTTAGATAAATTTTACTGTAAAATATGATATTATTTGACGATGACGATGATATTTATTACTAACATTTCCCACGGCTTTGCTCGCGTTCTAAAAAAAGGAAACTTAATTCTTAAATTTTACTGCCTTCCTGGATAAACGGGCTACCCAACCCTCAAAGATTTTTTTTTAAATCGAACCAATAGTCCCTGAAATTAGCTCGTTACTTAACTCTTCTCCTTTATAATATTAATTATTATCTAGATTAGAATATTTATATTACATTGGCATTGATTTATATAACTTTTGATGTTATATTTATTTAAATATATCGTAATGATTACCAAAAACTATGTAATTATTAATCTGTACCTAAGTTTTTCTTGTAGAAGTTTGCGAATTAAAAAATATGTATGAAGAATTTGCAACAATTAGTGCATCCATTTAAATAGTCGAAAGCGTTTAATTTGTAAATAATTTTTCTAGTAAATTTGGAGATGTCCAACCAATATTAGTTTCATTTGTAGCACGCAGTTACTACGAATTAAAACTGGAAATTTTATTCAATTTGTAACGACATTTTTACGATTGGTTTTTATTTATAAATTATAGTGAGTTCGTTAGTCTAGTAGTTAGTATTTAGAATTGCAAATCTAGCACTTAGGTTTGGTTCCCAGGTCGTGCCAGTTATAATGTTTTTTACCAAGAATTTCTCAGCGACCCTGGAATTGGAAAGTTGATATTCCATCCTCGTGCCTAGTAGAAAGACATGCCTTCGGTCAATCTCCATCAATTCAAAAAAATAATAATAATAACGTGGGACACCGGATAGGAACGAAGTTCCTTACTATAAAAATATTAATTTTAAGTTCTATTCGAGGTATAAAGAAAATAATTATTCGGGTATAAATTTTTACTTTGATTTTTATTGATAAAAAAAGCAAAAAAAAAAAAAAACAAAAAAAAAAACAAAGTTATTAACTTTAATTTATTTACAAACCAGTTACCAGACGGTGTAATTATCGAATGATATAATAATATTAACCGTCATCACGTAGACTATACATTACACAATGTATAGCCATCATACAAAGACTATACATAAATAATAAAAATCTCACGTTACGGACGTTTTTTCCCGGTTAGGGTACCTCTCCGCATCGTCCCATAAGGAACTTCGTTCTAAAAACCTATGCAAAAAATAAGAGATTTCATTTTCCTTCAGATTATATATTATTAATAAGAAAATTAATTAAAATACTTGACCTTAGTATTCTAAACTCAAAATCGTCCGTGCCATATTCGATATTTCGGTGAACATACATAAAAATATACGCCTCAACTAAGTACAATATCTCTGTAGAGTCGCTCAACAGTGTCACGTAGAATGGAAAAGTTATGAAGTCGGTAATAAGTCGCTTACGTTAATAGATTTTGAAATGTTACAAATCAAAATTGACTGTCACAGTTATTACCACTGATTTACTAGGTTTAAACATAAATCAAGTAGTATCTAGCGAACATAAGTAAAGCAGTCATTTTTCTTCACCTTCACATTACACTGTCATAATTTAAATGAATAAAGCAAACTTAGTTCTTGCGAAATGAATAGTTATTTACAAAGTTTGTAGTTGAGAGCTTTTAATATTAAAAGGCGGATGGAAAATATGCTGTTTTAAGGCGTTTTTGGCTTTTAAATCATATGTTTAAATTAAGAATGATGAGTGTTAGCACTTTTACATAATGTGGCTTGCATTTTGAGAAATGTGCATGTTTAAATTTCACTTTTAGTGAAAATTGAATGTTTTTAGTTTGTTCTTAGGAGCTTTAAGGCTCAGCAGTGTTTATAATAAATATAATATTAATATATAATAATAAATACTTTTATTTCGAGTTAATTCACGAATATAAACTGTTTATAATAAAGTTAAGATTTTATTATTTATTTATTTTATGTAATTTGTATTTCTTTTATACTGTCATCCAATGCTGAAGGAAGTCGACACCCAGCTACACATGACTGAAGTGCAAATAAATATTACACAAAATAAGAGCCCCAGCGTGACTAGAACCTACGATCTCTGGCACAGGAAGTAAGATCACTTTAGAGTGATCCAAAGATTTGATCTCATGGAAGAAGCAGTAAAATATTTTTTATTTATTATTATTTTTCGCATTCCTGTTTTCAATGTATTAAATAACACAAAAGAAATCAAGCCAGTCTATTTATATTTTCATTACTCTGTGGAAAAGGAACACCATACAAATACATGAACAGAACCCTTGAATTTATAATACTATAGACTGCGAGTAAGGGCGGCATACATCCATAGCTTACGGCCACCCAGACAAAAATATTGCTAAAAACAAAGCCCATGTAAAACAACTTCGAACAAACAGTTCTATTAATTCTGTTATTTTGCTTCTTATGAAATCCCCTTAAGGCCTTGTTTATGTCTCATAGTATTTTTTAAGATAGTGGTAGCACAGTGGTAACGCGCTCACTTGTATAACCGAGTGATGCGGGTTCAAATGCAGGTCTCGCACCTCTGATATTTTCATGTGCGAATCATTTCTATCATGATGAAAACCTAGCAAGTTTTCATAGGACATGTGAAGTCCGTCAACCCGCACTAGACCAGCGTGGTGGACTATGGATCCTCTATATATCCCCTGGCCTATAGTATGGCATTGTATTGAAGGGAGGCTCGTACCCAGTAAGAATCGTGGAACGTTAATAAAGGCTGAATTACATTTTTTTATATTAATCATCAACCCAGTTTCTGTCCCACTTTATTTTAAATTATACACAGATAGATGACAAAAAAGATACGAGTTCTCAGATGCCGATTGAGCATTTTATAAGTACGCTTCACGTTAAGAATACTTGAAAGTTTCACCGCATAAGGGCTGTAGAGCCTCGTTCTTGATCACGTTGCTCTCGTTTCATTATATTTATTTCTTTTACAGGGCTTATGTTTTCTATATAATGATTTGAATGGTGCTTGAAAAATCACTGGTATAATACTAAAAACCTAGTGTGTGTTAGTATTGTATTAAAATATAACTAGTAACGTCATAATACTTTCTTAGATTTACGCAAATATTCGACATTATAAATGAAACTACCTTTCGGATTTTGTCGCGGATTTATTTTGATTTTTAGTTCCCGACGTTTCGAATGCTTTACAGCAATCATGGTCATGGGAGAGACTAAGGTATTTGACGTCTCATAGGTTTATATACTTGTTACAGACTAAATTTGTTATAAAAATAAATTTTATAAAATTTATAAGGTACTCTGATACCATTTTCAAATTTTTTGTAAATTGTGGGCACATTGCTGCTGTTTGACGTATCAAGATGAAAGATAAGGTAATATTTAGTAGATGTCCGTTAAGATCTGATTTTGCGACAGGACTGGATTAAGGAGGTTTTAAGGCATTCGCAAGTGTGTATAAAAGTTTTTTCGGCAAATTAGGCAGGGAAAAAAAGGAAAATTACTATTGATCATAATACAAAATAGATCTACTGATTGTATTTTCGTACAATCAAACAAAAGATTAACTCACTCTTTCGTAGATCTCACAGAACACTAGGTCCTAGCCTCAGATGCCCAGCGCATTAAGTTTTTATTTAAATAAGTAGTTTTTTCAGCAGTAAAAGTAGTTATTCAGTGTGTGCAATAATATTTTGTATTGTAAAATATCCACGTCCACCAGTTGTTTCTATTACGTGACGTTTAGACTAACTTACTATTGCTGCTGTAAAGTTTCGCTATTTTAATGTAAAATAAAATATTTTTTAATTGGTTAAACCAGTTTTGTTAAACCATTTTGTAAATCTGGCAGTCAAAAGTGTTATAAAAATAAAGAATATTCAAATATAAAAAGAATGACAGGAAAGCGAATGGGGATTGTTCTGCAAGGGATGGATCTGCGAGGAGTTGAGATGGATAGATGTTGACTGTGGTTGAAAAGATAATATAAGAAATTGTTTAAATAATAATAACTTAATATATTATGTGTTATTTATTGTAATAATAATAATAAATGTATTACTGAAAGCTGAAGATGGATTTACTGAGGTCTCTCATACTACTAATCTGGGTTTTAGCGGCCAACATCAAAGCCAACTATGCCGGATGTAATTCAGGAAAAAAGTTTTTCGAAACACCAATGTACTTTCTATTCTTTTAACTGGATTATTTGATACGATCAGTAAGAGATTAGGCGCGTGACCGACAGTATAAAGTATTCTTCGGGGTACACTGAGTGTTTCGTGACGAAAATCCCAATAAATAATTTGTCTGACCTAGGACTCGAAGGCAGGGCCTTACGATTAAAAGTGGCACCAGTGACCCAGACCAAAGTAGTATTTGTACTTTTTGTGACTTAGAGCGAAATATATTCTTTCTCTATTTTGCGTATACCTTAATTTATTAAGGAAAAGAAAAGACTTAAAAAATTTGATCGATTTTTATTCTTATCACTTTTTCACGTGCACATGACTGACCTGTATGGTAGAGGTCAGTCGTGTCCGCGTGAAATATACAGTTTTTTATATATAATCAATTGATAATTTTTGACGACACGTTTGGCTCAGTTGGTAGTGGCCCTACTTTCTGCGCCAGCGGTCGTAGGTTCGAGTCCCGCTGGGGGCATTCATTTGTTGAGCACGAATGTTTGTACTCCAGTCATGGATGTGGTTTATATTTATAATATGTATGTATTTAAAATGTATATGTGTAGTATATCAACTATCTGGAATCCGTAACACAAGCCTCGTAGCTTACCACGGAACTAGATGGCGCTGTTGTAATAATATCCCAACATATAATTAAGTGTATTTGTAATTGCTTTCATCTTATAATAATAATGTTGGATGGAGGTTTGTTTCGTCGGAACGAATGAACGAACGAACGAAAAACGAACTTAAAAAAATATTTGTGTATGTATAATATCGTTTAAAAACATTTTTTTTTGTTTTTTTTGTTTAAAATACATACCTACAGTACAATAGTAAGCTCTAGCATGCTTAATAAGCGCAGAATTCCTTTAACAAAATCTAAAAACTCAGTTAATACTGAAGATCACTTGAAACATTTATGGCGTAAGTGCTGGAAAGACGTTGTTAGTCACGTCGCTCGATTTGCTTTAATTTATACAAGTTTTTATAGCGTATTGTATCCTTATTCTATATGATTATTATAGAAACTTTTGCGCACAAATTTTATGATCTGGATTAATAATTCATAGATCATATTCAAATTCTAAATATGATTTAATTTGCCGAAAGTTGATGCCAATTGTATATAATACATATTAAAAAAGTAAAGCTGCTAAGTTGCAATGCTGAATAGATCGTTCTATATTGCTTAGTCGTGCTGTTGTAAATACTTAATACATTTGAGTGCAACTAAATATAATAACAATTCAAAAATAATTATTACAAATTCACTTTTCGATATCCCATTGCTCGAACGGAGCTTAATGCAAGGAGAGCAAGAGGATCAGACCACGAGCCAAATGAGGTTTGGCAGATTTAACAAATGTATATGTGAAATTTTCTCAGATATGCAGGTTACCTCTTGAGGTTTTAATTAATGTTAATCAAATTAAGAATTAATTAATAGGATAAAATTGAATACACTGATTTTTTTATTTATAGAAATTCCCACATAAAGATATTTGAATATCTACCCTGGGTTTGAACCTGCTACAACTGCTTTTTAATATTGCACAATACCACTAAGCTTATATTGTTTCAATATGAACTACAAAAACAAGGAATATGCATCTAAATCGATGTACTGATGATTAAAGACGGTCGCAAAAATAAGTATTGTAATATTATAATTATAAAGATATAATGTAGGTCTATTGTCTATCTCATTAAATTAATAGCATCTTCAACTATGAATTTCTGGAATTAAATCAAGCCGATACGGCAGTGCGGCTGGCTTCTCGCCAAGCGGCTTGAGATCCAATATTATTATTGTTTGAGTCTTGTTCCCTCATTACAGGAATCGCAGCGATTATCTTTTTGCGTATTGTTTAATGAATTTCCTTGTATGCTAATATTCTAATTAAAATATACTTTATTCAAACGGAGTTTCCAAGTGCTTTATGTCAATGCGAATATGTAAACTATCTACCCATACAATAAGATTCTAGTCTCGTACTAGTACTCTATGGATCTTATAGTTGTAGTATTAGTTTTAGCAGTTTTGTCTGTCTGTCTATGATCGCATAACGAGAAAATCACTATATACATTTCGACGTTTGGTATGATGATAGCATATTCGGGTAAACATGTGGGATACTTTATAATAATAATATAATGTCCTCCCGACCGATTATGGCCACGGCGGCCAATCTCATTGAGACTAGCTAACAGCGCGGGACATATTATTATAGTGCACGAGTGTATGCGCAGACACAAGTGCACTCTCTGTTCCTTATCACTCTCATGTTCCGGTGGGATGACACTCGACACAACCAGATAGAACTAAGGCGCAGGACCGACGGCTTTACGTGCTCTCCGAGGCACGGGGGTCACACACCGCCAAATTCCCAACTCCGGGCTGTTACTGCGGCTTATGAAAGAGAAAAACTCAATAACTAAACTTGGCCCTAACCAGGACTTGAACCCAGGACCTCCCGGTGTGTGACTGTACATACAAGCCACTACACCACTGAGGCAGTTAGGATACTTTATATAATGGGAACGTATCTCATATTAGCGAAAATTCTATACTAACCGTATTTAGACACGAATCCAAGCGGAGCGTGGGTCTTGAAAAATGGGTTTTTGTCGTTCAAAAAACTATAAATTTACTTGATTATCTATACATATGAATAAAATTGACGTGTCTGTTTTAAATTTCAAACAGCTTTTCACTAAATGCATATGAAAGTATATACGATTTTTGTCTGTCTGTACGTTTGTTCCTGGTAATCTCTAAAACGGCTGAACCGATTTTGACGGGACTTTCGCTAGCAGATAGCTAATGATGTAAGGAGTAATTAGGCTACTTTTTAACCGACTTCAAAAAAGGAGGAGGTTAAATTTTAGAAATATTATTTATTTTAACTAGCGGAACTCGTGGCTTCGCTGACGATAAGCCCAGGGACAAACCCAAGCGAGGCGAGGGTAAGTCGTTAGTTTGCAATATAGTTCATAGAACGAAGAATAAAGTCAAGCTGGGATGTAATAAGTGGTGCAGAAAATGCATTTTCGCGTGTTATTTTAATGTTATACTATCAAATATAACCAATTTCGGGAGTAGCAAATTAAATGTAACATCTCCATTCTATCTGCACTAGTACCCTTACGTTGTATAAAAGAATTACTGTTTTTATCAATTTAAAAATTTATATTATCACGATAAAATTATACGCATATAAATAAGTTGTATAATATGTCATAAATTATGAAAAAAAGCAAGGCAGTGGTAGCCCAGCGGTAACGCGTCGCTTGTATAACCGAGTGATGCGGGTTCAAATCCAGGTCTCGCACCTCTGATATTTTCATGTGCGAATCATTTCTATCATGATTACCACTTGTCTTACGGTGAAGGAAAACATCGTGAGGAAACCTGCATGTCTGAGAAAACCTAGCAAGTTTTCGTAAGACATGTGAAGTCCGCCAACACGCACTGGGCCAGCGCGGCCGACTATGGCCTGATCCCCTCCTACTGAGGGAGGCCCGTGCCCAGCAGTGGGACGTTAAAAAGGGCTGATGATGATATGAAAAAAAGCAATTTTACTTATTATTTTAAAGCTAGAACTCGATATTTACAGAAACACAAAGATCAAGTTAGCGCTTTCACTGTCTAAGCTGACAGTATTTTATAACCCATTAATCAATAAAACACTCTACAAAAAGATTCTTTGAAGTCGCCTTCAAATCAACACTTCTTTTTTATCCGACACAAAGCGAAAGCTCAGTGACCGAAGCCCAGAGCTTTTACTTTGAAAACTACGATTTGACAGAGCTAATGGCTTTTGCTTCTTTCTAAAATCACAAGTAAGTTTTAGAAATAACCGTCAAGAAAAGTTTTCGAGAGAATTGTTTTAAACAATAAATTATTTGTATAGTGTTTTTAAATTAAATTATTTATATACAATACTAGCAAACTTGAGTGAGTTAAAATAAATAAAATGGTATGTATATAATATGGTTTTAATAAAATAAATGTTGCCTAAGTTACTCCTTATAACATTGGCTATCTGCAAGTGAAAGTCCCATCAAAATCGGTCCAGGCGTTTCAGAGATTAGCTGGAACAAACAGGCAGACAGACAGACATTCAGAAAATTGATTTTTTGGCGTGACGTATATGGTACGACGTAGAAAGCTGTTAATTTGAAATCAAAAACAGACACTTCAATTTTGTTTATATTATGTACTGATCATTTGAATGATATATGTATGATATAGTAAAAAATTCTTTATGGTATAAGTTTCCATGGGAATTAAACATGTGTTTTTAAAGTGTCACGCTCTTAACGGTCTTTTAATATAACCCCTTGATGGGATTACACGATATTACAGGGGCGATGGTTAAAATACCGTACCGGAATTGAAATCGCAATATCAACTGTAGGTTTATATTCGGGATCACTGCAACCGTGCTACAGTCGGTAATTTTATAAAATGTACGGTATTTTTTTACGCACTTCTTATAATAAATGTTTACTGAAAATTAAAAAGGCTTTAATCCATTTTTTGCATTATACATACATTGACGACACGTTTCGCTCAGTTGGTAGAGACCCTACTTTCTGCGCCAGCGGTCGCGGGTTCGAGTCCCGCTGGGGGTAATCATTTGTTGAGCACGAATGTTTGTACTCCGGTCATGGGTGTTTATATTTATAATATGTATGTACTTAAAATTTATATGTGTAGTATTTCAACTATCTGGTATCCGTAACATAAGCACGTAACGTAGCTTACCACGGAACTAGATGGCGCTGTTGTAGTTATGTCCTAACATTTATTCTTATATTTTTTTTTTATGAAGCTAAATGCTTATGCTAGCTGAAATTCCGAAAAAAAAATCATATCATAGATCATTTTAATGTCAATCATTCGCGTAAATGTAAAAAATTGTTATATTATGCAGTTATTTTTGCGGAACGAAAGACTCATGACTAATTGTTTGTAATTCTGTAAACAAAATTAAAATGAAGGTACAATTTCTTTATTAGTAGTATTCTTTGAACAAATGTGTGCACTTGTAATACTAGATACGTGGTTGAATATATTTATCACCACGATTATCCCTCGCTTAGCTTTAGATTCCACATACGTATTTCAAGGGAGCCGTACATTTTTCTGAGATTACAAAGCTATTTCAGGCTGTAATCTATCTCTATACTAAATTGCATCCAAATCCGTTTAGTGAATTTTACGCGATTGAGTAATAAACGCCATTTTAATTTTCTCATTTAGAATAATAACTATCGACTTACCCTCTTTTTTACTCTGGCTTGTCCGTTGTTATGTTTTAGTTTTATTCGTATTTGAGCGAAATCCATATCCGTATCCATTCTAATAAAGGTTTTTACAATAAAATATCCTAAGTTACTCCTTATATCATCAGCTATCTGCTAGTGAAAGTGTCATTAAAATCGGTGGAGCCGTTTCGAAGATTGGTTAGAACAAACAGGCAGACAAAATTTTATTTATTTATTTATAGCAAAAGGTTAAGTTACAAAAACATACACAAACATACACAAAAACATACACAATCTTTACACAATTGTTTAACATAAAATATTTAAAATAGAATATCCAGAATAAGTGTATTAGCTGTGTTATTCTGACATACAAACAATTTTATTTATCTTTACTTATAAATAACATTATTTTTCGATAGAAATGAGGATTAAACATTCCCAGACAGCAACGATATCATTGCATGCACGTTAGTATGCCGTATCTATATTGGTTCTCTAAACAATGCGTCTTTCATAGTTTAACTGCGGTTACTTCCTTAACCAACTTTCAAAATAAATCAATTTGACTTTATTTTTTTAATAAGATTTTCTTAAAATCAAATTGGAATACTGATTTAAACATAATTTTAATTGTGTTATAGTAAGACTCTGGTAGCTTAGTGTTAACGCGCTCGCTGTACATCTGAGTGATGCGGGTTCAAATCCGGGTCTCGCACCTCTGATATTTTCACGTGTTAATTATTTCTAACATGATTACCACTGTGTTGCCGTAAAGAAAAACATCGTGAGGAAACCTGCGTGTTTGAGAGAACCTACCAAGTTGTTGGGAGATATGTGAAGTCCGCGATTCCACACTAGGCCAGCGTGGAGGACTATAGCCTGATCCCCTCGTATTGAAGGGAGGCCCGAGCCCAGCAGTGGGCTATGGGACGTTAACAAGGACTCCATTACTTTTTGCAATAGACGCTCTCAATTTATGTAAGTGCATCCGTAAAGCCTTTGGTTTATCTGTGTCCTAAAACAACTTTGACATTAATAATAACCGTCCGTTCATATTTAATATAAATATGTATAAATAAGAAGCGGGAGAGAATTCACAGTTTGCAAATAGAACCCTACTTAGATATTATAGGGGTTGAGTACTTGAGTAGTAAATAATGCGTAAATGAAAGACCATCTAAGCATAGTGGATAGTTTGATTAACATTACCTATTATACAGTGGTCATGCATTTGATATTCATTTTTAGAAATATAACAACTTCGTATTATAGATTTGATAAAATAGAATTCATAAAATATAATATTATAATATCTGTTAATATTTTTTTTACCTTTTCAGTTTAGTCAATTAAAACCGTCGTAAATGATTAAGCCGAGCTTTAAGTTTTTGTATTGATTTAAGTGTTATAATATTGTTATATATTGTAATATATCCTAATGTTATAAATAAATAAATAAATATGTTGGGACATATTACACACATTACCATCTACCACCAGTTCCGTGGTAAGCTAAGCTCGTGTTACGGATACCAGATAGTTGATACACTACACATATAAATTTTAAATACATACATATTATAAATTAAACACCCATGACTGGAGTACAAACATTCGTACTCAACAAATGACTGCCCCCAGCGGGACTCGAACCCGCGACCGCTGGCGCAGGAAATAGGGTCACTACCAACTGAGCCAAACATGTGGTCGTTATCGGCATTATGGTGTAGTGTCCCAACATATTTATTTATATTCTTTTAATCACATTATTTTCCTGTGATATACTAGCGATATTTACTGTAGATAATAAGCATGTTTCAAGAGTACTGTAACAACATTCTTAAATTAAGTACAAAGTGAGCACTCTAAAGCAAGTACCATTAATTTAAGATAGTGTAGCGTAACAGTTTGCGATCTGTCATGTACTACGTTTCCTGAACGTTTGGACTGGATAGGGCTAGGACGATGTCGGAAGCGAAGCGGAAAATAGAAACTTCAGTTCTAAATGCTGTTTAGTGAGAAATAGTGGCTTGAACTTAGATTTCTCGGTAATATCTTAATTAAATTTGGGTAATATAATATTATTATTTTTTTACATATTTTCATATATTGACGACACGATTACTGAATTTGTAAAAACTATACTTACTGCGCCAGCATACACGGGTTCGAGTCCTGCTGGGTGCTCTCATTTGTGTTGTGAATACCAATGTTTGCATTCCAGTCATTGGTAGTCATGAGTAGGTAATATATTTAACAAATATAATAAGTATATGATATTAGACGATTTGGCTCAGTTGGTAGTGACTCTACTTTCTGCGCCAGCGGTCGCGGGTTTGTGTTCCGTTGGGGGCATTTATTTGTTGAGCACGAATGTTTGTACTTCAGTCATGGATGTTTATATTTATAATATGTATGTATTTAAAATGTATATGTGTAGTATATCAACTATCTGGGATCCGTAACACAAGTCCTGTAGCTTACCACAGTACTAGATGGCGCTGCTGTAATAACGTCCCAATATATTATTTATATCCATAACACAGGTCTCGTAGCTTACCGTGGAACTAGTTGGTGCTGTGTTAATGTCTTAACATTTTTTTATATTTTATTTTGTAAATGTTTCCTATAATGTAGTGCGGCATATTTATTATATAACTTATGGGATAGAGTTCGAAAGCAACGAAACGTTTAAAATATTTGGGGGCTATCAAAAGAAAACATATGCCCTTACTCATATTCAGCTCCATTAGACAAAGTTGTTACATTCGAAATCGCAAACAAGAAACTAAACAATAATATATAATAATATATTATGTTGTTTGATTTTCTGTAATCGCTATCGCAAATAAAAAATAAAATAATCTAATAGGTACATCTATCTATACATATTATAAAACAAAGTCCTCCGCCGCGTCTGTCTGTCTGTCTGTTCGCGATAAACTCAAAATCTACTGCACCGATTGTCATGCAGTTTTCACCAATGGATAGAATGGTTCTCCAGGAAGGCTTAAGTATATAATTTGTCAAGTTTTTGTATACATTGGCTAAAATATAATGTTATCTGTTGAAAGTGTCGGAAAAAAATAAGCCGTCTGGGAGCTTTCAATGAAAACGCTGCCTAAGCCCTTTGAGATATAACAAAATGACGTAGGGTGAAATTGTCTTGTGAATGTATCTTATACAGATCTAAAAAAATTCCGCGATAGAATATGTCTATCTATTAAGGATAACATACTATATCCATTTTGATTTGGCATCATAAAATATTTACAAAATTTTTAACGTTCTACCACTAATTCCTATTTTTAATAGTGATTAGATCGCGGGCGAAGTCGCGGGAATTGCTAGTATATAATAAAATTGGAATTGAGTTCAATCTGTACATTAATTACTTAAAAAAAATACTTATTTACTATATATATATATATATATATATATATATATTTATAACTTAATTTTTGTGTGTATATCTTGCCTGTCTAGGAATGTATCACGAGGAAACTAATGGGCAAATTTTGATGTAATTTAGTATAATGATAGCTCTTCCACGTTGACATATATGATATTTTTTACGGTCGAAAAATATCTCATATCTTAGAAACCTAACCTTCAAAACGTACTTTGGCCCGGATTCGAGCGGAGTCAGGATAAGTCGCTAGTTAATATAATTGAAAATGATCAGTAATTATAAATAATAGATTTTGTAATGAAGGCTTAAAGCAAACGCGACGGTTTTCAAGTTTAAATAGCTCGAGTACTTAAACTCAAAGTTAAATGATTGATGCGTTTAAAATTATGTTTGTTGGTTAGTAAAAGTTTTACGCAAAAAGTTGTTCTAGCAAACTTTGAAAAGGTCATGTTGTCGTAGACGATTAATGATAATTAATTTTTAACCGACTTCAAAAAAGAGGTTTTCAATTCGTTAGTTTTTTTTATGTTCGTCTGAGTTCGTACGCTCATATATATAAATTATGAGATTTTGTTCGTTTGTACTTATCTCTAAATATACTGGTCTAGGTCTATCCTATGAAATACAAAAAAATATGGCATATCTTTAATCACACTACGACAAATAAACTCAGTAATTCTACTGAAGTAATAGATGTCCACTAGAGAATTTTTCATTAAAGATTATGGATATAAATGGTTACTTTAACTTCCTAAACATAACAGAAAACAAAGCAAAATATGGAAATGACATTTTAAATCTTATACAATATTAGCTATTCCGGCGGCTTCGCCCGCGTTCTAATACCGGTGGTAGAAGAATGAAAATTTAGGGTTATAAGTATTTTTTGATGCCAAATCATAAAAAAACACAAAATATAAATAAAAAATTATCTAAGAAATAAAATAAAAATTTGGAACGCGCAATCCTTCTGACCTAGGGGAATAAAAATTGCCTAGGAACTATTCTCAGACTTACCAAACATAGGTAACAAAAAAAAATGTCGATCAAGCCGTTTCGGAGGAGTTCGATAACAAACACTGTGACACGAGATTTTTATATAGTACATACATTTAACTCAACATTGATTATTATTGTAAAGAACATTATTTTACACGCTTTTTATTATTATATAGTGAATGTCGTAAGTTACTACCACTTTGGAAAAAGAGGCTTTAGATCTGAGAAAAATTCGCGAAAAAACTCAGCACGAGTAATATTTTCTTTCTAATACTTAATTAAATTATAAATTATAATAATACACAAAAAATGAAGTAGCCTGAGGAGATCACAAAATTCCCAAGGCGTGCCATCTTCTATAAAATCATTAATTTTATAATAACTTTTAGCACACAAAGTTCTTTAACATATTTTTAAATTTTAGAAATATTTTTTGCTTGTCTCATTAAGGATAGAATATGTACTTTGAAAGATATAAAAAAATAGATAATTATTTTATACATGGAGGTTAGAGACCAGGAGGACCATCGCCCTAGAATGTAGTGTCACAGAAATATTGTCAAACTACGGAGGCGCTGCGATCGCTATGTTGTCTCAATGCCTAACTTCACGTTGTCACAATAGTGACAATACTCATAAACAGCTTACTTCACAAATACTACTTACCGACGACAGCGCGTTGTAAATTCTACAAATTTTCAGGGATAGGCGGGTAATGCTTTAGTATGAAGCGATGGTCCTCCTGGTCTCTAATCTCCATGATTTTATAGTTAACGTGACTCGCTGTATTTTCCTGCTGTAAAAAGTAGCCTATATCTAATCGGATAAGCTTTCATTTTACCAAATTTCATCAAAATTTGTCCATTTCTTTTCTCGTGATGCCGTCGTAAATAATTATGGACAGGTTAAATGTTAGGATACTTTCATTGCGGGAAAATAAGTTATTTCGGAGAAATCTATAGGAACTGTTGAAACTTATCTGAGCAGTTGCTAGTGTAATACATAAAAATCTCGTGTCACAGTGTTTGTTATCGAACTTCTCCGAAATAGCTTGACCGATTTTTATGAAATTTTTAGTGTATATTTGGTAGGTCTGAGAATAGGTCGTAGGCTATTTTTTAAACTTCTAGGTGATAAGGGTGGTCCTCTCCAGATTTTTTATTTGTTATTCCTTCTATCATTTATCTATATTTGGGGAGCAAGGGGGAACGGAAACAACATCTTACCGACCCAATTGCCAACCTCACCTGCTCGCGCCGGTGGTTCGTATGAATAGCTGGCGACGGTGGCAGAATAGCTACCGTGGTGTTCCCTGCTAGATAACGGACGAGGCTCTGGCGACCGAAGAAATGGCGGTAAAACCATACACCTGGACTGGACAACCAGCCAGAAGAGGTTTCATCGACTTTGGGGCTTAAATATCACCTAAAAGGTTGTGTGCAGAAAGCAACGGGAAACTACTGCATCAATTAATTCCCAAGAAAACCACTATGACAAGCACCAGTATGAGTAATGTGATGTCATGCGATCCGACTGACCCTCGGCGCAAGTGTGATCCCGGGTCACCTGGTGTGAAGTGTGATACCGGCAACTTTTCTGCGGACCACCAGACAGGAAGTGGAAACTATGCTACTGGTCAAGGATTGCCGCAGTCCAGACATCGCTCAACCGTGCAGACTGGAAAAAATCATTAGTGGTCACGATCCTCATCAGTGAGGGAACGAGGAAGAAGATTCCTTCTACCACCAATCTCTATGTTTTTAAAAGTGATAAGAACGCAGGCGGAACCGCGTAACTGCTTTACTTAATTTTATTTCTATCTTCTAAATGTCTATTTCATTGTAAATATATCTATAACTACACTATGGATGCTCAATTTGCATCGCGTCGGACAGCTGGACGTTTGAGAAATTTACTTTAGGAAGTTTCGAATATTTGCATATGACAGTTGAATATTTGAATTTCCTTTGTGAAATATATTAAATAGCTGTTGTTATATTTCCCTTTTTCCCATTTTACTATAAGTATACAGATAAATAATGTTATTTAAAAAATATATTTTTTATTACAGGTAACATTATTTTTTGTCCCTCTTTATTTAATTCTTCAACAAGAAAATAGTTAATTAATAAATTTTTATCCTACAATTGTAGGCTTTGTACAATTTTGTAAATGTGTTTTTTAATTTTCCATACAAGAGATGAATTTTTGTTTTTATTAAAGGACTAGGTGATTTAATTCAAAAGGTATTCTAATCCCACGGTTGTTTCATATTGTGGTATAAGTTAAAGGCGACCTTGCTCATTCATTGTCCTTGCATAATATAACGTTGATCAGTAGAAGCTCCATTTAATGTTTAAATAGGATATCTAGATTTAATATTGTTTTCCTGACTTTGACTTTAAATTTAAATAAGACGTAATATCAGTACATCAGTCAATATAAATGAAATTGAAGTGTCCGTTTTTAATTTCAAATTAACAGCCTTTCACTAAATGTATATATGAAAGTATACACAATTTTGGCTGTCCGTTTGTCTGTCTGCCTGTTTGTTCCAGCTATTCTCGGAAACGGCTGGACCGATTTTGACGGGACTTTCATTCGCAGAGAGCTAAGTTGTAATAATAGTTTTATTTATTATAACTTACGCCCAGTGAAGTGGGCAGGGTTTGCTAGTTTTATTTTAAAAATATGTAGTCTTTCTTCCAAGTGATGATAATATATATTAGAAATTAAAGGAAAATATTCAACGAGTTACGACACGTTTGGCTAGTTGTGGTTACTCTGGTAATTTTGCCAGCTGTCGTGGATTCATGTTCAGATAATTTAAGTATGAATGAATGTTCTTGTTTATTATACGTGCGGCTAAGGATTGGAACAGCCTGCCTGCGTCAGTGTTTCCGTCCGATTACAATATGGGAGTCTTCAAGGCAAGAGTGAATAGGTGGGTACTGAATTAGTGCGACTCCATCTACGACTGCGTTACCACTTACCATCAGGTGGTACGTAGTCAAGCACTAATTCTGAATTGAATAATAAAAAAAATGTTCATTATTCATATTTCTAATGTACGTATTTTATGTTTAATATTGTGTAGTGTTTTAACTATTAGATATAACTTACCATATAAAATAATGAAATAAAAAATTTTGCGCCTTCTATTCTATCTTTTATAGAAAAGCCTTCCTATTATAAGTTTCTATCAAATAATTTTGTATATTAAGAATATTTCCACAAAAAAAAGTTGAACTAATCACTTCTATGCGGACATTTCATTCAATAATTACTGAAACTCTAATAGTTTATTTAAACTAGTTTGATAGCACGATTTTGTGGTTAACCGATTAAATTTAATAACTGGTATACATAAGTAGAAACTTGCTAATAACCCATACTAATATTATAGATGCAAAAATCTGTTCGTCTGTATGTTCCTTTTTAACGCTTAATAATCCTCTGAGCCGATTTAGATGAAATTTGACATGCAGTTAGTTTCCAAAAAATGATCCCTTTTAGGAGATGAAATGATTAAAGAAATCAATTATTTCTCAAGAAACATTACATTTAATCAATATAACAAGAATAACTTTATTGGATCGACGAATGAATCGGTCGAAGACGAAGTGACGAGTTACCTCTAGATCTAGAGGTATGTCTTCAGCCCTTTTTAACATCGCACTGCTGGGCACGGGCCTCCCTCAATACGAGGGGATCAGGCCATAGTCCACCGCGCTGGCCTAGTGCGTGTTGGCAGACTTCACATGTCTTACGAAAAAGATCTAGAGGTAAAATAAAGAGGTAAAATAATTAAAATATATATACGAGTTACCATAGAAAAAATATTTTATATAATCCCAATGAAATTCACGAAAAAGTATTTATAGGAGTATCAATCTCAGCAATTAAAAAATAATTGCTTGAATTCGGTCCATTCGATTTAAGGGTTGAGTGAACATGTGTATTGTGACGAACAAAATTTTATACATTGACTGATAAATGTTTATTAACGTTTCGTAACGTGATACACGTTGAAGGCCGGCTCTACCTGTGTTCCTAAATACGGAATTCTATATAAACTCCACATTATGTCAGTTGTCTACCGCTAACTTAACATAGTTGTAGAAAATATGTGATCAGTAGTTTTCATTTTCGATAGATTATAAATAGAAAGTTTTTAAAGAATCATGTGGAACTATTGACTTACCCTCTTTACCCCTTTTAACGTCCCACTGCTGGGCACGGGCCTCCCTCAGTACGAGGGGGATACCCTCACTTCGCCTGAATTCCTAACCTGGGTACGTTTTAACTAAACTTCTTACAAATTTAAAATTTTTCTGTATTTAAACGTATCCTATATATTGCTCCGATTTCCGAATAACCAGTTATCATCGGAATACCGATATCTATACATATAATAAAATTCTAACTTAATCTAATCTGCAAATTGACTATTTCTTGGAATTTTTTAATGAAATATTATGGATACAGAGGCCGAATCTATAGTTTTTAGAATTTTTGTCTGTCTGTCTGTAACCGCATTACGAGAAAACCACTGTACAGATTGTGATGAAATTTGGTATGATGAGCTGGTTATCCGGGTCAGGATAAAAGATACTTGTTATTGTTGCAAAATATCTCATTCCCAAAAAAATCTCAATTTAAAACTGCTGTTAAAATATCACACGGTATGAGAAATCTGAGAATTTAGTTTCCGGTCTTTAAAACGCGGGCGGAGCCGCGGGAAATGCTAGTGCCTAATATTATGGAAACCTGTCGTGGTTTTTTTCTGATGCAGTTACAGAAAGACAGTTAAAAATTCTAAAAAATATAGGTAATAGGTACTATTTCAATAAGATTTTCCAAAGAACATATACGTACAGATTTGACTTGGTAAGAATTTTACTGTAATGTTTAAATATTTTTTTTTAATTAAATATCTGGGTCACAATTTAATATTGTTTTATTTCTAGTAAAAGTACGAACAAATGAAATATCATATACCTAGGTATATTTTTTTTATTACTTTCCTTTCATAAACACCGTTCTGTTTCAATTTGAATAAATAGCGTAACTCCAAATACACGTTGTTATTTATTTTCATTATAAATTTTTTAGATTTATGTATGTAAATAAAAATATTGATATACGTTTGAGCAAAATAACAAATCCTCGAAATTTCTTTACTGATTATAAAATTAACCTACTAAAAACGTCTCACGTCTTTCTATCAGGGTTTTTAAAGGGTTGGTACATTATTACAACAGCATCGTCTAGCTCCGCGGTTAGTTAGTGGCTGGTAAGTGGCTTGTGTTACGGATACCATATAGTTGATACTACAATGATATCTTGTGATATCTTTTAAATAGATACATATTATAAGTATAAACCATGACTGAAGTACTAACATTCGTTCTTAACAAATGAATTTGCCCTCAGCCCCCAGCGAGACTCGAACCCGCGACCGCCGCGCAGAAAGCAGGATCACTATAAACTGCGTCGTTAACAATATACAAACACGCCAAAAATTTAATATTTTTTAATAAAATTGCAAAATACAAATAGGTAAACTGAAAACAACTCGTTTTTATTGCACATTACTAGGTAGTATTGATTTAAACTAGCTTTAATCCAATGACCTATGATACATGAAGCTATAAAGTGTAATCCCATAGGTCAATACGTAAAGAATTACATTCCTAAGACTTTCTTTATTGCTGGTTTGCTGAAGTATTTTTATTTTTTAACTTTACGGATGATTAGCGACTCTTCGCTAGGTACCTACATTTTACCGGTTAGTGTGCATTTCTTACAGAGATATATTTTTTTGGCAGCAAAAAGTATCCTATACGTTAACCTACGAAAGTTCATCAAAATCTGTTCATTGATGGACAAATATTCTAAAGACTGTAGATTCGGCGTTAAGCCTTATCGATAATATTTCAATAAGATTAACAAAAAAAATAATTGTACGTATTTATTGATTCGACTAAAATTTTCCAGTCATGGGTGTTTATATTTATAATATATGGGTATGCCTCGGTGGTGTAGTGGTAGTGGTACGGTCATACACCGAGAGGTCCTGGATTCGAGTCCCGGGTCGGGCCAAGTTTATTTATTGAGTCTTTCTGTTTCGTAAGCCCCAGTAACAGCCCGGAGTTGGGAAGTTGGCGTTGGTTCACCCCCGTGCCTCGGAGAGCACGTAAAGCCGTCGGTCCTGCGCCTTAGCTCTCACTGGTCGTGTCGAGTAGTCGTCCCACCGGAGTATGAGAGTGATAGGAAGAGGGAGTGCACTTATGTCTGCGCGTACACTTGTGCACTATAATATCTCCTGCGTACTTGGCCAGTCTCAATGAGAATGGCCGCCATGGCCGGAAGCGGTCGGAGAACATTATATTATTTATGCATTTAAAATTTATGTGTCCGTAATACAAGCTTGGTAGCTTACTATGGAACTAGATGGCGCTGTTGTAATAATGTCCCCTATTTATTTATACTATTATATCTCTGAAAAATCTACACTAATAGTAAAAATATATCTAGAACGACCCGAGCAAAACTAGGGTGAGTCGCTTGCTTTAAATATATTTGAAAGTTAGGTATTTCGTTTGTACAAGCATCTCACATGTCATAAATCATTCATTCGCATATTTCCTAGGCCTTTCAAGTTCGAAATTTTAAAAACTCTGTAAAGAAACTACGTTGGCTTTTAAAGCGACGCTCTAGTCCACTCATTGCTAAGTCGTAATTAGTGCTCGCTTTGAAAAGATTACACACTAAATGTTGCTGAAAATGGTTACAAAAATATGCGAGTGCGGTACGATTCACATTCCTAAAGTGAATTTTGTTGACGAAAATGTACTTGAAATTTAGGAATGTTGGGCTGTGGCCCTTTTTTTGTACACGATTTAGTTATGGTTTTCTGCCTTCTTAGATCACACGGGTTAGACACTAAAATGCTATATACTAGTATGACAACCATAAGTTACATGGGTTTGAACCCAGCATATGTAGGCCAAATGTAAATATTAGCTATAAATCTAAATATACTTGGGCCTATATTATGTACTCCATTACACTCCACGTTAACTAAATGTGTATTTATTGAAGTGAAATCTCTTTAGAATCGTTGTGATTTGAAACTCGATGAAACGAAAATGCGTCACGATAAAGAAAGAAATACATAAAAGTATAGGATTAAGTCGGAGAGAATGAGATAGAATACATTCCCATGTTGCCATGGTAACCGTTGTTTATTTTTTGGCTTTTTTTTACATATATTCATCTCATTCTTTTGTCGATTTACTGAAGTTTCATTTCTATCGTGTGTGAATCGCACACACACCTTTTTTTTTAAATAACAACCCAAAACTGAAATAATAATAAATATGTTGGGACACACAGCATCTAGCCCATCAGTAAATAAATAAATAAATATGTTGCGACATTATTACAACAGCGCCATCTAGTTCCGTGGTAAGTTATGTTACGTGCTTGTGTAACGGATACCAGATAGTTAATAAACTACGCTTATATAACATAAAATACATATTTTTTATAAATATAAATACACAAGACCGAAGTATAAACATTCATGCTCATTACGTAGATGAATGCCCCTATCGGGACTCGAACCAGCGACCGCTGCCCCACCACAAACTAAGCCAAACATGCAATGTATTTTATATAAAGTATGCACAAATTCCATTTTAACTTCGAAGACAAATAACTTTAATATAAAACGATCATATCACTAACTGTATTACACACTAAACTAACCAAAATATTATTTGGACGCATATTTACTTCCTCAATAAAGGAAAGGGTTTAGCATTAATTTAACTGCTGACTGATAGTGACAGCCGACGTAATAATAAGAGTATTATCACGCTACAAACCGAAGTGACGCCAGAATTAACCCACCGTCAAATATTAGCAGATCCCAAATTATCTATCCCTTGCCACTAAATTTAAGGGCACGCTTGGCCGATGATTTTAATTAAAATCAACTTTGCGAGATAACGGGTAAATTGAGCTCAAAGTACCAAATGCGACCTTTTGACCAAAGAAATTCCATGAAAAGGTTCCCCTAATTTTCCATTACCAGATACAACTATACATATAATTACAATGTCATTTGCTGTAATGATATTTTTAATTGAGCTATTATGTCGAGAAAAGGAATTGAGGAATTTGTATCTAATATCTATACCTTATATACTTACCTCCTGTGTTGTTGGCCAATCTCAGTGACATTGTCTGTCGTGGCCAAAATTAGGAGGACAGCATCATCATCATCGTTACTTTTATGCTTATTAAAAGGATTTTTAGCTAAACCAAGTTTTAAATGGCTTGAATGAAAAATTACCAAATATTTGATTAATTTAAGATTTTACAATAATCTTCACTCTTTAGTGACTTCTATCACAGATTTCTTGATAAACGCAGTACTTAGCCCAGTAGTAAAGCACTGGCTTGGAAAACCGAGTGTAGTAGAAAAAAATATATTTGTGCATACAATTTGTACATTTCATTTAGAATAACTTCTTTCTCCTAAAGCTCTTAGTCATTTGGTTCCAAAACAAACTTTAAAGCACATACATTTGTTGTACGAAATAACAACGGTCATGCCTTTTCTCATTGCTCTTTGGACGAGCTCGAAAAATTATTAAGTACCAAATGTTTTAGATGATATTACGTAACGGAAAGAAATATTCACATTGTACGAATACAATTTTACTCTAGGATAATCCTACTGCATTACCACAGTTCTATATTTTTAGTATATTATATTTAGCATTGTTTTTACGTCCTATTGCTGGGCAAGAAGGCTTCATTTCATCAGGCCATAGCCCACTATGATGGCCAAGTGTGGCCTAGATTCTTTCAGACATGTAGGTTTCCTTACGATGGCATCATAGGAAATGGCATTTAAAGTAAGATAATCATGTGTTAAATAATTTGCATATTAAAATACCAGAAATGCACACCCCGGGATTTGAACCCACTCTGGGGCTTTTAGTCCTTTATTTCTATTTTTAACGAAACACCTCCTTCAAAACCTCTGTATCTGCATCCGAACCGTTTACAACTAGAATAATGAATATTGAGTAATGATGTTAATTTGTCTCAAAAACATTTCAATTTCTCTCTAAGCTCTCACTACTACTACCTACAATCCCATAAACTTTTTTTAAAACAAAATAACTAAACTGCTCAATAGATACACCTCGTTCTGCAAAGTTAGGTAAAAAACTATGAACATAAACGTTCTAGTACCAATTTCAAAAGACAATATTTATTCAATGAAGAATGGGTAGCTTTTATCCTTTTTATAATTAACCGCTGCAATTAGTAATAGCATTTTGACTTCTTAATGGGAAAACGGTGGTGATTTATGTGAAGAACGATGGTAAACTTCAGCCCGGGAGGCCTTTTCTAAGTACGTGCTCTTATTAAAGAAAAATAATACTTTTATCGTCTTAAGCAATTTTTCCTTGAGGGAAAGAATGAGACAAAGGGTAGGTTATTGAATTCTTTCTCCCTCTTATAATTAAAAATGTTGTTTGGTACCAAATGTAGCTTTAAGCAGGTTTTTTTGAATTAAAAAGTATTTTGTTTTATTTTATCTTTATTTATTATAAGTTAATTTTGCTTTTTTGTTCTCGTAATATGTAATGTGGGAGAGAGAGTTGTAGCACAGTGGTAACACGCTCGCTTAGATTACTGAGAGAGTGTATCCGAATTCGAACCTGCTTCATTCAGTTACATCGGTTACCTCTGAGCTACTAAAATATTAAGGCTTATTTTGCACGTAGTTTTAAATAAACTAGAACTGATCATCTAAACTATTCAAAGGCAATACAGCTACCCTTCACTTTATATAGGTATATATTTGATATTAGGTGTTTGGGTGTACCCAAATTATTGTATGCCCGAAATGCTCGAATTCCGTTTCCCGAAATTGATCCTTTCGAACCGAAACAAGGAATGTATATATTGCCAAAGAAATACATTAGGTATATTGAGCATTGTATTTATTTTACTACTAGCAATACCCGCGGCTCCGCCCGCGTTCTAAAGACGTAAATGCAAGCGTGGTTTTATTTCTAACCTTCTTTTTATATTTTTCTCAGAGATGAGTTATTTGCCCGCAGTAAAAAGTATCCTATATATTGACCGGGTAACCAGATAGCATAATACCAAATATCCAAATCCGTCCAGTGGTTTTCTCATGATGCGGTCACACACAGACAGACAGACAAAAATTCTAAAAATAATAGATTTGGCCTCTGTATCGATAATAATGTCTATTTCAATTAGATTTTCCAAAAAATATTCAATGTACAGATCCGATTCCGTTAGAATTTTATTATATGTATAGAATAAGATAATAATATATCTATACTAATATTATAAAGAAGTAAAGTTTGTGTGTTTGTTAAATTGTAAGGGGTAATCTCGGGATATATTGAACCGATTTTAAAAATTCTTTCACCAATAGAAAGCCACATTATTGCTGAGTGTCATAGGTTATATAAAAAACCGAAAAATAAAAAGGCTTTTACGTGGTAGTCCGTTTTGCAAAGTGACTATGAAAGATATATTTTTGAGTTCTAGAGAAAAGATGTGGAGCTTGAAAATGCCTACATAAAAGTGAACGACAGCATATGTCTTACTTTTATATTTAAGTTACAAAAAGTAGTTTTTTTAGTATTAGTATAGATAATTTAATTTTTAATATTAATAAAATACCTACGTATAACCCTCCTTTTGACAGTTAGAAATTAAAACATAACACTCTGTACTAAAAAAGGATTATTAACATTATGCCCAACGAAGTGGACACGGGTCAGCTAGTTATGTATAAAGAAAAGAAACAAGAATTATTGTTTCAAAGATCTAAATGCAAGAAAAATGTTGAGTTTTTAGTTAGTTAGCTGGAACAGCCATGAATTAAGATTTAGATAACTATGTATTAAAAATATTTTAGGGTTTTTTTGTAACTTTCACATCTACTTAAACATTTCAGAGAATAACTTATTGTTTCAATGTTGAATCTCTAAATAAGCTATTCAAATAAAAAGAGAATTTGTACTCGGCTCTTGTAGCCACAAAGATTCTTAGTTGTAGATAAATATACAAACAAATACTTATTAATTCATAACTTTAGCAAAGACACTGCTACCCTTTAAAACTTACACCTCCTCCTTCTTAATAGGGCGTCGCGGGATTACTTACGCATTCAACTACGACGCCCCGACGCTCTACCGAAGCAGACCACATCAACCAAAGGATGCTTCTACGGTTCACTGTTAATAGATAAAAACGCTAATATGCCTGTATAAATTAGTCCCTAAACCAGTGACCTAGCTTAGCTTACTGACATTCTATCCACTACGCCAAGAAGTGACATGAATGTCATTATCATTTTTTTGTCCCAGCGCTTATAAACGGCCCTCTTTCTATGCTAGTGGAATCAGAACAAGCTGCCCAAAAGCGAATTTGACACAGACATGCAGGTTTCCTGGCTTGTTTATCCTTCACCGATAGACAAGTGGAAATCGTGTTAAAATGATTTGGACATAAAAATATTACAAGTACGGGACCTGGGAATTTAACCCGCTTCACTCGTATTTACAATTGAGCTCGTTAGAACTGAGCTACCAAAACCCTAATATTTTTACAGTAGTAACTGATAAGAATAAATCCGATATTGTTTAATCCCATGCTACAGACTCGATGCACGTTTTATTTCGATATTTAATCTGTCATTTAATTAAGAATAAAAAGCAATGAGTAAACACAAGTAAAATTTAAAAGTAAATATATATGTAAGGTTGCGATTTTTCTTTACTTTAAAGATTATCTCTTCAAAGCCTATTTACGGCTTAGTTATTAACTTCATAATCCTTTTACTGCATTGCGCGTTTATAGTTCAGGTTTGAATCCCGTGTAAGGTACAAAAACTATTTATTTATTGCGTTCGTTTAGTAAATATTACGGTTTTAATTAATTATATATTAACTAGCGATATACCCTCATTTCGCGTATAACGCATCGTCGCATAAACGTGCCAAGTCCCAAGGTGCAAAATTTTTATCAAGTATTATTATAATTTATTTGTAAATATGTTTGTATGTTTGTTACTCTTTCATGCTAAAACTGTTGGACTTATTTTGATGAAATTTATTATACTCGTAGCGGTTATTATATATTTTTCAGAGATGAGATATTTTCCCGCAGTAAAAAGTCCGATATATGTTAATCCGAATAACAATCTATCATTATACCAATCTTCATCAAAATCTGATCAGTCATTTTCTTGCTCTTAGACAGACAGACAAAAATTTTAAGAACTATAGATTAAGCCTTTGTATAGAATAGATGACCTAGAATACAATATACATACACAGTGCCTATCACTGTAAGGCAATGGATTGCAGTCTAGAGAAGCGACAGTTCAGGGTAGGTCCTGTTCCTTTCTTTTTACACTAAAAATATTTTTTTTGGAGGAGATTTCGATACAGTTACGTTGCTAAGCTAAACTTAAAAAAACCTTCATAAAAATTATATTTTTTGTGTAAATTTTTTTAGAGAAGCGACAGTTCTGGGTTCTTTTTACGCTTAAACTGTTAAAAAATGATAAGCAAAACAGCTCTATTTACGTGGACAAAACCACATGCAAAGCTAGTTCAGTATTACAATAAAATATAATATGCCCTAAGTTTGCAAGTAAAATTGTTCTCATGATAAATCAATGCACATTCTCCACTGGGACTTGAGAACTTTATGTTTGCAGAAGGCTATTTATATACGCAAAGTGTTTCCTAAAACGTGCTTTTAAGAAATCCATATTGAGAATTTAAAGCTCGTAAGCTCAAGTTTGTATAGAAAAAACTATTAAATATCATAATATTCGTTTTAAAATTATTATATATAATATGTAAATTATAGTATACGTGTTATTTTATATTAATAATTTGAGTATATTAACCATCAGTTTAATTAAACGTAATTAGTTTCTGGTAATTTGTAACATTTTCATGTAAATATTTACCACAATCATCTATTTAAGTGAAACCTGAGTTAGAATTATAGTAGAGATTAAGCAAACCTTTCTAATATTGAAAATTCGATCCTGATTTCAATCAGTTTTCTGATCAATCAAATTTAATTGATAATAATTAGTTTATAGTCTAATAATTAATCCATCTACGTATTATAATAAGTATATGAAGTAAAACATTTTTAATTACTTTAGTACGTACTAATTTAATTATAGACTTATAATTAAAAAAAAAACATTGTTTTTATCATTGTTAAAGTAAAAATGCTAAAGCAAAGTTGATAGAACTTACTTTTCCCATTCACAATCCACAAAGCACAAGTGAACTAAACATTTTAGTTTCACAAAAAAATCACTGAACTCCCGACTCGTTGCCCGATCGGTCGACAGATCGGTCGATTTACAACAGAAACGTGTTGACTCGACGCCAGCTCGCGCGAATCTGATGTCCTGAATACGCTACAATACGTAGTTAAAACGATTTCGTAGAGCCTTGCTTATTTAATATCTTATTAAAACCTTTTTATGCATGAAAATGTAAAAATTTGTTAGGTCTAACGGGTTCTTTTTACAAAATAACGCTAACGTAAATATGACGACACGTTTGGCTCAGTTGGTAGTGACCCTACTTTCTGCGCCAGCGGTCGCGGGTTCGAGTCCCGCTGGGGGCATTAATTTGTTGAGCACGAATGCTTGTACTCCAGTCATGGATGTTTATATTTATAATATGTATGCATTTAAAATTTATAAAAGTAGTATATCAACTATCTGGTATCCGTAACATAAGCTTCGTAGCTTAGCGCGGAACTAGATGGCGCTGTTGTAATAACGTCCCAACATATTTATTTATTTATTTACATTGTGAAGCCGTCCATTGTATATTGTTGATATATTATACTAGTCTAAAAATCTCGTGTCACAGTGTTTGTTAACGAACTCTACCGAATCGGCTTGACCGATTTTCATGAAATTTTTTGGTTGTGTTTATTTGGTAGATCTGAGAATAGGTCGTAGGCTATTTTTTATTACCCTAAGTGATAAGGGTGGCCTGCTCTAGATTTTTTATTGTTTATTTTTAAACCAATTTTTTTATTTTTTAATGATTTGGCATCAAAAATAACGTTCAATTAATATAAAAAAGTAAATAGGTGTGCAAGAATAAAGCATGAATTACTATTATACCTGAAATACATATAAAAATTATAATTATTTATAATAGATTTAGCGCGAGCGAAGCCGCGGGTTCTGCTAGTGTATTATGCATATAAACTTTCCTCTTAAATTACTATATTTATTAAAAAACCGCATCAAAATCCGTTGTGTAGTTTTAAAGATCTAAGCATACATAGAAACAGACAGCTGGAAGCGACTTATTTTTATATTATATAGTGATTATTGTGCTATTAAATGTTATTTTCAACCGACTTCCAAAAGGAGGAGGTTATCAATTCGTCAGTATTTTTTTTTTTTATGTTTGTTAGCTCATAACTTTGAACTGGGTGGCCTCCTCCAAAATTAACAAAGTCCTTAAAAGTATTATTTTCTACTTTTTAGTTTAGATTTATTGAGTTTGGAAGTCGGTTTTTGTTTTTTTGCTAAAAATAATTTATTTTCGTTAAAAAAGTAAAAAAATGTGTTTTCGTATTTGGAATATACAATTTACATAATGAAGCAAATCTAGCAAAACATCTACATTTAATCCATATTCACTTAGACGTATTTATTTTATAGATTTATACCAAATCATCCAAGTTATTTAAGGACTCACGCAAACAAAAGTGAGGGTACATAACTAGTGTGAAATTCACCCATTCTCACCCTCTTTTTGGGGTTCATAGGTTTTTGACATTAGTAATGTTAATGGCCTTTACGACGTTTTATGTACAACTATCATTTATTATCAATCGTAAAATCTATATACACATTAGGCTTTTACAGTCATTTATACGTATAGTAAAATTCTAACTTAGTCGAATCTGTACATTGAATATTTTTTGGAAATTCATATTGGAATAATTATTATCGATACAGAGGCCGAATCTATCGTTTTTAGAATTTTTGTCTGTCTGTCTATGACCGCATCACGAGAAAACCACTGGTCAGATTTTGATGAAATTTTGTACGATGAGCTTGTTATCCGGGTCAGAATATAGAATACTTTTTACTGCTGGAAAATATCTCATTTCTGAGAAATCTCAATTAACCGTTAAAAACTGCCTGTAAAACATCACACGGTATGAAATCTATGAATTTAGTTTCTTGTAAACGCGAGCGGAACCGCGGGAAGTGCTAGTTGGTATATACACCGTTTACGGTCTTTATTGAAGGTTTCATAGCTAAACGCTTTTATTCGTAGACGCACTTAAGTTGAGGCTGTATTCCGAAAAATATAAATTGATGTTATGTGTAAAATATATCTAATAAATATGATTGATGTAGATAAAAAATATAGAATAGTATATTTCAGACAACATTATTTTCTATTTTAGGAGTCATGTAATAGTATCGTATTATATCGTATTATTATAATATATTTTTGACTCACTGTCATTTCGCTCGGCCAAATTTCATCAAAATCTGTCCATTCGTTGGATTTCTTTTGATTACGAAGGAACATGAACATTTTTAAAACTATAAATTTGGACGGTATATTCTTAAAACTATAAATAATGGGTTTTAATAAGATTTTTCAAAAAATATGTAAAATAGATTCGACTCAATTATAATTTTACTATCTGTTTAGATATTGTATATGTTTTAGTTTTAGTTATGAATAAAGTGGACAAAGTGTATTTTTTATATGTTCACGCCAGCATTTTTCACATATCTTCGACGATGTTCTGAAGAATCGTAAAGAGGGTCAGGACCCAATGAAAAAAGTAGAGGCATTTAAATGCCAATGCCAGTTACTATTTTATACATTTAGTTTTATTTTTCAAACTGAGATTAGTATTTAAAATATATATATACAACAAAGGCTTTGTATTTTAATATTTTCATCTCAGAGCATGAATTTTGGATTACTTTGATAACAGAAAGAAGCAGGTTCAAATCCAGGTCTCGCACCTCTGATTACCACTTGTCTGATGGAGAAGGAAAACATCGTGAGGAAACCTGCATGTCTGACAGAACCTAGCAAGTTTTCGAAGGACGTGTGAAGTTTGCCAACAGACACTTGGCCAGCGGGTGGATTTCTGATCACCTGGTACAGAAGAGAGGACCGTGCCCAGCAAAGAACAACATAGATTTTTTACTAATTGGCTTATTTAAAAAGAATGTTCATTAAATTTTATTATATTCAATGAACAAACGTACATAAGAAAAAATACCGTTTTTGAAGACATATTATTACAAAGAAATGAAATTATGAACACAATAAGCTTTGTTTAACCAAAAAAATGAACCGTGAATTCAATTTAAACTTTTTGTTAACGACTTGCCGCCGGCGTTACGGTTACGTTATTTACGTAAAGATATCGATCGAGTAGAATTTGCTCATACAAATACCTTTTATAAATAACTAAATTTACATTGTTTACTAACGATCTACCCTCACTTCGCTTGATCCTGACACATATTTGGCTGAGTCGACTATGTCGTGTGATTCCAGGTATCAAGGTGGGACTCGTCGGCTAGAAAAGCCTGTACTAACCACTAAGCCTAACAAAACCTCCTTATTGAGGCAGGACGGTAAGTCTGCTGAAGCAGATCATACAGCCAAGGAGTTGCTCCACAGCCCACTCTGCTATCAGAGAAGTACCTGGACCAACCTACATAATATTGATAACCACTCTCCCATTGAAGTGGGCTACCTCCTAGTGAGTTTCTTAGCTTCAAGCCTCCAAGGCTAGATTGCTCAACGCTAATTAATCCTCCAATTCACGACAATGCAAACACACGTTTTGGTAATTCCAGGGTACTTATAATCTATTTATGAACTAAATCTCATCCAAATTCGCCCAGCCATGCGCGCTATACACAAACATACTAACTTTTACATTTACAACACAAAATTTTTGCAAAAGTGGAACATAAATTGTATCCGTTTATTACGAGTATATTTTTTATTATTATTTTTACCATCAATACAGGTAAATATTAAAAATTATTGAATTATAAGGAAAAAGAATAGTTAAACAATTCTAAAACAAATTCTAAATTACAAAGTTTCTTTCCGTAGCGTATAAGAATAAAACTAAGTGTCTTGACTACAGTCTCTAGGGGTGTCACGTGACACAAAGTTACTACCCACTTGATGCTTTAAGCATACTGAAATAGTGGCACTAGAAATAGCGTTGTCACTCAATTCTCTACGAATACAACACGGGTCTGAACCCGCCTTTGAAGTTTATAATATGATCGTTTTACGGTATAGGTCGTGAGTTCGATTCTTGCTTGTATGGCCATGTGCGGGTTGACGGACTTCACATGTCTTTTAAAAACTTGGTGAGTTCTCCTTGACATGGCCAGAAAAGCCAGAACTACCCAGTAAAACCCAACAGGCCTCATCTTAATGGGGCGTCGCAGGATCACTTCAACCACGATGCTCCACAGTACACTCAGGGAAGTACCAGGAGTAATCTGCATGACATACCATCCACCGAAGTGAGCCCTCCATGCGCGTACGTCCTTTTGTGGTTCTGGTATCCGTTTAGGATAGTTAAATAGTCTAACAGTTCGAGATAGTATCTTCTACGTACAAACATACCTACTAATTATTGTGTATAATAACGTTAGTGTAGTAAGATCACCTGGAACTCAACAGAATGCCTCATAAAATGGAATCAAAGGGACTCATGTTTACCTTATAGCTTATTCACCTGCTTGGTAGTTTACTTTTCGAATTCTACGTGACATTTTAGGCCCGATTCTCACTATAATGCCGTTCACAGTTCGTTCTCGGCCCGTTTCGGTTTGGTAAAATATTATCAAGTAAGAAAGATATCATGTGTCTAAGAAACGACACATTTGACTCAATTTGTAGTGATCCTACTTACTGTGCTAGTGGTTACGGGATCGAGTCCCACTGGGGGCATTCATGTTTCCCACGAATGTTTTACTCTATTCATGGGTGTTTATAGTTTGTATGTATTTAAACTTATAAAACTGTAGTGTATCAACTATCTGATATTCAATATAATGCCCCAACATAATATATATTTATATTTATGTGTGCATTCAAACTATCGACAACAGTCAAGTTTCGTTCCATCTCATTCCAGTCATGATCAATCTCGAAGAAATTTAACTCCATTCCATCCGACAGTATTGTAAGAAGTTTTTGAACTGTGTCAGATTATATAATGTGAACATGATACGATTTTACCAAATCAAGATCAAGCCGAGATCACACTGTGAACAGCATAATAGTGAGGATCGGCCCTAAGAGTCGTAAATCTTTTCTGCTAAGGAAATAAGGTATAGCGTGGTTCGATAACATTTTACGGCCTTCTAGTGACATTGGGTTGGTTTATTATATTTATTGTGTCGCACGTGATGTCTGTTCGTGTAATTATTTTTTAATCTACTGTAGATTTATATAGATTATTTTGATTGAGTAAAGATAGCGTAAGCTTTAATTTTGTGGAGTAGTGTGTTATGTTATAACTTAAATACTAATATAATAAATGGGAAAGTTTGTGAGCATGGCGATCGATCGATTATAGTTACTCTATAATGCAAGAATAGCTGATCAAATCTGAATGAAATTCGGTATAAATATATTTTTTATACGGGAAAAATGTACCAGTTAGATACATTATTTTTGTTTTTTCAGCGAAGCTGATATTTACTAAGATATTTAAAAGGAACTTCAATATTTGAAGAAAATATAACAGACCCCTAGAGAATGAATTAAACACCTATTATACATGAAAAAATATTTGATATTATTTTTATTAAATATTTAATTTTATTATAATAAAACTCTTTATTTCCTACCTTTAAAAAATGTAAAGCTTCGACTCAAATTTTTTTTTAAATGATTTTGATCGTATTAGACCATTGGGTTCACTAAAAGAATATTTTATACATACTACATACATAAAGTGATTTTATCACTAATGTCCTCTTTTTAGTTAAAACGAAATTTAAATCTTTAAGCGAACACATCAAGCTTTGCGTATTGCGGGTAGCAGTGACTAATCACTGAGACTAAAAACGCGACGAATGCACATATGTTAACAGTCTGCGGCTACTGCGAGTAATTAGAATGAATGCTGCACTGGTAATTTATATTATGTCTGTTTCAAATACTTTGTTTATTTTGTTTAGAAATTTAATTTAAGAAATTGAACCCATTACTTGTACTATAATAATGTCGTCTAAAAAAATTTCGATGTGATTTATTATTTATTATTACAAAGGTTGCTAACAGAGCATACATTCATACAAAAGTAGGTCATATATAACACAAAAGACAAAAAATACTAGACTAAATAATGTCCTAATTAAAAGAAACACTGCATTCCTATAACATAACAACATAAATAAAAAAAAACTTACTCAGCGAGAGTCAAAGTTTTAAAACAAGGCATTATATTATTAACCCTCAAGCTACTATTTAGAGTCTTGACAGAATACTTAATAAGCAAGGGTCTGACCCGAGGCTAAAATTCATCCTGGTTTACAGATATCCCGGATCTCTACATACATGCCACTGCACCACCGAGGTATATAATATATACATAGATACGTTTTTGTGGATTGTATTAAAATGTGTTTTCTCGTGAGAATGAGAAAATTTCCTCCAAAGAAAAGTAGCCTATGTCACTGAATCTCTCCAACTATCTCCATACAAAAAATCACGCGATTCGTAACTCGGTTTCAAAGTGAAAAAAGGACAAACAAACAATTCTTCAAATATATAATATTAAAAAGCAGATAAGTTGTCTGTGACATCGTATTAGTTTTTCTCAAAAGCGTGTCACTCTCGTATTATAATAAATTCTTAGACTGTTTAAACGAATTCTTAGATTTAGTTTTTGCTGTACTCTAATTTTAATGGGCATAAGATCAAAATAAATAAAGTAAGTTGTTGTTTTTTGTTTATTATCGTATAGAATTTTATTATTAAAAGGTTTTCTAGAATCGATTTATGAAGAACAAAAAACGAGCTTAATTAAACCTTAATACTCGTACCATGATATCACTACATAATATAAAACAAAGTCCTACGCTGCGTCTGTCTGTCTGTTCGAGATAAGCTCAAAAACTACTGCACCGATTTTCATGCTGTTTTCACCAATGGATAGAGTGGTTCTCGAGGATGGTTTTAGTATATAATTTGTCAAGTTTTTGTATACATTTATTAGCAGAACCCGCGGCTTTACTCGCGCTAGTTAAGTGATATAAGTCATATCATTATTCCGTTTGCAGGAATCCACGATTTATTCAGTAGGCAGTTCAAGTCAGACAAATAACACTGTGTCTCTACGGTCGTCATACATTATTTTAAAACAAGCTGTCGCTTTTGTTTACGATAAGAAACTTTGTAGCTTTTTACAATGTACGGAACGAGTGAAAAGTTTTAAGTTTAAAAAGTTATTTCTTGTTTATATAATATCATCCTTATATAATATGTCATATCATATAAAATTTTGCCTTTATTTAACGAGGCATGGAAAATACAGTTTCTTGATAAATATTTTTAAAGTCCATTTAAGCAGAAAATATATAGACAGTGATTCAGATAAAATACTAAAATAAAATTTAGTTAACTTTACTTAGATTTAAATTATGAACGGTCAATGAACCCATATTATATGGTTTAAAATAAAATATTTATATATACGACCTATATCAAAAAAGAAAGAGTTATAAAGAAGAAAAAAAGGGTTCGAAGAAAAAGAAGATACATGAGCAAAGTGTGGCTATTATATCAGGTTATGCAATAATAAGTTAATCAAGTCAATATGCCGTTGTAAGTGATCACAAATCAAGTCTACCAATTCCTGCAAACTAGCAAGACTCTGCATAAGCCTATTATTAGGTCAATAGTTACGAGCTCTGCATTTGTCGTCTGTTTTAAAAAGAGCTCGTAAATTTAGCATCTGCTTTATCACATTCTGGTAACGTCACATTCTTTCTTAATACGGATCTAAGAGTCTATTAAGATTTTATTGTATTTATATTATAGGTGTAGCGTTCTGAAATAAGACTTGAATCTGCTATATTAAGCCAATTTTCTCCTACTTCTAACCGTCGCGTCGTATCCGCTTAAGGATTATTGATTATACAAAAATTTTTAACAAAGTAAATATCATAACATTATTATGGAAAAACAATAAATAATCTTAAACATTGCTTATTTGTACGGAGACATGGAAAAAATTAGTTTTTCAATTACAAAGTTAATTTAATTGTGAAAAACTTGTTTAATCTGCCAATTATAATATATTTCTACATATTTTTGAAGTGCATAATATGGAGTTTTAAGTAAAAAATTAGTTACGTACAAAAACATTTGTTTTACTAAAAAAATTGTGATTCAATAGGACATGAATAAAATTCATACGTCGACAAAATAAATAAATGCTCAAGTTTAATATAATAAGGTTTAAGATAAAAATTAAAAATTATTTCACAATCGAACTCCATTATTTGTTCTCGAAGAAGGTAGAGTCCAAAGTTTCAAAATTCTCTTAAACACAGTATTGTTTAAACACTAAAAGAAAATAAGGCGATAATACCAACTTAATAAATTAGTTCATACACTTAGCCGATCTATGCGCGCAGTGCGGATCGCCGTGACTGATCATTGCGTCGGTATACGAGTAGAAGCATATTATACAAGCCAGATTGACTTTCTAGTCGTTTTTGACAGTATAAACCTCAAAATATAGAAAACATAGGTGACCCGGCAAACATTGTTTTGCCATGTAAATTATTAAAATAAAAAAAAATCTGAAGTATGTACGTTATCTCTGACCTATTCTCAGACCTACCAAATATACACAAAAATATTCATAAGATTCCGTCAAGCCGTTTCGGAAGAGTTCGAACACTGTGACACGAGATTATGGATGAATCGATTTTAATGTAGTTTTTTCATAAAAGCTTTTAGCGATTACGGTAGGGGTAAACTTATGGGTTTGCGTCACCGACATGCTACGTATAACATGTGACACGTTGACGCAGTCTCGCGCAGAATAATTACGAGCAGCGTCTTTTGTTTTTTTAACATCTATATCTACACTATCTATACTACTATATAATCTGTAGAGTCTGTCTGTAAACTCAATTTTTTTGTCCAAATTCGTCATAATTATTCGTTTCATGACTTACTGACATCAGTTTTACCATTTTTTTAAATTTGTGCGTATGCGTGTGCGTGAGTATGTGTGTATGTCCCGCTTTATTTTAAAAATGATTTGCTGCGCAGTGAAAGGGTGTCACAACGCGTCTCCACAAAAATAAGAAAAAGAAAAGCACATTTCATAAGTTATACTTATAATTTTAAGTAAAACATTGTTAAAAAAATAAATAAAAAAGTATGGCTTCCATTTATAATAATAATTATTATTATAAGCAGGCGGGTAACATCTAGTAGCTATATAAATATAATAAAATTAGAAGTAACGCCTGTATAATAAATATTTTTTGGAAAATCGACTTTTTTTTGTATATTTGTTTGTCTGTGACCGCATCACGCGAAAATTGCTGGACTTATTTTGATAATAGATCAGATCAGATAAATCCGGGTCAACATATACCTAGTATACTTTTTACTGCGGAAAAATATTTCATTACTGAGAAATATTATCCCAACCGTTGAATCTAGTACTTTGATTTCTATCTCTCTCATATTTTCAGCTTCTTTTTCATTCTATTATATTATAAAATCATATTTTAAAAGAAAAAAGCTCCTTAAAAAGCTTTACAATAAATGAATTCCAAAGAAATGTTTAATCGTGCATTTAATTCGGACTGTAACTTATTTTTTGCTAACTTTAAGACCGCTTATTCTAGTCACGGCTCTTTGCTTAGCAAATAACAATATTTTACTATTGGAGCGTAAACGGGAAGAAAATAACACAGACTCGAGTAAATGGGTACGAGAAATTAGCAGATTTTCCATTTAAAGTTATGTTGAGAGTAATTTACTGTTAGAGCTAGAGTTGAATGAAAGCTGTGTTTATATAATTTTAGCTTAATTATTTTAGAGGAGCTTTTTAAACGCTTTGAGGTTGTTTGCTGACAGCAAGCATGTTATTAGCTTCTTCTTTGCGTGGATTCACTAGAAACATAATTATAGTGTATATTTTTTTACGTACGTGTTTTTATTACGTGTATAATAAATAAATAATGTTGCATTATTACACACAGCGCTATTTGCATCCGTGGTAAGCTACAAGGCTTGTGTTACGGATAACCGATAGTTGATACACTACATAAATATAACTTTAAATACATACATTATAAATATAAACATAAAATATCTATAACTGGAGTACAAACATTCGTGCTCAACAAATGAATGCCCCCAGCGGGACTAGAACCCGCGACCGCAGCGAGTAGGGTCACAAAAAACGAAGCCAAACGTGCCGTCATGATGAAAAGCATAATAAAAATAGTTAAAAGTTTAAAACGAAAGCGAAGCCAAGACAATTAGTACGAGTACTTAAGCGTAATTTAAATCACTATCAGTCTAAAACTATTCAAAGCCAGTGGAAACCTAAAGAAGACCTAAATCATAGCGTGACGTGTGAAGCCCTACCTGGAATGGTGGTACATAGAAAATCAGGCATTATACACCGTTTAATCCTAAAAGATATATCAACTTTACAGAACAATTAATTTTAAACTTTAACGTAAACATTTAAAGTGTGTTTCTGAATGATTTTAACTGACATGTAGTGGCGAGGAAAAAATGATGGGACTGAATTAAAATGGTTTTTTATTCGCATTAACAGTTTTCCAAGTTTGTGGCGAAATATCTCAAATACAGCATGATTTCTAATGATTCTCTCATTCGAAATATTATATCTTTAAATAGATTACCATGTGTTATTATTTATTTTAAAATTATCTAGTAGTTTTTATTGAATGGAAACGGAAAACGGAACGGAACTTCACTAAAATAAAAATAGCCTAAGTAACTCCTTATAACGTCAGCTATCTGACAATCAAAGTCCTGTCAAAATTAGTGAAACCGTTTCAGAGATTAGCTGGAATAAACAGATGGACAGACAAATAAGCGTTTTTGTTATAAATACAGAATAAACTATAGTATTTAGTAAAGCTGTTATTGATGTAACAAACAGACACTTCAATTTCATTTATCTATATAGATTAGTGTCAATTTGTCAGTCAATAACATAATATATTATAGTGACACTCCTACACGGCACTTTTAAAAGCCACTAAGCGAATATATTGAATTGTGACACTACTTGTTTGTCATTTGTCGTTCCTTTGTCTTAACAAAAAAGCGAAAAGTTTTTACTATAGAAATATTGACTTTTAAATGTTGTTTCTATTGGAATAAAATACACATATTACTATAGAAAAGATGTAAGGCAGTGGTAGCCCAGCGGTAATGCGGGTTCAAATCCGGATCTTGCACCTCTGATATTTATGTGCGAATTATTTCTAACATGATTACCACTTGCCTTAAGATGAAGGAAAACATCGCTAGGAAACCTGCATATCTGAGAAAGCCTAGTAACTTAAGAAACATATGTGAAGTCCGCCAACACGCACTATGTCAGCGCGGTGGACTATGGCCTTATCCCCCTCGTACTGAGGGAGGCCGGTGCCCAGCAGTGGGACGTTAAAAAGGGCTGAAGACTATAGAAAAGATGTACTTAAGATAAATATTAGATAAATATTAGAAATAAATATTGCTTTTGAAAATAAAGGAAATTCAATGTATGGTAATGGATAAGAAATAAGGGTGGTTTGAACAAATAAGCACTAAGTGACAAGGAGTATGACAGTAAAAGAGAGCAGTACTAGAAATAACCTATATTAAAGCATTGATAGGTTGTTTAAGTGTTTCCAAGCAAGTGATGCTTGAAAAGTAACGAAAGTCCCGCCACTCCAATATTATCGTAAGTAAAAATATTTCCAATAAGTTACCACTTGCATTAATAAACGAAAGGAAACTTCGTAACGATAAAGTACTGAAGAAGAAAACTCAAATAGATTTCGTGAAGCATATATCCGCCATGGGTTGGCGGAGGCACTTGTCGCACCAGCGAGTATAACAACCGAGCATTGAAAAGAGGCCCGTGATCTCGAGTGGGATGTTAAAAAGTGTCGAAAATACGCTATTCAAGGTTAAGCATTAGCTTAAGCTGTATAGTTTAATGTTCATTATAGATTATACTAATACTAGCAATTTCCGTGGCCCCGCCCGCGCCCGTGGGATGATAATGTAGGTTTATAAGTATTTTTGATGCCAAATCATAAAAAGTAAAAGTAAAAATTTGGTCTAAAAATTAAAAATAATATATCTGGAGAGTACCACCCTTATCTCTTAGGAGAATAAAAAATAGCACAAAAAAATCATAAAAATCGGTCGAGCTGTTCCGGAAGAGTAGACTAGTGATACATGAAGCTTAAAACTCAATGTAATATTTTCTGTCTATGTATTTGTAGCTGTTACCGCCGCACTCATAGTCACTTAATGAACCATTTTAAGTCGAGAATTTCCATACTAAAAGAACAACTTAAAGGTTCATTAAGTGACTTAGAGTGCGGGCATTAAATTTTGAAATACTTGAACTGGTTTAAAGAAGACTTAAACAGTAAAAAATCAGTTATATTTCCAAATAAGACCTAGAGGATATTATTATAAAATTGAATTAGTGACATAATTATTTTATTTTTACTTCAAGTATAAGGTGACCTTGTTGCTTGCTGATATTTTGTTCGGCAAAGTCGTACGCTTTCTTTAGTACACTTAAGCACGGCCACTTAGAATTAAATAAATAATTATTTTCTGTTCCAATAAGTACAAAGAATAAGAAATTTCAATTAAAAATATTATAAAGCATCAAAAGAATGTTTCAAGTTTGAAATACATTGAAATAAAATAATTTAAATTGTCTTTGATCTTATCAAAAAACAGGTCAAATGACGTCACAATGCAAATTAACAAAGAAATACGAACGCAACACTTAACAAGGGCGGGCGGAATCACTCGAAAGTTGGGTCATTAAGAAAGTTAATTAAGAAAAGAGGCTTTATCAGAAAGTTCGAGATTTGTGATGTTACAAGTATTCCATTAAAAATTGAATTAGAAGAATGACTTGATGAAAGTTTTTATGGGCACAGTGATTATTTTTTAAAACTCAGTTGATAATAAGTAATCGCTTAATAATAATATATTATTAAGAACGGGAAGGTTAACCGTTAGTAAAGGTGCCTCCGAAAAGTATCCTATGCCTTTATGGGTAAATATCATCATCCCAAAATTCATTAAAATCTGTACAGTAAATTACTCGTGCTACGGTCATTAATGGACATACATACAAACAGACAAAGATTCTAAAAACTATTTATACATTGAAAAAAAATATTTAATTTACAGATTCGACTCTGTTAGATTGTTGTTATAATGTATTAATTTATAGAATCAACGGTAAAACGTTAAAAGTTTTTTATCTATATTAAAAAGTAGTTGAACTAAAAACCTTATCCAAATTGCAAATTTATATTATTTAATTAAAATCATCTGCTTATAATCTAAGGACTGATTGCAAGATATTAAATGGGAGAAAAAAAAATTGCAAATTTATTTTTTATGTTGAGTTGGTACATTGAACTTGAAGTTACATATTATGATATTTATTATTTGTTGAACCAACTTCAAAAAGGAATTACATTGCTGAAAAGGTTTGAAAATAGCAGAATCCTTTCATTATTATTACTTTCTTAGACTTTCACATATGGATACAGAGTATTCAATTTATTTTGTTCTGCTTGTAAATGTACTCCTCGGTGCCTCGGTAGCGTGACTATCCAGCTGCCAAGTCTATAATAGGTTAATCCTTAGGAATATGGCTTTACTCGCTCGATTTTACAATAATGAAATTACGTGATAAATCATGTTACTTTAAAGAAACATATACCTTTTTTTATTTTTTTACTTATTAACTAGCGACTCACCCTCACTTCGCTCGGGTTAGGTGTTCTTTCACTCATTTTATAGATTTTAGCACAAAAATAAATCCCGTAATTCAAATAAATAAAACTTCTAAAATAAAAGTAGCCTAAGCCTATAACATTAAGCCTTATAAGCCTTATAACATTAGCTATCTGCGAGTGAAAGTCCCGGCAAAATCGGTTCAGCCGTTTTAGAGATTAGCCGGAACAAACAGACAAAATTTTTAGAAATTGCTATTTTGATGTAAGTACCGTATATACTTTCATATGCTTTTAGTGAAAAGCTGTTAATTTGAAATTAAAAACAGACACTTCAATTTTATTTATACGTATAGATAGAGAAGATTTTTACAAAAATATACTTATTCTATATAGAATAAGTATTAAGAAAGTGTGCTTAGGAACTCGTACTACGTGCTAAAAGCTATACTACGTGCACATATGATTTTTTATTTTTTACCAACTTACAAAAATAATCAACACTTATCGCTCTTTTTACCTATGTTATGTGACATCATCTAGAATTTGTTATTTTTTCAATACTCGTTCTTTTTACTATTAGAGCTTGTATAAGCGACACGATCGTTACGAGTACTACATAATTTCATATTACAAGTACCTGAACACGTTACATACTTATTATTAAAATTTATTTTTTCATATTACCGTACCGTAATGCATACATAATATATTCTAGTATCTAAACTTAACTCATGTTAAAGCTTTGGAATCTAAAGGATAATATAATTTTTATAATAATTCACAAAATTATTCATTAATATTTAATACCTCTAATATTTTCACGCATCATTGCCAACATCATGTTCCATTACTCTGTCTGACAGTACCCGGTGTCTACCCGGGTTCGAACCCGCAATTAATGATCGTAAACATATTATATTCAGCCATAACTACTCCATCTTTTACAAAATTACGAGTATATAATATGTATAATATAAGTAAATGCTATTTTTTACGTTTGCATTAAGACAAAAAGGCAAGAAATAAAAGGCAGTGGTAGCCCAGTAGTAACGCACTCGCTTGGATAACTGAATGAAGAGGGTTTAAATTCGGATCTCGTTCGTCTGATATTTTTACATGCAAATCATTTCCTACATAATTACCACTTGGATTATGGATGGATGGATGGATACATAATGGAAAGATCTGACAGTCAAGTCCGACAATGCGCAATTTGCCAGTTTTACAACTTTGGTGGACTATGGCCTGATATCTGTCGTATTGAAGGAAGGTCTATGCCCAGCAGTGGGACGTTAGAAAGGGCTGAGTACAATACGTACATAAAGAGGTATACATCGGTGAAGTGAATAAATTTCCTTTGAAGTCAGTTAAAATTAGGCTTAACTGCTAATCAGGCAGCTTTTCATATTTATTTATGAACAAAAGTTGAATATCAAAATAAATTAGAACAGAAGTGAAGTCCCAGCGGTGTAAGTTGAGCTTCGCTTAAACTTTCACCAATTAATTAAAATTGTAATGAAAAATAATATTACGCTAATGTTGTAATAGCAAAAATTTTTAAGTGAATACGTAAAAAAACAAAAGATAGTCAGTAAATTTAACCATTTTAAATCTATCTTTTCAGAGTTCGATAACAAACACTGTGACACGAGATTTTTATATGTTAAAAGATTAGACTACAAAAATGAACTGGCCCGCAAAAAATATCTTGCTTAAATCTTATTCACAAAAGAAATAGATGTGTATCTACTAACGTTCGATCTAACAAAAATCAGCAACGTAAATAAAAGTTACAGTAAACTGTAACTGTAAAACGTAACTGTAAAAAGTAAAAATAAATGTTAACTGTTGATTTACAAGAAAATCTAGTACATAAGTTATTTTCAGCCTGCACTATAACATTTTTCATTCAAAAAAATAATTTTATATATGTGATATATATAGAAGATGTACCTATATATATTGTACATTTATATAATACTGAAACCTGTGCTGAAACTTCAAAGCGACATGACAGAGTAAGCTTGAAACAACTTCTAAAATAAAATTTCTTGGTAATTGAATTAAAAGACAAATAATTAGGGCCTTCATCGCTATCCCTACGGCTGGGCAAGGACATTTGGGATTGGCAATTAGCTGCTAAAATGTGGCTGAAATGACTTCATAATATTTTTAGAACTAAATACGAGTAATGACAGACATACAATAAATAGTGTTGTGTAAAAAAATTTACTCTTTCGAATCTGTACATTAAAATCTTATTGAAATAATTATTAATATTGATTCTGAGATATAGTTTTTAGAATCATTTATTTGGACCGCGAAAAAAGCACTGGACATATTTTGATCAAATTTGGTATGATGATAGGTGGTTGTCCGTTTCTGCAAAGGATACATAATAAACAATCAAAAAGATCACATTTTTAAGAAAACTATACTAATTGCAAGAACTTTGAGGCGAGCCGGTAGTAAAACATTAAATGGAAAGAAGGATTTTAAATCCCATTTGGCTTGTCATGTATAATTACACTAGCAGTATTCGCGGCTTCGCCCGCGTTTATGGTTGTTGAAGTTGAAGCCCGCTAGAAAATAAAAGTAAAAAAAAGTATCCTATGTCACTTCTAATACTTCCAAGAATATGTGTGCAAAGTTTCATGATAATTGGCTTAGTAGTTTTCGCGTGAAAGCGTAACAAGCAAACTTACATTCTCATTTATAATAGTATAGATTATAGTCTATTACATTTTCTGAACTAACGTTAATTATCACAAGACTCCACAATAAGATAAGATAACGGTAGCTGCTATAAATACGCAAATATTGACATTTCTATTACGATTCATCAAAAATAAACGCATAAATCAAAGTAATTTTCGTCAAGACGCTATCGGCAGAAGCCTGCGCCCGAATTTGATTAAACTTTTTCAATCATGGCTGTCAGGTGTTTTACGCAAAATATCTTTTGGTCGATCGAATAACTGTTTGTCTTACTCGAAATTTTAGATTATATTGTAATTTATTCTGAATTGTACTTCCAGTTCATCTCCCGCGGATAATTTTCGTTCTTCAACGTTCATTATATTACTGTTTTAGACGTCTTTGAAGTTGTGTTATATCGGTTTTTGTATTTAAAAGCTAAAAAGTGTGACAAAATGTATTTCCATGTTTCAATTAAAGGCTTACTAATTTGTTTTTATTTCTTTAAGCTGTAACTGTTTAAGAATTTTCCCTAATATCAATTTGGTAGGTTATCGTAGGTTTAAAATTTTCACTTATATCCTAAATGAATATGTTGTTATAAATAATGTTCCTATTGAGTAAAGTAACATGCGAAAACTAGTGTAGATAAAAACTAGACAAGTCTAAGTCTGGCGCTCAAGATTAGCTTGTGTACTATAAAAAAAGTATTAAATAAAGGTTACTAAAAGTTAAAACACGGACGACACACACTCGCTAACAATTTTTATGGAGCGCCATCGATATTTTATTTCTTGTGCTTCGACTACATTGTTTAGCGAATATTTCCTTGAACTATAGCCTCAATAGTTTTTGAGTTATAGCAGACAGACGGACATAACGAAATTATGATGATTCCGTTTCAACCTCTTGACTATAGAACCCTAAAAGTTAAGGAACTTAATGTAGGCATTGTAGAATCTCTCTTAACGGGTTCAGGTGTCTTATCATTTATTAAGGCAACACTTCATGCTAACCACTAACAGCTTTGACGAACAAAATTTACAGAGAAATATGCTAATAAATAATACAAAAATGTTATATTAGAAAATATCACTTGGTGTGTAAATTTTATATATAATACTTGCAATTTCTACGGCTCCGCTCGCGTCCTAATAATTATTAAAAAAATGGTGGTGGAAATCATAAAAAATCAAAATGGTTCAAAAAAATAAAAAATACAAAATCTAGAGAGGGTCACCCTTATTACTTAGGGGAATAAAAAATACCCTACGACCTGTTCTCAGACCTATCAAATATACACAAAAAAATCATAAATATCGGTCAAGCCGTTTCGGAGTACGATAGCAAACACTGTGACCCGAGATTTTTATATTTGAGAAGATACACTGTGGACAAAAATGATTTTTTGTCTTATTATAATTGGAACTCCTTTTGAGTGAAAAGATTAAAGAAAGTGAAAAAAAGCGCGTACACTTGTTTCCTATAGTGTCTCCTGCGCGGTTAGTTAGTCTTCATAATTGCCGTAATGAAATGTTTATAAAAATAAAAATATAATAAAATTGAGTTACTATCTTCGTTGCCGACCAATCTCCTTTGTGTTTTCTCCATTCTACGTTACACTGGCGAAGTAATCTGTGCTCAACTGGCACGCTTGAAACCATAAACAAGAGAATTGAATTAAACTATCTTCGTCTTTTAAACTTGTCAAAAACAATAATTATTCCTATAAATTAATAATTATCTATTATAATATACCTTTTAAATTGCCTCAAGCCAAAAGTTTTACTTTCCCGTTAGTTAAGGAGTACTTAGTGACAAGGGTTAGTTTCCAAGACCCAATGAACTTTCCACTTCGTTTAACATAAAATAACGTAATATCATGCAGGTAGGTGGATCATAAAGAGATACTTAACTTTGATAGTATTTACTTAGATCACTTACCGCCGCACTCAGAGTCACTTAATGAGCATTAAGTCGAGAATCTTTATACTAAAGAACGACTTAATGGTTCATTAAGAGACTCTGAGTGCGGCAAGTAGAAAAATAGTTAATATGTGTATTTTTCAACCGACTTCCAAAAGGAGGAGGTTATCAATTCGTCTGTATTTTTTTTTTTTTTTTTTTTTTTTTTTTTTTTTTTATGTTTGTTAGCTCATAACTTTGAGCTGGGTGAACCGATTTTGATGATTCTTTTTTTATTTGAAAGGTAGTGCTTCCCATGTGGTCCCATTTTAATATTTTCCAGTTCTGATAATGGCATCCATGAGAAAACCATAAAAGTCTTAAATTTGCATTAAGTATTTGCGTGACAAATGGACGAATAACTCAATATCACGCCAACCGATTTCGATGATTCTTTTTTTAATGGGAAGGGTATACTTCAAGGGTAGTTTGATGAGAGTTTGGTAAGGTTCTGATGATGGGATCCATGACAAAGTATCGGAACTCTTCAATTCTTAGGAGCAAATTAACGATGCTCAGCCAAATCTTTTATAGGCTATATGGATATTTGAGTCACGTACCGTAACATCATCAGGAAGGTACAACTCCTCAACGGTTAGAAGTTTAAAGAAAATTCTTTCAATATAATACGCAATTATGAACGGATAGTTGTATACTTTCAGGCTATTAGGTTTACCTCATAATAGAAGGTAAATTTTTATAGTCATTAACACAATACGTATCTACTTTCCGCTAAAAAGTTAAAAATAAATTATTTTTAACAAAAAAACAAAAACCGACTTCCAAACTTAATAAATCTAAACTAAAAAGTAGAAAATAATACTTTTAAGGACTTTGTTAATTTTGAAGTCGGTGCCAGCCAAAGCAAAATAGCACTAAATAGATACATATTTGATTAATCTATCAATTTGTAAACATAATCAAAATACCTGGCTGGCACCGACTCCAAAATTAACAAAGTCCTTAAAAGTATTATTTTCTACTTTTTAGTTTAGATTTATTAAGTTTGGAAGTCGGTTTTTGTTTTTTTGTTAAAAATAATGTAAAAGCTACTAACGATGGTTGCCAATAACAATTTGAGATTATCCTTATTAGATACCAAGAAATGGAAAGTAGAAAGAAAACTGATACTCCATGAAAATTATGTTACATTCCTATTTCTAGGAAAGGAGTATATCATATACGTGGTTAAGTAGCATTTTCAATACGAGGGAGATCAGGTCAGTGTATACCACGCTGAAGAAGGTTAGGTTAGTGGACTAGAAAGAAAAGTGGTAATCATGTTGGCATATGATTACCAAATGGAAATATCAGAGGTGCAAGACCCGAATTTGAACCTGCATCACTTAGGTATCCAAGCGTGCACGTTACCACTGGGCTAATAGTGTCTCTTATTACTATATTAAACGTTGTTTTGTAATTTTATTAAAAAAATACATCTTATTTCGTGAAATTTTTTCTGTGATACGCATCTATTTTATAAGCGAATATAACAACATTAGGTTTAATATCTTAAATAACAATGGAAAGTATTTGGTTCAAACTAATTAATTGGATTTTAGTTTAAACTTAAACCATTATAAATGAGCTTTTTATTCTAATAGGAAATTTTTCGTTTACAATGCGTTAAAAGCTTCCATTATAAATAGATTGATGAATGCACGATTTAGAAATATTATGTGGGCTTAAAAACTCTATTTCTGTTTGTGGAATCCGGTGATAGGAAAATTTAGGTATGGCACTAAATATTTATTAAGTTACCATTCAATATATTTTATTAAGTTTAATTTCAACAAAATATATTGTCAAAAAAAATTTGGATATAAAACTAGCAAAACCCCGCGGCTTTGCTCGAAATTTTCAAATGTAACTGATAAAACAACATAAACAACTAAAGAACATTCGACTACGTTCAAATTTTTCACTATTTTCTACTATTTTCCAAACATTGCCTTTCATATAAACCTTGTCCGGACAATTACCTACTAACATAACAAAAAAATAATTACCTAAATTGGTGTAACTAACAAGCATTTCAGCAAATGATTTTTATATATAAAAGATAAATTTTGTAAAATAATATTATCGATTATCTAAGACAGTATTTATCAAAAACCAATTTTCATTGCTTGCCCCACTTGGGATTCAAACCCAAATCAAATCAAATCAAAATATTCTTTATTCAAATAGACTTTTACGAGTTCTTTTACGTTATTTTTACATTAAACTTTAAATTTTAAATTAAATGTGAGTCTGTAAGCCTGTGAGTAAGCTACCACCGACTCGGGATGCTGATCTGCTGAGAAGAGCCGGCGAGAAACTCAACAGTTGCTCTTTTAGAAAAAAAATAGTTACAATATTGCAGTACAATATTTATCTATTTATTCTACGTGAGACACAACAAGACATTAATCCCACACATTTACATCTTCTCAAACCCAGACTCTTGATCTAATTTATACCAAAAAGACTAAAAAGTATACTCTGATAATGTTTGTTATATTAATAGATAATTGAGTAATTTTAAAAGAAATTTCTAAGTAAATCCTATTAACATTTCTAGCGTTATTTTCTTAGCATTAATTGGCTTGAGTTAACACAAAGGGCTGTGATGAAGCATTAGCATTTTAAATTCTTGGCAACAAAGTATGCTATACTATAAACGTATTTACCCAGCTAAAAGAAAAACAGGTATTAGCTTTATATTTAACTAACCAAAATACATTACGTGTGTTTAATAAGCCAAAATATGTGTGGTAGTGCCATGCTTGTTACCTTCGGGTAGCAGCCGAATGGGCCGGCACGCCCCGTATAGTACCACTCTCTCACAGAAGACCGGCGTGAAGTGGCAGCTATGCTGTCGCGTTTCGTCCGGTAAGTGAGAGTCCGGGAGGCCCACTCCCCATCCCTCTTCCCGTCCTTCTCCCTCCTCCCTCCCTCCCTTTCCTGAAAGGCCGGCAACGCATCTGCAAGCCCTGCGGTGTTGCAGGGCTTGCAGATGTCCATGGGCGGAGGTGATCACTTCCCATCAGGTGAGCCTCCTGCCCGTTTGCCCCCTTTGTGACATAAAAAAAATGTAGAAATAGTCTTTCACACGATTCAATATGTAAATAAATACATTAGGACACTAGCTTCCTGCGGCACCGCACGCGTCCTTATCACTATTTAAAAATAGGGATTGGTGGTAGAAGGATGGAAATTTAGGGTTATACGTATTTTTAATGCCGAATCATAAAAAATATTTATTTTCCGAAAATAAATAAATAAAAATCTGGAGAGAACCACCCTTATCATCTAGGGGAATAAAAAATAGCCTACGACCTATTCTCAGACATACCAAATATACATATAAAAAAACAAAATAAAAGATTAACATACAGGCTTGTGTTACGGATACCAGATAGTTGTTACACTACACATACTATATAAGTTTAAATAGGTACATAATACATTATAATTATTATGAACAGCCATGATTGAAATGTACGTTCTTGCTCATCATACAAATGAATTGTCCCATTCAGACTCGAATCCGCAACCACTTAACGTAAACGCACATTAAATAACCGATTTTAGTCGAACAGTTATCTAAATACCACATAATGTAGAATACAAGCAAGATACTAATATTTAAAAAGATATATTCAATTGCCATTCGTAAGTCTCGCTAAAACTCAAAAAAAATCTGGATTGATTTAAACATTTGTTTAGTTGGGGGTGGAACAGAGGTGGTTTAAGTGTAAAAAAATAGATCAAGAACCTAAAAATAACAGCTACAAAATCGATAGAGCTGTTAACTTTGAATATATTATATACAAAATAATATATAATGTTTTAATTACGATTGTAGTTAAATTTCGACTACTAGATATATACATAATCTAGGCACTTAGTCTAGCACTAATAGTAATTTGATATGTAAATCAAAGTTACTTGAGTTATTCGTACTATGTAATTGTATAAGGGAGGTTGTGACAATCTGGGTACTTAATAGATAGAAACTTGCACAAGAAGCCGCAGGCAGTACCTAGTACTTCGTAATATCATAGTTGGTTGTTGCAAAGACGAGTTTAACGACTCGCTCGCTGAGTGGAATTAGCTTATCACTTTGAAAGGATTAATGTATACAACGTTGTTTGTTCACTAAAATAAATCATTTATGCAGTACCTAAATGTAATCTAAATTATGCGAATTTATGTATACATTTGGATCCTAACACAAATTTTATTAAAGAGAAAATATGTTACGACATTAACACACAGCACCATCTACTTCCGTGGTAAGCTACGAGGCTTGTGTTACGGATACCAGATAGATGATATACTACACGTATATAACTTTAAATGAATCATCATCTTCAGCCCTATTTAACGTCCCACTGCCTAAATGTTATTAATATAAACATCAACAAGAACATGGAGTTCAAATATTCGTGCTCGTCATAGGAATGAATACGACAGAAGCATACTAACCCGGGACCGCTGGCACTAACTAAGAAACTATGAACGAAATAAATTATTTTTAACAAAAAAACAAAAACCGACTTCCAAACTTAATAAATCTAAATTAAAAAGTAGAAAATAATACTTTTAAGGACTTTGTTAATTTTGGAGTCGGTGCCAGCCAGGTATTTTGATTATGTTTACAAATTGATAGATTAATCATATATGTATCTATTTAGGGTTATTTTGCTTTGGCGAATAAATTACACTCAGTCTGGTGTACTATAAACATGAAACGGAATTGAAATAATAAAATTAAATGTGTATACAAACAAAAAAATGCAAATTTTTATAGCTGTATCGTATTCATTTTTAACGCATACTAGCGTCCGCCAAATGATCAAAATTCAATCGTAGTTTGTTAATAAAAATTTGCGACAAATATACATACATATGTATAATATGAATTCGACGACTCGTTTGGCTCAGTTGGTAGTGACCCTACTTTCTGCGAAAGCGGTCGCCGGTTCGAGTCCCGCTGGGGGCATTCATTTGCTAATCACGAATGTTTGTACTCCAGTCATGGGTATTTATATTTATAATATGTATGTATTTAAAAACTTATATATGTAGTATATCAACTATCTGGTATCCGCAACACAAGCACGTTACGTAGCTTACTGCGAAACTAGATGGCGCTGTTGTAATAATGTCCCAAAATATTTATTATTATTATTATTATTATATGACTAGAATTTAACAATCTATTATGTTATAAAAAGACTGCTGTTCTTAATTTTTTATTGATGAAGCCAAAGCTCGTCAATGTTTTTTTTTTTTTTTTTTATGGTACAAAGGGGGCAAACGGGCAGGAGGCTCACCTGATGGTAAGTGATCACCTCCGCCCATGGACATCTGCAACACCACAGGGCTTGCAGATGCGTTGCCGGCCTTTCAGGAAAGGGAGCGAGGGAGGAGGGAAAAGGACGGGAGTAGGGATGGGGAGTGGGCCTCCCGGACTCTCACTTACCGGACGAAACGCGACAGCGTAGCTGCCACTTCACGCCGGTCTCCTGTGAGAGAGTGGTACTATACGGGGCGTGCCGGCCCATTCGGCTGCTACCCGAAGGTAACAAGCATGGCACTACCACTTGAAAAATGTACTATTATAATCGAATTATTTGTAAAATCGTTTGTGTTTGTAGCGGATAAACTGAACGTGGACTAAGCCGATTTAAATGAAATTTGGTATGAAGATAGTTTGAGATAGTGGGTAGTTTTATTCTTTTAATATATAAAAATCTCGTGTCACAGTGTTTGTTATCGAACTCCTTCGAAACGGCTTGACCGATGATTATGATTATTATTTGTGTACTTTTATTAGGTCAGAGAATAGGTCGTAGGTTATATTCCCCTACATGATAAGGGCCTTTTCCAGACATTTTTTATTTTATTTTAGTCCAAATTTTTTATTTTTTTTTTTGAGTTGGCATCAAAAATACTTATAACCCTAAATTTTTAAACCTACTACCACTAATTAATTACCTATTTTTTAAAGTAATTACAACGCGGGCGTAGCTGCGGGTATTGCTCGTATTACTATAATTTAACTAAGAAGATTCTTCAAAATAACGGTATAAGTGAAATTATTCTTCGTTTTTGCACCTCAAAATCTCATTGGCATATTTATATAATTATCTCAACACAAAAAAATAATGAAATAAATAATATTATGACAAAATGGAGTATATTTTTTAATATGTTCATAAAGAATGAAAATTTTTATAGCTTCATCGTATCTATCCTTCAATGTAATGTCCCGTTTGCATCGTGTGCACGTAACTTTCCGACGTCAGCCGCGACGCCCGCGGACATTTTCAGAGCTTTCGTGTGTTTTGGTCTGTTTTCCTTTTTTTACGAGCTTTTGTTATGGGGATTGAGCTTGATATGAAGTTTTATTGTAATGTAGTTATTGTTGATATTGTATCGAATCAGGGTACTTTTTATTAACTGTATTTATACTCGTATTTGAGTATTGTAGTCTAATTTTATGATAAATATTTAAATGGATATAAATGATGAAAGGTCCCTCAAAATCAATTTTTAAGAGTAAAATTGTGTTTATAAGATTTAAAAATGTGGTTGAGAAACAGTCATTAACTATGAAATCTATGGCAGTTAAAAACGCTTAAATATTTGTATATAAAGGTTAATAATTTGTCCAGATATCTTAGAGATCCTAATCTTACCAATTTTTTATGATATATATATATATATCTATATATATATATATATATATATATATATATATATATATATATATATATATATATATATATATATATATATATATATATATATATATATATATATATATATATATATATAGATATATAGATATATAGATATATAATTATGATTGTTATCAAAAAGTTACATTTTTATATAGTTACATTCAATTTAAATATGTTTTCTTAAAATGTTCATTAAGGATCAAATTATAACTATTCCTAATCTAAATTTATAAAAGTGTAAGGGCACTTACTTACTTACTTAAAACTCACAATGAAATACCGAATAGCCGCTTGATATATAAAAATGAAATTTGATAGGCAGGTAGTTTATGCTAAGGCCGGATTAATGAGGTCTAAGGTCTATTGCATGTTTGTCATACAAACAAAAAGCCCTTAATTTTTATTCTACAAACTTTAAATTTGACATGGATAACGCACCTAGGGACGATCCTGGGTGAGACTGATCGCTAGTAAAATATAAAAGTTAAATATATTAGTATTCTGAATTTCCATAAAACTATTAAGAGAATGTACCTATATATTTGTCATACTGCCTCGGTGGTGTAGTGGCTAGCATGTACGATCGCACACCGGGTCCTGGGTTCGAGTCCCGGGTCGGGCCAAGTTTAGTTATTGAGTCTGTCTGTTTCGAAGGCTCAATAACAGCCCGGAGTTGGGAAGTTGGCGGTGTTTCACCCGCGTGCCTCGGAGAGCACGTAAAGCCGTCGGTCCTGCGCCTTAACTCTCACTGGTCGTGTCGAGCATTCGTCCCACCGGAATATGAGAGTGATGAGGAACAGAGAGTGCACTTGTGTTTGCGCGTACACTTGTGCACTATAATATGTCCCGCGCCGTTGGCTAGTCTCAATGAGATTGGCCGCCGTGGCCGTAATCGGCCGGGAGGACATTGTTATTATTTGTCATACATTATTTAATTCCAAAAAAGAAGCAATTAGAAAACGCATGCAAAAACTGTACTTCATTTTCGTTACTAAACCAAATCTGTGAGTATTTGAGTTAAAGAAGGAATAAAAATAGTGAAAGTTAGTACCTTAGTGAAAGAACTGTAATTAAAATTAGTTTAGTAGTTTTAGAGCTTATGACGAACAAACAAACAAATCTTTTCGATTTATGATATTTGTATATATACCTAACTAAGCGTAGCTTCTATTACTGCTCCTTGTATATAATACTTACAATACCAGTATAATATATTGTGTATCTGCGTAACAAGCACGAAGTTTACTTATAAGTTTTCGTCATAGTTGCAATTAATAGCTTTATGCCATCAAGATAAACCAATATTGATTCTCGTGGCCTATTATGAGATCAACTGTTCCTTCGGCACGTACCGCCTTTACCTCACGTTCGTGCGAGTCAGCGGTATGATCGAAGTATAGCTTTTAGCGATCCCTCGTAAAAACACCGTTAAAAGATACTCGACAAGTTTTACTTAGTGGTACGTCTGGGTTCAATTAGAATGATTTGGGGGATAGTGGGTTCCATTATGAGGGAAAATAACAAAATCTAAATACATTCGGCAAAGATTTCGAATTAGGATTTTGAGAACTTCAAATTACTTGAAGAGTAATAATTCCATTGTGAGGCATGGAGAAAAGTTTGAAAATTTTTAAGGCCAATTTTCGAAACACTTGTAAAGTTAGCCAACCCATAATTAGCCAGCGTTGTGAACTATGGCCTAATTTCCCTGGTATTGAGAGGAGGCCCATGCCCAGCATTGGGACGTTAAAAAGGGCCGAAGATGAAGTTGAATGACCTGATGAGATTTATAAAATTATTACGATCTTGATATTTATCAATATTAAAAACAGTCATACTATACAAGCATTGTTGAAAGGTAGTCAAAAATATTAACTAAATTAAATTTTGAGGTGTCTTTTGAGCATATTATAATTTTCCGACACTTGTTACGTTTGTCTTTTTTTGCTTCATTATAAAATGTCACTCATTATTTTTTACTAGACAGACCAAATTACTCGCACATCCATTCATCTATAGAGATAAATAATATTTAACAGTCCGTTTGTCAATAACAACTTTTTACTAAATGCATATACAAATAAAAATTAAATATGGACTTAGAAGAAAGATACAATTTTTAGACTTTTTGTCTATACATCGGTCTGTTCCAGCTAATCTCCGAAACGACTAGACCAATTTTGTTAGAATTTTCACTGGCAGATAGACGTCACAAAAAGTAAGCTAGGCTACTTTTACTTTAGAAGAAGAATGAAGCTTCTAATTAAAAAAAATAAATTGCACCTACAAACGGATCTTAATTCAGACAAAACAGGGGTAAGTCATTAGTTTTATTAGTAAAAGTAACTATAAATACTACGTTACCTCACTTTTCATAAATAGTTTATAAACAATTTTCGTAATATTAAGTAGAATACTTAAAATAAAGAGCTCTACCAAAAATCGTATCGCAATCTTAATCGTGTCTCATATAAAAAGTCAGCAATACTTCTTTAACAAGACTAGTAATTGCAATTAAACGGGAAGGTAAGCAATTATGAGGAACAAAATTGCCACACCGTGCTACATTATTAGATTATCCTGAAATATTAAACTGTTAAGATGATTCTTAATGTTATAACAGTCTTCTGTTTCGTAATTGTACTCGCTTCTCTCAATTTGCTTTTTCTTCCAAGTTTTTTCGTTTTTGCTAAGCTAAGTTTGCTTTAATTTATATTTTTATAAGATCTAATTGAAGTTGGTTCGTTTAAATCAAATTTTGTCGTCAAATATTGTAATAGTTCCTTAGATTTATGCTAATATTTGACACTTTTATAGGTTTTTCCGGATTTGATCTAGATTTTGGTTCCCGATGCTTCAAATATTCTACAGAAAACGTGGTCACAGCATCAAAGTAACAATGATGGAATTAGTTTTGAACCCGTATAAATATATACATTAAGTGTTTAAAAAGAATATATTATAGTAATAGTATATTAACCTTAGTACTATAAATGATAGTCAGAAGCAAAATCAATTCTCTGTAACCTAATAATGTTGACAATGTTATGCCGTTTATGACAGCCGTAATTCGTGTACTGTGTAATTTGAGACGCATAAAGTGATTCTACATACGACTCTATGTTGGGACATTATTAGACACAGCGCCATCTGTTCCGTGGTAAGCTAAGAGGCTTGTGTTACGGATACCTATTAGTTGATACACTACAAATTTATTCAATTCGATTCTCTTGTTAATTCAAAGCGTGCCAGTTGAGCACAGATTTCTTGTCAAGTAGAATACAATGTTGATAATTTTAAATACATACAATATATTATAATTATAAACATCCATGACTGAGGTACAAACATTCTTGCTCAACAAATGAATGCCACCAACGGGATTCTAACCCGCAACTGCTGGCACAGCAGTAGCAGTAGAGTCGTAATGACCAAACTGAGCCAAATGTGTAGTCAAATAATATGTGATATAGGAACTACGAAGAGACTTTTCGTAACCATAGAATAATGCAACTATAGAGTATAATCATTATTAATAATAGATTATTGAAAAAAAAAATTAAAACTTGATTGTTTTTGTAAAAGTTAAATTGAAATTCAGAATTTTAGAAATGTATTAAAGAACAACTACGAGTACTTACACACAAATTGATTCTTTTTAAAAGAAATTATAAAATTTTTCCGTAATATGTAGTTTTTACTTTCTAATAATATGTAAGCTACATTTTAAAACTGACGGACGTACAGACAAACGAACAGAAAGACACAAAGTGCTAGAATTTTAATTTATATAAATTAATTTATTATTTCCTTTTTCTTAATGTAATTTGTAATCCAAAGTCTATAGGTACTGTTTCCGTATTTAATTTGAGATTTGTACGTTTAGGGGTTAAAGAGAAGTATGTATAAATGCAGAAAACAATTTCAGTGAAAGCTACCGTTTCAACTATATTGTAATTCATATCAATATACAATAATGTAAAAATATGTATAGTTAAATTGTACCTATAGCACTGCGAGTAAATGATTAAAACCCGTGTTTTTAATTTCCTGTAACAAACTCGATAAAATACGATTTTAAAGCTTAATTTATACGTCACAGAGTAATAAATGTTATCGATCCTTTTATTTGATTGAAACAATTTGTTTCGAATATGTTATAATGAAATGTAACTTTAATTTGTGACTTTACATCTCTTTGCCTTCGTCTTTTGTTTTATTTTAGCTGCTTTTTAGTTGCTTACTTAATAATACTTAATAATAAGAAGATTCCGTGTGAGATATTAGATAGTGCTTATAAAGCTAATAATACGTATAGATGACACAGTTGGCTTAGTATTGACGCTACTTGCTGTGCCAGCGGTAGCAGGTTCGAGTCCCGCTAGGGCCATTTTGTAATGAGCACAATTGCTTGGACTCTAGTCATGTGGGTGTTTATTTTTTTTAGTGTGTGTCCATAAGACCAAGTCTAGTACCTGTAACACATGACGTACCCTACCGTGGAACTTCTCGTGATCTGAATGTCCCAATTTATAATTTATCATACAAAATCATCATTTTTTGGATATAAAGAAGATAAAAATAAATTAAAGAATGCTGTTCATTTGTTGTTATAAAAAATAACAATATTTATATTACGTTATCAACGGCCAGTATCATTTGAATAAAATGGATTAATAATTAGATTTTCTAAAGTTACACCCTAGTTATGTATAGTTTACTCGGACCGTACGCAGATGAGTTCCTATCCAAGCTAAATTTTAAAGTTTAACTTAATTTACGTATATTTTAATATTCAGCGATGGCTATACTATAATAACAATAAGATATATTATATTCGATTAAATTATGATATACTTGTATAATGAAATCAGTAACGCAGTTAAAATTTATTAAGGTCTTTTTTTTTAAACTGTCAATTTTTAACTGGGCGTAGGCATGCCTTCAATACGAAAGCTTTAGACTAAGATATGTAGTTATTTTGATGTAAAAGTGTTTTTTCCCTTAATTTTAGTTCAGATTTGTTAAAATTTATTTATACTTGAACTATTTAACTAGTTAATTTTATCATATGTGCAATATGGTGTATCAATGTTTCTATTACATATCTCCATATATACATATCTTCATATATAATATAGTGACAAACATACAAAATTTACATAATTTTACACTTATATTATTGAGTTTTTTTGGTTAATTGGTAGATCATTCAGTTCAATTCAATGTAAAGGTACGTTGAGGCTTAACGATCTAAATTGTTAATTATATTGTTAATTATAAAGACTGATAAAATGAAACAGAAACTAATAAATCACATATTTATTATACAAAGCTTAGAGAAATATGATAAGATAAACCATAAATTAGATACGATATAAATAAAAGCAACCGAAAAGCTCAAAATTTTCGTATTTCGTTGCTTTCGCAAACGGCCTCACTTCGTATGTAAATTACATTAATCTAGTCTGCACGTGGACGTCTGCAGTCCCTGGTGGCGTTAGTTTTCGTTATCATGTTAGTAGTTTTTTACCTGTAACTTGTACCGTTTTGAATATATTTAGGCATATATATTCTCAAATTTACTATATACTTCTTATTTTGTTTGATTTCATGACATGTTCGGCGTGATTTGTAGTGAACCTGCATTTGCTATTTGAATTGAATCGTCGCGGGTTCGAGTCCCGGGTCATTAATTTTTGTAATAAGCACGAATGTTTATGAAAATTGCTCAAGTTCCGTCAAAAGTGCGTGGTACATGTCGGCAGGCCTATACTATAGCTAGAGAGCCAGCTTATATCTGACAATACATATTTTACGATATCTGAAATTTTGTCCAACTATACTGCTATACCCACTAAACAAGCAATGGGTACTAGTTAAGCCCAGCTGCGGTTTGTTTAGGGTCCCTCAGGTGGCACAGGTGTGAAAATTAGGTCCATTTCTAGATAATTTTAAGGCGGCTGCCATTTTAATATGTTATAATATACCTCCACTACAACTGAAAAATAACAATGGCTGCCATTTTTTTTCATTTTTACATCGACACAACGACGTTATAAGCTAACTATAGTGCATAAAACTATCTAGAATTTTAGACCTATAAAAGAACGAATATCAATTTTGAAAAGATTTTTTATCGTATTCCGGATATCCCTTCAATACAAGGTGAACTAGGCCATACATACACTGCATTGACGAAATTTGGATTGGCAGACTTTATTTATCTTTCGCAAACTCGTTAGATTCTCTCAGACATGCAGGTTACCTCATTATGTTTTCGTTCATCGTAAGACAAATGATAAAAAATCGTGCTGGGAAAGGGAATCGTTTCCACATGTAAATATCAGAGAGAAAGAGAGAGTCCCGAGATTTGAACCCGCTTTACTCTGTTTCAAACCACTGGGCTATAGTATATAAGCTAATATATAATATAAGCTTTAACCATAAACTAATAACTTTAATGGTATATTTTATGGTATTCTAGATAAAATGTATTTATTGAATAAATTTTATGACAGTAATAAATAATTTATATTGTTTTTATCTCATTGTCTCAATCGAACTTTTAGAAGAATGACGTATTTTATACGTTAAATGGAAGGAATAAAACCTTGGACAAAAAATTAAAAAAGTTCCTTAAGAAATGAGAGTTATCATTGAACTATTAATAAAAATTCGAAAAATCTTGAATAGAAAATTGACATAGACATTATTATCAATACAGAAGCCGAATCTATAGTTTATAGACTAACCGCCGCACTCATAGACACTTAATGAACCATTAAGTCCAGAATCTTTGTACTACAGAACGACTTAATAGTTCATTAAGTGACTATGAGTGCGGGTGTTATTGTTACGCTTAAATCGCTGAGCAGATATCGGCAAAATTTGCTAAAGTCATAGATTGCATACCGAGAAAAGACCTTTAAACAAAACAAGTGCACAAATAAAACTAAGCCCTTTACAACTACTAATCTAAAATTAAAATAGCACTTTCGAAAAAAATTTAAAATCTGTTCATTTCCAAACAAAATGGCATGTTCATGTAAAACAAGTAGGTCTTAATTGAGTTTTTCAGTCCTCAGGTGCATCCAGCGGTGGCCTAATGTGTAATTTACGTCGAGATGAGGCTATTTTCGTTCAAGTCTATTTTAGAGCACATTGTATTTACATATGCTTAATTTAACATTCACATAATTTTACAATACATGTTTATTACATACTAGCGATATATCCTCGATCCGCTTGTATTCGTCCCTAGGTTCGTTGTAACTGTTATAAGAAATATTTCTCTGAAATTAGATATATTAGGACTTGTTTGGTCATTATTACACACACCACCATCTAGTCCCATGGTAAGCTACGAGGCTTGTGTTACGGATACCAGATAGTTGATACACTACACTTATATAACTTTAAATACATACATATCATAACTATAAACACCTATGACTGGAGTACAAATATATGTTCTCAACAAACGATTGCTGCAGCAGAACTCGAACCCGCAACCGCTGGCGCAGCAAGTAGGGTCACTACGAACTAAGAAAACGTATCCTTAAACATTTTTTTAGTTAAGTTTCTTGGAAATATAAATTTTGATCTTAAATAATGTCATAAATTATATATATAGCTTTTCAATAGTTTCTTTTGTTTTTATTAACAAGTTTAATAAATAAGATAGTAAAAAGGTTGTTAAAGAAAATGAGAATATATGTCGACTTTGCTCTAAACAGCGGTGTCTCGCCGCACTTATTTTTATTGTTGACAATTTACTTTCAGCACTTTTTATGACGGCTTTTACACGTGGGAAATGAATGCTGTTATTAAATCAAGAGTTATTATACTTCTATTATGCTTGTATATGAATTCTAGAGTGTAGTCGTTTATTCTATTTGTATTGGTTTGTATGAATCATACATATTATGTTTAAATTCATAATAATATTTACTTAGATAAATAAAATAAGTGTTTGTTTGTACTGCCAAAAACAGAAAAAATAAAAAATATTATAAGACAAACGGTATTTAGAAGAATTGTTCTTTAGATTTTTCGGCTGTCTTGGTTCTGGCTAAAAATCGTCTCGAGGCTAGAGTGATTTTGATAGGACTTGGACACTGGTAGATTGGTAATGTTGTAAGGTAAAAAAAAGTGTAACTTATGATTCTTTTAATTAACAGAAGAATTAGGGTTCCACTAAAAATATCAAGAAAGCAAATAGTTGTCGAACAGTTTAGAGCGATTTGCAAATAAGTAGGGACATGGTAAGGTTCTGGTAAGAATTAAAAACCATCAAATTCATTTTAATTTTATATTCGCATTCGTTATATATTTTAATATTTTTTTCACATTGTAGAATGCGAATCATATTATTTTTCCAACATGTTTGCCACTAGTGTTACAGTGAAGGAAAACATTGTGAGGAAACTTGCATATCTGAGAGAGTCTCGAGTAGTTCAAAGACATGTTAAGTCCGCTAATCTGAACGCCAGCGTGGTGGACTATGGACCTATACACGAAAGAAGGCTTGTGCCCAGCAGACGGACGTAGAAAAGGGCTGTATACATTCACATTAATACATAAAAAACTAAATTCTATTCATTTCATTCATGAAAAACATGTAAACACATAATATTTTATATAAAGCCATCCCATCTGCAGCGTCGAAGAAAAACGACTTCTAAACTTTGAAAGTTATACCCCTAATATTTTAATGCAAAGCGTATTGTGCTGTTCTTAAAGAGATACTTTGCATCTTATTACTAGTAGCCTTTGTTACATTTCTTGGTAAAATTGAAATTTCAAGTCGCTGAAAAATTTTCATTTCGAATTTATGACCTCTACAATATGAGTCATGTAATGAATGTTGCAAGATTGTCGAAGATGTTCTTAAGTTTAGGATAATTTACATCTAAAGTAGACTATTATGGTGAAATTGAAAATTTTTGTAATAAACCGTTTTTGTTACATAATATTATAAATTAGTTAGTGTAGATTTCTTAGAGTTATTTTAGTTATATTTTCCTGCATTAAAACGTATCCTTTATATTTACTCGGGTTGCTATAATTACACTATCATCAAAATCGGTCCAATCTGTATCTGTTTAGCAGTTAAGATTTGATAACGTACCAGAAAGGCTAAAACTCACATTTATAAAACTAAATTATTAGTAAGTATGGAAATCAAAAGTTTTCTCGTAGAGTTATTTCATTTTTCTTTACTTAGAGTATTTTTTGATCAGAAAATTACATCAGCTGTGTTTTTTTTATTATCTTTGCAGTAATATAATAACAGACTGTATTTGATACCTCATTACATTAATATTTTTTCTTTCTTTCCACATTGTTATTATCAAAACTGTAAGTTATAACAGTATACTCGTAGACTTTACGAAAAAAAACTTAATATCGCATTGTAACATTTCTCTGTTACATGCGAGTGTAAACTAAGATTTTTACAGAAAGAATTCTACAGTGGCATTTCATTTATAGCTTTAAAACGAAAAACAAAATAGGTTTTCATTTCGTTGAGCTTAAAGCTCTAAAGGCTAGATTTTTTATTGTAATAGTGTGAAGAACTTTGTATTTCACATTTAAAAGTGTAATTAAAATTTATTGTTAAGTTATTATCACGTTTAATTTGACCGACACTTTTGATAAAAGGGCTATTAGTTCGACATCTTTAAACTACTTTATTCTGTTCATCTCCAACAAGACAAGAATGGAGTTTTGTAATGTTATTGATTTAACGCGAGCGATGCCGCGGGATTTGCTAGTAAATGTATACAAAATCTTAACATGTTATACACAAAAACCTTCCTTATTACTCACATGATTAAGTCCATCAAATCAAATAAATAGCACTGTCTATTATAAATATACGACAGTGTTTCGAGTCTTTATCAATACCTATCAGTTGTATAAAATTAAAAGAATAAGATAAAGTATGAAAATTAGTATTCTTTTGTAATTTAAATATAAAACAAAAAAAAAAGATATAGAAAAATTAAAAAAACAACGGAATAAACACGCAACAAAAAAGTGAACCAAAACACGTAGAAATAAGAGCAAAAAGTATAACTGTTATATTTAACAGTTCCCTTTAAAAGCGAAGAAATTCTCACAATATTTCAATGGAAAATGTATAGCGCTGTTCAAAAACTCCGCTGAATTTTAAAACAGAAGCATTTAATATTATTTTTCTCAAAAATTAATTGTCTTTGTGTAATTTTGAAATCACAAAGCAAAAGATGAACTAAACTATGTTGGTTACAATATTATTATGACGACACGTTTGGCTCAGTTGGTAGTGACCCTACTTTCTGCGCCAGCGGTCGCGGGTTCGAATCCCGCTGGGGGCATTTATTTGTCGAGCACAAATGCTTGTACTCCAGTCATGGGTGCTTATATTTATAATATGTATGTATTTAAAATGTATGTGTAGTATATCAACTATCTGGTATCTGTAACATAAGCTTCGTAGCTACACAGAACTAGATGGCGCTGTTGTTATAATGTCCCAACATATTTATTTATTCATTTCGTCTAAATATATTATACTAAGAGTTGCAAATTTGTAAATAGATTACTTAGGCTTGAACTTTTTATGAACTTACAAGAAGTTATTAAAAAGCTTTCCATTATAGAATTACGGAATTGTCAAAGTTGTTAAAAGTCGTAATAAATTAAAAAATAATTCAACACCTGTAACCTTTTGAATACCTGAGCTTACAGACAATACAAGTAAATTAAAGTTATATATGAAATAAATTTTCAATATGTATTATAATAATTATAGATATAGTAATCAAAATTGCAAGACTTAATAACAAAACATAGCCCAGTCTCCATTCGAACCCAGGACCTCCCGATGTGTCGTACACACTAAAAACACACGACCGAGGTAATCTATACATATAATATAAATTAGAATTCGATTCTGTACATTCACTTTTTTTAATCTTATTGTATTTCAATTCAGTCATTATTTTTGATACGAGGTCGAATCTATAATTTTTAGAATGTTACTCTATCTGTCTGTCTGTGAACGCATCGAAACAAAACCACTGCACAGATTTTGATTAAATTTGGTATGACGGTAACTGATTATACGATTTAATATATTTAATAGATTTACTACGAGATAACATCTTATCTCTAAGAAATATTTAAAATGCACATAGAGACGAACCCGAGTGAAGCGTTAGTTAAATATAATATGATAAAATGTCATTGAAAGTCAAAACAACAGCATAGAAACTGTATTGTTATAGAAAGTTTCGACATCTGTAAAGACCAGCATTGCAACAAAACGGTAAAGCGTCAAAAATGTCAGTTCTGAAAACTGTTGTACAACATGAGTGAAATTGTTATTTTCTATTTTAGTTTTAAAAAAGCAAGAAAATTGGTTAGTTCTGCAAATACCATATGTAAAAGAAAGACCTAAATAATTTAAAAAAATATTTTGTGCGGATTCTTTCACGTATGTATTTTGTTTTTTGATGTTCGACGTTTACGAAATATGGTTTTGCTGATTTACGACACGCTGGGAATAAAAAATCAAAATTAATTCGCGAAGTTTCAAAAATGTAGTTTTACCAAAAATGACAAACATTCGCGAAAAACTAAAGTATTAAGTAATAATCTGTGCTCAACTGTCTTGCTCTGAATTTTATTAACTTATTTGACGAAAAGAAGTGAAAGTCTACAAAATAAAACGTTCCTCATTTACTTTAATGAGTTTAATACTTCCAAAATCATCTACAACCTCTCCAAATAAAGGATTTTTCCAAATTCGCAGACAAACAGACAAAATTACATGAGAATTTGTAACATTAGTGTAGATTATTGTATCTCCTGCAATTAGGGAGGGAACCCAACTGCTTGCCATTACAAATATCTGGGCAATCGTTAACAGCTAATTGTCTAATCCAATTTCGCGGTCTCCTAATGGGTAGCAGAGGATAGCAATTAATCTGTGTAAACGGTAATTTGGCAATGGTAAGGTTTAACTACACTGTATGTCTATACTCTATACCTGTAGTTATAGATATCAACTCAAGTCAACTTTAGCGCCTCTAAAGTGTCTTCAAAAAAGCGGGGATTCATAATTGTACGCTTTTTTCCAATCTCTTTCCATTGTTTTTCGGATAACAAAATTAAAATACGACATGTTTGGCTCAGTTGGTAGTACCCTACTTTCTGCGCCAGCGGTCGCGGGTTCAAGTCCCGCTGGGGGCATTCATTTGTTGAGCACGAATGCTTATACTCTAGTCATGGGTGTTAATATTTATGATATATATGTATTTAAAATGTATAATATGTGTAGTATCAACTATCTGGTATCCGTAACACAAGCACGTAACGTAGCGTACGCTGTTTTAATAATGTCCCAACATATATCTATTAAAATACACATTATCTTATTTAAAATAGTAATTATTGAGGTTTTTGAAATTTAACCTATTAATTAAAAATGGATTATGAAAATCTGCTAGCAATAAATGGTGCAGATATCGCAAAACATGTATAGATGAAAATGTACACCCAAATTTTATCTTCCTATTTGATTAAGCTTCAGGTGAAGTTCTTTGGAGTCTCGCAACTTCAGAGTTGTACTCTATTTTTCACGTGTGAATTTTCATGGGTAAAGCGTCTTCAACATGATAAACACTTGTATGTGATGAAAGAAACATTATGAAGAGACTTGCATGGTGTGAGAGAATCTAGGAGGTTTTTGAAAGACATGTGAAGTCCGTCAACAGGCACTTCCCCAGCGTGTTGGACTATGGCATGATCGACCTGATATTAAGTTATATTTTTCCCAGCAGTTATACGTAGAAAGGGCTGAAGCGTTTATGAGAACTTCTGCAATTGCAGAACTACTTGTATGTACATCTCCTAGTTGTATCTCAAGATATACAACAAAAGATATAGTCAACACTGTGTTTCTATCTATAGTGGTGAGCATCCTAAAAGTTGCCCACAAACTTCGACAACAAACCAGACATTTAGTTTACAATTTATACTGGCTTGGTTATTGTGGTATTACAATATCACTTGCAGGAAATTATGGGCATCAAACGAAATTTGATACTCGTTCTAGTGTAGTCCGATGATAGTGGAGAAGTAGATTTGTAATAAAATACTCGTAGTTACCGTTTCAACGAATTGAATGCCTTTTGTTTATTTATTTTGTAGAAGAAAAAAAGCCAAAACGATTTTACCTCTCAGTAAATAGCTTTAAATATATAAATATGAGACATTTTTCCACAGTAAAAAGTAGGCTATATGTTGACCCGAAAAACAAACTATCATCATACAAAATTTCATCAAAATCGGTTAAGTGGTTTTCTTCTTTCATATAGACAGACAGACAGACAAGTACTCTAAAAACTATAGATTCGGCCTCCGTATCGTTACTTATAATTATTTCAATAAGATTTTCTAGAAAATATATACAGATTCCACTCAGAATAGATATTTAAATCATATAAAAGAACATGTAAGAAAACAAAATAAAATGATATTTTCCTCCAAGCATCATGTAACAGGGACGAGGTAAATCAAATCGACGTATTCTGTTCGATTGCCTATGGACCCTTGTTAGCAGGATTTATGGCATTCTCTGCTTTCTTCAATAATAACTATATATCATTATAAAAAAGATCGCCTTTTAACTTCAAAATTCTTATAATAATAATCCGTCAATTAATTTTCTTTTCCAATAATTTTTTTAAGATAAATCGTAATGCGGAGATCAGGGAAACTTACTGTGCTTTAATTTATTCTATAAATATTATAATAAGTTAAATTTACTTGTTTTTGCTTATCAAAAAAATATGAAAATTATAATATATAAAATCTGAAAAGGTGGTTTGATTTAACTTTACATATTATTCAATACATTTACATTAAAAGTTTAAAATATCTACTATACATTGGAATAAAATTCTGAGTCAAAAAGGCGAAATAGTTTTTCCTATCGATACAGAGGCCGAATCGATAGTTTTTAGAATATTTGTCTGTCTGTCCGTTTATGACCTCATCATGAGAAAACCGCTGGATAGATTTTGATGAAATTTTGTATGATGATAGCTGGTTATCCGGATCAACATATAGGATAATTTAAACAGCGGAAAATCAGAAATAATAATTTCTCAGAAATATATAATATTAATCAAGGCAGTGGTAGCCCAGCGGTAACACGTCGCTTGCATAACCTAGTGATGCGGGTTCAAATCCGGGTTTCGCACCTCTGATATTTTCATGTGCGAATCATTTTCTATCATGATTACCACTTGTCTTACGGTGAAGGAAAACATCGTGAGGAAACCTGCATGTCTGAGAAAACCTAGAAAGTTTTCGTAAGACATGTGAAGTCCGCCAACACTCACTCGGCCAGCGCGGTGGACTATGGCCTGATCCCCCTCGTACTGAGGGAAGCCCGTGCCCAGCAGTGGGACGTTAAAAAGGGCTGATGACATGATATAATATTAAAATGTAACTAGATACGTACCCGAGCGGAACGAGAGTGAGTCGCAAAGTTATATAATATATAAAGCAAAACATTTAGACTTACATAAAAGTCATGTCCGCGAGGAATAGTGGCAAGAATGCTAGCCGCATTCCCCTGCTGAGTGGCAATACTGATTCTTGAGCGAAAAATGAGGCAGCTTTCTTATCACTATTAGAGATGATAAGACTTGTTCGGTTCGGTGTTGTCTTTTAAGAAGTGCTTAATACTTTCACTCCATGGGCTTTCTACAGTAAATGGTTTGACTACAGTAGGCGTTTTTACGTAACATGAGTAGTTCAGCCTTACATCCATTATAGTATTAAAAATAAGGTAAGTAATGTGTTTATAGACTTTTGTATTTTTTGCATGAAAATTTTACTAAAAAACATAAAAATTTAATCACACTGTTGTAAATGTTACTCAATTCAATTATCCGCTGATGTTGTCCATTATTGGAGCATCTCCTGAAAATTGTTTAAGTTATATAATTTTTTGTAACAGTTAGTTTTAAGATTTCTAAATAAATATTGAAGAGAATAGAGAAAATCTTACTAATTTTCACTTACTCACTCTCTTTCCCTTTTTTTACATTCGTGATACATAAAAAGTATCTATATTTACCATAATTCTGAAAAATAAAGCCAAAGTTCAGATTGAACTGATAAAATTATCTTAATAGGATTATTTATCTCTTTTACATTAAAGAGATGAATAATCCTATTAACAGATTTAAAGATTTTCAACTAAACTCATTATATTTCGGCCAAAAATATGAAATAAACATGGTTGAACCCTACTTTCTGTGCCAGCGGTCACAGGTTTGAGTCTCGGTGGACACAAATGAATGCCTATTTATGTGATGTGCACAAATTTTTGTACTCCAGCTATAGATATATTTAGTTTATATTTATTAAACCTATGTATTTTAAGTAATATATGAGTAGTGGTATCGTTAAAACAATGCTCGTGCCTTACCATGGAACTTATTGGTATAATAATGTAACCTTTTTAACGTCCCACAGCTGGGCACGCGCCTCCCTCAGTACGAGGGGGATCAGGCCATAGTCCACCGCGCTGGCCTAGTGCGTGTTGACGGACTTCACATGTCTTTCGAAACCTTGCTAGGATCTTCTCAGACATGCGAATATGTCATACATAATTAATATTTGTATTCAGCCCTTCTTAACGTCCCACTACTGGGCACGGGCCTCCCTTCAAGTACGTAATGGCGGACTTCATATGTCTTTCGAAAACTTGCTAAATTCACTCAGACATGCAAGTTTCTCACGATGTTTCCTTTCACCGTAAGACAAGTGGTAATCGTGTTAGAAATGATTCGCGCATGAAAATATCGGAGGTGCGAGACCCGGATTTGAACCCGCATCGCTCCGTTATTCCCACTGTATTTTATTACTTTATAATGTAAAATTATTATTTATTTGCTATTACTTTGTGTTGAGTATAAAGTAAAGAAACTAAGCAAAGCTCCTATCTTGACATAACGTATAGGGTTTGTTTTTAATTTAAAGGCCGCTTATTTCTTTCAGAAATCCAATTGTCATTGTAAATATTGACTCATCTCTCTCAATCATTATTACATCCCCTCAGCAAATGCCGATCCATCACTTAAGCGTCCTAAGAACGTTATAATTGATTTATTTTCTGTTTTATTGACAATAATTCATTACCTTTTATTATTTACCTTTAAAAATGAAATTGAAATACGTATTGTAAGAAAAATTGATACTGGCAACACTAAATTCTTTTTTTTTTCAAGTAGTTGTCTGATTTTTTACGACCTAATTAATTGTATGAGAGTAAAGAAATATAAATTGTGATTCATATTGACATAAATATTAAATTATTCCTTAGTGATATCAAGTGGTACAGTGATAGCTCAGTGGTAACGCGCTCGATTGGATAACCGAGCGATACGGGTTCAAATCTGAATTCCTACCTCTCTTCTCTACCTAATATAAATTAATTTACTGTTTAATATTTACAAGTAATTCATTTGAAAATTTTGCTTCTACACTATGTACTACAGCTTTTATTTCTTAACTTTAAAAGTAACTAGTATCATTACAAAAACAAATGAGTTTTTTAAAGTCTTAAAAATTAGATAAGTCCTTTTAAGTAGGTAAAAATTTGATGTGACTATATAATAATATGCTTCGGTAATAACTGAATTGTAATAAACTTCAAAGATTTTTCCTTTGTTGGCTCTATATATTTTTATAACTTAAATATGGGGTTCGATTTCTTTAAAGTGAATAATTTGTATTGCCTCTTCAGTTTGGTTTAGTTCTTTAACGCATTCTAGTGAAGTACATTTTTTTACACATTACTTAGAATATGAGACGTACAACTTAAATTTTGTTTTTAAATTTTATGAAATAGAATAAAATGTAAAAAAAATATTTCTTATTTTCATTAAACAAATTTTGTATTAAGTGTTGAAATAACAGCATGTTTTATAAAGAGTAAACGTTTTCATCTCAAAACGTAAACAATGGTCCATTTGCCTTATAAATACTAGAGCTGAAGTTGAAACGTTTGCAAAATTTATTCTGGCGTATGGCCAATGTACGCTGTGTTTAAATTCAAGTTTAACAATTAATTATTTTCTAAATTTCATTTCATATACATACTTTTCAATGTTAATCTATACATATAAATAAAATTGAAGTGTCTGTTTTTAATTTTAAATTAACAGCTTTTCACTAAATGCATTTGAAAGTATAGTACGGTACTTGTTTATGAAATAATGTTAACTTTTAAAATAATGTTTTGGCGCCTGTTAATATTTAAAGGCAACATTAAATAGTTAGGACTACCGCGGATTTAATAATATGTCTACCGACCCGGCTTCACTCTTTGAAGACCCCTCTCTCTGTAACCAACAAGCAATAAAGCATAACGTGTCTGCATCTTACGCCTTTTAATCACCTTAAATCTACTTGAATCCCGAACATGGTCCATCGACACGGATATTAAAATAAAGAATAACCAGCGTAAATAGCGGTACTGGATTTGGCTGTGGAAAAATAAGCGAAGTCACGAATTAGTCTGGGGGTCATCATATCGAGGACAAGGCGTGGTTTATGAAAATGCAGTATTTAGCAATTTCAGTACTTAATTTCCACCCAGTACTCTAATTCAGGTAGTATATAAGGTGTCTTAAATGTAATAAAGGTTAGTAAAGTTATAGTTATATAATATTTTTATAATTTCACATCTCATTGTATAAATTTCCTCCATGTTATGTAATAGCTCATTGTCTTAATATTTTAAAAGTATAATACTTATTACCTATTGAAATTATATAGTTCTGTTATGCAATATTCACTATTGATTAATAAAAATAAGTTAAATATTACATTCAAATAAATTGTAGTAAAATTTATCTTTAACTTTAATAAGTAGTAAAATAAAGTGAAGTTAAAACATTTACATATTATAACAGTATTAAAAAGATTAGATTAATTGTATTTCTTTAAAATTTCTTTGAAATAAGTAACAAACGTTGTTAATATTATTGTGTAGGTAGATATATTAATAATAATTGTGTCTTACATTTAACTTTTGTTCATTGTACATTTATGTTGTTTTATGCTTTAAAGTTGTTTAGTACTTGAACGAATATTATAATAGTTATATGTACATTGGACGTAGTTAAGCAGAAAGGACTCAACCCACACTTTGGTCAAAAATGAGTTATTTATGCCAAACAGGTCCTAACAGTTGGTTCTATCACTCAACAAAAAAGATCCGTGATTCTATAACTATAAGATAGTTTTTTTAATGATAGGAACCAACCCACATATAAGAAAGGTATCTCTCCATAAATCTCTGTAATGACCCTGACTGTTTGGGTCATTTTTAATAAATCAAATTTTAAAGAACAGATATGTGCCAAAGCACTTGAGTCGTTTCTGTTATATTACCTAACTTAGAAACTAGTACATATTTTATTCAGCTAAAAGGACTCAAACTGTGTGGGTCATTTCTGATAAATTGATTTACAATGAAGCAAGCCCATTTTGTATTTAGCTAAAATGACCCAAGCTATGTGGATCGTTCGATCGATACTCTTATTGTTTTATTATAACAACCCAAACTATGTGAATCATTTCTGATAAATTGATTAAGGAAGAAATAAGTCAATTTTTGCATTCAGCTGAAATTTTTCACGCTATATATCTTCTATAACTCGTATATTAATACGTTTCGTTAAAAACAATGAAGAACCAAGAACGTATAGATAAAGAAATTTGAGTGGTAATTTGTAAGGACATATTAATATTCAATATTCACATAATAGTTTAAAATTTCTTCTGAAAAAAATCATTGCAAAAACAAATGCTACCTACTCGGAGCTTTAAAGTAATGCAATAGTTATAAAACCTTAAACACCTACTAAGGTAGACAACTGAGTGGCTTAAAGAGAATACTAGAAGGAGATGTAGAGTTTTTTTAATAATTATTAAAACCTTTACCTAAATGCAAGTGTCATTATACAATAGGGAACAATGGTAACTGACAGTCTCCTTTTTTTTCATTTAACGTTGGGATTTCAGAACGCGTTTTCGCATATGGTTATTTTTTATTTTATTTTTTCAGTACTATTTTTTACTAATGCTATACTCTTATGTATAATGGTGTTCTATATTGATGTGTGGTGTTTGTGATGTGAAGTGTAGGAACATATTTTTGTCATGAAGTTTTTCCGACTTATGCGACAGGATATAAGTATTTCTCTTACTATCTGAGTATTATCATAATACTCTGCGCTGATTGAGTCTGATGCTATCGAGTTGATGCTAGCAGTAAGCTAGCTATGTCCCAACATATTTATTATTATTTATTATTTAAATATCCCTCCGTCTTAATAGAGCGTCGCAGGATCGCTTACGCATTCAACCGAAGACCCCGACGGCAGGTTTGCTTAAGCAGATCACAACCAAGGGGTTGCTCCATAGTCCGCATAGTACCTGAATTAACCTGCACGACACACCAACCATCTAAGTGGGCCACCTCTAAGTGCGTCTGCTAGCTTCGTGGCTGGTTGGGACTGGCAGTTACGTAAAAGTGGGATAGTTGTAGAAGAAATTTACGAATTATCTGGACGAAAACAAAAGTATGCACGGCGAAGACGAAGAAGCCTGTTTCGTTAGAAACCTTAAAAAAATGTTATGAATATTTTTATGTATTCAACGCCCCACAGGACTGGGCACGGGCCTCCGCTATACGAGACGGATCAAGTCACAGTCCATCACACTGCCCAATAGCGGGTTGGTATGTGCTCCGCAGTTCTCTCAGTTATGCAGGTTACTTCTCTACTCTTAGTTACTTCTCTGATATCAGAGTGTCTCAGCAATACTGTGGGGTAACCCCTTAGCTAAAACCTTTGTCGGGACGACGTGGTTGAATGCAGTAAAGATCCTGCGACGCTCCATGAAGACGGGAGGTTTTGTTACTTTTTAGTGGGTGGTACTGACATTTAACAAAGGAGCTGAGTGATGAGAATCACGGAGACGAATAGAAACTATCTTTTAGGAACTTTGTTCTTATTTTATAAATATTCTCTTTACAAATTAATCAATCAATTTGTTTTTAAATATTAGTTCTTTAACAAGTCTTGTAACTTAGGTCCTTTTTGAGAAATTAAAATAAACGCTTTCTCATATTAAACTCAATTTAGCAAAAACGACTCAACCCACATTTTTTCCAAAAATAAAAAAAACTACATCATTATTTACAATTCAAATTTACTCATTAAAATATAAATATATTTACCCATACGTTACAATATTTCAAAATATTCCAAATCTAACATCATGGCAGCAATTCTCATCCAAACTTAAAACGCCGATAACTCAAAAGTTACTTTTTGTGGGTTGAGTCCTTTCTGCTTAACTACGTCCCATTGTAGTTTAACTTTTTATTTGTATAACGTTCCAGGTTTTGATACTTGTTTCCCACAATGACTGACCGAGAGGCAAAAGAGTTAATTAGAAAACGTGCAAGCCTTAAAGGCCGTCTTACGTTGTTTAGTAATTATTTAAGTCATTTGGAAGAAGCAGTCGGCCAGTCTCAGGTAAACGAACTCCAATTACGTGTTAATAAAATGAATAATATATTTGAACAATATGATGAAATACAATTTAAAATAGAATGCATAACAGATGACATGGATAATGAATTAGTTGAAAGAAATGATTTTGAGTCTCAATATTATAAATTAATGGCACAAGCTCAGAGTATTATAACGCGCTTTTCTAAATCAAGCGACGCAAATTCTGATAGTGATAAGAGTTCGATGCGAGCGAATAAGAACAATAATATCGTTAAATTACCCACTATTCAATTACCAAAGTTTAGCGGTTCGTATGAGAATTGGTTAGAATTCCATGACACCTTTTCTAGTCTTATCCACTGCAATGAAGACATTGATAATATAAACAAATTTCATTATTTAAGAGCGTCATTAGAGGGCACCGCTGCTGTCGTTATACAGTCCATTGAATTTTCTGCGAAAACTTATCCTATAGCTTGGAAGATTCTTTGTGAGCGTTTTGATAATAAGCGTTTGTTAATTCAGAATCATGTGAATGCATTATTTAACATTGATGCAATCAGTAAGGAGTCTTCTTTATCTATTAAACGTTTGATTGACCAATTAAATAAAAATTTAAGAGCTTTAGATTCTTTAGGCGAGCCAACGAAGCACTGGGACACACTTCTTATACATATTGTTACTCAGAAACTAGACAGTAAGACATATCGTGAGTGGGAGGAATTTAAGGGTCTACTTAATAGGGATGAACCCATAACTTTAGATGTATTTTTAAAATTTTTACGTAACCGTGCAGATCTATTAGAGGCATTAGAATTACCACGATGTAATACTCATTTTAATCAATCTGGGAAACTTAATTCTAAATTTAAAAGTATGGTTTCAGTAACAAGTTCACCTCAGGTAGGAGATGATAGATCTCCATTAGGTTCTTCGACCCCCAAACCCTGCCCTAAATGTAAAGGTGAACATTTACTTAAAAATTGTTCACAATTTTTAGGTCTTAATAATGAACAGCGTTTAAAACTTTTACCTAAGTATAAAATTTGTTATAATTGTTTACATGTAGGACATTATGCTAATCAATGTAAAAAACCAGGTTGCAGAATATGTAATCGTAAGCATAATACACTTATTCACGTTACCGATCTAAAATCTCGGTCACCAGTTAATACTGGATCATTATGCATTGAAAATAAAGCTGTATCTGATAAAAGTTCTACTTCTAACGTAACCTTTTCGGCATGTTTAAATAATCCAACGACAAGCAATCATGATGTACTGTTATCGACTGCCCTTATCAAGTTGTATGATTCTCACAACCGGGAGTATATTTCTCGTGCGTTACTTGATAGTGGAAGTACATCATGTCTTATTACCGAAAATATGTGTCATAAATTAAGCTTGCCAGTTGACTATGTCGAGAAGTCAGTGTTAGGGATAAATAATTGTATCTTACCTATTGGTAAAATGTGTCGTGTGCAAATGTTTCTTTTATCTTTAGATGATAATTATTGTGCACATCTTAATTGTTTTGTTTTACCATCGACAGTAAGTAAAGTGCCTTATGGCCAAGTAGATATTTCTATGTTAAATTTAAAATCAAATATTGTTTTAGCTGATCCTTACTTTTATACACCAGGTGATATAGATTTAATTATAGTGCTGATATTTTCTGGGATTTGTTAGGATCACAAATTATTAAATTAGGTACCGGTAAACCGATACTTTTTGAGACTAGACTAGGATGGATAGTTTCAGGACCCGTACCAAGCGGTCATGTGTCGATTCGGTCACCATCACATATTAAATGTAATTTGGCGCAAGTTGAGTCGATAGATTCAGTTGATTCTAATGAAGTCATTCAAGATAATTTATCAAAGTTTTGGCATCTAGAAGAGATTAACGAAAAATCCTCATATTATACTGAGGAAGAGAAAATGTGTGAAGAACACTTTGTGAAAAATGTGACACGTCTTTTAGATGGCCGTTTCTGCGTTAGGATTCCCTTAAAACAGAACGTAGGTATTTTAGGTGAATCTTATGAGCGTGCAAAAAACTGTTTTATATCTCTTGAACGTCGACTTGATATTCAGCTTTTACTTAAAATTAAATATCATGATTTTATGTCAAAGTATATTGCGCTAGGACATATGTCAAAATCTGATTTGAAACCTAATGAATTTCCTTACCTGATTCCACATCACGGAGTGTGGCGTGATAGTAGTTCAACAACCAAGTTAAGGGTTGTGTTTAATGCTAGCTGTCCTACTACCACAGGTATTTCATTAAATCAAATTCAAATGGTCGGTCCCACTATACAGGACGATTTATTAAGCATACTTCTTAGATTTAGACAACATAAGTATATTTTATCTGCTGATGTAGAAAAAATGTATAGGCAAATTTCTGTACACCCAGATGATAGGCATCTTCAACAAATTATATGGCGCAGCAGTAAACCTGATCCGCTGGAGATATATAAATTAAATACTGTGACATATGGCACAGCCAGTGCACCTTTTCTAGCGGTACGTTGTTTAAAACAAATTGGCCTTGACTGTGCAGATGATAAGCTACGTGAAATCATTATACATGACTTTTATATGGATGACCTACTCACTGGAGCCGATACTATTGATGAACTTTCTTATATTAAACAAAATATTACTAACGCTTTAAATTCAGCTCAAATGCCACTTAGAAAGTGGAAGTCAAATGTGTTAGATTTTGATGTTGATAAAACGACAACTACATCTTTAGATTTAAATATTGGATCTGATAATCCTAATACGAAGTTAGTTTTAGGTTTAGGTTGGCAATCAGATTCCGATCAACTTTGTTTTAATATTAATAACAAAATCTCCAATGTTACAACTAAACGTAGTATACTTTCTGTAATATCACAAATTTTTGATCCCTTAGGCCTACTCGCCCCTTGTGTTATTAGGATGAAATGCTTATTACAGAAACTATGGTCGCTGAAATTATCATGGGACGATCCTTTACCATCAGATATATTAAGATCTTGGAATGAATTTATTATTAATTTACCCTTATTAAATGATCTGCGCATTGAGCGTAACGTTTTAGTCGATTCTTATACATATATAGATATTCATATTTTCTGCGATGCTTCACAAGATGCTTATGGAGCATGTTTATATGTTTGTAGCGGAAATGATAACGGTGAGAGTTTAGTTCGTTTGCTCATGGCAAAAAGCCGAGTTGCACCAATTAAGCCCACTACCATACCGAGGCTGGAACTTTGCGGAGCACTTGTGGCGTTACGGCTTTATGAAAAGGCGACTAAGGCACTTCGAGTTAAGGTAAGACGTACGTTTTTTTGGACTGACTCTTCAATCGTATTAGGGTGGCTTAAAACGGTACCTAGTAGATTACAACCATTTGTACGTAACAGAGTAGCCGAAATTTTAGAGAAGTCTCCTAACTGCATTTGGAGACACGTCCCACTCATGATAATCCCGCTGATCATATTTCCCGTGGAGTTGATGCTAAAACTATTATGACACTAGATATTTGGTGGTCTGGACCAACATTTTTAAAACATGATATGTCTCAATGGCCTACACCTCCCAATATTGTTGGGCCACTTCCGGAATTACGTTCTGTTATAGCAGTAAATATAATAATTCAAAATAACCATGATGATGATTTTATAAACTTTAATAAATTTTCTAATTTTTCTAGACTTAAACGTACAGTAGCTTATGCTTTACGTTTTGTTCGAATGTGTAAAAGGGACTTTAATAAAGACAAATTTTTGACTGTAGATGAATTGGATAATGCGTTAAATATTTTAATTAGAATATCACAAAAACAATCCTTTCCAGAATATGAATTAATGGTTAATAATAAAAAAATATCTAATAAAAGTCAATTAATAAAATTAAATCCTTTCATGGATGAATTTAATATTATACGTATTGGAGGACGTTTAGAAAATAGTCATTTTCCTTATAATAAAAAACATCCAATACTAATACATGCTAAACATCCTTTTACAAAATTGTTATTTAATTACGAACATAAACGCTTGCTTCATGCTGGTCCCCAGTTATTATTAAGCAGTATAAAAGAAAAGTTTTGGCCAATAGGAGGCAGGAATTTAGCTAAATTATGTTACCGGCAATGTCTTCGTTGTGCTCGAGCTAGGGCTAAAATTGTTACTCCTATTATGGGAAATTTGCCATTAAGTCGTGTATCTGTAAGTTTCCCTTTCGAAAATGTTGGGATAGATTACGCAGGGCCTATTATGATCTTAAGCCGTCAAGGACGTGGATCTAGACTAGTTAAGGCATATATTGCTGTTTTCGTATGTTTTTCCACAAAGGCTATGCACTTAGAATTAGTGAGTGATTTAACGAGTAATTGTTTTTTGTTAGCGTTGCGTAGATTTATGTCTCGCAGAGGGAAACCTAAAAATATTTATACAGATAATGGAACTTCATTTGTTGGCGCGTGTAATGATATTGCAAACTTTTTGAAAAATAACTCTGTTTCTTTATCTGAGACTGTTGCTGAGGACGGGATTAAATTTCATTTTACTCCAGCATATTCACCTCATTTCGGAGGTCTGTGGGAAGCAGGCGTCAAATCCACTGAGTATCATTTATTTAGAGTACTGGGCAATTGTAATCTAACTTATGAGGAGCTATATACTGTACTTGCACAAATTGAAGCTGTATTAAACTCCCGCCCATTGACTCATCTTTCAACGGATCCTGCGGATTTGACATCTTTAACCCCGGGACATTTTCTTATTGGACGATCACTTGCGTCCCTTCCGACACCTAACTACGAGGATGAAAAAGTTCACAGCCTGAGTCGTTATCAGCGGATAGAACAATTGCACCTGAACTCCAAACAAGAGTTAAATGGCAAAAGTCTGAAGCCCATTTAAAACCAAATAGTCTCGTTCTTGTTAAGGACGATAATCTACCACCACTTAAATGGAGGCTTGGTCGCATAACGAATGTTCATCCAGGAACCGATGGTGTAATTAGAGTGGCAGATATCAAGACTTCAAATGGAATCATCCGAAGGGCTTTCAGCAAAATCTGCCCTTTACCGCAACCTGAAGTTTGTTGAAAGTGCTACTTTCAACGCCTGGGGGCATGTTTATGAAATAATGTTAACTTTTAAAATAATGTTTTGGCGCCTGTTAATATTTAAAGGCAACATTAAATAGTTAGGACTACCGCGGATTTAATAATATGTCTACCGACCCGGCTTCACTCTTTGAAGACCCCTCTCTCTGTAACCAACAAGCAATAAAGCATAACGTGTCTGCATCTTACGCCTTTTAATCACCTTAAATCTACTTGAATCCCGAACAGTACTTACATGAAAAAAATCTATTTTTAAAATTTGTGTCAGTCTGCCAGTTTGTTTCGGCTAATCTGGAACGGCTGGATCGATTTTGACGAGGCTTTCTAGGGCGTGCAGATATGGTTACCTCAATTAGAGTAGTACTTTTTTTACCTTAGGAAATGCATTTAGCAATACCACCTGTAGAAAGCAGATCGGTAATGGGGTTCACCGGTTAGCCGGTGCAAGAACATGGGTTCTTCTTGATCAGACCTGCTGTCAGAAGGTCGTATCACGTAATGAAACTGTATTGACAATAAAACGATAAATGATACATAAAAATACGATTTTATTAACGCCTTTTTAATTTACGAGAATTAAGTTATTAAGTTCTTTTGAGCGTAAATCTTTTACTAGTGAAAAAGCTTATACGACTTCATGGTTTTTTTCCTGTTAAAATAAATGTAAAATAAATATTTTGGGCCATTAATACACGGTATCATATCCACGGTAAGCTAAACATTCTTATTCTGACTAGAATACAAGCATTCGTCATTACATATAACATAAATGCCCCAAACGCCTCGAACCCGCGACCCTTGGCACAGCAAGCAGCTTTTCTATGAATTAATAGTGAGAAATGTAGAAGAAATACTTTTGACGTAGGATCTAATATTCTTAATTTTACATAATATTCTATATTTCTTCTACCTTTTACTTATGTTAATTTGTGTGTAAATAAATAAACAAACATAAGATTGTTTAATGTTTTTAATAATAAGATCTAGTTTTATAATATGGCATTTATTTTATATGGCATTTGAGTTTATTAACACAATATTTATGTTATTTCAGAAGCATCCCGATTTTACTGTAGAATGTAAAAAGTAAAAACCTCTCGTGAATAATACGAAGCTTTCAAATAGACTTACGCTAATATAAACCAAATCAGAGCTTAAACCGTTTGAACTTTCTAAATCAACTTAAGCCACTAAAGTTAAAGTAGGTTTAACAACTTTAAAGATTGTTTATTTTTTGCCATTCGACTTCTAGAGTAGTTTTGTATTTTCTAGTAGTCGCTTCCATATTATACTACTACTGATTAAACAAATATACTGTGTAACCTACCAAATAATTCAATTCAATTCAATTATTTCTTTTAATGGCTTCCAGGAGTGCCGATTGGGCACAGTTGATTTCGCGAACGCGTAGAATGGAGAATAAACCTACCAAGTAACTAAAATGTTCACATCTGTAAAATTTTTTTTCATTACATTACCTTTTTTTCTTGCGGTAAAATATCGTAAGGCGTACATATCTAAGAAAACCTACCAAGATTTCGGAAGACAAGCTCAGTCCAACCAGACTCGTCTAGAGTGGTGGACTATGGCCTGATCTTCTTCATACTGATGTTTCCATGCCGAACAGTGGGATGTTCGAAGAAGGATTGAATATATACTTTTTAAAAAAAGAGTAGTGACAAAAAAACATAATGTAAAAAGAATATCGTGGGAATAGTGTAGTGACAAAAAAAGCATTTCCTAACATTAAAAAAAGTGACAAAAACACATTTTAGCCACATGATAATTGACATCATTACACAATTAATATATTATTTATGAACTGCCAGACCAATGATTACGATCATCTTGCATTTGATGGATTTCTCCACCCCAAATACTAGAATAACTATTAAAAAATCGAAATGATTCGTGGAAAAAAAAATTTAAATTGACATGGCTAACGTTCGTTAATAAGTTTTTATATCTATTTATAACATAATATTTAGGGACACAGTAATCGTGTTAAAAATCATTGGCATATAGAAATGTCAGACGTGCAACGCCCGGATTTGAACCCGCTTCACTTGATTTTTCCAAGCGAACACGTTACCAATGGACGATGGTATAGAAAATATAATTGGGCCCATTGCTTCCACGACATAAAACAACCATAACATTTAATTTTACCGAAGGGTCCAACAAAATTAATTATATGTATAATGAAATGAATAAATAAAATCACAAATCAGGACACGTGATTACCTGTAACGTTGTGGGACTACAGAATGTAGATAAGATTCACACAAAAGCTTTGCCCGGGACCATGTTTTGTACATTTGTTTTAACTGTCCATTACACCGTACAATTTATTTAAAGTGACCATTTGAGTTGGTACTATAAATATTTCTAGAATTGTTATATAAGGGGTGTGATAAATGTAATTCTATATAAACAACGGTCCAAGTGGTTTTTATAATCAACAAAAAACTAAATTATGCGTAGTATAGCTTATCGGGCTATTATTAATAGAGAGTTTTACCATCAAATAAAACTTACCTATTATTTTTTCATCAATATCCGGAATCCATCTTGAGTCAAGCACCTGTCTCTTTTGCCTTTTGTCAGTGTTTTCACTTCCTCTCCGCTGGTGGCGCTCCCTATACTTACGTATTGGCGCCAATAATCGGCAGCGCGCACCGGGTGACCATTTGATTTAATCATTATAGAACTCATGATGCACCAGGTAGAGCTTACCTGGATTCCGGATATTGATGAAAAAATAATAGGTAAGTTTTATTTGATGGTAAAACTCTCTATTATTTGTTTTGTATCAATATCCGGAATCCATCTTGAGTGATGTGTTTGTTATCACCTGGTGCGCTGAACCCCAAAGACGCTATAATGTGTATTAAAGATAATTAGGTCTAGGGTTAATAAAACTATGTACTGAATACTGATGTATGTACATCTATTAGAACAATAAAGAATTACAAAATATTTCATATGCAAAACAATATTTTATATAAAAATCATCTTATATAATATTATGTTATACTAATATTCTCACTTCACGGCATCGAAATAATTAGATAATGATACTGAATTATTCGTAAAATCAGAATCACTACGAGGTATTAATTCTCTTTGATAATAGTTTTGAAAAGTATGAATCATTTTCCAGTTACTGGTTGCAAGAATCTTATCAATTGGAAAGTTTTCTATAAAATTGAGAGAAGCCACTGCAGATCTTACTGAACCTGGTGTTGCATCAATACCACTAGCTTTTAAGAGAGACCTCACCCATCCACCAATAACAGTTCTAGATGCAGGCTTTACATCGCCTCTAGCTGTTATAAACAAGTTATTTAAATCCTTCCGACGGTTAACTGTTATATGTAACAACTGTCTTAACCAAAAAATAAGATTTAATTTTTTATCAGGGTGCTCTCTAAGTCTCCATCCAGACTGTCTGTGGTTATGGTTATCTGTTTTTGAACCAAATACCGGCCAAAGCACAATAGAGGTTCCTTCGTCAACTAAACTATTGCTATCAATTCGTAACAATGTAAGGTCGTGAACTCTGCGCCCTGATGCTAATAGTAGAAGAGTAGCAACATGTCTTGATACTTGATAGATATTATTTTCATCTAAATTATAAGAGCTCATATATTGCAATAACACTTTAGGATTCCAAATAGGTGGCTTAGCAGGTTTCTCTCGTGCTACAGAAATAGCTTTCAATATATGTTTTATAAAGAAATTCTCCGATAAGTCAATATTGGATGTCAAATGCGTGAAGGTTGATATAACAGATTTATGTACCAAAATAGTTCTGTATGCAAGACCTACATCACAGTGTAAATGTGCTAAAAACCGAGCCACATGAATAGGTGTGGGAAATTTATAATTAATTGAATGAGACTCACACCACTGTCTCCATCTGCGCCACGCTGGTCGGTATGTATTGATTGTAGAGCATCTCCAGCTTGACATGAGGAGTTTTCGTTCCTGATCCGTCCATTCTGTCAACATATCTGGCCACCCGAAATCAGCCATGCCTCTAAGTGTAGGTCTTCTACTTGTGGCGGATGCATCCCAGTTCTGGTGTCTATAAGTACGTGGGCTAGATCTGGAATCAGATAAGGGGGATACCGAGCTCGCTGTTGTACATCTGCTTGCCAAAATACCTTGTTCCACTTCGGCGCAATCAATATATAGTGCCCGCTGGCCTGGTTCAAGTGCCTCAGGACCCTGGGTACCAGGTTCGGAGGTGGAAACAACCAAGCTAGGTCGTAGTGCCATTGATGACAAAACGCGTTGTGGTGTTTCGCTTCCTGATCGGTTACGTCCAATGAAACATACCTTGGTACTATGTGAGCTGTTTTCGATGCGAATAGGTCTATCTCTGGCGTGCCCCACATACGAAAGATTTGTTGTGTTGCCGACCTTGTGAGATGCCACTCTGGGCAAGTTTTCTGCCGAGACAGGGCGTCTATTTCGGCATTGAACCTGCCCGGGAAGTAATGAGCTGTCAACTGAATGTTCCACTTGTCTAGAATTTCCAGAAGTTGACGAGTCTGTTGAAGAAGCCTCTTGGATTTGGTGCCCCCCTCCTTGTTTATGTACGAGACTACTGTCCGATTGTCGGTTTGTAATAGTACTCGTGCATTCTGGAGTTGATGCTGATTCTGAAGTATGGCACCGTAAACGGCGAACATTTCTTTCTTGTTGGCATGCCAGGCCCGCTGAGAATCTGTCCAGGTTCCCATAATATTTGTGTCGCCGAGTTGGGCACCCCAACCGATATCTGATGCATCTGTTGTCAGTAGGTGTGTCGCTGCACTCAAGTGTATCGGCATTGACTTTCCTATAGCTTGACACCACCACTCCATCTCTGACCGAGCAGGCTGAGGGATGGTCCTGAGCTGGTATGGGTGTTCCGCTGGCAGCTGTCGGCTGTAGTATTGCAGAGTACGACAGTGTAGGCGGCCTCTCGGAGTCACGAATGTCGCAAAGTTGAGTCTCCCCATTAGAGTTTGGTACTGCTTGAGGGACCACTTGCTTTTCTGAAGCTGTTGGTGAAGTGCTTTGCGTAGCGTTAAGCACTTTGGTTCCGACAAGGACTTTGCGTTGCGTTTTGTGTCCCATGTTATGCCTAGAAACTCGAGGCATTGTGTCGGAACCAGAACAGATTTTTCGAAGTTGATGGTCCAACCTAGTAAATGCAGTATATTTATCGTGAATGCGATGTCGTCTTTTAACTGCAACTTTGACTGGTTTGCTAGGAGAAAATCGTCCAAGTAAACTACACATCGGATTTTTCGGCTTCTCAAAAATTCCGCGACCCAATTGGTAATCGAGGCAAAAGTTCTGGGTGCCGATGAGAGACCGAATGGCAGACAAGTCATTTGAAGCAACTGATGCTGATGTGTGTCTTGATGATAATTCAGTCTCAGAAACCTGCGATGTTGGTGTGCAATCGCTACGTGGAAATAAGCTTGACTCAGATCTAGCTTGGCCATCCAATCTTGCTGTTGTAAAAACGATGGAACTCGGAAGTGACTGAATAGTTGAAATGGTTTGACTACTACAAATTGATTTAACTGTTTCAGATTGAAAATAGGTCGGAAGTTCTGATCCGATTTGACAACCAGGAAGAACGTAGAAAGGTAACTTGGTGTCCGTTCTGCAGGTTCTAGCACGCCGGACCTCAACATTTTTTGAATTTGTACGGTCATATTGGGCGAAGTCTTGGTTCTGTATAATTCCATGACTTTGGAGCTCGGAAATATTAGAGGTGGTTTTAGTATGAACGGTATTCGTGCGCCATTCAATAGGCGGCATATTTTGTCTGGCGCACCGAGATTGCTCCAAGCATTTAAAAATCGTTTCAGACAACCGCCTTGAAATATCCGATAGTCATTCGCGATGCCTATTTTTAAAAGAAGCCTGTGATTTCTTTCCTCTAGGTTTAGCCCTAGGATTGTTTGTCTCGTTTTTGTTTGGGCGTGACGCCTGAGAGGAATTCTTTTGACCTTTAGTGAAGGTATCTCGACGAAAAAATCTATCATCAGCTTGCTTACTTGTAGATGGTTTCTGGTTTTGATAAAAGCTATCCTTTGTAAAAGTTTGGGGTACTACTTTTGTTAATGTAGTTAATTTATCCGGTCCCCCTATTTTTTGTAGGTATGATTGAACGGCGTCATCATTAAAAAGAGATTCTGTACTAGGTGGAATCTTATGTAATACATCACCATGAAAGCTCTCAGATATCTGCCGCAACAAGGCTTCGCGACGTATATTTATGAAATCAGCTCTTCTACCGCACACTATTTGTAATAAATCATCCGTCACTTTACTATATGAAGATTCCTTAGAAAATAATGTTTCGATCTTTGCAAATAAAGAACTAGGCGTTAAGGATTCCTTATTCTCATTTGACCAATCTACTAAACATTGTAAAGTTTTATGTAATTCGTCTTTTTGACAAAGTATAGCATTTGTCAATGCCGCAAAAGATCTTTCTAATAAATATGAACGTGAATCCTCTTTAAGCATTGCTGATTCAAAACGTTTTAATTCGTCATTAACGCTTAACTCGACAAAACCGGGGGTAGCTAAATATTTCTTCTGCGTATCCGAAAAACGAACGGCATACCAATCATCACATTTAAAACGTTGTAATTCCGTTAATTTTTTAATAAATGTGTCATTCGCCTTAGGGTAGATAGGATCTTTTACCGTCGTACTGATTTCTGACAAAATTTTAAGTGTACAATCCTTATTAATAATACCCTCCGGCCGTCGTAAATTTAACTCGTTTGTAGAAACGGATGTAGTATTCTTATTAATTGAATTTCCCGTATCCGTATTCTTAGCTATAAGATTAGCTAAAAAGGCTATTTGTTGCGATAAAAACTCAAAGTGTGCATAACTCACGGTTTGCGAGTTCCTTCTTGATTTACGCCTCTTGGGACTAGATACACTCGAAGAAGAATCACCATCACTGTCTTGAGCACTTGTTACTGGCGAATGTGACCGTTTACGCGATATTGGGTTATCACTATTAACACTCTCTGACTCCATATTAATATTGATATTTTCCATAATAATAACGGAGAGGAACAATATTTAAACGAAATATAATTATTATTCTTGTATAATAATATATTCTTTCGCGAAGTTTAAACAACACTAACAACTGAACGGCGCGAAAGACGACGCTATAATGATTAAATCAAATGGTCACCCGGTGCGCGCTGCCGATTATTGGCGCCAATACGTAAGTATAGGGAGCGCCACCAGCGGAGAGGAAGTGAAAACACTGACAAAAGGCAAAAGAGACAGGTGCTTGACTCAAGATGGATTCCGGATATTGATACAAAACAAATAATGAGGGATTTTTTTGCTTTTTTCGAGTGGGAGGGAGAGAGTAAAGTAATAGACTTACCTTTGTGAAAAAAATTCTTATCGGCCTATTTGTAAAATTTCTTAATTTAAATAATAAACCTAGTATGTACATAATAAAATTAATTAAATGTATAAAGCGTATTCCAAACGCGTTATTGACGAAAAGTTTAGCCCTTGTAATATTTGCAACGGATTTTGATACGGGTTTCACTTAGGTTCTCTCAGATACGTAGGATTTCTCCCTATATCCTTCAAGGGACAAGTAGTAATCATGTTAGAAAATGATTCACACATGATAATACTCGTATTTACGGTACGAGTCCCGGATTTGAACCCACTTCACTCGGTTTCACAAGCGAGAGTGTTACCACTGAACTCCCACTGCCTACAAAAGTTATACATATTTTATATAGAAAAGAAAAGAAAAGAAATGTGTAATCAACTTGTCAAACTTAAGTGAAGCAAGGGCGAGTCACTAGTATTTTATATACAGGATAGTGATAAATTATTGCAGGGGTAAATTTTATAATAAAACAAAAAAAATATATACCGTGTTTGCTATCTAATTTACTATTACCGTATTGAAGTCACTTTGTCAAAGAATTTCTTATTCAACTTTACATATAGCAAAATATTTACACGATACATAATTACAAGGTCTTTATCTATACTTCAATTGATTTAGAATATTACAAAGCATTTTCAATTACAATTTCTAAAATTTAGTAACATTTAACTATTATGTATGAACGTATTTTGGTTCCAGTAATACCAAATGATAAATATACCATAATACCATAAAATCATGTAAATATTAATAATGGTTGTCTAAGTTTAAAATTAACGAAGTGTCTAGTCGACTGGTAATCGGATGAATAAAAAAATATTATTCGTCCGACAGCCGACTGTTGGTGTTTGATTTTTTGCGACTGAGACTTTTGTTGTTTCATATATTTTTTTGAAATAGTTTTATTAACGTATGATAAAGGATAAAAATAATTTTAAGGGTGTTATACTATGTTAAAAGTCGGTGGAATTTAAATAATAAATTTTCAGCTCGGTAGGTTAAGGTTATTTTTTTTATATTTTGCATATATCCTGCAAAATTTTCAGCTTGGTAGGTTAAGGTTATTTTTTTTTTATATTTTGCATGCACCTAAAACTCACTTATTTTTTATTAGAAAGCTAAAAAGTGATAGATATTCGTATAAACCGACAATTGTAGGACGAAAAATATTTTCTTTATTCATCCGATTAGCGGACGACTAGCAACAACCTAAAATTAAATGAACAATTATTATAGTTTAATGAAGTGATAATTCAATCTAATATTTAAAATGTTAATGTAACTCCGTTTGTTACCTTTTCACGTTTTTACAGCTGAACAAATTTCGATAAATTTTGTAAGGACATGCACATCTAAAAGGTGGATGGATGGACATTTAAGCTTCCTTTGATCCCTGCCCCAGTTACAACACTAGCGAATTGGGTAAAAACTATAATATTTTATTATATTCTTTATTACACATGAAAAAAAACAAACATAATAAAATTATTATAAATATATTCTTTAATGCACATGAAAAAAAAAACAAAAAAGTTAATTATTAAGTTAACAAAAAAAGTAATAATTATTATAGAAGGTGAACTTGGAGTGGTTTTAAATTTTTCGTCGTAAAATATGTAATAGATATACCGACATTACATTGGTTTAGAAATGTAAAGTTGCCCCGTTCTAAACTATTAATCAGATTCTAATGAAACTTTAGCAATTCGTTGGGCGTTCACCTGTAATGATCTTAGCCTTATTCTCGTATTAAACACGTGCGCGCCTATTATTCTCGTATTACACACGTTCCCATCTTTATACAGAGTGTGCAAAAAATAACATTTTGTTTATTTGAACGATTACAAAAAATCTAGCTAGAAATTGAGAAACACTAAAGCAGCTAGTTAATTTAAGTTCGTATACTGCCGTTTCTTTAAAACACGACTGGTATACTGAATTCAAATTTGTCCGATGTTATTAGTTTTGAACTAATACCGGCCGAGAAAGTTAGGTTTAGAATTTATTTATGAAATAACTTTTAATCGATACAATAATTAAAATTCGGTTGTAGACTACTTTAAAATAAAAATATTATTCACAACTTTATTATATAAAAACTAACCACCCATTTTTTTAAATGTATAAAAATTGAAATATTTTCATACAAATATTATAATAGCGGTGTAACAAACACCATCTTGTGGGCAACAAAATGACTACCCTCCATTACTGGGGCCGTGATGATGTCATTAGGTTGCTTGAAAATAGCGATGGGCCATTTGCCATGTATTTGCTTACCAAAAGATTACACTTGAAATCGAGTTTTGCGGACTTTTGGGACAGAATTAAATATTTTTTCTTACATTTTGAAAAATATGGTATCAAATCAAAAATTAATTAAAAAATCAGCTTAAGATTCTGTTTTTGTTTTAAGCTTAGTTTGCTTCAACGGTGTATAATAACCAAAATATATAAAAGCAAAAGGTCACTCACTCACACTTCACGAAATATCGAAAATCGCTTGAAGTATAAAGATGAAAGGCAGGGAGGTAGTTTATAGTTAATGGATGTCCGCTAAGAACGGTTTTAGCGATGGGCCGGATTAAGGAGGTCTAAGGGCTCTCTCAAGTTTGTATAATAGTTTTATTTGTATGGAACAATTTCAAAGTGAACGACTTCGACCATTATATTTAAAACTGCTGAATAAATTGACCTCTTTAAACGCGAGAGGGGTCGCGGAAAATGCTTGTCATATTATATTAAGCGTTTCTATTTTTTGTTGAAATGTATTTTTTCATTATTTTTAAGTCCAACCAAGCTGACGACTTGATGGAAAGTGATTGATGGAAGCTGACGTTGTTTTACATCACGTAATAATGTACATATTACTCAAAAAGAACAAAAGCATATACGAATTTTTGTTATAATTTTTATAAGAAAACTTCACTTTCAATTATTTGTTGAAAAGTTTTCTAAGTTTTCTCTATGATAAATATTTGGACTTGGAAGAAGCTTTAAAAGTTCCGAAAGTTGGAGTTTTTTTTTAATTTATAAGTTGCCTGAATATTATATAATCTGTTTATTAAAAATACTATGTTCTTTATCGGGAAAACTTTTTTAGATGGACAGATAGACAAGAACTCCAAATAAACTAATTAAACTATAGATTCTGCTTCTGTATTAAAATTTAAGATTAAGATTTTCCAAAAAAAAAAATATTGTACATATTCAGTTACAATTTAATTAGATGTACAGATTATTCTGAGCCTTAGACTACAGAGGGAATACAATTTTTGTTTATCTCAAAGGATGTGTCTCAAGACGATAGTGTAAGAGTAAAATGTGGTATTTGAAACCGTGTTTAATTTGTTTACAAAGTTTCTATCATGTTTATTTGACGACACGTTTGGCTCAGTCGGTAGAGACCCTACTTACTGCGCCAGCGGTCGCGGGTTCGAGTCCCGCTGGGGGCATTCATTTGTTGAGCACGAATGTTTGTACACCAGTCATGGGTGTTTATATTTATAATATGTATGTATTTAAAATTTATATGAGTAGTATATCAACTATCTGATATCCGTAACTAATAATTCGTAGGTTACCACGGAAATAGATGGCGCTGTGTGTATTAATGTCCCAACATATTATTATATTAATATTTATAATTGGTATTATTAATCAAAATTAATAGTAAATGATTTAAAAGCTCAGTAGTTTTCTTGCTCGGTGTTTTGAAAATCTTAGTAACAGACAAATTTTTACATTACATAACAATATACATATTATGTATGTATGTATGTATGTATGTATGTATGTATGTATGTATGTATGTATGTTTGTTTGTTTGTATGTATGTATGTATGTATATATGTATGTATGTATGTATGTATGTATGTATGTATGTATGTCTGTTTGTATGTGCGTGGCTTTAGCAGCCTAGAGACACAATATTATAATATTATAGTGAGGATGAAGCTATACAATATATTAAACGAAACATTTGTAAAAGCTACCTAAATAAACTATTGCAACAAAACGAAAAATATTTTCTTCACAAAAATATATTTTATGCAACGTTTAAGTGGGGTAACTAATGAATGTTCCGCATTTGCTAGAGTGGCAATTTGAGACGTAATAAATTCTATTGTTTCTACCACTGAATGAAAGTTAATTTAGCCTACATCTCAGTTTTGGCCCAATGATGTTTTACTAGAGTCTTACCCATGGTACTCGACTTCAAAATTAACAAAGTCCTTAAAAGTATTATTTTCTACTTTTTAGTTTAGATTTATTAAGTTTGGAAGTCGGTTTTTGTTTTTTTGTTAAAAATAATTTATTTTTAAATTTTTAGCGGAAAGTAGATCTATACGTATTGTGTTAATGACTATAAAAAATTCCTTCTATTATGAGGTAAGCCTTATAGCCTGAAAATATACAACTATCGGTCCATAATTGCGTATTATTTTGAAAAATTTCTTTAAACTGCTAACCTCTCATCAAAATCGGTTCACCCAGTTCAAAGTTATGAGCTAACAAACATAAAAAAAAAAAAAAAAAAAAAATACAGACGAATTGATAACCTCCTCCTTTTGGAAGTCGGTTGAAAACTAAACGGTTTTGAAAATAACAGGCTTCAATACTGTTTTTAAACTGCACAAAAATCATATACATGTATATGATATATTTGTGTGCACGTACATTTTTTTATATACGAAGCTATGTTCGTATTTACTAAGCGGCTAAACCGATGTTGATACGAGTATCGCAGAAGAGAATTATGGCATTGGTAGCCCAATGGTAACGCGTTTGCGTGGAAATCTAAGCAAAGCGGGTTCATCCGGGTCGAGCATCTCTTATATTTTCATGCGAGAATCATTTTTAACATGATAACACAGTCTTATGGTGAAAGAAAACATCGTGAGGAAATCTGCACGTCTCAAAGAACCTAGCAAGAAAGACATGTGCAGTCCGCCTACATTTGACTAGCGTGGGCTATGACTTTATACCCCTTGTATAGATGAAGCCCGTGCCCAGCAGTGGGACGTTAAAAGGCACCGAACACAATATCGAGGATTTATTCTTGAACATATATATGTAATACTTATAATATTTATGACATCAATTTGAATCAAAGCATTGAAATTGAACCAAAGGTTATTACTCGTATTACCTCTTCAAACATAATATTTTATAGAAACCCAAACTTAAGGATGGTTCGCTTATAATATAATACATTTATGAAAGCTATTATATCAATAGACATTCGTGAAGACAATCTCGATAGCTATTTCCTTCCTTATACTTCCGACATTCATTGGCAAATCAATATATCTTGGAAGGAATCCAGAAAATTGAGAAATATGTTTACTTGTTCGTAAGCAATGTTCTGATCATTGTTTTTGCAGATTGGATGGAACAGATGGATCGAAAACACGTCAGAAACGATATCCATATCTCGAGAGCTAGGCAATTTCATTTAGATTTAGTCATCTTTATTAAAACTACTCTAGTCCCAAACATAACTTTTATTTTATGGTCTTAAATGTTGTTTAAAATTTATAATGTTGTTTAAAAATCGAAATATATAAACACACCAGCTTTTAATATAATAGCATTTCTTTATTATTTCTGTACCCATTTAAAATTAATACATATTTATTTACTAATCTAATACCTTTAAACGAGCAATTCTTGTATATATATATATATCTCGGAAACGGCTCCAACGATTTTCATGAAATTTAGCATGCAGGGGGTTTCGGGGGCGACAATCGATATAGCTAGGTTTTATTTCTAGAAAACGTTATTTTATCAATATTTTCAGGCAATGAAAAAAAGCTACAATACCATTAGAATACGAAGGTAAATTTCGCTGTCATCCACAAGATTATAATAGCTCAGATTGATTGACAGCGGAAATCGGGCGGTATCTAACCAGAAGTACTCGGTTCGAATCCAGGTGTTTCCAGACCGATTATTATTTTTTTCTTATTTTATTTTTTTCCAAAAAAAAAACCGAGCGAAGCTCGGTCGCCTGATATTACGTATATATGTATAATTTTATTAGTTGATTTTTGTGTTAGTTCGTTTTGTCGTTAAACGCATTAATACGCACATAATTAAAAATGGAAGTGCTGAAAAGCAGCATTTTTATAAATGTTGTTATATATGGTACTTATGAGATAAACATTTTTTTTTACGTTTTTGTCCGTTTGTCTGTTGGTTCTTGATAATTTCTGCAACGGCTGGACACATTTTGAAAAGACTTTCACTGGGAGATAGTTGACGCTATCAGGAGGAACTAAGGCTACTTTTATTTTAGAAATAGAATTAGGGTACGAAAGGAATCAATAATAATTATCAGATTAGTAACAACCAAACCAACAGATAAACGGAAAAAAACGTAAAAATTGCACTATTTAGTAACTAGATACTCGTAGTATCCAAATACAAGCATTTTATTTAAGGTCGAAAATATATTTGTACATCAAATATTTACTATATCAAAGCTTAACTTTGCGTGAATTTCGTTAAGTCCAATATTTTGCGAAGAATTTACTCTTTAAAAATATTTTAGGATGTGAGCTGGAGTTAGAAAATATTAAGACGTAGGTAAAATATGCTCAAAGCAAAGGAAGAGTGAAATAAAAGTTTGCTTACTTTCTTAGTATTATGCCAATATTTAATTTTTAAATATAATTATCTCTTCTGATTTTTCGCGGATATATTTAGTTTTTTTTTGTTCCTGACATTTCAAATGTTTTATAGCAATCATAGTCACGGTAGATAATAAGGCTAGAAACGCCTGAAAAGTGTTAACACATAGACATTCTTACTGTAATTACTAATTTTTATAAGTTACTTTAGTAATTCCTCCAACCCACACTTGTCGTGGTGGACTATGGCCTGATCCCTTTCATATTGATGGAAAGCCCGTGCCCAGCAGTGGGACGTTGAAAAGGGCTAAATACATATTTTAGTATTAAACGATGTAAGCCCTTTCATGTCACTATATTTCTAAATCATGATTATTCATGCAAATGTAGACTAGAGGTCGCTGCCGCCATGAATTTCAATTAACTTAGATTATTTGTATCGTGCGGTTTTAATTACAATGTCTACTGAATGACATCAGGGGTATATTGAAATATTGAGAAACGAGGCTTCACTAATTTATCTCCTATGATATTAGGAAGAATTAGTATCCGTATATGGTTTTACTTCATGGATTATGTTATATACTTTAGTATTGAATCACGCTCACAGTTTTTTTTCTGCTATAATATGCATATGATGATGATGTGCTCCTGACTGATTCCGGCCACGGCGGCCAATCTCGTTGAGACTAGCCATCTGCGCGGGACATAATATTATAGTGCACGAGTGTATGCGCAAACACAAGTGCACACTCTATTCCTTATCACTCTCATATTCCGGTGGGACGACTGCTCGACACGACCAGCGAGAGTTAAGGCGCACCGCGCAGGAGCGACGGCTTTACGTGCTCTCCGAGGCACGGGGGTTAAACACCGCCAACTTCCCAACTCCAGGCTGTTACTGAGGCTTTGAAACAGAAAGACTCAATAACTAAACTTGGCCCGACCTGGGACTCGAACCCAGGACCTCGCGGTATGCGACCGTACATGGTATCCACTACACCAACGAGGCAGATATTATTCACATATATTATACACGTGAACCTCTCTTGAACCACGCTATCTATTGATCAAAACTGCATTAAAATCCGTCACGTAGTTTAAAAGATCTAAACGTACAAATGACGGAAAGCGACTTCGTTCTACACTACTAATACGAGTGTGTAGAGATGCTCGTATCGTAAGTAAAAGTTGTAAGTAAAGTTTATTAGATTTTGGAAAAAGCTGTATGACAAACATTTTCTTGGAATTATTAGCCTATGATTAACATGGCGCTATAGAAAATAAGATTGTAATATTATTCCTTCATTGAAAAAAAATATATGATCGATTTTGATATTTTAAATACGTTTATTTATTGAACTGAAACTTCTTTGCGCGCATGAGGGTAACATTTTTACAGATGAAACGCAATAATAATATTAGTGACATGAAATGTGGGACGTTTTTGTCCAAGAACAGGAGAGAGCGATTGAGAGAGAGAGTGAGAAAGGGCATTTGTATAAATTTTCTATACTTCTATTATTATTTTATTACAATTAAATTCATTTAATTCCTAACATAATATTATCTACCATTTTCTCTCCCTCTAAGTCTCGGAAATCTAAAGCTTTAGATTAGTATAAACATAAACGAGATGTAATAATTAGTTTGCAAAGAAGATTCTTTTCTGACATCTGTACTTTTACGCAATTTAATTTTTTTTAATTAAAAAGAATAATAATATTTATTTACGAATATTTTTTTTTACAGTATAACTTAATACTGTCGAAAGGTTAAGTTTTTACTACAGTAAAATCTTAAAGACGATTTTCAATAATAAAAATTAGGTGTAAACACTATTTTATTAAAGCTTATTAGCATAAAGTGCACATAATATTTCATAGTTGTGTATAATTTATGCGGAATTCATTATACAGTGAGCATGCTATGTATAATTTAAGCTGTACGCCTCGTTTACCCCTCGAAGTACCCGCAGTCCAGTTTTGCCAAACTAACTTGTGTCCATTTCAGTTAAAATTTTTGGTTTTAAAAATTATTATTTTTATACGAATATAATAAATTATACGAATATAAATTTTAAGTAACAATAAAAAACTAAAAGTTTTTTAGTAATAAAGAATGTAAGTTTAGTTAGCGACTCACCTTCGCTCTATAGATGTCTTAGAAATGAGATATATTCTCAGCTTTTTTCTACTAAAATATGCATATATTATACATATTAATATTTCTCTCTCTCTCTCCCTTTCGTTCTCTTTCTATCTATAGATAAAAACTGCATTAAAATCCGTTGACTAGTTGTAGAGTTCTAAGCATACAAAAAAGCGTACGAAAATGATAATATTTAAAAATCAAATCTAAGTAAAGCATGGTGTAATTGCTAGTTGTGATTTCCTTTTGTATCTTTCAAATCATAAATAATGACAACCTATATTTTAGCAGTTCAAAGGCGTCTCGTGCAAAATAGACCATATAACAAATGAAACTAACTAAAATTAGACTGGAATCGAACTTACTGACCCTTCCTAGAATTCGTCTTTACAGTCCATAATAAAGTCCAAGCCCGGTTATAAATTAGTTATGTAAGGACACCTGACGCTTTAAGATAGTAATTAGCCGAGTTTAATAATAAAAGGGATTAATTACACGTCTTCGTGAAACTTGGGGCGTTATTGCTATGAACTATACATTTTAGGCTATTAAGTTGCCTTTGACCTTTGATATTTTACCGTAATTTCGTTTCAATAGTTGCACAGCTGTGTGGGTTTCAAACGTTAGTGCGTTGTTTGTATTTCCCATACATTTTAAATTGTGATTTTTTCAAATTTTGTTTGAAAGACATTTGAAGGACGCCAATCCGCTTTTGGACAATCATTGAGTAAGTCCGTTCCCTACACTGGGCTTACCACGATAAAAGGATGAATTATAAATATTGCTCAATTCAAAGTATTGATTTTCTACGCTTAAACTTAAACTTTGATGAAGTTTGATATCCAAATAGATGGGACTTTGGAAAAGGTCATAGGCAAATTTTTGAAGCGAAAATAAATATATAATAACTCGAAGGGGAAGATTAAAATTTGAAGTCGTGATCCCATCACTTAGATAGAGTTATTTAATACGTATACGAACAAAGTAAGGATAAGTATTAGTATTTATATAAACATACATGTCGTTGATATACAGGATTCCTAATAAAGGCGATAAATATTGACATTAAAAATATAATAAGATATTAAATATTACGAATTTAAAACAAAATATATTCTTTAAACGCGTATTTCGTTGTCCATTTATCAACAATGATATTATATTTGAAGTCATCCATGTCATAAACATCCAGTCGACATCGACAGTATGTATCATGTCGCATCCTGCGTCCGGGGAACGTTATATGGGACCAGGAAATGAAAACTAGTTTACCTTTAACATTATAATGGAAAGGTCTTATATATTTGTAATACTTTTTTTTTAATTATTCTAAAATAAATCAGTTAAGAAGTAAATCTTATATTCAGTTTTAGACTTCTACGAGTGATTGGTTATTGACATCTCGGTGGTTTAATAGCAAACATGTACATAAATAAACATGGATATTCGATGACCCTAGTTCGAGTCCCAAGTCAGTTCAATTTTAGTTACTGCCTCTTTGTGTCAAGACAAGTAAATGGAATTAGGTCTGGAATTAGGAATCTGTCGGTAAATTACCGCCATCTAAAGCAGATCACATTGAGCCTTCAGTCTTTCGTCTGATCTCTCATCTTTCGCTAGAATGACATTAGTAGAGATTGATCTAGAGAAAGAAAATAAAAAAGAATTATTTCATTCACTTGGTAAACTGAGCCAGCGTGGTGGACTATGGCCTGATCCTCCTCGTATTGATGGAAGGCCAGTGCCAAGCAGTGGTACGTTAAAAGGGCTGAATACATACAATAAAGAATTATATAATACAATGTCCCTTTCAGTAAAAATATGTCAGTGTTACAATCGCATTGATAGGAAATTGATTTCAACTGCCACGATTTAACTTATGATGTTTAACGGTGCGTCCATATTTGAGATAACATTTGTTGTCATTATTGTATGCATTTTCATTACTTCAGCTCTAATTTGTAAACTTTTAGTAAATATTATTTAGACTGTTTGAATTATAAAAAGTTATATTTCAATCAGTATAAAGTGGTGGCTTTGAATTCTATAACTAGTTTATGCATGCGTCTTCGTCGCCTGGAAAGCAGAGGAGGGAATATAAGGGAGCCTATTCCCAAGATGCAATCTATATCTATATTTATAATATGTATGTATTTAAAATTTATACATGTGGTATACCATCCGCAACACAAGCACGTTACGTAGCTTACTACGGAACTAGATGGCGCTGTTGTAATAAAGTCAAAAAAAATAAATTATGCAATATTTTATTAGAATTATTTTTTATTTTCATATTTATATGGGATATACTAGTAAAGCTAACTAGCCAAAATTCATCATTTTCGTAGCAGAGTGAAAAAAGAACCAGATCTAAGCTAAGTCCCAAATAATTATGTGTTTAACATATTATTCACTAAATAACACAAATAACATAAATATCAGTACCAGACAGTCCTGACGTTAAAATTATAAACTAGATCTGGCTAAAGAACAATTTATTTAAGGAGAAAAAGCAATTTAACTAAATATGTTTTTTTGACACAAAACAACGTACAAAGCTTTGTTCTTCCACAATTTATAAAGTCTAGACGAGAGAGATAAATAGTCTATTATCTTTTGACTGAGAAATATTCAGATATGACTAATAGCCCGTCGCTGCGCAGGTGATGCAAAATTGATGTTCGCCCCATCAAGATAATGAAGGGTTAACTACCAAAATTACTTATACGTAAGTATGCCTAGTGGTGTCACGAATTTATAAGACACGTTAGATTTTAATTAATTAAAAGGAGTGATGTAAGGGATGTTACATTACGTAATTATATGTACTCGAACTACCGACTCACCCTGCTCCACCCAGGTTCACCCTGACTTCGTTTTAACGGTTAGTGTCTATAGATTTCTTAGAGATGATATTTTTCTGCACTAAAAATCCTGTATTTTGATAACTTTTTTCTTAATGTTGGAAAATGTATTTACGCTTACTATTACGTGGTTATATGGGACTCACTAGTTTAACATAAGCCAGAACTACCCACTAAAACCCAAAAAAACCTCACTCCGTCTTAATGGGTTAAGTTTTTTTACAATCTGTTCAATGGTTTTCTTGTCATTTGTTCTAAGATAGAAAGACTTCATCATCATCATCAGCCCTTTTTAACGTCCCACTGCACGGGCCTCCCTCAGTACGAGGGGGATCAGGCCATAGTCCACCGCGCTGGCCCAGTGCGAGTTGGCGGACTTCACATGTCTTACGAAAACTTGCTAGGTTTTCTCAGACATGCAGGTTTCCTCACGATGTTTTCCTTCACCGTAAGACAAGTGGTAATCATGATAGAAATGATTCGCACATGAAAAATAAATGTTTTAATATGCATGCATTTATATGCACTTAATATAAATGTTTTAATATGCATCTTAATATTTAACGTAGGAAACATAACAAATAATTACAATACTCCATAGTGATTGATTCTAAAGCCAATATCAATACACTAGACTACATGGCCAAGCTTATGTTTCAGAGGTGATAAATCAGTGGTAGCAGGTAACTTTCAAACTAAGTAACGCTTTAACCGTTTTGAAATCGTCTTAACGATTTTAAAATCTAAAATACGAGATCTATATAACACTTGCTTGCTTTCTTAACTCTAAATAGCTATTTTGATACGTTATTTCAATTAAGTACAAAGAACTGCTGAATATAATTGTATATAAGAATATAAGTCCGTCAGTCAATAATTTTTTCGCTAAATGATTGCATTAACAGGCTTATTTTGACTATAAAAAGGGTTCAAGTTTTTCAAGGGATTTTTTGGATATACATATAATATATTAATCTTTGGTTTCCGACGTTTCTTTCGATGTCTCTCCCGAGAGATTGTTGAAAGCAAACAAAATTTTAAAATTTGAAATCAAATTGTGTGGATAATTTTCGCACTATGTACTGTGTAACGAATATATCTAGAAGTTTAATTATAAAACTGGTATTCAGATTAGCCCAAGACATCGAAAATAAAAACAAAAAAATGGACAGAAAGGGTTTTTAAATTTTGCAAAAGAAGGTTTCAATTTTCTTATAAAGATTTGTAGAATCAAACCTGTTTCATTCCGATCTTTTGTAAACGGCCCCTGAGCCAGTATACAGGCGCGATATCCTTTGAATTATGACTCACTCGCATTACACTTGGACCGTTGCCATCGCATATTGATTGCCACTACGGGAATTTTCAAACATGAAATATTGAGTCCGATAAGAAAAATATAGTTACAATCGCTGTAATAGCTTGCAAATTGAATACATGTTAATCAGTGGCTTTCGAGGCATTTTATTTAATAAATACTAGTGGTTGCTCTTGGCTTTCTGTATTTTTTAATTTACATATATCACTTACACTAGTACAAAAATAAAGTTGTTCTTTGGATCTACTCTGCTAATTAATTACTGTAAATTTCAGAAGCTATAGAAAACCTACAAATAAAAAGTTTCATAACACTGATTTATATTATTCAGACGATACGCTTAGCTCTGTTTATAGTAACCCACTTCCTGTGTCGGCGGTCGCGGGTTCGAGTCCTGCTGGTAGCATTCATTTATAAGATAGCCATGAATATTTGCACCCCAGTCATGGGTGTTTATATTTATCATATGTATGTATTTAAAGTTGTTCATCCTCCATTGTTGTATGAAAGTAGATGGTTTTGTGAGTTAAATGTCCCAACATTTTATATTATCCTTGTGACTGTGTAACTAAATTCAAACATTCATTTAATTTAAAAGAGAATGTTTGATGTACATTTTAATAAGACTTCACTCATTTTACGACTCAGTGGATACTGGTGGTTTTCTGTTAATTAATGAGTACACGTCATGAATTTGAAATTTCGTCGTGTAAAGTATGAAATTGCATGTTCAAGTAATTTCGTTTGTGTAATGTGTAATTTACATTTTTCCTATTTCTCCATGTCTTTGAAGAGATAGCAACTAATTTACATCTTTATTATATGATATTAGTTGTAGTTGTATCGACATCGAAAATCATTAGCAAATCTACTTAAGTAAAAAAGATTCAAAATGTTTCGACTTGTGTTTAATTCATAACATTTCCCTGGTCTAGTGAAATACATGAGCTCCAGTCCCGTCGTACCTATGGTATGGGAAGGTTTAAATGTAGTGAAAATCGGCCGTCAAATGCTTGGTGCTACCAACCCCGCCGATTCTCTGCATTCAAGTGATCTGCATCCGTGGTGATCTCAGCATTCAAGTCGGCCGTAACATCATCTATGGTTCTGACAGTGTTGAATCAGCCAAAAAGGAAATAGACTTATGGTTTACCGAAAAAGAAGTTGTTGAATGGTCATATATATAGTTTGACATTACAAACAGACACTATAATTTTATTTATCTATATAGATTACTGCCTTTTCATCTGCTTTCAAAATTCATTTTTCCAGTACCTACGTACGTCGTACACGGGGCCAAAGCCTTTTCATTTTATTCATTTATGCAGTAGGTACCTACCTACATAGTCGTCACTAACTAAGTACTAACTTACCCTACGAGCACCTAGTCTAGGCACTAAATTACTAAACATTGCCTAAATCGCATTACTCTTACCTATAAAGCTTAGAAAATAAAGACATATTAACTAGGAAACTGTTTAAAAGGAACTTTTAAGAACTCCTGTAACTCATAAACAAATACCGTACATAAGTATGTTAACTTGATCCGTATAAAGACGACGAGCGTGTGAAGTAAATTTCGCGAAACAATTTGATTTAACTTTATATCGACTTAACTCTTTATTTTTCTTAGCAGCATTATCTACTTATACTCATACTTACGAGTGCTTTTAGGAATTATTCTAACAGGATTGTCTGCTAAATTGTATTTTCTATACATATATCAATGATATATACGTACATTATAAATGAAACTACCTTTTCGGATTTATTTAGATTTTTTTTCCCGACGTTTCGAATGCTTTACAGCAATCATGGTCACGGGAGAGAAATTATTGCGCCTAAGTACATATACCTACCATATACCTACGTGTAAATTTTTTTTGTTGCTTAGGCTAAGCAAAACTTTATTGAAAAACTTTTTTTACTGCTGGCTACACCAAATGCGATAACAGCGACTCTCTCACCGGGCCAGATAAGTTTACGGCACTAGAGGGAGGAATTTTGCCAACCGACTTCTAAAAAATAAGAGTTTTATGATAATTTGTATTTTTTTTATATTTAATAACTGAATATTTTTCAATTCTCAAACAAAACTACTTATACATTTTTATTATTTTATTACAGTATATATCTTTATCAATTTTAGCCTTTAAAATGTAATTCAGGGGCATATTTATAAACGCATCCGACTATGTCACTGGCAAGTTTACATGTGTCTTGTTCCACCACCTGAAATATGAATATTTTTAAGGTTAATATACTTCAGTGTATTAAATATTGTAAGTATGTTCTTATTTGTATGTTTGACCTATTTAACGCAAAAACGGATGAACCGATTTGGATGAAATTTAGTAAATAGAAAGATTATGACATTAACTAACAGTAAGACTAATTGACGTTTAGGTTTAGGTTAGGATTTTATAGCTATTAGTTTATGTTCTAGACATTTTGAATGCCGTACAGCAAACATGTTCGCGGAGAGACTAACGTTTTTAGGTTAAAATTAGGTCTCATAAATCATAGAGATTAAAATAAAAAAATCTGTAAAAAGCTAGTGCGTAGGTATTTAAAGTTAATAATTGTGTTATATATAACTCATGTCACTTCACAAAGGTCTGTACGCTTTTATAATTAAATTAACTAAATCGTGATGTACATAATTAATATTCATCATCATCATCATTAGCCCCACCATTGTTTACGTCCCACTGCTGGGGGTGGGCCTCCCTCAGTACGAGGGGGATCAGGACATAGTCCACCGCGCTGGCCTGTTGGCGGACTTCACACACACACACACACACACACACACGCGTGCGCACGCACGCACGCACGCACTCACGCACACACGCACGCACGCACGCACGCACGTATCGCAGTTTACCTGCATTTTGATTTAAATAATATTCATAGAATCTTCACTTTATACTAGCAATTCCCGCATTCCTACTACTAACGCGCATTCTATTTACTATTAAAAATTAGGGATTGGTAATAGAAGATTGAAAATTAAGGGTTATTAGTATTTGTGATAATAACTCATACAAAATAGAAATTAAAAAATCTGGAGAGAGCAACCTTAATAATCTGAGGCATACAAAAATATACCCAAAAAAAATCATAAAAATCGGTCAAGCAGTTTCGGAGAAGTTCGATATAAACAAACACTGTAACTGAGTGGCCACGACTACGCGCGGCAAGCGGCAGCGGCAGCGGCAAGCGGCGAGCGGTAAAAACAATCGTATAGCTGTATAAAAGACGTGCCACGGCGCTGCCGCTCGCGCTTCTTGCGGCGCGGGCTGCTCCGAGCGGCGGGCGGCGGCGGCGAGCGGGCCGCGGCGTACGGGAAACAACGATACGCGCGAAAGGAAGAATGCCACGACTTCATTGCGGCGCGACGAGCGTTATTGACGGAACGTCTCGGGCGGTAAAACGACAAATAAAATTTTTTAGACGATTCGCGCGCGGAAAATGAATACAGAACTATTTATAGCAGAAGTAATGAATAGGCTCGCTATATGGCTATCAAAACATCCTCAACATAAGTTGAGGCATGTTATTAAACGATTATGGGAAGAAATAAAACAAAATTATGCTAAAATTAATATAGTAAACACGAATTATAGGTATGTTGATTAATTACTAAATTAAACAAAACTAAAAAAATCTAAACTAAAAAGTAGAAAATAATACTTTTAAGAACTTCGTTAATTTTGAAGTCGGTGCCAGCCAAGACGGATAGATTTATCTTGCCTTTGCAAGGAACTTTCGAACGGTATTTTGATTATGTTTACAAATATTATAGATATAGATTAATCGAATATGTGTCTATTTAAGGTTATTTTGCTTTGGCTGGCACCGACTTCTAAATTAACGAAGTTCTTAAAAGTATTATTTTCTACTTTTTAGTTTAGATTTGTTTAGTTTTGAAGTCGGTTTTTGTTTTTTGTTAAAAATAATTTATTTTCAAATTTTTAACGGAAAGTAGATACTTATTTTGTTTATGTACAAAAAAGAATTTTCCAAATCGGTCCAGCCATCTTCGAGTAATGGGGAACATACATAAAAAAAAGTCCCCAACGAATTGAAAACCTCCTCCATTTTTTAGAGTCGGTTAATAAGAGCCTGAAAGAATTTAACTATCGGTCTATAATTACGTATAATATTGAAAGAATTTTCTTTTAACTCCTAACCGTTGAGGAGTTGTACCTTCCATCATTAGCTCAACCATAGGAGATGATGATTATCAGACGCAAATACTTGAACAGCTTTAGAAAATATATGAAAAACGTAATAAGTGCCTATAAAATTTGAGAGTTGTCTTCGATTTCCCTGGGATCCCATCATCAGATCGTGACTTGGTGACTATGGGACCAACTAGAAACTATACCCTTTCAAACAAAAAAAGAATTTTCCAAATCGGTCCAGCCATCGTCGAGTAATCGGGGAACATACATAGAAAAAAAAAGTCCCCGACGAATTGAGAACCTCCTCCTTTTTTTGAAGTCGGTTAAAAATAAGAAAACAAAAATATTTGTAATAATTTTACTTAAATTAAAACTCGATAAATAAATATTGTGATTGTTAAGTTTATAAAAATCCAGAGCTGTGAGTAAGTTAATAAAAATGAATTAATTTACTAAATTTACTAATGTAAACACGAATTATAGTTATAGGTATGTTGATTAATTACTAAGTTAAAATAATATAAAAAAGACTCAATATGTATTATTTTTTTTACTTACCTTAACGTGACAAATAGTTTTTCCGGATTGGTCAAAACCCGTTTTGATTTCAATTTAGGCGGGCGCGGTAAGCATATTTCTAAATGTTGGAGTATATAATCAAACGTTTCAACACTCATTCTAGTGTACTCGTAAAACTTTTCGGGGTGTTTTCTGTATTCTTGATATAAAGTGAAGAATTCCCCATATGTACGACGACGTCTATTTATGTCGTGCACTGCATCTCTCGAAAATAAAATGTCCTGCCAGAAATATGCGCTACTTCCAAGACATTCGAGAGCAATTTTGGATAACGCCATTTTATATACCTACGCCTCCTGCGCACGAAACCCAGTATATAAGTGTATAATCTATGCACGAAACCGCTGACGCGACTGCGGTCTGCGACGCAGCCCGTGGCATGCGCGCCGCTCCGCTCTGTTTCGCCGCGCCGCCCGCCGCGCCGCTCGCCGCAAAAACAGAAGTCGTGGCCGCACAGTAACACGAGATTTTTATTTATTAGAAAGAACATTTTTCTTAAAAAACGTAATATGTTCTAAATCTTATTAAGTTGTTGTCTTCAATAAAGGAGGTGCTTTCTTTGACTTCGTTTGTATTTTCGTACATAAAATTAAAATTACTTTCAACAAGAAATCAAATCCGAGAACCAGATAATTGTTTTTAGGTAATTTGAACAGGATGTACTTGTAATGAATTTGAAACATACAAATTTTTGCCTGCGGCTTTGCTCGAAGCGATTAAAGGTAGCATATTTCTATCCCCAGGATTCCTGTTCTTACGATTTTTTTTTCATTTATAATATGTGAAAGAGTAACTTTCACATCTCAAATATTTAAAAATCTATTGTCACAGTGTTTGTTATCGAACTCCTTTGAAACAGCTTGACCGATTTTTAGAAATTTTTAATGTTTATTTGATAGGTCTAAGAATAGGTCATAGGCTATTTTTTATCCTCGTAGGTGATAAAGATGGCCCTCTCCAGATTTTTTTTATTTTATTTTTAGACCAAATTTTTATTTTTCTATGATTCAAAAAATACGTATTAACTTAAATGTTTTTCCTTCTACCACTTATCCCTAATTTTATTGATAGTGATCAGAAAGCGGGCAGAGCCGCGAGAAGTGCAAGTATTTTATAATATTAGTATGTATTCAGATTCAGCGCTTATTATGCCTGTTTGGATTTTTCATGAATTGAATCAAATTACTTTTAGAAGTTGATTATATTAAAATAGTTATTGTTACATTATGTGCTTCGTTAAATTGACTAAAATCAAACTACTCTGTGTTTTTTGTTAGGGCTAAATATATCTAATCTATCTAATACCTTTAAACGAGCAATTCTTGTATATATATATATATATATATATAATATATATATATATATATATATATATATATATATATATATATATATATATATATATATATATATATATATATATATAATATATATATATATATATATATATATATATATATATATATATATATATATATATATATATATATACATATATATATATATAAGAATCTCGGACACGGCTCCAACGATTTTCATGAAATTTAGTATGCAGGGGGTTTCGGGGGCGATAAATCGATCTACTTTTAAATACCTGCCTACTTGTGAAGCTTGCCCTGTGACACCTGGGCAGGTACCAGGTGAGAAAGGTAACTAAAAATATGAGTTATCTTACTTAAATTTGTATGGCTGATTTTTATATATATTTTGTAGAATATTATTCTAAACTAGAATTATAAAGTGTCAGACACTTTTCATGGACCAGAGCTTTTGTCAGACGCTTTAAAGCTGGACAAAAAATTAATGAACTTTACTTATTTTTTCATGTCTGACTTTTAAATATGTTATTCAAGTAACTATTACAAAGTTATATTTCATCAGTCAGACAAATTCGAGTGACCAAACATCCCCTAAACACAAAATTATTCAGCCCGGAGTGCAAGCGCGAGAGCACTATGCGCATGGGTCTCAGAGTAAAAATTGAAATGTATTGAAAATACTTATACTTCAGCCACTTTAGAGAAATAATGTTTGTAAACAAACCACAACAGCTGATTTTTAGGGTTCCCACTTCAGAATAAATCACGATTTCACACTTTCAATAGTTTTACCCTAAATCTCTATCAGAGTTTTCATAATACCTAATTGTAAAGACACGTAAAAGATAATACATGATTAATAAACATTTCAAATCACATGTAAGTAATTATTTTTTACATTTTTAATTATATTGGGTTGTGACGGTGGATAATTATGCCATCCCTAAAGCTTTCTGCCTTTTTTGGAAGATATCGTAAACATTTTTACATAATATTTTTATAATGTGATCAAATGAAAAATACCACCAAGTACCCTACACTAACCGAATAGTTTACTGGTTTTTAAATTAGTCGTATTATTTATCGATTCTTAAAAAAATATCCAATGTTATGTGGTGCTGCCAAATCAGATTTCGCGTAAAATTAGACTTTGAGTGAGGAGTGAGGTAAGCGTTGGACGGGATAAATGCTTTGCTAACGGTTGATGAAACTTGTCACAGATTTCATTATAATTTGTTAATAATAAAAATTATAATAAATGTAAAAAATTAACTTCCATTTTGTTTTATTTTATCTTATTTAGCAGTTTTATAGGTTTAAAAACTTAATTATTTACTGACAATTATTATTAATTATCATTCTAAAGTATTAGCATTTACAACAATAAACATTAATAAAAAATGTTTTTCACCCATGCTTTCAGATGGTTGCCTAGCAACACTTTGTTGTTAAGCATTATTTCTCTAATGTGGCTCAAGTATAGGTACTATTTTCAATCCAAGATTTTTGCATCCTTATTTCAATAAGATCCCTTATAAAAAAAAAGATTTACAAAAGATTCAACCCATGCAAAATGTATATCTATATATTTATCAAGTTGAATCTTTTTTTCTTTAAAAAAAATGTCAGTTTGACTGTGACTGTTTCACAAGAAAACCAATAGACACATTTTTATGAAATTGAGTATGGTCATAGGGGGTATCAGTACTGCAGGATTTGTTATTTCTGAGAAATCATATCAGTACTCAACAATTATTATGTAAAAAAATGTTCTAAAAACGCATTCTACACACCGGAAACCAAATTCTTAGATTGAAATTAAATATATGACTGGATACGTTATAACTCATAGTATATATTTCTGACAACTGAGATATTTACCTGAAGTAACGAGAATCCTATATATTGACCCGAATAACCAACTATGATTATACCAAATTTCATCATAACGTGTCCAGTGATTTTCTCGTCACAGACAGACAAACAGACAAAAATTCTAAAAACTATATATTTGGCCTCTGTATCGATAATAATGACTATTTATTTATTTATTTACTTGTTTATGTAATGGATAAAAGAATAATATAATAAGATTTTTAATTTAAATATTTAATGTACAGATTCGAATAAATTAGAATTTTATTATAATACTAGCAAATCATCAAAATCGGTCCAGCCATTTCAGATATATATATTCTTTTGACAGATAACACATCTAGATGTGAACTTAGATTACTATTATAAAGCATAAATCTATAGGCGTGACTGTTTTTCAGTAAAGTGTACCACAAAACGCTCTGGTTGTGGGATAGTGTTTGTATAATAAATAAAAGATTGTATGATATAAATAAAAGATTGTACGTTTGTTCTTTATGCATTTCTAAACTATATATTCTATCTGATGAAATTTTGGTAAGGTCTTCTAAGGACGCCGGGGGTTATTGACCAAAAAAAATTAACTTTGTGTGTATCAAATAAATATAAGAATTTGCACAGGTTTTTAATTTTATTTTTAATTTACATGTAGTTATTTAATAGCATTGAGGGAATATGTTTGTAGGAATATAGTTTTATAGTAATAGTAACATAGGTGTTCATTTTAAGCTAAATTCTAACTTCCTATTCTCTAATCTACTATTGTTTCCGCTATATTTACACAATGCACATATCAGTAGGTGCTTTACTTTACGAATATTTTTATTAATTTATATTCTGTAGGTACTTCAGGTGTGTATATATTTTTGTGTTTAAGGGATGTTTGGTCACTCGAATTTGTCTGACTGATGAAATATAACTCTGTAATAGTTACTTGAATAACATATTTAAAAGTCAGACATGAAAAAATAAGTAAAGTTCATTAATTTTTTGTCCAGCTTTAAAGCGTCTGACAAAAGCTTTGGTCCATGAAAAGTGTCTGACACTTTATAATTCTAGTTTAGAATAATATTCTACAAAATATATATAAAAATCAGCCATACAAATTTAAGTAAGATAACTCATATTTTTAGTTACCTTTCTCACCTGGTACCTGCCCAGGTGTCCCAGGGCAAGCTTCACAAGTAGGCAGGTATTTAAAAGTATACTAGACGCTACTAAGTCGTGAAGGTTTCATCCATGTGAAAATAAGTTATGTCAGAACGCTCTGGGATCTTGGTATAGGCGGTCTCTAACCAGAAGTTCTCGGTTCAAATCCAGGTGTTTCTAGTTTTTCGATCCGATCCGATCCGATTATTATTTTTTTCTTTTTTTAATTTTTTCCAAAAAAAAAAACGAAGCGAGCGAGCGAAGCTCGGTCGCCTGGTTCTAATTCTAAAGCGAATAATTATTGAGAAAACTCTGTTCTTCACGCTATTATAGTTCTTGCTGGAATATTTATAATTTCAGATCACATTCAGTAATTTCTAAGAACGTAATCATTTACATCACGAAATGTTGAAAACCGTTTGACGCATTAAGATGTAATTTTCAGAGCAGAGAGGTAGTTTATTGTAAGTAGACGTCTGCTAAGAACGGATTGGATGGATTAAGGTGGTCTAAGGGCTATCGCAAAGTATGAAAGTTCATGTTTTCTGTTACAAACTTTAAATTTGGCAGGGAGGTAGTTAATAGTTAGTATACGTCTACTGAGAACTAATTTGAGCCGGACTAGGGTGGTTGAAGGGCTCTCGCAAGTCTTTCATTTTTTGTTCCACAAATATTGTATTTGGCAGGGAGCACCAAGGCACGTGAGTCTGAGAGAGTGCGTAATGCTTAATATATAGATAACAAAAATCACCTCTTTTTCACAAATCTCTGACACTTCTGTAAGGTGTGCGAGTTTCTTCTTGCTATGAAAGATGAGGGGATTGACAACAGTCATGAAGCCTTCTTTCGAATACTTGTCGTCTTTTATTACACTAATCTGTTAAAAAAATATGTTAATATTAAAAAAAAGTAAAACATAATTTAAAATTAGACTGCCTGCTCTATTGTTTGTATATAATATAAAATTTTTAAAGTATCATATTATAAATGAAACCATCTTTTCGGCCAATTCAATCAAATTTATCGAGAGCGGCGTTACCAGACCACCATCGGACTTTTTTCGTTCGTCCAAACATAACTGCCGTAATCAAACTTTTAGTCTCCAACATAATAATTACTTACTTTTACTAGTAAACAGGACATAATACACGCTGCCTTTTCAGGATAAGGGGGGTCCTTCCGCAAGTATATGAGGTCACTTTCGGTGGCATTCACTTGTTGCATACAAGATCGGGCTACTGCTTTAAGTGAGTTATGTATAAGTGCTATCACTGGGTTATCTAAGGATAAATAAATATAAATAAAATTAGTTTCATAGAAATTATCAGTTCGTGTTATAATTTCTTCTCTTTTAAGAATCCTGGTATTATACTAGATAACGTTGTTAAATAAATAACCTATAGTATGTAAATCTGTCGCACGAGAACCCCACATTTTTAGGGATAAAAAGTAACATCATATGTGCTATTCTATACGATATATCTGTGAGTGTGCCAAATTTCATCAAGATCCGTTTAGCCATTCTTGTGTGAAAGGTTAACAAACATTCCTCCACTCTGTCAATGTTTCACAAGTAATATAATATTAATTATATGTAGGAAATTATTTATAATGTACCTACTAATTACTTTTTAACCAATGCACTTTCTATTTTTGTCGCGTTACTTTTATTACAACACTATTCCCCATATATTTAGATGAGGATCCCCTCAAAATCGACTTATGATAGAAATCAAAATAACAATTCTACTTAATTTATTTCTATTCTTTGGAAAGTGTTTATTTTATTACATGTTACAAAACAACCACATTTATTGCTATTCAGATGATAGCACTGTGGATGCCCTATACACTGGCCGCGCTAATAGTTTTAGGGAATACGTCGACGAGTGCCAGAACAAACTTGTGTCTGAAGTCGAATCTTTGTTAACCAAAGTCTCGGATTAAGGTCGACAAAACCTAGTCCAATTTAACCCCAAAAAGACACAAGTTTGCGCGTTAACCGCTAAAAAGTCGCCATTTGTCATTAATCCTCAATTTGAGGACACTCCCCTGTCTGCCACAGCCAGTATCAGGATACTTCCGTCCAGTTCCGTGGTCAATTGGAAGGTAAGGCCAAATTGGCCTCAAAGAAGCTTGGTGCGCTCAGTAAGGCGAGTACTTCACGTCAGGACAGCGTCTTAATCTCTATAAGGCGCAATTCGACCCCACATTTTTTTTTTATGGGACAAGGGGGAGGCTCACCTGATGGTGAGTGATCACCTCCGCCCATGGACATCTGCAACACCACAGGGCTTGTAGATGCGTTGCCGGCCTTTTAGGAAAGGGAGGGAGGGAGGAGGGAGAAGGACGGGAGTAGGGATGGGGAGTGGGCCTCCCGGACTCTCACTTACCGGACGAAACGCGACAGCATAGCTGCCACTTCACGCCGGTCTCCTGTGAGAGAGTGGTACTATACGGGGTGTGCTGGCCCATTCGGCTGCTACCCGAAGGTAACAAGCATGGCACTACCACTTGACACATGGAGTACTTTTCTCATCTCTCGGCGGTAGCTGCCCAGTACCATCTACTTCTATTTGACCTCATTCAACATAGGGCGGCTCGAATCATCGACGATCAAGCTCCTTCCGATCGGCTTGATCCTTTGAGGCGAGATGTTGCATTACTCTGCATCCTCTACCGCATTTATCGCGGGGAGTGTTCTAAGGAATGGTTCGGACTGATCTCGGTCGCAGATTTTCATCATCGGACATCTACCAATTCGATCCGAACCATTACGATCTGGCAACTCTCAAAAAGAAAGCGTATTCTTTCTTGAAAGGCCGGCAACATCTGCAAGCCCTGTGGTGTTACGGATGTCCATAGGTGGCGGTGATCACTTACCATCAGGTGAGCCTCCTGCCCGTTGGCCCCCTTTGTCCCAAAAAAAACAGCTTTTAAGATATGCGATATACCGTTATGGCAGCGTGCGGAAGCGATGTATGGTAAGACGATAAGGAAGTAAGCCAAGGGCCAAAATTCCCCATTAAAATAAATGGTGAATTTTGACTCAATAATCCCATAAATCCTGCATCTCAAATCTATTATTAAAAAAATATTAAGCCCACCTCTTTGTCTTTGTCCTTCAATAATGTGAACAAAAAATAAAAAGCACACGAATATTTTAACACGATAATACATTTTGGACGTTTAACATAATAGCTTTAACAGGAAACACTAACAAAATAGACTAAAATTATTAAATCTCTTAAAATATAATTTCACGTATGGATGGACTTAACGTTTCATAATTATATGGTAGCCAGGGCTTCTCAAACTGTTCTGGTTTTTCAAAACTATAAATTTATTGTTGTGTAAATAATGGTATAACCTATGTCTGTACTTTTTTGAAATAAAGCATTGCTGGAAATACATCACATTTATATAGTTCAATTAAAATCAAATTTAAAGTTAATCACTATTAAAAATAGTGATTGGAGTTAAAAGGACGACTATTTATATAAAGTATTTCTTGATGCCAAATCATAAAAAAATGAGAGGTCCACCCTTAACGTCTAGGGGAATAAAAATAGCCTACGACCTTTTCTCAGACGTACCAAATATACATGAAAAGTTTCGGAGGAGTTCGATATCAAACACTGTGACACGAGATTTTTATATATTAGAAGAATAATCATCAATAAGTTATAATTAAGCTCGGTAAAACATTATGTTATACGATAGGAAATAAATATCTAATAAGCACGATATAAAAAAGTAGAATTTCAGTCTTTTATACAGAGCCTATATGTGTCGCTGTTCAAATATCTATTCAATTTTGTACAAAAAGACCTTTGAGATGAGGTCATTAGCTTTGGACTTAAATAATATCTTTGTTTGCTCGACCCTTTTAAATAATTAATTATTTTCTGTATTTTATAATGTGGAATAATTACTTATATTGAAATACAAAAATATTTCTTAAATGTCTCACTGTATCACATGTGAATCCGGGATCGGTCATAATATCTACTAGGTATTATAAAAGTTAATATTCAGTAACTTTAAAACCATTGGTTTAGAAAAGACTGGCAACACTTTGCAAACAAGAAAACAGAATGGAAGGAGAAGAGAGAGGCCTGTGCCCAGCAGTGGGACAATAACGGCTGAAAAAAAAAGGTTTCAACTGGATGATGTGTCTACTTCTCGATGCTTCGGAAACCAGGTTAAATCAGGTTTTGTTTGTATGTGCTCACGCAGTTGGCCACACCCGGTAAGGGTGGTCACCAAAACTATCATCAGATAAGAAGACAGTAAGTAATTGTACTATAGCATAATTTTCAAAATTTGAAGAACATCAACGAATTCTAATTAATTTTTTAGTGTTCTAAGTAAAGGAATATTAATTTCGACTACTATAACCGATATAATATTAAGTCCGCTGCATAATTTAACATCTATACATATCGTAACATGTAAACTAACATGTTGCTGTATTTTATTAAGAAATTCTCTCTCCACGAACATATTTTTGTAAAGTGACTCCCAAGAGTTAGAGTAAATGCGTCTTCAGGGTAGTTTTCTTAAAATTAAAATAAAGTATTCGTACTGTAAGACTTTACAGAGATACTGTGCATACATTTCGTGCCAAGAGACTACACGTGTTTTATCATTTTAAACTGACTTGTAAAGATGTTCTTTGTCCAATCACCGTTAGTAATTTTAAAATAATATATTTTCAATTAATTTTCCATTTATTATTAAATTATGCTATAATTAATAATGAGTTTACTGCATTGAAAAATCATACCTTAGATTTTTATTATACTGTGTCATGTCTTGTATACTTTTAATAAACAATGGCAGCAGTAAGCAATATTTGAGAACAGCTGGATCATATTTTTTTAATATGTGTAATATCAGAAATAAGGTTTTTATAATTTTCATGTTCGAAAAACCAAAAATGCTTTTTTATCTACATTATAGATATTCAATTTGATCAAGACTAATTAGTGTCTGTATCATTTGAGCATGGTGTTCATCAGAAAAGAATTTCAATTACTTAGTCCTTCTTTTTGTAGAAGTAGACTTGATTTAAGTAAACTTATATAATAAAATGATACAGATCGAGATAGTGAACCAAATATTGATGTGATCTTGTAAATTAAAATTCACAATCAATTCATGGTACATAACGTCAAAAGATAAACGCGAATCGTTACAGTAAAATTAGAATATAGCTGGTATGTCGTATTATCTACTCGTAATCTTTTACATTTCATTTTTTCTATTATATATATATTTAAAATTGAAATATTTTGGGAAATGCACCTAATTCTTCTTCTTCAGCAGAATAGAGCCTTGGCTGTGAGTTCGTCTTTGGCAGACCTGCCCTCGGAGCGTCGTAGATGAATGCGTGGGATGGGAAGGTCTTATTGGTTTTAATGGGCAGTTGCAAAAAAAAGCCGTGGTAAAAAAAAACCTACAAAAATGTCTTTAATTATACATCTATAAAAATATGCTCATATACATAATCAAAGGTAATTTACTATTATTACAAAAACATTATCCTATAATGATAGTCGTTACAGGGATTGTATAACGTATAGTATAATACGAGTATCTAAATTATTTGAATATAATGACGCACATTACATATAAAGCAATCACATATTGAAGGTTAAAAGCAAATTTAGTTAATAATAAAGGAGGTATCGCTCTGAGGTGTGCAGTGGGCTGTATCATTCCAACATTAATCTATAGTATAAAATTTTACATATAAAATTTTTTAGTCTAATCAGTTCATTGAATATTTTTGGTAAATCTCGTTGAAATAGTATTTTTTATTGATGCAGAGGCCGAGGCTACATATTTTTGAATTTTTGTCTGTCTATCTGACAGTGACCGCATTACGAGAAAACCACAGGACGAATTTTGATAAAAATCGGTTTGATAAAATCTGGTTATCAGGGTAATAAAACGCTTTAGGCATTTTTCATTAGCTTTAAACGAAAAATTCAAATTCAAATTCAAAATATTTTATTCAGCATGAATTTATTACAATTTTTTACTGAACGTCATGAGTCTACTACCAGTTTGGAAGGAAGAAACCACTGATCTGAGAAGAACTGGCGATTGAAACTCAGCGGGACTAATATATTTTTTTTTGTTTTTTTTTTTGTCTTAGTGTTTTTTTCTTTTTTTAATTAAATTGAATTTAACAATAATTCTATAGGTTGAAAGAGCCTGGTGGCGATCATATCATTCCCAAGGCGTACTATCTTCTAAATGGCAGATATATCAGGAACGGTAGGCAGATTGACATTTTAAATAGCGTCGTTAGTTCCTCTTTTGGGCCACCGGGCCAGATAAGTTTGTGCCACTATAAAAAATAAACTATAGTATAATATGTCACTATAATATGCGACCAAATATCGGTATGTCAAATAATCTTAACTGTGCATATGTGATTATTTTTAATATTAATACGTGAAGCAAAAACCTTCTACCCCATTTTACGAAAATTGCGCGGACGGAGAGGTATGAAATGTCACACTTATAGTTTATATAGAGTGCAGAATGCAAATTTTTTTTTCATTTATTACAATATACTTATCATTAGTTATTAATTATGGTCGAACTTCGACCACAGGGCGATCACTAGTTTTTATTATTTTCAAGTGACATAAATCGTGAAAAAACCATACAAATTCCGGAACAAGTCTGTGTTGAATAATTGACTTGGATTTTAAACGACAAATAAATAAATAAATATGTCGGGACATTATTACAACAGCGCCATCTAGTTCCGTGGTAAGCTACGAGGCATGTATTACGGATACCAGATGCATATTATAAATAAACACCCATGACTCGAGTACAAACATTTATGCTCAACAAATGAATGCCCCCAGCGAGACTCGAACCCGCGACTGCTGGCGCAGAAAGTAGGGTCTTTACCAACTGAGTCAAACGCGTCGTCAGATTGTCTTATCTTGTGGAAAATGAAATGTTTGCTAACAATACGAACTGGTTGGTTATATTCATTGCTATTGTCCTAACTTGACCGAACCAGTGAATCTGAATAATTAATTAATACTCAGGGAACAAAAAAAATCTCCTAAGCAAAACATAATAAAAAAAGGAGAACATAAATTTGTGTTTATTAATAGCGACTCACTCTTGCCGCTTCGTTCCTTTATAATTTTTAGCTATTTGTAAAGATTACTGAGAAATAAGATATTTCTTGTAGTAAGAGGTATTCTTTATATTATTATACCCGGTTAACCAGCTATCTATACTATATTCTACCAAATTTCATAAAAATCTGCCTAGTTGTTTTCTGGTGATGCGGTCTTAAACACACTGACAGGCAGACAGACAAATTATAGATTCAACATTCGTATCAACAGTAATACAATTGAATACAATTTATAATAAAGTTAATAATCACCATCTAAAATCATTTAAAACCGCATCGTGTAAACTATATCCAAACAAATCTGAAGATCGCCGCAAACCGACAATGACAGGGCGAGATCTGAACAGCCGTAAAATTAATTTAAACTTAAGAAGTATTTTTGGTAACAAAGCGATTAATTGAATGAGTTTCAGACAAATACTTGCTTAACTAGTTGAAGTTATACTTCTTTTGGCGCGTTAGGGAAAAATGAGGAGAGTAAATTTTTACGATGTGCGCGCACACCGTCACGAAAAACCGACACCCTGAAGTTAGCTATAGTCAACATTTTAGTTTTTTTGTGATATTTAAATAAAATTTATTTAACTAGATAATGCGTTATAATATAACTTTCAATGTATTAAATACCTTTTTTTATTGTTAGTGTCGTTTTTTCTACAAACGTAGAATAAGGCGCAAGATAAAATTTTAGAATAGATTTTTATCCTGTTATGCCAAAGAAGTATAACTTCTATCGCGTGTACATAAGTACACACACACTTTTTTCTAATAATGTTGTTCTTATTTTTAATTTCTCATCGTCTTTACATTAGTCTCTAACCAGTCCAATTTCTCTAATGCCTCGGTGGTGTAATGCCTAGCATTTACGTTCGCACACCGGGAGGTCCTGGGTTCGTTTAGTTATTGAGTCTTTCTTTCTGTTTCATAAGCCTCAGTAGCAGCCCGGAGTTGGGAAGTTGGCGGTGTGTCACCCCCGTGCATCTGAGAGCACGTAAAGCCGACGATTCTGCGCCTTAGCTCTCACTGGTCGTGTCGAGCATTCGTCGCACCGGAATATGAGAGTAATAAGGAACAGAGAGTGCACTTCTGTTTGCGCTTTTTTTTACTGGCGACACCAAATATGATAGCAGCGACTCCCTCACAGGGTTAGATAAGTTTGCGGCATTATAGGAGGAAGGAATTTTGCCAAACGACTTCTAAAAATGAAGAGTTGTAAATTGATTTTTGTTTTTTTTATTGAATAATTGATTTTTTTTTTAATTCTCAAATAAAACTACTTATACATTTTTATTATTTTATAACAGTATATATTTTTATCAATGTTAGCCTTTAAAATGTAATTCAGGGGCATATTTATAAATGCATCCGACTATTTCACTGGCAAGTTTACATGTGTCTTGTTCCGCCACCTGGAATATGAATATTTTTAAGGTCAATACTCCAGTGTGTTAACTGGTTTAAGTTTGTTGTATGTTTGAACTATTTAACGCAAAAACGGCTGAACCGATTTGGATAAAATGGATGAGGTTAGGATTTTATAGCTATTAGTTTATGCTCTGGATATTTTGAATGCTTAGTCTCTCCCGCGAACATGTTTGCTGTACACAACCATGTTCGCGAGAGAGACTAAGGTTTTTGAGGTCTCATAAATTATAGCTATATTAAAAAAATCTATAAAAAGCTAGTACATAAGTATTTTAAGTTAATAATTTTATTAAACTCATGTCACTCCACAAGTTAGTAAGCTTTTAAAATTAAATAAATAATAATCATCATCATCATCATCAGCCCTTTTTAACGTCCCACTGCTGGGCACGGGCCTCCCTCAGTAGGATCAGGGGGATCAGGCCATAGTACGCTGGCCCAGTGCGTGTTGGCGGACTTCACATGTCTTACAAAAACTTGCTAGGTTCTCTCAGACATGCAGGTTTCCTCACGATGTTTTCCTTCACCGTAAGACAAGTGGTAATCATGATAGAAAATGATTTGCACATGAAAATATCAGAGGTGCGAGACCCAGATTTGAACCCGCATCACTCGGTTATACAAGCAACGCGTTTCCGCTGGGCTACCACTGCCTTAAATAAATAAATTGTAATATTATTAGTATTAGACAGTGTCTAAAAAGTTTTTATTCTTATCTATCTCTATAATTATATTATATCTATTGAAAATAATGAGATACGTCTGTTCTTTCACAACTTTACCTGGATTTGGATTTAAATATTATCATTTCATAGAATCTTCCCTATATTATAGGTACTAGCAATTCCCGCAGCTTCGCCCACGTTCTACTTACTATTTAAAATTATGAATTTGTTGAATATTTAGGGGTATAAGTATTGTTGATAGCAAATCATTAAAAAAAATAAAAAATAAATTAAAATAAAAAAATCTACACAAAAAAGATCATAAAAATGGGTCAAGCCGTTTCGATTTTTATATATACGAGTATAAAAGAGATTTTTCTTAAAAAACGTAAGTTGTTCTAAATCTAATTAAGTCGCTGTCTTTAATAAAGGAGATGCTTATTTTAACTTCGTTTGTATCTTCGTACACCAAATTAAAGAAATTTAAAATAACTTTCGAAAAGAAATTCAATTACGAGAACCAGATTATTGTTTTTAAGATAACTTGAAGACGATGTAGTAGTAATACATTTAAAACATACTAGTTCTTACCTGCGGCTTCACTCGGAGCGATTAAAGATAGCATATGGCTATCATCAGGATTCCAGTTTTTACGTTTTTTTTTTCATTTATAATATGTGAAAAAGTATCTTTCACATAGCTTTAATATATAAAAATCTCGTGTCACAGTGTTTGTTATCGAAGTCCTCCGAAACGGCTTGACCGATTTTTATGAAATTTTGTTCTGTACATTTGGTAGGTCTGAAAATAGGTCGTAGGCTAGTTTTTATCCCCCTCCAGGTTTTTTTTATTTTTTAGACCAATTTTTTTTTTGATTTGGCATCAAAAAGTACTTATAAGTTTAAATTTTCTTCCACCAATTCCTAATTTCTATAAGTGATGGGAACGCCCGCGAACGGACCCGCGGGAATTGCTAGTATTTTGACGTGACAACGTCTTAAATTAGGTTGCGGCTGGGAGTCACTTATGAAAAAGTGTAACGCTCGGTAACGTTACGATGAGTCACCGAACGAGAGAGAGGCCCGCCGAATGCCTTGCGTCTCTCTCCCACTCAACTATTAAAATATATTTCTATAGTTAAAATTTGTGCAATTCTTATTTTCATTCAATTCCTTGTTCCTATTGTGCAATTTAATTATATTCATATCAATAAATATTCTACCGAGAAAAAGACGTTGTCACGTAAAATCTTCGCCCGTAAAACCGACTTTACAGGCAACCATTTTATAATATTAGTATGGATTACAAAATTAAAAAAAGCTTATGTGAATTTAGTCCAAGTCCTTAGCACTTATTATGCCTGTTTGGATATTTCACGAGCTTAAATCACTGTTAGAAGTTGATTATAAAATAGTTATTGTTACATTATATGCTTCGTTAAATTGACTAAAATAAAACTACTCAGTGTGTTTTGTTTGTAAATACGAATAATTGAGAATTGAGAAAATATAACTGTTCTTCACACAATTTTAGTTCTTGCTAGAAACTTTATAACTTTTAGTTAATTTCAGATCACATTAAGTAATTTGTAAGAACTTAATCACTCACATCACGAAATCTTGAAAACTGTTTGACGTATAAAGATGTAATTTGGCAGAGAGGTAGTTTACTGTACGTGGACGTAGGCTAAGAACGGATTGGATGGGTTAAGGTGGTCTAAGGGCTATCGCAAATTTGAATGAAAGTTACAAACTTTAAATTTGGCAGGGAGAACTAATTTTGCGACAAGGCCGGATTAAGTTGGTCAAAGGCACAATACAGAGATAGAACAGTAGCGTAACTCAGCCGTCTTTTTGAAATTTACACCTACAGCTGAGCGGAGCGCTAGGGTTGGTACATACAAAAAGTAAAACAGGTAATTTTTTTTAGGAATGAAACGTATGTTAATTTAATATTTATTTTTTACATATTTATGTTATAAGTTGGTAACAGATAAATATTTGCGTCTATTGCGACAAGTTTTAAATTCTGTGTTGTTAAATTTTATTATATAAAAAATTCGCATTCTTATTATTATTATTATGCACCGCCCGCTATATATTTGTCTTGATTATAATATGAATTACCATTACACGCACCATGGCAACGGACATAACTGATACGTCAAACGCCGTTAATTTTATAAAGTTTATTTAAATTTTCTAATCTTCCGCACAACTTTCTTATTTTTTTCTTTCATAAGAACCTTCTCCTAACATTAACAAACATAACAAAAAAAGAATTGGCCAAATTGGTCCAGGCGTTGTTGAGTTATGCGCTTACCAACACATTTTGCGATTCATTTTTATATTATAGATCGATTAAAACAATAAATCATTCTTACCTTTCAAAATCAGTAGGGAGTTTAAAAAACGAAATCTCCGGTTTTGATGAAGCAGAGTTCAAACAGCCGCATACTACGCAATAAGTTCGTGACATCTTTAAAAAGATCGCGGTAATAAACTCAAACGCGGCACACACGACTGACAGCACCGCAGCGTCCGCTAAGGGGCCTCGTTGATGCGCGTATTTGTGTGAGTGTGCCGTTTCGAACGTTAAGTATGCAGTTTCCGTACTGTTCATATTTTTACTGTGTCAAAGGGCTCTCGTAAGTTTGTATGAAAGTGTTTAATTTTTGTGCTACAAATTTTTAATTTGTCAAGGAGCACCCAGGGACGTGAGTCACTAGTAATGCTTATATAGATATCAAAAATTACCTCTTTTTCACAAATCTCCGACACTTCGGTAATGTGTTCGAGTTTCTGCTTGCTATAAAAGACTAAGGGACTGACAACATTCATGAACCCTTCTTTGGAATACTTGCCGTCTTTTATCATGCCATTCTGTTAAAAAAAATTATTACTTCATTATATTACTAATAATTAACATTAAAACATAACTTGAAATTAGACTGCCTGCTTTACTCTTTGTCTTATAATTTTTAATTTCATTTGTTTTTTTTTTATAATATAATACTTCAAAGTATTATATTAAACCATATTTGATTTATGAATGAAACCATATTTTCGAATTTTGGATCTGTTTTAATTTTTGGTTCCCGAAGTTTGGAAAACCTTACAGGAATCATGGTCACGGGAGACGGAGACCGTTCTGCCGTTGCTTAATTGTATAATATTGTATGAATTTCAACACATTTGAACTTTTTTTTTCCCCAAAGTGTACCGTTTATAAAATTATTTTGTAGGAAAAATATTGTAAGCACTTTAACTTACGAAATAAGAAAACAAATTTGTCGCAAGCGGTAATGAACCTGTCAGTCTCCAACAGAATAATTACTTACTTTTACAAGTAAACAGGACATAATACACGCCGTTTTTCCAGGATAAGGGGGGTCCTTCTGCAAGTATAAAAGGTCACTTTCGGTGCCATTCACTTGATGCATACAAGATCGGGTTACTGCTTTAAGTGGTTTATGTATAAGTGCTATCACTGGGTTATCTGATGATAAATAAATATAAATAAAATTATTTTTTTAGAAAATATTAGTTTGTGTTATAATTTCTTCTTCTTTCTTCTCTTCTAAGAATCCTGGCTATAATAGATAGCGTTGTAAAATACATAAGCCGTGGAATGTAAAATTAAATTTTAAATCTAAAATTTCCAACGACATTCCTAGAACTAATGTCAACGAAAGATTATAAAAACCAAACTTTTTAATTTATATGCGTTGCATTTGGTACTAGCGGCTTCACTTGGCTTCGGGTTCGTTCCAAGTAAAAAACAAAAACAAATCTATGTCTGTGCCAAATTTTATCCAGATTCGTTTAGCAGTTATGGCGTGACAGGGTAACAAACTTCCGTCCCTCCACCCTGCCAATCATTCACAATTATAATATTAATAATATGAAGTGAATTATTTTGTCGCGTTATTTTTATTACAACACTATTCCCCATATATTTAGATCCACTCAAAATCGACTTATAATAGTATAGAAATCAAAATTATAATTCTACTTAATTTATTTCTGTTCTTTATAAAGGGTTTATTTTATTACTAAGAGAGCTCCTAAGATATACTGTTATGGCAGTGTTCGGAAGCGATGCTATGGCGTTCCGGTGAGATGATGAGGGATTAAACCAAGGGCCAAAAACCCCTATTAAAGTAAATGATGAATTTTGACTCAATAATCCCATAAATTCTGCATTTCAAATCTAAGAAGAAAATTTTAAACCCACCTCTTTGTCTCTGCCCATCAATATTATGAACAAAAAATGAAAAGCACAAGAATATTTTAACACGATAATACATTTCGGACGTTTAACATAATAGCTTTAACAGGAAACACTAACAAACTAGACTAAAATTATTAAATCTCTTTAAATATAATTTCACTTATGGATGGACTTAACGTTTTATAATTATATACTATAACTAGTGTACTATAACTAGTGGTTCCCGCCTCCGCCCGCGTTCTAATCGCTATTAAAAAAAGGTTGGTGGTAGAAGGATGAAAATTTGTTTAAGTATTTTTTGATACCTAATCATAAAAAAAATCGATCATAAAATAAATGTCTTGTACACTTTTAATAAACTATAACAGGAGTAAGCAATATTTGAGAACAGCTGGACCGATTCGATTATTTTTTCTAATATTTGTAATATCTGAAATAAGGTTTTTGCGGTAACAATTTTCATGTTCAAAAAACCAAAAATGCCTTTTTTTATCTACATTTCAGATATTTAATTTATCAAGACTATGCAGCATCCAAGAATGGCGTTCAAGAGAAAAGAATTTCAATTATTTCTTGTTGTTGTAGAAGTTGACTTGATTTAAGTATATTATTTATAAAATAAAATGATGCAGATCGAGATGAACATGAAGTAAAAGAAGAAATGAGAACCAAATATTGATGTGATCTTGTAAATCAAATATAAATATAAGCGAAACCTTACAGCATAATTAGAATGTTGCTGGTGTGTGTATCTACACGTAATCCTTTACATTTAATTTATTTTTATGTTTAGAATTGATGTTTTATGGGAAATGCATCTTCTTCTTCTTCTTCTTCGGCAGAGTGTAATGTAGAGCCTCGGCTGTGAGTTCGTCTTTGAGTTCGTCTTGTTCAGCTGTGACACGGGGAAGGTTTCGTTGGTTTTTAATGGGCAGTACTGGCTTTTCTAGTCTTACGTAACTACCTATTACTTACAGGTGGTATTCGAAAACGTTTTTTCCAGCGTTAATTGCAAAAACAAAAAATGCTCGTAAAAACCTATAAAAAATCCTTAATTATACATCAATAAACATACATTGTTTAAAGCTTAATGCTCATATATGTAATCAAAGGTAATTTACCATTATTGCAAGAAAATGATCCTATAATGATAGTCGTTTACAAGGATAGTATAACAAGTTGTATAATACGAGTATCTAAATTATATGAATATAATGACGCACATTACATATAAAGCAATAACATATTGAAAGCAAATTTAGTTAATAATAAAGGAGGTAGTGCTTATCGCTCTGATGTCTGCAGAGGGTTGTATCATTCCAACATTCATCTATAGAACATACAAAATCCTTAGTCGAATTTGTCCATTAAATACTTTTTGTAAATTTTGTTGAAATTGTCAATATTATTGATGCCATGGAGGTTAGAGACTAATCTCTAATCTCTAATCTCCATGATTGATGCAGAGGCCGAGTCTATATTTTTTGAATTATTGTCCATCTGTCAGTGACCGCATCACGAGAAAACCACTAGATTAATTGATCAATTATGATGAAAAGCGATATGTTAATAGTTGGTTATCCGGGTCAGCAGATAAGATACTTTTTCTGGAGGAAAATATTTCATATCTGAGAAGTTAAACCCATCCTGAGACGAATCCAAATGGCAAGAGTGTGTGTCACTATACTCTACGACCAAATATCGGTATGTCAAAAATTCATAACTCCGAATGTGTGATTATTTTTACTATTTTATCACAAATAAAATTTTATTATTTTATTACAAGTAAAAGTTATTCCATCTTAAATCATGAAAAGACCACACAAATTCCTGAACAAGTCTGTGTTAAATAATTAACTTGGATTTTAAACGACAAATGTCTTTATCTTGTGGAAAACGAAAGGTTTGCTAACAATACGAACTGGTTGGTTATATTCATTGCTATTGTCCTAACTTGACCTAACCAGTGATCTGAATAATTAATTCATACTCGAGAGACAAAATCAATCTTCTAAGCAAAACATAATAAAGAACGTAGAACATTTTGTATTTATTAGTAGCAACTCATCCTAGTTCTGCTTAAAGATTGCTAGAAGGAAGATATTTCTTGCAATAAGAAGTATCCTGACCCGGCTACCCTAACCAGCTATCGTTATAATATTAAATTTCATAAAATGTGTCTAGTTGTTTTCTCGTGATGCGGTCTCTAACACACACAGACAGGCAGACGACCTGACAGATTATAGATTCAGCCTTCATATCATCAATAATCAACCATAAGATATTCAAAATATCAAATTCGACTCTGTTCGAACTTTATTATAAGTACGTATAGAAAATAAGAGCTCATTGGAACCATAACTGATCTTTAGCAACTTTTAAAGTAATTTCTAAATGCACAATACTTTGAATCATGAAAGTATGGACAACCATTCATGCGTAAGCGGACTTTAAAATATATAAAAAAAAATTTTGTGTTTATTCATCCCATTCATTCATATATATATGAAATGGAGTGAAAATTTTCGTATAAATTGCGTAACATGATGTCCTCCTGACCAATTCCGGCCACGGCGGTCAAACTCATAGAGATTAGCCATCTCGCGTGAAATATTATAATGCACGAATGTATACGCAAACACAAGTGCACTCTCTATTCCTTATCACTCTCATATTCCAGTGAGACGACTGCTCGACAAGACCAGTGAGAGTTAATACGCAGGACCGACGGATTTATGTGCTCTCCGAGGTATAGGGGTGCCACACCGCCAACTTCCCAACTCCGGGCTGTTACTGAGGCTTACAAAACAGAAACACTCAATAACTCAACTTGGCCCGACCCGAGACTCGAACCCGGGACCTCCCGGTGTACGACCGTACAAGACCAATGAGGCAGTTAAACATAACATATGTAGTTATATACATACAAAATAAAAAAAATGAGTTTCTATTAAAAACACAGTAAAAACGGGACAACCGTTTATCTTAAGACAATTAGAGATTAAAGATTATTATAAAGTTAATATCACCATTTAAAATCATCGAAAACCGCATCATGTAAACAATATCCAAACAAATCTGAAGATCGCCGCAAACCGACAACGACAGGGCGAGATTTGAACAGCCGTAAAATTAATTTAAACTTAAGAAGTATTTTTGGTAACAAAGCGAATAATTGAATGAGTTTCAGACAAATACTTGGCTAACTAGTTCTAATAATGTTGTTCTTATTTTTTATTTTTTATCGTATTTCTATTATTATCTATATTAATTTGCCTTTTTTTATGTACTTTTAGTAAAAAAGCGATATATTGCTGGAGATTTAATCTAATATTTGAGGATCTATGAACTGATAAAATTATTTTTTTACCGTTTTTATTAAACAGGTGTCTGCATGCGGCATCGACATTTTTTACTTCTGGAAACGGCCACCCCTTTAATACATGGGAGATCAGGTAACTACGCTGGCCAGACATGCAGGTTCCTCATGATATTTTCCTTCATCGTAAGACAAGTGGTTATCATGTTACAAATGATTCGCCCTTGAAACCAGAGATGAGAGATCCTGATTTGAACTAGCTTCAATCTTATACTAAACCAAGCGCGTTACAGTAAAAATATGCTTTGTTTAGGTTAGAATTTTGGGTCACGTTGAATTCTATGAGGTCAGGTCAGGTAAAAAAAATACTTATTGCATTTTTTTAGATTTTCTTAGTATCACAGTAACCAGTAACAGTAAGTAGGAAAGTTGGCAGTGCTGTACCCCTATGCCTCGGAGAGCCCGAGAAATTTTCGGTCCCGTGACTGATCTGTTACCAGTCCTACTGGACTTTCTTTCTTAATAATTTTGATAGTAACACACTCGTTTACTAACATCATTCACCTGCTCGAAGCCCTTGAGAAATTATAAGGGCTTAATTGAGGCTAGATGGTGTAGGAGTAGGACTTATGTCCCGAAAATTAAAAACTTTTTCGAATCCTTTTAAATATATTACTAATACCTTTATTGAAATACGTTCATATTGTCGCGTAATAGAGTGTAAACTCGTCATAATAGCACGTTTGTACCATGCTATAGAACAACAATTTTTTATTTTATGTCAATTAGATGACAGGAACGGTCTTTTACTACTACTACTAAATTCTAATGTGACAGAGAGGGACAAAGCATTTTTGAGAAAGGAGTCGATATTACTAGAAACATTTTGAATTTTCGATACTAGAATGTTCTATTATTTACGCATATAAAAAGGCCGGCAGTGTGTCGAGAGATCAGTTGACATTCGAAGTTGAGTGAAGACTTAGAAGATATACGAAATAGTGGAAAAGTGAAGAAAGAGTTTGCTGAAGTATTAGTGAAGGAGTGACTATAACTGGTAATTCACTTATAGTTCTCATAGACTAGTGTTGTGTACAAACTGTGCGTGTGTTTAGAGAGAATTAAAACTACTTTGGTGCACGAACGCTATTAATTTCCGATCCCGAACCCGTAGTACGTAACAATATATTAATTAATACTGTCAGGCTTAATAAATCAGTTATATTTCAATACGAACATATTAGCTCTCATTAGTACAGATTTAATAAGTCTCATTCTCGACGACATACATGATAATATTATATATTAATTACGACGTAATCCATTGAATTATTACGATATCAAATAATTATTGTACAAGTAAATATAATAATAAATGATGTGATATATTTTCATTAATTTTTATACAATTCGATAAATAGATAATATATTGGGAAATTAACGTAGCATCATCTAATATAAAGGTAAGATACACACATGCATGAAGGACAAACATTTTTGCTCATCAGACAAATTATTGATTCCAGCGAGACTCGAACCCGCCACCGCTAGCACAGCAAGCAGGGTCACTAAAAACTTACGTTTCGATGGCTATGTTAATATTATTCAAAATATTTCAAATTAGGTAATATTTTTTTTCAATTTTTATCCCCTAGTAGGCCAACAATCGATGGCAAGCTATTTAATTCTAATCGATAGTGCAGTAATGGCTGGTTCATTCATAGCGGTTTTACATCCGAAGACGGTTTCACAGTAGTGAATTTACCTATCATAGATATTTGCATTGAATATGCGAATATACTGTCCTGCAAAATTTTTTTGCGGAGATTTTTTAACTCGTAATTTAATTCTCGACAAAATTTTGTGCAAAAATTTACTGTACATAATATTATTTCTAAAATACCTATATTTCATAGACAATTTTAAATTTGTTTATAATCTGCAGCATTAAACATTTTTAAATTTATTCTAATTTTTTAGGCATTTATTATAGTAGCCCAGAGGTAACACGCTCGCTTGGATAACCGAGTGCGTGATGCATCTAATATGTGCGAATAATATCGTGAGCAAACCTGCATATCTGCGAGAATCTAGCAAGATATTTGGCCTGTATGTACTATTTTTTTTTTTGTTCTGACAGCGCTGTGAGTGCCTGTAATTGGTATATATGTTTGAAAGTCCATATTTTGTAATACTAAATTTATAAAATTGTTGCATATTAGTAAATATTTGTGTTGGTGTTCCCTTAAATCTTATATATATAAAAATGAAACCCGTTTTCCGTTGTCACGACATAGCATGAAAACGGCTTGACCGATTTGGCTAATTTTGGTCTTGAATTATTTGTGAAAGTCCAGGGAAGGTTTTAAAGGTGAATAAATATGAAAGTTGTGCGGAAAAAAAGGAAATTAAAAAAAATCTTTATAACACAATGATATTTTAACTATAGATATGTTATGAGCGCGCAATCGTGAAAACTCGAAAACATCCTAATTAGGACGTATTGCCTTTAGTCAGTGTCACCGCATGGCGACGAGTGGTACGCTGCTACAAAATTTAAAAAAATTCCATCCTGTGTATTTAGGAAATCCACCAATTATGATACCAAAGTTAATAAAACACAAGGGATCTCATACCACATGTAAGAACGCAGAATACTTCGATTTATTAATATATATCAATTATTTGCCTAATATTCTGATATGTCATCGGTCGCTAGACTAATGTTTGTTTACATTGACGCGCAATTGACAACATTAGCTGTCTCTTTTTTTCTTATTGATTTTATCGACTATCCCCTTTCTATCATTTTGACATGAACCTTGAATGAAAAGTGTGTATGTGTGCAGCGCGGAACACTTTTTTTGGTTGTTTAGTGAGCGTATAACATATCTATAGTTAAAATATCATTGTTATAACCATGGAGGTATTAATGGCGTTTGACGTATCATGTTATTACCGTTGCCATGGTGCGTGCAATGGTAATTAAATCAGCGAATACATACTGGGAGGTGCGAAATAAATGTTGTTTTGCGAATGCGTAATAAAACATTTCACCGGGAGGAAAAGTTTATAAAAAATTTATATGTGGACAAAACAACGTCTGTCGGGTCCGCTAGTCTGTACATAATAATCAAATTTTGACTGAAATCAGTACATTATTTTTGTAATCTTATTAAAATAGTAATTATTAAAATACCCGAGGCTGAATTTACAGGTTTTAGATTTTCTCTGTTTCACTGTCTGTGACCGCATTACAATTTACAAGTAAACCAATGCATAGATTTTGGTAAAAATTGGTATAATTAACTATACATCTATAGGTACATACATATAAATTGTAGTGTCTGTTTTTAATTTCAAATTAACAGCTTCTAACTAAATGCATATAAAAGTATATACGGTACTATCATCAAAAAAATAATTTTTAAAATTTTTGTCTGTCTGTCCGTCTGTCTGTTTGTTCCGGCTAATCTCTGAAACGGCTGAACCGATTTTGACGGGATTTTCATTTGCAGATGGCTAATGTTACATGGCGTAACTTAGGCTACTTTTTAACCGACTTCAAAAAAGTAAGTGATAATATTTTAGAAGTTTTATTAATTTTTACTAGCGGAAACGATGGCTTCACTGAAGCCAAACCTAGGGAAGAACCCGAGCGAAGCGAGGGTGAATCGCTAGTATGATAATATAAAATATCACATTTCTGAAAAATTATACTAACTATTAAAATGTATCTAGGAATGAACCCGAGCAGAGCAACAGTGAATCTATAGTTTGATATATAAGGATAGAATTATGCTATTATAGTTTTCGCTAGCTAAGGATCAAAAATGTTGCCTGACGTCCTTTTCCTTTGGTTATCAACTGAACCAGTTGAGAACGGACGATAGTACTATTATATGTGCCTGGCTTCTTTGCAAAGGAACTTTATGGAATATTTTCATAACAATCTAAATGTTCATCGCATACGTATATTTAAAACACAATTTCAGGATAAGAATATGAGGATGATATTTAAGTTTCGCTTACAAATTCGCCTTACATCGTTAGGAAACCTGCCAAACGGTGGAGGAGTTTCGTGTAAATATTTTCATCTACACAATTGAAATTCTTCACGATAAAATTTAAAAGTAAGCACATTTCTGAACGGAACACTCTAGCTTTTACTTTATACTGGATTTCTATAGATTTTTACTGGTTTTTATAATAGAATTGAGTAATCTAATTACAAAGAATCTTCAAACTTATTTGGTAAAAATGTAGATAATATGTCTATGCATATATCATTCCTCGCAATTCCCGCTGTTCCACCAGCGTTGGTGGAAGAATGAAAATTTGACGTTATAAGTACTTTTTGATGCCAAATTATAAAAATAACAATTTGTTCTGAAAATAAAAAACAAAAAATCTGAAGAGTTTCAGAGGCGTCAGAGTTTCAAGAGGGCCACCCTTATCACCTGGGCCTCTAATAAAAATAATACCAAATATACACAAAAAAAATAATATTTAAAATAAAATAATATAAGAAGTACTCGTATACTCTACCGTACGAGTATATGCAGAGAGAATTTAAAAACTTCTATGATTTATCCGTATTTCTTATATTTTCAAATTATTATGCAACAACATACTGAATTAGTTTTAAATGATTACAAGAAAAAAAACTTAGAATAAATAACAAAAAACACGTACCTATAGCTTATCACGTACCCAAGCAGATTTATATGTAAACTACCGTTCATTGCCAGCATTTGTTAGAATACAAATCTTCCCATATAATATGAAGATGTCGTAGAAAAATAATACGAGACACTATATAATATAATACATATCATATAGTAGCAAGAGATGAATTCAGTAATATTCCGGGCTATCCGATGCCTAACAAAATGTTTCTAAGCTAACTAGTGGTTTAAAGTCAACAAATTAATTTTTGTTACAGAAAATCTAATGAGAAATATAATTTTCGTTTCGGGCAAGAAATAAACCAAAAATAAATATGTTGGGACATTATTACAACAGCGCCATCTAGTTACGTAGTAAGCTACGTTACGTGCTTGTGTTACGGATACCAGATATTTGATATACTGCACATATAAATTTTAAATGCATACATATTATAAATATCAACCCCCATGACTGGAGTACAAACATTCGTGCTTAACAAATGAATGCCCCCAGCTGGACTAGAACCCGCGACCGCTGGCGCAGAAAGTAGGGTCACTACCAACTGAGCCAAACGTGTCGTCAAGCTCTAATATTCAATACACGTGGTAAATTTAATAAAACGTACCGCATATCAGTACCTAATACAAAAAGTTCTGGATTAACCACAAAGTTCTGACACATAAAGAAAACTTTTAATAGTCGAGTCCGGAAGGTAGCGAAATGAATTTGTATGAGCGAAGTTTGAGCTTGGGCATTAACAGTTTGGAAAATTAGCTTTAAAATTTTTGATGCATGGAACATGCAAAGCACTTCAACTAAAATTTTTAATTTTTGTAACAATCTAACTAGGTTTTATAATAAAACTAGCAATTCCCGCGGCTTCGCTCGTGTTCTTATCACTATTAAAAATTGAGATAGGTTGTAGACGGATGGAAATTTAGGGTTATAAGTAGTTTTTAGTGACACATCATAAAAAAATAAAAATAAAAAATCTGGAGAGCGCCTTTTCTCGGACCTACGAAATTACACAAAAAAAAATTATGAAACCCAGTCAAGCCGTTTCGAAGGAGCTTGATACCAAACACTGTGACACGAGATTTTTATATATTAGATTAAAACAAAGCATATATTTTACACTTGCAAAAGAAGCATAACTATAATGCAACAAAAAAATAATGCAATATCGCTAAAATACCAAAAATCTTCCAAGAAACCTCAGGGTGTTGGACTTGGCAAACTGTAGGCATTGGGTGTGACATTATTTTTTTTTTGTTTTGGACCTCGTTATAATAGATTACTATAAAATGCATATGGATAGAGAAAAACACAATTTATAAAATATCGGTCTTTTTATCTGCCTGTTTGGTTTTTTTTTTCATTATCTTCGAAAGAACTGGACTAAATTTGACTGAATCGAGTAATTAAGGTAACATTAATATTGAAAAAGCTTTTGTAAAAAAAATACTGTATATTATGTTTTAAATAAAACAATTATGTATACGTTTTCTTTGGATTAATTTTGATTTTTGGTTCCCGACTAAACGAAGTATTTTAAAAATGACTGTATAATATATTATATTATAATGTAGTCATTACAGCCAGACGTCGAGAAAACACGAAAGTTTTTATTAAGTGATCTTAGATTTATGTATTATTAATTATATAATAATTAAAAATTGCGAGAATCTAGGAAAATATAAATAAAGTCTGATTAACAGCTTTAACACCAAAAATTATTTTTTTAATTTTTTGTCTGTCTGTCTGTTTGTTCCTGCTAATCTCTTAAATAGGAAAATCAATTTTGATGGGACTTTTACTCGCAGATAGCCAATGTCATAAGGAGTAATTTAGAATACTTTTATTTTATTAGAAAATTATAAAAACCGTTTAATTAATTTTAACTTACGCCTAGCGAAGTGGGCTGGGCTTGCGAGTTTAAAATAAAATCGAGGACATTTCTAGCGTGCTGCATACATACAATATGTAATAATACCGTGGTTTGTAGAGTGGCGCGTCTATTATGTTGGCTATGGCCGTCACTCGTTAGTTTTTATCCTTTTTGTATGCGGATGAAATATTTTTTACTGTGCATATTGTTTGAATTATCTATCATAAAAAATCTAAAAAGAGAAATTTCTACTGTAATGTTTTATTGTTGAAAGCCAAGACAATTTTTTTATGCAGAAAAATAAAAAAATCTAAATATTTTATTCAGCATAAAATTATTACAATTTTTTACTGAAACGGCGAAAGAACCTCAGCGGGACTAATATATTGTAATTCTTATTGTTAACGGATGTTTATATGGCATTTAATGTAGCTAGTATTAAACAATCGTGAAGTGCATGGTAAATTCGAAGTAATACAATTTATTTGCGATAACTTGGCTTTAACAAAAGTTTAACAATTAGTATTTATAACGTAAAAGCCCCAATACCAAGTTGGTCACCGCGGGGTTAAAGACCAAACCCCCCAAAATCTCAAATTAATGATGCAAAATCAAAAAACAACGAAGACCCAGAAAAATAGACTACACATAGCAACACTAAATACAAGATCGTTAAAGTCAAATAACTGTTTAACAGAACTAGAACAAGCGTTGAATAATATAAGCTGGGATATTCTTGGTATTAGTGATGTACGGAGATCGTCGGAAAAAATTGAAGAACATGAAGAATACATACTATACTATAAAAACGAAATACCAGGAATATACGGTGTAGGTTTTTTAGTTAAAAAATACCTGAAAAATAATATTATAGAATTCAAAGGAGTTTCAGACAGAATTGCTATCTTAAATATCGCACTCCCTGAACACAAACATCCGATTTCAATAGTTCAAGTATATGCTCCTACTGAGGTAGCAAAGAAGGAAGTAAAAAATACCTTTTATGAAATCCTGAATAAAACTATGGAGACTTTATACGATGCCATTATAGTGATGGGAGGCTTTAATAGCCAAATTGGCCAAAGAGAAAAGAACGAGGATAAAATACTTGGACCCTATACAACTGGCGGACGGAACGATAACGGACAAAGACTTATAAACTTCGCGCTGGAAAATAACTTACATATTATGAATACTTTTTATAAAAGAAAACTTAAAAGAAAATGGACTTGGGAATCTCCTAACGGCCAAATAAGAAACGAGATAGATTTTATTATCACGAACAAACCAAAGCTTTTCTTAAACGTTGAAGTTCTTAATAACTTTAACTATTTTACTGATCACAGATTACTGCGAGGTCACTTACACGTACGTGAGCCAAAGAAATCTAGAAAATATATAAAAAATAAAAAAGAAACAATTACATTACGACTGCCAAGTCAAATCATGGAATCCTTAAAAACAAATTTAAAGCAAATAAATAAATGTAGATCAGTTCAGGAAAAATACGATACCTTAGAAAAAATATTAAAGGAAACCAATAAAAACCTAGAAAAGTACAACAAATCGGAACCAAAGGATCGATTAGGACCTGAAGCAAGAAAGTTAATAAGCCAAAGAGTACTCTTATTTAGAAATAGGAAAAATAATAAACAAGAAATAACCGAGTTAAGTAAAGAAATAAATTTAGAAATCAAAAAGTACAGACATATGCTGAGAACAGAATCGACAAAACTTCACATAGCAAAATCAGGCGGGATCAAGAACGCGATAAAATAACAAGAATACACAAATTGGATTATTAACGTAACACACAACAAAACTAAAAAACACATATCTTAAAGAAACGAAATACTAGATGTAGCGACTGATTTCTATCGTAATCTCTATCATTATGACCAAATCACACCAACCACTTGTGACAAGACAGCTATAACTCCAGAAGAAGAACCAGTACCAAACATACTCAAAGACGAAATTGTCAAAGCTATAAAATCACAGAAGAGAGGGAAAGCGTCAGGAGAAGACAACATTTCCAATGAACTTTTAATTGGTGTATCGGAACTTATTGCTTACACATTGACTGACCTCTTTAACCAAATTATAACAACTGAATTTATCCCTAACCAATGGACTACTTCCACTATAATTTTACTTCACAAGAAAGGGAGGAAAGATGATATTTCGAATTATAGACCTATCTCGCTAATGTCCTATATATATAAAAATTTTTTCAAAGGTAATACTAGAACGTCTAACGAAGACCTTAGACGAAAATCAGCCAAAAGAACAGGCAGGGTTTCGAAGTGGCTTCTCAAACATCGACCACTTTCATACCATCAAACAAATTATCCAGAAATGCAATGAATACGGAATAAAATATTACTTAGCATTATAGTTATTGTTATTTGTGCGACAAAATATTAATTGCTACTCAAAACACAGCGACAAACACGGTATAAATACTAGAAATAAGGATAAACTTATAACACCCAGTATTCGCCTTCAAAAAGTAAATAGATCGTTTATGGGGCAAGGTGTACGCATGTATAATAAAATTCCACAGTCCATATTGAGCTTGCCTTTAAAACAATTTAAATCTAAAATTAAAAATACATTATTGAATAAAGCTTATTACACCATCACGGAATACTTAGAAGATGTAAACGTGTGGGATTAATGTCTTGTTGTGTCTCACGTAGGATAAATAGATAAATATTGTAATGCAATAATTATTGTAATCAAATATTTTTTTTTGAAAAGAGCACCTGCTAAGTTTCTCGCCGGCTCTTCTCGGCAGAACAGCATTCCGAGTCGGTGGTAGTTTACTCCCAAGTCCCAGACTTACAGACTGACACTTGATTTAAATTCGTATAATAATGTAAAAGTGACGATTCAAAAGTGCTTGTAAAAGTCTATTTGAATAAAGTATATTTTGACTTTGACTTTGACTTTGATTGACTACAATAAAGCATTCGACTCGCTTAAACATGAGAAAATTTGGGAAGCACTTACATCACAAGGGGTTCACAACAAATACATTCGCATAATAAAAGCCGTATATAGAAATATGAAAGCTAAAATACGCACAGAAAAGATAGGCACATATTTCCCTATCGGACGAGGAGTTCGACAAGGAGACCCTTTGTCACCCAAACTTTTCTTGGCAACGCTAGAACATGTTTTTCGACAACTTGTATGGAATGAATATGGCATAAAGGTGAATGGAGTATTACTAAACCATCTAAGATTCGCCGATGACCTGATACTAATAAGTGGAGATCCAAAGACCCTACAGGTTATGATTGAACAATTAGTACACGAAAGCGAAAAAGTGGGATTATTGATGAACAATAGTAAAACCAAAGTAATGACAAACTCTATTGAAACACCAATCAAACCCAACAACATTACAGAACTGGAATATGTCAAAGAGTATGCATACTTGGGCCAAATAATATCTCCCATAGACCTCACAACAAAAGAAATCAACAATAGAATAAACATAGGATGGAAAAGATACTGGACTCTAAAAGATGTTATGAAAAACCCAGATATACCAATGGAAGGAAAAAAGAAAATATTTAATATATGCATTCTACCAAGCATGACTTACGGATGCCAGACATGGAGTTGTACAAAGAAAAACAATAAATCACTAGAAACCTGTCAACATAGAATGGAAAGAGGCATACTCCACAGAAAATTAAAAGATAAAATACGGTTAACAATAAGGGAACAAACCAAGATTATAGATATAAAATACCAAATAAAACACCTGAAATGGAAATGGTCAGGGCATCTTATAAGAAGTAAAACAGAAAGGTGGGCCAAAGAAGTGACAGAATGGTGTCCTAGATATAAAAAGAGAAGTAGAGGTAGACAATTCCGAAGATGGGAAGATGATATCAAGGAGGTGGCGGGAACAGGTTGGATGAGGAAAGCAAGGGATAGATCATTGTAGAGAACTCTTGGGGAGGCCTATGCTGGAAAGCAAGACAATCAAGAAACCGGTGTCTAATATAAAAATAATTCTTTATATTTAATTTTTCAAAAAAAAATCTGTATTAAGTTAGTTATAAGATGAAATGTAACTTATAAGATTGTTAATAAAGGCTATTATTATTAATATTATTATATTTATAACGTGCCCTAATATTACGGTAATTTATTATGATTAGAGATTAATCCTCTTTGAATAAGTTCAACTGTTTAATTATTTGTGTTTTACGCAGTCCATGAGCAGTAGAAATGATCAAAATGGCCGCCAGCCACCGATGCCAGGACAGCCACCGCCGCAGTCAGAGGACGACTTTAAAAGTGAAAATGTAAATCAAAGTGACACAAAAAAGAGACATGCTGAAAGTTCGTTTGGGGTACTTGTAATAAAAGTGCTCAATGTAAATTGCGTCATGAACTTGATGTCGATGAAATGAAAAAAAAAAAATTTTTGTCACGATTATCAAAATCCACCAGGATGCTCACGTGAACATTGTATTTATTTACACACGACTAAGGAGGAAGAAAGTTTGTTCTTTGCAACTGGGCAACTTCCTCGAGAACTTGCAAAAAGACACGCCAGTATGTCAGTAACAGCTGCTGAAACCATACTACAGACTGCTCTATTTATTCAGGAGTCTTATGCGGGGCACATGCCTCCACCCCTTCAGCCTCCTGCACCAGTGAGTGCACCTCCACTTCCTGCACCTGTCACAATGCCTGTGACAAGAACAGCCCCTATGCTTCCTATACAGCAATTGCTCCCACCGCCGTCACCGCCAACAGTACCAACTCCAGTAGTATACGTAAATCTGATCATTTTCAGCGTAATCGGTATACATATATAAAAAATACGAATCGAATTTAGAACTTCCTCCTTTTTGAGGTCGGTTACAAATTTTTAATAATTAAATTAAATGATAAAACACAATGTATTAATTAACGTAAAATTACATAAAGTAAATACATAAAATTATCGTTAATATCAAAACAACTACCAAAATTGCCGTTGAAAATATAAATCTATGTTTTATTCCCAAAAGACAAATACAAGTACATGTTTCACTGTTTATTCAAAATGTTTGTTCCCAATACAATGTATTGTATTATTTATTTTAACCTAATAATTCAAATTATATGTACACAATGAGCATTTTGACTAGGTTTTTAAAAGAATAATACGTATCCATTTATTGCAGGATCAGTCCTTGATTGACCGACTTTAAATAAAGGAAGATCGTTTCTTTAGTAACTTTGGTTATATTTTCCTGCAGCAACCCTATATTATTATGGTACAATCATACCAAATTTCATCAAAATCTGTCCAGGGATTTTCTCCTAATGCGGTCAAAGGCAGATGGACATAAATTCTAAAAATATAGATCCTGACTCGGTAGTAGGTAATGACTATTCCAATAGATTTAAAAAAATATTTAATGTACAGATTTAAGTCGATTTTTTTATATGTATGTAATATACCGCTAGGGTACCACATAAATAAATAAAAAAAAAATATGGGTAGCATACGTTTTAATTAATTTTGAAGTGAGTGTACTTTTTGGTCGGTAATAAATTATTTTTCATTTTACTTATGTTTCGACAAAAATTGATAAATACAGCTTCAACCAGTACATCTTAAGTTAACAAGCTCGAAATTTTAAAACATTCCTTGAAGGTTATAAAAAGAGTTTGGAATTTTATATAAACGTTGTAGAAATGATTTTTTAATAATTGATAACATTAATTGTACTCGAACTTGCTCATATATACAGTAATGTAATAAGCCCTTTTTAACATCGCACTGCTGGCCACGGACCTCCCTAAATACGAGGGGATCAGGCCATAGTCCACCGCGATGGCCTAGTGCGTGTTGGCGGACTTTTCACATGTCTTACGAAAACTCGCAAAGTTCTCTCAGATATGCAGGTTTCCTCACGATGTTTTCCTTCACCGTAAGACAAGTGGTGATCATGTTAAAAAATTATTCGCACATGAAAATATCAGAGGTGCGAGACATAGATTTGAACCCGCATCACTCGGTTAGCCAAGCAATTTCCACTGGACCACCACTGCCTTCCCTATACTCGTATGTATTTCGTAAACTGCTAATATATATGTATTTCGTAAACGTAATATCCACTCAAATATCTACTGAGGCATTGCAAGTACCTACTACTAACGTTATATTAGACGGAGAATCACATATATTGTTCAAATAGTAGTAGACCCGATATATTGATATTAGATAACTTATTATTTCTAATTACGAAGATCCTTAGATCGTTATTAAGCTCCTGTTTCCATTTGAACTAAGTCATTTTTATATCTATTACTACATATTATATTTGACTTACAATTTTTTTTTGTTTTCATGTATAATGAATAAATTTTTATTATAAAGGAAATTATAAGTATACTTAACTATATATACAACTAGCAATTCCCGCGGCTACGCCCGCGTTATAATCACTATTAAAAAAAAGAATTTGGTGGTAGAACGCTGTAAATTCTTCAGAATTTCCAAATAATTCTTCGCTTCTTGTAATAGTTATAAGCTTAAAAGTACGCAAGACGGAGGTGTATTAAGATAGCAGTGAAAGGTTAGCAGAATCAATGGAAACATGCATGGTATTTTGTAGCTAAATAGTTGCTAAAACCAAATTGATACATCAAAATTTGTTGCTTATTAGTTGCTGGAAAATAGTGAAAGAAAATTTGAAAAAACTCTACAATTCGTTAAACCTGTAGACCTGTAGATGTGTGTAGAAATTACATAAGCACACCCTAGAGAGCCAGCAACAAAATAAAAACAAAAAATTTGCTACACCTGGAGAGCTATAGCCATGTTCATGCTACCTTAACATGCGGTAATTTAAAAAGTCGATGGCATGGATTTTGTTGCTGATTGGAAATGACATGAGCACACACCAAAGAGCCAGCAACAAAATAAAAACTAACTCTATAGTATACTGCATTAATATCCTAAGTCACGACCTGAGTAATAAGTTATCACTACACAAAATTTGATTAAAATTTGTGCAGTACTTTTTGAGTTAAACGATAACATACAAACAGATAAACAGACAAAAAATATTAAATCTATTGTTTTGGGGGTCTATATTAATACAAAATATGTTACAGTCTTGGTTTTTAAAAATTTTTGTACAGATTTAATGTACAGATTTTTTAAGCCACGGCTTTTTTTATTATATATTATATTTATTTCATACTATATTAAATATTATATTTATTTCACTGTTGTATATATTTACTTCGCACCGCCCGGTATATATTTGACTCGATTATATTAATTACCATTGCACGTACCATGGCAACGCTCATACGTGATACGTCAACGCCGTTAATTAACCGACTTCAAACAAAAAACGAGGAGGTTATATGTTCTACTGTATGTATTTTTTTTCACTGTATGTATTTTTCTCCGCCAACTTTGGGCCGATTTCAAACATTTTTCTTATGTTCGGTAGGGTATAGTTCTGACTTTCATTATCACAAAATCAGGATCTGATGATGGGATCCCAGGGAAATCCAGGGCAACTTTCAAAATTTATAGGCACCTATTATGTTTTTGATATATTTTATAAAGCTGTTCAAGCATTTGCGTCTGAAAATCGTCATCTCATGTGATGAGCTGATGATGGAAGGTACAACTCCTCAACGGCTAGGAGTTGAAAGAAAATTCTTTCAAAATCGTCATGAATTGAAGAATTTAATTCAAAACATTTTAGTTCTTTGAACTTTTCAACCGACTTCATAAAGGAGGAGGTTCTCAGAGGTTCAACTTGTATTTTTAACCGACTTCAAAAAAGGAGGAGGTTATATGTTCCGATGTATGTATTTTTTTTTATGTATGTTCACCGATTATAATGTATGTTCACCGATTTCTCCGCCAACTGTAAGCCGAGCTTTTCTTTTGATAGGTATATTTCCACAGTGGTCCCATTGTTACCAAGTCAGGATCTGATGATGGGGTCCCAGGAAAATCGAGGGCAACTCTCAAATTTTATAGGCACTTATTAGGTTTTTCATGATATATCCAAAGCTGTTCAAGTATTTAAGTCCGGAAATCTTCGTCTCACGTAGATGAACTGATGATAGAAGTTACAGCGGTTAGGAGTTGAAAGGAAATTCCTTTAAAATTATACATACATATAGACTGATAGTTGTGTTCTTCCAGGCTATTACGTTAATATGATAATAGAAGGTAAATGACAATCGAGAGCTCATGTAATTTCTCATCTGAGATAATCGAACATGATAAGCCGATGGTGATTCCTGGGAACGTGATACATTCCGTTTAGAATTTTTGGATAGACGTTCCTTTTTTTCTAACGCAGATTCTTTGTTTCGAATTTTTCTCATACGAGCGGCACCTATCGTTAGCCTACCCATGGTGCTGTACGTACTTAAGATAATTAATTACTATTTTCGTTAAAAGGTATGCTCGTTGTTTAATATAAAGCTTAAACAGATTTGAAATTAGTGACATATAGGAAGTCACTATAATTAAATCAGCTAAATAAAAGGCACACTAAAAATGTAAAAATAACTTATTTAAAAAAAATAATTAAACCGACTTCAAAAATTCTGCACTAAAAAGAGAAAAATAAACTGAATTAGATATTTGATTCAAAGAACAAAATGTCTACCTACCTATTCAAAATATAATAATACCCTATTCTATATATACTATATAATAGTAGTAGACTCATGACGTTCAGTAAAAAATTGTGATAATTTCATACTGAATAAAATATTTTGAATTTGAATTTTAATTTGAATTTGAATTTATAAAAACATAATGTATACAATATTATTTTACTTATCAAACAAGCTATATATTTACAAATTCTGTTAATTTATACTATTGCAATGAGACAAATCTTACCTAAACCTATTATCTATTAATATAAAATATTATCGAATGAGCTAGGTACCTACTAATCTGTTTGAAGTCGGTGCCAAGCCTAAATAAAACAACGAAATGAGAAAACTTACTTAACTTACATTAACAAGAAAAATGTAAAGAAAAAACAAGGAAAAATATTTTTAAACAAATAACTAAATATTATTCTGAGAAACTGTCAAAAGAAAATTTAGCATATCAAATTTTATTAGATTGTAGACAACCGTCAACGACGTCTGCCCGCACGTGTCTGCCCGTTTGGGTTGTATCGCTCAAAACGAGCGCCCCACTAACATTCCGTCACACTCGCGGGGTGGTGTGATGTGGCGGACGGGGACAGACGTACATACGAAGCGTAACAATCTCACTAGGCTTTTTTTTAGCCGATGTATTCAAAAACTATGCAAATTATATACTAAAACCTTTCTGGAGAACCATTCTATCCATTGGTGAAACCTGCATGAAAATCGGTGCAGTAGTTTTTGAGTTTATCGCGAACAGACAGTAAGACAGACAGACAGACGCAGCGGGGGACTTTGTTTTATAATATGTATAGATAGAAGCAAATGTACACTTAATTATTACTGTACAAGTCGTTTCCGCGGGGAATAGTGGCAAGAATGCTAGCTGCATTCCACCGTTGAATGGCAATGCCGATTCTTTGAGCTAAGAATGAGCCAGCTCTCCTGTCACCAGTGGAGGCGATAAGACGAGGTGTTATGTCTTTTAAAAAGAGCTTAGCACTTAGACTCCATGGGCCAAGGGTTTCTACAGCAAAATTTATTAAATTGTCTGTCTGTGCAAACTAGCCTGGTTTTGATGAAACCAAACCATGTTCTTCATATTTCTAAGTTTTGGATAGCAAGAAGTTGTATGGATAATTTCAAGGATTTTGCGATCATGTTGGGAGATCTGCTTTAATTACTATACAAACCATTTCTGTAAAATGGAGGTGGTGGCTCCCACATAATCATAGTAGACCCCTTTTTTAACCGACTTCCAAAAAGGAGGAGGTTATCAATTGGACGTTTTTTTTATGCTTGTTACCTAAGAACTTCCGACTGGATGAAGGGATTTTGATGTTTTTTTTTTTTTTATCTGAAAGGTGGAGTTTCCCATGTGGTCCCATTTTAATATTTTCCAGTTCTAACAATGGCTTCCATAAGAAAAGTAAGTAAGTCATAAATTTGCATTAAGCCACGTAACCTTAGATACATTTTCGATTAATCAATTTGTAAACGTAATTAAAATACCGTTCGAAAGTCCATTGCAAAGGCAAGATAAATCTGTCCGTCCTGGCTGGCACCGACTACAAAATAAACTAAGTTCTTAAAAGTATTATTTTCTACTTTTTAGTTTAGATTTGTTTAGTTTGGAAGTAGGTTTTTGTTTTTTTGTTAATTACATAGGGTTATAGTTTTTTGAAACTTATTTATTGTATAATTAATTAATCATTGCTACTGTCAGTATATAAAGTACGTGATGTAGGTTTTTTAAACTTTTGTTCGTCCTTTTTTTAGGTTTCAGGGTATAACTAGCGAAGCCGTGGGTTCCGCATTTAATACACTAAACCCTTACTCATAAACTACTCTATCCATTGGTGAAAACAGCATGAACATCGGTGCAGTAGTTTTTGAGTTTATCGCGAACAGACCGACAGAGATACAAATGCGGCGGAGAACTTTGTTTTGTAATATGTAGTGAAGAAAATAAATAGGAAAAATTTAAATAGGTTTGTCGGCACTCTTTTTTTTCAATATGTAACACAATATTTGTTCACGTTTATTTATTCTATGACTCATTGAGCAAAGAATATAAGCAGCAGCCAACTTCCTTGTACTTCCTAGCCCCTTATAGCTTTCATCTTTTTATAAATTGAGTTGACTTCAAAAGGTAGGAACTTAACCTATTGTTATTTTAAAATAAAGGTTAAATTCGTGGTAAAAGTTTATTTTAAAACATATTTCTTTTAATTAAATCATGTAAATACGTATTTATAAAACCGAAGGAACTCTTAATAACGCATCTTTTTTTTATAGAATGTGAAACAGTTGTCAAAGTATATTAGAATTCTTTAATGGTTCGTCATATTACATATAACATATTCACTACCAAAGTTACGGATGGATTTAAGAGGTGCAGTTAGAGTGCATAAAGCGAGTACGTGAACTTTTTAAATTGCTTGAAATAATTAACTTTTTAGTTCAATCCACCTCTTACTTTGATTGTATAATACTTCTATTATGTTAAAATCTCATGTCACAGTGTTTGTTATCGAACTCAACCGAAACGGCTTTACCGATTTCTATAAAAATGTTTTGTGTATATTTGGTAGGTCTGAGAATAGGCTTTAGGATATTTTGCAGGAGGAATTGAAATTTTGGTACTTCATTTCTTTTTTTTCAATATAGCAGTGAGCAGTGAAAGTGCTATACGAGTAATTTATTAATATGTAAAAGGTTTCTGTCCGTAGAACGCGAGCGAAGCCGCGCGAATTGCTTGTGTATGTATCACAATACTTTCTTAGGTTTACGCGAATATTCGACATATTTATTGAAACTACCTTTTCGGATTTTGTCGCGAATTTATTTAGATTTTTAGTTCCCGATGTTTCGAATGCTTTGCAGCAATCATGGTCACGGCAGAGATTTGAATTTCTATATATTATAATATAAATAATTTTATGTATGAAAATACAAACAAAGTCAAAGTAAGCACCTCCTTTATTAAAGACAGCTACTTAATAAGATCTAGAACATATTAATTTTTTTTAAGAAAAATGTTCTTTCTAATATATAAAACACGTGTCACAGCGTTTGCTATCGAACTTCTCCGAAACGGCTTGACCGATTTTTATGATTTTTTTGTGTATATTTTTGTATGCCTGAGATTATAAAGGTTGCTCTCTCCAGATTTTTTTATTTCTATTTTGTATGATTTAGCATCACAACTACTTATAACTTTTCAATCTTCTATTACCAATCGTAGTAGTAGAAGCTGCGGGAATTGCTAGTATAAAGTGAAGATTCTATGAAATGATATTATTTAAATCCAAATGCAGGTAAACTGCGATCAAAGAACAGACATAATATCTTATTATATTCAATAGATAAATGTATATAAAAATAAATTGGAATTAAACTATTTTAGAACCAACTTAATACTAATTACTATTTACTAGATATTAAAGGCAGGCCCAGCGGTAACGCGCTCCGCGTAACTAGGCCAGCGCGGTGGACTATGGCCTGATCCCCCACGTACTGGAAGAGGCCCGTGCCCAGCAGTGGGACGTAAACAATGAAGATGATGATGATGAATACTAATTACATTACAATTTATTTATTTAATTATAAAAGCGTGCTGACCAAATTTGTGAAGAGACTTGAGTTTAACACAATTATTAAAACTTAGAATACCTACGCACTAGCTTTTTATAGATTTTTTTTTATTTTAATCTCTATGATTTATGAGACCTCAAAACCTTAGTCTCTCCGCAAACATGTTTGCTGTACGGCATTCAAAATGTCTAGAACATAAAGTAATAGCTATAAAATCCTATCCTAAACCTAGAAGTCCAGTGATCTAACTGTTAGTCAATGTCATAATCTTTTAATGTACCTACTTAGTTTCTTCAAAATCGGTTCAGCCGTTTTTGCGTTAAATAGGTCATACATACATATAAGAACATACTTACAATATTTAATACACTGAAGTATTAACCTTAAAATATTCATATTTCAGGTGGTGGAACAAGACACATGTAAACTTGCCAGTGACATAGCCGCATGCATTTATAAATATGCCCCTGAATTACATTTTAAAGGCTAACAGTGATAAAAATATATACTGTAACAAAATAATAAAAAGTAGTAGTTTAATTGGAGAATTGAAAAATGTTCAGTTATTAAACACAAAAAAATACAAATCAACATAAAACTCCTTTTTTAGAAAAAAAAAACTTATTTTTTAGAAGTCTAAATATTACACGTAGGTACATAGTATATGTATAATAAGTAGTACACACGTGTCAAATTGATAACTTCCTTTTTTGAAGTTAGGTATAAAATGTGGAAATACCTATGCACACCTGGCGATATTTCAAAATGTTGTCGTTAGTTCCTCTTTTAGCCACCAGGCCAGATAAGTCGGTGGCACTATATGTGTGTTTTACTATCATATTATGTACTAGCATTTCCCGCGGCTCCGCCTGCGTTTTAAAGACCCTAAACCAAAATTCTCAGATTTCACATACCGTTTTACAGTCGGTTTCTAACGGTTAAATGAGATTTCTCAAAAATGAGAAATTTAAAAAGAAAACAATATTTTCTAGCAGTAAAAAATATTCTATATCCTGACCCAGATAACCAGCTATCATCATACCAAATTTTATCAAAATCTATCCAGTAGTTCTCTCGTGATGCGGTCAAACAGACAAAGATTCTAAAAAATATATTCGGCCTCTGTATCGATAATAAATAATAATATATTTCAATGAGAATTTCCGAAAAATGTTCATTGTACAGATTCAGCTAAGTTAGAATTTTATTATATGTATAGATATTGATACGTCATTGTCACAGTGTCCTTAGCTTAACAGTTAATGATATACAAATATTTAAAGTGGTAGTGCCATGCTTGTTACCTTCGGGTAGCAGCCGAATGGGCCGGCACGCCCCGTATAGTACCACTCTCTCACAGAAGACCGGCGTGAAGTGGCAGTTATGCTGTCGCGTTTCGTCCGGTAAGTGAGAGTTCGGGAGGCCCACTCCCCATCCCTCTTCCCGTCCTCCCTCCTCCTTCCCTCCTTTTCCTGAAAGGCCGGCAACGCATCTGCAAGCCCTGTGGTGTTGCAGATGTCCATGGGCGGCGGTGATCACTTACCATCAGGTGAGCCTCCTGCCCGTTTGCCCCCTTTGTCCCATAAAAAAAAAAAATTCTAGGACAGTACCTCAAATAAAGATTTTTATAATACCAATCTCTTTCATGTCTCTTTATTTTTATGTGACATTGCCAAAATAATCCGTGCTCAATCGGAAGTACCTTCAGAAAGGTAAATTGTACTTAAGATTTGTTTTGTTTTGTATTTTTATTTTTATTCTGTCTATCATTCAGTAATGTACAATTTTGTTTTCTGTGAAACTTCGTGATGTCTCAAAAATTTAATGATGAAATTCATAAAATAGATTAAGTAGTTTTTTTTTTGTTCGGGAATGTATTTACGCATACCACAAATGGTTATGTGGAACTCACCGATTAGAAAAGCTACTACTACCACCTAAAACCCAACAGACCTCCTTCCCTCCTCCGTCTTGATGAGACGTCTCAGGATCGCATACGCATTCAACCACGAGGTCTCGACGGCAGGTCTGCGGAACCAGACCACCCCTAATGGATTGGTCCACAGTTCGCTCTACTATCCGAGATGTACCTCGAGCAGCCCCAACGAAGTAGGCCACCTCCATGTGTTTCTTAGCTTCGCGTTCAGCCGAATCGACGGACGCAGAGCGCATAGGATAGATCCTAGTCAAAGTAAAAAAAAAAGATAAAACAGTTTTCTTTACTCAGGAATCAAACACACGACCCTAATAAACCAGTGTTTGTTAAAAATGCTGAGTGTTGGAACAAATATATATAAAAATATGAGAGCTAAAATAATGCAACTTTTAAAGAAGTGTTAAAGTATATTATACTCTATTGTTTTAAAAGCGTGACAGTCGGCTGAACATGAAAAGCTATAAGAAGACTAAGACAAAGGCCTAAAATGACGTGGTTCCAAGACAATAGCCATCTAACAGTGTATTAAAACTGTGTTCTAATTCCTATTTTTTAATTTTCGGTTTAAATTCACTATCTAGAAATAGTATGGTATAGGTTCGGCAGTAGCCGAAGGTTTGATTTTCTTCAAGGAAATAGAGAAGTAGTCTAGGGTTGCCACTTAGAAATTTCGTTATTAAATATTGCTTATAATCGGACTAAGTAGTCTTGAAATTTTTAGCCCATACACGTATACAATATATAAATGGGCAAAATAAAAGTTCAGTGCTTTTTTCTTCTGTGTTTGTCAACTGCTTTATGTTTTTAGTTTTAAGTAGATATTGACAAATTTTGTAGGTATTAATAAAGAAATCGAAACACTTTTCTTTATAATATATATATACTTTATAACCACTTCAGGTATTATCTATGAATGCCATAACATCTTGATGCAGGTAGGTGAAAAAAATGACATCACACTACAATGGATCAAAGGTCACAACAACACACGCGGTAATGATAAGGCTGATGAGCTAGCAAGAAGGGGGTCAAGTACGGCAGCCATTGGGGCTGAACCAATTATACCATTACCATCTTGCTGGCTTGACTTGACTTAAACTGTCCAGGTGTAGCGGCTTACCGGGCACAACATCTTGGCACCCCGAGGGCACTTCCGGAGATATTCAGGAAGCCTAAAAAACTTCTTAAATTTCTGGAGGAGCTTGGGTGGCAGGAGTGAACAATAAATTCCCACACACGCAAAATAGGCGCTAAGTCGTCGAGTTGCGAAAACCGGCCCGTGCTTACCATACCATACCATACCAATATATACTTAGGGTCGACTTTAGACCAAGTGTAAATTTATAAAAAAAAATGTATACACAACATATCTAAATAAAAGATTGTTTACGATAGAGATCACAAGTCAAATTTTATTATTCATAAGGCTACTTGTGATCAAATCAAAGAAGGAACTAAGTAAAGACGTGTTGGAAGAAGAAAAAATTTAGAATTTAATACATCATGTCAATATTGTCCAAAAATGAAAGTGCTAGACTAGAGTAACAACTTAAAATACTTTATTATAATTTTAAAATTTTACATACATATAGCGAATACAGTCACTTAATATATGTGCTTTCAATAAAATTATATTTCATCAACAGTAATTAAAGAGAAACAAAAATAATTAACATTTCCGTTGCTGTATAGTACGATGGCTTATTTCCCAACAAAAGATAATTAATTAATGAGATCAGGTCGAAGCTCTTCAATTATGATAATTTATGTAAGTATTGTATGAGTCGCTAGCGATTGTCATGGGTTCAGCTAAAGAAATAATGTAGGTGAATCAAACATACCTAATACCTATGTCTTATAAGTAGTACGTTGAAATTAATAATGTCCTTCTGTTCAATTTTTTCCACAGAAGTGGATGATCCATAATCTAAGTGAGGCTAGCTATGCTTTTTACTACTACTACTACTGCTACTACTACTAACTATTCTTTTAACATCGGCGGGATGAGAGAATAGGTGCAGGTTCGTTACCCGAGCTGTTACTGAGAGTTTTTAACAGAAAATAACTTGTTAACAACATATTTATTGCATGCGGTATTACCTTAAAAGGTAATGCATTTAGCTCTGTAAGGACAATAACCTAAAAAAATGTTACATCGTAATTACCACTGGTGAATCAAATAAATAAATAAATTAATAAGCAATACTTTGTCTGACTTAGGACTCAAACTCAGAACGATCTGCAGCCGTATTTTATGTTAACCTTATTATAATAATAGTTAGGTAGTGATGATGATGATAATGATAATAAAGTAAGTAATGAAGATTAGCGACGCACTCTGCCTACTTTAACGTGAAAACTTTGAGCTTTCTTCATGAATGTGATCCTCTTTTCTCAGCAAAAAAATTAAACCATTAATGTGACTAGTTTTCTTATGAAGTATTTCTTCTTTTATAAAATAGAAGCGACCTAGATGCCAAAAAGTAGCTGATAAAGTAAATGAATGGACAGTTTTATTGGCTTCAACTTAATTATTATGATACAGTAAACACATTTGTCTTTGTCGTAGATTGAATTAGTATGAGTACTCTTGATATATATTCAAGTCCTACCTCCTTAAAATATAAATGTACATGAATTTTCCATAACCAAGAATCGAATCGCAACTCAATCGTACGAACAACTGCGCCTAACAATCAATAAAACAAATAACACGTATTTCGCTTATAAATTAATCTTGCGGGTACGAAATGCGGCATTTTTAAACTTACACAAAACCACAGCAGCAATAACGGGGTGTTTTATAATGGTATATTTCATTTATTATTACTCGTGAACACGCCGAGTTGGAATACGCGACTATTTACACAGTATTATGTACAGTGGCTGTTACGTTTGCTGTGGAAAATTCGCCTTGCGAAATAGTTTTTTAACGAAATATTTTGCATATATAAAAAACTAGTTATTGCCCTGGTTTCGTTCTACTCTTCTTCTGTGTTCTTCTTTAAAGATTAGATAGGACATTCCTATCATTACATGTATATATACCAAATGTATGTATGTATGTATGTATGTATGTATGCATGTATGTATGTATGTATGTATGTATGTATGTATGTATGTATGTATGTATGTATGTATGTATGTATGTATGTATGTATGTATGTATGTATGTATGTATGTATGTATGTATGTATGTATGTATGCATGTATGTATGTATGTATGTATGTATGTAGGTGTGTGTATGTGACTATTTACTTTACTTGTGTACATACATTATTTTTATTTATATTGTTATAAGTAAAGATAATTCCAACAAATTCTAACAAATTTGTGAAGTTTCGGTGGCTCAGTCGGTTTGGCTACAACAGCTTACATTTGTCGCGACACGAGTTCAAATCCCACGCGCGGTTTACTTTGCATTTTGTTAACTATCGCCTATCGTGTAAGTATGTGTCTTTTGACTATTGAATTAGATGAGGTGGGGATTACGGGACAAGGAGTGAGCCGTGATGAACCTGTGCTCGGTGTCTGCACTCCATACCTTTATGATATAGTTTACTTTATTTTTATTTTATTAAAGATCGAAGTAAGACGATCATAGTAAGAATAACGAAATATATAAGTAAAATTACATTAGGAACAATTGTGCACAAAAGGGGTAAGTGTCATATATTTTAAGTAGATATTGACCGTTAGGTACAGCATAATGTAATATTATCTCTCAATATGTGTCTTTTCTATTGTAGCCTAACGTAACGCCCTTAAGGTGCTGTCTGTATACACCATTCCAAACGAGAATCCCTGTGATCTGCGATGGCCGTGGCTAGGTTTTGGCAGAGTTCCACGCATAGCCTGGAATTAGCTGTGCAGTTCTGAAAAGCTCTCCTGGCGCCCTTCTTTAGATTTAAGATGTATAATTAAGATAAATATATAAATAGAATAAGCATACTTTAGTATCTACTAGGTGATTGGGTAGCAACTAGCATTTAATAAATAACCTTATAAATTCGTAGTCATTCTTTTATTATTTATAAGTTAATCCATGACAATATAAATATACTCCATAAAATGTTGTATTGCACCACTTAAGTTAATTTGTGGTTTTGTAATAAAGAATATTTGATTTGATTTGATAGGTACAGATTTTATTATTTGAAAGTTAAAGAAATTAATGTGTATTTATAATATTGACGTGATATACGTGTAAAGGCACATTATTACTACCTATTCAACAAAGTCCCCCACTGCGTTTGTCTATCTGCCTGCTCGAACGCGATAAACTCAAAACTATCAGGTAAACTACAAGACATTTCCAATATTTCAGCAACCATGATCATTAGACAGGCTAAGGAAGGTTGTAGAAGCTAACTTATTATTGTTACGGGCAACAAAGCCTATGGAACATATAGTCGGCCAACAGCCCAAGCTGCCATACTTTGATGTCCCAATCAAGTTGGCCCTTGGGCTGGCTGTCACGTCCGTTGCCTGACTATATGTTTCACAGGCTTTGCCGGTATGTGAACACAAATTGTTATTAAAATCCGTTTTAGTAAGTACATATATTTTAACATAATCATTTATTTATCAAGAAGAATTCCATTCCTCATAGTAAAATAACTATATTTAAATTATTTTTATGTTGCAACACTTTTATGGTTGGTATATTTTTAGTAAAAAATTAATTACACGAAGCATATACTATCTCGTTCTTAATAAGATTCAACGTGGCATACTTCCGCTTTGACTGACCTAAAATCAAAGAAAGTTATGAATTGAGTTGGCATCTATTTTTAGAAAATATGTACGTATGTCTTTAAAGATCACTTTGATCATTTAAATTGTGTTCATTAAACCTTTAAAATATTTTAACATGAATTAAATATGTAGATCAGAAATCAAAAGCAAAAAACGCATGTACACGTTATAATTAAGTGTCAGTGGCAACGCGATAAGGAAACCGAGTGAAGCGGGTTCAAATTCCAGTCTTGCGCTAATAATTTCATGCTGAATGATTTTCAAGGAAGGAAAACTTCGTGAGGAAGCCTGAACGTTTGAGAGCATCTTTCAAGTTTTCGAAAGATATTATGTGAAGAGCTCCCCCTGTAATTAAAAGGTCCATGGCCTAGCAGTAGGGCATAAAAAAGGGTTGAACAAAGTACATACATCATTCCAATTATTCTGAGTTCTGACGTAATCAGCAGGTTTGCCGTTCGGTATAAAATTCTTATAACACTGACAATGTTACCAAAGCCTTTGTAAATTAGCGCTATACAACTCATTCGTATCATTGTGTAGAATACAATGTCAAAATTATATTAAATTTCGTTTTATAAGGTGTTGATTTATGAGGTTTCTAGCAACTCTAACAACAAAGCGGCTGCGCTAATGAATTTGAAAGTCGTAGCAGTACTTTGAAATGAAATAACATCTGTTTTAACAAAATTTTAAGTAAGATAATTATATTTTGTAAGGTTCTTATTAAATAAAATGTTTAACTAGCGCCTCATCCTTACTTTTCTCAGATCATCCTATGTACGTTTTTTTTATTTTTTTGGGAACCCTAATTCTTTTTCCAAAAATAACATTATCCAAGTTACTCCTTATAATATCAGCTGTCATGAGTGATAAGCTCCGTCAAAATCGGGCCATCCGTTTTGGAGATTTGTTGGAACAAACAGACAGACCAAAGACGGACAGACCGACAAAAATTCAATAGTTTGTTTTTTCTTATATGTACTGCATATACATCATAAACAGATATTTCATTTATCTTTATTCATTGGGAAGATAAATTGTAACAATGTTTCTTATAGTAATTAATTACGTCATCCCTACATAAGATAATACAATGAAAGTGTATTAATTGTTGTGTGTTATTTTGTGTGTGTATTAATTTGTATTTTTTTAGCAATTAGGATCAAATCTATTAGGAAATAGAACAAGCAGAGTCGCGAGAAAATCGTAAACTTTCATTTATTCCATATTTGTTCTACAGATCGTAGTTAATATGACTTGTACTTAGTAAAAAAAATAAAAAAGATGGAAAATAAAAGATATTACATAACTATAATAATAATTATATCTATTTATAATATATACAGCAAATAAAAAAATATATATTTTCTACTTTAGTATGTAGTAATATTTTTTTTTATTTTATAAAATAGAAAAAATAAAAAGTAATTAATTATAAAAAAAGAACAAACGCAAATTAACAAAATACATAATACATTCATCCCAAACATTCTTCCCAAAAAATATGCTATTCAGCTAATAACTACATCTCTACTATAAATATGTACCTACTTGAATACAAAATTGAATCCTTTAACCAACAGGAAATATACACTTGCAATAAGACTGAATCGAAATCGATTTTTCAGCACTAAAATCGACTAACACTTCGCATAATATTCGCATCGTTAGTAGACTTGAGTGACACATTTAGCGTTCAACATGGGTGGCAAGCACTACTTTCATAGATATAAATGCAAGACGACGTCAATGAGGACATCGTGAGAACTCTTGACATGCTTGGTGTTGGATTCAGGTCTTAGTCACTTGTGTAAAAACTGTAGATTTTCTGGTTAAAAATGAATTGAAATATTCTAAAAAAGTATATAATAACTAGCATTTACCGCGGCTCCGCCCGCGTTTTAAAGACCGGAAACTAAATTCTTAAATTCATATACGGTATACCGTGTGATGTTTTAGAGCCGGTTCTTAACGGTAACTTAAGATCTCTTAGAAATGAGATTCCATCAGTAAAAAGTATTCTATATCCTGATAATCAGCTATCATCATACCAAATTTCATGAAAATCTGTCCAGCGGTGTTTTCGTGATGTGGCCACAGACAGACAGACAGACACAATAATAATGACAACTATTTAAAAAGAATTTCTAAAAATATTCAATGTGCTTAGTTAGATTCGTAAATGTTAGATTCGACTATGTTAGAATTTTATTATATGTATATACTAGCAATTCCCGCGGCTCCGCCCGCGTTCTTATCACTATTAAAAAATAGGGATTGGTGGTAGTAGGAGAAAATTAAAGGTTATAAGTATTTTTTGATGCCAACTCATAAACATCATTCACATCATTGCTCTAAAAATGAAAAATATTGGCCATTCTTATCACCTAGGGGTATAAAATATAGCCTACAACCTATTCTCAGACCTACCAAATATACACAAAGAGTTTCATAAAAATCGGTCAAGGATTCGGATTTTTATATATTAGAAGATTTATATTCTGTTTACCAGACTGCCAGGAACCAGGAATTTGTATCAAGGGATATACCCATTAGCAGTTAACGAGCTCAGTGGCTGTGTAAACTTAATTAACATGATTACTACTTGTCTAAGAGTAAGCATCGATTAACAATATTGCTGAGATTTTTTTTAGTTGCAGTTTGGACCGTTCCTTGGATCTGTGGTCTGCCTACGGAAAGTGGAGGTTGGATTCGTGAGTGATCTGTTTGAATTTTGAAAAGCTATCTTTTAAACTTATTATTAGGTTTAGTTTAATTTACTGCAAAATTATTTTCATTTAATATTTCCATGTCACATGTTGTATATTGCCTTTGCAATTATGTAATAGAATGTAATAGAAGCCATAAGCAGTTCATTCAAACTGGTATCGTAGAATTTCTATCTGGTTGTAACTTGATCTTTATTGTAAGCATTGTAAGTTTAATTTTGAACTTATAGTAATTGTACTACTTTAGCAAAAGTTAAATTGTTGTCTCGCTGTTCAGTTAACTAAACTAGGTGTAGCATTTGTAAATAACTTGTCAATAGTCATACTTATATCTTAAAGAACATTCAAAATCTGTATGCCATCAAAATTATTGAGGTTTTTAATACGAATTATTTTTACACTAAGGCATCAATTCATGCATCATATCTTTCTTGTTAAATATTAGTTACATGTTACCTTCACCTGCTAAATAAACACAGCCTTTTGCCTAATTGCCACTGCCTAAGTCTTAAATGGATTTGAATGGGCTATAAAAAATTAGTATTCATAATATTATGTAAGACCACCTGCTTACATCTTTTGCTAAAATTCTTTGATAAATAACAATATAAAGGAATAAATACCGGGTTAAAGAGTACTAACTAACTTGTAGACTAAACATAAACATCTTCTCTTCTTCAAATTATTAACATATAAATACATATATTTATAATATAACTAAATAATAAATAATAATAAATATGTTGGAAAATTATTACACACAGCACCATCTGATTCCATGGTAAGCTACGAGGCTTGTGTTACGGATACCAGATAGTTGATACACTACACATAATATATATTATATAACTTTAAATACATACATATTATAAATATAAATATCCATGACTGGAGTAGGTACAAACATTCGTTCTCAACAAATTAATGCCCCCAGCGGGACTAGAGCCCGCGACCGCTGCAAGTAGGGTCACTACAAACTGAACCAAACGTGTCGTTAAATATGTTTCTTATATAGATATAAATAAAAAAAATGTAAATAAGTAATTACATGTACTCAGAGCCGCCATCTATCTAGCATAATGTATCTACAAACTGAATTAAACGTGTTGTCAGCCTGCAGCAATTTTCGGTGACAGCTAAAATATATTTCGCCTGGATGAAGAGTGAGGGACCCACCAAATAGATTAGGATCTTATTCAATTACCGTACAAATAGATACTCCTGATAAGTAAGGATAATTTGTAAGAATTATAATATACGTCTATAAAAGTATTATTGAAGTTTCCGTTTATCTCAATTTAGCTTACAACTTTTCCTACTTATCTCTTTACGTCATTTTGTAAAAGGATTTATAAATTAGTAGTATTTTGAAATCGTACAAATTCATCAAACATGTTATATTTGATGCCAAGGTTTTTGGCAGATTTATTAGACCAATATGAAAATGCAATCACCAAATTATCACAGCACCATAACCTTAGAATACTAAGCAAAATTGAGTAACAGAGTATTTCTTGGACCGGATACAGGAGGCAATTGTAAAAGACATTTGATTCAATCTTGAACTAAGAGATAAAACTCCGTCCAATCCAATCCATTAACACGATCAACGGCATTACCCTTTTATTTTGAAAGTTGCACAGTAAATTTCCATCACAATTTGCTTAGCTATATCGTCACTTGAGTAAACATTTGTTCAAACGCCCAATACTTACTGTAGTTCACAATAGGGAGTTTAAGCTAAAATCAAAGCATCTAAAATGTATTTGAACGCACAATACATACGTATTTATTATTATTTTTTCTACAATTGAATTACTTTTTTAATAATTCTCAATTAATTCTAATATTATTAATTGTATATTAATGATCATTTGGTGAAAAAACAACTTAGATGATGATTTGCAAATGTGAGATTCCTATCTAGCTTCAGGCATACTAAAGATTCTCCTATACCTTTGATGAATTCAGAAAGAAACTTTAACCTACCATTTAGAAATAAATTTAAAAAAATACATAATGTTATACTTCGAAGACCAACAGCTACATGTGCTATTAAAGCTATTTTAATAACATAGCAAGGATGTACCACAAAATTGCTTTAAGGGCTGACCCAATTGCGTCTTTTATTACTTTCCCAGCTATTTTGTTTTTCAACGCCTATAAAATTACACCTTGAACCATTTTCAGAAAGTCTTGTTAGTGTGTTGACATTTATCGGTCTTTATGATGCTACCTTCTAAAGATTTAACCTTTTACCCTTAGATAAAGAGGTTGTAACATATTTTAAGTGGAAGAGGCCAATAATTTTGATGTTGAATAAAAAACATAATCGTGCTGGGTCTCTTCTTAAAGTCTCATTTACAATCACCTTATGCTTAGGATCTATTTTTTATGTTGTCTAAAAATGACAGACTGACATCCACGGTACAAAGCACTTTGAAGAAGTACAAATTAATAAAAAAAACATTTTTGTAGTTCTATTCCTACACTTTTCTCAAAAGCTAAGACGAGGATCTGATCTCATCAAGCTCTAAGAAGATTTTGAATAGTTTAGACATATTAAAATTCGAAGGGAATTAGAAAAAAAAATAGTTGTACTGAATTAATAAATGTTACTGAAATAACTAAAGAAAGCAGTTAAATTTTTCGATCTAGGGACAAAAGCTTGTTATTTATTTGAGATGTTACTGGCCTTTTTTAATAGGTACTAAGTTTCTAATTTTTCTAATTTAATTTTTTAAATTGATTAGCTTATTTTTGTCTTAGCATCTGATTTAATATTAGTTATGTAAAAATTACATTTATATCAATTAAATAGCTCAATAATGTCGCTTATGTTTTCCCGAAACCTAATTATATATGGAAGTTTACCGGATAAAATAAGAAAATAAAAAAAGAGATGGCACTGTCCTTTTTCACTTATCATATATTTAATTATTATTATTAATATATAATTTTAAATGAAGTAAAATCGAAGTATAATCTACTTGTCGACGCCAGATTTCCTATCGTCGACCTTATTGCCTTTTTCATAAGGCTTTTATTATATTCATTATATCGAGCCATACACTTCACCAATCAAATAACTCAAATACAATTTCGTCACGCACTACGTCAACACACCTCATCTAACATTCCAACACAACCAACCGACACTCTGAATTCTGCTTCCATTCCGTACAAGACACTAGCACTACACAAGAAACCTATTTGTAATTCTGTTAAGACAGGCCAAATATATATCTTTGAGAAGATATCCCGATCTTTTCTTTTGTTCATCGCGAACACTACTCATATTATAAAACAAAGTTCTCCGCCGCGTCTGTCTGTCTGTCTGTGTATGTGTTCGCGATAAACTAAAACACTACTGCACCGATTTTTAAACTGTTTTCACCATTGGATAGAGTGGTTCTCGAGGAAGGTTTTAGTATTTTATATAAGTTTTTGTATACATTTACTAGCGGAATCCGCGGCTTCCCTCACGCTAAATCTATCGCTATCGCTTGTATTTCATATATTTAACCTATCTCGAACTGTTTCATGTTTCATTCAAAGTTTAATGATAACAGGTAATGAAGTGATTAATTTTATTCATTTAGTCAGATTTATGCAGAGTGGGTCAGTGAAGCTGTGACTGGTATATCATAAATAGTTAGCGTAATTCATAATTAAAATACTTGCTATATAATATCTTTATTTATACTATAAATTTTAGATATTACTTTATAGTGAATGATTTAACTTAGTAAAGCGTGAGTGGGAATTCACCTTTTAAATGTGATTTTATATTCAACTGCGTAAAATATGAATTCGTTAGTGTAACTTAAACTTAAAAAACGGCTGAATGCACTTTTTTTTTGGTTTCTTGCGGGTAGTTCAGCCAGGACGGATAGATTTATCTTGCCTTTGCAATGGACTTTCGAACGGTATTTTGATTATGTTTACAAAATAGATTAATCGAATATGTGTCTATTTAAGGTTATTTTGCTTTGGCTGGCACCGACTCCAAAATGAACGAAGTTCTTAAAAGTATTATTTTCTACTTTTTAGTTTAGATTTGTTTAGTTTTGAAGTCGGTTTTTGTTTTTTGTTAAAAATAATTTATTTTCAAATTTTTAGCGGAAAGTAGTTATACTTATTTTGTTTATGTAAAAAAAGAATTTTCGAAATCAGTCCAGCCATCTTCGAGTAATGGGGAACAAAAATATTTTAGTTCGTAAATGTATGAAGCAATATATATATATATATATATATATATATATATATATATATATATATATATATATATATATATATATATATATATATATATATATATATATATATATATATATATATATATATAATCGCAGCTTACATATTCCTGTTTAATAAATCCCATAAATACAACAATTTTGATTGGTTACAAACAAAAGAAAATGAATTATTGCTATGAACCTTCCCATCAAGTCATTGAATTCGTTTGCGAGAAGGGATAATTAATAGGTAAAATTTGTAAATCTCGTAAAGTAGGTCAAAGATTACGAGACTTTTTATGGCAAATTGTTTTGGCAGTTAAAAGCTACAAATGCATTTAAAATGAAATACTGCTACGTGCTTAATTGGTAGACTCTTTGGCTCAATGCAAGGGTGTTCATTTACTGCTAATTCGGATTCGTTTCCGGCATCGGTAATTTGTATTGCGCATGAAGATGTTAGTTAAGCTTTAGATACGAGTGGGAAATTAACAGTAAAAAGGAATTTTTTCTTTTAGTACAACATAAATATTTATTTTAAACCTACGACTAACCTTCTCTTTGCTTGCATTCGTCCTTAGCTGCGTTTATTTTTGGCCGGCTTTCCAATTCTTTTTCTATAGCTATCTGCTAGTAAAAGCTCTGTCAGAATCAGTCCAGCCGTTTCGTAGATTAACCCGAACAAACATACACACAGACGGGCAGACATACAAAACATTTACTTTTATAATATTATGTAAAGTAAAGTATTTTCGTATTACAAACAAACATTTCAATTCTATTTTATCTGTAAAGGCTTTATAAAGACCCTTCAAAAGTAATTTCATTACTTACAAATCCTAAAAAGTACCTACTTAATACTTTGATTCCAAAAATTTGTTCTTTAGTAATTTCTTAATAACAGGTCTATGATACTATAATACTATTTAATACAGAAAAATAAAAGCGAAATTTTATAGATAACTAAAATTATAATGATCTTATTAATTATGACTCTCAGATAATGCTCTAACACAATCTAACTTTTCATTAATTAATAAATAAAACCGAAATCCAAATAGGCAAATATTTACCAAGAAAATAATTTGTAATTAATTAAGGAAAATAATTTCGGACCATATTTGATCAAGTAGTTTCTTTCTTCGTCAATCTGGCACAAAGTAGTAGACATTATTATTATACTAGCGACTTATCCTCGCTCTGTTCGGATACTTCTGTTGATACATTTAATCAGGCAATATAGCTTAATCAGAAATTTGGTTTTTCTACTGTAAAAGGTATCCTATATGTCGACTCTATAACCAATGACACAAATATTTCATATGTAGTCGGTATATATAACTCGTAAGGTATATAACGCAGTTATAATCTTATATATAAAATTCTCGTGTCACAATGTTCGTTCCCGTACTCCTCCGAAACGGCTTGACCGATTCTCATGAAATTTTGTGAGCATATTGAGTAGGTCTGCGAATCGGCCAACATCTATTTTTCATACCCCTAAGTAATAAGGGTTGTCCCCTAAGTAATAAAAATATATTTATATGGCAAAACAACGTTTGCCGGGTCAGCTAGTTTTATTATATAAGTACCTATGTATAGATTAGTTATCGTTCCTTCTTTAGTACATATTATGATTTTCAAAAATTTACAAGTTACGAATGAATGTGTATTAGTAACAGAAAAAAAGTATAAGAGTCTAGTCTTCATCCTAAATGGAGTTCCGTGGAGCTTTCTTTTTTTTATGTATATTTTTTTAATTTCTTGCCACGAACTCAAATAATTGCAATACTCGTAGTTATGGTTTTAATGTTACAAGGTACAAAAACTTATGTAGTAAGAAACTATTCTTTGTTTAGAAAAAGTTTTGTACTTATAAATTTCTAGGTTTGTTGTCAGACTTGAATTGAAATAACTTATTTACCTCGAACAAAGAATCAAATTGAAAACTTATATCTAAAGGATTCAATAAAACAATACAAATTGTTATAATGTGATCTGTTTATTTTTACATTATTTGCTTTCAAAGAAAACTTTTAGAAGCTATTGGCCTATTTAAAGTATATAGCTTTATACAGTCGCAATCGTAAGTTAAAAGTTACAAAGAGAGATGAAAATAAGACAAAGAGGTCAGTCTTATGTTTGGGAAGTTTGTAAACATGAATAAACAATATTTACAAAAGTTGGGAAGACACATACACGAAGTGATAAAAGGAATATCTAGTAAACAAAATGGTACAGACTAAATGCTTTTCATTTCAACATCCCATACGAATAAACTATCCACATAAAATATCAATCATACAGTTTTTAATATTGATAACAACCTTACGTATTTAAATCTCACAAGATGTCTCACATCGCTCACACACATTATTTACAAGTTTCTTTAAATTAATCACGTTAAAATTATTTTATAGTAATTACAATAAAATTGGGAAATAGTCTAATTGACTCGAAATGTTTTGGGTACCAGGTCACCTTAAACTCGAGGCGTCTAGTACCAAGGCCCTCGGCTAAAGGGAGACAAAGTCAGGCGGTGGAGGCGGTAATGTTAGCACTGGTGTTTCGGAGTTTTCCATGTTTTCTAAACTTGCGCCTGGCAGTGACCACGTTGAACTTCCCGTTGCTGTTACTCTGGGGCCCATGTTATCATACGCGGGTGCATTACAGCATGTTCTACTTCTGCGTGGCAGTGTTGCTCCACCACTGAGAAGATCAGGATATTTACCAGGTTCTCCTCTACCAGCAACTTGGACAGATATGAAAATATTTCCATAAGGAACTGGTACAGCAAACTCTGCAGGAGGAGGCGGAAATGCTCCAGGTGTACCTTCTATAGTTATATGAACAGGTTCAAAACCACATCCTCTAGGAGTTTCATCGATAGATAAAGATCGCTCAGTCAATTCAAAGTTACAAGGCGATGCCATGTCAGCGATAGAACGATCGCAACTTACAACTACAGAGGCGTCGATCAGACGTTTCTCTTGATCAGTAAAACTTCGACTTGGTGGCACTGTTCTTCTCCTTAAATGCCAACACGCTACAGCGGCAATAAATCCTAAGCCAGCTAACGCACCTAAAGCTCCAAAGACTACTCCTAGCAATTCTGATATGCCTGGAGCCGTTCGTGCAGTAGCTGTTTGAGATCTCGGTAAAACCAGACTAATAACAGCTCTAGCTTCTCCTGCCATACTTTTTCCTATACATGTCCACTCACCAGCTGCACTGGACGTGACATTTAATAACGTGATATTCACCCATCTTACGCTACCGGGTACTCTTTCGTCTGAATTATCATCTTCAATAACTGTATCGGTTTCTTCCATGTCACAGTCAACTGTGCTGTTATGTATTTCGACACCATCTAGCATCCATGTTACATTAGGTTTAGGAACTCCATGTACCCAACAACCAAATGTTGCAGGTAAACCAACCTCTGCTCTTACAATCAATGTGCTTGATCTTATTTCAGGGGGGCATACCATAGATTCGCTAGGTATATTTCGCCATTTATTTCCTGACTGTGTAGATGGTTCCACACAAACTAATTCTTCTGTACCCAATTTGCTTTCCAGGAACCAATCTTTAAATTCACGCAAACGACAGTCGCAATGCCATGGATTACCAGACAATTGCATTGTTTTTAAAGCAGGGAGGGCAAAAGTAATCAAACGTAGGAATGTAAGTTGATTTCTTCGTAAGTCTATCGTCTCTAGAGATTTCAAATTTCGCAAGGCGTTTATGTGTATTGTCCTTAATCTGCAGCCATCTAATGATAAAATTCGTAAATGTGGGAGAGGTGGAAACTGGTCCGCTACAAGTATCGTCAATGGGTTATTACTTAACACTACATGTCGCAATCTTTCGTTGCCTCTGAATATATCCCTTGGAAGGATAGCTAGATCATTATCACCTAAATCGACTTCTATTAAAATTTTCAATTCTAGAAAAGCATCTGCGTGGATTGATCTAAGTTTCGTAGCCCGTAAATTTAGGCGTTGTAAATTAAGAAGGCCGATGTTGTAAAACACTTCTTGTGGAAGGTTTCTTAGCGGATTGTCGTGGAGATCTAAGACTTGTATGTCAGATGAGAGAGCAGGTGGGCGGCGTAGGTCACTAGAGGCACACATGGCAGTTTTCTTCCCCGAGGACCACTTGCAGCGGCAGGTCGCGATGTGAGCACAGTCGAGCCAGTCACTGGCCGTCCTCGCGGTGCACGTTGTGAAGATAACTATCCAATACCACCTGGCCCACGACACGCGCATACTCATCTCATTTCGGATTTGTCCTTACACCGGCCGTATGCCTGAAACAACAGAAGATATATTAAACTATTTGAAGTGTTATTAAAATATGTATGCCTTAATTTATTTAAGTACTCAATTTTTAATAAGGGTTCTGTAACAATGAAAACACATAGTACAATATATTTTTTTATTTGGTGTCAAGTCTTTAAGAATTATGTTTATTTGGTTGTACTAAGTAAATTATAAAATATAGGTATACATGTTCACAATATGTTATCGAAAATAGCGATCCAATTTCCAATTTATAACAGACTTATTTGCTATCCATACATTTCAAGATGTATTCAGTTTTGATAAACGTGTTCGCATTGCCTCATGCGGTCCGGAGGTTTTCTGTCAAGATTAGAAGGATTAATGGTTGCGATAGGTTATTTGTCTTGTCCAGTTGGTTCCGGCACTGAATCTGTGTGAAATATTTGTTAGAATATTCCGTGATTTCATTCTTTATGCGGGTTTCGTCAGGTTTAATTTATCATTTCGTTATAGTTGATAACTTATTTGGAAATTATTTGTAATCGCCAAACTTATTTCGAAGTCTTCTAATAATTAATAAAGTTAGTAAAGTAGTTTATGAGTATGTTTACGAGCCAATAACAGTTAAGATTATGCGCTCGCTTCTTCGGAAATCGAAAGAAGGGGTTCAAATCCCGGGTCTCACAGCTCTGATATTTCCATATTCATTCAAATCTAAGTTTCATTTCCAACATGATTACCAACTTGTCTTACAGTAATAAAAACAGTGTGAGAAAACTTGCATTTCTGAGAGTACATTGTATGTTTTCAAAAGTCTTATGAAGTCCGACAACCCATACTTAGACAGCGTGATGGATTATCCCATCATATTGAAGGGATGCCTAATCCCCCTCATATCGAAGAGAGGTCCGAGCCCTGCAAAAGGGCGTTAACACTTACATGAATTTTGCTAATATTGTTAAACTTCAAGATTAACTTAAAGCAAACTAAACTATCTTAGTCTCTATACTGATGAAAATACATCAACAAAATAATGAGTATGTAAAGAATTATTAAGTGTACAATCTTCTTAATAATAATGAACATCTCCTATATTAGGGCCATCAATATTTCTATATAATGCTCTCGAAGACATCTAATTTGGCGAGACGTGAACTGTAATGCTTAAATGTAATGAAACACATAAATCACTTCGTTAGCTCCTAACACACGCGTTGATAGGATATTGATCTTTCATTCCGTTTTCCTTTTACCGTTATTTATAAATATTAGATTTGACGACACGTTTGGCTCAGTTTGTAGTGCCCCTACACCGCGTGCCAGCGGCTGCGGATTCGAGTCCTGCTGGAGCATTCATTTGTTGAGCACCAATGTTAGTACTCTAGTCATGGGTGCTTATATTTAAAATATGTTTGTATTTAAAAGTTAAAGGTACCCGTAACACAAGCCTCGTAGCTCACTACGGAACTAGATGGCACTGTTTAAAATAATGACTCAACATAATATTTTATTTATATTTACATATTTATTTGCTTGTACATATATATTTCATAACGGTTTGGAATACTTTTGTGAAATAATTACAATGATGTGTTTAAGCCTATTGATGTGTTTTGTATTTGGTTTTATCGTAGACCTGAGATTTTTGTTTAACTTAAACCTGTCACCTCTGAGCTGTGCTCGGTCATGTGTCTTAAATCTCATTGTTCGTAGCGAGTATCGTTCCACCGGAGTATGAGAGTGTCAGGAATTGAGAGTGCGCACATGCGTGCACTATAATGGTCTCCTGACGGTGGTTGGATGGTTAGAATCCCTCGTGGGGAGGACATTATTAAAACGTCTTACGGAATTGTATATCCTATACTTCAAGGCGATGTATATTTTAGCTTTTATTGTGAAGAATCTACGGATTAAATGAAATGCGAAATTCGGCTGAAAATGGCTTCAAGTATTAATTTTCATAAATACACTATAGTGTTAGTGAAACATTTAACACGTTGTTATTTTATTACTCACAGTAGCCGCTTTGCATAATTTTGTTTACCTTTTTAACGTGAAGCACATTATTATAGCAAAAGTATATTGTATTTCACATAGGTAATTATTGGATTTTTTAATTAACGTCTTTATTACAGCTAATCTCAAAGACTAAACAGTTTCTTATACGGTTTGGACCAAAATATAGATTTATTAATTACGTGGACCGTATAAGCTATTTTTTTTTATTTTTTTGTATACGAGGGAAATCAGGCCATAGTCCACCACGCTGGTCAAGTGCGGGTTGGTGCACTGCATGTCTATCGAATACTTGCTAGAATCTCTTAAATACGCAAGTTCCCTTAAGATGTTCTCCATCGCCGTAAGACAAGAGGGATCATGTTAGAAATTATTAGTAAATATAATTATCAGAGGTGACCTGAGAGAGACCCGATTAGAATCCGCTTCACTCGGTTTTCCAAACGAGCAAGATTTTTACTTTATTATTATAGGGATAGGATACGCGTATTTTTCTAGTGGTTCCACTATGACCCAGCTTTGATTCCATGTTTTCACTTTAAAATTTTAACTCTACAAATGTGAGCTTACTGTTATTGAGCTGGATTCGTGTAAGGACTTTCGTTTTATAAAAGTATTTCTCGATTTTTCAACTTAAATGGTATTTATTCTCGTGTAACTGCACGATTTGTTCGATGTTACAAAACTTTACAACAACAAGATAAGTATTTTGAAGAAAAGGAAGAATGCGGCTAGCTTCCTTTATCCTTTTTTTAACAACTTTTTCCGCGTGGACATGACTTGGACAGTAATATTTAAGTATACGTACACCACACAAGTATAGTACACCACTATCTAATTCTATAATTTCATGGTATGCTACAATGGCTTATGTTATGAATACTACATATTTGAAACTCTACATATGTATGTATTGCATGTATTCAGTCATTTTTAACGTCCCACTGCTGGGCACGGGCCTCCTTTCAATACAAGTAGGATCAGGCCATAGTCCTCCGCCCTGGCCTAGTGCGCGATGGCGGACTTCTTTCGAAAAGTCTCGAAAGTTCTTTCAGACATGCAGGTTTCAAACGATGTTTTCCTTCACCGTAAGACAAGTTGTAATCATGTTAGAAAAATGATTCACACAGGAAAATATCAGAGGTGCGAGTCACCGATTTGAACCCGCATCACTCAATGTACCCAAGCGAGCGCATTACCACTGGGCCACCAGTGCCTATTTTACACATATATGATTTTACGTGGATACATATTATAAAAATAAACACCCATGACTGGAGTACAAACATGCTCATGACACAAATTCCCCCAGTGGGGATCAAACCCGAGACCGCTAGCACAACAAGTAGGTCATTACAAACTGAACCAAACTTCCAAGTGTCTTCATTTTATGTAATTTTTCTTTTCGTGTAGTTATAAAATATCTATGCCAATTTTTAACCAATTTTTATGATACTTTTTAAAGTGATCAAGGATAGGGTAAATAAAGTAATAAATCTACCTCAAAATGAAGAAATTATTACTTTGAAAGTAATTTACAAAGTCAATTTACCTTTTTATTGAGAAAGTAATTACAAAACTGTGTCATTATTTACATTTTAAAAACAAAATTCATTGAATTTCAGCTGAACATCAAGTTAATGATTATAATATTATGAATATTTAGAAAGAAAGCATTGACGTGACATAAAGCCTGGTTCATTAAATAAACAGCCGTGGATGAAACACTCTAACACGTTGTATTCGCCACTCGAATGGCTTGAAAGTTGGTCTTGTAGCAGTACAAGTAACAAGGTTTCAGCATTAAATGAAATAATGGGCAATATTTAAAACGTCTAGTTTTCAATAGTAAATTAACTAAATTATAATTAATGAATACCACATATGGATACAGTTTATGAGTTTATCCATTGAACCTTTTTTTAATATACTCCTTTTAAGTAAATGCTGTATACACCAGAAAGGCGAATCATACGGAACTGTATATTGTAACTTATAGTGTAATTATAATAAGTCGATGGTGTATCTTTGTAAATAAATAAATTAAAAATTAAAGTAGTACTATAACACACCTTTTTTTCCAATATGGATGGAGAAAGAATTTTTAGTATTTTTACAGTTCTTCTCAGGTCAGTGGTTTCTTCCTTCTGAACTGATAGTAGACTCATGACGTTCAGTAAAAAAATGTAATAATTTCATGCTGAATAAAATATTTTTAATTTGAATTTAGCACCGCAATATTCTGATTTTTGATCCATTTCTAAACAAATTAATAATAATTAATATCAAATAACAAATAACCATATTAGTATATATTTTTCTGAATATTTATATAAAAACTAGCCTATTTCAGTTAACATGAAATTTCTAGACAATTTGACTGAAATATGGATTACTCGAAGCTTTGCAAACACATAGTGCAGTGTTGATTTGTGAGGAAATAAATTATGCTACTGAAATTTTGCCTACACTTTGCGTACATTGTTAGCAATTTGTCAGTGTGCATTTAAAAAATAAAAAGATATAAAGTGCATGGTATTAAATAAAATCTAGATTTAGTTTACATCTAGTCCATATATTTATATCTACGAGAAATAGTTTCATGACTAATACGTTTGTCGGCCAAATTAAGCACGATTGCAAATAATTTGAGTAAAGTCACCTACGTAAAACTTTTAATTGTGGTAGTGCCATGCTTGTTACTTTCGGGTAGCAGCCGAATGGGCCGGCACGCCCCGTATAGTACCACTCTTTCACAGGAAACCAGCGTGAAGTGGCAGCTATGCTGTCGCGTTTCGTCCGGTAAGTGAGAGTCCGGGAGGCTCACTCCCCATCCCTCCTACCTTCTCCCCTCACTCCCTCCTCCCTTCCTCTCCCTCACTCCCTTTCCTGAAAGGCCGGCAACGCATCTGCAAGCAGTTGCAGATGTCCATGGGCGGAGGTAATCACTTTCCATCAGGTGAGCCTCTTGCTCGTTTGCCCCCTTAGTCCCATAAAAAAAAAACGTAAAACTTTAATGTTTCTCAGTAAGTGAGTTGTATTCTTTTGAGAAATAAATGGATCTTAAACCTCAAGTCACCAATAAAAAAATGCAAATTATCAACTACAATTTTGTAAACTCGATATATTTGGACCTTTATTAAAAACCGAGTCAAACTGAGAAATATTTAACCGTATACTATTAAGAGACAACAAACACAGGTACTTCGTTGACCGTTTAATACAGACTCATCCTACAAGTTGAAATACCCCCTCAAATATATATGTACATATTATATACTAATACTGCTTCTATTGATGTAGGTATACATACATCACACCTTAAACTACTAAGTTCCCAGTACATATAAGACCTAAATATAAAATAAACAAAATTACAAATTAAACAATTACTGAATGCTTATTCTTATTGAATTTACAACAATGCACTAAATTCTACATAAATACGAGTATATTACAATCATTGAACTTAGGCATCTATTCCATATCTCAAAACAGGCCAGAGCAGAGCCTCGGTAGACCACTATGAGGTTTCTTCCACAATTCTCTCTGTTATATATTACGAGTATGTACCATCAAATCTAGCTTAAATATACAAAGTCCTATATCAAAATTTTAAGAATATATTTAATCCCACACGATGAATTAAAATATACAAACTTTAAAAAGAGTTCACCCTAACTAAACACGGCTTTCAATTCTCATAACAACATTGACACGGCCAGCGCGTCTATAATACATTCAACGGAGCGCTTGATTCCATTAAACAGCCACTAAGGGCTCTCTTTACGCTCTTTTAACATCCACTTAGCTATTAGGTGGTAACAGAACAGTTTGACTAAGCCTCAATATACAAAATACTTTTTTTAAGCTTCGATTATAACTATGGAATCAATATTTTTCAATATTAATATGGTAAAGGAAAATATTTTTGGAAACCGGTATATCTGAAAGAACTTCACTAATTTTTGAAGGACATGTCCGATATCGATATGTGAAGTCCGCCAACACGCACTAGGCCAGCGCGGTGGACTATAGCCTGATTCCCCTCGTACTGAGGGAGGCCCGTGCCCAGCAGTGGGACGTTAAAAAGGGGCTGAAGATAAGAAAGATAATTACCGATAACCCACAATTGGTTAGCGTGGTAGACTATGGTCTGATCCCCTTGAAGATCTTGCCCACCAGTGCAATATTGATGGGAATTATTTAATCTTGGATATTAAAATAATAAATGAACTTGGATAAATAAAATTAAAATTAATAAATTAAAATTTGATATCTACGATGTTTAATTTTTTATGGTGAGTTTCATGATGATAATCTCTAACTGATCTAATACCAGGAAATAGAAGGATTTATAGTGTGCCTTTTTTTTGCCGAGTAAAGCACTAAACGCCTAAACTATTACCAAAGCCTGTGAAACATATAGTCGGCCAACGACGTGACGGCCAGCCCAAGCTGCCATACACTCGCTTGGGACATTGGTATGGCAGCTTGGGCTGTCACGTCCGTTGGCCAACTGTATATTTCATAGGCTTTGCTATTACTAAACTACAGTAGATTAGCTTAAAAAGGTTCAATCTATAACCTTTCAGTAGAAAACTGCTCAACTTTTATACTTTTTTTATAAATCACGAGCTAAAACTGGATGATAAAGTTGTATAGCCATTTATACACAATGAGTAATAATAGTTGTGCTACAACAAAATATATTTTCGCAAGAGCTAATTTACATCTCTCTGCCACAAAATTAAACTTTCTCAGTAAAAAGCCTTCATAAATTTCAACTTATCTTATTCGAAAGCTAACCGCGAAAGCTATTCGAATTTTACATATACTTGGTGCTCAATTGATCCGAGACCGTATGATATAAAACATGTTTGCGTACAAATAAACTGCTGAACTATGTTTTAGAAATAGAAAAATTTTAGTACCTCATTTGTAATTACTATTATAAAGAAAAACATCTTTTACACACAAGTAATTAATTCATGAAAAAAAAAGCAATGTAAATGAAAAATGTAAATGTTCTGCACGTTTTCTTATATAGTAATAATGTCCTCCCGGCCGATTACGGCCACGGCGACCAATCTCAATGAGACTAGCCAACGCCGCGGGACATATTGTAGTGCACAAATGTACAAGTGTACTCTCTGTTAGTTATCACTCTCATATTCCGGTGGGACGACTGCTCGACACGACCAGTGAGAGCTAAGGCGCAGGACCGACGGCTTTACGTGCTCTCCGACGCACGGGATCTTATATAGTATTATATTATACGTATAAAACAATCGATGTGTAAGATGTGTATGTAGGTTCCATATGGACTCCTAAACGGCTGAAATTTTCAGAGAAACTTCAAATTTCACTGTGAAGTTTGGTAGCGATCGGATCAACAGAAAGGTTCACAACCGTTTACCGTTTGGAGCCAAATGCATTAAGCACTGCCTACACTAAAATCAGTGAGCGAAAATAGAATTCATAGTTCACAGAATTTAATTTTAAATATTATAATAAAGAGTTCAGCTTCTATGGAAATATCTTACACAATTTAGACTAACATAATATAAGTTGGGAGAAGTTTTTGAAGTAGCCAAGTACTATTTCTAACCTAATAATGTCGGACAAAGGTCGTCTTGTGATGAGCGACTATTGCATTTTATGTTGGAACGGCGACCCGTTCTGCTCTTGAGTGTCAAAGTAATTTTCACTGTGAGGCTATTTACGCCTATATTGAATAATATTGCTTAGAACATTTAAGTAGTTAGCATTTTTCTTATATTTTACAATGCGATTTCTACAACAGCTTGTATTTTTAATGTATAATTTGAAAACTAATTCTAAAAGCATAATTGCATAAATATTTTGTTATCGGAACTTAGTGTTAAAAATATGCTAGCCAAGAATCGAATATGTGAAAGAAAATGCAAAGTTATTTAAAATACAAAACTTAGAATACAAAAAGACTTGTTGAACAAATACTAAAGTGGCTCTCTAAACATTTTAAACGGAACGTCTATTAAGCGGTAGTTTTTGCAATAAAAACTTAAAGCGGCTTAACATTGCTTACTTTGACGTAAGAATTTAGAGCCTCTCGCCTGTTTTTTCGATTTTAAAGTTTTAGGTTTTTAGTTAAACACAGTTAAAGTACGGACTGTAATGTACTTTTTGATTTTTTTTATTATACTAATCACATACTTTTGCTTCGCTCCTGTGCTTTTGTATTTATATTATTTGTGACTTACCGTCACTCAGCTTTAGTTTATTCTCTAGTTTAATTAATATATATTTCTCAGAGATATGATAATTTCCTGCAGTAAAAGCATCTCCTATTATGACTCGGAAAGCCAGCTATCATAATGCCAAATTTCATCAAAATCGGACTAGTGGTTCTCTTGTAATACGATCACAGACATACAGACAAAAAGACGAAAATTCTAATATCTATAGATTCGGCTTCTTCAGCGTCATTAATAAATATTTCAATAAGATTAAAAAAAGTAGTGTACAAACCCCACTCATGTACAGATTAACTATGATATATTTATACGCAGTGGTAGTAGCCCAGCGGTAACGCGCTCGCTTGTATAACCGAGTGATGCGGGTTCAAATCCGGATCTACCTCTATCTATATTTATAGGCAATACCATCTTTTAACACATAAATGTACTAAAAAGCGCACATTTTTGACATTGTTTATTCTTCAACCTAACATTATTTTGACACCTAATTTAGTTATTTTTGCTGAATATGCTTTCACAGTTAGATATAACAGAAGAATTCGTAACAAATTATTATCTCGGGCCCTTTCTCGTTACCATCGTTACATTGTGTAGATCAAAGAAATTTTGCGAGATGAAAAATTACTTAATATATTCTACTTTCAGCAAAAAGGGTAATTCGATGGGCCTACAAAGATATTTTATTTGCAAAAAGGCCTGTAGGTAATGAATGTATTGATGTTTTTGAATACAATACGTTTTTATTAAGTTTTATAAGCAACCTTGTTTTTAAAACCGCCTTTATATTATATTCAAAGTAAATTATTCATAGCATATTCGCTTTTGGTATTTATCATAGACCATAATTTTTTATATAAATACTAGAAATTCAAATTGTTTTGATGCCAAATCATAAAAAACAAATTTGGTTTAATCTAAATAATAAAATCTCGAGAGAGCCACCCTTATCACCTAGGGGAATAAAAATTAGCCTACGACCTATTCTCAGATCTACCAAATATACACAAAAAATGTCATAAAAATCGGTCAAGCCGTTTCGGAGGAGTTCGATAACAAACACTGTGACATGAGATTTTTATGTATTAGATATAATATATTAACTTTTAAATATTTAATAATTAATAAAAAATAGAGATTAACTATGATTATAAGAAGAAATAAAATTATATAATACACTAGTGACTCGCCGGTCACCGTTGCTTCATTGGGATTCGTCTCAAGGAAGGTACGTTTTAATGTTTAATGCTTAATACTGAATAAATGGAATTGAATGAGGCAGTGGTAGTCAAGCGGTAACGCGCTCGCTTGGGTAACCGAGTGATGTGGGTTCAAATCCACGTCTCGGACCTCTAATATTTTCATGTGCGAATAATTTCTATCAAGATTACCACTTGTGTTACGGTGAAGGAAAACATCGTGAGGAAACCTGCATGTCTGAGAAAACCTAGCAAAGTCCGCCAACACGCACTAGGTCAGCGCGGTGGACTATGGCCTGATCCCTCTCGTACTGAGGGAAGCCCCAGCAGTGGGAAGCTAAAAAGGACTGAAGACATATATAAGTATCCCATACTTAAGAAATGATTGATTTCCCAAACAAACTTTCATCCCTCTCTCCACCCTTGTAAGGGATGATCTGCGGGATATTGCTTCAGCAGATTAATTTAAGTTAATGTTGTTACATACATGAGGCAACTAATAATGTCAATACCAAGAGATACGACGTAACGATATTCATACAATTTTAAGCCTTTGATAGAAAATACAGGCCATTTTATGGAAACTCTATTTAGATGTAAAGCCTACAAGCGTTTCTGTATCACAAACTATGCGGGTAGCTTGAAACGTTTAGACGATAGGGGATAAACAAACAAACCCTTGCTTTTATTTAGGTGGTAGTTACCTTGTATACATTTTGAGTGTGTTTATTTTAAACTAGCATACCCGGCTTACTTTGCTGGGCGTAAGTTAAAATAAATTAAACGGTTTTTATATTTTTTTAATATAATAAAATTAGCCCAAGTTACTCCTTATAATATAAGCTATCTGCGAGTTTAGGTGGTAGTTACCTTGTATACATTTTGAGTGTGTTTATTTTAAACTAGCATACCTGGCTTGCTTTGCTGGGCGTAAGTTAAAGTAAATTAAACGGTTTTTATATTTTTTTAATAAAATAAAATTAGCCTAAGTTACTCCTTATAACATAAGCTATCTGCCAGTGAAAATCCTGTCAAAATCGGTCGAGACATTTCAGAGATTATCCGGTACAAACAGACTGACAAAAAAAATTAAAATTGATTTTTGATTAGAGTATATTTACAGTATAATATACTTTCATATGTATTTAGTAAAAAGCTGTTAATTTGGAATTCAAACAGACACTTCAATTTATTTATATGTAAGTATTGGTTATTTCACTTTTGATCTGTACATTTACAGTATGAAACCGACGATGTTTTCTTTGGACTCTAAAATTGCTGGAGCAGTATAGTAATTAGAATCCATCGGATGTAGGAATACGAGCGAAATTGCAGGTTCTGCTAGTCTATTTTAGAGGATCACAACCTACCAATGAACATCAATAAAATTATTTATTTCACATGATCTGTGCTCAAAATATGGCTGGCTTTGAATTCATTAACAAGAAAAATATTTGTTGCCAATATCGTAATATTGTCAAATACTTCAATAGAGTAATATAATCGATTCGAGTTCACATCAATGAGCTCTAAACGTAAACATTGACAATGCTAATGAATGTTTCAGAGAAATTCTTATCCTAATATATTCATAAATCCTAATATAGCCCATATTAAATGATATAAAACCAAAATTTTGGATAATTGGTTGTTTGTTCAATCACACCAGACTGGTTAAGCAGATTTGTATAAAACTATCTTTTCAGATTTTGTCGCGGATTTATTTTGATTTTTGATTTCCGACGTTTCGAATGCTTTATAGCAATCATGGGAGAGACTCTCTCTAATGTCGAATATTCGCGTAAACCTAAGAAAGTATTAAATTTGAATGTTTGGCACAGATATGGATTACAGACTGGGATAGGATAGATTTCAATATCGGAAAATAAACAATTTTTGTGGGATAGATTTGTTTTTGTTTTTCACCAAGGACGTATATACCCGAAGCAATGCTAGGGTGAGTTACTTGGTTATAATTTCTCTATATAAGAATTAAAATAAATAAATATGTTGGGAAATTATTACAACAGCGTCATCTAGTTCCGTGGTAACCTACGAGGCTTGTGTTACGGATACCAGATAGTTGATATATTAAACATATACATTTTAAATACATACATATTATAAGTATTAACACCCATGACTGGAGTACAAGCAATCGTGCTCGACAAATGACTGTCCCCAGCGGGACTCGAACCGCGACCGCTGGCGCTGAAAGTACCAACTGAGCTAAACGTGTCGTCATAAAAAAATGTAATCTTGTCTAATAGATACTAATAATATTGTCACACGTACATTATAGCTTTTATTAATTCCAAATCTGTTATATATAAGTACATGGCATTTGACGATCTATATGAAAATAATATCCGCATACCGTTGTGGCGCAATCTAATGTATAGAATTAGTTCTGGCATCTCGCCACAAACTATACCGGGCGATGACCTCTTTCCTGTTCCCTAGAAAACAATGTGCAACGTGCGAAATGTACTACAGTACCACTACTATAGGATGCAATAGTTGAAAGACGATAGCGAGTGCGTTTAGATTTCATTTTATTATATTTTTCTTATAATATTATGTCGTATTATTTGTTACTTCCTTTTGCTAAAACAATTAAACAAATTTTGATGAAATTTTGTACACAGATAGAACATGGAACTGGAGTAATACTGTATTCAGCCTTTTTATCGTTCTACTGTAAGATAGAAGACATCCTTCTTGGTTGGCGAACTACATAACATGTCTTTCAAAACCTTGCAAGGTTCTCTCAAATATGCAGGTCTCCTCGCAATAATTTCCTTCACTGTAATACAAGTGGTAATCATGTTGCAATAGGCTACTATTAGTAAAAAAATTGCTAAAAGACGAAATGATTGAAATATTTTGTGGAAGCAAAATAATGCGGAGAATTCAGGGAGTTTTGAAGAACAAATATTTATGTAAAGAAAAGGTCAAGAGGGTGAGGACACTCGAACGAGGGTGAATCAATAAAATCAAAATAATGCTAGAAGCGAAAATTATATTAGTAGTATACTGTACTTGTGATAGTAAAATACGTAAAGTACAATAGTAATTCTTGCTTTAACTGAAATAATGAAACATTTTTTGAATGAACGCATTTAAACGTTTCGCACTTTTGTTTTATTTTGCGCTTGTATTTTAAAAATTATGACTATTTCTAGAAAAAAATGCATGATTTTCTTTTACACAATAATAAAGTAAAAATATTCCAATACGTGGTTTGTATCTCTTGAAATTAGATTGCAGGTTCATTTCCGATCACAGTAATATTTATATTGATCGTATAAATATGATACATGGTTTTAAGTAAAATCACCAAGTGAAAAGTTAATATGGGCCATTAGTTTTCGCCGTCCATATAATTTGGGTATAGGGTATTCCCTAGTGCACCTTTCTATAAATGAAAGTGTATTGAAACGGTAGTTTTTTATATTATTTACTATAAAAAAAGTATCAAATTTGTTATACCACATATATAATAAAAAAGATAGCATATTTAGGTATATAAAGCTATAAAATCGAAAATGTCTATCTACGTAAACTGAAACTTGTTCTGGATTACATAAATTTATCTAAAGTATTGACAAATATTTATCAAATCAAAGTTGTGCCGCTGTCGTCGACGGCTCTGCGAAAATACGAGTATATTTGTTTTGCTTAACACTAGTGCCATTCACACGACTTTGCTCAGCCGTGGAGTGATGTTTTTAGATTGTTATCCTATTTGGCGTAATACAAACAACAAACAGACAAATATTAACATGTTAATAATTATTTCAAGGCAATTGTAGCCCAGTGGTAACGTGCTCGCTTCGGTAACTGGTGAAGTAAGTTTAAATCTCGATATCACTTCTGATATTTTCATGTGCAAATGATTTTTAACATGTCTTATAGTGAAGAAAACATCGCGAGGAAACCTGCTATCTGCGTGTCTCTTAGACAGAGCAAGAACGTAGCAAGTTTTCAAATAAACGTGGAAATCCCGCCAACCCGCTCTTGGTTAGCATGGTGGACTATGGCCTGATCCCCCTCGTGTTGAAGGGAGACCCTGCCCAGAAGTGGGACGTTAACAAGGGCCGAATTCAATACCTACAAGTATTATTCACTAAATTATAAACATAGAAATTCTAAACTAATAATTTGGAAATTCTAAGTATTTACCAAGTTCTCTAACACTTGAAACTACCACTATTAGTATCTGAAGTAACTAAAGTGCTATTACGAATTCAGTAATTCGGCTTCTACAACCTGAATGCTAATACAGCAATGTCGATTCAAAATCACTTAATAGGCATTTATCGTGGTATGGCATCATATCGATTCTATTCAACGTATGAAAGGACTTTTTCTTAAGGTTTCATTAACGTTAATTTGGTTTTCATTTCGATAACAAAGTATTCGCCCTTATTATGTCTATAAATAGGATATTGAAACGATATCTGATTTAATAATTCATGTTCTATATTCTGCCAATAAATTAATTCAATGAAACTTATACCAAAACTAGGGTTCCTCACTATATACGGGTTAACTGTTACTATACATTACTCAGCGATAACATATTTTCACGCTTTAAAAAGTATTGTTTATATGGACTTGGATAACATACCATCACCATGCCCAATATTATCAATATTTTTCCAACGGTTTTCTCGCTATGATGTCACAGACAGACAGAAAACAATATAAAAACATAAGGTGCGGCGTCTGTATCGATAATAATAACTAAGATTAATAAGAGTTTTAAGAAATATTATTGTATTCGTTGTATCTTGACAGAATTTTATTCAACTACATAATATAATAAATTCTTAAACAGTTTTGACAAGTATTATGAATTAGTAAAAATATTAAATGTTTCATCGCCAGTTATGACAAACATAATAATACGCCCACTGGCTTACATACATTATTAAAACATAGTCTAAGATCTGGAGAAAGATTGCACTTCGCCTATGTTAATAATCATAATTATAATAATTTGTACGATAATATATTATTAAAAATGTACCCCACATAAAAAAATGTACTTAGATTTTTTATTTCTTTTAATATTTCACTAATTTAGATAGTGACTTTTTGTAGTAATAATGTACGAAAGAAGTAAGAAAATAAAACTTTAAAGAATTCCAGTTAAACAGTCTGAATAACCTCACTACTAAATATGCATATAAATGTGATAGTTTGAATGAATATATGTTTGTAACACAATCAAACCAAAACCAAAACGGCTGAACTATTCTGGATGAAGCTTGGCACAGAGATAAATTATTATAGTTAAGAATAGCACATAGGTTCCATTTTTCTACATTCACTAGGGATGATTCTAGTGAAAAACAAAACATCTTTTATTAGCTAGTATATGAGGTAGTATATAAAAGTTTTCATCCAGTAAGCAGATGAGAAAAGGACAACGCATTTGGATCTTAGACTAAAAAAATTATGAGAACGCTTTAAAAAGTAAAATTAATTTAATGACAGTTGTCTTTATGTATACAATTATATAAAACTAACTCTAACGTCAAATTTCTCAGTATTTTTTTATATTTTTGATTAATTTACACTTATTTGGCGCAGTGCCTAATTGCATTCTCACGTTGATTTTGCTTTTATTTTGTAACACTTTTATAAATTATATTTTAAATTATATCAGGGCTATCATAAATTAAAAACGAAATACATGTTTTGATGTACTTAAATTAAAGAAAAATCGGACAAGTGGGAATCGGTTTTGAAAACCGAGAGTTCTGTAGCATGCAACATAAATTAGTTTATAATCTTAAACAAAATTGTGATAGAACTACACGTTTTTTTCATTTTACCTACATTCAATCTAACTTGTGCTATGACAATGCTGCCTGCTTTTTGTGTTTCTAGATTACTTCGAAGTATATACTTTATGAATTTTAAAATTTGCGGCTGAAACGGCTCTATGTATTATTGGAATGACACAAAAATATGATTTACTTAGAGCTCCAAGGAATTGCATTTCTGATTATTTAATATGATTAATTTCAACTCGATACGTTCAGGTGATAGACAAACGGATAACGAAGTGGTCCTCTAAGGGTTCCTTTTTTCTTTTGATGTTCCGTACATCCCTTACCCTAAAACAGAACAACACCACAAAATGGGGTAATAAATGAATTCATCCGTAGAGATAGGATACAACTGTACATTCGGTAAATCTTTGCGGGACAGAAATACTTTGAACGTACGGTCTAAGAATGTAAAACAATTCAAATAGCCATCTAGTGGATACTAAAACGTATTTGACTTACAAAACCACTTGCTGAATTAGATCCCCAACTTGTTCAAAGGACAGAATTGTAATATCCTCCTATACAGAATTACTCTAGGGCTCCATAAGTTACCATAGAGTTATCTTGAGACATTGTATAAGCTGTAATACATTGTAATATTTAATAGTGATGTCCGCCACAACTTTATTATATAGTCGACATAGTACACAACATTTCGTGTGAATGCGTCTAGAATAAAATCTAGCCTATAACAGTTCTAATAAGTTTATCTATAATTGGTCCAAATCATATCAAAATTTGTTTACCAGCTTAAACTTGGAAAGGTGACGACACGTTTGGCTCAGTTGGTAGTGACCCTACTTTCTGCGCCAGCTGTCGCGGGTTCGAGTCCCGCTGAGGGCATTCATTTATTGAGCACGACTGTTTGTACTCCAGTCATGGGTGTTTATATTTATAATATTTATGTATTTAAAAATGTATATATTGTGTAGTATATCAACTCTCTGGAATCCGTAACACAAGCTTCGTAGTTTACCACGGAACTAGGTGGCTCTGTTGTAATAATGTCCCAACATATTTATTATTATTTATTAAACATCTAAATTTTCACATAATATTTACAATATTTGAAAAAAAAAGATAGCTTTTTTGTTTACCAGCTTAAACTTGGAAAGGTGACGACACGTTTGGCTCAGTTGGTAGTGACCCTACTTTCTGCGCCAGCTGTCGCGGGTTCGAGTCCCGCTGAGGGCATTCATTTATTGAGCACGACTGTTTGTACTCCAGTCATGGGTGTTTATATTTATAATATTTATGTATTTAAAAATGTATATATTGTGTAGTATATCAACTCTCTGGAATCCGTAACACAAGCTTCGTAGTTTACCACGGAACTAGGTGGCTCTGTTGTAATAATGTCCCAACATATTTATTATTATTTATTAAACATCTAAATTTTCACATAATATTTACAATATTTGAAAAAAAAAGATAGCTTTACTTAAAATAAAATAGACAAGTATTTTTCAGTTTATAAAAACTACAATCGAAAATCATTTAAATTGTACCAATGACTTTAAACTTTAAACAGAGTAATATTTTAGAGACGAGTCTCAAATTTGTAAGCAATTTCTACGTAAGATCACATCAATCCATTTCCTCGTTGCGTCTGAAACTAGAACAAACTAAGGCCATAAACTAACAAACATTTACGCATATTATATAAGTAATAGCAAACTATCGAGTATATGTACTAAGTGTATTTCATCGATATATTCAATAGGGTTTCTCAAAATTAGTTTTGACTGGAAAAGGCTTATAAATGCATCAGATATAATTAAGAACATAATATGATATATAACAAGTCTCCAGTTATTATAATACAAATTTCTTCTACGAGTACTATAGGTTCAACTTTTGTATCGATGTTTGATTTTCTTAGATTTTCCAAAAAATATTTAATGTGCAGATTTGATGCATAATTTCTGTATGTATATATACAAAAATTACTACTATAAAAATATATCAACATCTAAATCACACACATATTATAGTGAAAAAACTAACTTTTTTAATAAAATTTTGAGTCTACTTTGAAAAAAAAACTTTGCAAAGTAGACTATAAAATTAAAAAAGTAGTTATATAGAATTCCACCATAGAGTAAAATACATAATAACAAGTTTGTTTCAGAATTTTGTTTGAAAATTCGTACAAAAGAAAAGTTTTGTCAATTTAAGCTTAATTCTCTGCCTTATAGGTACTATATTATTGTTTATTATTTTATAGTTCTATATTTTATGAGTAAGTGGTAGCCCAGTGGTAATGTGCTCGCTTGTATAATCGAGTAATGCGGGTTCAAATCCGGGTCTCACACTCTGATATTTTCAAGTGCGAATCATTTGTAACATGCTTACCACCTGTCCGGTCAAGGAAAACGTCGTGAAGAAATCTGCCTGTCTAAGAGAGAGCATGGTGGACAATGGCCATCGTATTAAAGGGAGGCCCAACCCCAGCAGTAGGACTGGGAAAAAGGCTGAATACAATACTGTTTATGGTACGAGTACATTGTCACCCGTTCTTTGATATTTCTAGATTGTCGATCCAATTCTATTCTCATATTGTAACACTCACGAATTAGATATTGACATTGCTCCATTGTGTAGGCTGAATGTTTTTTTTTGAGATTGATGAAATTTCTTAGTAATATGACAAATCGGCAAAGTAATAAAAATGCGAAAAATCGGCAATGATAGAGTTTAGTTTTAATGAATATTCAATAGTAGGTACTTCTATATATACTTGGTTTCTGTATCTTCAAATTGTATAAAACAAAGTTTCTACTCGCATGTGTCTGTTTGCACGTAGATCCTCTTGATTATGGATAAATTTGGTACGATTTTCACTTAGAGAATTTCTGTTAAAATATTTGTATATGTATATTTTATTTGTACGGTGATATGAAAAGCCAAAGTTTTGTAATTAGGTCACGAAGCCTGATCAAGGCAAGGTTGATTTACTAGACTAGTAATATACGGTCTTATATTAATCGCAGGTTTAATGATGAAGTAGAAGAAATAACAATATTTTCACAATATTTTTATCTGTTAGTGTTCAAAAACAGCCCAAAAACCTTTTTTACTGAACGTTTTAAGAACCTTAACACTACTAAATCGCCTCAGGAAGCAAATAGATATATATCTCACATGAAGAACCCCTTGTAGAATCTCCGATCAATACTTTTATAGGTTAAGATAACAAATAATAATTCTCATTTAAAATCAAATGAAAATGAACAAATACTTCGTGTTTATTTTTCAAGCACGGAAGCTCAAGTGACTGAACTTTGAAGGCCTCTTCAATAACAACGGAATGACTTAAATGCTTAAGCAAAACAATTGAATAGTAAAATATTTTTTATAATAACATGGATTGTTGTTTTTGCTAACGATTTTATTTGTGTCATGGAAAAATTACTTTTTCTGCCTAAGGGTCCTCAACTTCTCGAAGATAAGTACTAGCGACTAATAAGCACTAGGCTACTTAATCATGGCCTAATTATGATTCTACTTAAGTCTTAGGTCTAATTTATATCATTGAATGTTGAATAATATATGTACTAGATCATTAAATTTAGAAATCGATTGTAGGAACTTTAAATTTATGTTGGGTGTATCAAAACTGTTTCTAATTTTAAATGAGGAAATCTTGTTACATATACTTATACGAGCGACTCAGCCTCGCTTCGCTTGGTTTCATTCGTTAGATTTAATGCGAGCGAAGCCGCGGGTTCTGATAGTAATATACTAAAACCATTCTCTCTCGAGAAAGGACCACTCTATCCATTGATGAAATCAGCATGAAAATTGGTGCAGTAGTTTTTGAGTTTATCGCGAACAGACTCATCAACATCAAGTGGTAGTGCCATGCTTGTTACCTTCGGGTAGCAGCCGAATGGGCCGGCACGCCCCGTATAGTACCACTCTCTCACAGAAGACCGGCGTGAAGTGGCAGCTATGCCGTCGCGTTTCGTCCGGTGAGTGAGAGTCCGGGAGGCCCACTCCCCCATCCCTACTCCCGTCCTTCTCCCTCCTCCCTCCCTCCCTTCCCTGCAAGGCCGGCAACGCATCTGCAAGCCCTGTGGTGTTGCAGATGTCCATGGGCGGAGGTGATCACTTACCATCAGGTGAGCCTCCTGCCCGTTTGCCCCCTTTGTCCCATAAAAAAAAAAAAAAAAAAAAAGACATACAGACGCGACAGAGGACTTTGTTTTATAATATGTAGGGATACATTTATTTTGTGTATCTTGGAAACTGCCCTAACTATTTACATTTAATTTATTTAGAAAGGTCTAGATAGTGCTATGTGTTAATGTTCCGACATATTTATTTAAAATGTAAAGAAATATTTTTACCTTAAACCTAAAAAAAACTTAAAACACTCGTTTTCTGAAGTTCCATTTATATAATATCCAGATTATTTAAATAACCCTATTATTATGAATGAAGTCGCTCACAAATATTATGTACGTATGTACATAATACTTTCACGACATTTACAATAAGTCGGTTCACTTATTTGAAAAAGAAATATTCTTTTTATGTCGTGATATTAGTTGTACATTACAAAGCGAGGTTTTCCATTAGGTGACATTTATTTTTTCATCATATCGCTTTATTTTCTCATAATTTGTGCCATATTGTCTTGTTTATTCGTCTAATAAATAACTGGCCGGGCTTCTGAGTTATAACCTTAATATTGTTTTAGACTGCGTTCTCGCTTCGGTACCAGAGTACTGCACGAAAAAGTTAAATTGTATTTTGTATAACCGGTATACCAGTGGAAGAGTGCTTGCTTGAGAAACCAAGTAACATGGATTTAAGTTTTGCATCTCTAATACTTACAGGTGTGAATGATTTCTAACATGTTTAGACTTGTCTTACAGTGAAGATGGATTTATTGAGAAACTAGAGAATCAGTGAAAGACATGTGAAGTCCGTCCACCCGCATTTGGCTTCATTTCATTAACATACTAAAAATTCTACATCAAACTCTTAACTAATTTAGTACATGAATATTACAAAAAATATTGTATCAAATAAACCATTTAGACACGCAAAGCAAGCTGCCTTATATTATGTACATAGTTATATCAAAATTGGTTAAGTCGTATCGCGATAAGAGAATGTTAGTTTTTCTTTGTGTTTAAAATATCTGTATAATTTAGAGAATACGATGTCAAATATATTTGTAACATCAATTAGCGATCAATAAAACGGGAAAATGGTGAAAAATACAGAACTTGTCTTCAAAGCTTTTCACTTTGACCATCATTCTGAATTTTATATAACATTTACCAATTCAGCTTTACCCGGAATTATAATAGCTACAGTAGTTACGACACGCGCGGGGATACTTTATCGCATAGATAATTTACTGCTCCAGTTGTGTGAGACATTTTGCAAATGTCATGTGATATGGTCGTTATTTTAACGATGCCATATATAGTACTAAGTATAGTTTGTCGGTTTGTACGAACTAGTTATTTGGTGGAGTAATCGCTACATATTATAAAACAAAGTCCTCCGCCGCGTCTGTCTGTTCGCGATAAACTCAAAAACTACTGCACCGATTTTCATACGGTTTTTACCAAAAGATAGAGTGCTTCTTGAGGAAGGTTTTAGTATATAATTGTTAAGCTTTTGTATACATTTACTAGCGGAACCCGCGGTTTCGCTTGCACTAAATCTAGGGACTAACCCGAGCGTATCGAGGGTGAGTCGCCAGTCTATACGTATACATATAAATAAAATGGAAGGTTTGTCTTTAATTTCAAATTAAAATGTATATTGTATATTATACCTTTAAAGAGGATAATAATTGTATTTACATAAACGACGAGTTTTTTACTAACGGTAAAATTTATGGAGATTTCAATAATGATAATAAACACTTGTTATAATCTCATTATGACTTAAAAGTTACAGCCAACTTCAAAATAATAATTTAAAAGCAATTCCTCGATTAAGGGTAGATTTTTTACATTATTTTTTATGAGACTCTAAAAAAGGTCAATAGACTTTATGAAGGAAATAATTTTAAGAATTCTTTCTTAATTGAGAGATATCACATAATACGAGCAAACCCGAAAAAATAGTACTAGCGCGAGTATCTCCTTTAAACGTAAGGTAAGGACAATTATGCATTTAAAAAGAACCCACAACCACTTACAAACATTAGAGAAATCCTATTGACATTTATAAAATATAGAATTTATAATCGGGCACGAGAATATTTTTTTGTTAACTCTTCAATCATTCCTTAACTGATTTAAATGTTTTGAACATATCTAAATATTATTTAAAAGCGAAAAGACACTAACTCATCGCGAAATATTAAAACCGCGTAGAGGTCCACTAAGAATTGATTTTGCAGGGCCGGATTAAGGAGGTCTAAGAGCCCTCGCAAGTTTGTATGAAAGCCCTTTAATTTTTATGCTACAAACTTTAAATTTGGTGAGGAACATCTGTCTATTAGGTACTATTTTTATATCAACACATAGAATGTTTTATCAAAGTATTTACCACATAAGCAAAGCCGTAGACAAAAACTAGTATTACGTTAATTAATTCTTAAATGTTTTAAAACAATAATTTCAATTTCTATCAAATATTTACACACCCCTTAACCTCCATCAAGCTCGTCATTTAAACGAATAATACATTTGTAAGTCAGTTTTATTTAAATGAAGCTCCCTTTTGTGCGGAGTTTTAGCTCTACATTTTCATTGCAAAGTGAAAAATCCACGGTCTTACAGAAAGATCGGACGACCAATTTGCCTTAATATAAGTTTGTACTAAGTTTTAGGACGTGTATGGGTCTTGGGAGAATATTTAAAGTGCTATTAGAAAAGTTGATGTTCAGAGTGAATTTGAATGTAGAAAAAATATTATTATTATTACTTATATTGTCCATTAGTTTTTGTAATTGACTCCAACAATCGATCAAATTGTTTATTACTATAAATAAATAACAATAAATATGTTGGGAAACATATCATAGTTCCATGGTAAGCTACGAGGCTTCTATAATGGATACTAGATACTTAATACATTATACATATATAACTTTAATTACATACATATTATAAATATAAGCACCCATGACTGGAGTACAAATATTCGTGCTCAACAAATGTATGCCCCCAGCGGGACTCGAACCCGCGACCGCTGGCGCGGAAAGTAGGGTCACTACAAACTGCGCCAAGAGTATCGTTATTCATCGACAATTCATCTTACAAGCATCCTTATACTTTTTTATGATATTGTACTAGACAAGAGAAACGGTAGGTTACGGAACAATTTGCGAATTTAGGATAAATATTACACAGCCAAAATGTGTGCATCAGCACTGCCACTACATTTATATAGTAACACAATGATATCAAACTTTTCTGCATTGTTATACACGCAAAAGTTTGCTACATCTTGAAATGGCTGGACCGATTTAGATAAAATTTAGCTCCAATATAGACTATGGCTTAGAGTAACAAATGGATTACTACTAGGTATTTGAAGACACGAGTGAAGCTAGAGTAAATAAAAGAAACGACAGTAACAAATTAAAGCTAAGAAAACAATTTGTGAAACATAGGCTTAGTTTAGCAAATCCCTTTAGCCTGAAATGCGGTAAAAATACAGTAATTGGATCACGTAGTGTAATACTTCAACGAAAATTAACGACTATGAGTCCCTTTTTTCGGTTAAGTTTGAATTATATTTTGACGAACGCCTCTTTATGATTCTTGAATGGTTACACATTTGTTTGTAGTATATATAAAAATAAATGAAAATATTAACTTGAAAATTAAAATAAAATTATAACAGTACCAAATTGCATTAAAAATAATTAAGTAAATAAAATCCTACTTATAAAATGTATCATGTAAATTAATATTAATAGAGGAATTAGCTAATACTACTCCTGTTAATTCTCCTATTGTATAATATAGATGGTCTATAATAAATTTGAGATTACTTGAAAACGTGCTAAGTTTTCTCCAACATGCAGGTTTCTTCACGATGTTCTCCTTCACCATAAGAAAAGTGGTAAACGTGGGGAATGATTCGCACATGAAAATATCAAAGGTGCGAGACTCAGAATTTGAACTCGCTTCCCTTACTCGTAATTTTCATATGAAAACGCGTTACCACTGGGCTACAGCCTCTAAGTTAAAAGAATTATGAAAAACTTTGCCTTTTTTAACCACAGATTAACAATATTATTTGTCTACAAAACCGTTTATTCAATGAACAAAGCAAGGTTTAACAAAAAAAATTCGACGAGCTTTCTTTTGTTGTACAAGTAAATACATTTTTATTAAATAGGAAATTTTATTTTCATAAAACATTACCTAATTATAAAAATGTTGAAAATATCAAACATGTACTTGTTTCGTTGAAACCAACTTATTTTGTCTTTAATAGGGCTTGTATGTGAATACTATCGATGCCCGCGGTTACGTGCGAATAGTTGGTCAATGTATAAATCGAATCATCTTTATATATGTAAAGCATTAAGATATAAAGACACTAATAATTAAATGGCAGTGGTAGTCCAGTTCGCTTGTACAACCGAGTGATGCGGGTTCAAATCCGTGTCTCCCACCTCTGATATTTTTATGTGCGAATCATTTCTATCACGATTACCACTTGTCTTTCGGTGAAGGATAACATCGTGAGGAAACCTGCATGTCTGAGAGAACCTAGCAAGTTTTCGTAAGACATGTGAAGTCCGCCAGCACGCACTAGGCCAGCGCGGTGTACTATGGCCTGATTCCCCTCGTACTGAGGGAGGCAGGGGGACGTTTAAAAGGTCTAATGACAATAATTAATTATGAGATCAAGAATTTTAAAAACTATGGATTTGCTTCTGCATAAAACGATATAACATGGCAGGAAAATGTCCAACAAGTAAAAAAATAGAAAAACATATATTCATTAACTATAGATAACTAATTAGATATTTCCAAAGTTGGCTTCAAAAGTAATTTTATGGGAACATCTGAGGACCTACGATAATACACCATTGATAAACAAAAAAAAATTGAAATATGCCATACTTTTTGAAAGTCGGTTAAAAGGTATGTCCTTACAAAAAAGTTAAACTATCTACAACTTGTACTGATATATTGTCTTACTAATGTTTAAACGCCACTATCTTTTAGCACTTTTACTGCCGGTACCTTATCTTGACCTCCGATACGATCAGTTGGTCACAAGCCAGAACTTTTAAAGGCAATTTTTCGTAGGGCAATCCTTTTAAGGCTTTCGTAAGTGCCGTAGAAGCTATGTTTCTAAAGATTACGTCGTAGTTTTAACCTTACATAAATTTGAAAAGACCTATTTTGTCTATAAACTTGGCACCGATGATTTTTTGATCAAAATTAGTTTTTAGTTTAAAATAAAAAAAACTACTCGTGCATCGTTGATGAGTAAAATGTGTCATTTAATTTTCATAAAAAAAAAATAGAGTTCCACAGAAAATTGCTGTAACGTAAGGTATCAAAAATACCTATAATAGTAATTGTTACTTGGTATGCGCTGCATAGCCAAGCGAAGCAAGGGTGAATTGCTAGTCTAAAATAAAGCTAGAGGCTTATTGCATTGTATTTCCAGATGTGAAGCTTTCGTGTATTAATGACATTGATAAGGGGTTGTGAAATAATAAAGAAATTGGCTTAAGAGAAAGCTGTTCCGCATACTTATTCTATAAAATAATTATTAAATGACATGTCTGGCTGTAGTGACCCAACTTGCTGCGCCAGCGGTCGTTGGTTCGAGTCCCTCTGAGGGCATTCATTCGTTGAATACGAATGTTTGTACTTCAGTCATGGGTGTTTATTTATAATATGTAGGTATTTAAAATTATATATGTCTAGTATTAATTCAACTATCTGGTATCTCGTAGCTTACTTAGTGATGTGTGTCATAATGTAAAAAAAAATACGAAAAAATGAAATAAAGAAAAAAAAACAAATATTAATGGATGTATCGCATTGGATAACAGAATGTTAGATACTCTGTATAGATCTTTGGCGCCGAGGCGACAGACCGTAAGTTAATCTGCGAATAATACATAATATACACAGCTACCTTTGCAGCAAACTTTGATAAAAATTGCGAAATTTTGTGAGTTAACTTATTTATGCTATAACGGCTTAGCCAATTTAAGTGAAATTCAGAACTGAGATAGGTATTGTGGAAGAAAAGAGGCGTTAGCTTTTTGTATGAAAAAACATGCTAACATATGATTTTCAAAATTGCAAGACCTTGTTATTATAATTTTCTGGTGCATAGTTTTGATATTATTCTCTAATTAAGTAACATTTATTTACAATAAAGGAAATTACAAGTAAACTTAACAATATATACAAAGCAAATGTACACTTAATTATTACTGTACAAGTCGTGTCCGCGTGATTCTTAATTATATGATTTTTATTTTAATCGGTCTTCGTATTTAATGTAAAAAAATGCCTGTACTTTAGAAGCCGATTGTTTTTGTTGAGATGACTGGAAATATTATATATTTTGTCATTCGATTAGATAATTTTATTTCATATATATACATTTCGTATAGAACTATTTATACTAAATTTCGGTTTGGAAGCAAAGAATGAAAACTTATGTTACTACGTGTAGTTGAAATACCTTTAAAATTTACTCGTTAGTAATGACCAAGGAAAAATTTTTCATATGTTTACATACGCGAAAGTCACAGCTCATTACAATTTCTACAATTTCTATTCAAATAGCAGCATTACATGCAATGCAGCAAAATGTTCAAAGAAAACCTAAATGTTATTATATAATAATTACTATGTTAATTTATCATTTTATGAAAATAACGCAATAACCGCCGCACTCAGTCACTTAATGAATCATTAAGTCGTTCTTTAGTATGGAGATTCTCGATTTAATGGTTCAATAAGTTACTCTGAGTGCGGCGGTGAATCAAAACATTCTTTGTATTGTCAATTACATATAATATGCTGGGTAGAATAGAAAGGTTAGAGAGTCAAATAGAAGAAGTAAATCTAGGTATCATTAAATGGAGAGGATAAGTTGATAGGTCATGTTAGTCACGACCTAAAATATATATTTATTTATATATTCCTTCATTTGTCGAAGTAAAGTTCCAATGACGACACGTTTGGCTCAGTTGGTAGTGACCCTACTTTCTGACTTACAGCGGTCGCGGGTACGACTCCCGCTTTCATGGGGGCATTCATTTGTTGAGCACTAATGTTTGTACTCCAGTCGTGGGTGTTAATATTTATAATATATATGTATTTAAAATTTATATGTGTAGTGTATCACAAGCACGTTACGTAGTTTACCACGGAACTAGATGGCGCTGTTGTAATAATGCCCCAATATATTTAATTATTTAATTTACCAATAGCAGAAAAAATATTTTTTTAAGTACGAAACACCATAAAACGCTTTTAAGTGTTGTAATTTTGTTATACTTAATATTCTGGAGAATCGTAAAGTAGTTTATTACTGAAGTTATGATAAGGAAGTAAAATTGAAATTAAATTATTTTCTTGACATGAAAGAAAAATTATACTAGTTTTTACATCTAAATCCTAGCATTTTTCTAAAACTGTAACAACAACTTAAACTTTAAAAGACTTTTCGTAGTGACCCTACTTTCTGCGCCAGCGGTCGCGGATTCGAGTCCCGCTGGGGGCATTCATTTGCTAATTACGAATGTTTGTACTCCAGTCATGGGTGTTTGTATTTATAACAAGTATGTATTTAAAAATTTATATGTGTAGTATATCAACTATCTGGTATCCGCGACACAAGCACGTTACGTAGCTTACCACGGAACTAGATGGCGCTGTTGTAATAATGTTCCAATATAATATTAATGTCCCAACATATTATTATATATTATCAAATACGTCAAATATAAGAATACGACTTAAAGAATAGTTATAAAGTCACTTTTTCAAAAAAATACACTTTTCTACGATAAAACAACAACCATATATTTAATTTTTGTATTTATCTTTAAATTTATGCTCATTTGTTATTTTCGTACGTGTCAATGTCGGATTTGCGGTTAAGACCCGTGTTTATTAGTACAATAGATTACTTTCTCAATAAAGACATATACACTTTATATATTACGTAAAGTCGATAATAATTCAGCTTGAAAAATCGAATCTGACACTACTTGATATTACTCTGTTAAGAGTTTTATAAGTACAAAGAACATTTCGCTTTGGTTTTGCTGAAGTTTAATACATACATAATACTGTATATACATACATACATACATACAACTAATTATAACGTATCTAAATGAAAAATGACATCAGACCATAATAAATTGCAAATTCACGACACCTACCGAAGTTAACGGTACAATTCCATAAGCTTTTGCGGAAATACTTTTCTAAGCGTTATACAAAATATTATACAAAGTAATTTTAGAAAGTAACTATCTAATTCACACTAACTATAATTAGAAATAAAGTGTGTATGCTTGTGTTTGCATATTTATTTCTGATTAGCAAACCCGGCCCGCTTTGCTGTGCATGAGTTAAAATAAATTAAATGGTTTTTATAATGTTCTAATAAAATAAAAATTTGTTATTTAAGGCAGTGGTAGCCCAGCTGTAACGCGTTGCTTGTATAACCGAGTGATGCGGGTTCAAATCCGGGTCTCGCACCTCTGATATTTTCATGTGCGAATCATTTCTATCATGATTACCACTTGTCTTACGGTGAAGGAAAACATCGTGAGGAAACCTGCATGTCTGAGAAAACCTAGCAAGTTTTCGTAAGATATGTGAAGTCCGCCAACACGCACTGGGCTATGGCCTGATCCCCCTCGTACTGAGGGAGGCCCGTGCCCGGCAGTGGGACGTTAAAAAGGGCTGATGATGATCATGATGATTACTCCTTATAAAATTAGCTGTCTGCGAGTGAAAGTCCCATTAAAATCGGTCCAGCCGTTTCAGAGATTAGCCAGAACAAATAGACAGACAGACAGACAGGCAGACAAAAATTTTTTTATAAAATAATATTTAAATTCAATTCATAATTCACAAAAAAACAAAATGTCAGAGGTGCGAAACCCGGACTGCAACCCGCATCACTCGGTTTTACAAGCGAGCGCATTACCACTGGGCTACCACTGCCTTTATTAAAGAAAAGCTAAGTTACTAGTTTATAATATATACTTTCATAATTGACTATTCTCCCACTCACATCTCTTATTTTTATCCCTTACTTCGCTCATAACTTGTGACACTGCCTGCGGTTGGCTTGTTACGTTCGCTTCGCCCGATTTCACTCAATTAGGACTAAATTTGATATTCAGAGGGACGTTACGAGACCCTTTTTCATTACGGTTATCCGTTAAATATCGATTTCTGTGACACTCAATTTTGTAAAATAAAACGTAAGTAGCCATTGATAGCGCTCTTGATTATAGAAACCCATATAAAGGAGTTGTTATGTGATGTAGAGAGCATATACCCTTTTAAATAAATTGGATTTCTATAAACGATATCGCTAATATATACTGAAATGTAAAATTATATAAAAATGCCATGAAATTTCCATAGATTAGAGTTTGTCTTTCTCTCTCTTTCATGGACTAATTTGGATGAAACTAAGTACATAGATAGACTAAGATCTGTGACATTACTGTATAATATATTTAGTTCTAATACATATTTTACATTTCTATTCGGAAATGATCATAGAATGTCAACAAATCACCAAGATACAAGAAAAAGTAAATAAACGAAAACTCACTACACCCTTTTTGCTTACTTCGTTAAAGTCATATCGGTAGATTATTCGATATAAGCTTATTTTGGGGTACTTTATCAAATTGACGATGAAAAATGCTTCTGGATCAATTTTTACAAGAAATGAATATTACTGTTAGGAAAATAACTTAAAAAAGCTTATTTTAATAAATATTAGAGGTAGATTGATATAAATTTTGTGTAATCTCTTAGTTTTTATATAGGGTTTTCGTTTTTAAGTTTATCTATATAGTATAAAATATCTTTTTCAGAAAACGCCGAGAGAAGCTGAGTCATAAGCTATACTAGTATCAAAAAGCCATATTATAATTTCATAACAGATATTATAGGTAATTAACTATCTTTCGGATTTTGTCGCGGATTTATTTTGATTTTTGGATCCCGTCGTTACGTTCGTATTTATTTTGAACCAAAAATCAAAATTAATCCGCGACACAATATGAAAAGATAGTTTGATTTATAATGTCAAATATTCGCGCAAACCTAAGAAAGTATTACTCCCAACAGATAGTTAAATTTCAACTATTCAGACTTGTTAAGAAGTATTGACTCTATTTATAATATACATAGTATTATTTGCAAAAGCGGTCGAGAAACCAATCTGGAATAACAACAAAGTTACAGCGAAGTTTAAATGAATAGTAATACAATTCACTGAAGTAAGTTTCAAAAATTAAATATTAAAGATAAAATATTTTAATTTTCTTATTGAATGTTGTTTTTATTTATCACAAGTAATTGCCACATATTTTAAGATGAAGCTTTAAGCTTTAGGCTGAAGAATTTGTATGCTGGTGGTCTGGCGTCGAGGTTTGCGGGGCTTTAGCATTGTAAGGTTTCGCTATCTTAATGTAAAATAAAATTGTTTTTAATTAATTAAACTGGCCATTTTGGAACTCTGGCAGCCAAAATTATGAAAATTGTTATAAAAGTAAAGAACATTCAAATTAATATAAAAAGAATGATAGGACAAAGGAATGGGGGTTGATCTGCGAGGAGTTGAGAGGCATAGATGTTGAATGTTGTTGAAAAAATAATATAAGTAATTGTTTTAATATGATTCATGGATGAAATTGTATAATGATAGTAAATATATGTAATATTGGAAGCTGAAGCTGGTTTCCTGAGGTCTCCCACGGTATGTACTATTTAAAAATCGTGCATTTCAGAAAGGACTTAGCAAGTTTTCGAAAAACATGTGGGCTATGGCCTTATTCCCCTCGTATTAAAGGGCAAGCAAGTAAGCAAACGGTTATTCCCCTCGTATTAAAAGTAAGCACAAGGCGGATCAGGCCACAGTCCACCGCGTCTTATTGATAGCATTAGGTTCTCTCAGACATGCAGCTTTCCTAACGATGTTTTTCTTAAGCATAAGAACCGTAAGAAAGTGTTAATCACGTGAAAAATAATTTACACATGAAAATAGCATAGATGCAAGGCCTGGGATTCGAAGTCGCATCACTCGGTTTCCTAAGCGAGTGCTTACTTGTCTTTAAAAAGCTATAAGCTATATTATAATATATTTCAAAGCTAGAACCTTGAAACTTATTTTTTAGGCTTTTCATTAGATATTTAAAATAAAAAAAGACTTTCAAAGTTTATAAAAAAAAATCCTAAAGGGGGTACTTATATACTTATATATAGGGGGTAAATAATATGTTGGGACATTATTACACACAGCGCCATCTAGTTCCGTGGTAACTTTATATAACTTTAAATATTACAAGCTGATCCAAATGACAAAATGTTTATTTAAAAACAATATTATTCTATCGTAAATAAGCGTGTATCGTTTTCAAAACGGCTGTTAACACCTGTCTTAAATTTCCAACGTGGCGCAAATAACCGTGACCTATATACCGAGTTATTTTAAACGCATAGGAGCTATTGTTGATGCGAAATCATCAAAACTGTTAGTATTTAAAACATTTTACACGAATTACGTTTGCAGCAGGCAGGAGGTCGAAAAAAACCGAATAATTAATAATTATTTATTAATACAGTAATTATCTTAAGACTAACGACTGCTCTACTCGAAGTGGGAATAAAGAGTGATCAAAAAATTGTTGATAATGTTAATTAAAAACAATGGAGCATTGTAAAGCTAATACGAGGAAATCTGCCAATACGGGAAACTCATGTGGTGGTCGCCTGGGAAGCCTTCATCAGTTTGGTACATCAGCATATTCGTTGGATTAGGGTTCCATAACTCACGGCTTTAAGTTATGTGATTTGAATATTTTTTGTACTTCAATACATTATAATGAAATTCAAAGTCGAGTTTTATTATTTTTTTGAAATTCTAATCGAAAGAGCCAATATCATAGATATAAATGCCAAATCTATAGCTTTTGTTTAGTTATTATTTTGACTGTTTGTCTGTTTGTGCTCGCATCACGAGAAAACTACTAGACAGCTGTTGTTGAAATTCGGTATAATGATCGTTGGTTTCTGGGTCAGCATAGAGAATATTTTTACTGGTCGATATAATAGTATACTAATGACTGAGTGAAGATATCTAATTTATTAGTAATCTATATAAGTATATAAATAAAATTGAATCTGTTTTTAATTTCAAATTAACAGCTTTTCACTAAATGCATATGAAAGTGTAATCGTACTAACAACAAAAAACCAATTTTTAAAATTTTTGTCTGTCTGTCTGTTTGTTTCGGGTAATCTCTGAAATAGCTAGACCGATTTTGACGGGACTTTAACTGGCAGATAGCTAATATTGTAAGGAGTAACTTAGGATTACTTTTTAACCGACTTCAAAAAAGGAGGAGGTTATGTTTTAGAAATTTTTTTTATTTAAACTAGCGGAATCTGTGGCTTAGCTGACTTTAAACCTAGGGATGAACCCGAGTGAAGCGTGAGTGAGTCCCTGTATAGTATAATTATTCTTATGGATAATAATAATTGGTAACCCATCCCTACGAAATAATTTTAGCGTCGTTTCACCCATCGTTTCCAATAACAAAATAACCTATCTAGGCCACTGTAGTGATAAAGTTGTAACAAAGCAATCACAGTAAAGCGAAATGATTTACTGGAACTATAAAAACTGATTTATTAGAACGCTACGGACAGACGAATAAAGTTAATGTATGAAGTATGGAAATAGTACAGTTAAAAAAATGATATTAAAATACTTGACCATGAAAATGGTTGCTTCAGAATTTTTTACTTAGATTTTAAATCTATAGACGGATCTGTTCAAGATGTGTAAGTATATTGTGTGAGTATGGTTATTTTAGGCAGTGTTAGCCCAATAACGCACTCGCTTGGATAACCGAGGGTAGTGGGTTCGAGTCCGGATCTTTTCATGTACAATTCATTTCTATCATGATTTCCATTTCAATTACGTTAAAGGAAAGGAAAGGAAAACATCGTGAGGAAACCTGCATGTTTAAAAGGACTTCGCAAGTTTTCATTTGAAATGGTTAAAAATGGCTGAATATAATGTATTTATAACACATACTGCCTCTATAATTATAACAAGTGTTCGCCCTGTGATCGAAAGTTGATTATGCTAAAAAATCTTCTTGCTTTTTGTTAAAAGAAAGCTCAACTATAGCTTTTAATAATTAAAGAATTATTGACATATAGGAATTGTACTGAACTTTTTTGTTTTCGCCTATTATACATATTATCTACAATAATTGTCGATAAAACATAACTTATATTTCTTTTAGTCAATACGTTTAGAGCTTTTCGAAGTTTTGTTATTGTTTCAGAATATGTTTACCTCTTCCCGAAATCTATACCTTCGGCAAAGGAAAAATATTTTCAGTCTAAGATTTATACATGTTATAAAATAAACTCGATACTTTTTTATCACTCAAAGTCATCTTCGTCCCTTTTTAACGTCCTACTGCTGGGCACGGGCCTCCTCAGTACAAGAGGGATCAGGCCATAGTTCACTGCGCTGGCCTAGTGCGGGGTTGGACTTCACATGTCTTTCGTAAACTTGCTAGATTTTTCTAAGACATGCAAGTTTCCTCACAATGTTTTCCTTCACCGTAAGACAAGTGGTAATCATGATAGAAAAAGGGATGAGTGGCTAATAATAAATTAATCAAAGTAAAATCACTTTTTAATTTAACAGGTTAAGTAATTGAAATATCATTGCAGATGATGATATTTAAATTATAAATGAAAATTATCTTAATGCTGAAACATAATATCTACCATATTTGCATTGATTCAGAACATTTCATTTAAGAGTATCGGGAATACGCCGCATGAATATCAATTAGATGTATATAAAGTAAAATTATTTCTCACTTTTGTCTGTTGGTTTATTTAATTCTTCTTCTTCTTCTTCGGCACAACATATCTTCTTCTTCCATTCTCCTGGTTTATTTAATTATTCATTAAATAAATAACGTAAGTAAGTAAGTAATGGTTCTCACATAATTTGTACAGGATACTAGAAATTAGTTAAAAAGAATGAGAATCACGTTTATAATCGATACAGGGGTCGAATCTATAGTTTTTAGAATTTTTGACTGTCTGGCTGTCTGTGACTGCACGAGAAACTCACTAGACAGATTTTGATGTTTATTATGATCATAGCTAATTATCAGGTCAACATTTGACGACACGTTAAGCTCAGTTGGTAGTGACCCTACTTTCTGCGCCAGCGGTCGCGGGTTGGAGTCCCGCTGGAGGCATTCATTTGTTGAGCAAGAATGTTTATACTCCAGTCGTGGATGTTAATATTTATGATATTTATGTATTTAAAATTTACATGTGTAGTATATCAACTATCTGGTATCCGTAACACAAGCACGGAACGTAGCTTACCACGGAACTAGATGGCGCTGTTGTAATAATGTCCCAACATATTTATTTATTATTTATTATTTATAGAACAATATAATATAACATATAGAATACTTTTTACTGCAGGAATATATCTCATCTTTTAGAAATGTCTCTAATCGTTAAAATAATAAATCACGTATGAGGGATCGAAGACAGGCAGAAATTAGTCTAGTTGATTTTAGGGATATGAAAAAAAAACGCATGCGAGATCATACCAACTTTGAATATTAAAAATTCTTTTATACGTTGAAAAGTTTCTTGGTTACAGTAACCGGAATTTAATATTGCCTTAGTAAAAAACGAAGTCGATAGGTGGGATTCTGAACGAAGTATTTCGATATCGCAAGAAGAAAATAGTTTTAATTGAATAGTTTTTAATTATTGTTAGTATACTTCAAGAGTTTTTTTTAAAGTTCTACTTTTAACCCCCAACGCAAAATCGACGGTGTTATAAGTTTGATGTGTCTGTGTGTTTGTCTGTCTGTGACATCGTAGTTCCCGAACGGATGAACCGATATCGATTTTGTTTTTTTTTGTTTGAAAGGTGAATTAGTCGGGATTGTTATTAGCTACGTTTGATGAAAATCGGTCCAAGTTGGCTGCCTCCACAACATTGCAGATTACATATTTTTTCACTACTCCCTCAATATATCATATTGAGGAAGAATAATGTGCACTATATTGAAAGAGCATTTGCAATTTAAGTAACAAAAAGAAGACTAATTATTATTTTAGGTCGAGATTTTTTTCATTTATAATTTATTTATTTATTTTATTAATAAAAGTAAAGCTCGTGAGTTCTTGTGTTCGTCACTATGTATAATTAAACGGTTAGTATACATTTCTATAGGATGATACATTTTGCCACGATAAAAAGCTATCGTCATACCAAATTTCATCAAAATTTATTTCGTGGTTTTCTCGTAATACAAAGACAAACAGACAAAAATTCTAAACACTACAGATTCGGCCAATATACCGATAATAATGACTATTTCAGTAAGATTGTCCAAAAAAATGTTTAAAGTTCAGATTCGGCTCAGTAAGAATTTTATAAAAAATGTACTAGCGATTCCCGCGGCTCCGCTCGCGTTCAAATAAATGTAATAAATATAGATTGGTGCTGGAAGGATGAAAATTTAGGGTTATAAGTACTTTTTGATGCCAAATCATAAAAAAAATAAAAAAAATATCTGGAGAGGGCCTCCTTTCTCACCTAAGGGAATAAAAAAATCATAAAAATCGGTCAAGCCGTTTCGGGGGAGTTCGATTAAAAATACTGTGACAAGAGATTTTTATATATTAGATGTATAGTTACTGTGGTATAGAAAATTACTAAGATAGTATAAAGATAAGCATAATGAAATATTTACAGTAATATTGATAAAATTTACATATTACCTTAACAATTATCCACCAAAGAATACTTAGCAAAAATTAGTTGCTTCTTATAAATCTTCAACATTTCTTGTATAAAAAGTAGTATTTTTACAACGTAATATTTCAGTAGCATGCCTAGAGGCGTTGTCGTAATTAGGCATCGAGCTTACTTTCCAGGTACCCGCTGTTATACTTAGTCAAAGAAGTTTAAACACGACTACCCTATATTTTCTTTAACAATTCTGTAATAATTTAAAATGTGATGGAATGTCTGACACATTTCACGTTTAAAATGCTGGACTGATTTTGATGTGATTTAGCTAGGGAATAGACTCTTCTTTGTTAAACTATGGTAGTGAGATGTTATAAAGAAGGCCGATTGCGGTGCGCAAGCGACGCCTGATTGCACTGCGGCGAAGGGTTCGGCTGTGGGTTTTAGTTAGTAGGAATGTCACAGTCCCATGATGCAGCAGACCCTATGATGGATATCCCTAGCGATATCTAAAAAAAGCTGATTTTGGGTGTTTTGATTTAATAAAATCTGTTTTACATTTTGTATAAATAGGCAAAGGCCATCTCAGTACATTTTTAACTTCTGACTGTTAACATATTATGTTTATTTTGTTTTAGCGATAGACGATCTTGAGTGTCATTATTAAAATAACTTGGTAATCGTTTTTTCTTAAACACTTAAAAAATTATGTAAAGACATAATTATTCAATCTTATTGTTATTAATTTTTCAATAATAATCTTGGTTGATCATTCGTTATATATAAACAAACTATACGAGCAAAACCGTGTGCAAAGGATAGTCAATACTACTCATCATAATGTAAACGTTAGTAATTACATATTTGTTACTTATTCAATATTCATATATAATAACCATATAATAATATGGCTCAATGGATTCAACTGAAATTTGAATTGGAAATTCCCGGACATCATTTAGTGACAAATACATAAGTAAATGTAAATGTATTGGGACATTAAACACACAGCGTCATCTAATTTCGTGCTAAGCTACGAGGTTTGTGTTACGGATATCAGATAGCTGATACACTACACATATATAACTTTAAACACATACATATTAGTAATATGATCACCTATGACTGGAGTACAACCATTCGTACTCAACAAATGAATGCCCCAAGCGGGATGCAAACCTGTGACTGTTGGCGCAGAAAGTAGAGTCACTACAAACTAAGCCAACGTTTCGCTAAATAATCTACAAATCATACCATTAAAATCCCCTGCAATCTATCGAAGATCACACTCGAGAGGTTCCTATAATAAGACGTTGGAACAAATATTATTTATATCATTGATGGAGATAAGCTCAAGGGAAATTATCTTTGCGTATCAATCGTATTAATCAAATCAACAAACTGTTGGCGAGATCATTATTAAAAAAAAACTATTTTCACAACATTGTTACCCCACTATCGACCTACCCTTACTGAGAAGGGTATGTTCAGAAGGACCTTCTATATAACATATTGATCTACTTGACACTTCATGTCATAGTTTGTGTACTAACTTTTACCTTATACTATCTGTTGTGTCTGTTATATAATTATGAATATTAATAATTATATAATTATTAGCCGGATTGATGATAACTTTTTTTTTCTCTACGAGAAGTATCTCATAATAAGCTGGCAACTCGGACATAGTAGGACTTTAAAATATATAAAGGCAAAAATAAGTTAGTTGTATAGATAACTAAACATACTTTTACATTGAAAATTAACAAAATGGCACATTTCCTCACGGTACTTTCCTTTAACATTTTTTTTACCCTTGGGAAATGCATTTACGTATACCACCTGTAAAAAACGGGTGATTATGTGGGACTGATCCGCAAGCAAGTTTAAGCCACTAAAACCCAAGCACCCATCTTCCTTCTTCTTAATGGAGCGTTGCATGGTCGCTTACGCATTAAATCACGACGCCAGACCCCGACAGCCCGGCAGGTCTGTCAAAGACTACACAGCCAAGGGGTGCTCCACGGTTCCACTCTGCTCTCAGAGAATTACCAGGAGCAACCCGCGTGACACACCGCCCACCGAAGTGGGCCCTCCTTGCGCGTTTCTTGGTTTTACGCACGGCCGGATTGCCATAAGCTACTAAGCTTCACCACCATGAGAAGAACATTTTCATTACCATAAGGCAAGGGAAAATAATTCATACATTATTACCAGAGGTGCAAAATCCGAGATTCGAACCCTATTCATTTAGTTTTCCAAGTGCGTGCGTTACCACTTGGCTACCGGAACTTATTTAAAAATTGCTTCACTATAGGTTATAATTTTAGAATATTTTCATCATACTTTAAAATACCAGTTTCGTTTTACTGACAATAATAATTTAAGTCAGACTTAAGGTGTATCTTTTCTTTAAAAGGTTTTTAGAACAATTATTTAGATGCTTATAAATCTCTCCAATCAATTTAAATCAAAGTAAGGAAAATTTATATTATATTAATACAAGTTATTTTATGAATGATTAGTTTTCTTGAATGTTGATATTAACTTTTGATACGAATTGAATTCAAATTATTACAATAATATCATAACAATATTGAGCTGATTTAATTCGAAACTATTTTCAATAGTTAATAATAAAACGTACAATTGTACGCATATTTAATTTTGTAGAGTATGGGATACATTATAATATAAAAATATATTTATTTAATTAGTTAAAAGAGTGTTTTCCTTATCAACATAGCACCAACCACTTCCTTAGTGAGTTGCAAACCTTTTGTTATGCACTTAAATAATTAATTACTGGAGTACAAACATTTAAATCGCACAACGATTGTCCCTAAAGGAACTCGAACCCACGACCGCTGGCACAGTAAGTAGGTACTCTACAAACTGGGCCAAACGTGTTTATAATTATTTTAAAAGTCATACAATGTCTGTACTAGTATATGTTGTTAACATACTAAAATATTACAGATTTTTTTTTAACTCACAACTCAAAAACGACGATGTGTTATAAGTTTGACGTGTCTTACGTGTATATGTGTATTAGAGTGTTCTTAGCTATGTTTGATGATAATCAGTGCAAGATGGCCGCCGCTACAAAATGGAGGATTACATATTTTTTTTTACAACTCCCTCAAATGAATATCAAATTAAAGGGCTTTATTAGTAGAATACTATTTTTATTATGTTATGTCGGAGGTTTTTTAATTAGTCCCATATCTTCTACAATGGCGTAACTTATTTTATAATAAGTTTGATAATAAAATTAAGTTTTAATATAAAACTTAATTTTATTGTATGTAGAAAAATTTGATTTTGTTACTTTTGATCGACTGAATCGTAAGACTGAGACAACAATTTCAACGGGCCTTGTATCTACTTCAGACTTTTTTTTCTGTATTGTTTTTATTAATGTGATTGGAATTCATAATAATTTTATTATAGTTTCCAAACAATTCTTTATTTTAAGTTTCATTAATAAGGTAGTTAATTTAATTTAAGAATCACTAACTGAAAGTTCAAACTCCACTCCACTCTAGTTCAAATAGAAAGTTAGTCTTGAGGAAGCTAGCTAAGAAAGTTTAGCACTACTGACAATTATTTTGTGTATTAGCAAATTTAACTCACTACAATGTGAGACAAACGTGTCGTCGCTTATAATATTAGTAGAACTTTCCTTACACTTTCATCCACCGGCATATAATCTACGCTGTGTAATGTTAATCTATCCTTTTGTATTCAAAAAGCTTCGAAATAATTACAGTCTTGACGAAAGAAACATCAGCGTAAGCAAACTTCAGTAATTAATCATGGATGCTGCGGAGCATGTGTTTTATTACCAGAAATTTATCCACATCTTAATTGATTATGTTGTAATAATTAAATAATAATTGTTTAAAAAAAACGTTTTTTTTTTACTTAGTCCTTTATAAGTCCTGCTGGGCGTGGATCTTCCTTTAATGCAATAGAGTTCACGGTCTATACTCTATGTCCACCATGTTAGAAAATTATTTAGGTTTCATGGTGATATTTTCTTTAACTATAAGTGATAATTATTATACTGAAAATTCAGATATATGACCTGAGACTTGAACCGGTTGCACTTGATTTGTTAAGTGAATGGACCACTGGACTGACACTGCTTACATTCTTTGGTAATTTTGTCGTAAAAAACGTTTTACAATAGCTTTTTAAATTTATATACCTAATTGGTACATCGGTATACACTAAATGAATGTCAAATTCGTGACTCTTGTCTTTTTGCTTGAAATTAGCATTTAAAATACATATATGTAGGGTTGAACGTTGAGTTTGTGCATTACTAGAGTTTTTTTAATGAGGTGGCTTAATCTTGACATTCGACCAGCGATTGAAACAAAATAAGAAAACTTTGATTATGCTCGGGTCTCACCAAGTAGCGTGTTCGATTCTCGCTTGAATAAAGATAGCAATATTATAAAATCAAATTTAGTACGGCTGAAGTAGTGCATAATGAGAAAAACAGCGAGAAATAAATGTTTTTTCACTTACGAGTGAACGTAAATCCATATTTCAGTTAAAAAACTGTATTTAAAAATGGCTTGACGATTAAAATACTTTTACTCTCACTATTAAACCGATATCAATATGTTTCAACCATTAGTGTGACGGCCGGAGCAATGGAAAGATCGCAAAAAGGTGCCCTGATTTTTGAATAACCTGGGCTTAAGCGTTTACCGATATTTATATTTTAGGTTACTAACCTATTTTGATGTTGGGTTACTTGTAAAAAGCTTCCAATTCATTGTCCTTTATATAGTGTTTTATTGTTAAGTATTAAATAATCTAAATAAAAATAATAAAAATCTAAATAATCTTAATAGATACCTATTTGATTAATCCATCAATTTGTAAATATAATCAAAAGACCCGTTAGAAACTTCATTGCAAAGGCAGGATAAAACTATCCTTCTTGGCTGGCACCGACTCCAACAATGACTAGGTAATTAGAATCATTATTTTTTACTTTTTAATTTCGGTTTGTAACGTTTTGAAGTCGGTTTTTATTTTTCTTAAACAATAATTAATTTATCAATCTTATTGATATTTTAACATCTTTTAACATCAACCAAATAGTAATACCTATATATTATATACATTTCATAAAAACTAAACTAAAACAACTATGATTAACAGACATTATCGTCTAGACTCTAGAGATATCTATTTTTCCTAAAAGGTTAATAAATGTGACTGTCTGTTGGAGTTGAAGGCCATATTTAATCCTGGCACACGAGGGGATTCCCGTGGGGTCGTATCACGTGTTTTACTGCAGCGGAAGACGCGGTTTTGATTTGGCGGTATAAATGTTTAAGTTGGCCGTAAAGATGTTTACTTCTAGAAGCATTACTACATATTATTTACCCCATGTGATATTTTCGATCTATATCCTACATGTTGTTTGAAAATGTTTGGCTTAGTTTGTAACCCTTCTGCTGCTTCAGCTGTGCCAGCTGTCATGGGTTCGAGTCCCGCTGGGAGCATTTATTTTTGTGCTCCAGTCATGAGTGTTTATATTTATAATATACTCCTATACGTATTTAAAGTTATATATGCGTACTTTATCAACTATCTGATATCTATAATACAATTAATTTAAATTTTTAATTATATCCCAATATTTATTTATATATTTTTAACCCCGTGACGAGGAGACTCTTAGGCAAGTCCTTTTAACATTACATTCAGGTTTTCATTTAGCGCCACCTTTAGGCAAATTACATTACTAACAGTAACCTATAGCCCAAACCATTATCTAACTCTGTTTTCAACTAAATAAGTCCAGCTGTTTAAAAAGTTTGTCAAACATTCCACATAGAAGAATTTGAATTTCTTAGTACTTATTTTCATACTAAGCAAGAGGCAGTGGTAGCCCAGCGGTAAGGCGCTGGCTTGGATATCCGATTGATGCGGGTTCAAATCCGAGTCTCGCACCTCTGATATTTTCATGTGCGAATCATTTTCTACCATAATTACCACTTGTCTTACGGTGAAGGAACGCATCGTGAGGAAACCTGCATGCCTGAGAAAACCTAGCAAGTTTCGAAAGACATGTGAAGTTCGCCAACACGATCTAGGCCAGCGCGGTGGACTATGGCCTGATCCCCCTCGTACTGAGGCCCGTGCCCAGCAATGGAACGTTAAAAGGGCTGAAGATGAAGATAAAGCAAGAGTCATAAGCTATATTCAATTATAAGTTTTTATAACAAACAAATCTATTACACAACACTAAACATATTTTGTCAGCTTTAAAAAGCAAACCAAACCAAACCAAAAACCATATCGAGTTGTGTTAACTTGATATTGATATTGATATTTTTATTTGATTTTCTCGCGGATTTATTTTCATTTTTGGTTCCCAACGTTTCAAATGCTTAACATCAATCATGGGAGTAACCAAAAATCAAAAATCAAAATAAATCCGCGACCAAACCCGAAAAGATAGTTTCATTTTCTTATTTATTTACTTACATACATAAGTATATCGTATAATCAAATGTAAACTACAACTAGTCTTCACGTATAAATGTATGTAAATTGTAAATATATGGATACATATTTTATTCCATCACAAAAACTGAATATACAACTAAAATATTTCCATTACAAGACTCGAATATCAAAAGCTCAGTGAAACCTAAAGTTCTTTTTCAGTAAAAAACCAATTACAGAAGCGATAAAGCTAACGTATAACGAATCCACTCTAAATCAAAACGAACTATCATAGGAACTGGAAATAATTCACGAATGAATGCATTTGAACTAACTTTACATGGGTACAATATATAATTCAAATATAGGCTAGGGTATTGCTACAAACTAACATAACTAAACCAAACTAACATATTTTTTAAATATATTGTTATATACTCGTACATAAATACACATTTTCTAATAAATATTACTTCAAAATGTGGCATCGAAATATTACATTAAGTCAAAACAAAGTATAAAATTCAATAACCGAAAGTTCTTAGTATTTATAATTAATGATGTTTCTTTGTCTTCCAAAAAGCGATGATCTAAATTGATTAAAAAAAGGCGACTTAATTCCGGGATATGCAATTTTGAATTGTGCAATTCATTCGAGGAGACGAGTCAAGATTTTTAGGGGACTTCATTGTATATGACGCTACAGTTCATATAATATATAAGCGTACCCGTTGTGTATATCTCGTAATCTAGTAAATACGAGTATATAAAAGCTAAAGCTCAATTAATTACCATGAAATATCGAAAACCGCTTTGGAAGGTACATAGTTTTTAGTTAGTAGCCGTCCGCTAAGGACGGACCGAGGCGAAGCGAGGGCAAGTCGCTAGTCTTATATCTTTTTAAGCTCTGAAAAAGCTCTGAAGATTTTCAAACTATTTAGAAAATATGCCACCTATGTCTCTGCCTTTGTATGTCGTCGCTAATTGGGAGCTTTATTAGAGATTTTCTTAGTACTCTTTTATTTGCAGAAGTACTTCACTTTATCTACAATTCTACCTTTTCTTTATAATATTTAATTTTTAGTAACAAACTATTGATAGAAACTTTTCAGCAAATTTTTTTTTTTTTTTGTATAAATTGGATAAAATCTTAATAGTAATGTTTTGTTACTTTAAACAAGCAAAAACAATAATTTACATTTAAATAACGTTATTTTTTTTTGATATTCTATGTTTCTTTATAGTAGTAGTAATAAAAGTATCATGCTTCATATTTCCTTTCCATAAGGTTCCTTTAGCCTCAATCAAACCAGCGTCAAAATATTAGTGCTTATGTTCAATCTTTGACAGAAAAAAAATCGAATATAAGAAACTGTTATAATGTAAAAACAATGTATATACCAATATATGAGCCTAAAGCCTTAGAGGTAAGTAAGAGTTTTAATAAATTAATGCTAACATGTTCTAACTTACACCAATATTTACTTTTACTTAGCAATTTCAGTAAGTTGTCTTCGCCTTGTCCTATTTTCATAATACATGAACGCTGAAGACGTAAAACTCTACAAGAATATCAAAAGCTTGATTAACTTGAATTTTTTTTATCTAAGTTATTTCAACATAAATATTGAAAGACTTGACTTAAATGTATAATAATAAATATTTTTCATATTCAGTTGCATTAAATATCTCCTACGGATAGAGGATGAGATTCTATGGTGGCTCATGGACTTATCCGTCCAGTGAGTCCCATATAACCACCTGTATGTATGCAGATACCAGATAGTTGATACACTACACATATATAACTTTATGTACATATTATAAATATAAATACCCATAACAGTTGTAATATTCTTGCTCATCACATAAATAATTGCCCACATCGGACTCGAATCCGCCACCGCTGGCACAGCAAGGAGAGTCACTTCGAACTGAGTATTAGGTACGTAGTCTTTGATCAAAACTATTTTGAAAACCAGTGATATTTTCCTTAAAGATTATTGTTAATACAATAAAAACTTAGTTTAGAAATAAATATACATTAAAATATAAATTCGAATAACACATTTTGAATAAAGTCAACTATTTTAACGTGTTTTCTCAAAAGCTCAGGGTTGGGTGGAGATATCATAAACTACTGTGGCACATTTACCCACTGAAGGCAATTTCAACTACAGCTATCAGCGGCCGTAAGGAATCCGAGCTTTAAAGTTTAAGTTTAAGCCTAGCTTTAAAAGCATTTTCTAGAAATTGGTCAGTGAAATAATAGCAAGTTTGGTATTCTTTATATAGGTTTGAAAATATGTAAATTATCAATGTTTTGTAGCACTCTGTATACTATTTATAGTATTTACTTTTGTAACTTATGGTATTATATTCGAAAAATTACTAGCTTTATTTGCAATTTCACTCGCATTTTCTGATTTCGTGTAACTATTTCGATCCTAAAAGTTGTAGCGTAATGTAATACATGAGTACAAGTATAATCCATAATTACTAGAATCGTACTATCTGACTGGTAGTTCTGGATATTTGCGCATTCAAACTCCACGGTGTATTATTTTCACATTAAAGTTCCTGATAGTACTTAGTATAATAAAGTTATATCATTTTTTGAAATGAATCGTTTCCCATTGTTATTAGGGCGAACGAAGCGACGACCCACAGCCTGAGCATTTTGAGGCACACTTTACTAAAAAATTATTACGTCTATAGATTTGTGCTGTAACATAGTAATTTAATATCATATCTAGATGTGTTATTTGTCAAAAAACCAGTTAGCTAGTTTTATAACCATTAAAAAATGAACAATAACAATATCATGTTTGTTGGATAGAATGTTATTGTACTACTAACGCCATCTTAGAAAACCAAAGGGTTAACATCGCTGTAACATTATTACCCGTTAGAAAAACTACGCGAAACACAAAGCTCAGCTTTTTGCTAGTAGAAGTAACAAAATAAGTTTTGGCCAACCAATTCAATAAGACAGCAAGAGCTTAAAATCAATAGCTTAGGTACTTTAAAAGTTTCGATTTTTTTTAAGTAGAAGCTTTTTTAAAGTAAAATAAAAAATAATAGATTATTTAAAAACCTTTAATAAAAAAAAGTAATATAATACTTTTACTATTATATTATTACTTTAATACCCTAATTACTGTCTTTAGACGGAATTTATGGAGGAATCAGTGTTCTACAGAATTACTGCGAACTCTTGTTAATAAAGTTGGTTAAAATATTTGGTTTGTGTATATAAAAAAATATTTGAAACTTTGCTATCTCTGAGTACTACGTAAGAGCTTTTGTATGAAAATATCAGGAAAAGCCCATCTCTGGCAAGTCTACTTTTCATAGTAGATACAAATTTAAGTTACATATGTGAATAATTAATTTTGAAAAATGAAGAATATTTATTTAATACTTTCTTCGGGTTTACCCCACGTCCTTTAACCTGTGAGACGTCAAATATCTTAGTCTCTCCCGTGACTATGATTGCTGTAAAGCATTCGAAACGTCGGGAACCAAAAATCAAAATAAATCTGCGACAAAATCCGAAAAGATACTTTCATTTATAATATTTATTTATTTAAAAAATAAAAAAAATATTTTAAGGACTACAATAATTATACTTGCATAGAAATATTTCAAAAGAAATGTTACAAGTATTTTATCATTAAGCATTTATTAACGATAGAAATAATTGACTCTATATTGAAAAATCACTAGTTTGTAAAACTTTAACGATAACTTTCGAGAGCTTTTAAAATATTTTATTCGTTGTATTAAGCTTAGTTCATCAAAGCTTTAAGAATAATCATTTTTTTAGAATTATTCTTAAGTAATTATTCTTTAAAAAGAAATACAGCAGCTATTTCATTACGTAATACACTACAATTTATTGCATTTTTTCTACACACTAACCCTTTATTGAGTCTTTGTAAAGAGAATGATTACAATAACATGCATTTTGCATTACAAAGTTACTATCTATTAGGTATATTTATGTATTTTTTTTATATTTTAGGTACAAGAATTATATTTTAAATTTAAATGTTAACTATACTAAATTATCTTTAATAAAACATTCGTGGATTTATTTTGATTTTTGGTTCCCAAAGTTTCGAATGTTTTAAAGCAATCGTGGTCTCGAGAGACTTTAAAGGTCTCAAAGGCACTATGTACTTGGTTAATTTTACAAAATTAATTCAAAAAATGAATTTACTAATTCTATATTTAATAATAGTTTATTGATATTATTAATAATGTATAACGTTAAATTACCAAATATTCTAACCAAAAATTACGATACTTAAGTTAAATGAAAGAATAAATATTCACTTCTAATAATTTGGGCACGTTTTTGTTTAAATTATAAAACGATCAATAATTGCATAAGTGCTAATTAGCTCACTGATTTCTCTCTACGAGTATATGGAAACGCCTTCAAGAAAAGCGATGCACTAAGGCACAATAATTTGAAGGTCTTTTTGTACTTTCCTTATAGATTAATTATAATATTTATATACTATTGAAACTGGAATTGAATTTCGAATTTTTTTTTTTTAAATTAATGTTGATAATTTCATTATATTATAATAATATTATTATAATACTACAGAAAAAAGTTTTTATTTTTCTTCTGAAGAAATAAAAACATCTCAAACAATGAACTTTAATTTTCCGGAGTCAAATAACATAAGATCTGATCTCGTCTAAAATAACCATAATATTTAAATATAGTATTGAGGAAAATGTTACAAAGTCTTACTTCAAAATGATTATTTTTAAACTGTCCTAATTTTGATAAAAATATTAAAAATAAATAGCATCGACGGTTTCTACAAAAATAGTTTAAACGTTGGAACTTTATGTAACTGTCGTTAGTAAAATTTGTAATATATACACTATTTCAAATCAATTTCAATATAAAAAAAAAGTTAAATTAAATTATACTGAGTAGTCATTAAAATAAAAAATATATAATAATAACAGTAATTAACGTACAATTTTTTTTTATATTTTTTTTAATAATCAGTATTGTTATTATATTAAAAAAATATTAAATATGAAAAAATCATCCATTTTATATTAAAATTACATATAACCAAAAAAAAAAGTAAAAAATAAAAAAAAACTTTTTTTAAATTCCGTCACAGCAAAAAAAACAGACTTACCATGTACGGAACAACAGATTCCTATTTAAAGTGCACAACACATCACACGTCACTCACTAACACCACTCGGACCCGGAGCGGGACACGCTCGGGCGCCGCGACGGCTGGGATGCTTGTGGACGTCGGGACAGACTCCCCCACCCCGCCCCATGACGATCCCATAGATTCGACACTATTGCGCAATGCAAGTGCATATGGTATGGAAATTTCCTTTGAAACTTATTCGTATTGTACCTATTTAGTTTTTATAGAATATCATTTAAATCAAAATTAAATAATAATAAATAAAAAAATGGCTGGGCTTATATGGATATCTTTAAAAGTATTTGTAGTAAAGTGAAAGGAGAATAATTCGGATACGTTTCTGGAAAATTAAGAAAAACTGTTTTTTTTTGTATGACATCATATGGTTTGTTGAAATTATTTTATTTTTATTTAAGTGCCCAGCCCAGGGGTAACGCGCTCGTTTGTATAACCGAGTGATGCGGGATCAAATACGGGTCTCGCACCTCTGATATTTTCATGTGCGAATCATTCATGTTCACTTGTCTTACGGTGAAAGAAAACATCGTGAGGAAACTTGCATGTCTGAGAAAACCTAGCAAGTTTTCGTAAGACATGTGAAGTCCCCCAACACGCAATAGGACCTGATCGTACTGAGGAGGCCCATACCCAGCAGTGGGACGTTAAAAAGGGCTGAAGACTATATAAGTATGTATCTAGCACCTTTTAAATAGGATAATTTAATTTTTTTATACGTACACTAAGCTCTTATGTTGTTTTCGCATATCTCGATATTTATCTTTTATGGAATTTCAATCTCTATATATTCGAGAGTTACAAGTGCTCGGCTCAGGCTCGTTCCTTCGTCACGTTTATTATATACTAGCAATTCCCGCGGCTTCGGCCGCGTTCTATATATAGATTTCTCTGATATTTTCTCGCAGTAATTAGTACATGTTGGTCCAGAGACTCAGCATCATCATAATAAATCTCATCAAAATCTGTCCAGTCACTTTCTCATGACATGACAAAAATGAACACTATAGATTTTGACTCTAAATTGATATTAATGACTATAATAGTCAGTGCGATATTAAAAAAATATTTAATGTACTGGTTCGACAAAGTTACAATACTATTATGTTGTGTAGAGAATAACTAAAATAAATAGCCAATTTTTTTATATATAAAAAATATATATAAGAACCTACGCACGTCTGTACATTTGAGTGTAAAAAACAAAACTTTATTCGCGTCAATAAATGGGACGCTAGCCAAATGCAATATGACAGCTTGTTGGACCCCTTTCTACGTAATGCTTCTATGTATAAAATAACAGTTTAGTAAGCGGAAATCGATTAGACAGGTTTTGATATACTTAGATACGAAATTTGTTGAAACAATGTAAGAATTTATATCTATGAAGTAGGTATTTGCAAGGCATTTTTTAAGCTTCAGAAGTCACGGGTTTGATCTCCGCTTGTGCTAACTACGAGTACATTTGTGGGATAAAAGTCTATATTATTATTATTTAACAAAACTATAAAAGGTCTAGCATACAAAAACAGAAAACATTTATTTCTGACGTGATTATTCTCTCTCTCTCTCTCTCTCTCTTGTAAACTCCATTTTCATTCTTCTTTCTAATTTACCATCAGCTATAGCAATTATTCAATATCAAATTCTGTTTTCTCGGAAGAAATAAGAAAAATTATGAAAATCTAGAACTTCATATTCAAAATTCTCTAACCAAGTGTAGGACACTAATAAGCCATTACTTATTTAGCACACTAAGAACCTAATTAACCTCGAAGGTACTCGTTTGGCGGAAACTAAATAATGAGTATTAATTAAAAAGAACGTGAGGGCAAAAACGGGGAAAAATTAAAACGTGAAAATAATTCTAATTCCGACGGAAACTCAACGAATGTTTTAGAAAAAAAATTCAGATGTGGTAAATATTTTTTGAATTTTATTTACAAAGTTATGCAATGAATTTTTGCCTCAAAGAAAATATATATTAATACGTACGTTACGTTTCAGTCCCTTCATTCTATTTTACAACAAAATTTTACTTACATCCTTTCCTAAAGTTTAGTCTATCTCTGTATAAAATTTCATTAAAATCGGTTCAGTGGTTTAGTCATGAAAGCGTAACAGACAAACAGTGTTATTTTCGCATTTATATATATTAAATAGGGATTTTACTGGATATTTTTTTAATTTATAGCTTAGCTATTTATTTATAGTATTGGCTTGCTCGGTGCTCCTAGATTCACAAATAACTTTTCCTTATGCATAAGACCAGACTTGAACGGTAATAAAAAAAAATTATAAAGCATTTTTTTGGCATTTTTAGCGAATGTCCAGTGGCCATGATGGGTCCTACGTAAGTTATCGTAACCATAGACACCAAAATGTGTATACAACAAATTCGAAAGTTTCTTAAATATAGTTTATAGGAAGTAGATTCGACGGTTGGATGAAAAGACGATACTAATTTGTTTTTAGAAGAGCAACTGTTAAGTTTGTCATTGGTTTTTCTCTGTAGAACTACTTTCTAAGCCAGCGATAGCTTAATCACAGATCGACTACAATACCTTTAAATGAAGTTGATGATTTAGACAAGCACTTTATAATATAAATATACGGCTTGCATAATAAGTAAAATAAAAAAATAGATTCTTATTTAGTGCTTTTCCCCGCGACTTCATCCGCGTGGTAGGCATATATTGCAATCCCCTTTTATCATTTTAGGGGTTGAATATTATAAAAAATCGACGAAGCACGTGTTTAATTAAATCTTTTAAGAATATAAATGTCAAGTCAGAATCAAATCAAGAAAACACGTTGTTCCATTCAATTTGTGTTTGAATTTTCAAAAATCCTTTCTTAGTGTACACCTACGTCACTTAAGGAATATTGCTTAATTTAATTTTTCTAGACCCATTCATATCGGTATTGATTACGTTTGGATATTAAATAATATTTAGAAAATTGTGATAAAAATTCAAACCACCTACTATTGACTGAAAAATTCGACAAGTGCGATACTGATTGAACACCCAGGGTTCCGTACCCATCAATTTTTTTAATGGCATAAAATATAAGCTTGTATTTTACAATATTACTTTGATAAACAAAGATAATTTTGCAACCGCGTTAAACGGATTTTTCAAATAACTCGACGTATCTTAAGCACAATAATATCTTTTTTGAAGTACCCCAAAAATAATGAGTTACAATCAAGAACTCAAATTCTATCTTATTCAATTAGAAATGAGGAACATATTTCATTGGAGAATTGTGATTCACGTGTAACCCGTGGCCTTTGTAACATTTTAAGACCTCCACGTATAGAATTTACTTGTACACAGATTGGCAAAAAGCTCTTTTGCTTCTTGCTAATCGGCTTATAAACAATTTACATGAAAAAACACTCACATGATATGTTAGTTGAGATATCAAAAATAAAAACACCATCAGTGCATATAAGTATAATTGAAGGGTCTGTTTTTAATTTCAAATTAACAGCTTTTCACTAAATGTATTTGATAGTATATACGGTACTTACATAAAAAATCAATTATTTGATTTTTTGTCTGTGCGTCTTCTTTCAGGTAATCTCTTAAAGGGTTAGACTGATTAAAAGGCACTTTCACTCGCAGATAGCTAGTGTTATAAGAAGTAACTTATGCTACTTACTATTTTAATAAAAAATTATATAAACCGTTTAATTTTTTTTTAACTTACGACCAGCGAAGCGGGCCGGGTTTGTTAGTTTGAAAAATAAGTAAAAAAAAAAATAAGAATTAAAATTCACGAGTAAATCCACGAGTCAACACTAGTATATCTTCTATAAAGTAAACTGAAAATATGTACATATTTCAAAACGATTTGGTGCAAAACAAATAGCTTTAACTAATACAAAAATCCATTAATACATCTGGGTTTCAAATTAACCAACAGACTTTTTAATATTCCTTTTATTGAAACATTTAATTGACTCGTTCTATTCACGTGTCGATCGAAATAATTACTCGCGCTTTTGATCAGTATTTGATTGACGATTTAATGATATTTTTGTGTAAATGAATTTCACTTAGATACAGATGTATAAAATGTTTAGGCAAGTTTGAAACTTTTATTTTTAACGATCTAAATATAGCTATAGATAAAACTTTTTTAAACTGATATATATTTACGAGGCATAACTAGCTATGTAGGATCGCCTTGAAGAGAAGGCCAGTTTTACACACTAAAACCTAAAATCATCCCATAATGAGGCATCGTAGAATAGCCGGGGCAGACCGTGATACTAAAATATAATAAAAAATCTTTTTTTTTTAAATAAATGGCTTGGGATAGCAAACATCTTGTAGACTCATGTTAGTTCCACGGTCCGCTGACCGCTCTGCCAAGAAGTACTAGAAAAGATAAACTCGTTACAAAACAAATTTAACCTGTAAAAAAAACCAACCAATCTATATAGGTACCTTTCATCATAACTGTTCTATGGTTTATGGTAATGGGGTCACAGACACACAGACAGATGGAATTAAATTCTAAACGATAGATTCGGCTTCTTTATCTTTAATCTATCTATCTAAATATTCAATTTGCAGATACCACTCAGAATTACATTATAATATTATGTACCTATGTAATATGTATATCTTGAATTCAAAAAAGTTTCTTTTTGTGGTTCATCATTATAACACAAATCATTAGAATATAGATGAGTATCGTAATAATAATGGTGGAAAAAAAGTAAAAAGCAAGCGATGAAACGTACAATATACTATTCACGTCACAAAGGACTCAAATACATAATGCATTAGATTTTCACTGTAGCTTATTTCCAATATACTTTGTAAAGCTTGGAAAAGCTCGTCCTAGCTTTTTCTTAGCACGCTACTATTCTTATATGTATATATATTTAAATATCGATATATCCTTGAGCTTTAGTGGATAATGAATTTTAAAATTAAGGTATGTTTCCGTTCCGTTCCGTTTCCGTTTTTAATTGCGTTGTTAAGTAGTTATCTACCTTTATATACCTTTATATCTAGGAGTACCATAAGCACTCCTATAGACAGGGGTACACACATTCTTGGTCATCAAACAAATAATGCCCCCTGCGGGACTTGAACCCGCGACCGCTGGAACATCATGTAGAGTCACTACAAACCGAGTAAAACGTGTCGTCAAATGAAAATAATACTGTAATACTACTAACAGAAGAAATTAAAAAAATATCTATATGTGTAAGGTAACATAGAAATCATTAGCCAATGCATTGAGATAATTAAGAAATATACTGTGTTTAACAGTTTATAGAAACTGTTCAATTCCTTTGATGTTTACATTTTAGAATGAAAAATGTAAGGAAACACGCCGTTTCTACACTCGAGATTTTATTTCGGTATGAACTAGTATGGCGCAATAATGATGTTAAATTAGCAATGCTAATTTATATTTATATACAATATACATATGTATATTCGTATATAAGTATATATTTTCGTAGGCAAGCTTTATAAAAAAAGCTTCAAATGTACACTAGTATATAAAAATAAATGAATACTCTATGATATGCCTATAATGACAGTAGTAGCCCAGTGGTAACGCGCTTGCTTTAATAACCCAGTGAAGCGCATTCAAATCCGGGTCTAGCACCTCTAAGTATTTCATGTGCGAGTCATTTTTAAAATGATTACCACTTGTCATACGGTGAAGGAAAACATAGTGAAACCTGCATGTCTGAGACAACCTAGCAAGTTTTTGAAAGACATGTGAAGTCCGCCAACCCAGCTGAGGCCAGCGTGGTGGACTATGGCCTGATCCCCTCGCACTGAAGGGAGGCCCGTGCCCAGCAGTGGGACATTAAGAAGAGCTGAAAATACTCTTGACTATACATTATAGTATTAAAGCAAACAAAACCAACGAAATTAGAAAAAGAAAAGATATATACAGCAGGCGGCCTTAGAAATGATCTATTCCAGGCGACCTTGATTTGAAGTGTGAAGAAACAGGCGTCGTTATAGACATCTAAAGCTATAGTAATTAATTATTGTAGAAACACACACGATATATAATATGTCATATCAACAAACATACTATATAATATATACGTTTATGTGAATTTTATACGAATATTAGCAATTACCGCGGCTCCGTCCACGTTCTTATCACTATTAAAAAAATGGTTGTATAAGCAGTTTTTGATGACAAATCATAAATAAATAAAGCTTTGGTGTAAGAATAAAAAATAAAAAACTGGAAAAAGGACTTACTCTCAGACCTATGAAATATACACAAGAAATTTCATAAAAATCGGTCAAGCCGTTTCGGAGGAGTTTGATAACAAACACTGTGACAGAAGATTTTTTTATATAAGATTTTATTATTTATTCAACTCAATTCCCTTGTAAAAGTACTACCTTATTCTATTTATACATCAAATTATACCTAATAAGGATACTTAAATCTGACTGATTCAACAATGTTCAAAACCGACGAGCCTTTGACAGCTTATTCCTATCACAACACCAATTATTCCATCTCTTGCTCAATATTTCCTGTATAATCTTTAAAGATATTTTTGTCCTCCATTTTTCTTACATATCTGTTTTCGTTTTTAATTTAATAAATAATTATTAATTAAATTGATTGTATGGCAGAGATGAAATTACTCAATTTGTATGGAAAATTAAGTTTAATTCACTTTCTTTAAAATTAGACATATAATATGTTGTTATTTTCAACATTCTACTACTACATACCTATGAGTATGTAAATATGTTAAACTAATATTATCTTTTAATTGTTGCCATTATAACGTCCCAGTGCTGGACGCAGGCCTTCCTTCAATACAAGGTGGATCTGTAAATCTGGAATCTTGAAAATGGCAGACCTCACATGTTTTTTTTAAAAAACTTGCTAGGTTCTCTCAGATATGAGATAACCCTGTTAAAAATGATTAGCATATGAAAATATCGGAGGAGCGAGATCCGGTATTAGAACTCGCTTTACTTGGTTTAGACAAGCGATCACTGCCACTTTTTTACCTGTTACCAAAAAAGGTTAAAGAACTTAAAATCTCTTAAAATTAAATTTTCCATCTAAGGAAATAGGATAAAATTTATCTAAGATCATCTGTGATAGTAAAAATCAACACCTTTTCTTTTTGATATCGGTCAAAATACGTTTACCACTTCTGCAAACATCATACAATCCAGTCAAATGTTGAATGGAGATAAAATAGAAAGAGTATTATTGTCGGGACCTAAATCTGTAGTCATATTTACGACTGGAAAACTGCCAATTCCGTTTCCATAGTTGCCGGCAATGGTTTTACAACCGACCTTTTGTTAAACAAAACACTATTTCTAATATATGCTGACGTATACTTTTTATAGACTTGCTGGTTTTTGTTTATTTATTCAATCGCTTTTTGGATATATGGGCAGTTCAATATAGCTTGTAAAATGTATGTGTATTATTGCATGCTATACTATTAAACTAAATTGCAGTAGCCTAGTGGTAACGTGCTCGCTTGGACAACCGAGTGAGGCGGGTTCAAATTCATAATAACTTGTCTTATGGTGAAGGAAAACATCATGAAGAAACCTGCATTTGCGAGAGAACCTAGCGAGTTTTTAAAGACATGTGAAGTCTACCAACCCGTACTAGGCCAGCGTGGTGGATTATGGCCTGATTTTTTTTAGCTTTTCGTTGCACTAGATGTGCTTATTAGCATGTCCCTGGGTTTGAGCCCCGGGTCGGGTCAAGTTTTGTTATCGATTTATGTAGGAGCATGTAAGGTCGTGTGCTTAACCTTCGGTCAAACTATCGTCCCACCGGAGTATATGAAGGTCTTGAAGGCTCGTCATTCATCTTGTACATATGTACTTATTATAATATTATCTCTACGACACTCAGTGAGCTGAATTAGAGAACATTAAAGCCGTAAGATTAACTGTAGCCGAAATAAATCAGATGTTGTAAAAAGTGAATTATTTGTAACCGTATATTTTTTTGTTATTAATTGTACCTACAATAATAATCTAATATGATTTATAAATATTAAAATTTGGACTGGAGCGAACAAAATCTGATTCAGGACGATGTACTGTAACTCAATAATACAGTTACTTCTGTTTTGACTAAAGTATTATTGGTAAATACAGTTATGAGTCTCACTGAAAATAGTTGATCCGTTACTTCGTGGTAGCAAATTTGTACTATAGAATATTAATTCAGCCTTTTTAACGTCCCACTGCTGAGCATGGGCCTCCCTCAGTACGAGGGGGATCCGGCCATAGTCCACCGCGCTGGCCTAGTACAGGTTGGTAGACTTCACAAGTCTTTCGAAAACTTGATAAGTTCTGTCAGACATGCAGGTTGCACACGATATTTTCCTTCATCGTAAGACAAGTTACAAGTAGTAGAAGACAAGTAATCACGATAGAAATGATTTCTACATAAAAATATCAGAGGTGCGAGACCCTGGTTTGAACCCGCATCACTCGGTTATCAAAGCGAGGGCGTCACCACTGAGGTTGGCACCTGTAGATTAGTAAAATCATTAATACTTTATTGATGATTTTACTAATCTACAATTAATCAGATTAGTAAAAAAATTAATACTTTTTTAAATTGAAAATATACATAAGCTTTTAAAGAATCTCGAAATTTATTACTTCAAAATTTTTTAATATAAAAAAATGATATTACGCGAAAAGATACGTAAAATACATTTTTATTCATTAATACATATTATATTGAGATCCTTAGATGTACAAATAAACATAGAATTTCCATACTTTGAAGTCGGCTAAAACACGTGAAAGTATTGCTGTAATAAATAAATCAGTTCAGTACCCAGCATTCTGAAATCACAAACGGGGAATTTTATTTTCATGTAAAATACCTGTTATTTAGGTTTTATTTTCGAGAAAACGCTAATAAATTTAGTAAGTAAAAGGATTTACGATACAACATTAACATCTTTCATAATACAAAAGGAAAAAGACCGCATTTTGTTGAACAAATACTATTTTGTAAATACTTCTCAAATATCATAAACAGTCTTATTTTAAGAATAAAAGATTATGTCGAGATTAAGCCATTTAAATATTCTTTTTAATTATTTATTAGAGGACGCAGGTTCGAGTCCCGCTTAGCACATTAATTTGATTGGTAAGCTCGAATGTTTGTCCCTACTAATGCATATATTATATTTATAATATGTATTTTTTAAAGTTATATATATTATGTGGTGTATTAACATATTGTAGATATCTATAACATAAGCCTCGTAGTTTACCATGGAACTAGAACAGCCTAAACTACATATTATAAAATAAAGTCCTCCGCCGCGTCTGTCTGTCTTTTCGTATTAAACTCAAAAACTACTACGATTTTCATGCTGCTTTCATGTTTCGTGAAGGTTTTAGTATATAATTTGTCAAGTTTTTGAATACATTTACTAGCGGAACCCGCGGCTTCACTCGCCGAAGCGAGGGAAAGTTTCTAGTAGTAAATAAAAAAAACATTTTGTGCATTTTTGTTACACAAATATTAATTCACACATTTTACTTATATGTGAAATATAGTTTAAACGAACATTATTTAAAAGAAAATAATGCAAACAAAGAAAGTAACCTGTAACCTCTGTCGTAGTAACTTTTATCATTTGCATACACTTTAGTCCAAAATTTATGAAGAAAAACGGCCTGCCAAAAAATGTATACCACTGAATATTCAAGCACTTCTCACAGTGGCTTGAACATCAAAGCTAATGTGTTGAATTCGATACACGGTATTTGTTTATAAAATTTATTTTTTTCTTTATACATATCTTATTGTATTCTAATTTTTAACTTTCAGCGTTATATTTTGAGGAAAATGGATAGAAAATATCAAGTGCGAGTCTCATTTGCGTGAAAAAGGGTTCCGCATATTATGGTAATTCAAAGGCTTAGGGAATTCTATATATTTTTTCTGCAATGTGAAAGTACCGTCAGTCTTATAGTGTGTGTGTTTTAGTATTGCTCCAAATTTTTGAAGAAAATCGGGAAGTAATGTGAATATGTATTCACGTATAATTTTTTTATAAGTCATAAACATTTTTTTATTATCCTTATCTTTACTTAATATTATAAATGCGAAGGTAACTCTGTCTGTCTGTTAGTCGCGCTTTCACGCCAAAACTACTGAATCGATTTATCTGAAATTTGGAACACAGATAGTCTAAAGCCTGAGAAAGGACATAGGCTACTTTTCAAGGCGAAAAAATGGCTTTTAAGAGTTGAAATAGTGGATGTAAATTTGTATGGAAAATACGTCATTTTTAATGCTAGAAGCTTGAAACCTATTTTTTAGGCTTTTGATTAGATATAAATAAGTAAGATATTCAAAGCTTGTCAAAATTTTATACTAAAGAGGGTACTTTATACTTCTATTTACTATCATAGACCGAAATGAGAATTAAGCCAGCAGTTTTTGTAGGATAGCATTTATCCTAGTAAGAAATATGATACTTATAGTGTATTTTAATAAGTATAGTCTATTTTAAGTTTTAATATCATCTTCAGCTCTTTTAACGTCCTGTTGGGCACGGGCCTCCCTCAGTATGAGGGGGATCAGTCCATAGTCCACTGCGCTGGCCTAGTGCGTGTTGGCGGATTTCACATAACTTTCGAAAACTTGCTAGGTTCTCTCAGACATGCAGGTTTCCTTACGATGTTTTCCTTCACCGTAAGACGAGTGGTAATCATGATAGAAAATGATTCGCACATGAATTATCAGAGGTGCGAGACCCGGATTTAAACACGCATCACTCGGATATCCAAGCGAGCGTGTTACCGCTGGGCTATATTCTCCATTTAATATTCACAGTATAAAAAAACTTATCTATATGTTGATCAGTTAGTAAACCAGTATGATTTTTAAGAAAGCGTTACTTTCCCTGTTATAAAAATTTCGTGTGAGGTACCTTAGGAGATATAAATTTGCTATCATGAACTTTTTCTGAAGGTCTATTTAAGACCTACAATTTTTAGTACATTGTTTTGATGTATCTAAGGCTTAGCTTAGCTTAGGCGTGTAAGCGTACGAAAACAGTGATTAGACAAAACGCCGCCACATATAAATCTTTTAGGCGGTAGCTTGTCAGTCAATTAGTGAGTCCCTTTCTTGTTTTTAATAATAAACTGGCGACTGACCCCCAATTCGCTCAGGTTTTTTTATATGTACTTTTTCTTTCTTTATATATTTTCTGTAATAAAAGTAGCCTAAGTTACTCCTTATTATATCAGCTATCAGCCAGTAAAAACTCCTAAGTCGTTTCAGAGCTTAGGAGGAACAAACAGACAGACAGACAATTTTTTTGTTTATAAGTAATATACATAATTACATGGCATTTAGTAAAAAAAAACTGTTATGATATTCCAAGTAGACCTTTCCAAGTAGATTTTATATTCCAATTTAATTTTCATATTCCAAGTAGATTTTATTTATCTATATAGAAAATACTACTGTGTGTTACTATAAACTGTGTATTAGCTATAAAATATCTTACGTCATTTTGTTACGCAAAGAAGTCACACAACGTACGTAGACTGCGTTCACTAATTAATTGTTCGACAAAGAGTTTTATTTTGAACAGTGCCGTTTTTCTTTTGGCTACTTATCTTTTAATTCTTAAGGTTCGAATTCTGAGGCGTTTCGTCTAAACTAGTTTTGACTAGTTAAAATGCGTTGTAACTGAGAACGGGGATATAACTGTAACATATACAACTATAGTCATTATTTTTGGCTAAAACTTATAATATTACTGTGAATCTTTGTGAGTTTTAGAAAGAAATCACCAATCAAAGATTACTTTCATCCACATGAAGGATTAACCATCGCTGGTACAAATAATTGAGCTAAAAAATCGATTTCGCTAAAGATTAAAGGAAATACGTCAATATAATTGATCTGAATAACTTCTAGATTAAAATTGAGGATTAATTGTATTGAGCCCGTTTTACGATTGCCCACACCGAAGCCGCACCAAATTGATTCTTATTAAAACTTTCTTGGCCATTTAGTCCCAGAAGTTCTAAACTTTAAGATATCGTATGAAACCGAATTAAATGTAGCTTGTACATTTCTTTTACTACTCATCTCGAAAAGTTATAATGTAAGAGAATTTTGTTTTATAATAAATAAATATTTGCAAGTACAGTTTCAGTTAAAAGATAATCATAATCTATCTGAAAGAATATAATTAAAGATTTACTTAATAATAAGGTTTAAAATCAATCTACAAGATCTAGATATTCAGAAATTCAAGCAAAGATATTTCGAATAAGAGGTTAATTCAGTTTTTTTAGTTATAGTAAAACTAAAACATATTAATTCTTGATATTTTTAGGATTCAAGTTTCTACTTGATTGTATTTTGAAGTTTAATTATGTTTAATGAAAAGACAACGTACTCCAAGAGTTTATTTCATAATCCTATTAATATAATAAACTAGCGAGTCACCCTCGCTTCGCTTGGGTTCGTCCATATTTTAGTATAAAATGTTTACAAACTTTGAATGTCTTACTTATTTATATCTAATCAAACCAAAAACAAAAGTTTCAAACGTCTAGCTTTAAAAATGACATAATTTCCATACAAACTTTCATCTTCTATTTGAACCCTTTAAAGCCCTTTTTTCTTAGCTTTTATCCTTTCTCAGGCTCTAGACTATTTGTTTACCAAATTTCATTAAAATCGGTTCAGTAGTTTTGGCGTTAAAGCGCGACAGACAGGCAGACAGACAGAGTTACTTTTGCATTTATAATATTGGTAAGGATGAGAAAATTTGAATAGAAGTTTCTTAATTAAACACGCCACAAACACTGGAACGATCTGGATGAAATTTAGCACAGAGATAGATTATAGTCTGGAATAGTACATTTTTTTCTTGGATAAATCTGCATTTACAGTAGTACAGTTTTGTTTACATTTGAGTTGAGCTGCCGCTAAAAGTATAATTAAAATAAAATTACTATTAAAAAAATCACTTATATAAATAAATATGTTGGGCCATAATTATATACAACGCCATCTAGTTATGTGTAAAGCTACGAGGCTTGTGTTACAGATAACAGACAGTTAACATACCTACTACACAAAACATATAACTTTTTGTTTAAATACATATATGTTATAAATATAAACAACCATGACTGGCGTACAAACATTAGTGTTCAACAAATGAATACCCTCAGCGGGACTAGAACCGGCGACCGCTGGCGCAGAAAAGGCTTTGATATAATGTAAACAAGTCGTAAAAGGGAATATTAACTATTGAGACATCAATTTCACGCGAGTGAATTTGTGGTCAAAACTGGTATAACTATAAATAATGAAATAGGGTCCTATGAGAGTGCATTACAGAATAGTCGTTAGTTTGGGTTGACCTGGTTCATAAACCAATATAAGTACCACGTTCGGACCTATTATTTGAACATATTGTAAGAAAAAGCTTTATATAGGTACTCGTAAATGTAGCGACTTACAATCGCTTCGCTTGGGTGTGTTTCAATTTAAAGTGAAACTCTAATTCTTTTTTTTTTAATTAAAATAGCCTAAGTAACTTTTATATCATCAGCTATCTGCCCATGAAAGTTGCGTAAAAATCAGTCCAGCCATTTCGGAGATTAGCCTGAACAGATAGACAAACTGTCAGACAAACAGAAGTCGTATAAGTATCATAATTAATACTAATTATGCATATTCAATTTTAATTATCTGTATAGATATTGTAGAGAAGCTTATTAGTAGCAAATAGTTGGTACCGCATGCGCACCTCTGATTACGATCGAACATGATTACCACTTGTCACCTTGTTTACTTGTTGAAGAGGACCTAGTAAAGACGTCATGTGAATTTCTCCAACACGCAAGTTGTCATTTTAGGAAGATACATGCCCAACAGTGAAACGTTAAAAAAGGCCGAACACTGAATAATATTCCACGTCAAACTTTATCTGTTAACTTATCTTAGTATCTCTTATCTTATCAACCTTAGCGTAAATCTTTACTAATATTGTAAATGCGAAAGTACCTGTCTGTCTGTCTATCGCACTTTTACGCCAAAACTACTCAATCGATTTAAAAAATAATTTGGTACACATATACTTAGTCTAAAACCTAAGAAAGGACATAGGTTACTTTTCAAGGCGAAAAAGGGCTGTAATAAGGGGTAAAAGTTTGTATGAAAATTATGTCATTTTTAAAGCTAGAAAATAAAACATTCGAATTTTGTAAAAAAATATACTAATGGGGGTTTTAAAGGAAAGTTTGTTCAACCTAGAAAACCTAAAAATATTATTACAACAGGGTATTTTTAAATATAGAGCATCAAAGCCACGTGAATAGCAAGTATATGTATGTTGCAAGAGACATCTCTAATGATGTCTCAAGTGGAAAAGCCTTAGTTGACAATCCTCATCAGAATGTAGCATATTTTTAGTGAACCAATTTCTGAACAAATGCTTATATTTACAAGTAAGTAGTACATCTACATGCATACTATAATAATACAGTAAAATAATATATTTCTAATATATAAAAATCTCGTGTCACAGTGTTTGTTATCGAACTCCTCCGAAACCGCTTGACCGATTTTTATGATTTTTTTTGTGTATATTTGGTAGGTATGACAATAGGTCGTAGGCTATTTTTTATTCCCCTAGGTGATAAGAGTGGCACTCTGCAGATTTTTTATTTTTCATTTTTAGACCAATATTTTATTTTGTATTTTTTTATGATTTAGTATCAAAAAATACATATAACCCTAAATTATTAGGCTTCTACGACCAATCCCTATTTTTTAATATTAAGATTAGTATTCTTACTTAATCGATTGCCGTCCATTATTATCGTCTGTGCATCGATTGACATTGCATTGACGTTTTACTTTGTCAGTAAGACTGTCATGTTTATTATATTATCATACGAGTCAAGTTCAGTAACGATTAAAAAAATTAACGCGGGCGAAGCCGCGGGTACTGCTTGTTTATATATAAAAATGACTTGTTGTTCTTAAGTCTCGCTAAAACTCGAGAACGGCTGGACCGATTTGGCTAATTTTGGTCTTGAATTATTTGTGGAAGTCCAGAGAAGGTTTAAAAGGCGAAGTACCTACTAGTATATTTTTATATAAATCCGCTATTATGGGATATGTTTTGGGGATTTTATGGGATATTGGTTCCCAGTGGTATTGCGGAGGCGCAGGCCGTAGTAGGCCAGTAACACACTTACTTCGAAAACCAAAAGAAACGGATTCAAATCCCTAATTTTACTTAGTGAGTTTCAAGTGTGAATGCTCAACAAATGAATGCCCTCATCGGAACTCGAACCCGCGACCGCTGGCGCAGAAAGTAGGGTCACTACCAACTGAGCCAAACGAGTCGTCAATATTAATAATAATTATCATGAAGGTATTTTTGTAATCAAGACTCTTATATCTAAAATACTTTTTATTACATTCAACATATTTAAAGGATTGCTTAATTTTATTAAGTAAGCAAATTTAAAATATATCTCGCAAATTTGCACAGTATGGAATAAAATTTAGACGTATTACATTTAATAAACTCGCAAATACTCGTTAATATATTTACATGTCTGAACAACTTTTAGCTTTCTATATTATATTCTTTTGACATGTAAATATATTAAAAAGAAACTTACAGAAAATATAAAATTTGCATAGTAGAAAACTAGGGTAAAAGTTTTCGTTGTGTATGTATTCAGTCGTTTTTAAAGTTCCACTGCTGGGCTCTGCTGGGCCTAGGAGGGATGAAATGAAGGGTTTTTAATTAATTTAGGGTTTAATTTCCTTTACCGTAATAAATTGTTAAACATGTTAAAAATAATTCGCATGTTATCAGAGGTGCAAGATCCGAGATTTGAACTCGCTAACCAAGCGAGCGCGCAACCACTGAGCTACTACTGTCTTTTTAAATATTAAATGATTTTGATTGATTGACGGTATTAAATGACTTATAGGTAATATTGGGAGTGAAAAATGGAAAAAAAATTTTTGAGTGACACATCTATTAACTCCATAGATGTAAAAATATTAAAGCTAAATGTTGAAAAATACACAAAAAAATTATTTGTACGTTTATTTTCTTCCGAAAAACTCTTTCACTCATAACACTCATAGGCTCCATACTAGTTATGAAGGCCTAAAGTCTCTATCGACGAATTTTCTTTTCCTTAATTTTGTGTTATTATAAATATCAAAAAATTGTAAAACGCAGGACCGTTAATAATTTTTAAAAATGACAAAATGCACGGGCGCTTAACGCCTGTGGAATATTTCAAAATATATATATATATATATATATATATATATATATATATATATATATATATATATATATATATATATATATATATATATATATATATATATATATATATATATATATATATATATATATATATATATATATATATATATATATATATATATATATATATATATATATATATATATATATATATATATATATATATATGTAGAATAACCTCTTTTGTATTTATTCGATACACCGTTAACCATTTTTATTTGTTCATAATAAATATAGATTTATAGTAGGTCCTCCTAGGAAAACCCCACATTCACATTGGCAAAGCACTCTCGTCACATGCGAGACTTAATGACGTCGAGTGGGTAGTGACAGCTCTAATTTCAATGCGTGATATCGTGGCAATTTTGTCGATAATCATATTTTGGAAAATAATATATAATATTTATTTATATCCAAAGGTACGAATCTTAACATCTTTTCCTTTTAATATATTTGGAATCCAAATGTAGGTAAGTTTTTGCAAGCAATCCTGATCAATGAGCGTAAGAACGAGCAGTATTTAACTGAATCCAACCAATTTACGAAGCAAATTAGTTTTCCATGATATTTAAAAGGTTTAATTCAAGGAAAATTATAATTGAAAAGCCAAACAGTTCATGTAATTAAAAAGTAACAAAAAATAAATACTTATTATGCATTTTAACCTGTATGAAGAATTTTATTTAAATTTATATAGTAACTAGCTGACTCGGCAAGACTTCGTACTGCCTCAATCGATAAATAAATCGACCTAAACTTTTTTTTCATATTTATTCACCTTTTAAACCTTCTCTGGACTTCCACGAATAATTCAAGACCAAAATTAGCCAAATCGGTCCAGCCGTTCTCGAGTTTTAGCGAGACTAACGAACAGCAATTCATTTTTATATAGGTATATAAATATATAATTGTAATATGTTATTAAAAAAATATGCCATTAATATTATATTCTACAGTACGGATGTACTGTAGAATATAAATGGTTGACTCGCTCACGTCTTGGTTAACCGCGGCGACCGCAAAAACGGTCGGCAGCAAATTTTTTTTAAAATTCGATGTTACGCGATAACTACAAGACACACTATAATATGTCGTTGCGGCCAACGTATCGGTTTCAACAGTTTAATATAGGTAAGTTTAAGTTTAGTTGTTGAGTCTTTCTGTTTAGCAAGCCTCAGTAACAACCCGGAGTTAGGAAGTTGGCGGTATTTCACTCCCAAACCTCGGAGACCACGTAAAGCCGTCGGTCCGGCGCCTTAGCTCTCACTGGTCGTGTCAAGCAGTCGTCCCACCGGAGTGTGAGAGTGATAGGAACAGAGCGTGCACTTGTGTCTGCGCGTAAACTTGTACACTAATATCTCCTGCGCAGTTTGCTATTCTCAAAGAGATTGGCCACCGTGGCCGTAATCAATTGGGAGAACAATCATGTTACAATATATAATAATAATGTTAGAAATGAACTTGAACACGAAAATATCAGAGGTATGGGATCCGGATTTGAACCCGTTTACTCGGTTATCAAAGCTAACACTATTACTTGCGAGGTACTAATTAGTCTAGTACAAAAGGTACCTAGGGGCTTGGCTAAGTTGGTTTATAAGCCTTATCTTTGGAGGTGCCTAAGGAGTTATGTTGATGTTTAACTTTGCATTAAAGTTAAATCCTTTTGTTGATGTTCACATGGCTCAGTTATTTCTGGCGTCACACAAACTAATTGTGAGGCTGAGTATGCTTACTTAACACTTGTTGGTTACAATAATTTCCTTTACTATACAAATAATAATATTGGCACATTTACACAAAGCACCATCTAGTTCCATGGTAAGCTACGAGGCTTGTGTTATGGATACCACATAGCTGATACACTAAACATATATAACTTTTAAATAGATACATATTATTATGAATTTAAACACCTTTGACTGGAGTCCAAACACTTCTGTTGAAGTTAAATCACACAAATAAATGCCCCCAATGAGACTTGAACTCGCGATGACTGGCACAGCAAGTAAAGGCACAAACTGAACCAAACGTGTCGTCAAATGATTCTGTAACAAATTAAATATAATATGTGTGTAGTAAAGTCCTATATTTTATTATTTTTAATTTATTTAACAGCAATAATTGGCACAATCCCGGACTCGAACCTAGAGCCTTCGGACCTGTAGTCATACTTGCTAGCCACTAGCCCACTAAGGCACTTAAATCTACTGAATTATTCAACATTTTCAACTATTCCCGTCAATGTTAATGGAATAATCTCGTTACTCGAGTATTTCTATTTCATATACAACTAAGTTATGACGCGACGTTTCACACTGTTTATTTATTTTATGAATAACTTCATTTGTTCTGTTTGAAATTGAAAGTCGTAAAAAGAGAATAATAAGTACGTCTGTAAATAGAGTTTGTAGACACTCGAGATATGCTTATTGTTGGTGAACGAACTATTTAGCTTGGGAGTGGGGGGTTTTATTTTTGACTGACTTTGAAGAAACAGGTGTTCCTAAGTTATTTTTTAGATAAATATACTAGCTATGGTTTAAAATATTGAATAATTATTAATATTTCAATATAAGCTTTAAATTTAATATATTCAAAAGTACTTTACTAATTTCGATCATTCGAGAATAAGGCAAATAAGTGAAAAAGTATTTTTTTATTAACATTTGGTAAGCACGGGCTTACCTTCAATATAATTAATCTATACATATAATAAAATTCTAACTTAGTTGAATCTGTTCATTGAATATTTTTTTGGAAATTCTTATTGGAATAGTAATTATTATCGATACAGAGGCCGAATCTATAGTTTTTAGAATCTTAGTCTGTCTGTCTCTGACCGCATCACGAGAAAACCACTGGTCAGATTTTGATGAAATTTGTTACGATGATAGGTGGTTATCCGGGTCAGAATATAGAATACTTTTTACTGCTGGAAAATATCTCATTTCTGAGAAATCTCAATTAACCGTTAAAAATTGGCTGTAAAACATTACACGGTATGTGATATCTAAGAATTTAGTTTCTTTGAATCGCGAGCGGAGCCGCGGGAAATGCAAGTCAGGCTATAATATCTATATTTAATACATAAAAATGAATATTTATTTGTATGTTAGTACTTTCTGCTTTCAAAACCATTTATTAGACTTTATTATAATTTGTTTCAGTGCACACCTTAGAATGGAACTAAAAAAAACTATGTTGTTGTCCTATACGTTTCAAAGCTATATGAATATCCGAAGTGACCCATCATAACCAAGGGAAAATTGATAAAATCTTTGGATTATATAACGTATATCGAAAAACAGGACTTAACGCGTGTAATTTCTTCATTTTTTCTTTTCGGGCAGGTCTGCCCGTGATCACGGCTGATGCAACTCAGCCGAAACGTCGGGAATAAGTAATATACCTAAGAAATTACACGCGTTAAGTCCCGTTTTTCGATATACGTTATATAGTTATGGAATGCGATAGTTTAAAAAAAACCTTTGGATTATTTGCATATTTATATAATTTTTAAAAACAAATAACTTTAACGTGTTGTGAATAGGACTTTTTAACTTATCAGTTAAAGCTCACTAGGTTTAAGTTGTACGCAGTAAAGAACTTTACTCCTTGCATCATCAATATACTAGCCTCGATCGTATTATTTTATCGTATTCCGAACTTTTTCTACAAAAGTTTAAAATCGATACTACAATAATTGGATGTAGGTTTAAATCGATTTGCAAAGTTTCATTACAATTTCATACATTATTAAAAAATAACAATAATGTGTGAAAAAAAGACTCCTACAATAAATATCTAAAATGAACTGTATTTTTAGTAAATAAAGTTGCATTTTTAAGCACAAGATTATGTAAAGGACATTTGTCAATGCGTTCAACCATCCACAAATGTAGTGTAGTAGTACTTAGTCCGGGAAGTGAACCCGAAGTCAAAGTCGGTCAAAAGTGGAGTGCCCTTTTACGGTCCATTTAATGATTACACCCCAAGTATCAAGACATCGAAACTGTCCTACGATTAGCGCAAAAATATATGGAAGAGGTATCTGTGCTTCGGCAGAAATGTTACAAAAACCTTTGTTTCTGGATATTTAGAATTTTTTATGGGCTTAAAAATCTAAAATCATATAATATTAAATGGTTTCAAATTATTTGTAATAAAACTTTGTATAAAAACTTGTTTCGTGCATTTACGGACCGGCTAAAAAGATTTGAATTAAATTTTCCAAAAATACTGGATTTATCAAAAGAAATGTGCTAGCAAAGTTACTTTTACTCAGCTCGTAGCACATAGTTCATAATGAGCAGTGAATTATCATTAACAATTCTTTATTTATTTATAAAAATAATTGAGAGTATGGTTAAGAAATCTGTATGTCGAAAAGTTTTCGAAAGACCTGTGAAGTCCGCCAACTCGCATTAGCCCAGCGTGGTGGACTATGGCCTGATCCTCGTATTTAAGGGAGGCTCGTGCTCTGTAGTGGGTTGTTAAAAAGGGCTGAATACAACACAATATTGTTTTTATTTATTCACATTGACACGGCAGGATGGTTTTGCCTACAATAGGATAAATATTACCAAAAAGAGTAAATATTAAGTAATAAATATTAAGTAATAAATATTGCGTTATCAACTAAATATAATTAAGGAAGCCAAGATAAATTATTAGTTTAATATTTGTTTGAGTTCAATTGTAACAGATTAATGGGTAAAAAGTTTTTGAAAATGTTATTAGAAAGTCTGATTTTGGTGTTGTTGTCTGCTTTTTAAATTTAGCTTCAGCTTTAGATACATTTTAACGCCTATGACAAATTCAATCATCAAATTGTGATAGAAAGTTATTTTTTGGAAGTCATTCTAGTATCTGTTCTTAGATCTTATGAATATGTACATTGATTCTGCTAAGTAATCCTAAAGTCATGACTTATGTATATGCATTATGTTTTTGGAAAGGCTCTCTATATAGAAAATTAGTTTACGTGTCATAGAGTTACCTATATATGTATAAATGTTTATATGCACATATGTCATAAAGTATTAGTGTGATCAAGCATTTAAATTAATTGCTTGTCTTTTTAATAAAAAAAAAACTTTTCATCTATACATGTCTTCAGCCCTTTTTAACGTCCCACTGCTGGGCACGGGCCTCCCTCAGTACGAGGGAGATCAGGCCATAGTCCACCGCGTTGGCCTAGTGCGTAAGACTAGTGGTATTCATGATAGAAATGATTCGCATATGAAAATATCAGAGGTGCGAGAACCGGATTTGAATCCGCATCACTCGGTTACACAAGCGAACTCGTTACCGCTGGGCTACCACTGCTCTATACATAATATAATCAAATTGTAAATGAATCCAATCTGTACATTTAATGGTTTTTGATAAGTCGAATCTGTAGATTTTAGAATTTTTGCCTGTCGGTCTGTCCAGCGGTGACCGCATCACAAAAAAAAATACTCTACCGATTTCGATGACTTAGTATTACGATAGCGAGTTAACCGGATTAACATAAATAAAACATTTAACTTCAAAGTAAACGTTATCTCTGAGAAATCTATACTTACCGTTGAAACCTACTCATGGAACGAACCAGAGCAAAACGAGAGTGAATCATTAGTTAGTAACATACTTTAAAACAAAGTCCTCCGCCTCGTCTGTCTGTCTGTCCGCGATAAACTCAAAAACTACGGCACCGATTTTCTTGTTGTTTTCGCCAATGGAAAGAGTGGTTATCGAGGAAGGTTTTAGTATATAATTTGTTAAGTTTTTGTATATATTTGCTAGCGGAACTCGCGGCTTCGTTTGCGCTAAATCTAGAGACGAACCCGAGCAAAGTGAGAGTGAGTCACTAGTTTTAAATAAAACAAAAAAGTATCACAATGTAAAACTGGGAACAAAACATTCATATGCAGATCTTGTACGGAATTCCGACTTTTTCAATATTCACCACGACATATTTTATTAGGTATATATTTTTGTTTTTCTTCTCCGCCCTTCGGAAATGTAATAGCGGCGTATCGACAAACATACAAAGCTTCTAATCATAATATATTTACTGTTTTCCGGAAAAGTTTGTTTACAGATATCGAGCTTTTCGAGCTTTACCACGTAAGGTGTTTAAATGTTAAAGATTGATGAAATTCAAAAGGGTTGATAGGCCGTTGGTAGTATGTTCGATTTCGAAACTGCAAATAGCAGGTTAGACACACAGATTATGTACTTGACATTTTCATATACAAAATATCTTATTTTAAATGTGATGCTTTATTCTGTCCAATGATAGGGAATTAAAAAATCTAAATTACAAGCATTTCTATGGCTTAAAAGATCACACAATATTAAAAGCCATTAAATGTTGAATCACAAAATAGAACCTGGTAATAATAATCATTTGATTTTAATATGCAATTAAAAAACAAAATATTTTTTAATACAAATCTTATTTAGTACCTATATAATAATAGAACACTTTCTTACAAAACTGCCATTTCAAAAAAAACTAAAAAAAAAGTTGAAACTAAGCAAACACTAAACTATGAGAAAGCCTATATTATCCTATTCCAGACTATGATCTATCTTTCTGTGAAATTTCATCCGAATCCATTCATCCAAACATGTATTGTAGTAGAAAGATAAGTATAATGTTCGTCTGTTTAAACCATTGATCAGACATTGATGAAACTCTGGTCTATTCTGAATATTAAGTACCTCCAAAAAGGAGAGGGTAAAAACATTTTGCACATATATAGATTTATTGTGCCCATAAGAATTGTGCCCGTAATTTTTCAAGGAATAAAGAGCTTGAAAGGCAGCTTTTAGATATAAGCTAAGCTTTTTAGGTATAATTTAAAAAAAACGCTCAAATTCTTCTGTCTTTTAGAATTTTTTAGAATTGGTCAAAAAATTCATTTTATAAAAATAAGTGGTATACAATAAACCATATACCGCAGTAATAAATAATATTTACCCTACTTTCAAATAAACTGGGAGTCAGTTAGAAACTATCTCTTGCATGGCGTTGACAAACATGTTCTACTTTAAGCGAAAATCTAGTGATTCTTGAAAAACAACTCGTATTCTCACTTTATGCGACTTAACATATTAAATTCTAGCGAAAAATATTAAGTACTAGGTTCTTTTATTGGTTCCAATACAAAATATAGTTTTTTTTGGGGGTTTCACAATTTTTACACCGCCACCACCACTTCAGTGGATGGTATTTCAATTACTTTATTCAGCATAAATTATTATATTTTTTTACTGAACGTCATGAATCTACTACCAGTTCGGAAAGAAGAAGTCGCTGACCTGAGAAGAACTGGCGAAAGAAACTCAGCGGGACGTATGACGTGTGAGTTTGCTTCTGGTCTTCTGGTTTCTGGTCCTTCTCTAATAGCTGAGTGGACGGTGGAGCAACCCCTTGGCTGAGTGGTCTGCTTCGGCAGCTGCCGGGCCGTCAAGACGTCGTGGTTGAGTGCTTAACTAAGCGATCTTAAGCCACCCCATTTTTTCATTAGTTTTTGGGATGTAGTGGGTAGTACTGGCTTGCCGGTGAATAACCACCTGTTTTCTATAGGTAGTATGGGTTAATGCATTTCCCAATACTAAAAAAAGTACTGGCCCTATCAAATTGATAAGTCCCGCATAACCTATATGTGCAGTTAGTATGCATAAATGCATTTTCCAATACAAAAAAAAATGATTCGTTCTTGAATAGGTATGTTTGTATCTTATAGAGGAACATTCTTGATTAAAACCATTTAATTTAGTTTCATCAAAGCTTATACTTACTAATATTATACGAGTACACGCGGAAGTAACTTTGTCTGTCTGTGTGTTACTCAATCACGCCTAAACTACTAAACCGATTTAAATGGTTTTTGGTATATAGATAGTCTAGAGCCTGAGAAAGGACATAGGCTACTTTTCAATCCGAAAAATGTCTGTAAGGGTTAAATTGGGAATGAAATTTTGTATGAAAACTACGTCATTTTTAAAGCTAGAAGCTTGAAACTTTTTTGAGCTTTTGATTAGATATAAATAAATGAGACATTTAAGGTTTGTAAAATTTTAAATTTGGTAGAAAACACCCTTTTTAGGCTTATTATTTTTATAATAAGCTTAAATATAATAACGATATAGCTTGACAGAGGACTGCGTTGTCGCATTTACATACTAACTTACTTGATAAGGGTACGATGTTTAATCCGATGTACTACTGATATTGGCTTATTTATCTGATATCGTGACACATGTCGGATGGTAGATAGGATTACTTCAAATTCTTGCTCAACTTTAGTAAGTAAACTCACTATATAAAAAGATGATTGGTCTATATATTTATCATTTTTGTTAACTTATATTTATGTAAATGTATGTGTTATAGTGGCGAAGGGTCCATACAAGACGATTCCCACCGTCTTACCTTTTAAAAATCCAATAAAGTTTTAATTATTCTACATAATATTTGTTTTTTAAATTTACATGATTACTAATTAAAATAATAATTTATAGTAATAATCCTTTTTTAAAAATAACATAACGCCTACAATAAGTCAAAATCAACAAAAATGTCTACTTTGCTAAAATGCGCCTTCATAGAAATGCCGCGGTAAGACGTAGTAATTCGGCTTACCTTTTCCATACGAATCGTGTTTCATTCATACTTTTGTATTGGAACATTTTCAAGTGATTTCATTCATAATTACTCAGATTTTTGGACGCGGTTAAGACGCTCCCGAGCAGCTTATTTTGCATGTGATTGGTGGAAAGTACAAAACGTCACTATGATTGACCAATGACAAGCGACAAGTATCTAAACAAATTAATATGGCCGATGGCGATTCTGTTTACAAGAGCTTAGTGCATTATTTGTGTTTTTCTTTCGTTTTATTGAGTTTTTACTCGATTTTAGCGTAATAACTAATATTGATAGTTTGTGTTGAGTCTGTATAGTGTATGGTTCATATATGTTTTAATTACGGTGAGTTCTATAAGCCATTATTAAATTTGCGTATTTTATTGAAGTTGGATTGTATGCAACTTTGTTTTCGAAACTTGCATAAGTCAAGTAATTTGTAATAAAACTTTCTATTGAAATTGTGTGTAAGTGCTAAATTAGAAAAATATTGTGTTTGTTTTCATTTATGTTGCAGTGAAAATGTTTTTAAGTTATTTTATATGCGTTTCCTTGACAAAATTATTTTACGCGTATTAGCTTAAACAGTTTATTCGGACTGGAAGGAAATATCAAGTAATGCTGTAGGATATTGTAATTAAATTTTAAAACCAGTAAAATCATCTTCATATTTCAAAATTTTAATTTAACTTTGATAAATAAAAAATAAATCAATCTCTTCAATAAGATAGCAAACGAACTACGAAGTTTTTCAAACACTTGTCACTAGATGGCATTGAGTTTACGTAGTAATAATAACTCAATGCTAGATGGCGATATTTATTAAAATAATGATTTAATATATTAATGTAAAATTAACAAAAGGGAAAAACGAATATTTAAATCTCACTAAATTATGTTTAGGTTGAAATTAATTATATTTATAATGAATACAAAATAAAATAATGCGGCCTTAAATCAAATCGCCGTACTTTCACTTTTTAAATGATGCGTAATGATTTCTCATAGATGGCGTCATTAATATTTTTATATTATTTTAGTAAATATTAAATATATTGACTATTCTGCTATAACTTTACATAAATTAAAAAAATAAACAATGACATAAGACTTTATGAACACTTTTTTACTTTTTAATTATTACGAAAAAAAATCTTCACTACAACATAACGGATACTTACGAGGTACTAGTACCTGTACTAGGTACTTTTGCATCGCATGTATTTATTTAGTTTTTGTCATTTTTTTGGACAGCTTACCTCTGCTAAAATTTCACCCTTCGCCACTGATGTGTTATATATAAAGTATTAAGCAAGTGTTATTTTAAATTTACGAGTATATTAATATTTATAAATTGTAAGCAAAATGTAAGCATTTTATTAACATTATTAAGAATTAAGAGTTAAATTAAACCAATTTTTACAATTTTGGCAGTTTAAAACCGGGATGGACTAAAGTTAAAAAAAATAATAATTTGCCACGAAATACTAGCTATACACATATATCGTAGAGGACGTTTCTAAGACATTACATTATTGTAATTAAACAATATCTTTGAGAAAACATTACAATACTATTTTATAAATGTTAGTTTTTCATCCATAAACGTCTGGACTAATTTTAGTAAATTTTAACACAAAATAAGCTATAACCTGCAACAATAGATCTATAATTATTAAACATCTTTAAATAAACTTAAACGTTCTAATGACCTGGACGCAATGGCGCGGAGTCACATGTACATACATTAGCGACTCGTCCCTAGGTTTAGCGCAATCGAAGCCGCGGTTTCCACTAAGTTAAAATAAATAGAATTTCTAAAATAAAAGTAGCCTTAGTTAAAAAAGTTCCTTATAAAATTAGCTATCTGCGAATGAAAGTCCCGCCAAAACCATTCCAGTTATTTTTTCAGAGATTAGCTGGAACAAACAGACAGACAAAAATTTTAATATAGATGTATAGATATAATTTTATTATAGATATATAGATTATATGAAAAAAGTTAAAATTGTTTAGGATTCTGTTTCTAAATTAAATTAAATACGGTTAGTATACAATCTGTAAAAGTAAAGTCGAGACAGCATTTGTGGCCGCGCGTTACCAATACCTTTGAAGTCGACGGTTATAAAGGGAGAAAAGGGTTGGTTGCTGGTTAGGATTCGTACGAGCATGTTTTTCGTAATTACTACATGTAGTTAAAGACAAAGTTATTTTCAAAAGTACAAAAAATGAGAATTATGAACTTGAAGTTGACATTATTATCTATAAGGAGTATAAGATTCGATTCTTGTGAAAATATAATTGTTAAGCTATATTAGGTTTGTTTGTTTCACGCACTAGGTCCCGGGTTCGTGTCCCGGTCCGAATGCAATTTATAATTTAATATGTGTTCGGGGTCGGTGGTTCATAGCGAGTACAACCTCTCCCGCATAATTTTGCTACGAGCTATTGATGGCATGTTAGAAAGCTCTAAGTGTCGGTCGTGGGACGGTGAGTTAGTATAACACATGTGGCGGTTAACCGAAAGTTCACTGCTTCTGAAGTCCTAGGCAGACGGCCCACGATGGACGGAAGTTGCGGAGAATTAGTAGGTGTGGTGGCGGAATTAGTAGCGGACGCGCGAAAGTTCCTAAGTGTAAATGAGAATGAGTACTACCTTAGGGTGGGAAAATTCGAAACACTTTTGTAACGGTTGAGTGCGAAAGCGATCCCGTTACGTCCCATTGCACTGCGGCGACGTGTTCCGCTGGAGGTTTTAGTGAGTAGGAGTCTCACAGTCCCCACCGGCTGACGGATCGGTGGGACCCCATGATGGGTTTCCTCCAGAGACAACAAAAAAAAAGGTTTGTTTGTTTGGAAGCTCTGTATTTAATATCATATGTTTTGAGGAAAGCTTAGATATCTCGCTATTACTGTTAGTAGATAAGCAATCAATCTATAAGAAAGCAAACCCATTATACCTACCGATACCTATACCTACCGAGTTATCGGGTCTAGCTATAGTTAATAACTACACTCTACACGCAAAAAATCATGAAAATCGAACATAGTCACTCACATAATATTAAAATTTTATACACAAACTAAGATAAGGTACGTTACGTTAAATATAATACATTTTAAAGGTTAGTACATTTTTCGTAGAAATGACATATTTTCTTGCAGTAAAAAGTAGCCTACATATTGACCCGGAAAAACAATCTTTCACCACATTAAATTTTATCACAATCCGTCCAGTAGTTTTCTCGTGATACGGTCACAGACAGACAGACAAAAATTCTAAAAACGATAGATTCGACTATTTCAATAAGAATTTCCAAAAAATATTCAATGTACAGATTCAACTAAGTTAGAATTTTATTATATGTATAGATGATAAGCGATTAGAAATGTAAGCTAATATTAAGAAATATTATGAAACTAGTGACCCTTGATTCGATTGTGTTCGCTCTAAGTGCCTTTTGTTTTAATTATATCATAGTTTTCCGCGGTTTTCCTTCAATATAATAAAATGCAATCTACGTAATTGCAAAATTTAATCGAAATTAGTTCATTAGTTAAAAGTAAAAGGTAACAGACAAATACCAAGACAATATGAATATCGTATGACCTCATGAGAGCATAACCCCTTTGAGGTCACTGCGTTTAATATTAAGGGCGCTACTACAGATTGCGATCCCGTAGGCTTTTCTTTCGGTGGTCTTTTTGTAACATGTATATGAATTGTAACTTTTCAATATTTTTTCTATCACAGTTAAAAAATGCTTACTGATAAAGAAAGTTTAAATAATATCGTTTTGTTATTTCAAAAATGTGTCTATATATGTATTTTTTATCAGGAGCTTATAAGATGCTTAAGTTGATGTCCATATAAAGTTAATATTTTAGAGTAAAATAATAGAAGTTACTGCCAGAGGACGCAAAAGAAATATTTGTTTATCTTATACACCTCAAAATTATTATAATTCCAATACTTTTACAACCTAAATAATGTCTTCCTGATCCAATGAGATTCCTATCTCAATGAGATCAGCTCTCTGCGAAGTAGATATTATAGTGCACGAGAGCTTGGGTAACCAAGATCGAGAAGCGAGTTTTAATCCGGGTCTCGGTAAAGGAAAACATCGTAAGGATACCCGCATATCTGAGAGAATCTAGCAAGTTTTCGAAAGACATGCCTAGTCCGCAGACACGCACTTGGCCAGCATGGTGGACTATGTCCTGATTCGCTCGTATTGCAGGGTGGCCTATGCCCAGCAGTGGGACATAAAAGGGCTGAATATAAAAAAATATGTTTTAAACAAAGAAATTATTATACGTTATCAAAACAAAAGTATCACACCCATATACTTTCAATTCCGATCTCCTTCACACCCGTACATTTGATTAACTTTACATCTTTACAAAACCTTTTCAGAAACTCTTTAGCGAACGACGCTCATTGGCAGTAAAATGAAAAAGTTTGTTACCGAAAACCAGTTTCGAAGCATATAAAGATGTAATGATATTACCACGAAAAGACTGTAATGTCTGTTCTTTCCAGACATAAAGAAAAAATTTAAAACTTTTAAGACTTAGTACATGTTATAGAAAAGTAGCGTATAATTTAGCTAGTTAAATACTCGTATAAGTATTTTGAACTTCACATAACTACTTGCTTCGCCAGCGGTCGCGGGTTCGAGTCCCGCTGGGGGCATTCATTTATTGAGCACGAATGTTTGTACTCCAGTCGCGGGTGTTTATATTTATAATATGTATGTATTTAAAGTTATATGTGTGTAGTGTATTAACTATCTGGTATCCGTAACACAAGCCTAGTAACTTACCACGGAACTAGATAGCCCTGTGTGTAATAGTGTCCCAACATATTTAATATTTATTAAATAGAAATTCGTTTAAAAGAAAATATTGATATTATAGGGTTACATTTTTTGGTTCAAATTGATAGGCAACCATTTTTATTGTTACGGTAAATGAAACCCTAAACAATTATGTTTAACCATGAGGTAATTAACGAAAGACAAGCTAACGAAAGATAAGTCCTTACGCCCGCACTCATCCAGTGTGACAGAATATAGCTTGAACATCTTCCCCTCGTAGCCCACGTCCAGTATTTTTATATGAAAAAGGGCTCAATTCATTCTTAAAGTATAACTTATAGTATGAGGCAAAATTTTAAATAATCCATACTAATATTATAAATGCGAAAGTAACTCTGTCTGTCTGTCTGTCGGTCTGTTACCTTTTCACGCCTAAACCACCCAACCGATTTTGCTAAAATTTGGTATGTAGATAGTTTGCATTCATGAGAAGGAAATAGGTATATTATTTTTTGGAAATTCAACCCCTAAAAGGGTTAAAAGGGGTGGCAAAGTTTGTATGAGAAAAATATTTTTATTGCACATTTTTGCATGAAACTTTGAATTAATGCTTTTTAGTACAAATGATGAAACACGTATTTCAGGGTTTTTCGAAATTCACCCCCATTGGGGGTTAAAGGGGGTGGCTAAGTTTGTATGGGAAATTTAATTCTATTGAAATATTTTGCGTGAAACTGAAATAATGCTCTGCAATACAAATTATGAGATACATATCTAAGCGTTTTTTGAAAATCAACCCCTATGGGGGTTAACGGGGGTGGCACAATTTGCGTAGGAGAAATATTTAACAGTAATTTTTACCATAAGTCCATAACAATGAACCACGTACATCAGTTTATCATTAACGAAAAACACACAAAGAAATTATGATACACATAGTAGCAAAATTGGTTAAAAATAGGAAATAAGTTTTAGAAAGCGCAGCAGTGGCGGCACGGCAGGATGCTACACAGTAGTTTTCAGAAAAGAGGGCCAGAACTTTAAATGGGGAATCAGTCCTTGGTACATTATAAGTAACAGTATATAAGCAAAAATGTTTATTTTATTCACTCTTAGCGCGAGCGAAGCCGCGGGCACCGCTAGTACTTAATATTTTCTTATACCATCTATCTTATTATTTTTCTTTTAAGACACATATAAATTCACAGATTTCAATTACATTGATACATAAAACCAAAAAAATATGTACTCATAGAAGAACTATTTCATTTTGAAGTCGGTTAAAATATATAAACTGGACTAATTAAAAGGTATCCACAGTAAAACATTACCAAAATGTTATTAAAAATTATTGCCACCTTTATTCATATTTAAATGAGATTTACGGACTTGGCGGAGCTTTTCTTAGGATTTTTGAATCTGTTTGCAAATCACCAAGTTTTCCACAAATCCCCGCCTTTGTGCTGGATCATGACGTAAAATTTCTAACATTATAGCTGCCTTTAACACTCGCGTACAAATATGTACATGACGGCGAAACATAATGAGATATGCTAATTTAGAGACGATGTAATTATATACCTGTCGCTGTTATCTTTTGTTATCTCTCTTTGATCTTACTCAGCAATTTAAATTAAACATGGAATTATGTTTTCATGGAAAACTAGATCGGCGAATGAAAATTAGTTATAGTTAATTACACAACACTTGATCCTACCATTGTGTTGGTTATTAACATCTGCCTGTAAAATCCCATTAAAATCGGCCCAGCTGTTTCAGAGAATAACCGAAAGAAATAGACGAAGGAAAAAATATAAATTGTTCTTTTATGTACCATATACGAAGGGTACAGGGTTAAAACAAGGAATGTCGCATAAAATTCAAAAAGTTGAAAAGTATGGGAACATTAGTATATTGCCCCGTATTATAGATTGCAATGTTAATTCAAAATGTGAAAAAAATTTTGTGACATTCCTTATTTTGCCCCTGAAGGGTACAATTACGACTATAAGCTTTTACATGAAGCATTTAATAATAAGTTGTCATTTTGACATAAAAAACAGACACCTTCAATTTTTTTATCTCTAATATATAAAAATCTCGTGTCACAGTGTTTGTTATCGAACTCCTCAAAAACGGCTTAACCGATTTTTATGAAATTTTTTGAGTATATTTGGTAGTTCTGAGAATAGGTCGTAGGCTATTTTTTATTTCCTTAGGTGATAAGGGTGGTCCTCTCCATATTTTTTATTTTTTATTTTAAGACAAATTTTTATTTTCTATGATTTGGCTTCAAAAAATACTTATAACCCTAAATTTCCAACTCTCTACCCCCAAATATGGATTGTTTTTTAATTGTGTGTAGAACGCGGGCGGAGCCGCGGAAATTGCTAGTTTGTATACAATACGTTTAGATTTTAACAAAATTATAGCTTTAAAAACCTTCCTAACTCAAATTCAAATTCAATTCAATTCAAATTCAAAATATTTTATTCAGCATGAAATTATTACAATTTTTTTACTGAACGTCATGAGTCCACTACCAGTTCGGAAGGAAGAAACCACTGACCTGAGAAGAACTGGCGAAAGAAACTCAGCGGGTTTTTTTTTCAAATTCAAAATATTTTAATTTTAACTAACACGGTAGTACTCGTATAATAAGTTCAACCTCAACCACTGTCTTGCAGTGTAGTGTAATAAGACTTTCCTTATAACCACCGTTTTTTAAGGAACTATTGTTCAGTTATAATTAAATTTCGTCAAAAATCAAGATGAAACTCCTTTTTTAGAGCTTGACGTTTCGTAACAATAATGTGACAAAAATAAAAAGTTACCTTTAATAACATTTAGATGTTCTTTGGAATTATGAATGAATACTTTTACAATGCCTTTTGTACTTTTAAATTTAATTTAATTATACACTTTTTGCGTTTTTGGAGACCAATTTGGTTATTACATTTTATTATTATATATAATATGTAAACAAGGAAATAAAACAATTTAAAAAGTCTTCTTAATTTTTTTTAGTAGCCATTGAAATAATGGAATATAAAAAATCTATATACCCTATATGTTTGCCTCAAATTTCCAAAAATTATTATGATCGCATTTTGATTACTATGTTTGCCCACTTAATATTAATAATTATCAATTTAAATATTTGTTATTTGTTGAAAGCAAAAATTAGGATTTTACTTTGAAATATATAAAAATTAATAAAACTCATTTTTTTCTGTCTGATTTTAAAAACTAAGGAAAATAAGATTAAAAATATGTTATCACCTCGGAAACATATTAAGCATCTCCCGTGACCACGATTTCTTTTAACCATTTGAAACGGGAATCAAAAATCAAAATAAATCCGCAATAAAATCATTAATATTGAAAGTGAGTCGATTTTAATTACTCTGTTCTAAGTTGGTACAGTGTAAGGTTTTTTTGTAATTTTTGTAGGTTTTATTTATTTATTTATTAATTTATATAGGTAGTTTTACGTACCTACATAATATATAAGAGAAGTCTAGATCCATCTATAGGATGTACTCGTAATCCAACCACCCATTCATCCATCCATATAATAAGTAGTTCACGACAACTTTTATCTATTCAACGATTTAACCGTAATAAGATAACAGACAGTACGTTCACATTTTTATATATATTTCCAAATTTTTTATATACATACTCGTATATTAAACGAAACATTTAATAACAAAAGAAACTCTACAAAATATCCTACATGCAAATCTGTTCGAACTAATTCCGCAATTTGTGACACTGTTGTACCCTAATTTGCCACCGCGTAATAAAGTTCCGCGAAATCATAGAAGCGTTCATCAAGTCAATAAACATAATTATCTAATTATCAAAATCCCTAACCGTAAATGCATTGACTTTGAATTATATTTAAATATTTGTAAAGATGACTTCTAGGTTATTTGAATGATACTAAAAAGTGAGTTTTTAGTTAAAAAATACTATTTTTAAATAGTCAGTTAGTTAAGTAACCAAAACTGAAAAAAAATTGGTCATACTTGTTTGTTTTGAATATAATTATATTTTTAACACTCTATTTTTACAAAGAATTTGTGCTTTAAGTTGGAGACACGCTCTCAGAGAACTTTCGCTAGTTAGACTAATTCTTACTTCCTTTTGAGACATTTTTATATATGGATAAGTATATAATTATTTTTGCCTTCTACGTTAATTTCCTACTTATTACATATTATAATATATATAAAATTGTTGTCACCCTTCACTCACATGCTTTTTATGCGAATTAAGGGCAGCGGTGGGCTTACGATTTTGATTACTTGTATGCCTAACAGTAGCAGTAGCCATCTATATATCATACTGGAATGGCTGTATGAATTTGGATGAAATTTAGGCTATAACCTAGAATACGCAGTTAAAAGAAATATTATATTTATTGAAAGGTACCTCCAGGTCATCACCAAGTAAGACGAGGGTAGTTTTATTAATAAATATAGATTGTAAGAATTATAACAAGAAGGACAAGCTATGTACAAAGTTTACCATGTTTGTCATGCGACTTCCGGTAGAACGGGTAAGGATTGAATATATGAATAATAAATGTTGTCGAAGTTGATCAACCCCCTTTACGTCGTAAATAACGTATTTTTGTGTACAATATTAAGGCCGAGATTGAATCACTTTAATCAAACTACAAAATATTAACCCTTTTTTTAACGTTGGGAAATACAATTACGTATATCACCAGGTGGCTATGTGGGATTCACCGGTTTAAAACTACCCACTAAAACCCAACAAAAACTTCCTCCATCTTAATGGGACGTCGCAGGATCGCCTAAGCATTCATAGACTAAATTTCACTAACTAAATTTTAACCCTGAAATCTAAAAAAGTTTTCATAATTGTACCCATATAATATCCGTATCTCGAAACGGAAATGGAAATGAAACGGAAACTTTAATAATTTTGATCAAATTTTGAATTTAGACAAGATTTTGCGGTTTAAGTCTTATGTACGGGATGACTCTGAAAATATGTTGTTTTTTTATATTTTTACTGAATAATGCTGAAGTTCTGTCGTCCAGGTACTTTTTCATAATATAAGTAAATACTTTTTTTTTATTTTTTATATAAGTAGACTTGAATATCTGTTATAATAATAGTCAATCCAAATATATTTTGATAAACAGCATTCGAAACCAAACCTTTATTATTATATAAATCTATTTCATATAAATATTTCTATATGAAGCCTCTCTGGCTAGAGAAAAAATTTGTACAATTTATCTGCTGTCAGACAAGCGACAGATTGGTCCCCCGAGGCAGGGGACGCTAACGCGTGACATAATTCCTATTAGCACAGATAATATACTGACCTAAAACCAGTTTAACAATTTTTTGGGCTTGCTTTAATTGATTTTAAATGTATTTACGAGTACTATAATTTATATCTATTCATAAAACAAAATTGTAACTTAATCGAATCTGTACATTGAATGTTTTTTAAAAAATATTATTGGAATATTAATAAATCTATAGTTTTGTCTGTCTGTCTTTCTGTTGCCGCATCACGGGAAAACCACTGAACGGACGGACGGACCGACAGACAGACATCAAAATTGCGTGATGCGGAGAGTGATGCGGGTTCAAATCCGGGTCTCGCACCTCTGATATTTTCATGTGCGAATCATTTTCCTCATGATTACCACTTTGTACATCGTGAGGAAACCTGCACGTCTTTGAAAACCTAGCAAGTTTCCGTAAGACATGTGAAGTCCACCAACACGCACTAGGCCAGCGCGGTGGACTATGACCTGAGTCCCCGTGTACTGAGGAAGGCCCGTGCCCAGCAGTGGGACGTTTAAAAGGGCTGATGAATTTACATTACAATAAGATTTTTCAAAAAATCTTTAACGTGCACATCCAAATTAGTTAGAATTGATTATACTCATATACACAGATTAAATTTTCTTAAAACATAAACTTTTAAACGAACTTGTCCACTCTTTGTCAAATAACCGCACCTTTTAATAAAGCTGAACTAGAAAAATGGCTTTAAATTGAAAAGTTCTAAAATATTAGCTCCATACTTTCACGACAGGTGAAATAGATCCAATATCTATCGAAATCCGAAATTAGGATTTCGTACAAAGTTTCCTTCTAGAATATGCTATTACGTGTGCACTGCATATGTAATCGTTTCAATTTTGTTCGAGTTTGCGCTTTTTTACATTTGAAATCTCATTTATAATATGCAATTTACTTCGGATTACGTAAAGAAAAACGAACAATGTAAATTGGTTAGACTTGATAGAAATTAGGGTTATGCAAATGATGATAAAAAATTGCAACTTTTTCAGAAAAGATAATTATAAAGAGATGAATTTAACAAAGACTTAATTTATTTAATACTAGCGAGTTACCCTTGCTTCGTTCGGGTACCCTCCTTCTATTTTGAAGTCGGTTTAAAAGTAGCCTTAGTTACACCTTATAACATTAGCTATCTGCAAGTGAATGTCCCGTCGAAATCGGTCCAGCAGTTTCAGTTCTCAACAAATGAATGTCCCCAGCGGGACTCGAACCCGCGACCGCTGGCGCAGAAAGTACTAATACTAGTACAGTACAGTTAGTCACTACTAACTGAGCCAAAAGTGTTGTCAAAAAAATAAGATTGAATTATCGTATTATATATGTATTATTGTATATAATTAAATTGTGACAGACAAACATACAACAATCTATTAAAACTTTATTTTTCCTTTAGTGTATGAAACCCATAAACATATGTATAGAACAAGCTACATTCATTAGCGAATCGAAGCATATTATTGTATGGTGATCAGAAAGCTCGTTTTGTATGACATTCGGTTGAGTTAACGTTCAATCAGCAATTAGAATGGACTACTAATTCTGCGAGCACATTAAACAGAATTAATGCGAACAATTATTGAAAGCTTATCTACGTGAAGAGCTTATTTCTAGAGCTTTTGAAAGTAATCTCGTTTTGCTTCAAATCAACGACTATGACCTGACCCCCGTCATACTGAAGGGAGGCCTTTGCCCAGCAGTAAGATGTTAAAAATGCTGAGTACACTATCATTATTACTTCATAAAATAAATAAATTCTGTGACACTTTTATCGAAATTCTTCACAAAAATCGTTAAAGCAACGTGTATTTATTGTTGTTTTCTTATGCTATCCTAAACTGGATCGTAAATTAAAAGGTCCTACTTTATGAAAAGTAGTTCAGTTTGCTTATCACAAAGTGTGACGTAAAAACTTTTCTTCGAACCCCTACCAAGCACGAATATTTTTATATGATATAAATAACAATCTATTAATATAAGGCAGTGGTAGCCCAGCGGTAACGCGTCGCTTGTATAACCGAGTGATGCGGGTTCAAATCCGGGTCTCGCACCTCTGATATTTTCATGTGCGAATCATTTCTATCATGATTACCACTTGTCTTACGGTGAAGGAAAACATCGTGAGGAAACCTGCATGTCTGAGAAAACCTAGCAAGTTTTCGTAAGACATAATATGAAGTCCGCCAACACGCTCTAGGCGAGCGTGGTGGACTATGGCCTGATCCCCGTCGTACTGAAGGAGGCCCGTGCCCAGCAGTGGGACGTTAAAAAGGGCTGATGATGAATATATTAAGATGTTTATTGGATGTAAATGATACATAATAATGGAAATTTAAGAAATTTTTATCTTTTTTTAAAAGTAACCTCAAATCGGTTGCTTTTTCCTAAATATTTTTTTCTTTACATTTTTTTGACTCTTTATCTGTTTGTTTCCGTTAATCACTTACATTGCTGTACAGATTCTGACGAGACTTTCAGTGACAAAAAGCTGATGAATGAGGAGTACTTAAAAAAAGTAGAATTTTAACTTTCGTTTTGTGTTTTAATATCAAAAAAATTAAACGACAAACCTGAGGGATTATTCATCGATTCATCATCAGCACTATTAGTTTCGTAGTAAGAACCATTATATTAAAGTTACAGTGTATACTTGGCGTGAGCTTCCAGAAATAGGCGTGGCGAATTTTTCCTTATCTTATCATTGTTTCTGTTAACTTTCGACAGCTGCTTACTTTTAGAAATGTGTTTATCGAAATACGAGAATAACATGATCTTGCTACTTGTTAGGACTTTTTCCTCATTGATAAGGGTTTGATTATAGGAATTCCAATATTTTGCCTTTAAAGCTCACGTCATAGTTGTTATAATTTTTATTCAACTTTTTAAGTCTATGGCTTGGATAAATTAATTTGGAGAACGAGCTTGACATTACGTAAATAAAATTTATTCTAATTATAAAATTACCAAAAATATAAAACCATTTGCAGGATTCACCAGAGTAGTAGAAGAGACTAACACCATCATCTTTTAATTTTGATATATTAAGAATATTATTACAAAAAATCACATCAATTATATTAAATTTGCGGTTTTAAAAAATCAGATAATCGTGTTTCTGTATACATATATAATTTAATAAAGTATTTTGGGAGCCCTATCTTAAAGACCCAACGCTTGGCACGGGCCTATCTTAAATGCGAGGAGTTAAGGCATGTGTTTCGAAAACTTGCTGGGCTCTCTCAGACGTGCAGTTTTCATTTTACACGACTAGTCATTTACTATAATATATTAACTCAAATTATCAAGAACCAAACAGAATATAATTGTAGTATATAGGATCTTTCATGAAATGAAATTCAAATTTGGACACGTTGAAAAGGCAGTTCCGACGTATAAAGGTACTGTCCAACTTGTAAATAAATATTTAATGCCGCATCGATACGGGTTGAAAGAGGTAAATAAAGTTTTGACCCCGATTCATTTGCAATTTTAATTCCTCGCCTATTTATAATTAATCTGATTATTTTCCATTAATGTCATTTATTTTGAGCAATTGAAAATTAAACGTCATTGTCATACGAGTACATGTTTGTCGCAGTGAATAATTTATGTAATTATAATTTGTATTATAATATTATATATTCTAACGTGTATGTCATGATGATGATGTCCTCCCGACCTCTGTCCTCTAATCCTGACACTCTCATACTCCGGTGGGACGAATGCTGGAAATGACCAGTGAGAGTTAAGGTGCAGACCCGACAGCGATACATGCTCTCAGAGGCACGGGGGTGATACACCGCCAACTTCCCAACTCCGGGCTGTGGCTAAAACTTACGTAACAGAAAGACTCAATAACTAAACCTGGCCTGACCCGGGACTCAAACTCAGGACCAAATTCTTTTTTTTATCAAGAAAGCCGTATAGTATCCTAAAATATAAATTAGTCGCTTAATCACCTCCAGTTTTCTGTTTTTGGGGAATTTTGCTAATTTATAAGACATTATTAAAATAATTTAATATACACTCCATACATTAGAATACACCGCTGCTTAACACACGAAATGTTTAAATATTACACAAAACTTCAATAACTTTTACTTATGTACCAATTACTAACATAAAATTTTTGCCAATTACATACTAACCGTTCATACATTTCAATTCACTTCACACTTAAATACTCATAGTAATAAAATAATAGTTAACAATATGGGACGGTTTAATTAAAACTGTCAAATAAAAGAAATTATCCAAATATATATTTCCAATGTAATGCAATTTTACTACGTGCAAGTCGCAGTTAACAGGTCTGCGGTCTGCCGATTCAGTGCAACCAGTACCGTTAGCATTCAAATTTACTTTATAAACATTTTAAGCTTTTTTTGTAAGTTTTCGTTTGTTGTGTTTTGCCTGTAATTTATTTTCGCAATGTGCTTATTTTACTTTATACTAATATTATAAAGAGGAAAGATTTGTATTTCTGTATGTAGCGAATAAACTCAAAAATTACTAGACCGATTTTAATGACATTTTTGGTGCACTTATAGTCTAGAGCATGAGAAAGGACAAAGGCTACTTTTGAAGGCGAAAAAAGGGCTGTAAAGGGTTGAAATAGGGGATGAAAATTTGTATGGAAATTACGTCATTTTTAAAGCTAGAAGCTTGAAACTTATTATTTAGGCTTTTGATTAGATTTAATAAGTAAGACTTTTTTTTTTTTTTTTTTTATTTTTTATGGGACAAAGGGGGCAAACGGGCAGGAGGCTCACCTGATGGTAAGTGATCACCTCTGCCCATGGACATCTGCAACACCACAGGGCTTGCAGATGCGTTGCCGGCCTTTTAGGAAAGGGAGGGAGAGAGTAGAAGGGAGGAGGGATGAGGGAGGAGGGATGGGTAGTGGGCCTCCGAGACTCTCACTTACCGGACGAAACGCGACAGCGTAGCTGCCACTTCACGCCGGTCTCCTGTGAGAGAGTGGTACTATACGGGGCGTGCCGGCCCATTCGGCTGCTATCCGAAGGTAGCAAGCATGGCACTACCACTTGAAGTTTGTAAAATTTGTACGCTAAAGGAGGTACCTAGGGATGAACCCGAGCGCGAAAAATGAATGAAGCGAGGGTGAGTCGCTAGTTAAGTATAATTAAGTCATTACCTTTAAAGCATTCAAAACGTCGGGAACCAAAAATCAAAATAAATCCGCGACAAAATCCGAAAAGATTTCATTTATAATGTCGAATATTCGCGTAAATCTTTGAAAGAAATAAATAATTAAGTCATTTATACAGATAAATGAACTGGAAGTTTTTGTTCTGTTATGTCAAAAAACAACTTTTTATTATAAGCATTTATGTATACGAAAATAATATATAAGAAAAGTAAATTTACAAAAAGGTCTGTCTATCTCATTGGTCCGCCTCATCTTCGAAACGGTTGGACCGATTTTGAGAGGCTGATGTTATTAACGCGCTGATAGTAACTTAGACCTCTTTTATTATAGAAAAAGTATATAAAAATATGCTAATACGGCATGATTCTAAGACATGTCATGTCATACACTGTTTAGTTTTCCATTAGTCACAGCGATCGTATAATATAATATATCAATTATCACACCGTCATGCACTAGATTTTTTATTTTAAGAAGTTTATATGGAAATATAGTAAAAATTATTGGACTTTGCCTACCTAAAAACAAAAAACGCAATTAATATATTCTTATTGATCTTTTATAAACTGATGATGATTTATATTGTACCTAATAGGAAAAGGCAGAATCAATTTATCGTTTTTATCAATAAAAATACAAAACACGATTAGATTTTAGATAGATACGTTCATTCTATTCTTATGAAGGTTTCCTCTCAATAACTATTACAATTATTTTCAATTTTTATGTAGAGGTAGATGTATGCATCTAGTAAATTGAAATGCAATATTGAATTGCTGTCGGTATAAGCAAGTTCTTTATGCCAACTGTCCGTACTTATATTTATAGTGACCACATATTGCTTTAGTTTTGGGACTGTGCAGGTTAAAAGATATAGTTTTATTATAACCGTGAATTTTAACAACATGTACATAAAATTTATTAAATAAAATATATATTTACAAAACTAATACCCAAGCCTGCGTAAAAAGCGAACTAAAATGATAAAAACAAGGTAATTAAGCAATATAGGATTTCTTGGAGCTTCGCAAGAACGCTAAGCACTCAACCAGGACGCCCCGATGCAATGGTATGTCTGCCGAAGACCACCCTACCTACCAGAGAACTACCAGGAGCAACCCGCATGGTATACCATCCATCGGAGCGGATCATCTCCATGTGTGTCTCTTGGCTTCGCATCCTTAGGTCGCTGGGTTGCGTTGACGGACGCTATTGAGTAAAACTTTCAGCAAATGTTATTACAAAAATACATTCATAAACATACTTATTTCCACAACCTCTTTCAATATTTAAAAGTCAGTAGTTCGATTAGTTAGTGAGTAACTTTATAAATAACTAACTGTTAACTATAATCTATATATAAGTATGAGAAAACAATTTAATTTTCTCTTTCAATTTAGTTTTGTCATCTGTTTTTAACAGATTTTTCTTTATTGTGTAGATATTATGAGTTTTAGCATTAGCAATAAGTAAATTTTAACAATAATTATTATGGTCAAATTTCGAGTACTGGACGATCACTATTAAATAACAAGACGCCGTATTTGTTACAAATTATGTTTAAATACAAGGTTAATTACGTTACAAATTACATTTCATTGTATATTTATATATATTGACCCAGTTATTAGAAAGCTCATCTCCATTAAGGATTTAATTACAATAAATCTTTAATTAATCCAATAAAGAGGCTAATATAACGGGATTTCAGAATAACAAATGAGAAGAGGAATTATGAGCCGATGAGCTTTTATTCGAAGTTGGTGAAGTAGAATGGAATTGATGGCAGGTTTTGAACCCCTCCCCTATCCTAATCAAGCGAAAACCAACGACCACTAGCTAAGGGTTGCTTTCCACCAAATCTTAATGATTGGTTGAGCTTTATTATAAAAGCTTTATATTTATTTATTAATTATAGCTATAATGTTTTAGGCAGTAGTAGTCCAGTTGTGGTACTTTCGATTGGGAAAACGAGTAATGCGAGCTTAAATCCCGATTCTTGCACCTCTAATATTTTTACGTTTTTGAATGACATGTGTGGTCTGCTAACCCGCACTATGAGAGCATGGTAATCTATGGCTTGATCCCACACGTGTGAATGAAATACCCGTGCCCCCTTTATTGCATACCATAAAAAAGATAAACATTAATAGGTGATACACATGAATAATAGCTAGAAGCGATCTCTTCAAGAGGATCATAATTTTGAGATATGGACACACAGCTCCGATACGAAGTTTGTATTTTGGATCCCACATGCTTGATATACTTTAAATTCATACTTAATTATAAATATAAACACCCATGATTGGAAACACTCGTGCTTATCGTACAAATTAATGACCCCAGTGAGACTCGAACCCACGACGAAACTAAGCCAAATGTGTCATCAAAAGTGTATTTTCTGTTGATAAAAATGCAGATCATTGATTAGAACGTCATATTATAATTGTAGGCTCACTTGTTTTTTATTGTGTTTTGAGTATAAATTTAGCTTCAACATATCTGTTAAATGGTAATATATATCTGTTAAATATCTGTTAAATGGTGATAATAAATTTAAGGCAGCGGTAGCCCAGCGGTAACGCGTCGCTTGTATAACCGAGTGATGCGGGTTCAAATCCGAGTCTCGCACCTCTGATATTTTCATGTGCGAATCATTTCTATCATGATTACCACTTGTCTTACGGTGAAGGAAAACATCGTGAGGAAACCTGCATGTCTGAGAAAACCTAGCAAGTTTTCGTAAGACATGTGAAGTCTGCCAACACGCACTGGGCCAGCGCGGTGGACTATGGCCTGATCCCCCTCCTACTGAGGGAGGCCCGTGCCCAGCAGTGGGACGTCAAAAAGGGCTGATGATGATGATGATGATGATGATGATGAGTATAAATTTAAAAAGAAATTAATTAAATTTATTGATTATTCAATAGATAATGAATGTTTTTCTAAAAAATATTTTTTACAAATTATTTCAATAATATTTTAAAGGTGAGCTTTAAATAAATGAAAATAAATATTAAAGCGCGTTACATGCTGTGGAAAAATGCATTACATGATTTCTTAATGAAAACGTTGAAAGTTACAACGATTTTCATGGAAACGGACGAGCTGCTAGAATATTTGAAAATGAAAATTAATATTCAAATTTAAAGCAATATTTCCTCATTTTATTTTGTAGTTACAGTTAAGAATTTAATATTTTGATGATAAATATTGAATATTAGTACATACATGAGATCGTACTTAGAATTTTTTTAGCGTCTGCAACGTCGAAACGTTGTTGCTGACTTTTTGTAACGCCTTACGAGGGAGATCAACTCTATACACAGGGCCGGATTTAGAGGTCCAGAGGCCTCGGGGCAACAAAGGAGCGGAGGCCCCCTCGCCCCAAATTATTTTCCAAATAAATAAACAATTATTTTTCAGTCGAGTTTTTCAATAAATAAATTATCTGAAATTAAATTTTAGGGTTAACGAACGGAACCTTTCGAGCTTTTTTCGCCGAAAAATCGTTGTTCAGATGGTCAGTTCTCGGAGTAAATCGCTTTCAATGCTCAGGAGAGAAAGCTTCGATAGACGGTTTTGTCCCATCGTGGTTCGAAGCCTATTTTTTATAATTTTCATTTTTGAAAATGAGCGCTCTCCAGTGTAATTTGTTACCATCAAAACCAAATACATTCTCAATGCAATTTCGAGGTTTGTGAATGTAGCTCTGAAATTTTGATTTTCGAGAATTTGGTAGTAAAATAGTTCCGGCGATTGATCTATTCCATAGTCCTTTTCCTTTTTGTATAAGTCAATCAAATACACAAATTGAACCAACTCATTACCAAGACTAGGCTCTAAATCATCCGGATACACTTTCACGGACTTTGATATTTTACTGATTGCCTGATTGGAGTGAACAAATATAGATCAATGATTTCTGTTATTTAAGATTAATATAATCAAATAATCTTGTATGTACACATTACTGTAGGCTGTAGGTAAAGGTAAAAGAGCCAAAAAAAAAATTTCAAAGGAAAAGATGTTTACTAATGTTTACTAGTTGGAATTTGAAAGATTTTTTTTCCGAAGTCTCTATTGTGGGGGCCCCCCGTTTGTGGAGGCCCCGGGGCTTTCGCCCCGCTTGCCCTCCCCTAAATCCGGCCCTGTCTATACATATAACTAATTGCGGTTTGGCTGGCTTTATACATTATTTAATAACTTGCTACGCTCTCTCAGACACTTAGGTATAAAATGTTATTAGGTACTTTAATGCAATTTTGGATTTTTTGTAAATTCTGGGTAAGCTCTGTCTATAACAAGTATATAAACCTCTGAGATGTCAAATATCTTAGTCTCTCCCGTGACCATGATTGATGTAAAGCATTCGAAACGTCGGGAACCGAAAATTAAAATTAATGCGCGACAAAATCCGAAATGATAGTTTAGTTTATAATGTACAAATTTATGTTTAATACCTTGTATAACACTCTTGCTTTATACTCCAATAAGCTCTTAGGTGCTTGTATTTATTACACGACTTAATTCCCCCATCCCCTTTCCATCATCGGACAACCCGACGAACGGCTGGCCTTCATTCTTACATTCCATTCATTCCACTTGACATTGACATTCCACCCGTCCGGACGAAGCGTTTCGCTTCGTCATTTATTATACGTGCAGCTAAGGATTGGAACAGACTGCCTGCGTCAGTGTTTCCGTCCGATTACAATATGGGAGTCTTCAAGGCAAGAGTGAATAGGTGGCTACTGAATTAGTGTGACTCCATCTACGACTGCGTTACCACTTACCATCAGGTGGAACGTAGTCAAGCACTAATTCTGATTTGAATAAAAAAAAATCTTGTTATATGAAGCTGTCTACTGGGATTTTGTCCTGAAATAATTTAACTCAATTCATTTACTGGTTGGCTTTACATCTAATTTGTCAATTTAGTACAATTTACTTTTCCAATTTCTAGACGTTTGAAAGACTTTCAAGATTAAACTTAGTTATAAAGTTTTCGCGTGTAAAAATAAAAAAAAACAATCAAAAGTTTGATTAATAACTATATCGACTTATAAGAATTCACTTAGACATTGTTTACTTATATTATATTTATAAGCTTTTAGCTTTTAACCTCCTTTCAGTCGTCTCTAAGGATAATTGGACTAGGCGCTTTTGCGATCGTACACGCAATAACTCATTAAAGTCATCATGATGAACAAACATAAAAAAAATTTTTTTGCATCCATGTCTAATATTATAAATGCGAAAATTACCGTGTTCATCTGTCTGTTATTTTTTTCTATATCGGTAAACAGGACTTTGCTAAAGGACAGCGGTTACTAGTTGACTCAAAAATTTAACTCAATAAAAAGAGTGAAATGAGGTTTGATAGTTTTTTATTTGGGAACAGATAATTTTTTAAGTTAAATACCTACTATATGCACGAGATATTTTATAAAGTACTTATAAAAAACTCAATTTTCTAAATTTTTGTATCTATATTTTTCGCTGATATGCGCGAAACGGCTGGATTATTTTTGACGGGATTTTTACTAGCAGATCGCTGCTGTTATATGAATTAACTTAGGTTAGAATTTAATCATTTAAAAAATACCAAAGGGCGTACCGGCGAAGTGACGGAAAGTTACTAGTATAATAATGAATGCCTTTTTAGAATAATATCTTAAACTAACGCAAAAATAATTAAAGGACCGACGCGACGGTGGACTTTCTTTAATCAGACAAAATAGATTACTCGGGCGGTAATCTGGTTATCTTTAATTTCTAGGCTACAAAATTTATTCAAAGTGTTTTATTTTGTTACGGTGTTAATTAAATGTAAACAATTAATTTATTTTTTACTAAAGATATCTTGTCTCTGAGAAATCTATACAATACTAGCAATTCTCGCGGCTCTGCCTGCGTTTTAATCATTATTAAAAAATAGGGATTGGTGGTAGATTTTATAGTGGTAGTGCGATGTTTGTTACCTTCGGGTAGCAGCTGAATGGGCTGGCACGCCCCGTATAGTACCACTCTCTCACAGAAGACCGGCGTGAAGTGGCAGCTATGCTGTCGCGTTTCGTCCGGTAAGTGAGAGTCCGGGAGGCCCACTTTCCTAAAAGGCCGGCAACGCATCTGCAAGCCCTGCAGTCTTGCAGATGTCCATGGGCGGAGGTGATCACTTCCCATCAGGTGAGCCTCCTGCCCGTTTGCCCCCTTTGTCCCCTAAAAAAAAAATAGAAAGATGAAAATTTAGGGCTATTAGTATTTTTTGATTCCTATTGTCAAAAAAATAAAAAATAAATATTTGGTATAAAAATATGTGTTGTTTGTGGTTGTTGTTTCACCCCCGTGTCTCGGAGAGCACGTAAAGCCGTCAGTCCTGCGCCTTAACTCTCACTGGTCGTGTCGAGCATTCGTCCCACCGGAATATGAGAGTGATAAGGAACAAAGAGTGCACATGTGTCTGTGCGTACATTCGTGCACTATAATATGGGCTGCATCCTTAGCAGAGCTAGGAGGAGTCGCTAGTACTATATTAAAAAAAATAAACGTTACTTTGTTTGTTCCGCTACTTTAAAATAAAATTTAATATCCTTATCCTTACGAATATTATAAATGCAAAAGTAGCTCTATCTGTCTGTTTATCGCGCTTTCACGCCTAAAGTACTGAACCAATTGAAATGAAATTTGGTACACAGATAGTCTAGAGCCCGAAAAAGGACAGGCTACTTTTCAAGGTGTAAAAGGAACTGTAAAGGATTGAAAATGGGGATGAAATTTTGTATGGAAATTATATCACTTTTAAAGCTAAAAGCTTGACACTTATTCTTTAGGCTTTTGATTAGATATAAATAAATAAGGCATTCAAAATTTGTACAAATGTAATTTTAAGGGGTTATTTAGGGATGAACCCGAGCGAAGTCAGGGCGAGTCGCTAGTAAGTTATATGTTAGGTTAAAGAAATTGGACCCTGAATTGTTTCAAAATAAATTAGTAGAATAATTTATAGGCAGTAGAAATAAAAATCTGTTCTCTCAAAACATAGTGGGCTAATCTAATCGTATGCGGTGGAAAGAATAAAAGAAAGTAGACGAAGATTAATGATTGATATGTGAAAACCACTCACGTTCTACACTTATATTATGGTATGTATGAGAAAATAATGAAAAATGAAACACTTCAAGTAGGTTATTTATTATTTCAACCCTATTTTTCTTTTGAAACAAAATGGAGTGTAACGAATGTTATCTGCGACCCTTAGTGTTTTTTCGTTTAAAAAATAATATTAATTTGTCGCATCGCTATGTTAATAAAATTAATCTGTTTTTTTCTATTCCGTGAAAATTAAGGATGATTTTTATTGAGCTAGTTTTTGCCGCGGCTGCATTTGTGTATAAAGTGGGACGGCGATCAAAAATTAGCCTATGTTCATAGCAAAATACAAAGAGGTAATATCCATTTAAAGTTTTAGATATTATAGTTGTAATTTGTATTAAAAGTTATATACATATTATGTATAGTGTATCAAGTATCTGGTATCCATAACATAGGCTCGTTCCAACATATTTATTTCTATTTATTTATACTTATACAAAATTAAGTTTACTTAATTTGCATACACAAAAAATATTTAAAATAAGGGTAGAATAAGATCCCATGAAAGAAAAATCACGGTTACTTAGTTTTGTTATTTGAAAAGCAATACATTGCTATGAAACGTTAAGTAAAAGATATACTTTTACTTACATTATCCTCCAAAGGAAAGAAATTGATGTAATTTATGTTTTCTTCATGCATAATAAACTCACTTTCGTCTATTTCATTGAACATTGAATAAATATGGAAACATCTTTATATCACAGGATATATTCATAAATAATTATTCAAATACCATGTGCATATAAAAGATGGAATTAGAAATATGTTATAGTTTATTCAAGACGTATTTGCCGTATTTTATAATACTTGTGACTCACCCTTGCTTTACTTAGGTTTTTTTTACATTTCTTAGAGATGATGACTTTTTCCCGCAGTAATAAGTGTCCAATATGTTGACACGCATAACCAACAATAAAATCTAATATAAATTGGTCCAGTAAATTTTTTTTTATTATTTTTTTATGTGAAAAAGGGGGCAAACGGGCAGGAGGTTCACCCGGTGGGAAGTGATCACCTCCGCCCATGGACATCTGCAAGACTGCAGGGCTTGCAGTTTTACAGATGCGTTGCCGGCCTTTTAGGAAAGGGAGGGAGGTGGGAGCGAGGAGGAAGAAGGACGGGAGGAGGGATGGGGAGTGGGCCCCCGGACTCTCACTCACCGGACGAAACGCGACAGCATAGCTGCCAGCCACTTCACGCCGGTCTTCTGTGAGAGAGTGGTACTATACGGGGCGTGCCGGCCCATTCGGCTGCTACCCGAAGGTAATAAGCATGTCACTACCACTTTATAGATTTAAGTCACAGACAGAAAAAAATTTAAGAACTATAGATTTGCCCTTTGTGTTGAAAATAATTAAGTATTTCCTAGTATTAATTTATATAGGTACGTTTCGATTAAGTTAAAATTATATTTTAATAAGTTCGAGTAAACTTATTTTTAGAGCATTTATCACATTTTAAAAATATTGATGTATATTTAGGACATATTGTATATATATTAAGTAAATCTGATAAGTCACAGATATATTCTCTAATTCAAAGTACACAAAAAAATCATTTGCATGAATATAAGAGTGGGATATAAAGAAAACGTGAAAACCTCACATTATCGGCATTTGCTTCAGTCAACTAAATATTCTGTACGAACCCTCTTTACGACGTTACAAAATAAAGAGGGCAAGAAAGTAATTCCGATCTTTATCATCATAAAAAATGAGGTGGCGGAAAAAAATAATTCACGTTCCATCCAGATATGCAAATTTAATACTATTCTATGGGAAAGGATCAGCGGAAGCCACGAGACTTTATTATGAAAAATGTTACTATAGTAATATTAAAGCTTTACAGCGTAAAAAAGTATTCTTTAAAAATATTGATTGCACAAGAACGTTACAAGATCTATAATGAAGAAACTATTTACTTAGGCTCGTTTCGCTAAGGTGCGTCCGCATCCCTATGTCCCGAAAACACAATCCCTAACCCCCAACTTCGGTCACCTTGTCATGGTGGGGGATTCCCCCTCATTAGTCTGGGCACGAAACCAAGAAACGCTCAAGGAGTTGATTCTGTTTGGTGGGCGGTGTATCATGCGGGTTGCTCCTGGTACTTCCCTGATAGTAGAGTGGACTGGTGAAGCAAATGATTAGTGTAGTCTGTTAAAATGTACGTAGGAACGGACCCAAGCGAGGGTCGCTAATCTTATATATATTGTATTTTATTTATATGGCTGAATGGAATTTGTTATAACCATTGATATACTAGAAAAAAAAGGTGTAGATAAGTCATACGCGCTCAAAAAGTGGCACACTAAAACTAGGCTATTGGCCTACCAACGCGTTGACGACGCACTGTCGAGAATTATATTTGTCTCTTTTTCACTGGCGATACTTGAATCATGCCATCCTATTTTGACGACTAATCGTAATGTAGTGTGTTATTGCAATATTTTTAGTTATTCTGTATTCATGTGTGCGTTAGTGTGCCGTTTTTGAAGATAGAATGTCGTTTAGGTAACGTATCTACACCTTTTTACTTATAATATCATTGGTTATAACATATCTTTTCGCTATAATATCAATGCAGTATGTAATTAATTATATCTAACATTAATTAAGACTTCAATTACTAGAATAATCTCAGGGCTTACCAAATTATAGTAAATTTTTCTTATAAGAAAATTGTCTAAAAATAATATTTACATGCCACATCTAGCAAGTACGTAGTGTAATCAATGTTACGTTTTTTTAAATTTAGTAATTATTAACACAAAACGTAATATCCAGTACTTCAATATATTACTAATGTATGTACTAGGAGAGTTGCTCCTGTCGTGCAAACAGTCCGGGGCAGTGCAAATATTTACACCACTAGACACGTTTAGTTCACATGCAACGGTGCGACGTTAAATTGACATATTTGAAATCAATTATATTTTAAAAGCTCTCTCTTGTTTTTATACAACCAGCAATAACTTCAATAAGCTTTTAATTGCTTTATTTGAGAATAAATATTTTTGGTTTCAAAATTAGAAGTGTGTAAAAGTATTGTAGTTTGATTTAAATGAAACTTAAAATCTATTCAACTATTCACATAAGTGAATTTGCAACGATATAATATCGATACTCAGAAAGTCCATCCGATAGCCCGAGAGTCTGATAGTGAAAGCTGAATATCTGTGCCGTCAATTGAGTCTCTTCTCTAGGTGTCCTACCTAAGCTATTTATAATTTTTTTGGTAAGTAACAATATGCAATAAAGTATTGTATGTTGATTTAACCAAGGTCTTATTATCGGAAGACAACAGATATGACAAGTTCATTCATTAAAACGTGTTCAAAGAGTATTTAATTTTGTTTTCTTTTTTCGGAGAATAATAAAAAATTTTTTTGTCAGCATAGTGGTACAATAATATAAGGACATTATACATCGAAAAATCTATAGCCTTTTAATAAATTGTGTAAATAAATGAAGTTCGCGTAAATCTAAGAAAGTATTCAGAAAATAATAAACTAGGTTTATGATAAACTAGTAAACCAAAGTTAAAAGTTCAAATTAAATTAAACGGTTTTATAATTTTGTAATAAAATAAAAATAGCCTAAGTTAAATGAAAAAAATCGGTCCAGCTGTTTCAGACATAAGCCGGAAGAAGTAAACCAACAGAAAAATATTTAAAAAAATGCTTTTTTGATGTAAGTACCGTATATTATACTATCATAAGCATTTAGTGAAAAGCTGTTAATTTAACTGACACTTCAATTTTTTTATATGTACTGAAAAGTTATGTTAAAACTTAAATTAATTACAAAATAAACTTATTAATAATACTTAAATCAAGTCTATTGAAAGCGATGTTATTCAAATACATGAGAGTACCAATAACAGTTTGAATTTATTTATACACATATTATGTACTTTACACACTTGCCATTAGTTCTCTGCCGATATATTTGTTGGAGCTTATATTTCTCGTGGCGTCGGGACGTGACGACCCCACCGCCCACTGGTGGGATAATCTAGTGACAGAGATTATTCCACCAGTGCAATCAGTCAAACAAACCAGTGGTAGTGCCATGCTTGTTACCTTCGGGTAGCAGCCGAATGGGCCGGCACGCCCCGTAAAGCACCACTGTCTCACAGAAAACCGACGTGAAGTGGCAACTACGCTGTCGCGTTTCGTTCGGTGAGTGAGAGTCTCGGAGGCCCACTTCCCATCCCTCCCCATGATAGTGCGAAATTCGGTCAGTCTACCCCAGGAGGGTACCACCAGCGCACATCGCGGTGGAGAATCCCTCTCTGGGCATCCATGCTCAGATCGTTCACTCCCTGAGCGTGGATGCCCAGGCTGCCCTCCGAATTCTGGGGGGGGCAATTTTGCGCTCTCGTCTTCTGGTCGGGGCAAACGGAGCAGGCATCTTAAGGCTACCCCTTTCACGCTTGCTGTGGACTTCTGCAACATTAGGGGGTTGAATTCCAACTTGAACGCCGTCCACTTCCACCTTGAGACGGCGAAGCCGGCCTTGCTCTTCCTTACTGAGACGCAGATATCCTCTCCGGCTGACACCTCTTTCCTCTCTTACCCTGGGTATAAACTGGAGCATTCCTTTATACCTCGGGCTGGGGTGTGCGTGTACGTCAGAGAGGATATCTGCTCTCGTCGCCTCGTCAGCCTTGAAGGGCAGGACCTATCTATCCTCTGGCTACGTGTAGACTGCGACGACCATCCGCGAATCTACGCGTGCCTGTATAGGTCCCATAGCGGTAATGACGAAACTGACCGACTCATTGAGCACATGCAAATGGCTACAGATTCCGTGCTGCAGCAGATCCCATCCGCAGAGATCGTGATTCTCGGCGATTTTAACGCCCATCACGCCGAATGGCTTAGATCACGCACCACCGATCATGCGGGGAGATCTGTTCACGATTTCGCATTAGCATATGGTCTGACACAACTGGTCACCTCGCCAACGCGAATCCCTGATGTGGAGGATCATACACCTTCCCTGTTGGACCTTCTGTTGACCTCTCATCCGGACGGCTACCTGGTATCCGTCGATCCTCCTCTTGGTTCGTCAAACCACTGCCTTGTTCGGAGTATAGTGCCAGTTACGCGCTCAGCACGACCTCGCTTTGCGGGCTGCCGCCGCGTATGGCACTACAGGTCAGCGGATTGGGACGGGATGCGGTCATTCTTTGCGTCCTACCCATGGGGGCAGATTTGCTTCTCGCCGGATGATCCAGACGTCGTTGCTGACTCTGTCACCGATGTGGTACTTCAAGGTATGGAACTGTTTATTCCGTTCTCTGCAGTGCCCATCGGAGGCAAATCCCAACCTTGGTTTGGTCGCTCCTGCAAGGTGGCATCTCGCCGAAAGCTGCAATGCTACCAAGCCTGGGCTGTCGCGTCGGCGTCTAATGATGTAAATACCAGCGCTTTTAAAAAGGAGTATAACTTTGCCTCTAGGTCCTTCAAAAGTGTAATTGCTAATGCGAAGTCGAAGCACATTAGCAGAATTGGCGAGAGATTGGGGCGTCTTCCTTCAGGAACACGTGCGTTCTGGTCTCTCGCAAAGGCTGTTTTAGGGAATTTCTGTCAGCCTTCTCTTCCACCTCTGCACACGGAGGATGGCTCGCTGGCCCATGCCGCGAAGGAGAAAGCCGATCTACTGGGCTCTCTTTTCGCGTCCAACTCGACTCTGGATGACCAAGGAAACTCACCACCGACAATCCCGCGGTGCGATACTACGATGCCGGAAGTTCAGTTCCGGCAAAGCGCAGTACGAAAAGCGCTTCTCTCCTTGGACATTCATAAGTCGAGTGGGCCCGATGGCATCCCTCCGATCGTGTTGAAGACATGTGCTCCGGAGTTGGCACCGGTCTTAACGCGTCTTTTCCGGCACTCCTATTCATTAGGCGTAGTCCCGAAATCCTGGAAGGCCGCTTTAGTGCACCCGATCCCAAAAAAGGGCAACCGCTCGGATCCGTCCAATTATAGGCCAATAGCCATTACCTCCTTGCTCTCCAAGATAATGGAGACCATTATCAACTGCCAGCTCCTGCGGTACCTAGAGGAGCACCGGCTGATTAGTGACCGTCAGTACGGCTTTCGTCGAGGTCGCTCAGCCGGTGATCTTCTAGTTTACCTGACACATAGATGGGCAGAAGCAGTTGAGACCAAGGGGGAGGCGCTTGCGGCCAGTCTGGACATAGCGAAGGCCTTTGATCGGGTATGGCACAAAGCGCTTCTTTCGAAGCTACCTTCCTATGGGCTTCCCGAGAAATTGTGCAACTGGATCACCAGCTTTTTGGCAGATCGGAGCATCAAGGTCGTTGTCGACGGTGCTTGCTCTGATCCTAAATTTGTCAATGCTGGTGTACCACAAGGCTGCGTACTGTCTCCTACTTTGTTCCTTCTGCATATCAATGACATGTTGCAAATCAACAACATTCATTGCTATGCAGACGATAGCACTGTGGATGCCCTGTACACTGGCCGCGCTAATATTTCTCGGGAATACGTCGACGAGTGCCGGAACAAACTTGTGTCTGAAGTCGAATCTTTGTTAACCAAAGTCTCGGATTGGGGTCGACGAAACTTAGTCCAATTTAACCCCAAAAAGACACAAGTTTGCGCGTTAACCGCTAAAACAATGCCGTTTGTCGTAACTCCTCAATTTGAGGACACTCCCCTGTCTGCCACAGCCAGTATCGGAATACTTGGCGTCGACATTTCGAGCAAAGTCCAGTTCCGTGGTCAATTGGAAGACAAGGCCAAATTGGCCTCAAAGAAGCTTGGTGTGCTCAGTAAGGCGAGACAGTACTTCACGTCTGGTCAGCGCCTTAACCTCTATAAGGCGCAAATTCGGCCGCACATGGAGTACTGTTCTCATCTCTGGGCAGGAGCTCCCCAGTACCAGCTACTTCCATTTGACCGCATTCAACGTAGGGCGGTTCGACTTATAGACGATCAAGCTCTTTCCGATCGGCTTGATACTTTAGCTCTGCGTAGAGATGTTGGATCACTCTGCATCTTCTACCGCATTTATCACGGGGAGTGTTCTGAGGAATTGTTCGAACTGATCCCGGCCGCAGAATTCCATCATCGGACATCGCGACAAAACCGTAAATTCCACCCACACCACCTCGATGTCCAGCGTTCCACAACAGTGCGATTCCTTAGGCATTTTCTGCCTCGCACAACCACTCTGTGGAACCAGCTGTCGCCGGCGGTCTTTCCGAACCGTTACGACCTGGCAACCTTCAAGAAGAGAGCGTATTCTTTTTTGAAAGGCCGGCAACGCATTTGCAAGCCCTGTGGTGTTGCAGATGTCCATGGGCGGCGGTGATCACTTACCATCAGGTGAGCCTCCTGCCCGTTTGCCCCCTTTGTCCCATAAAAAAAAAAAAAAAGCTTTCAGCATCAAATTGATTAATTATTACTAAGGTAATACTGCGAATTTACTGGTAATTTATGCATTAACTGATAAACCTTGTAGTCTCTGTTTCGTATATTACCATTTGCTCTTGCTTTTTTACTTTTGAATATTTCCATTATTGATCAGGTAAAATAACAAACGTATACCGCAACTATTTAGTTTTTTTCAAATATTTTTATAATAATATAATTAATTAAAGTTATGTAACGTTTTTAATTTCCCAAAGTACTTGAAAGGAATACAGGGCGGCTTGTTAAGTGCGTTTGTAGGTAACATGGTTTCTCTACAAATTGTAAACCTATTTTTACAAATGATTTAATATCATAATTATATCTATTATCATAAATAGTATCTACTTGCACTAGTAGTGAGGTATCAAAACTATTTTATTAAAAAAAAAAAACACCACAAAACAGACATCATTATCATCAAATCACAATCAAAGCGTCCATTTATTTGAAGGTTTATTTGTCGGATAGACTAAGCTTTAAAACACTGGTACTTAGTTCAGTGGAAACGCGCTTACTTTGAAAGAGTAATATGAGTTCAAACCCAGCTAAATCACTTCATATTCAATGTAATAACCACTTGCCTTACGGCGATGGAAATCACCTACAATCTACATGTCTGCGTGAACCTGAATAGCTTTTGTAGGACGTCTAAAGTAGGGTTGCCATCCGTCCGGGTTTTTCCGGATTTGTCCTAGCTTAGAGGGCATCCGGGCAGCGTTGGGGCGGGGCTTCATTTGTAGTCCGGGCTTCAAAATGTCCAAACATATAAAATAAGTCTTGGACGGCCAGTGACAAACGTACTGTGCCCGTACGCCACGATCAACTGACGACTCGCTAAATTCACAGTCACATATCCGGGTTTTGGGCTCTAAAATTCGGAGTTTTTACGCGTTTTGTCCTGGTTGCCAAATTTTATAGATGGCAACCCTAGTCTGAAGTCACTAGTATCGAGAGGAGACACGTGTCTAGCCGAAGGACGTTAAGGTTAAATAAATCCTAAAACTAATAAAATTCAAAAAAAAATGAAGTAAATGGACTGGACCTTTCTAATTCCCTAACCAATCAATCCTATACGTACGATGCTCCCATTGTAGCTGTTAAATTAAAAGCATTTAACTAATTCAATAAGCGCAAATGTTTTAAGTCCCGAGAGCTTTGAAACAAGCTTTCAACTTTATTCAACTTGCAACTTATGCTAAAACTCACTGTAAAAATATCTATACATTAAATAAACACGATATTGTTAAATTAAAAAATGTTGTGTAAATTTGTATAGAGCAATAGTCGATTAAAAGTTGTAGTTTTTTTAATTTATCTATTTACTTAGTTAGGTAATAAATTGCGATATATAATACACATATATATTTATATCTAATATATAAAAAATCTCGTGTCACAGTGTTTGTTGTCGAACTCCCCCGAAACAGCTTGACCGATTTATATGATTTTTTTCGTGTATATTTGGTAGGTCTGAGAATGGGTCGTTGGCTATTTTTTATTCCCCTAGGTGATAAGAGTGGCCATCTCCAGATTTTTTTTTTATTCAAATTTTATGTTTTTTATTTTATTAGGTATATAATACCTATAACGCTAAATTTTCATCTTTTTAACAACGCGGGTGGAGCCGCGGGAATTACTAGACGTTTCCAAAATATTAATTATACTCGTATCAATATGTTGTATTTTTTAAGCAGTTGTCAAAATAACAAAGTCCTAATGGCTACGACCTTTACATATATACCTCTTTCGTTTCTACCATGGTCATTATTTTCATCAAGCCGTTGAAGGGCCTATATTATGTTTCGACTTTAGCATTTAAAATACGGCAATAAAAGCTGTACTGTAGAGAAAACCGAAGAAATAAAATCAATCTATAGACAAGGAAGTGATCTAAAATAAACGAACCATGCCATACATATATAATATGTTTAATATGTATGTATTTAAAAAAATATATATGTGTAGTATATCAACTATCTGGTATTCGTAACACAAGTAGTTACCACGTAGCTTACCACGGAACTAGATGGCACTGTTGTAATAATATCCCAACATATATTTAAAAAAATGTGTATTTCAGTACAATTGGCTTATGTATACGTTAATTCTTCAACAAACTTTCAATTTTAACGTGACTCGAAAATTGCCTAAAACACAAAGTACTCGGTTAACCCAAAACTTTAGTATTGTTTATGCAAACAGGTGCTGAAGCGGTCCTAATTTCGATGAAACCCTCACAACGTCCTTTATGAATATTGGTCTTAGCTGAAACGCTGTTCTTACAGTGCGGGACATAATAACGGTAAACATCTGTATATAATATATAAGTGGATACGGCTGGACCAATTTGATTATATCCTTCTTTTTTATTTGGGGTTATTATAGTATAAAAAATCAAAAAGTACAGAAGTGTTTATTTTATATGGAAACTAGGGTCAAGCGAAACGAGGTGAATCGCAAGTTGATTATAAAAAATTTAACCTTAATTATTTTTTTTGATAGCATAACAGCTAGTCAATAACTTCTTCTTCTTCAAGAAATTGCTCATGATGTTTTGATCATTTAAATAAATAATAAAAGATTTATTTCATGTACCTTCTACGTTCATAAATAGTTAATTGAGGAGTACGTACGTTGTAAGTGAATTCTACTTAATACCTAATGATATCTTAAATATTTGAATAAACTTGAATACAATCAAACACTTTTTAAATCTCAGCACTAAATATGATGGTAATGTATACATTTTTTTGGAAAAAAAATAATCTAAATCTTTGCCTTTTCCACTCTTTTTGATTTTCAACTTATTTTTATTAAATAATTAATAATTTCTATACTTTTATGGCCAAATGTGTACAGAATCCTTACTATCAGCCATAGCTATCGAATCCCGCATATTATTGGAAATTCCTTATACTTTTATGGCGTTTTACCAAGCGGCCTTACACGTAAAGTTTCTATTAGACTAGCGTATAGCGAACATGATAACCTTGTGAAGCGCTACATCTTATAGTAAAAGGCATGTATGACAAAATCTTCGAGGAATCTTGCTAAGGTTCTTACAATCTACGTGTATTATGAAAATTGAAAATAAATACTGAGAAGTTATTTAAATAGGCACTACATATTATAAAACAAAGTCCTCCGCCGCGTCTGTTCGCGATAAACTCAAAAACTCCTGCATCGATTTTCATGCTATTTTCACCCAATGGATAGAGTGGATCTCGAAGAAGGTTTTAGAACTAGCGAAACCCGCGGCTCCGCTCGCGCTAAACAATTATATTAACTACGTACACGTATAAAATTATTAATTACGCGTTACTGTATTTTTTATAAATATGATTTATCAAACTGTAATTTTTTCAAAGGAATAAAGTTAAAGTATCCAGTCACAATACTTTCTCAATACAAGGATATGCTTTGCACAGCACAGTACGCTAAACTTTAATACGACAGGAAGGAAAATATCTTTTCCTCATAATAAATAAGATATAAGTAAAAAGAAAGCTCATATTTTATATCTTTTAAGAAGGACGAGGGCTTATAATAATATTTTTCATAAAACAAACATCAAATTACCAATATTGTATTTTTAACCTTGCTTCGCTCGGTTTATGTACTATAATTGATTGAATTAATACCTAATAACCCAAAGGGCCCAAAGCTTAACAAAATCGTTAAAAAAAACAAAAATATAATTTAATTTTAAATGTCAAAAATTCGCTTAAATCTTCTAAAGCATTAGGTAGGTATGTTACCAAGCTATGTTGTTGTCATTAAAAATCTTAGGAAAGTCTTTTTCATTTTTTTTTCGTTTTTCTTCTGTTCTTGTAAGTATATAATATAGGTATATTAAATTGATACGTTTTCTTCGATAATGGTTATGATCGATGTGAATACTGTGAGAACTCTTGTTATACAATATACAGGTCATAATAAAAAGAACGAGGATGAAGATGGAATAATGTAATATACCAGCAACCAGGAAATAGTTTACATTGTAGTCTCATTAACATAACTATAAATGGAGCTTGAACAGTTTATGTAAAATTTATAACACCCCCGGGTACATTACAGTACGAGTATCTAGTACAAAATTCTAATTCGATTCAATATTCTGCGCATATCTCACATTTACTTTACTAGTGACTGACCCTCGCTTCGCTTGGTTTCGTTCCACGTAATTATAAACGCCAAATTTGCCTTTAAAGTTTTTAGCACAAAAATGAAGGTCTTTCATACAAACTTGCAAGAGCCCTTAGACCTCCTTAATTCGGCTCTGTAGCAAAATCCTAACTAAAAACTACGTACCTGCCAAATTTCATCTTTATACGTCAAGCGGTTTTCGATATTTCGTGAACATTTTATAAATTTAGATTGCAAGTAAAAAGTATTTCCATACAATAAAACATTTATCTCTGAAAAAAGTTAAACAGCCAGACATATGACAATGGTTCTATAAAGAAAATGTGTGCTATTTTTAGAGATAACATATTCCTAACAAATAAAAATAAACTCCTAAGCTTTATATACTCGTACGTCTCATGTAAAATATTTTTATTTACGCAAAAAACAAATGAAATATATTCAATACTGTCCATTTTCTTACAAATTTGATCCAATATATCGACCGTTTGGAATAAGATGGTTCCATCTGGATTTTAACATTCATGATTCAGATGGAACTTTATGAATCATTAATTTCACAAATAGAACTTTTTTATGCAGCTAATTCATTAAGGGTCAATAGATGACGTTCAAAGGTTTAGAGAACAAAGTTATGGTCACAATGGACAAAATTATGGTAAAAAATCAAAATATAGAAAAATGTTGGATGGAACCCTTTTATTTCAAACGGTCGATATTACTTTTCCTTACAATATAGGCATTACCAAAGGATTGCCTTTTATAGCTTTTAGACTAACCAGTTGAGCACGATTTCCTTCGCCAATGACGCGTAAAATGGGGAAGACACGATGGGAGTTGACCGACGACAGAAAGATAAATAACACTATAATATTAAAATATAAAAGTTATTCTGTTCGTTCGTGCGTTTAAGAAAGGGCTAATTTGGATAATTTTTATTATAAATGTTACTTTCAAATACGCAAGTAAGGCAGGAAGGCCTTAGGCAAAGGCAAGTAAAGCGGTGAGGCGCTCGCTTAGGAAACCGAGTGATTGAAGCGGGTTCACATCCCGTCTCGCACCTCTGATTTTTTTTTATTGAATCACTTACAGTATGTCTTACGGCGAAAGAAAATATCGTGAGGAAACTTGCATGCCACTTTTTCCTTTGAACAGGCTGTCAATTAACGAATCTGATTTTAATAAAACCTTTAACTTGAAATCACGATTTTAGCACTTAGTACGTGCTTTATCGTTTAATGAGGAGATCTACGAACTAACATAAGTTAAATTGATGAAATACCATACTAATCTTCTATTTACTTCATTAACATCCTCCAAGTCATTAATCATTATGTATATGTTACATTTAAAACCTGTTCTCAGTTATAACGCGTTTTAACTAGTCAAAACTAACTGTAATATAATAATATATAATATGTAGGCTATTTAGAACTTGCTGTCTATCCGTGCTCACGATTCGTAACAGCATGTGTAATATTTTAAATGGCGATTTATACTTAATGAAAATAATTTTCATAAAAAGCAACTGATTTTAATTATTTAACCAAAATACCTGCTATATAATTTATCGATAAATACATTTTGTTCCAATCTTCTAATCAATTCTAGTTTTTACTAAGGCGTTTTGTCTTAACTAGTTTTGACTAGTTAAAACGCGTTGTAACTGAGATCGGGTTTTAACTGTAACATATATAACTAATAAGCATAACATTAGTACTTATGTTATGTGCAATATAATCTGAATGTTATAACAAAATAAACACACGTAATTAACAAATAGCCTACTATAATGCATCCAATCGACTACTATCTAAAATGACAGCCTAAATAAATTGATTTATTACCGAATTGAATTGTTAATCGCCATCGTCGCTTATAAATTGGGTGGTCGGAGACCAATTAGGGAATTTATATTGTCAAATGTAGGAAACCAGGGCAGTTGTGTTTTCACAATTAATTTTATTGCTCTCATCTATACATTGCAACGATTGGATAAAACGCGGATACCGCTAAGGAGTTACTTTTTTTTATGGGACAAAGGGGGCAAACGGGCAGGAGGCTCACCTGATGGTAAGTGATCACCTCCGCCCATGGACATCTGCAACACCTTAGGGCTTGCAGATGCGTTGCCGGCCTTTCAGGGAAGGGAGGGAGGGAGGTGGGAGAAGGACGGGAGTAGGGATGGGTAGTGGGCCTCCCGGACTCTCACTTACCGAACGAAACGCGACAGCATAGCTGCCACTTCACGCCGGTCTTCTGTGAGAGAGTGGTACTATACTTTAATACTATAATGCGAAAGTAACTCTGTCTGTCTGTGTGTCGCGCTTTTACACCAAAACTACTAAGCTGATTTAAATTTCATTTAAAAATAATATACAGTAATAATTTTTAAATGAAATAAAAAATATAGTCTAGAGCCTTAGAAAGGACATAGGCTACTTTTCAAGCGGAAAAAACAGCTGTAAGAGGTTGTAATGGGGGATGAAAGTTTGTATGAAAATTACATTATTTTTAAAGCTAGAAGCTTGAAACTTATTTATGCTTTTGATTATATATAAGTAAGTAAGACATTTAAAGTTTGTAAAAGTTTTATACTGAAGGGGGTACGTAGGGACGAACCCGAGCGAAGCGAGGGTGAGTCGCTAGTAAATATAATAGTAAACGACACGTTTGGCTCAGTCGGTAGAGACCCTACTTTCTGCGCCAGCGATCGCGGGTTCGAGTCCCACAGGGGGCATTCATTTGTTAACCACGAAGGTTTGTACTCTAGTCATGGTTGTTAATATTTATAATATGTATGTATTTAAAATTTATATATATGTAGTATAAGTTGTAATAAATCTGGGTTCTTTATATTTGTAGGTTAAAAGGAAATGGACAAGAATTGGACATTTAAACAGACACTCTTAATCATTTCTGAATTAAATTCGTCCACATAAAAAGAAAATCTTAATGAAAGGAAACTCACACGTTTGGCTCATTTTGCAGTGACCATACTTACTGCGCCTGCGGTCGCGGGTTCGAGTCCCGCTGGCGGCATTAATTTGTTGAGCACAAATGTTTGTAATTCGTGTCATGTTTAACTCCAGTCATGGGTGTCTTTTAAAACTGTATGTATTTAAAGTTATACATATGTATATCAACTATCTGGTATCCGTAACACAAGCCTCGTAGCTTAACACGGAACTAGACGGCGCGTGTGAAATAATGTCCCAACATAACGTATCCCAACTTTCTAAATACAAGTTCGACTCACACTTCGCTAAAGTATACCATATAGCATACATTTATACGAAATTTAATAGATTCTCTATAATTTAATAGCATTTTCATGATTGACGAGTGTCTGATGCGCACGAACTTAGTAGTATGGTAGGAATTTGATTTCTGCTTGCGACATTTACAATGTTCGATGACTCGTTTGGCCCTGTTGGTAGAGACCCTGTTTTTTGCGCCAGCGGTCTCGGGTTTGATTCCCGCTGAGGCACATGAGCGATGAGCACAAATTTTTGTACTCCAGTCAAGGGTATTGATATTTTGATATGAAGATACGTTAAGTATGTTATTAAAGTTATACATATTATATATTATATCAAATATCAGGTATCCGCAACACAAGCCTCGTAGCTTACCATGAAACTAGATGGTGCTTCATTAATATCCCAACATATTTATTTAATTTATATTCAATAGATCTCAATTTTAGTACAAATATGTCAATAAACACCGGTCTCGGGTAATTGCATTCAGTTAAATGCACCTGCTTCTATCAGTTCGGTAAACTGACAGTAATAGTTGATTGTGGTAATTAGGCCATTGTATAAAACATATAGTAAATAATTTTGTGTTAAATACTTTTTACATCTGTCTACGGTCTACTCAAACACATTATCAATGCTTTTCCATATAATATATTTTTAAGACATATACAGTTAAAAAGTAACGGCTATAGAGCTTAAAAGTTTAGTTTAAGTTAGGCCTTGCATTATTTAGTTGTATATACGAGTAAGTAAAGTATGTATTAGATAAAGCACATTAAAAGAAAATTTCTAAAATGAAAGTACACTAAGTTACTCGTCACTCATTATATCATTAGCTATCTGCGAGTGAAATTCCCGTCAAAATCGGACCAGCCATTTTAGAGATTGGAACAATCAGACATACAGACAGACAAAAAAAATATTTTTTGATTTTGGTACCGTAACATACTTTTATATGCATTTGAGGTTTAAGATTCATTTAGTGAAAAGCTGTTTATTTTGAATTAAAAACAGACGCTTCACTTTTGTTATATATGTATTGGCTAAGGACTTACATCCGCTAAGCTCTAATCCCTACCTTTTAACGATTAGCCTAGATTCGGAGATGAGATATGTCTCCATAGTAAAAGTATTCTAGATGTTAACTCGGATTAAACAAGCTCTTTTATTCTATTCTAAATTAGAGCTTGACTACGTTCCACCTGATGGTAAGTGGTAACGCAGTCGTAGATGATAAGTCGCACTAATTCAGTAGCCACCTATTCACTCAAGCCTTGAAGACACCCATATTGTAATCGGACGGAAACACTGACGCAGGCAGGTTGTTCCAATCCTTAGCCGCACGTATAATAAATGACGTAGCGAAACGCTTCGTCCGGACGGCTGGAATGTCCACGACATAAGGATGGAGCCCAGCAGTTTGTCTGGTCGTCCGATGATGGAAAGGGGATGGGGGAATTAGGTCGTGTAATTCCTGCGCACACTCTACGAAATGCAACCTATAGAATGATCATATAGAATTTCATTAAAATCAGCCTAGTGATGGACAGCTGACAGACATACAAAAATAGCTTCGATCTCTGTATCAAAAATAATTACTATTTCAAAAATATTTTATATTATGAAAAAGAAATTGAATATGCAGTTTCAGCTCGCTTAGAATTTTATTATACTCATTGATTTCAAATAAACTTTTATAACGAACGAAGTCAGAACTCGTTTATAAACTAATAAAACAATAAGATTTACAAACACACGGAAAAATACTTTCTAAGTTCCTTTCTTTTATCGAATGCACTACAAGGATTGAATTCAAGAAAAAGCTTCCAAGCTCGCTAAGTTCTCTATGAACGCTCTATACCCATAGAAGTATGAGCTTTTTTGAAGGCGTTCTTGAAGAAGTTCTTACCACTGCTTATACCCTCAAATACCACCTGAAACAAGTATACTCAAAATTGCGAGGTTGTGAAAGTAATAAACGACGGACATAGTAATGTATATTAATTATGTTCCCCAACCGATTCCGGCCGAGGCCAGTCTCACTGAGTCTAACCAACTGCACAGAAGATATTAAACTTTACTTAACACAGAAGATATTAAACTTTCTAAAGTGCACTTGTTTCTGCGCTTACACTTGTGCACTTAGATACCTATCACTTTCATACTACGACTGCTCGACACGACCAGTGAGAGCTAAGGTGCAGGACCGACGGATTTACGTGCTTTAGGCACGGGGGTAATACACCCCCAACTTCACAACTCCTGGTTTGTTATTGAGGTTTACTAAAAGGAAAGACTTAATAACTAATCTTGACCCAACCTGGGATTCGAACCCAGGACCTCTCGATACACTACACCACCGAGGTAGTAAGTTTCATGTAAATTATGTTAGAAATAACAACGTAAATAAATAAAAGCTAAAACTTCCAAGTGTATTAAATTCAGAACACAAGATAAGGGTTCTGTTGAAATTATTTACCGAGCGAAATAATTTGGAGGGCTTTTTTGCTAAAAAGTGCCCTTTCTTCTAATTTAAGCTGTAAATCTACTGATTTACTGGATGGAGGTAACGAAGAGAAATTCTTAATTACGAGCTTTAAAAGACCGTTTAAGGAAGATCGCAAATTAATTTTTTACTTCTCCGCTTAGTTTTTTAGGGATCACGAATTATTTTTGTTAAGTACAGCGAGTCTTTAGTTGGCTAGTTGCTAGGTTTTAAGTACCAGCTAAGTGTATTTTGTATTGGACTGCATAACGCAGGAAGCTACATTTTTTGAAATTTCATGTTAATTTATGCTTAAAATATATTTTTAAGCAATACTTATTTTGATGACCCATACTAATACATTTACTTTTATTCGTAACTTATCACATATAAGCCAAATGCAATATTAAAGTATAAAAAAAATATATTAGTCGGAGTCAAATTCAAATTCAAAATATTTTATTCAGCATGAAATTATTACAATTTTTTACTTAACGTAATGAGTCTACTACCAGTTCGGAAGGAAGAAACCACTGACCTGAGAAGAACTGGCGAAAGAAACTCAGCGGGACTAATATATATATATTTTTTTTTTGTCTTCATGTTTTTTTCTTTTTTTAATTAAATTGAAATTAACAATAATTCTATAGGTTGAAACAGCCTGGTGGCGATCACATCATTCCCAAGGCGTACTATCTTCTAAAAGTACTCCCTTTAGTTTATAAATACAAACTGTCTTTTTTATTTATATCTAATCAAAAGAATAAAAATTAACTTTTAAGCTTCTACATTTAAAAATGTCGTATTTTCCATACAAACTTTGATCCCCTGTTTCAATCCTCTACAGCCCTTTTTTCGCCTTGAAAAGTAGCCTATGTCCTTTCTTAAGTTCTAGACTATCTGTGTACCAAATTCCATTTAAATCGGTTCACTAGTTTTGGCGTGAAAGCGCGACAGACAGACAGACAAACAGTAAGAGTTACTTTCCCATTTATAATATCAGTAAAGATTACCTTTGCTTAAACGGTACATTAATTTAAAAAAATAAATAAGTAAAACCAAATTTCATTATTTCGAAATGGATATAATATGTAGTGTTTATATCAATAGCTAATCACTCACCCTCCACCCGCTCAGGTATATCTCAGAAACGAGATATTTTCTTAAGCTATCATACTTTTAATTGCGAGAAAATATCGGATTAGCTTTATAAAACCTTTAAATTTCTCTCTTTTTTCTACAATGTATTATACATCTTACTAAGCTCCCTATTCAATCACTCCGTGAATTGAACAAAACCGCATTAAAATCTGTTGCATACTTTAAAATATCTAAGCGTTCAGATAACGGGAAGCCACTTTCTAAATAAAGATACCCATAATATATTTTTTTAATCAATATAACGACAATATTATCAAAATCGTAAGTAAATCACTATCACTAACTACATGTAGTCTAAAACAAAGTCGCTTCCCGCTGTCTGTCTATCCCTATGTATGCTTAGATCTTTAAAACTACGCAACGGATTTTAATGCGGTTTAAACAGATAGAGATTCAAGAGTTTATAATATGTATAATTAACGACTCGCGCTTTGTTCACTCGGGCTCCCTAGATTTAGCACGAGCAAAGCCGCGGGTTCCGCTAGTGTAATACAAAATATATATCTCTTAAAAAACCCCTCAATTTCAAGACGATGGAAACAGATAACATAAAATAGCAAGTATTTTTCTGACAAAATGAATTCTAATTATACAATAATAATAAGGTTTTAATGGGACCAAAATGTAACATTTTAAGAGTGTGTTTTTAGGTTTTCTTCATGAATAATAATAGGTACCTCATACAAAAGGTAAACAAAGTCGAGCTTTACATGTGTTTTGAAAACATTTTACTATTTATAAAATTCATATTTGGCCAAATAATATGTAATCGTAAATCGACAATAATGATCACATTATAAATCTCTCCCGTGACCATAATTGCTGTAAAGCATTCGAAACGTCGGGAACTAAAGAACAAAATAAATCCGCGACAAAATCCGAAAAGGTAGTTTCATTTATAATGTCGAATATTCGCGTAAATCTAAGAAAGTATTATAATGATCACAATTGAAAGAGGAAAACGTATTTCCTATATATCTTTACAAGATTTTTTTATTGATAACTTTAAAGAGTAAGAGATTATAATAAATATTTTCTAGGATACCCAGTTATCGCCATACTAAATTTTATCAAAATTTGCCCATTTGTTTCCTCGTGAGGCGTTCCCAGACAAGCAGACAGGTAATACGAGATCAGATCATCATTTCTCTCAGACGTCAAAATTTCCTCACGATGTTCCTATTTGCCATAATACACGTACCAAATATACACAAAAAATTTCATTAAAATCGGTCAAGCCGTTTCAGAGGAGTTCGATAACAAACACTGTGACACGAGATTTTTATATATTAGATTATTCTAATGAAAATCTCAGTTGTCAAACCGGTTTAAAACAGAATGGACTTTCACTGCAAAGGTATCATTAGGGTTAATAATTTGAAACCATATAGCAATTCTCAACCACCACAGTTTACGAGAGTGGTATAAATGAACTTACTGTTATATTTAGTCCATAACGTAATCAGACAGACGAGGGTCCTTTAAGGAAGATTTATATCAGCGTCACTGGCCTCAAATATTAACAACGTTGTGAGAAGGGTGACCGTAAATGATAGTTTTTAACTCAGAAGACCTCGTTAAATTAACACTAATTTATTAGATGGCTAATGAGCTGTGCTTCTATTATAAGGGTTTATAAATTATAAATAAGCTCTACCTTGGTATTACTTTTTCTTTTTATTATTTCCTAGTAACTTGAGTGCCTTTTGCGACTTGATACAGGAAAATTGACTTTTCTTTATTATATCTAAATATATAATATTTAGATATAAATAAATAAATAAAAGCTAGCAGTAACGCACTCGCTTGGATAATCGAGTGATGCGGGTTCAAATCCGGAACACGCACCTCTGATATTTTTTTATGTGTGAATCATTTCTATCATGTTTACCACTTGTCTTACGGTTGAGGAAAACATCGTGAGGAAACCTGCATGTTTGAGAAAACCTAGCAAGTTTTCGTAAATCATGTGAAGTCCGCCAACACGCACTAGGCCAGCGCGGTGGACTATGGCCTGATCCCCCTCGTACTGAGGGAGGCCCGTGCCCAGCAGTGAGACGTTAAATAAAAGGGCTGAAGACAAAAAACATGTTGCCATCTAGTTCTATAGGAAGCTACACAATACACATACATACATAATATTATAAATAAAAATACCTATAACTGCGTACGAGCTTTCGTGTTCATCACACAAATTAATAGCTCCAGCGGTAATCGAACCCTCGACTGGCACAGCAAGTAGGATCACTACAAACTGAGACAAATGGTATAATACTTGTAGTAGTTTTATTTTACTACTTGTTCTTAAGCGTATAATTTTAAGATTTTATAAATGTTAATATAATTAACGTCTTTTCTTAAAATAAATGGAACAGTCGGTTACTGCTGGAGAGTAATAACAATATACTCGTTCACGCTTCGCTCAAGTTTGTCTTGAAGTATTTTCCCACAGTGAAATTTATTCTATATAATTACCTGGATAAGGAGCTATCGTCGTATCAAATTTTATTAACATCTGTCAATCGGTTTTCTCGTGATACAATCACAGACAAAGAGACCAAAATTCTAAAAACTATATATTATTCCTCCGTATCGATAATTATTAATACTTTATTAACATTTGTCAGAAATATTTAATACACACATTCGAGACAATTTCAATTTTATTATACGTATAGAAGTACTCAGTTACGATAGAGCAAGCTTTACAAAACCTTTCTAAAGTTACATTTATTTACATTTTTTTTTGTCACGGTTTCATGGACACTCAGACAGACTTACTTGCTTACTCTTATTACACTACGCTAAATCTTAGTAAGACTATCTTAATACTGAATAGTGTAATAGGCCCTTTAGGAGTATATACTTACACGTTAAGGTAGTTTATCTGTCAAAAAATCACTTATGTATTTGACTGTTCTCATTTTGAAGAGTAGATGTAGTTAAAATGGTTAAGAAAAGTTTATTCCCGTTTATAGAAAAAATAAATAAATGAAATTTCAAAAGAAATACTAATTTTTCAGAAAGCCTTCACAAAGTTATTTAATAGATATCTGAAAATTTAAACCTATAAAGGTCTGAAACCTGGCATTTTGACCAAAAAAATAGAATAATAAGTAAGCAAATAAAGCGAAATATTTCTTCACATTTATCGCCAAAACCATCATTGATGTTAAAACAATAAATATTTATGTAACCCATAGATTTCACAAAACATTATTTACTATAAAAATAATCCATCATAATCCATGATCTCGACCCCATAATTTCTCGAAGATTATTCGTTAATACATCATTCAGGATCGGAAGACCCCGTGAGAGCAACCTAAGTCCACGGGTATCAATCACAGTCACTGCCAGAGGTCGAAGGGGGATTTGACACACCGATGTTAAGAGTATCATAGTCCGTGATAACTTACCAGTTTGATATACTATATTACTTTTCAGGAGTTGTTTAAAAAAATATTTTTTCATCGGCTGCCATCGTGGTTCGTAATGTTTGATGGCTTAAATAGTATACTAGCGACTCCGCCCGCGTTCTAATTACTACTAGAATAAGTATTGGTGGTAGAAAGATGAAAATTTAGGGTAAGAAAATGTAGGGTATTTATAAGTAATTTTTGATACCAAATAATAAAGAAATAAAAAAAAATATTTTTGTCTAAAAATAAAAAAAGGGAAAAAAATTAGCCTACGACCAAATAAACAAAAAAAAGATAAAAATTAGTTAAGCCGTTTTGGAGGCGTTCGATAACAAACACGCATGTTACCGCGGCCCTACGCGCCCCTAGAATATACCTTATTATAATAAACATAAAGTATAATTTCTGTGAACATTAATCATAACCTCCAGTAGTTTTGGCATAAGCCTATCAGATTTTATTTATATTTATAGTTAGATGTTAAGTTCACAATTTCTTTATGTGTAATCATAAAGCAATAAGCAATATATAAAAGTTACATTATAGAAATGCAAAATACGTTATTCGGACGTACAATAATTAGTGTAATTACATTAACATCACACGAGCAAGCCATACTCGTAGTTAGCTCAGAATCTATTGCTTTCTAACTCATCTAACCGTGTGTTAAATTCGCCTGGCCGTGGCATTTGCGGGTTTATACGTGATGAATCTAGGCAAATGTCCGGTCGGATTTATAACAATGGTGTATTAAATCAGCCCACTATATTTGACTTTTGCTTTGTTCTATTGTTTGTTAAAGGTTGGAATGTGGAAGCACAATATAGTCCTTAATGTAGTTTTCTGTTTGGCTTATTTTGTGGTGACTTTACTCAATTTGCAATAAAAGTAGTCGCGGATTCGAGTCTTGCTGAGGTAGCACTACTCCATATTCCTCGATAAGTTACTTCAAAATTTCAAATCCATTATTATCAGTGTCAACGGCTTTTATGCCATTATGTAATCAGTAATAATAGATTACTATGGAATAGTTTATTTAGGAGCATATAATAAATACCTTATATATTATCTTCTTATATATAAAAATCTCGTGTCACAGTGTTTCTTATAAATATAAAACTCCTCCGAAACGGCTTAACCGATTTTTTGATTTTTTGTGTATATTTGGTAGGTCTGAGAATAGGATGTAGGATATTTTTTAATTCTCTAGGTGATAAGGGTAGCCGTCTCCATATTTTTTTAATTTTAGACCATATTTTTTTTTTTTGATTTGGCATCACAAAATATTTATAACCCTTAATTTTCATCCTTCTACCACCGGGATCAGACTGCAGGCGGAGCCGCGGGGATTCCTAGTGAACGTATAATTTCAATCATGACTACATCGAATTCAAATCGATATTATTATGAATTAGACTGAAACCCAACAATTTTTGTTTTAATAATGTTGTGATGATAGTATTTGAACAAATGAAACACGTAACATTCAATATTGTGAATATAATATTATTTGCCTAACTAGAACTTTGACGAAATTCTATCCATGGTATTGATAAATGTGCTTTTATATAAGCTTTTCATAGGACAATCATTTTTAAAATTTAGTCGTAAATATACACAATATACAATACTGTATAGTGTATGCATATACGAGTATTAGTATACAACTTTACTAGATGTTAATGAATACAAGTTCATTCTTTCAATTTTGGACTCCAGTTATCTTCTATTTCACACAGCGAATGAAACGGATGTAGGATCGAGAGCTTTACATGCTTTTCACGGCACGGGAATGTAACACTCTGAACTTTCCAACTATGTTACTTTCTGCTTCTATGAATTTTCAACACTAAAAACAATTACTATACTTACTTGGCCCAAATGAAACTCGAACCCAGGACCGCTAGTTGTTCTACCGTACAATGTATATGCTAATCGTTAGATCAAAGAAGTCAAATTAAAACAAGGCATTATACAAATAAAGCCTAGCAACAGATAATAATTTGTAAATAAATCCATTTATATATTGCCTTCAAACAAATGCAAAAAAGTTTCCGTCGAATCGGCCTTTGAAAAAATGTTTGTGGCTTTCATAAAGCGTCCAAAAAATACTCAAAAACACAGTTTTATGTTAAAACAGCTTTTAAACTGGGATTTTCAGTAAATTTAATTTAACATGTAAACTCCTTTATATTATATTCGGAGTGACTTTTCTAGTAAATTGTGAAAATTCACACCTGAATTTGGCACTTTAATAACGCTTCCGAAGCCTGTGAAACATATAATCGGCCAACGGACGTGAAAGCCCAAGCTGCCATACACTAAAAGCCCAAGCGAGTGTATGGCAGCTTGGGTTGTCCCGCCACTCATGTCACGTCCGTTGGCCAACTATATGTTTCATTAGCTTTGGTGCTTCCATGTTCTATATTAGCAACCTACCCTTGTTTCACCAGGGTTAGGTTTTAAGTGCGTGGGTGGTTCTGCGATAAGATAGGATAGGGTGGTTCTATAGAGTTTTTAGTAGGAAGCCAACTAGCTTTTACATCAGTATTTATAGTATCCCTACATGTTATGGGCGTACTGAAATTACCAAGCTTAACACGTGATCATACATGATGATGATGTCCTCCTGACCGATTCCGGCCACGGCGGCCAATCTCATTTAGACTAGCCATCTGCGCGGGACATATTATAGTGCACGAGTGTATGCGCAAACACAAGTGCACTCTCTATTTCTTATCACTCTCATATTCCGGTGGGACGAACGCTCGACACGACCAGTAAGAGTTAAGGCGCAGGACCGACGGCTTTACGTACTGTCCGAGGCACAGGGGTGAAACACCGCCAACTTTCCAACTCCGGGCAGTTACTGAGGCTTATTAAACAGAAAGACTCAATAACTAAACTTGGTCCGACCCGGGACTCGAATCCAGAACCTGCCGGTGTCCGACTGTACATGCTAGCCACTACACCAACGATCATATTGTTTATGTAAACTTATTGTCTGTATGTATTTATTGTCTCTAGAATAATAATATTCAAATTATTCGGCATACGTATCGTACGGTTTCAAAAGCTATGTAAGCGCGCTCAAATTAAACAATAATTCAATTAGCCAAATGCCAATACATGAATTTGAAATAGGAATTAATACAATATAAGCAGACAGATTGTATATAAACGAATTTTAAAAACGTTTGAAGTTTAATACTAGACGGAACAAGGCACATTGTTACGATTACTCTTAAAGCAACTAGATTATATTATGATAATTAAAAAACATTTTATAAAATTAACTCTAAAGATAAACTTATCTAAATACAAAATCTCATCCAAATCGTTAGAACCATTTTCAAGATTGACCAAACAAAATATTTATGTATAAGAATTGCTCATTAAATATTACAAACTTTTAGCTAAATGCAAATACTATGTTTCATCCCGTCGTAGGACTGCTTCTGATATTTTAATTTTGACCAAATTAAATTCTACTCACTCATATTGTCTCATTTGAGTTATTAAAAATATGTTGATTTGTAATATCTATTTGAAGTTGGCACAAATAATAGAAACTCTTAAGAATAATAAATTAATGTGAACGATGACTACACTAATACAAAATGTGATCCATATCGTTACAGCCGACTGTGACTGAGACCTGAATTACGTATCGAGCAATCCACCCGCGATTGCGAAAATCGTACAATAAATGCTGTCCAATCGCAAAATCGTATTAAACTTAATAAATTCATTCGTAGTTTTTCATAAATTCATTGGTTATTGTATGAATTGATTTGGTAATCGTTTGTATATTCTAATAATGGTCTGTTAAACATAAGAAAGCTAACATTTTATTAAAAAAGGCTCTTTTTGATTTTAAAATGAAGTGGACGCGAATTAGATTAAGCATTCTTTAGAACGTGTAGTGAGTCGGGACCAGTTTTATGCGATTGGACAGCAATGATTATACGATTTTCGCTATCGCGGGTGGATTGCTCGATACGTAATCAGCCTGCGGGTGAGATACATGATTTTTTTTTATCCTTACATAAAATAAAATTCTGACTGACTTGAATCTGAACATTAACATTGTTTTGGTTTGAAAAATGTAGTTGAAATAGTCATTATTATAGAAACGTAAATAACATAAATCTTTAGTTTTAAGAACTTTTGTCTGTGTGACATCGTCACGAGAAAACCATTGTACAGATATTTATATGATGTGATAATTTAGGGAACATACCCGAGCAAATCGTGGGTACAATATATGTATATATGTCTAAAATTAAAAGATACTTTGTTTATAAATAAATAAATATGTTGGGGCATTATTACAACAGCGCCATCTAGTTCTGTGATAAGCTACGTTACGTGCTTGTGTTACGGATACCAGATAGTTTATATACTACACATATACATTTTAAATACATACATATTATAAATATTAACACCCATGACTAGAGTATAAGCATTCGTGCTCAACAAATGAATGCCCCCAGCGGGACTCGAACCCGCGACCGTTGGCGCAGAAAGTAACATCACTAGTCACTACCAACTGAGCCAAACGTGTCGTCATAATAAAAAATATAAACATTAGGAAAAAATATTATAATATAAACATTTTAAAAATATATTATAATATAAAAATTATAAAAAATATAAATATACAAAATTTTATTAGAATTCTGCCTAATTATATATTTTCTGACTTTAAAATCCCTTCTTTTCTTTACTTAATAATTCAACATAACCGTAGAATATTTTACATAAAATATTTTATACGAATATTAAAAATATAATAGCTTCCTACTTCTTAATTAGCTTTGCAACTTTTTATTCTGCCTTAAAAGCTTTTTTGTACGAAAGATTATCCTATACATAACTAATTCCTTATTCCTTACTAATATTATAAATGCGACTCTGTCTGTCTGTCTGTTTGTCTGTCTGTCGCGCTCTGACGTCAAAACTACTAAGCCTATTTAAATGAACTTTGGTACACAGTTTAGAGCCTGTGAAAGGACATATGCTACTTTTCAAGGCGAAAAAAAGGCTTTAAGGGGTTGAAATAGGGATGAAAGTTTGTATGGGAATCACATCATTTTAAAAGCTAGAAGCTTGATACTTATTTTTTATGCTTTTGATTATATAAATAAAGTAAGACATTCAAAGTTTAGCAGGCAGTGGTAGCCCAGCGGTAACGCGTATAACTCGCTCGTATAACCGAGTGATGCGGGTTCAAATCCGGGTCTCGCACCTCTGATATTTTCATGTGCGAATCATTTATATCATGATTATCACTTGTCTTACGGTGAAGGAAAACATCGTGAGGAAACCTGCATGTCTGAGAAAACCTAGCAAGTTTTCATAAGACATGTGAAGTCCGTCCGAACACGCACTAGGCCAGCGCGGTGGACTATGGCCCCCGTATACTATATCCCTCTCGTACTAAGGGAGGCCCACCCCCAGCACTGGGACGTTAAAAAGGGCTGATGATGATGATGATGATGATGATTCAAAGTTTGTAAAAATTTTATACTAAACGAGTCTAGTTTATGATTACTTTTAAAATTTTATAACATGTATTTTTTATTCTTAAATCTACAACATTATAATATGATAAATAAAGAAAAAATCAGTAAATGCAAACAGACGATGTTTAAAGACTAACTTATCCTTATCTTTCAATGGTCGTGTAATTTTGTTGGTTTGTTTGTTGATCTTTAATTTAGTCACATTTAAAAGTTTCTTCATAAGGAAAGCATACATCATCATACGACCGAAACACAGCAACCCCATACAAAATATGTAAACTTAGTTATTAAAGTAGGGTAGTATCGTAATAAAATTTTAAAATATTAAAATTATAAGTAGAAGATATTATATGGAATCAAAATTAATTACTAAAATTAATCAAACCGTAAATATTTCAGTGATCTATTTCATCATCTCTTGGCTGTAAAAGATTCAGTCTAATCCCTTTTAACTAATTATTTGACGTTTCGGTAACGACATTGAGATATTGTTGAAGAAATTAGAATCCTTATTTAATTTAAGATAGAAACACACCAGCACAAAGTCATAATATTTCTATTACACTTTATCAAAATGATTTTTTTACAATTAATTATATCGTCTCGAATAAGTATAAAAAATCTATTTCTTTAAAAAAAACTCATATCGCAAGAACTGCTGAGTACTTGTCATTAAGTTATTTTACTAAATAATATTAATTTTCATATTATCTTCTAAAGTTTTAAAACATTATAGAGAGTTTACAAACTAAGACATTGATAGTCCCAGTGCTAACGCACTCGTTTGCGAATTGAGGGACGTGGTTTCGAATAAATTCAACATGATCACCACTTGTCTTACGATGAACAAGTACATCGTGAGAAAACCGCAAGAGAGAACTTCGTAAGTTATAAATGAAACTACCTTTTCGGATTTTGTCGCGGAATTATTTTGATTTTTAGTTCCCGACGTTTCTAATGCTTTACAACAATCATGGTCTCTTCCGTGTGTCCGAGAAGGTAGTTTCATTTATAATGTCGAAGATTCGCATAAATCTAAGAAAGTATTAACTTCGTAAGTTTTCAAAAAACATGTGAACCGCTACACTGACCTAGCATTTTGGACTAAAGCATTATTCGTGTTTAATTGAAGCCGGTGTTCGACAATCAAAAGTTAAACGGGCTTAATTAATGAAATTTATGAATAAATAAGTCAATAACTCAATGGATGGCGTTGATCCTTAAAACATTAAATTATTATGATGACGACACGTTTGGCTCAGTTGGTAGTGACTCTACTTTCTGCGCCAACGTTCGCGGGTTCGAGTCCCGCTGGGGGCATTAATTTGTTGAGCACGAATGTTTGTACGCCAGTCATGGTTGTTTATATTTATGATATGTATGTATTTACAAAAATATATGTGTAGTATATCAACTATCTGGTATCCGTAACACAAACCTCTAAGCTTACCACGGAACTAGATGGCACTTTTGTGATAATGTCCTAACTAAATGTATTTATTATTATACTAGGGGCTCACCCTCGCTTCGCTCGGGTTCGTCCCTAGGTACGTGTTGTATATATTTACTTCGCACCGCCCGGTATATATTTGCTGATTTAATTACCATTGCACGCACCATGGCAACGGTTATAACTGATACGTCAAATCAAGCTTCTAGCTTTAAAAATGACGTAATTTCCATACAAACTTTCATCCCCTATTTCAGCCCTTTACAGCCCTTTTTTACCTTAACACGTTCACTGCGTAAGAAAAAACAGTGACTCTCACCTGGTGCGGCGGGGGTCCAAAAGCACCCCACTTGACTTTCTTATTGTGCGTGGCGGGCCGTATCGACCCGACCCCTCTGGGTGGTATTAAAGCTCTATTATCTCAGCCAAAGTGTATTTATACATTACAAATTTTATATTTTTATAATCCTCATGGATCACTTGTCTATACATTGGCTTCGCCCCTGGATCCTCCAAACAGAAAATGAGAAATTACCAATCAAAAATGTCAGGTCGACAAGGCCCGGTAACGCACTAGAGTGTTATATGTTTAATATAATCTAGTGATGGGATAGTGAAAGAAAAGAAAATATCGAGCCATTATTTGTTATTAGCCATTACATGTACATTTTAGTATTTAATTTCATTATTTTTGACGCCCGAGACAAGAACGACGGGGTGTTATAAGTTTGTGTGTGTGTGTGTGTGGGTGTGTGCGTGCGCGCGCGGTGTGTGTGTGTTTGTCTGTGGCATCGTAGCGCCAGAACGGATGAATCAATTTTGTTTATTTTTGTTTGGAAAGTTATTATTATTATATTATTATTATGTCGGAAGTGTTCTTAGCTATTATTATATTATTATAGGATTACATATTTTTACAAAACTCTCTCAATATGGGTATCAAAATGGACTTTAAAATTTGAACCGGTATCGCTATTATTGTCTAATATTATTTTTTTGATTTTACTATGTGCTAGTGTAAGTAAGTTTGCACGAGCGAAATATCGTCATTCTCCCGTAGCAAGCACAACACTACTGGCGGCTCGACACGTACGCATCTGCTCAGTGCGGCAACGGGTCGCGATCGGTCAGCCACCCAAAAGGCCCGGCCCCGCACTGAGATAACTTTTTTTATGTTCTATGCGGCGGAGGTCAAAAAGGGCCCGCCACGTTATTAAATTACTATATTTATACATAGTTATTCACAAATCGAAAGCTATATTTATCTTTGTCATACTCGTAGAAATGCCCAGGAAACAGGTGCCGCACCAGCGGTAACAAAATCGGTACAGCCGTTGTTGAGTTATAAATAGTGTAACTAACACGACTTTCTTTTGTATATATAGATTATAGATATATGGTTTATTGCCTATTTTAGTGCAATTTTAAATAAAATATCAATCCTCTAATCTAATAATCTCGTCTATTGACCATAAAGACAATGCTCGACGAACAAAGGTAGGTAAGACAAAGCGGCAAATTGTACTGACACGAAACATACACCATTTAAGACACTACACTTAATGAAAATAACTTCATCTACATGAGTCACATTCGCTTCGCTCAGGTTCATCCCTAGGTACTCCCTTTAGTATAAAATATTTGCAAAATTTGAATGTCTTACTTATTAGTTTTTAATCAAAAGCCAAAAATAAATAGTTTCAAGCTTCTAGGTTTAAAAATTAAGCAATTTACATACAAACTTTTCTTCTACCGGACGCTGCTATGCATATCTTTTAAGCATTTGAGGGATCTCTAGTAGGAAATACGGGAAGTATTTTATAAGTTTGTTTCTAACTTTACCATGAGCATGAAAAACATCAGGCACTAATGTCGTTCAGTATTCACCACGATGTGCGAAATGTAACGGCCTGAATATTACAGTGAAAAACTTTTGCGTGTGATGAAACACCTTTCAACCCTAGAAGCTAAATTATTTAAGCTTCCTTAACGTAATGATTTCCATGGACAAACAGATAATAATAGGGAGAATTATTGCTTTGATCGTATTGTTTATTATACGATTATTAATTATCAAAAATAATCACTTTTAAACTAAAATGGTATATCGCCTAAAAAATTCTATGAAACCAGTTATATTCAGTTCTCTCGCCTTTCCCCTACCTGAAAGTGAAATTTGGAAAAACTCCTAATCATCAGGTTGAATATACCCAATAAATATATTATTGTTAAAAAATAATTTGATCATACGTGTTCATTTAATTTTTATATAAGATGGCTTTCAATATAAGAAATAAGCCATCAATTTTAAAATTTATAATATTTTATACTATTTCATGTAAAGAAGAAAGATTTGTATTTTTGTATGTAACGAATTAACTCAAAAACAACTGGACCGATATAGTCTAGAGCCTGAGAAAGGACATAGGCTGCTTTTTAAGGCGAAAAAAGGGCTTTAAAAGGTTAAAATAGGATGATAGTTTGTATGGAATGATAGGATAGATGAAAGTTTGTATGGAAATTACGTCATTTTTAAAGCTAGAAGCTTGAAACTTATTATTTAGACTTTTGATTAAATATAAATAAGTAAGACATTCAAAGCTTGTAAAAATTGTATGGTAAAGGGGGTACCCAGGGACGAACCCGGTGGACTTGGGAGCAGTCTCAAAATGAGGTTGTTAGTCTTCCCATAATGGGGTTGTCCCGCTTGGGGCGGCCTCATGGTGGTGGCTTCGGCCAACCGTCGGGGCGTCGCGGTTGTATGCGAAAGCGATACCGTGGCGTCCCACATGGCGGTAGGGGTTGGGAAGTTCGGTTTTAGTGGGTATGCCGGTCTCATTAGCCGGAGAGTCACCACATAACCACCCCAGGGGAAGTCGGGTGGTATCCGTAATAGGATTTCCCAATTATAAAAAAAAGGGACGAACCCGCGCGTTTCCCTAGTTAATCAAATAAAATACATTAATACATTTTCACAAAAACCATACACGTAGCTTTAGTTATAGGGCGGGAAACAGGCGTCAATAACTGTGGAAGATTGTCATTTGATTCCTTGAGGGGATCCCATATATCCGTTCAAGTGTTTTATGAGAATGTAAGGAGGTTTAATATCTTGTTTCGTTCAAGGAAAATAATCTGTCACATCTAATGTGACAAGTGATGGCGATATTAAACTTTATTATCACTTATTATTTTTTGGTTACACTCAAATTGTGATATCATTATTGAAATACTAATCTCACAGACAACATGTCATTTTGTAGCCAATATTAATAGCTAGATTACTTGGAAAATCAAGTGTAGGGGGTTCATACCCTGGTAATGTACACACATGTCATTTATTTAAAACTAGCAATTCCCGCGGCTTCGCCCGCGTTCTAATCACTATTAAAAATAGGAATTGGCGGTGACGTTGAAAATTTAATAAGTATTTTATGATGCCAAATCAAAGCTATTAGCTAAACCGTAGGCAAGACGGTGCGGGGTAGGGTCGGCGATTGCATCAAGCCGCGGCGCTTGAAGCAGCGCTTTCATTTTATTCTCGCGTCCGTATTTTTTTGGGATTACTCCTAAGATATCCGTTTAAATTATATGGCGAAAAGGAGTTAAATAATGTGCATGAAATGCTTAAAGCCTCTAACTTATTTAAAATGATAAGGATTAATACTGTATTTGTGTAAATAGCTTTCCAATTACCGCTTTATTATTGCCCATTTTTTAAACTATAAAAATGGATATAGTATGTTATCTTTAATAGACATATGCCATCGTGGACGTTATTGTACACCTATATAAGATACACAATTCCACCATACATCATTTTGTTATATCTCAAAGGGTTTAGGCAGAGTTTTTGTTGAAAGCTCCCAGACGGCTTATTTTTTTCCGACACCTCCAACAGATATCATTATATTTTAGCCAATGTATACAAAAACTTGACAAATTATATGCTAAAACCTTCCTAGAGAATCATTCTATCCATTGGTGAAACCTGCATGAAAATCGGTGTAGTAGTTTTTAAGTTTATCGCGAACAGACAGACAGACAGACGCGGCGGAGGACTTTGTTTTATAATATGTATAGATGACGTTAAAAAAATCGCGAGGTTACTTGCAATGACAAGTGAAGCCTTAATAAAAGTCTGAATAGTCGCCAATAAGGCCAGGCTATACCTGGCCTTATTTATCCTGCACTGATCACGCCCAGCAGTGGGTTGTTTAAATGAAGCATAAGGAGAAGAAGGAGAAAATTATTGTTTTATTAAATACATACCTACTTTTATAAAAGTAAACGGTTAAAGAATTATATTAAAGTATTATATAAACTTTCAGGGCTCCGTAGGCAAATAGCTAAAATGGATTCGTCAAATTTTCGCCATATCCGTCTGTCCATCTAGCTGTCTGCGCGTATTTTTTAGTCAGTTTACTCTAAATCTACTTGAGTCGTCTCATGTTAACTAGGCATTTCTATAATCTTACAAAAATTAAAAAAAGGACGTCAGACTCGTACTTGACTTTTAAGCATTTATCGTGAGTAGAAAAACAATAACTTAAAAATCCATTACGTGTATTCAAGCCATTGCACTAAAAATAATCGGATATTAAAGAAGTAACATAAAATGTAGATTTAAAATTTAAATTTTGCTTTAAAAGTGCTTCGTCTTATAAGAATAAATTGCTCAATTAGCTGTCATTATATGGTCATGGTATTTCTAAAATGTATAAACTTAATTATTTTAATAATAATAATGTTCTGTAAATTGAAATAACTTAATTTGTGATTGATTTTATTAATTTTACATGATCACTTTTAAAAAAGTTTATTTGATTAATGATATTGTTAATTAATTTATTGTTATAGCATCTCTCTCTCTCTCTTTCTCTCTCCCTCTCTATCTCTATCTCTCTCTCCAATTTGTAAGTTTTCTTATTGTTATTTTTTGTTACGAGTGTTACTATAACTTCTGAACCTTTTACAGTTTTTTATCATATATATTATGTTGTTACACTGTTTGCAAAATTAATAAATAAACAAATTTTAAGTATTCGTATAATATGTACTTCTAAAAATAATATTTTTGTTAAACTATTATGAATATAAAATGTACGTATGAGGTCTAATTAAAATTATTCTGTTTATTAAAAATAATTCAAATATAATTATCATTTTTAAGAAGGGTAAAAATAATTAATGGACTATTCTAAGCTTGATTTAGCGTGACATATATACAAAGTAGAAAAATAACAAGTATGAAAGAATTTATAACAAAAACTGTTGTGCACAAAAAGCTGTTATACCAAGTTTTGCTTCCAGTAAAGCTTTACAAGCAACTAAAACTAAAAGCTTCTAATATGTCACAAAAATACCCAATTTCGGGCAATATTCTTAAAATTTTGCAGCATTTAACCGCATTTCTATGCATTTGGGCAGTTAAAAAATCCAGTGATTCCCAAAGTTTTTCAATGAAACAAGTTTAAACAGCATCTTAAGGCCATCGTGAATCAGCCGGGAACGTAACCAAAGTTTGGTAACTAACAGCAAGATGCCGAGAATGTCGGGTACATTAAGTTAAGTTAAGCCAACTCGGAAACTTTGCACGCCTTTCCACTCTTTAGTGAAGGAATAAACCTCGTGCTGGTGTTTATTTGTATCCATTTTACTACGATATTGTTGACACGAAAATGTTAATCACTATGTAAATTATTATTTTTGAAGACAAAATTAAATTGCAAAAAAAATCTGAACTAAAAAGATGGAAATAGTTAATGAAGTAACATGGTGTATCATTCAGAGATGTTTCTGATTAAATATTTGTTCATTTAAATAATAGTTAACTAGTATATTTTATGTTATGGCCTGATCCCCCTCGTACTGAGGGAGGCCCGTGCCCAGCAGTGGGACGTTAAAAAGGGCTGAAGACAGAAGACAGTATGTCATTATCATCATCATCAGCCCTTTTTAACGTCCCACTGCTGGGCACGGGCCTCCCTCAGTACGAGGGGGATCAGGCCATAGTCCACCGTGCTGGCCCAGTGCGTGTTGGCGGACTTCACATATCTTACGAAAACTTGCTAGGTTCTCTCAGACATGCAGGTTTCCTCACGATGTTTTCCTTCACCGTAAGACAAGTGGTAATCATGATAGGAATGATTCGCACATGACAGTATGTGTTAACTATTAAATAACTTTCTACTTGTTATTGTAAGGCTTTTTAGGTAGGTGATATGAACGGATGCTATATCTTAATTCCGGATATAATTTATGTTTGACGACAAAATTAGGTTAGTTTGTAGGGACCCTACAAACTTACAATGCCAGAATTCCTCGGTTCGAGTCCCGCTGGGGACATTTATTTATTTCTAAATCTACATATAGACAGTAGCTCAGTAATAGTGGTAACGCGCTCACTTGGAAAACTAAGTAAAGCGTGTTTTAATCGCGGGTCTTGCATTTCTGATATAATAATCTATTGTTGCAGTTGGATGTTAAAAAGGATTAGATTCAAATCTACATATTTGTCGTGTTATAAGATTTTTTGTCGTGGAACAATGCAAACTCATTCCAACGAAGGCTGGAGAGGTCACAATCTGCGACGATTATGGACCTCAATGCGGATTATAGTGCTCCGCGTTCTGACGCCGAGTGTGTTCCGGAGATAAATCTTATCCCATTTAATTAACTAGGGATGCTGTAAATTGTTAGCACTAAAGGTCCAGCTATTAACTTTTTGTTTGCGATATTATTTTTTTTGTCACCTCGTACGTAAAAGAGATCTTCTAGTTTTAAAGGATTACAGATAATAAATTTTTTTATTATAGTAAATACTACTTGTATTTAACTTGCAAATGAACATTGTTTTCCAAGGTACTAGCAAAATATTCGAAAATGCAACTGTTTTACGAATTTGACTGTATACTATACTAAAATTACCACAATTATATTTAACTAAGCACTTGTTACAATTCTAGCTAGCTTCAACTTGTTGATAGTTACTTCAAAGCGTACGTTATCTATACTTCTATACTAATATTATAAAGAAGTAAAGTTTGTGTGTTTGTATATTTGTTAAATTGTAAGGGGTAATCTCGGGATCTACTGAACCGATTTTAAAAATTCTTTCACCAATAGAAAGCCACATTATTGCTGAGTGTCATAGGTTATATCAAAAACCGAAAAATAAAAAGGCTTTTACGTGGTAGTCAGTTTTGCAAAGTGTATTGGAGAAAAAACGGTCGAATGAAAGCGTTTCTTTCGCGATTATATATGGAAATTACGTCATTTTAAAACTATACTAAAGAGGTTACACCTGGGGACGAACCCGAGCGAAGCGAGGGTGAGTCGCTAGTACTTTATATATTATTATTGTATAACGTATTTTTCTATAATTTTCTTTATTACTGCTTAATATTTATATTTAATAAATAAAAAAAAATTTATTTAATAAACAATAAAATTTAGCAAAAGTTTCAAAGTTCTTACTTCAAAACTTTTTTTAAGAAGTTCATAATATCATAAAAGAACAAAGACTAGTTCAATAATTATCTGAGAACTCATTTAAACAATTCCTTAAGTACTGTACCAACAGCTTCTATCGAAAAAATATATTTTTCTTCATAATTAATATAGCAAAATTTTTGTTTAATACAGGTAATACAATCATTTTCCTAAGAGCCATTAAAAATTCAATATTTATTTATATTTTTACTAGAAACTTTCCTTGTTTTGCTCTCATAGGTCCATAGATAAGTGATCATCGCCGCCCATGGACATCTGCAACACCGCAGGGCTTGCATATGCGTTGCCGGTCTTTCAGGAATGATTGCGCTCTCTCTCTTTGAAGGTTATCAGGTCGTGACGTTTCGGATAGACCGTCAGCGACAGCTGGTTCTACAGAGTGGTTGTGCGGGGCAGAAAATGTATACCTAATATCAATATCAACTACTATTTTCTTTCAGAAGCTGTACTGAATAATACTTATAGTATTTAGATAAGTCTTTATTTTTATTAAAAACATTGGTCACAGTAACTTAAAAAATAATTTTGATGCAAACATCTAACCCCACTTGACTTGATCCAAATAGAGAGCGAATTTCCAAAAATTAATTAAAGTAAGAGTAATCTCTTATTCTTTTACTTATCTATTAATATTCTTGAAAGTTGACAAATTATTCAAGTAATGCAACAAAAGCATTTAGAACTTACCTAAGAATATAAATCTGATGAAGGTACGAAATACTCGTTATATACGAATCTTACCTCTTTTTGACTGAAAAGTACACATTAACCGCCGCACTCAGAGTCACTTAATGAACCATTAAGTCGAGAATCTCCATACTAAAGAATGACTTAATGATTCATTTGGTGACTCTGAGTGCGGCGGTAAGCCGAACTAGTTAACTTAACTGATAATTTGCAGCAGAACAACCAAGCCTAATGAATTATCGATTTGTTCATTTTAAAATAAAAAAGAACAGGACGTATTACTTTTATTAAATGCAGGATTGCCGTATCCATCTTTATATTTATCCGTTTTTTATCGAACGAAAAACGTAGTAAGAACTGCAAACCTTTTAAATTAATTGTAATGCTAAATTAGCACTTTGATACCATTTCTACAACAGTAAATTCTATTAGCACTATGTCCCCAAGGAGCGAGAAAGTTTGCTATAGACCAAAACCCTTCTCAGGGTCCTATCTTTATCTAAGTTCCCATCGAACACCAGAAAATTGAGATCATAAAATTCAAAACTATGATTGTAACGAATTAGATTAAACTCCGAGTTGAATTTGTCAAACATTGAATAAGAGATTTTACTAATAATTAATTGGTAGTTCGTAACTCTCATACATATAACTTATAACTTAATATTAAGCTTTTAAATTATTATTAAGTACCTTTTAAATGCTTAGTTTTTCTTAACCATTTTGAATTCTAGACATTGCTTTTTTTAATAGTTTTTTTAAAGTGGGTCATCACAGTTCTCAAGACACGTTTGGCTCAGTTTGTAGTGCTTGCCGTGCCAGTGGTCGCCGGTTCTAGTCTGGCTGGAGACATATTTTGTTTGTATGATAAGCATGAATGTTTATAGTCCAGTCATGAATGTGTATATATTTATAAGTATTTGAATAATAATAAATGTTGGGACATTATTACAACAGCGCCATCTAGTTCCGTGGTAAGCTGACGTTCCGTGGTAAGCTGACGTTCCGTGGTAAGCTCACGTTAAGTGATTGTGTTACGGATACCAGATAATTGATATACTACATATATTTTAAATATATGTAGTAATGTAAGTAAGTAAGTAATGACTGGAGTACAAACATTCGTGCTCAACAAATGAATGCCCCCAGCGGGACTCGAACCCGCGACCGCTGGCTCATTTTTTATGTATTTTTTTTCTTTGAACCTACATACACAACTGTATTCGTACCTAATTTTTACCTGACACACGATTGTTTTCAAATATTTTAAACAATATAGTGACCGTAAACACTTCATTGGAGTATATAAATCAGGCACCAGTGTATTCACACAGTAAATTTAAATTACGGCTTACTAATTGTCCGAACTAAATTCAACGTGACCAAAATGCCACTACGGTAAAGAGGGTCTTATATTAACATCGGAATTAACTAGAATTACTGAGTGGCTAATTTGTTTATTATATATTAATATATTACGTTTATTGCTTCCTAATTCCTATATAAGTTAGGTTTTGCCTAATGCCTATAATTACTTAGTTTTCAGTCCTTTATAACATCCCACGGGCCTTCCTCAATATGAGGGAATCGGGTCATAGTCCACCACGCTGGGCAATTGCGGGTTGGTGGACTTTATATGTCGATGTTTTCCTTCACTGCAAAACAAGTGGTAATTAAGTTAGAAATAATTCACACATGAAAATGTCCAATGTGAGAATCGGATTTGAACCCGCATCACTCACTTATTCAAGCGAGTGCATTACCGGTAGTCTACAAACGTCTAAGTATAATTATGTTAGGGTAGGCTAGAACACCATACATTATAATGAACGTAATAATTAATTATCTAACTTATAAAACTAACTATAAAACTAACTTATAAAACTTAAGGGCTTAAGATGATCAGCCTCTTAAACATTAATCTTTTCTCCCTCGTGGCCAATGTCACTACTAAATATTCTTAGCACTACAATACCCAGATCCAATCAAATGTTATTCCCATGTGAGAAACAAATTCGTGGCTTGGTACAGAAGGTCGAGTTTTTATGAAATTTTAGTTTTTACACAAAGTAATTGATATTACTAAAAAAATTCAGTATCGAACATTTATTAAAACATTTGTTTTTAACGTTTCAGCGGAGGCTGTATTTTGAGTTCAATTTTTTTCAAAAGCTACTTGTATATAAAAATATAAATGCAGATTTGAAAGATAAATTTAAACAGTTTTATAAACATACATAATATTTATATATTTAAAAATATATAATTCACAAATGAAAGCTCCACTAAGCTTAATCTAACATTTAATTAAACCTATAATTAAACCTATAATTATAAAAAACTGTCAAATACGAGTACTTCCTTGCAAGCGCCACTTCACACACGTTCCGATGGCCCAATTATATGCGGCATTCAACAGCGAGTTAATTAAGAAGACGAAAATTATCTTCTCAAACATAGAGGCGTGGCTGAGTGTCTCAAGTTGTAAGAAAAAGAAGCGGGATGAAGGTTATTATGCGAAATATAATATTTGCTTAAATTTACGCGAATTTATAACCTTCTAAATCTAGTATAATAAGTATTTAATTTTTTTGGTAAATCTTATTGCACTAGTCATTTTTATCGATAAAAATTCTGAATCTATAATTTTTATAACTTTTTGTCTATTTTTTTCTGTTTGAGAACCACTTGACTGATTTTAATGAAATTTGATATGATGATAGATGGTTATCCGTGTCAACATAAAGGATGCTTTTTACTGCTACAAGGTTTGTCATCTATGAGAAATCTTTACCTACCTTACTGGAGGTTGTGGCTTATATTGAACTATCTTTAAGGATGTAATCACGGATATATTTAGATTTTGGTTTTTGACGTTCTAAATCTACGACACGTTGGGCTTAGTCGGTGTAGACCCCACTTTCCGCGCCAGCGGTCGCGGGTTCGAGTCCCGCTGGGGGCATTCATTTGTTGAGCACGAATGTTTGTACTCCAGTCATGGGTGTTTGTATTTATAATACGTATGTATTTAAAATTTATATGTGTAGTATATCAAATATCTGGTATCCGTAGCACAAGCTTCGTAGCTTACCACGGAACTAAATGGCGCTGTGTGTAATGATGTCGCAACATATTTATTTATAAAGGCTTTACAACCATTATACCCATAAAAAAAGGTCCGTTCTTACCTTTGGGCCGCGGAACCCCGAAAAGTATACCAATACTGTTATCAAAACTCATTTTCTTTTTCAGTAAAACGAATTAGGTTAATTTGATTGCTTCTTTCTTATAGCTATCACATATCACAGCTATCGCTAGAGCCTATCAACTAAGCCCGAAGTAATCTGAACGACCTCTCGGAAGCTGAAATATGGTGAAATTCCAACAGTGAAAATGCCTACTCTCACTAAATTATAGCTAATGAGATGAATAAAAAGTAAAAGTGGAACTTTTTATGTAATATTATTGTCGAAAGTTGAGTATGAAAAAGCTTTTGCTTTTACATATTGTACATAGTGTTATTCACTGTATTTGATTAAACGACAAGTGGAAATTTACACTTTAGATGAATAGTTACTAAGTCTTTAAGTGCGCTGTTATAGGATAAAAAATTAATTTAGGTATATATAGGTACTTAAAAGATTATTTTTTAATATAGAGGTTCAGAGTTCGATTCCTGGGTCGGGTAAAGTTTAACTATTGAGTTTGTCTATTAAGATTTTCTTAGTAGTAGGCTGAAGTTAGTAAGTTAGCGATGTTGCATCCCGGACCACCGAACTGCACGTAAAGCCGTCGTTCCTACGCCTTTACTCCCACTGGTCGTGTTGAGTAGTCGTCCCACCGGAGTATGAGAGTGATAGAAATAGAGAGTGCCCTTGTGTCTGCGCGTACACTTGTGCATTATATAATATCTTCTTTGCTGTTGACTGATTTCAATAAGATTGTCCGCAATGACCAGAATCGGTCGGGAGGACATTATTTTTATCTTCTCTTTTCTTCTATATCTTTATACATTAAAGAAGGAGAGGATCTTTATAGCAAAAAAGAGAATAGTAGCGTTAACAATAAATCACATTACTATTTGTGATCCACTATTTATTTTGGCGGACTCCATCTATCAGCCTGAGGTGTTCAATGTTCAATGATAGTAAATATTTGATTTTATATATTTTCAGTTTGCCTTAAAATTTATTTATTGTTTACAGTAGAAAATTGTGAGAGTGAACTAATAACAGCTATTTGCTTTGACATAAGTCGCAAAGTATCCTGAGGATGTTCCGGTCGCGAAATGTGCTAGAAAGTTTATCGCTTTAACTCAGTTTGGTGTTTTTAAAAATATCTTAACATTACTAGTAGTATACTCTTGCTTCGCTCGGGGTAGTCCGTATTTATATTTATAATAAAAAAATGCATCTACTTAAAAAAAAACATTTTTTTGAGTTTTTAGTTGAGGTTAGCACGCTTAAGTGAACAAACTCTGCTTCTTTATAATATTAGTATAGATCGAGTGAAGCCGCGCGTACAAATTTATATTGTTCAAATTTCTGCAGTGCACTTTGCATTTTGAGGAATAAATTAGTAAAAAGGTGGGACTTCTGTAATAAAAGTTGTATATTTTACATTATAAAAGTTACTTATATATTTATATTTATAATATGTATATTGTATGTATTTAAAATGTATATGTGTAGTGTATCAACTATCTGGTCCGTAACACAAGCACGTAAAGTAGTTTACCACGGAACTGGATGGCACTGTTGTAAAAATGTCCCAAAAAAAGGTTGCCTATAAACTATGTATATTTGTACTTACTCCTTATAACCCATACTTTTACCACATAATAATATAAATAAGAAAAATCTGTTGTCTGTCTGACACGATTTTAACACTAAACGATGAACTGATTTTGTTGAAGTTTGCTAAAGAGAGTGATGGAACATTAGAGAAGAATATTACGTGTTTAATGCTATAAACTTCAAAGAAATGAAAAAGGGGTTAAATTTTTTTTTTGTTAAAAAAGGGATACTGATACCGAAACGAGCATAACCATTAAAAAACATTTTCTATTCATTATATATCGATGTTTTTGTTACATTCTATGATGAAAGCAATTTTCAAGATCCAGTTTCGTGTGATACTTTAGACTCAAAGACGCTATTCTGCGTCAATACCGCGCCGTCAGCTTTCCCCTTTTGTATAGCTTGGAAAAGCTCCGTTACACAATTATTATAATATTAGGATATTGTCTTGAAAATTTTAATTAGTAACGGTATATATTTATGTACATAGTTTATATATTAAAGTGTTCTAAACTAGCCTTTTATAGTAGCTTTATATGATTTTTGATAAGGAAAAATTTATTAGTATATGGAAAAGGCTTTGGCTATTTATAAGTTTAAAGCTTAGCTTAAAGCTTCTTTGAATAGTACACTTTTCACCTCTATATATCTATCGATATGATCTAAACATTTATTAAAGCTAATTATCTCAATTTCTACCCATACCAAAATAAACCTAATATAGGAAATTTTAAATCATTAATTTGTTTGAAAAATGGTGTGTTAATGATTTTTATGATATAGAGTTCGATATAAAAATGGAGAGATACAAATAAAAATAAAAAAAAGCGCTTTTAATAAAAAAAATAATTAGCTTTAAATAATACACCTTGAATTTTTAAAAAAATAATTTTCTTGTGATGCGCTCACGACACACAGACGAAAATTCAAAAACTGTAGATTCGGCATCTGTATCGATAGTATCGACTTTTTCAATAACATCTTCCAAGAAATTTACGCCCACACTCATAGGTCTCTTAATGATCCATTAAGTCGTTCTTTAGTATTAAGATTCTCGACTAAAGGTTCATTAAATGACTATGAGTGCGGTGGTTAATGTACAGATTCGAGAGTTTTAATAAATGTATAGACAAAGCACCTAAAGAAGGAACGCTTTAAATGAACAGCACTACATACTCGTAACAATGTAATTCCAACTCCATATATTAGATTCTAGAATGTCAGCCATGCGACATATTAATTGATGTAGACTTGCACTATTACGATCTACATATATATGCGTGTGTTTCCATAATTAGCTATATGAAGCACTTCGTACACAAATTACTCGTATTACTAGGATATAGCGTTGTTGTTATTGAACAACGCTTTTAGTAAGTATTCGGCCCGTTTTAAAGTTCGACTAATATTCGTAGGTACGTACCTCCCTTCATTACAAGGATGATCAGGTCATAGTCCACCGCGCTAGCCAAGTATGGTTTAGCGGATTTCACATGTCCTTCAAGAAATTGCTAGGTACTTTCAAGCATGCCCGCTTCCTCATTTGTGGTAATCATAATGGGAAATTTGCATGCGAATATATTGACACGTTTGGCTCAGTTGGAAGTGATCCTACTTTCTTTGCCAGCGGTCGCGGGTTCGAATCCCGCTGGGCATTCATTTGTTGAGCACGAATGTTTGTACTCCAGTCATGGGTGTTTATATTTATAATATGTATGTATTTAAAATTTATATATGTGTAGTATATCAACTATCTGGTATCGGTAACACAAGCACGTAACGTAGCTTATCACGGAACTAGATGGCGCTGTCGTAATAATGTCCCAACATATTTTTTTTAATTAAATATCAAAGGCGAGACCCGGAATTTGAACCCGCTTCACTCCTATTCCTAAGAGCGTTACCACTGGGCTACCACTGAAACATACCTCTATTGACCGATAATTGTGAATATATCCCTTTTGAACATTTTCTTACCGAAAAAATTAAAGAAAGCTCAATTATTTACGAAAAGCATGCTAATCGTATTATCGAGGACTAAAATGCCCACAAAGCAGTCGATATAGAAGACGCTAATGGCACGGCCACTATAGTTTTGCGCAGTCAGCTCCTTCACGGTGTTCCGATTAATGAGTTGTTGAATACACTTTAAGAGAGCGATCAGGCACGTTAACCTCTTAAGAGGACGGACTTACGGACTTATAATTTATCTAACTTATATAAAAAAAATATAAGTAAAGCTGTGTTTTTGTAATACTAGACCCTGTACCCTGGTTTCGCTCGGGCCTTTTGATTCCTTTTCTTATTGTTATATTACTCGTAGAGCCATTGCCATCTTGTGCCTTTAGCATTAACAGCTTATTTTTTTATTCTACTTCATTGTAAAGTCAATTAAATAACCTATATTTGAAAGTTAAATTAAGATCATTAATTTAAATGTTTATTATACGTAATTGATGATATTTCATTATTAGGCGGTAAATTAAACATTTTTTGTAAAAACAATATTTTTCAAATAATCATTATTATTGAGATAGAGCCCTAATCTATATATATAATTTTTTTGTCTGTCTGTCTTTCAGGGAACAATTCACGAGAAAACTATTCGACAAATTTTGATGAAACGTACCTAGAGAATAGTCATAATACCGAGCAAAGCGAGATTAAGATAAAAAAGAATCACGAAACATGAACTTAAAATACAAAATATGGCATAAATTGTGTTACTGGGTACTTTTTAAGTTAGCCAAAGTCAAGATATTACCTAGCCTTTTAAAAAAACATTATAATAATTGACAATATTAATATAATAATATAATATTTTAATTATATATAATATTAAAATAATATAATTGATAATAATTTCCTTGAGTAAATAATCAATAACAAAAAATGTTATTAACACCTTTTCTATCTAATGGTACGATGAAATCATTCTTAGAAAACAATTTCAGTTATACCAGACCACGTTCTGTAAAATTTATGTTCTCCACCGGGAGTACGTTTCTAAGGATAATAAAAGTATTTTTAGATATTTCCGGTAAAGATATAAATTTTATACCACAAACGAGTGTTTTTAAGAGAATTTTTCTAGTTCTTACAAAAGCTTCCTTTTATAAGTGCGAGATGTAGAAAGAAAGAGATCTCCTTAAGTGATTTTATTTCGACTTGCAAGAGTACCTAATAAAACTTAGTATTTATCAATATTGGGCTATAAATCATAATAATATTTAATTTTCTTTTTCATATGAAATAAGTCCCTTGTTATAAACTTAAGTTTTATGACAATAAAATTATGTTATTTCGATGTTAAATAAATTTCAGTAAAACATTAACTCTAAAGCATGAATTTGATATATATTTAAATTAATTTTAGGTATACTCTGTGTATTTAAAGTCGTTATTAGTAAAACCTCTTAACACAAAAATTTAGTACAAGATAATCTCAAAATGCTATACAAATTTTCAAAATTTAACAGTTTTCATCACTAAAACGAGGAATTATCTCGAAACGTAATATTTTGTAAAGTAGTTAAAATAAGTCATCCTTTTTGGGAACTTTCGTATATATATAAATATTTTAGTTCTTACATAATTAGTAAAATTCTGCAACCCCCATGACAGTGTGTAACGAAACCTGAGTGTTTCTCGGAAAGTTCCTATAAAATTACCATAATGGCCCAACAGCGAGTGGCCTGTGCTTGATGCGCTGTGTCCCACTAACTAGTGCCTTAGAAAATTATAATATTGTACATTTTACATTAATTTTGTATTAGATACTTACATACGTTACTTTCGCTATATCACTACATATTATAAAACAAAGTCCTCCGCGGCGTCTATCTGTCTGTCTGTTCACGATAAACTCAAAAACTACTGCACCAATTTTAATGCTGTTTTCACCAATGGTTAGGGTTGTTCTCGAGGAAAGTTTTAATATATAATTTGTCAAGTTTTTATATACATTTACTAGCGAAGCCCGCGGCTACGCTCGCGTTAAATCTAGGTCCCGAGCGGAGTAAGGGCGAGTCGCTAGTACTTATATATATAAAGATGATCGGACAGACAGACGGATTGTATGTCATAGGTATCGAGTTTGGTGAATATTAATAGTACAAATTTTAGGTTATTAAATTTAATGTCTGTGAGTCATGTTCGTGGAACAAAAGACTGGATATATTTTTGAGTACTCGTAATACCATAATATGTCGAGATTAAGCGGCTAATGAAGCACTTCTACAGCTCTATATATTAAGATTGACAGTATATCTAACTTATTTCAACGAAGTTTCTAACTTATTAAAACGACAACTGTAAACAGTTGTCGTCTCGTTTTAAACAAAAATTACCATAATATAATCGCAAAAAAATGTGAACCTAAATAATACTAGTATTCTCTTATTGAAAACCAACATAAATGAATATTAACGTTATTGTGATATGACTGACAGACAAACTTTAACATTTAATAAACAAAAATCAAAGCAATTTAGAAGAGGTTTATCGATAAGTATATTTTTTTCTAAATTTAATCTTCTTAAGAAAGAAAAACATTTTTTTATAATTTTTTCAGCTGGTAATTTAAAATCTAGACTAAATAATATACCAATACATTCACATCGCTATTTTATGTAAAAATAGAGTTTGTATTACGAATTCTTTCCAATTCCAGAAATCACGAGCTTACTCGGCTAAAGGATTAGGAAATTCAAAGGAAAATGTCGTCAGCATCTTAGATATTCTCGCTTTTCAAAAGATATTTGCATTATCAGCCATTTAATTACTAGGTGATTGCGAACGGGTTTACTCGCAAGTAATACTCGTATCTATACTCAAGTCGGTTCTTTTAATTTTAAATTAATGAGTTGTATGAAATTAAACGAATATAAACGAAAAACACATCGAAAAAGTTACTGCGTATACTAGGTACTTTTTAATTTGTCATAATTAGTATATTACGTTTTATCCAAATTAGTTCAACCGCTTTAGCCTAAATGAGATATAGTTATACAAACATTCAACCTATATACGAAACAAAACTTTAACACTTATAAATGGGACCAAATATCTTATGGTACATTCTAAAACACTGTTTTTCCAAAACTTGTTCGAATATAATATATTAAATACGATATCTTTAATTCCATAAAAACTTAAGCTCTAAAAGCTCTATTCGTAGAATTTAAGCTCAAAAAAACAAATTCAAAGTAAAAATTTACAAAAGCTCGCTAATAGAAGTCAGAAATAGGTTAACGAGTCATAAAATCATCGAAACGTAGTTGAAAATGGCTAATAAATTCTTTTAGATCGCTTTCCTGTAATATAATAATCTTTTTAATGGAAGAACTCTGGGATTGAATCCAATCAATGAGAATTGGTAAGATGAAAAGATTTAAAGAACATCAGAACGAGATATTAAACCGTGAACTTTGCCTTACAACTCATAAAATCTTAATGTTGAGATAAGTTTGTGCACTTACTTTAAATAAGAAGTCATCTCGTTAAGATTAACCTCTGTAGTTAGGGTTTTAATAGTTGTGACATACAGACGAATGAATCTGAAATTGAAAGAGTTTTTAGCTTTTGGCTACGGAACGCTAAAAATTAATTTTACTACTAACGCCATCGTTAGAAAACCAAAGAATTGTTGAACTCAATAACATTCTATCTAATGAACAAACATTTGTGAATGTTCATTTTTTAATGATTATAAAATTATATTTTTTGACAGATAACACATTTAGATATGAAGTTAAATTACTATGTTAAAGTACAAATCTATAGGCATGATAGTTTTTCAATTAAGTGTACAACAAAATGCTCAGTTTATGGGATAGTGTTAGGTCTCGCTTCGCGCCCTAATTATTGTTTTTGTCTATGACATATCTGAAAAGTAAAAAAAAACAGTTAAAATGAAGCTACGAAGCGAACCTCAGCGGACCGAGGACGAGTCACTAATATTAAATGAATTATAATACGACTGCAATGATATTTAATAGACAGATATGTTATACGCTCACTAAACAACCGAAAAAAGTGTTCCGCGCTGCACACATACACACTTTTCATTCAAGGTACATGTCAAAATGTCAGAAAGGGGATCATGGAGATTAGAGACCAGGAGAACCAAGGCCCTAGAATGTAGTGTCTCAGAAATATTGTCAAACCAAGGAGGCGCTGCGATCGCTATGTTGTCTCAATGCCTAACTTCATGTTGTCACAATAGTGACAGTACTCATAAATAGCTAACTTCACAGATACTACTTACCGTTGACAGCGCGTTGTTAATTCTACACATTTTCAGAGACAGGCGGGTAATGCTTTAGTATGAAGCGTTGGTCCTCCTGGTCTTTAATCTCCATGAAGGGGATAGTCGATAAAATCAAAAAGAAAAAAAGAGACAGCTAGTGTTGTCAGTTGCGCGTCAATGTAAACAAACATTAGTCTAGCGACCGATGACATATCAGAATATTAGGCAAATAATTGAAATATATTAATAAATCGAAGTATACTGCGGTCTTACATGTGGTATGAGATCCCTTGTGTTTTATTAACTTTGGTATCATAATTGGTACATTTTCTAAATACACAGGATGGCATTTTTTTGAATTTTGTAGCAGCGTACCACTCGTCGCAATGCGGTGACACAGACTAAAGGCAATACGTCCTAATTAGGACGTTTTCGAGTTTTCACGATTGCGCGCTCATAACATATCTATAGTTAAAATATCATTGTACGACTGAATACGAAAGTTATACCTCAAGGCCGATTCCATATGAATATTAATAAAATTAATATACATAATTTATAAATATTTATGTGCTTTAAAGTAAATTAATGTAATTTATCCATAATGTATTGCTTCTGTGAAATATAAATAAATATTTTGCGAGACTAACACACAGCACCATACATACATGTTATAAATATAAACACCCATATCTGTAGTACATACATACGTTCTTGCAAATCACTCAAATGACGCCCCCAGCGGAACTCGAACCCGCGACCGTCATCTTAATATAACTTATAAGTTTTATCATAAAAATCAATTAAATATAATAATTAATATAATTAAATACTATTTTGTTCAAGCATAAGGTTTAGTTTAAACTACAGATTTAACTTTTTTCAATTTTCATAGAAAACTTTAAGGTAGATGTCCCTTTCAAACTTATGAACCTACATGTATGTATATATTGAATTGTTTGAAAGTACCCGCATGTCAAGTTTTACAGATCTCGATATCTTTGCGCCGTATTAGTACTTGAATGTTATATTATGTAGAACTGAAGTCTTTATTGACATTGTCCACTCCAAGACTGAATCAAAAGTTTCCGACATATTGAATTTTAAGTTTTCTTCGAAGCTTTCAGCAAATAATAAAAGCTTTGGTTTACATTTTCTTCAAAGACAGTGGTAGCCCAGCGCTCAGCGCTAAAGCGCTCGCCTTGATAAACGAGTGATGCGGGTTCAAATCCTGGTGTTGCACCTCTGATATTTTGTGCAGAAAAACATTTTGAGGAAACTTGCATGTCTGAGAAAACCTGCCAAGTTTTTGAAAGACATGGTAAGTCCGCCAACCCATACTTGGCCAGCGCGGTGGACTATGGCCTTTTCTACCCGTGTTGAAGGGAGGCCGGTGCCCAGCAGTGGGACGGTAAAAAGGGGCTGAATATATACAACATTTTTTCAAACATAATGAACAAAATAGTTAAAAGTATGACTAATTAAAACTAGTTAACTTTTAAGTGTCTGTGTACTTGCGGTGGTTGAGTATTAACGCACTTGATTAGAAAACCAAGTAATGTTAGTTCTAATCTGTAAGTATTCCATATGAGATTTTTTTAGTATAATTATTGATGATGTTTTACGATAAAAAAGGTCGTCAGCAACCTGCATGTGTAACAGAATTTATTCAGATCTTAAAATGTATGTATAGTCCAACAATTCACATTTAAACATAGTAGATCATAGCCTATTTTGGTTACAAAATATTTTGGTAATATATTCTCTCTAGTATTAGATAGTTCATATTAGTTCAATTATACTTGAATTTAAAAGCTTTTGAAAGCTCACAGTCTGAGCTTTTCAAGTTTAAGCCCCGTATATTCTTAGAAAGTAAAATGACTGTTTATTTTTCAACCCTCGCGCATATAAGGACTAGCTGTCTGTTAGAAGGCCGGTAACGAGGAATGCGTCAGCATCATTAGTTCATTACGTCCACGGTTACGCCCTACGACACTGGCGAAGTGATTACATAGTGATAACAGAGGCGGGGAGCGGTTTATTATGTATTACTTTATTTAATTATTTAATAAGGTTCTATATTAATAAAAGTGATTATTAAACGTAGAGAGTAGAGAAAGTGTACGGTTTAAAAGTAATTGTACATTTACTAACAATTCCCGCGGCTTCGTCCGCGCCCATGGGATGAAAATTTAGGGTTGTAAGGTTTTTAGACTATGATCTGTTCTCAGATCTAGGAAATATCCATAAAAAAATTCATAACAATCAGTCAAGCCGTTTCGGAGGAGTTCGATAACAAACACTGTAACACGATATTTTTATATATTAGAAGAAGAAGAAGAAGATTTATTTATCAAATTTTAGAATGAAGTTTTGGATCGCTATCCATATATCCTATGGGGTAATCCTAAAAAGTTAATGGCGTCTGTTCGCTTGAGATACCGCGGCCATAGAACGCAAAACACCCACTCATTCTGACTGCGCCACTATACTGTACGCTCTCTATTAACCTCATTGATTTATTTGTTTCAGGTTGTATCCTGGATTTCAATGACTAAAATTTGATGTTCTAATTAAATTTTAATAATATGAGAGTCGTAGCCCAGCTAGAGAGATGCAGCAGAATGAATATGAGAGTGGTAGCCCAGCGGTAACGCGTCGATTGTATAACCGAGTGATGCGGGTTCAAATCCGGGTCTCGCACCTCTGATATTTTCATGTGCGAATCATTTCTAACCTGATTACCACTTGTCTTACGGTGAAGGAAAACATCGTAAGGAAACCTGCATGTCTGAGAAAACCTAGTAAGTTTTCGTAAGACATGTGAAGTCCGCCAACACGCACTGGGCCAGCGCGGTGGACTACGGCCTGATCCCCCTCGTACTGAGGGAGGCCCGTGCCCAGCAGTGGGACGTTAAAAAGGGCTGATGATGATGATGATGATAAATATGAGAGTCATCAATATGACATATATAAAAAAATATATTGATCACCTTCTTAACAATAAGAATTCGGTAGAAAAAAAATATAAATTATACATTATTTTTACTTTTTACTTAAACCACCCTTGACACGCTCCCACCAAACTTAAAAAGAGTTATCATATTTGCTTAAATTTACGCGAATGTTTGACAATTTAAATAAAACTATCTTTTCAGAATTTGTCGCTGGTTTATTTTGATTTTTGGTTCCCGAAGTTTCAAATGCTTTACAGCTTTGTCACGGGAGAGAGTAAGGTTGTAGAGGTTTTTTAAAGTAATACGCTACCTAACATCAATTAATTTTTATTCTTTAAGACAAAGAGAATTGGAAAAGCGTGTTCAATTCCCGAACTTCTGAAGCATCATAAAAATACGTCCTTTAACGTCTTGAAATAACAAGAACGCAAAATGTCACATGAATATTCAAATTAAGACCATTTATGTGTCAAAATTCCGCTGAATTTCAATGCCTCGGCCAACGAAATCGTATGGACTCAGGCAAACTGCCAAAATATTCTTTTCTTTAGAAACCATATTTCAAATCGGTAACGATGAATACATAAATCAATATCTTGGAACAATTCAAAATACTCGTGTTTATAATTGCATTATTCACCAATGAACTTAAAACTATTATTGTAAAAGTTAGAATGTTTTACAGTTACATCACAGCTCATTTAGACTCTCGCCTCGAAGCTCGTATCGCACCTCGTCTCGCAGCTCGTGTGATTTTTGCGAGATATTGTGTGTCTGTTCACACTCTCGCGAGGCGTTCAGTTCACTTTAAGCCAGCAATGATGGAAGACGTTGAATTATTAGCAGCATCCACTATTTCCTTACTTAGTTTTTACAACTAAGTGACTTATTTACAAATGAGAGCGCGAGTGTAAGCACGACGTTCGCGTCGGTCGCGACGCCCTTTGACTCGTGCCTAAAAAACCGCCCTCGACGCGAGCGCTGCGAGGAGCGGGACGAGCTGCGAGGCGAGTCGCAAACACACCGTTCACACACTCGACTCGTGCCTCGCCTCGCGGCTTGTCTCGTCACTCGCGCGAGAGTGTAAACCAGGGGTCAGACTAGTTATAGGGAATAAGGTTCTCAATGTACCCAAAAATAGTCCGTTTGATGCCACGAAGCTTATAAAACTAAGTTTATAAATTATGTATATATAAGAAATTCTCATTACTTTGGTAGTGGATTCAAGATTTTAAGTAATAAAATGTAATTTGCTAATGCAGAATAACATATTTTTTTGTTCAGTAAGAGTATTAAAAATTTGTTTAATCTTCGTCTTTTTCAACATATTGGTATTCACTGCTTCATGTCCAAAATAAATAAATATGTTGGGACATTATTACAACAGCGCCATCTAGTTCCGTGGTAAGCTACGAGGCTTGTGTTACGGATAGTTGACTAGATAGTATACTACATATATACATTTTTAAATACATACATATTATAAATATAAATCACCCATGACTGGAGTACAAACATTCGTGATTAGCAAATTAATGCCCCCAGCGGGACTCGAACCCGCGACCGCTGCCGCAGAAAGTAGGGTCACTACCAACTGAGCCCAACGTGTCGTCAATCTTTACATTAAAAGCTTATCTTAGCATCCAAAAAAATGGCAGTATAAAAACAATTCTAAAGTATATCTATTCATATTATATTAAAAAAAACTAATGGAGTTAAATCGGTACGTACATTTGTTTTTTAATTTTATTGAGATAGTTATTATTATCGATACAGAGGACTGGACAGAATTTGATGTCATTTTGTATGATGATAGCTGTTTGGAGTAACATTATTTTTATTGCAAGAAAATATCACATCTCTGAAAAATCTGTTCTAGCCGTTAAAACACATCTAGAGACCACCCCAAGCGGAGTGAGAGTAAGTCCCTAGTGTAATATATAAAAATCTCGTGTCACAGTGTTTGTTATCGAACTCCTCCGAAACGGCTGGACCGATTTTTATGAATTTTTTTGTATTTGGTAGATCTGAGAATAGTTTTTAGGCTAATTTATATTCCCCTAGGAGGTAAGGGTCTCTCCAGATATTTTATTTTTTGACCAAATTTTTAATTTTTTTTTTATGATTTGGCATCAAAAATTCTTACAACCATAAATTTTCTTCCTTCGGGCGCGGGTGGAGCCGCGGGAATTGCTAGTATTATATAAAAGCTAAATTGCCAAATTGTATTAATTTATTGAGACGTGCCGTATTTAACGCGTACTTGGCAAGGATCATTGTAAAAATGATTAAGTATGTAGTGATTATCCGTGTCAATGTATAGGATAGGATACTTTTTACTGCGGGAAAATATCTTATTTCTGAGAAATCTATACTCGTTTGGCTCAGTTGGTAGTGACCCTACCCTACTCTCTGCACCAGCGGTCGCGGGTTCGAGTCCCGCTGGGGGGCATTCATTTGCTAATCACGAATGTTTGTACTCCAGTCATGGGTGTTAATATTTATAATATGTATGTATTTAATATTTATATGTGTAGTATATCAATTATCAACTATCTGGTATCCGCAACACAAGCACGTTACGTAGCTTACTGCGGTACTAGATGGCGCTATTGTAATAATGTCCCAACACATTTATTTATTTATTTATCTAGGAAGTAGGGAAGAACCCGTGCGTAGTGAGCGTGAGTGACCCTTACCAGTCTATACATATATAAAATTCTAACTGAAATCTGTACATTAAATAGTTTTTTGGAAAATCTAATTGAAATAGACATTATTATCGATACAGAGACCAAATCTATTGTTTTTAAAATTTTTGTCTGTCTGTCTGTGACCGCATCACGAGAAAACCACTGAACAGATTTGGGTGAAAATTGAGATGATGGTTATCTCGGTCAATATATAGGATAGTTTTTACTGCGGATAAATGTTTAGTTTCTGAGAAATCTACATAACCCTCAAAATGTACCTAGGGACGAGCCCGAGCGGAACGAGGGCGAGTCGCTAGTATAATATAAAAGCTAAATTACAAATTATATCAATTTATTCAGTCAAGCTGTAACATTCACACGTACTTGGTATATCAAGGGCCCGCGGCGTTCCGCATGTCGTATATATACTGTTGAAGCCCAATAAGCGACGGTACGGCCAAGTTTGCCAACCTCTTCTAATTAATTTCAACTCCACACCGGTGAAACGGGAAGCTTTGCGTCTAAGTTATAGGTAGAGAGAGTTTTTCAATTATTAAAATTGAAATTTATGATATTGATGTCTAATATAGCACGATAATAATATTTCTATATATATATATATATATATATATATATATATATATATATATATATATATATATATATATATATAAGTCTACCGCTTCATTTGTACCTGCTTATTTTGCGATTTTAGGATAAAACATTCGTTTAAATCGCTGCTTCTAGAAATAAGGTCACCTCTTTTGTTTTCCTTATTTTTTTTAATACACTTAAGTTGATCAAGAGCTTTTTAACAAAAAAAAATGATTAATAATTGGAGAAAATAAAGGTACTGGCACAGCGTATATCTTATCAGGATACCATACATAATAGTGTATGGTCACGTGTTCGCTTTCTGCATGCAAATTAAAATTCGACGTATTTGTTGAAATTATTACTATAACATAAAAAAGTTCAAGCTTCTAAAATAATATTTAGCATACTAGACTAATATTTAGCAGACTAGACTAACTCACCCTTGCTCCGCTCGACTCGGATTGATCCATGTATTTAACAATTAGTGTACATTTCTAAGAAATAAAAATTAAAATAATCTATAACGTGCATGTATTATAGAAATATTTAACTTTTCTCTTGAATCACTCTGTCTGTTGATGCAAACCGCATTAAAATCCGTAGCTTTATCCGTAGCGGCGAGCTACTTCTCTAATATCTAAAAATCTCGTGTCACAGTGTTTGTTATCGAACTCCTCCGAAACTGCTTGCCCAATTTTTATGTTTTTTTTTTTGGGTATATTTGGTAGGTCTGAGAATAGGAAGTAGGCTATTTTTATTCCCCTAGGTGATAAGAGTGGCCCTCTCCAGATATTTTATTGTTTATTTTTAGACCAAAGTTTTATTTTTTTTATGATTTCATCAAAAAATACTTATAACCCTAAGTTTTCATTTAAATTTATAAATATTATAAATTAATTTAGAGCATTTGTTTAGAATTGAAGAATATTTACTTCAATTTACCTTTTTAAAATACAGAAAATATTTTTTTTTTATTTATTTTACACCACATTTTATGTAAGTACGGACGATAGCGATATTAGTGAGCTCAGAATTGGTAAGATAGGGCGAGAAAACATCAAGCGAGCAGCCACCCTGTGCTTATAGTCAAGTATCAAATAGTGCACACGTAGCTAAGCTTATTCTCTAACTTTCAAATTAGACTAAAAGCTTAAGTAAGTATACTTGTTATTTTTTATAAAATCTTCTTATTAATAATAATAATAATAATATTCTTTATTGTACACCCAGTAAGGAAGAGATACATAATACAAAACAGATTGGAATGCACAAGAGGCGGCCTTATCGCTAAAAGAGCGATCTCTTCCAGGCAACCTTAAGGTGTAGGAAATAGTACTGAGATAGAAGGGGCGCAATTTAAATGGGGGATAAAAAAAGAGTATATTAATCTATATGCATACATATACTAATATTATATAAATATACATTTAATATTAAATATAATATAAAAATAATAATAAATAAATATACGTATACTTATAAACTAATAAATAATACATTAATACATATAATATATATTTACCTAATTAAAGTGTACAAAATAGCTGTATAAATTATGATAAGGTTTTAAACTAAAACGATTAAATATAACTATGTAATATGTATAGCAATATAAAAGGCAAGTCTTACAAATACTTATTATAATTAAAAAGATTAAGATATAAGAAGCATAAAAGTAAAGTGATATACCAGGGAATAGTTATAGCGTAAGAAAGTAGTCCTTTAAAAGCTTTTTAAAAACAAATAGCGATTTTGCATTCCGGATATTTTGGGGAAGGGAGTTCCAAAGACGAGGAGCAGTGACAGAAAAGGAGTTACTATAGAAGGAAGAAGAGTGAGAAGGAATTTTTAGAATTAAGTTATGATTGGAGCGAAGTAAGCGAGAATGTGAGTGGCCGAGGAATGAAAAGCGCTCTTTGAGGTAAGGTGGGGTACATGGATCGAACAGAACACAGTAAAGAAGGTGAAGAATATGAGTATTTCTGCGAAGGCGGACAGGGAGCCACTTGAGCTTTTTACGAAAATCAGAAACATGGTCATATTTGCGTAACCCAAATATAAACCGAATACAAAGGTTTTGAAGCCGCTCAAGTTTATTTAATTGCTCCTCAGTAATATCAAGGTAACAAATATCAGCATAGTCAAGAATTTGTAACAGGAGTGATTGTGCTAGCAAAACTTTGGTGGAAATAGGTAAAAAGTTACGCAAACGCCGAAGGGATGCAACCGATGAAAACATCTTCCTACTCACCTCACTCACCTGCGGAACCCATGACATATTTTGGTCCATAAGAATGCCTAAATTTTTTACTGTTTTGCTGAATGGTATAATCACGCCGTTCAAAACTATAGGAGGCAGAGTAATGTAGTTAATTTTAGAAATGAGCTTAGAACTGCAGATAATTATTACTTGGGTTTTAGATGGGTTTAATTTCAGTCCAAACGAGTCGCTCCAAGTTGTAATTTTAGACAGGTTTTCATTGATGTCGTCTATAGCTGTGGGTAATTCAGTAATTTTGGACTGACGATAAATTTGCAGATCATCTGCATAGAGGTGGTAGAGAGAAGAGATATGTTGACAGATATTGCTAATAAAGATTGAAAATAAAAGAGGAGACAACACGCCACCCTGCGGAACACCAGTCTTGACTGGTAGCCAGTCCGAATACGCATCTTGGACACGTATACGCTGACGGCGTTCACACAGGTAACTACGAAACCAGTCAATTACATCAGGAGATATGTTAAGAGAACCTAAGGAAGCAAGCAGAATATCGAAATCTACCGTGCCAAACGCATTGCTAAAGTCTAACAATGCTAATATGGTAACTTTCTGCGCGTCCATACCCTCGCGGATATCTTCAGTAATCTTAGCTAATGCAGTAGTCGTACTATGACCAGGACGGAAGCCAGATTGCAGAGGATTGTGAAGATTTTGAGTACAAAGGAATTGGGTTAGTTGGCTCTTCACAAGACGCTCAAGGACTTTGGATAAGAAAGGAAGGATTGAGATAGGACGATAATCACTATAAGCAGCAGGATTGGACTTTTTAGGCAGCGGTATGATTTGAGCGTCTTTCCACGCAGAAGGAAATTCATTAGCATCAATGGAGTAATTGAGGATGTGAGTTATGACGGGAACTAGGATATCAAGGATTGGAATAATCATTTTACGACTAATACAGTCAGCACCGACTGCATCAGACTTGATGGCGAGAATATTCTTCTTAACATCACTATCTGTAAATTGACTAAAGAAAAATCGCTGACTATTATTAGGAGAGGATGTAGCTGAAAGTTGACTAATAGTTGTTAACTTAGTAGCCTCATCAATGGCACTAGAAGAGGAGAATTGCTTATTAAGCTCGTTTAAATTAGTATTTAGAGGATTTACGATGCCGAGAGCTTTTCCTACTCCTATGGACTTAAGAAAATTCCAAACTTTGGATGAGTCATTCTCCTCAACCACGGAATTATGGATATGGCGTCGTTGATTATCTCTACACACCCTATTGCATAGATTGCGAGCTTTTTTGTACTTGTGACGGTTTTTATTGTTAGGGTTCGCACTGAATTTCATCTTAGCCTGATTCTTCTTGTGCTGTAGACTTCTGATTTCATCGGTTAACCAGGGAGCAGGAAGATGCTTCATCCGAACCGGACGCATAGGGGCGTGACGGTCATACAGCTGAGTAAGAAGGGAATTAAAAACCATCACTTGTTCGTCAATAGTTAGGCCATTCATCGCTCCAAGCCAATCAATCTGAGCTGCGTCTTCATGAAGACGCTCAACGTCTATCCCACCAAAATTTCGTAGCAGAAGAATTCTTGATTTAGCTTTAGGGGGCTTAATTTTATAAGACAAGTAAACGAGGTCATGATAGGAAAACGCCGAAGCAGGATATTGGCCATGTTTTTCAACATGGTCAACAGAAGAAACAAATATTAAATCGAGAAGGGATGGTAAGCAATTTGGAAAATTATGGGTTGCCGAAAGGGGGAGGATATTTAAGTTTGCACCGCTAACTACAGACTTCAAGCGACAAGAGCGATGGTCGTCCTTGAGCAAGCAGGTATTAAAGTCACCCATAATTATGGTATGGCTGTAAAGTGGTTTAAAACGCTCTAACAGGGTTTCAAATGACGCAAAGTAATCGATCGTAAGGCATGGATTATAGTATACTCCCAGCAGGACCTTAGTGTGCCCAAAGACTACCTCAAGAAACAGGTGCTCTGGTCCAACATTTGACTGGTGTTGTGAGATATCAACAATGAAGAACGGAATATGAGAGCGCAGGTAGGTAGCAACCCCACCTCCTGCACGACCAGTACGATCATTACGTATCAAATGAAACCCTGGGAGAGAGTAGGAAGTCGAAGGTAAGCAGGGCTTTAACCACGACTCCGATATTAATACCGCATGAATATTTTTAATGTCAAAAGAAGCTAAAAAATCAGGATAATGTGCAGGAATACTTTGTGCATTTATATGGACAACGTTGAAATTTTTTAGAACATCTAAGAAGGTAGAATTTAAAGTATCATCCAATGAAGGAATACTGGAAAAGCTGTCGTTACTGCTCGATCCAAAGGATGAGGATGAAAAGGACAGAAAGGAGATTTATAACAAATCAAATAAACTATATTATAAAAATAAATAGAATATTAAAATATACTATATTTTTCGTTAAATAATAATAACAATACCTAAACAATACCTAAACACCTGCCAGTTACGAGAAAGGAACCTTAATATACACCAAAATTATAAATGTAAACATTTATAACACAACATACAACATATTGCACAAAAGAAATCCAAAAATTGAAAGTATTAAAAAAAGAAAAAAAAATTAAGAATAAATAACGCTTACAAACATAATATAGTACGACTGCAAAAAAATACTTAAATACAAAAACAAAATAAATTAAATTATAATAATTATAGAATTACTACAATTTACAGTATATATGAAATTAAAAATCACGGCCAAAGTACAAGAAGCTAATGCTGAAAAACCAATATAAACAAGATGTCAAAAGACTTAATATGACAGTGTCAACTGTCAATGCTAAAGCTATGACAATTGACAGTAGTGGGTAGTAACTAGTAAGTTAGAACTTCGCATTTCGATTAGTTAAAACTAACTTCAAAGATAAAAGTAATAAATAATAATAGCAGTCGTACGATAACACGAAAATAAAGTATTAAAAGTATAAAATAAGCAATAAAATTATATAAATAAATGTTGTACAGCACAAATATCACAACATATACTAAAATACATTAAATACTATGAAACGACAACATTATTAAAAGTTTTAAGAAAATCACACTTTCTTAACAACACGTTTTCCGCGCTGGATTACCACTTTATTATCACTTTTAGAAGCCACCTTAGTATCCTGGATGGATTTTGTGATAGGTGATTGCTCAGCTGATGCCTCAGGAATACACAGGAGATCTCCCACGCCCTCAACTCGATGGCGCGACCCGTCAGGAGCAATAACGTACACAGAGCCGTCGCGCGTCCAGCACTTACCGATGCCAAACCGGCGCCTTGCTTCTAGGAACACTTCGTGGCGATATTTTGTGAGAAATTCAGATTCAGTGATTCCAGTGCCTTTAAGCCTAGTTTTCGCGTACCACACACTATCACGAACCTGAATGTTGGTAAACTTTACCACTATAGGTCTTGGCTTGTCACTTAACAAACGCCCCAGACGATAAGAAGTTGCAATATAAGCACTAGAAAAATTAGGGAGATCCAGATGGTCTCCCACTACACCGGTGATAACAGTAGTGGTGTCTTCATTTTTCTTCTCTTGTACACCATGGAAAAGAAGCATTTTGCGTCTCAATTAATAATTAAGTTTTAATTATTTTGAAATAATTAAGTATATAGGTATATAGATAGGCTAAAAATCTGTTGCTGTTTGTGTGTATTTTTCTTATTTTAAATTCACTAAGTTTTACAATTAAATATGGAGTTATACTTCTGTAATTATTAAAACGCACCAGTACTGCCATCTAGAAGACAATCAACTTTTATGTACTTCTATTTAATATTTTATACTACATTATTTTTTATAGATTTATGTTCAAACACCTCTACGTTTACGTAGAGTGAGTAAGTTTAACTCCTGCCTCCACCAATATTACCTGCCATCAAATAATACCAACTACTATAAATGCCATCAAATAATACTGCGTAGATTACTAACTACTTTAAAAAGTATAAATAAACCCCTAAAAGACAATTAAATAACAAATAACTTTTAAACAATCGTAACATTTTACTGTACGTACATAATCACACAGCTGCTCTCTATCGCGACCGCTGGTTTCAATTAGCGTCGCCCATTCACCCGCTACCGATGTGACCACAGCTTTAACGCCTTTTGTTGATAATATAGACTTTTTACTGATAAGAGCTTATGGAAGTGAAAAAGATATTTCATTTCTTTGAAACACAATAGATCAAGGTATTCACTTTGAATCATAGGTCAGTGGAATGCTGGCATTGATCTACAATTCTAAACCATGTTAAACTTACTGTTCTACGTCTGATCTCTAACTGGTTCCATAGATTAATCCAGGTCCCACTGGGTTAAGCTAACACATTTTCCGCTATCATCAATATCTGACAATTCGTTATCTCGTAATGTGTCACAGACAGTCATGCAAGAATCCTAAACACTATAAAGGCCTCTGTATCGAATCTCAATTATAATGACTAGATAACATATTCTGCTAACTAAATCTTAAAATACGTACCTCAAGAGTACGCATCTCAAAAATTCAAATCCGGAGGTATTTAAAGATATACAACATATATAATACTACCTCTCACTGCTATTGGAGTTACGAAGGGAACGTAACGCTAGCGCGATGCAATCTATCAGTACCGCCACCTAGTGGACGATTTTTGAAATTCAACACTTTTATTTAGACAGTTGTAAATATTAGTAACCCCGCAATATTTGACTCGATGCTTAAGTCGAAATCTAACATTTGAAAATTACATTACAGCCATATTGTTTTATGTTTATACTAGCATTTTAATTAAAACAATAAATGACATATTCAATAAGTCGTTGCTAAGCAACGTTGTTTTGCGCATGCGTAATAAATCATTTCACCGGGACCAAAAGCTTATAAACATTTCTAAGGTCTGTCGAGTCCACTAATCGTAGTTAACTTATATAACATTTTCTTTTGTTACTTTTAAGACGCGGACTACTGATTACTAAAATATGGGATAATTCAACGTGAAGCGGACAACGATAGAAGTGTGGTCCTGAAATTCGTTCATGTTAGGCATACTTGTAGGTACTTCTACTGGATACGAACATGTTTGTTCTTTCGTCTCAGTGCAGTGCAAACACGTCCACTGCTGGACATAGTAAATTAAATATTTTTTTATATAAAAGTAATTAGGATTTTAATGTTTTTTATAGAAAATTAACAGTTTTTCTGATTTTGTAATTTAATTCCAAATTATTTTACTAGTGTTAAAGCGGATGTAAATATTAAAAAAAAATAAAAAATATTTCAAATTTCACTGTTTTGTCCCAAAATAAAACTTTATATAAATATTAACTTTATCATAAGCATAACAGAGTAGGGTCATAATTAGATTAGAAACTATACCTACTGAACGCTTGTTAAAACCGTCTGTCTGTTTAAGGTATTTCAATAATATTTATTATATATTATTCGCTACCGTAGTAGCAGTAGGCAGTGATATCCGTGTCTCGCACCTCTTGTCATTTTCATGTCCGAATCTTTTCTAACGTGATTACCGCTAGTCTTACGGTGAAGTAAAAAACCGTGGGGAAACCTGAACCTGTCTGAGAAAAACTATAACCTGGACTGGACTATAACCTGATCCCCCTCGTACCTCAAAAGCCTGTGCCAAGCAGTGGGACGTTAAAAACGGCTGAAGACTAAGAGAGAAAGCTATTCGCTACCGATTTATATTACTATGACCGAAGTGTTTCAGCTAGCTTGGTAAATACTAGGAATAAGTGCTATATTTCTTTAGTATTATGGAAAGTCGTTTGAAGGAAAATAATTCTACCAAGGTTTTGCCATAGCTGTGGACCAAAAGTGGTACACATTTTCTTTTGTTCATCCTTACATAATAGTTATACTTGATGATTCGTTTGTAGTGACCCTACTTGCTACGCCTGCAATCGCGGGTTCGAGTTCCGCTGGGGGTTCCATTTGTTGGGCACAAATATTTATACTCTAGTCATGGGTAATACAAGCTGTATTTATAATATGCATGTATTTAAAGTTATATATATTATGTAGTGTATCAACTATCTGGTATTCGTAACACGACCCTCGTAGCTTACAACGGAACTAGCTGGTGCTGTATGTAGTGTCCTGATCTATTTATTTATTTATACGTAATATTATTTTAATGTGAATAAAACTACTTTTCTGTATTTTTTCGCTCTTTAAATTTGATTTTTGCCTTACAGCAATATTATCTATCTTGTGACCATAATTTATTTTTCTTCATAACTTTATTTAAAAATGACAATTGACTCTAACGTAACGCTTGCGCGATGCAATGTACTAGTACCGCCATCTAGTGGACAAATGTTGAACCTCTATTCTTATACATTAGTAACAACCTCGCAGTATTTGTCGATGCTTGAGTTGACATTATACATACACATCACAGCCATTAATTTTTATTAACTTTTTCCGCCGAGGAGTCAATGATAGAGTAGATTTATTACTTTAAAAATTAATAAAAACATGAACAACATGACGTGCGCTATTAGTTATGTTTTGATACTAATGAAAGGCTAGATTAGATTAGACAATGAACGGCTAGTTTGATTTATATATTTTATTTAATGATAAATATTATATTTTAATAATTATTATCCTATTCCGGACTAAGAGTAATCCAAAAAATCAAATATCATAAAAATTGGTCCAGCCGTTCTTGACTTGGAATAATAACACATAGAATGATAGATCATACATAACGCCGCTCAATATCGAAGCAGCATTAGAATGTATGTGTGGGTAAGTATTCGGCCTTAAGGCCACATTGAAATGGCTTCAATTAGCTTGCCTACTCATCTTCTTAAAAAAAATGTGGCAAGCACTATCCTTGGATTGTCCTATTTACAATACAATGTGTTGCGGTTGCGGTCGCAATCACGCAGAGGGCGCTAATCACCCGCATTCTGAGTGGAGTGGATCATTTCAATTTTTTGTACTCTAAAATGTGTGTATTGAAATCAATACATACTCGTATAATAAAATTTCTTTTCTTTACTTAGTCCTTATCATGAAAAAATATTTTGAAAAAGTTATACATATTTTTATGGTTCGTAAAGTAGAAGTTGTTTTGATCTGAACTATCTCCGATCTAAGTAGAGCTTATACGAAGTTATAGTGCTAATTTCCGCTCACTTACAAAACATGTTTTTCCAATTTACCTTATAAAGATGGCTGTCTCGCACGATGTTACTTGAAGCTTAATTTAAATTGTGAATTCGATTCTTTTGTTGGTCAAATAACTTGTATTGAGACTATTTTACAGAAAAAGTTGTTCTTTTTTTTTATTAATAAAAAAATATATAAATTTCCAGGCATCTAGTCGAAATACGATAAGCATAAAAGTTTGTGTAGACACTTGAAGTGTGATGTTTGTGACCTTAAACGTAGCTCTCTGTTTGCATCTGTGAGAACATAGCAAGAATACTACCGGACAGATTTTGATGAAATTTGTTAAAATTATAACTGGTTAGTCGGGTCAACATATAGAACACTTTTTAATAGAAAAAAATATTTCCCTTCTAAGAAATTTATACTAAGGTACGTAGCGACGAACCCAAGCGGAGCAAGGGTGAGTCTCTAGTCAAAAATGGTGATGATGATGTCCTCCTGACCGATTCCGGTCACGGCGGCCAATCTCATTGAGACTACCCATTTGCGCGGGTCATATTAAAGTGCACGAGTGTATGCGCAAACACAAGTGCACTCTCTATTCCTTATTAATCTCATATTCCGGTGGGACGACTGCTTGACACGATCAGTGAGAGTTAAGGCGCAGAACCGACGGCTTTAAGTGCTCTCCGATGCATGGGGGTGAAACACCGCCAACTTCCCAACCTCGGGCTATTACTGAGGCTTACGAAACAGAAAGACTCAATAACTAATCTTGGCCCGACCCGGGACTCGGACCCAGGACCTCCTGGTGTTCGACTGTTCATGCTAGCCACTACACCAACGAGATAGTTAGCAAGTCAAAAAAGAAAAATATGAGCAACTTCCTTTAACAACACACAACAAACAGAAAACGATCTAAAATAAAATATGACCTAAATAAAAATATAACAGCCATTACGAAGTTACAACCTATAACAATGTCCTTAAGAGATTAACGGTGAAGAAGGAGGAGCGTTTTTATAGCAGTTTATGAACATTTTCCATTTATCTTGATGCCTAAATTACTGACGCAGAAAAACTTTTACTTACGTTTCTATTTTGGTAATAGCTTTGTAATGATATTTCTAATTAAAGGAAATGAAATATGAAATTATTTTAGGCGTCGCTTTATTTAAAAAAATATATGTACTTATAATAATTGTATTCAGACCGTTTTACATCCCGCTGTTGCCAGGCCTCTCTTCAATACGAGGGGATCAGGTTATTATCTACCACGCTGACTACGCTTTCGATAACCGACTAGGCTCTCTCAGACATGCAGGTTTCCTCACAATGTTTTCCTTCACCGTAAGACAAGTGGTAAGTAATAGTAATTATGTTGGGAATTATGACAAGTAGGAATGATTTGCACAAGAAAATATCAGAAGTGCGAGACATGCGGTATCCGAAGCAAATGAGTTACCAGTTACCACTGCCTTCACTTTTAAACCAGTTATGGAAAAAAGTTGTACTCGTTACTTAAATAATTCTTACAATAGGTTAAAAAATGTTCATGAGGACTGATATTGGAAATTTACAATATTTACAGTTTGTAAGCACAGATCAGCAAGTTTCAGACAACCGATATAAAGAGGTAAGAAAAAAACTGTGAAAAAGTGCACTTTTTCAGAAAGGACAAAAATGTTCAAGTTGAGTTAAGTTTAGTTAAATAAAACTGAAAAATTAAAACGTTATCTAAATCCGAATATATCCGAATCATAAAAGCCGTCTTAAAAAGAACAAATAAATAAAAAGATAACGTGTGGTGTCGTGCGACGCCGGATAGGAACGAAGTTCCTTATTATAAAAATATTAATTTTAAGTTCTATTCGAGGTATAAAGAAAATAATTATTCGGGTATACATTTTTTATTATGTTTTTTTTATTGATAAAAATAAAAATAAAAAATATTAATCGCGACACCACACTGTTCAATGCGAAATAGAAAGACGAAACGAAAGTAACTGGCTTGCTTTCTATGAGAGAGAGAGAGACAGACAGACAGAGAAACACGCGCACGCCGCACGGCTTACAACTATAGCAAAAAGTGTCGTTACAACTTTTGGTCTTAATTTCTTCCGTCTAGCCCCCTTTCGCAACGCGCGATAAGGTACTTCGTTCCAAAATTACAAGAATTGTTTTTATGAAACTTAAATATTTTTAAAATTTCATTGAACTACTCGTAGATCTATTTAAAATCGATACATAAAATTCAAAAGCAAATAAATAAAATTGAAAGTTAAAATCACTCTCTTAAAAGCCTAGTGCACTGCATTTTATAGGTATAATTTGTGGGTCCGATATACTCAAAAATCCTATAACGCTCATCGTATCCAGTAGAATTATATAATTTAGAGTGTTGTTGGGACTGCCGTTCTTAGCGCATCAGCTATGTTTGACGAGACTAGGGTGGTCTGTTTTACAAACATTTGTTTTTATAAAATGTTTAATAACTGGTAGAAGTCAAAAGTTTATACCTTTTTTATATAAGTCTAGCTGCAGAGAAGAACCGGCAAGAAAACTCCTTACCACCAATTACCACCTTCTTGGGATCCTATCATTAAAAATATAATAAAATCTCTTATAGAGATAAGTCCACCGTTGCAAACTATATTTGTATCTGCATCACTGTATACATTTTCAAAGTGCAATAAAGAATAAATAAAATCTAATAATAAAAGTAATCACAAGAGACAGTCAGATGTAGTTAGCTCATACTGTGTAAATCTTAATACAAGTAGTCAAATTTAATATATAATAATTATTGTATGTATTGCAATATTGTTAAAATATTTTAAAAGGAGCAAGTTTAGTTTCTTGCCGGTTCTTCTCTGCACAAGCTGCCTTCCGAACCGTGCAGTAGCTTTCTTTCAATCTAAAGTCATTCAATCTAAATTCTAAAAATTTTAAAAATTATAATTCAAAAGGATCTTTCAAAATCTAAGCATACTTTGATTTGATTAAATTATTTTTAATTTGCAGTAGTGTTGCTTAAAAGTTAATACTTTAAAATAATCAAAATTCAATTTATATTTTTAGCAATTTTAACTTGATTTTCTTATATCAAATTAATACGTAATTTAAATTATAAAATGTAACTTAGCATAAACAATTTATAGGTAAGAAAATATACATATTATTATAATAGCAACACTACATAATACTTTTGAATAACTTATATTAAAATAAAAAAATTATAATAATTATAATAATACTAGCTAAAAATATGTTAATAATATTGCCATATTTATAAATTATTTTTTAAATTATATAAATTTAAATATTATCATCATCATCATCAGCCCTTTTTAACGTCCCACTGCTGGGCACGCCGCACGGGCCTTCAGGCCGTAGTCCACTGCGCTGGCCTAGTGCGTGTTGGCGGACTTTACATGTCTTACGAAAACTTGCTAGGTTTTCTCAGACATGCAGGTTTCCTCACGATGTTTTCCTTCACCGTAAGACAAGTGGTAATCATGATAGAAAATGATTTGCACATGAAAATATCAGAGGTGCGAGACCCGGATTTGAACCCGCATCACTCGGTTATACAAGCAACGCGTTACCGCTGGGCTACCACTGTACCATTTAAATATTAATGTTTAGAATTAAAATTTTATAAGGTAGGTACTCTGATGCCATTTTCAAAATTTTTGTTAATTGTGGGTAGGCACTGTCTGTAACAAGTATATAAACCTATGAGACGTCAAATACCTTAGTCTCTCCCGTGACCATGATTGCTGTAAAGCATTCGAAACGTCGGGAACTAAAAATCAAAATAAATCCGCGACAAATTCCGCAAAGTTTCATTTATAATGTCGAATATTCGCGTAAATCTAAGAAAGTATTACATATTTTTATATAGATGTAGATTTTTATACATTTATGCTCAAATCACCTCTACGTTTACGTAGAGTGAGTGAGTTCAACTCTCGCCTCCAACCAATATTACCTGCCATCAAATAATACTGCGTAGATTACTAACTACTTTAAAAAGTATAAGTAAACCCCTAAAAGACAATTAAATAACAAATAACTTTTAAACAATCGTAACATTTTACTGTACGTACATAATCACACAGCTGCTCTCTATCGCGACCGCAGGTTTCAATTAGCGTCGCCCATTCACCCGCTACCGATGTGACCACAGCTTTAACGCCTTTTGTTGATAATATAGACTTTTTACTGATAAGAGCTTATGGAAGTGAAAAAGATATATCATTTCTTTGAAACACAATAGATCAAGGTATTCACTTTGAATCCCAGGTCAGTGGAATGCTGGCATTGATCTACAATTTTAAACCATGTTAAACTTACTGTTCTACGTCTGATCTCTAGCTGGTTCCATAGATTAATCCAGGTCCCACTGGGTTAAGCTAACACATTTTCCGCTATCATCAATATCTGACAATTCGTTATCTCGTAATGTGTCACAGACAGTCATGCAAGAATCCTAAACACTATAAAGGCCTCTGTATCGAATCTCAATTATAATGACTAGATAACATATTCTGCTAACTAAATCTTAAAATACGTACTTCAAGAGTACGCATCTCAAAAATTCAAATCCAGAAGTATTTAAAGATATACAACATCTATAATACTACCTCTCACTGCTATTGGAGTTACGAAGTGAACGTAACGCTACCGCGATGCAATCTACCAGTCCCGCCACCTAGTGGACGATTTTTGAAATTCAACACTTTTATTTAGACAGTTGTAAATATTAGTAACCCCGCAATATTTGACTCGATGCTTAAGTCGAAATCTAACATTTGAAAATTACATTACAACCATATTGTTTTATGTTTATACTAGCATTTTAATTAAAACAATAAATGACATATTCAATAAGTCGTTGCTAAGCAACGTTGTTTTGCGCATGCGTAATAAATCATTTCACCGGGACCAAAAGCTTATAAACATTTCTAAGGTCTGTCGAGTCCACTAATCGTAGTTAACTTATATAACATTTTCTTTTGTTACTTTTAAGACTACTGATTACTAAAATATGGGATAATTCAACGTGAAGCGGACAACGATAGAAGTGTGGTCCTGAAATTCGTTCATGTTAGGCATACTTGTAGGTACTTCTACTGGATACGAACATATTTGTTCTTTCGTCTCAGTGCAGTGCAAACACGTCCACTGCTGGACATAGTAAATTAAATATTTTTTTATATAAAAGTAATTAGGATTTTAATGTTTTTTATAGAAAATTAACAGTTTTTTCTGATTTTGTAATGTAATTCCAAATTATTTTACTAGTGTTAAAGCGGATGTAAATATTTTAAAAAAATTAAAAAATATTTCAAATTTCACTTTTTTGTCGCAAAATAAAACAATATAAATATGAACTTTATCATAAGCATAACAGAGTAGGGTCATAATTAGATTAGAAACTATACCTACTGAACGCTTGTTAAAACCGTCTGTCTGTTTGATGTATTTCAATAATATTTATTATATATTGTTCACTACCGTAGTAGCAGTAGGCAGTGATATCCGTGTCTCGCACCTCTTGTCATTTTCATGTCCGAATCTTTTCTAACGTGATTACCGTGGGGAAAACCGTGGGGAAACCTGAACCTGTCTGAGAAAAACTATAACCTGGACTGGACTATAACCTGATCCCCCTCGTACCTCAGAAGCCCGTGCCAAGCAGTGGGATGTTAAAAACGGCTGAAGACTAAGAGAGAAAACTATTCGCTACCGATTTATATTACTATGACCGAAGTGTTTCAGCTAGCTTGGTAAATGCTAGGAATAAGTGCTATATTTCTTTAGTATTATGGAAAGTCGTTTGAAGGAAAATAATTCTACCAAGGTTTTGCCATAGCTGTGGCCCAAAAGTGGTACAAATTTTCTTTTGTTCATCCTTACATAATAGTTATACTTGATGATTCGTTTGTAGTGACCCTACTTGCTACGCCTGCAATCGCGGGTTCGAGTTCCGCTGGGGGTTCCATTTGTTGGGCACAAATATTTATACTCCAGTCATGGGTAATACAAGCTGTATTTATAATATGCATGTATTTAAAGTTATATATATTATGTAGTGTATCAACTATCTGGTATTCGTAACACGAGCCTCGTAGCTTACAACGGAACTAGCTGGTGCTGTATGTAGTGTCCTGATCTATTTATTTATTTATACGTAATATTATTTTAATGTGAATAAAACTACTTTTCTGTATTTTTTCGCTCTTTAAATTTGATTTTTGCCTTACAGCAATATTATCTATCTTGTGACCATAATTTATTTTTCTTCATAACTTTATTTAAAAATGACAATTGACTCTAACGTAACGCTTGCGCGATGCAATGTACTAGTACCGCCATCTAGTGGACAAATGTTGAACCTCTTTTCTTATACATTAGCAACAACCTCGCAGTATTTGTCGATGCTCGAGTTGAAATTATACAGACACATCACAGCCATCAATTTTTATTAACTTTTTCCGCCAAGGAGTCAATGATAGAGTAGATTTATTACTTTAAAAATTAATAAAAATATGAACAACATGACGTGCGCTATCATATACGAGTATATGTTTTGTTACTAATGAACGGCTAGATTAGATTAGACAATGAACGGCTAGTTTGATTTATATATTTTGTTTAATGATAAATATTATATTTTAATAATTAATTATTATCCTATTGCGGACTAAGAGTAATCCAAAAAATCAAATATCATAAAAATTGGTCCAGCCGTTCTTGACTTGGAATAATAACACATAGAATGATAGTTTTATTCAAGTGGTAGTGCCACGCTTGTTACCCTACCTTCGGGTAGCAGCCGAATGGGCCGGCACGCCCGGTATAGTACCACTCTCTCACAGAAGACCGGCGTGAAGTGTTAGCTATGCTATCGCGTTTCGTTCGGTAAGTGAGAGTCCCGGAGGCCCACTCCCCATCCCTCCTTCCTCCTCTCTTATCCCTCCTCCCCCCTTCCTTTCCTGAAAGGCCGGCAACGCATCTGCAAGCCCTGTGGTGTTGCAGATGTCCATGAGCGGCGGTGATCACTTACCATCAGGTGAGCCTCCTGCCCGTTTGCCCCCTTTGTCCCATAAAAAAAAAGAATGATAGTTTCATACATAATGCCGCTCAATATCGAAGCAGCATTAGAATGTATGTGTGGGTAAGTATTCGGTCTTGAGGCCACATTGAAATGGCTTCAATTAGCTTGCCTACTCATCGTCTTTAAAAAAAATTGTGGCAAGCACTATCCTTGGATTGTCCTTTATAATGTTTTTTGTAATGATGTTCAATGGATGTGGCATTCGACTTGCGGGTTGCGGTCGCAATCACACAGAGGGCGCTAATCACCCGCATTCTGAGTAAAGTGGATCATTTCAATTTTTTGTACTCTAAAATGTATTTCAATTTTTTGTACTCTAAAATGTGTGTATTGAAATCAATACATATAATAAAATTTCTTTTCTTTACTTAGACGTTATCATGTAAAAATATTTTGAAAAAGTAATACATATTTTTATGGTTCGTAAAATAGAAGTTGTTTTGATCTGAACTATCTCCGATCTAAGTAGAGCTTATACGAAGTTATAGTGCTAATTTCCGCTCACTTACAAAACATGTTTTTCCAATTTACCTTATAAAGATGGCTGTCTCGCACGATGTTACTTGAAACTTAATTTAAATAGTGGGTTCGATTCCCTTGTTGGTGAAATAGCTTGTATTGAGACTATTTTACATAAAAAGTCGTTCTTTTTTTAATTAATAAAAGTTTTAACTATAAAAGTAGTAAAAGCTTTGTCACTCTAGCGATAGATCCTGGCGTCTAGTTGAACTACGATTATAAACATAAAAGTTCGTGTAGACACTTGGAGTGTGATCTTTGTGACCTTTAATGCAGCTTTCTGTTTGCGTCTGTGACAACATCGCGAGAATGCTAGCGGACAGATTTTCATGAAATTTGGTAAAATGATAGCTGGTTTAGTCGAGTCAACATATAGAATACTATGGTACTTACGTAATAACACCACCGCACCTACAGATTTGTACTACAGCTACAATCGTTTCGCAGGACGATAGTGATGGGGAGGGGGAGGGCAAGGGTGTATATTTCCTATTATTCCTATATTACTCCCATTACAAAAACCTATGTTATCCAAGTCGAAAGTAAATATTCTTCGACTATGGCACTTGCCGGCCGCTGCCGCGGCACGCTCGCTACGCTTGCTCGGCTCGTGCGATATGAACATGTTCTAACCTTTTTTTTTATCGTTGGGAAATGCATTTCTCGCACGGGCCCACTGATAACCAGGAGGCACTGTGTGGGACTCAGATGTACTACCCACTAAAACCCAACGCCCTAACCCCAATCTGCCATAGTGGGACGCCGCGGGATCGCGTTAGCATACAACCGCGACGCCCCGGCTCATGTTCTAACCTAACCAACCTAGAAAGACTGAAATATTCTTAAAATTAATCTTTTGAACCTATTATATTCAAGTAGAAAGAATAGTAATTTACGATGAAAACACAAATCGACAGAAAAATGAAGCTGTATGTAAGTACCAACACTTTTTATTACAAGAATATATCTCACCTCTAAGAAATTTATAGTGACGTACGTTAAAGCGAACTCAAGCGAAGCAAGGTTGAGTCTCTAGTCAAAAAAAATGAGTAACTTCCTTTAACAACACACAACAAACAGAAACGATCTAAAATAAAATATGACCTAAATAAAAATATAACAGCCATTACGAAGTTACAACCTATAACAATGTCCTTAAGAGATTAACGGTGAAGCAGGAGGAGCGTTTTTATAGCAGTTTATGAACATTTTCCATTTATCTTGATGCCTAAATTACTGACGCAGAAAAACTTTTACTTACGTTTCTATTTTGGTAATAGCTTTGTAATGATATTTCTAATTAAAGGAAATGAAATATGAAATTATTTTAGGCGTCGCTTTATTTAAAAAAATATACTTATAATAATTGTATTCAGACCGTTTTACATCCCGCTGTTGCCAGGCCTCTCTTCAATACGAGGGGATCAGGTTATTATCTACACGCTGACTACGCTTTCGATAACCGACTAGGCTCTCTCAGACATGCAGGTTTCCTCACAATGTTTTCCTTCACCGTAAGACAAGTGGTAAGTAATAGTAATTATGTTGGGAATTATGACAAGTAGGAATGATTTGCACAAGAAAATATCAGAAGTGCGAGACATGCGGTATCCGAAGCAAATGAGTTACAAGTTACCACTGCCTTTACTTTTAAACAAATTGTGGAAAAAAAGTTGTACTCGTTACTTAAATAATTCGTACAATAGGTTAAAAAATGTTCATGAGGACTGATATTGGAAATTTACAATATTTACAGTTTTTAAGCACAGATCAGCAAGTTTCAGACAACTGATATAAAAAGGTAAGAAAAAAGCTGTGAAAAAGTGCACTTTTTCAGAAAGGACAAAAAAGTTCAAGTTGAGTTAAGTTTAGTTAAAAAATAAACTGAAAAATTAAAACGTTATCTAAATCCTATATTATAGCCGAATCATAAAAGCCGTCTTAAAAAGACCAAATAAATAAAAATAAAAGTGTGGTGTCGTGGGACACCGGATAGGAACGAAGTTCCTTATTATAAAAATATTAATTTTAAGTTCTATTCGAGGTATAAAGAAAATAATTATTCGGGTATATATTTTTTATTATGATTTTTTTATTGATAAAAATAAAAATAAAAAATAATAATCGTCGCAACACCACACTGTTCAATGCGAAATAGAAAGATGAAACGAAAATAACTGGCTTGATTTTTTATGAGAGAGAGCGAGACAGACAGAGAAACACGCGCACGCCGCACGGCTTACAACTATAGCAAAAAGTGTCGTTACAACTTTTGGTCTTAATTTCGCCCTTTCGCAACGCGCGACAAGGTACTTCGTTCCAAAAATACAAGAGTTGCTATTATGAAACTTAAATATTTTTAAAATTTCATTGAACTACTCATATATCTATTTAAAATCGATATATAAAATTCAAAAGCTATAAATTTAAAGTTAAAATCACTCTCTTTAAAGCCTACTGCACTGCATTTTATAGGTATAATTTGTGGGTCCGATATACTCAAAAATCCTATAACGCTCATCGTATCCAGTAGAATTAATGCATTTAGAGTGTTGTTGGGACTGCCCCATTTTTAGCGCATCAGCTATGTTTGATGAGGCTAGGGTGGTCTGTTTTTAAAAACAGTTGTTTTTGTAAAATGTTTAATAACTGGTAGAAGTCAAAAGTTTATATTTTTTCTATAAACATTTTGTATTATTATTATTATTATTATTTGAAAACATTTGTGTGTTAGGTTTCTCTACTAACGTTGCAGATCCTAAATAAATTAAAAAATTAATTAAACAATGCGTAACGGTGCGCGTCGCTGCGCAAGGTTCGGGCCAGATCCAACAGCATTCTTGGCATGATTGCGAAGAGATTTGACTGTTTGTAAATGAACCACGGCGCTATTTCACACGGGATGCCTCCCGTGACTCATACACAGGCAAATACATAAATGTATACCATAAATAGGTCATGACTATTATTATATATACTAACATAAATGAATCAATTGATACTTGAAATAAATGAATTTATTTTTTATTAATAATATATCGATTTCAAAATAATCTAAGCAGATAGATGGACACAATAAATTTTATTATTATATAAAACCCTACCAAAGCTTATACTCTATCTATTCAGCCTTCAAATGCCATTCAATAGCTCTCAGTTCCATAGCATTAGGTATTTGAAATGTTATATAACACGAGAATAAAAGTATGTACTTGGATCTAACCGCAATGCAGTTTCAGTTTCAACTAATATTTATTAAATAAACTCAGAAGTTTGTTTCCCAATAACGTAATGGTTGAATGGTATTGAATGTTTAGAGATAGTGTTGTAACGTATATTTTTTGTGATTATTTTAAACTACGATAGTAAATATTTTTTACTGAGTACATTTTAGTCGATTGCGTTAAAAGGAGGAAATAATGATATAGTAACCGCGTAATGGAGAGAGTTTAACGTCATTACAATTAAAAATAGTAATTAAAAAGACAAATCTATAACTAGCATGCTTTGTACATCGTAAGACAATCGAAATCGAACCGCGAACGAACTTTTATATTAAAGCACTGAAGTATCCGTAGAGCGAAAGACGTGGTTTAATTTCCTTCCACTACTTATAGATCGTCACAATGTAAACTGTGAAAGAGCGAGTCAAAAACAAGATTTGAGATGATCTAGTCAAAAGTCTGAGGGTAATATTGAAGTGTCTGTTTTTAATTACAAATTAACAGCTTTCACTAACTGTAAATGAAAGTATATACGATACTTACTTAAAAAAATCAATTTTAAAAATTTCTGTCTATCTGTCGGTCTGTCTGTATATCTGTCTGTTTGTTCCGGCTAATCTCTGATACGGCTGAGCTGATTTTGACGGGACTTTCACTCGCAGATAGCTAATGTTATAAGAAGTAACTTAGGCTACTTTTATTTTATCAGAAAATTATAAAGACCGTTTAATTTCTCTTAAACCCAGCGAAGCGGGCCGGGTTTGCTAGTAATAAAATATAATGACAATAACAAATAGCACTGAAGCTTTTTTATCATAAAATACAGCACTCAAACAAATATGAATATACTCGTATGAATGACATAATATATGGAGCATTCTCGTATCATATTGAAATCTAATAGTATGGAATTGCCTTCAATCAAAACACTACTGGTCTAAGATCCGAGCCTACATCGACCTTCACCGAGCTGATAATAGAATAAAACTTATTTTATAATAAATTTAGTATATTAGAAAATATAATAAAAATGGGTTGGCTAAAAAAATCCTGGACAGAATATTTTTAATAATTTTTTAAAAAATGATTTTTCATTGAATTTTGCAACATTAAGATAATAAGAAAATTTTATACTGACTTGAAAGTAAAAAACATATAGAATATGCCGACGTTGGGTTGGCTATTATTCACCTGGACGAACTACTGGGTTGGCAGGTATAAACAGATACCTGTTACTGTCGTACCAGTTACTTTCACATGATTGGATAATAGAAAAAAATATATATCAACATAAGCGTTGTTTTATGGCGAACACGTTGATATAGAGTTGGCTACAAAAAATTCGGTCCTAATAGAGGTTTGCGAATTTTAAAGATTTAAATTTCAACGCGTGGAAATGTGAGATGGGACCCTAAATATAAGAAAGTGCACACATGTACGTAAACTTACGTGTACGTAAACTATGGAGGGTAGAGGTACCTCTAGTACTCTCCATATAGTAAACAATGCTATTTTTTTATATAAATAACTTTGTAATGTATATGGCCTTCTCATAAATACAACAAATAAATGTAACCCGTATAAGTAATAATTCAAAGTGTGTTTAGCTAATGACTTAATACATTTTGACGACACGTTTGGCTCAATTGGTAGTGACCCTACTTTCTGCGCCAGCGGTCGCGGGTTCGATTCCCGCTGGGGGCATTCATTTGTTGAGCACGAATGTTTGTACTGCAGTCATGGATGTTAATATTTATAATATGTATGTATTTAAAATGTATATGTGTAGTATGTCAACTATCTGGTATCCGTAATACAAGACTCGTAGCTTACCATGGAACTAGATGGCGCTGTTGTAATAATGTCCCAACATATTTATTTATTTATTAATATTATAATTCGTACCACGAAAGATGAGACTTGACAAACCACGTGATTTGACTTGCGCAGAAGCCGATTTATAGGTATCCTTAGCGGTAGGGGTGAGAGGCGGGAAGGCCTCGTGTGATATCGGGCCTTCGGAAAGAGCGCGGGAGGCGCGGTACCGGTTGCCTGTCGTTCTCCTCGCCCCGTACACGCCCCGCTGGACCCCGCAGTACAGACGAGTGCAACTTTAAGTGTTTATTTTCTATTTTGTTTTTTGTTCTTGTAGAATTATTGTACAAGAGTCTAATATTGTTAATTTTTATTATGCTTCGAGGTAATACATTAAAAAGACAAATAAGAAAGATGGTGTACGACGTGAACACTTACATGTTAAAACAAGTTGTTTTAAAACACATCAGTTATTGACAGTGACTAGTGAGAGTGATTAAAATAATAATATGCCATTTTTTATATTAAACTTTTTCATTTCGTAATAAATATTGTTAATAATTTTCTTCCCGCTGGCTTATCGACATATTTTAATACTTAAACTTTATCATTTCGTAATAAATAATGTTAATAATTTTAATATTACATTGTTTTACAACTTATTAAAAATGTTATCGAAAAACTCCTAAATAGATATTGAAATTATACATAACAATTTCTAACACGACTGTACCTGCGCAGACCCCCCACTACTGACGTTTGACAAGTCTCATCTTTCGTGGTACGGACTATATATTGCATCGAAAACACATGTTATTCTGTATCGTTGTGATAAAAAATGGCTAAAATTTTTTTTGTATGGCTCGGACGATTCTTTAAGTGATTTTACTGATAAAACTTTTAAAAATTGTGCGTTAAATCTAGCTTTTCGTAAAAAAAAATTAAATATCATGAAGTTGAATTAAGAGCCATATTACATCTATCATCATGTGATTTTTGCGTTAGATGGACAATTTTGGGACCTTGATCTCAGAAACAAAAATACATCAACAATTTTGACTATTGAATAGTATAAAATAGCTCTTGGCATAGGTCGTAGCGGCCTCTCTTATTATAAATTTTTGATTACTTTTTAATTAAACCCAAAATTGTAGAGACAGATTTTCATAAAATGGGCGAAGGCACTTTTTTGAGCATCTGGATTGAACTACTATTCTAAACAAATGAATTAAAAAAATAAGAATGATATCTCTTATATAATAGTCGTAAAGGTCGTAGCGGCCTCTGAATTTTGAAATATCATTGATTTAATATGGAAAAAAAAAATCTTATTCTAAACAAAAAAACTTTTAAGTTAAAATTGTGAATTTCTCCTGTCTACGATAATATTATGGGGCAAAACTTGTACCAGAATAATAGTCACATCATGAGGACTAAATATTTAATATTTTTAAGCATGAATTTATAATAATATTTCAATAAAAACGATAAATATAACTGCAAAATTACTACAAAATGCAACGCACCGGCCGTCTGACCTCAGTACTGCGCATAGAGTATATTGCTACATATATAAAGTACTGCGCAAGCGCTCCTCGGCGTCGGACCTGTCATGATTTTTTTCGCGCCAACATACTAGATTCATGGCACTGTATGTATTTGCGGGTTTATCAATAATGAATTACTCTATAGAAATACTAAATAACATACAAAACTTGGAAAAAAGTATCAAAATCGTTCGGTTTATCGTAGTTTTAACACATTATTGTGCAGGTGTCTGGACGCTTCAATATACCTAATCACGCAGAGTGCAGATTTGTAATAGGGCTCATAATAGTGATTCTTTCAATTATTATCTAATAGAATTCGTAATAGCACAATTTTAACATTCGTTGAATTCGTTTCTATCAATGAAATAATATGAAAAATGTTTTTTCTGAAGGACCTCTCCTGTTTTTTTTTGTTTTTCAGTTTCTACCTTCTTATTTTTTAAGTTTCTACTTTACAATTACACTACTACAACTACAGTTTCTACTTTATTATTTTTTTAAATTTTCCCGAAGAAAATTAGACAAAAAATATTATTGATGTAAATAAAGTTTTTCATAATAATGAAATTTCAAACATTAACAATATATAAAAAATTGCTTCTAGAAACATGTTAATATTTCAATAGCTGACGAAGACACAGAATGTCTAGATTTTAGTGTCCATTCTAGTAAAACGGTTACTGAGGGTGAAGAAAGTAATACTGATGCATTATAAAGATGTTAAATTGTTTAATATTTTTATATTATATGAAATATATTAGATTGTTATGTACTTCATTAATTATTTTTTTTGCAATTCAAATGTCAGTTGCCCCAAAATAACGTGTACTGCTTACTATATGGAGGGTAGTAGAGGTACCTCTACCCTCCATAGTTTACGTACACGTAAGTTTACGTACATGTGCATTTCCACGCGTTGAAATTTAAATCTTTAAAATTCGCAAACCTCTATTAGGACCGAATTTTTTGTAGCCAACTCTATATCAACGTGTTCGCCATAAAACAACGCTTATGTTGATATATATTTTTTTCTATTATCCAATCATGTGAATGTTAAAACGAACCCGAGACGAGAGAGAGGCGAGCGGAGCAAAAGCGAGTCTAGCGACTCACTTACATTTACACATTTAATAACATTTTCCAAAAGTATGAGATGTAAAGATTCGAATATGTTAGAATTTTACTATATACTAGCAAACCCAGCCAGTTTCGCTGGGCGAAAGTTAAAATGAGTTAAATGGCTTTCATTATTTTATCATAAAATAAATGTTACTCCTTATAACATAAGCTATCTGCAAGTGAAAGTCCCGTTAAAATCGATCCAGCCGTTTTAGAAATTAGCAGGAACCGACAGACAGACAGACAAAAATTAAAAAAAATATTTTTTTTTACTTTCATATACATTAATTAGTGAAAAGCTGTTAAATTGAAATTAAAGACAAACACGTCAATTTTATTTATATCTGTACTCGTACATATACTGAATATTATAATGTCAAATGTTAATGTCAGACAACCTCCCAACCATGGAGATTAGAAACCAGGAGAACCAAGGCCCTACAATGTAGTGTCTCAGAAATATTGTCAAACCAAGGAGGCGCTGCGATCGCTATGTTGTCTCAATGCCTAACTTCACGTTGTCACAACAGTGACAGTACTCATAAATAGCTAACTTCACAGATACTACTTACCGCCGGCAGCGCGTTCTAAATTCTACACATTTTCAGAGACAGGCGGGTATTGCTTTAGTATGAAGCGATGGTCCTCCTGGTTTCTAATCTCCATGCTCCCAACCATGGAGGTTAGAGACCAGGAGGACCAAGGCCCTAGAATGTAGTGTCTCAGAAATATTGTCAAACCAAGGAGGCGCTGCGATCGCTATGTTGTCTCAATGCCTAACTTCACGTTGTCACAATAGTGACAGTACTCATAAATAGCTAACTTCACAGATACTACTTACCGACGGCACCGCGTTGTAAATTCTACACATTTTCAGAGACAGGCGGGTAATGCTTTAGTATGAAGCGATGGTCCTCCTGGTCTTTAATCTCCATGCTCCCAACAGTACGTAGAAGACCTTAAAAATAATGTAGAAGTTTAGTAAGACGTATAGAGTTAGAAAAAGTTGCTTTAAATATATAAAACTGTTGTTTTCTTGGAAACAGATGCATGTTTTTTATATATTAATATTACTTACAGCCATTGTCTATGCACTAAATATTATCTAAATCTTTCGAATTTCTAACATTAGCCCGATTTTAGTCAGGATTCAAAATTAAAATAATTATCAATTTAGATATAAATTTTTAATTAATGCATATATAATTAATTATATACGATACTTATAAGAAAACACAAATTTCAACATTTTTGTTTCTCTACTTGTTCCGACTAATTTCTAAAACAGCTACGACGAAGCAAGTGTGAGTCGCTAGCGCTACGACTCTATGACCCAGAAATTTATTTAAAAAAGCTTAAACTCGTTAGCTTTTTTTCTAGTACGTTTTTTTAACGTAAGCTAAAAATTGCCATCAACTTCAAGCCTATTTCTGAATTCCACTTTTAAAAAGGTTTTTCGTTATTTATTTGACAGTGTCAAATTGACACCAACATATTATTATAGAAGTGGTATGCGTTTAATATTACAAGGGGAAATATTAACTATTTAGTAAAAAAATATTACTGAAAATTGATTTTAATACCTCGTTTAAAAAAAACCAAAAATTAAAAATTAAACAAAGCACATGTAATATTCAGGGTGCTGTATTCCCCATTCATATCACCTCCATTCGTTTGTTTCTGTACAATACAAGTTAAGTTAATGACCTATGAACCCCGATTTGCGTACCTAATGTGTTTTTAATGACACACTCCGCTATTGAAATGTCATTTAATATAGCTAACAAAATTTACAGCTTTGTTAATCTTTTAAAAATATATAAAGCCAATTTTAAAGAGAGAGAATTTTCCGTTAAAAAAACTTAAACATTATAGAGTACTTGCTCTTTTTTAGGCCTTTTTAACGTCCCACTGGTACACTGCTGCTCCCTTAAATACGAAGGGCATCGGGCCATAGACCACTACATTGTTCAAGTGTAGGTTGGCAGACTACACAAAACGTTACATAGGTACTCTCACGGTATTTTTCACCGTAAGACAAGTGGTACCCATAAAAAAATTCAGCGGTCTAGGAATATAGTTAGCACGCAGAGATTAATTTCTCGGAATATTCCATGATTAATTTAGATAAATTTGGCTAAATTTGCTAACTCATCGCTTCATTTACAGCAAGAAAGCCTTTCTGTCTATGCTTTTGCATTCGAAGCAAAATTCCAATTTCTTTATATAGCAGCTGGTCTAGATTGAGTCGATAATACTGATTAACAACATGGAAACAATGTTCTATAAAAAACTCTTTCAAAAGCTTTTACATGTACTTATCTTACTAGTCAAATTCTTGAGTGTTAATGATAATATTGTGATAATATAATAACTATATTAGTTAACGCCGCGCAACGTGTCGTGTTAACGTGTCGAAATAAATAGACAGACAGACACGGCGTAATACTTTGTATTATATGTAGTGATAATGATAACAGCAACAATTTGATTACAATATGCAGACGACAAAAATCCCTTAAGAGTAATAATTATTTTTGGTCTAAGGATGTTTAAACGCTAATGAGGTGTTGTCTGATGTACAATTAGCAATCCTAATGAAAACATTTTAATTTTACAACTTTGCGATTTTAAGTTGATATAATAATCATCTGGTGATGTAATTTTCAAGATGCTTGGAGATGTCAGGTTCGAATCCCGATCGAAAAATATTAATCAGAATGAATATAATATGTATATGAGTTTAATAGAACTTAAAGTTAAAAATGCTGGACAGTCAACAGATGGACTATAGTACATACTTGAAAGTTACCGTTAAGGCCTAAGGGACCTAGGGACTAGGCAATGACGTTCATCACAACTCAACCGGTTGTGTTTTGTACCGTTATCATGTTTCATTTACATCATATGCAATTAATTTAAGATATGAGGGAGGAAAATTGCTCTAAAAGCATCTCTGTAAGCAACGTAAACGTATAGTATTACATTATTATTTTATTTAGAATTATATTAGGGGGTAAAAATTATTTTAATTTATTTAAATTAGTTCCTATATTGTCATAATGTGTCCTACGTGCTATACCAGGTACAATTATTACCTTTGGGTAGTAACAAAACAAACAAAACAACAAACAAACTAACAAACAAGCAAAGAAACAAACAAACAAACAAACAAACAAACAAACAAACAAACAAACAAACAAACAAACAAGCAAACAAAGCAAAACAAAAACAAACTACAAACAAACTAACAAACAAACAAAAAAACAAACTATCAAATATTTTACAAACTACTTTTTGGTGTCTGTACGATAATTCTCAGTCATTCAGATTGAGTGTGAACCCGTCATAATAGCACGTTTGTACCATGCTTTACAATAGCGAATGTATATTTTTATCTTTTGACAATAATTAGAGGAGAAGAACAGTTTAGGTACAGCAAAATTTAATTTGTCGGAAAGAGACTAAACATTTTCAAGAAAGGATTCGAAATTACTAGAAACTTTTTTGAATTATCGATACTCGAAAGTTCTATGTTTACGCATAAAAAGGCCGGTAGTGTGTCGAGAGTTCAGTTCATATTCGAAGTTGAGTGAAGACTAAGATTACGAAATAGTGGAAAAGTGAAGAAGAGTTGGTTAAAGGCTTAGTAAAGGAGTATCTAGAAGTGAAATACAGTGCTCAGCGACTAGTGCGGTGTACAAACTATGCTTGTGTTTATAGTGAAATAAAACATCTTTAGTGCAAGAACGCTATTAATTTCTGATCCCGAACCCGTAGTACGTACCATACTAAAGATGCTTCAAACCAAAGCACTATCAAATAGACAACAAACAAATCAATTTACTGTCTCCCTCAATATAGTGAAATCCGCTTAAAAAAATATTATTTATATACATTTATAAGGGTTTAAAAATAGGTTCTCTCACAACCTTTTACTGCCGTACAAATATCGCATTGCATTTTCCTTTAGATATAGAGCTTTATGTCGTTCCACAAAACGTTTCCCATCGTGTATGGGGAAGCAATGTGCACTCGTATATCATTCTATTTTCCTACCCTAAAGATTTATTCATCCCCTAATTCAAAGCGAATTCACTTGACGTCTTGTTGAGGAAAGCCCGGCGTATAATTTATGTTAGTGCCTAAATTTACATTACATGTCCGCTTCGGACGTGAGCGTTGACCTTAATACTGGCCTTATTTATGCGTCTAAGTTAATTATGATTATGTTTAGTCAAATGAATAGTGTGTAACAATCGTAGTACATTTCTACGAGCTGTTACAACTAAAGTGAAACTTCTTGTTCAACACGAATGTTTGTACTCCAGTCATGGGTGTTAATATTTATATTATGTATGTATTTAAAATTTATATGTGTAGTATATCAACTATCTGGTATCCGTAACACAAGCACGTAACGTAGCTTACCACGGAAAATTGGATGGCGCTGTTGTAATAATGTCCCAACATATTTTTAAATGCACTTAGGCATACCATACATACTGCATATATTATTATACAGGTTGATACGTGGGTCTCACTAGCAAATCCACAAACAGTACCTTTCCCCTCGTAATAAAGCATCGTAAGATCGATTATACTCTCAACTACGATGCCCCGAAACGACAAGGCGAACGTACATTGGGGTGGAAATAGAATATGGGCTAACATTTAGGATGCCGATAAGCACCTAAGGACTTAGCGAGGATAAGTCTAGTTATCTAGGTTGCCTAGAAGATATCACTCTTCGTGATAAGGCCACCCTTACTTAATATTATTATTGTGTTGTTGGGTGTGGTGCCGAGGACAACCCTAGCTACGTCGACCAGTTCTGATCCATTGTAGCTCCCTTCATAAAGTAAAAAGTAAAGTACACCCTTACTTAACAGTTTTTATCTATGAGGTATAATTTATATTTATTTCAATATAAGAGAAAATCTAATCAGTCCGGAATATTATATAAAATTTAGATTGCATTATATAAATTGTCAACCTTAGTTGTAATGCTTTATTGTTGTATTATGTCTAGTTAATTATTTTCGTATATTATTAGTTTACATTTTGGTTTCAATATCTATATATCTTTAAAAAAGCTATTTCTTGTAATATTAATTCAATCAATATTAATTAACTTAGTCACAGTAGATAAATAGGCAAGCTGTGGTCTCCTATAATTGAAGGAGCACACATAGTGTATTTTATAATTACCATTGTATTTTTTTATATGTAACGTGTGTATCTTTTGTTGGAGACTCTTATTAAAATAAAATAAAATATAAAATTTATATCATTCAAGAAATGAACCCAGCCTTCTTGTCTGTTTGGAAACTCCTACCACTAAGAAAGACTGCTGATAATATTGAAAATTCTTTCGCCCTTTTAAGTAAATGACAAAAACGTTTCACCCACACTGAGATCAACATGCTTACATTATATTTTGCTAACCCAAATTGCCTAAAACCGGCAGCTGTTTCAATAATACGCAACCTTACTATGAAACGTAATACATTCCATACTTTACTACAGTAGCTAAGGTACCAAATTCATATAGTATCGATAGTGAGCACGCGACATGACAATTATTACATGTTTATAACCTCGATATTATTTTTTATGTTGTTACTTTCGAAACGATGAAATTTTTAATTTTATGCAGACATATTACTGCCAATTTTGAATTAAAAATTCATTCAAAATCATTAAACATATCGAAAGGCGATGGTAACTCATTTGAAGCGAGTTCAAATCTCGAGTTTTTCAGCTCTGATACATGTCAAATTATTTCTAACACGATTGAAAGAGGTGAAAGTAAATACAGTGACACCTACAAGTCTCAGAGAATCTAGCAAGTTTTCGAAAAATATGTGAAGTCCACTAACACGCACTTGGCATATAAATTATTGATACCTCAAAAGACTCACAGTTCAGCATGTTACGTAGAGAAGAAAAGACTAGCGTTTTCTTATTATTTTATTATGTCACATATACGAGTATGTCCTGATTTATAAGCCATTTTAAGAGAAAGTGTCATTAAAATCCATTCCGTATTAAAAGAGAAACAAACATCCATACATCCAATCACAACTTTAACCTTTATAATTTTAGTTAAGTATGAAGCAGTTACGAGTAAATATGAAATAGTCTTTATGAATATTTGATTTGATTTTATCGAGAAATGTTTATTTTATGATAGCACGTTTGGTTCAGTATGCAGTGACCCTGCTTGCTGCGCCAGCGGTCACGAATTCGAGTCCTGCTGCGGGCATTCATTTGTTGAGCACGAATGTTTGTACTCCAGTCAGGGATGTTTGTATTTATAATATCAAATATGTACTAGCAACTTACCCTTGCTTCGCTCGGGATATTTTTTTACAAACTTTGAATGTATTTTTTATTTATATATAATCAAAAGCCTAAAAAATGAGTTTTAAGCTTCTAGCTTTAAAAATGACGTAATTTCCATACAAACTTTCATCCCTTATTTCAACCTCTTACAGCTCTTTTTCCGCCTTTAAAAGTAGCCTATATTTAAAGGAGGAAAAAATCGTAGTAGGAGTATTTACGATATACATCAACGTACAGACGATAAAAATGTAACGTGACATAAAGTCATGTACGCGTAATACTACAGAGATCAATTCGTCACTCGCCATAATCCGTGACAAAGACAAGGGTGTGAAGTTGATTCGACACGAGATGCTGGATAGTTATAACTTATAAAGTTATAAGTAATGGTAAACTACGGTTTTTCCTGGTTTAAATAAAATGTTAATCTATGCATTTAAATAAAATTGAACTGTCTGTTTTTAATTTCAAATTAACAGCTTTTCACTAAATGCATATGAAAGTATACATGGTATTAACATCAAAAAATCAATTTTTAAAATCAAAAATCAATTTTAGAAGTTTTAGTTATCTTTTAACTAGTGGGACCTGCGGCTTCGCTCGCGCTAAATCTAGGGACGTACCCGATCGAAGTTCAAATTAATTTATTCAACACCAAATAATTACATACTCGTACATATAGCCTACCTTCAATTCTGAAAGAAAAATACAGTCCAAAGAAGATATAAACTCAAATCGCAAATATATAAGTAATGGCATATTTAATGTACATATTAGATCTGAAAATTTTATGCAAATATCTGAAACTGATCTAAATACTATTTCGCTTTTGAATTCGGTATTATATCTCTCGTTCCAAGAGATCGGTGCATCTGCAGAATCTATTGCCACTACCGATTGCTTAGAGCGTGTTATGAATATTTTGACTGAAGTTATGAGTTTCACATTTTCATTTCTACATATCTTATTTGTTAGATATGAATCTTTCTTACCTTTGCTTTTTGGAAATATTTTAAAATTTTCATTAGCTATAATATAGACTAGCGTTTTATCCTCGCTCCGCTCGGATTTGTTTGGTTCGGTATTTACATTGGTTAGAATTTTAGTCTGTCTGTCAGTCTGTCTGTGAAAACACCATTATAAAAAACGTTGGATTTTCATGATGATGAAATGAAGGAAACACCTTTAACTGCAGTAAAATATAACTTTTTTGTTAAATATATAAAAAAAATATGTTGGGACATTATTACAACAGCGCCATCTTGTTCCGTGGTAAGCTACGAGGCTTGTGTTACAGATACCAGATAGTTGATATAAATACAAATGATCAACAAATGAATGCCCCAGCGGGACTCGAACCCGCGACCGCTGGTGCAGAAAGTAGGGTCACTACTAACTGAGTCAAACGTGTCTTCTGACACGGGCGTAGCCAGGGGGAGGGTTTAGGGGGTTTAAACCCCCCCCCGAAAAATTAAGAATGTGGCTGGTACATTGAACCCGAACTCGAACCCGAACGGCATAACCTTAAACTGCCACTACCCTTTTCCAGTTGAAAACGCAGTTTTCATTTTTCTCCTTATCCACGGGGTCCATGTCCACTTGCCAGTAGCCACTCTTCAAGTCGAGAGTTGAAAAACATTTCATACCGCTGAGAGTGTCTAGGGTGTCGTCGATTCGGGGCAGGGGATAACAATCCTTTTTAGTAACATCGTTGAGCCTGCGGTAATCGATGCAAAACCTTGTAGATCCATCCTTTTTCCTTACTAGTACTACTGGCGAACACCAAGGACTAGTGGAGTGTTCAATGATGTTATTATTTCTCATGTCTTGGATCATGTCGTCAACTTCCTTTTCCTTAGCCCAAGGTATTCGTCTAGGTCGTTGTCGAATATGCGCTACGTCCCCAGTATTACTTTTATGCTTAACTAATCCAGTTCTTCCTATATCGCCGTCATGTTTAGAGAACAAATCTGAATATCGGTACAGTAAATTTTCAGCTGTTATCTTCTGTGAACTCGTGAGATCTTCTTTACAATCTCTCAAAAGTTTCATTGCTTGCTCTTTATCCTTGTTCAACACCTTCTCTTTCGGTTGACATCTGCTTAACCAGGCTATCTCTTCACAACTCCCCACATCTTCGCCTTTTCGAATGGTTTGAGTAGAATTACTGGTATTCAGAACTGGAACCATAGATTTCGAAGCTTTACCTACAACAACTCTTGCCGGGATCCATGAGCTCTCATCTTCCGACTTCTCTATAATAGCACATGACTATGGACGGCCTGACTTGTTTTGAGGTAAAGAGACAGGTACTAGAGTCTGCGATCTTGGTGGAAGAGCGGTGTCTTTCAAGCAACGAACTTTTCCATGAATTCCGCCACTTATCGGCACTTCTCTATTTCTGCATCGTAAAACTCCATGTTTCATGTCAATCGTACACTGGTTATTTTGAAGAAAGTCCAATCCAATGATGCAATCGTCCACGATATCTGCAACTATTGTGTTATGCCAATAGATGTAGTCCCTAATTTTGATAGCGATTTTCCTTTTCCCCCAAACAGGTATGCGCTGGCCGGTGGCTGTCGTAAGAGGAATGTGTGTTTCTATCATGCAAATTATTGTCTGCAATGTGTCTCAATCTCCGGTTATTAATGACAGTTCGTGATGCTCCTGTATCCAGCGTGAGTTTACATGCTACTCCATTAATAGCGCCATGTATAACCAAGGTGTTTCCATCTATTGATGTTTTACTTTTATCGCTGGGGTTATAGATTCCCCGGTCAGTGCCCAAGTCCTAGCACTGGCAGAGATCAGTTTTCCTCTGGCTGTATTATAAGTTGATATACCAACATCTGACTGTCCTCGACCGTTCTTCCTTGAAGGGCAATTACTTCGAAGATGGCCCGGACCGCCGCACTCGTAGCAACTTGGGCTAAACCTACGTTCTCGGACCGATGCTCCTTCTGTACTTACTTCCCGCACCTTCCAAGGTCTAGAGTCATGACGCACAGCTTCAACCTCTAGAGCATGAGCGACGGCTTCCTTAAAACTAGTATGGTGTCTTAAGCGCACAGTTGCACGTACCTCCTGGTAAATTTAAGAACATTCTAGTATCGAAAATTCAAAATGTTTCTAGTAATTTCGAATCCTTTCCCGAAAGTGTTTTGTCTCTCTCTAACACATTACAATTTGTAATAAACTGTTCCTGTCATCTAATTGACATACGTTAAAAATTGACATTCGCCGTTCTTAGGCATGGTACAAGCGTGCTATTATGACGAGTTCACACTATATTACGCGACAATATATTACATTTTTTCATGCACTTTTAGTAGTTTTATTTTCTTGAACCCCCCCCAAAATCAAAACCTGGCTACGCCCGTGTGTCTTCATATAATTTAAATTTAGACTTTCTGAACGAATTTAGATTCAAGCGGACCGAGAGTGAGTAACTAGCAACAAAATAAAGGAGATTTTAACAAAAGCAATACGTCATACAACGTGAGATCAGATAGAGTCGATCACCTCTCAAGTTACACGCTTAGGTCAATGTTATAGGATAGCAGGAAACGCTTGACAGGCGAAACTGAATATCTATGTATAATAAAATAAAGTTGCTAGTTAAGTTCGTTCGTTGAATATTATGCTTGCATTTTTTATTCATAACTTATTAAACAGTATAACTAATAAAATACATCTACTAAACAAAATTTCCAGTATAATTCAACTAAATCATAATGTTGTATATTACTCGTACATTTTAAAAAAAATTAAAAACCAACTTAAGCCTTCATATCTTTCAATCGTTTAATCTTTCAAAATCAGCTTGATCTTTCCACACTATACATTATCATATAAGGCAGAGACCTTAATTATTTGGACATCAATATACGAATACGGGCAAAGTCGCAGCACAAGTAACTATACATGTAATGTAAGGGTAGACGTCTACAGTTTATTTTGGCACCAGGCCGAGTGAGAAATCAAATAAGATTCCATATCGATTTCAGTTGGAAAACTATTCATAGAGCGTATTCTAACCTTTGCTATACTTTAATTTGTAATTACTTTTACTGTTGTATTTAGTTAGTAGTTATTATCTATTTTGCTTATTAACTTAATTTTTATTATTAACTTGCTATTTTGTCAATTAATTTATTAATTAATTAATTTAATTAATTTATTTTACTTGTCTCTAATTTATACCATATTTGTAAGTGGAAACTTTGCTGGTCTATGATTATTGTAATTTATTACCAACTAAATGTAATACTATACTGTATGTTTCCCTAATAAAATAAAATAAAATAAAATAAAAAAATAAAAAATAAAAAATACTACCATTTCTTCATGGCTTTGCTTAAGTTAATATGTAAACTGAATTTAATAGTTTAGGGAGAAAATGCATTATATTTTCAAGATTATTATAAATCTTCATGTTATTAAGTATATTTTTAGTTTCTGTTATTTCCTTGTCTTTTCTTCTCTACAGAATTGCTTCTAAGTCGGTTGTAAATTCCTCAAGGACAAATGACACTGACTTACTTTCAACATTGATGATTTGAAAGTTATTGTCAACCGACTTCCAAAAAGGAGGTTCTCAATTATTCATCTGTATTTTTAATAGACTAAAACCTCCTCCTTTTGGAAGTCGGTTGAAAATAAAGTAAAATCTCACATAATCTAGGTACGTTTCAACGGTCAGTATAGAACTCATAGATGGGATATTCCCAATAGCAAAAGTAACATATTATAATACTAGCTGACCCGTGCCCACTTCGTTGGGCATAATGTTAATAATCCTTTTTTAGTACAGAGTGTTATGTTTTAATTTCTAACTGCCAAAAGGAGGGTTATACGTCGGTATTTTATTAATATTAAAAATTAAATTATCTATACTAATACTAAAAAAACTACTTTTTGTAACTTAAATATAAAAGTTAGACATATGCAGCTGTCGTTGACTTTTTTGTAGGCATTTTCAAGCTCCACATCTTTTCTCTAGAACTTAAAAATATATCTTTCATAGTTAAGGCAGCGTTCGTAAAAAACGCTTTCATTCGACCGTTTTTTCTCCGATTCACTTTGCAAAATGGACTACCACGTAAAAGCCTTTTTATTTTTCGGTTTTTTATATAACCTATGACACTCAGCAATAATGTGGCTTTCTATTGGTGAAAGAATTTTTAAAATCGGATCAGTAGATCCCGAGATTACCCCTTACAATTTAACAAACACACAAACTTTACTTCTTTGTAATATTAGTATAGATAATGTTGACGTACTAACATACCAAATTTCGTTAAAACCCGCCCCATATTTTCTCGTGATACATTCCCAGACAGATAGACAATCAATAGTGTACTAATATTGAAATTACTATTTCAATAAGATTATATATCTTGGGACATTATTACAACAGCGTCATTTAGTTCCGTGGTAAGCTACAGCTTGTGTTACGGCTACCATAGTAGTAAGTAGTAGTAGTTGATATACTACATATATAAACTTTAAATACATACATATAATAAATATAAACACCCATGACTGAAGTACAAGCATTCGTGCTCAATAAATGAATGCCCCCAGCGGAGCTCGAACCCGCGACCGCTGGCGCAGAAAGTAGGGTCTCTACCAACTGAGCTAAACGTGCCGTCAAATAAGATTTTCCAAAAAATATTTAACGTATAGACTTGTCGATAAGAAAACAAAATTTTAGGATTCAAAACATTATCATTTTTGTTAAAAGCAAAAGATTAATATGAATGAGTTAATAACCTCTCATTCATTCATCTCGCTGCATCGAGTAATCTCGACATCGACCTCACAGAGCGAAAATTGTCAAATTTCATTTTTGATGATATCTGCAATCGGCATATTGGTTCTTTTTGTTTCAAACTATTTTTATCGGATTTCATGACAGTTGCTTTTTTTTGTTACAAAATATCTTTCAGTTTTACAGCGAGCATTCATTTCCACATAAAAACACACAATCGAATGTTAATCACAAAAGTTTAATTATAAAAAAAATGTACTTGCCGCCGCACTCATAGCCACTTAATGAACCATTAAGTCGAGAATATCCATACTAAAAAGAGAGTTAAAGGTTCTTTAAGTGACTATAAGTGCGGGTGTTAGTAAAATATTATAATGTGTCTGATAATGTGAAATTCTTTATTATACATATTTGCAGAGCTTTTTTGTGGGGGCACGCGGGGGCACGCCATGCCCCAAAAGGGAATATCGAAAATATCAAAAAAATAGTTATAGAAACTAAAAATTTAAAGAAGTTGAAAAAAATGAGTAAAACTTTAAACACAGTGGCAAGCGGTGTGCCCCCAAAAAAAGTTACAAAAAAGGCCTGCATATATGTATATTTTTGTATCACGCCAATCTATCACTCTGTTTCGACGTGAAAGAAGGACAAATAAATAAACTCTCTTTATACCAAATATTACGATTGATTCGTTGGACCAATACGTTTGGCTCAGTTTGCGGTCGCATGTTCGAGTCCCGCCGGAAGCAAAAAATTGTGACAACAAAATGTATTTAAAGTATGTGTAAGGTATTAACTATCTGGTACCCATAACACAAATTTCGTACTTTACCATAGAACTAGACGGTGGTCTGTGCTAATATCACCACATAATATTATTAATTAAAATCAATTTACCGCTACTTCTCCCACATTAATGACTCAGTTACTTGCCTTACAGCGATAAATTTTTCTGTAAACCTTTATTACCGTTTGCTCTAACGCTTGAACGTAATTAATTTTAGACCCAAGTGGCTCACGGCGAAATATGAGCTTCTTTATAGACGGCCTTTATGGCGAGCTACAATAACTAATTTTCTAAGTGCTTACGTAGCAATCGAAATACCCGTTTATTGAGGTATTTTGTAAAGTTTTAAATAGAAAAGTAGTTTGTAGGTTTAAACTTTAAAGTATAATATGTATTTTATTATTTATTGATGTTATAAAACGTGATAAAAGATAGTCAGAAATAAAAAATATGCTTTATGACTTAGAGTGTAAACGGACATACAAAATTTATTATAATTTTTTTTATTTATATATATGTTTCATTTAAATTTGCTATAAATACTATTACTTTTTTATTAAAATAATCATCATTCCATGTAGCGTTGATTAAGAATGTATTTTGAGAGAGATATGTCATATTATATTTGCGAAACTTCTAATTCCTAGTTTCTAAGCTTAAAGCTAAACTCTTATCTATAAACTGCGTTGAATACTTTGTTTAGAAAATTTTATTGTATTATCTAGAAATACATAGGCTTTAGAATTTTTGTCTGTTTGTCTAAGATCGCATTACGTCACAACCACTGGACAGATTTTGATAAAATTGGATGTGATGATAGCCGACCTCACAGAGCGAAAATTGTCAAATTTCATTTTTGATGATATCTGCAATCGGCATATTGGTTCTTTTTGTTTCAAACTATTTTTATCGGATTTCATGACAGTTGCTTTTTTTTGTTACAAAATATCTTTCAGTTTTACAGCGAGCATTCATTTCCACATAAAAACACACAATCGAATGTTAATCACAAAAGTTTAATTATAAAAAAAATGTACTTGCCGCCGCACTCATAGCCACTTAATGAACCATTAAGTCGAGAATATCCATACTAAAAAGAGAGTTAAAGGTTCTTTAAGTGACTATAAGTGCGGGTGTTAGTAAAATATTATAATGTGTCTGATAATGTGAAATTCTTTATTATACATATTTGCAGAGCTTTTTTGTGGGGGCACGCGGGGGCACGCCATGCCCCAAAAGGGAATATCGAAAATATCAAAAAAATAGTTATAGAAACTAAAAATTTAAAGAAGTTGAAAAAAATGAGTAAAACTTTAAACACAGTGGCAAGCGGTGTGCCCCCAAAAAAAGTTACAAAAAAGGCCTGCATATATGTATATTTTTGTATCACGCCAATCTATCACTCTGTTTCGACGTGAAAGAAGGACAAATAAATAAACTCTCTTTATACCAAATATTACGATTGATTCGTTGGACCAATACGTTTGGCTCAGTTTGCGGTCGCATGTTCGAGTCCCGCCTGAAGCAAAAAATTGTGACAACAAAATGTATTTAAAGTATGTGTAAGGTATTAACTATCTGGTACCCATAACACAAATTTCGTACTTTACCATAGAACTAGACGGTGGTCTGTGCTAATATCACCACATAATATTATTAATTAAAATCAATTTACCGCTACTTCTCCCACATTAATGACTCAGTTACTTGCCTTACAGCGATAAATTTTTCTGTAAACCTTTATTACCGTTTGCTCTAACGCTTGAACGTAATTAATTTTAGACCCAAGTGGCTCACAGCGAAATATGAGCTTCTTTATAGACGGCCTTTACGGCGAGCTACAATAACTAATTTTCTAAGTGCTTACGTAGCAATCGAAATACCCGTTTATTGAGGTATTTTGTAAAGTTTGAAATAGAAAAGTAGTTTGTAAGTTAAACTTTAAAGTATAATATGTATTTTATTATTTTTTTATTGTAAAACGTGATAAAAGATAGTCAGAAATAAAAAATATGCTTTATGACTTAGAGTGTAAACGGACATACAAAATTTATTATAATTTTTTTTATTTATATATATGTTTCATTTAAATTTGCTATAAATACTATTACTTTTTTATTAAAATAATCATCATTCCATGTAGCGTTGATTAAGAATGTATTTTGATTTTTGAGAGAGATATATGTCATATTATGTTTGCGAAACTTCTAATTCCTAGTTTCTAAGCTTAAAGCTAAACTCTTATCTATAAACTGCGTTGAATACTTTGTTTAGAAAATTTTATTGTATTATCTAGAAATACATAGGCTTTAGAATTTTTGTCTGTTTGTCTAAGATCGCATTACGTCACAACCACTGGACAGATTTTGATAAAATTGGATGTGATGATAGCCGATAATTCGCGTCAACATATCGACTACTTTTTAGCCTTATATATTTCATCTCTAAGAAATCAATGCAAAAAATTACAATTACTTATATAAATATAACAGTATGTACAGTGTATATCCATATTTAAACCTAGCCTAAATACCTAACTGTATTTAACATGCTTTAATGCCATAACACATCCAATTTGCATCGCCGAGCATATTTGCAAGTGGCAGAACATTGAGCATTACACATGACACGACTAAACTGCTGTAGAGAATACTAAATGATAGGCTCATGACATCATAACGGGCGCTATCGTTTAGCCGAGTATACGTTAGGATATGTTTAAAAATTGCTTCAACCAATAGGTTGTAAAAACTTTCTACGTTACTGATACTCTTAATATTTTTACTTTACTTCTTAAGTATAGTTATTGAGGTTCTTTTTATATGGTTTATGACTACTAGAGTTTATAGCTAGCATAAGCTATGAAAATAGGCCCCATAGAAAATGATACTTGTTGTGAACGCCTCATTGAAGTTAACCGTTCAAGATGTGATATCTTAGTTTCGAATGTATTAGAGTCAGAATTTAAGCTTTGATTTGGGTTTTCTATTAAGACATTTGCAGTGGCATTTGGAATAGGAAGTTGACGGTGATACAAGTAAGCTTTCGATAAAAAAGAGCATTTAAAGTCGTAGACCTACGCCTAATCTTTGGCGCGGTCTGACTAAAAAAGAAAAGATGTTTTCGTACATTTTGAAGCTTAGAATGAGCTTTTACATGTAAAGTGACACAAAAAAATAAATTAAATTAAAATAAGATTCTAAGTCGAATCTCTAGATTATTTTTTGGCAATCTAATTAAAAACGATACAGAGGTCGACTATAGTTTTCAGACTTTTTATTTCTCTGAGAACGCATTACAAGTAACCCTCTGAACAGGTTTTAATAAAATTTAGGGTAATAGACCTGTGATATAGTATCGGCCATCTAGTCTACATAACACTAATTTGGTAGCAGCCCCGCTCGATACTATATCACAGGTTATAGGTTACTTCTTATTGCGAGAAAATATATCATCTTTATTAAATATATTCTAACCGTTAAACCTATAAGGGACTAATCTAGGGACGAATCCGAAAGAAACGAATGTAAGTTACTAGTAAATAATAAATATCAAAACAAAATACCTTACAAAATAAATAATAACTCTACAAATAACAGTAGCGTTTCATTAAAAACAATATCAAATAAACCAATGATAGAATAATTGTACATAACCGCCTAAAAGCCTGACATAATAACTAATGATCATATTCTGTAATAAAGCTCAGTAAATATACATTATAGAATAAACAGCTTTGACTGAACATGTAATGTGACAAGCCTCTGTAATTAGAAACCACCCTAATTGAGAGAGGGACAATGGAGGAGTAAAATAGATTATCAATAGTCATGGCCAAATTGGTGAAGTGTGAGTCATTGCAAATTAATATATTATGTATTATCTAATATTTTTATTTTGTTATATAATGCATATTGACGACACGTGTTACGCAGTTTGTAGTAACCCTATACTTGCTGCGCCAGCGGTCGCGGGTTCGAGTCCCGCTGGGGGCATTCATTTGTTACGGACGAATGTTAGTACTCCAGTCATAGGTGCTTAAATTTATAATATATAATATATGTATTTAAAAGTTATAATATATGTGTAGTATATCAACCATCTGGTATCCATAACACAAGGCTCGTACCTTACTATGGAACTAGATAGTGGTCTTAAACTAATCGGATTGGGATTTGACTTTATATAATTACTATGTATTGAAAGTTCCTTATTTATTTCCATAAGATAATAATAAATGAGTTAGATTCTATGGGTTAATAATGGAACTAATTGAGTATAAACCCATATACATATCTCGTAAACAATTTTAAATTCCCATTGAATTCATCTCTTTATTACGTTCCAATGCTGGGCACAGGGGAGGCCCGTTCAGTACGAACGGCCAAGTGCGGGTTGGCGGACTTTATAGTTTATAAGTCTTAAGAAAGGTTCACACAAGCAGTTTCCTCACAATATTTTCCTTCAACGTGAGACAAATGGTAATCATAATAGAAATGATTCGCACATGAAAGTATCAGAGGTGCGAGACCCGGATTTGAACCCGCATCACTCGGTTATCTAAGCGAACGCGTTACCACTAGGCTAGCTAGTCTATATGGGACTAATTTGGTAGCAGCCCCGCTCGATACTATATCACAGGTCGGTGAGACCAGTGCAATGTACAGTGTATCTTACATAATCTAGTATGCAGCCGCATCAGGCCTATTGTACGATGATTATTTGAGGTAAAAGGGTTAGTAGCAATTGATAATTGTATGTCTTTAATGTCTAGGTTTTAACCTACGTATTGGCTACCTAGGTATTAGAGCTTATAAATAGAATAGTAAAAACTTATAAGTATAAGTATTTATATTTTTATAGGTAAACTAGCATTACCCGCGGCTCCGCTCGCGTACTGGCTGTAAAACATCACATACCGTGTGTTTTTATCGGTTAATTATTGAGATTTCTCAGAAATGAGAAATTCTCCAGCAGTAAAAAGTATCCTATATCCTGAACCAGCTATCATCGTGTGGCTAAACATACAAAAGAGTTTGAATGTTATTGTTTCGCCAGCTTTAAAAAGAGAAGCAAACTGAAATGTCAACATATATTTTTTGGATTTCGAGAGGAACACGATTTGTGACTGATTAAAAATTCAGACAAAAATTCTAAAAACTATAGATTCGGCTTCTGTATCGATAAGAATTACTATTAAAATAAGAATTTACAAAAAATGTTCAATGAACAGATTTGACTAAGTTAGAATTTTATTATATGTATAGAAGGGGTTAGCGAGCAAATTGTACCTACACTGATTGCAAGTGACGTCGTCACTTATTGGAACAGAAAAAGAGTTGCAAATAAATATAAATAAATAAATAAATAAATATGTTGGGACATTATTACAACAGCGCCATCGAGTTCCGCGGTAAGCTACGAGGCTTGTGTTACGGATACCAGATAGTTGATATACTACACACATATTTTTTTAAATACATACATATTATAAATATAAACACCCATGTCTGAAGTACAATCATTCATGTTTAAGAAATGAATGCCCCCAGCGGGACTCGAACCCGCGACCGCTGGCGCAGAGTGTAGGGTCACTACCAACTGAAGTCATGAGCCTCTTAAAGAGCAGCTATATACTTATAACTAGTATACACCCAGTATTCAAAATTCATTCATCGAAATTATAGACAAACATTCATATAGAATAGAATTTACTGTATGAATAGTTTTTAATTATTTTGCCAAATTAATTAACTCGTTAGCAACAAACAAAAAGAAATTCGGTTAAGAAAATAATGAAAAGGTACTGAAATATTATTCTGTTTTTGTTTTTTCTCAGAAACGCTATGTTAAATTTAAACCTCTTAACTAATTTCCAAAAACTCCACCGCAATTTTAGGTCGGCCGGTGATTTTGTTCATACAATCACAACTGGAATGTGACTCACGGTGTCCTCGCCGGTACTGGCCCATTAAGTTTATGGTATACGTGGGTTAACTGAAAACATGTTTATGGAATTTAGACATCTTGCCTCAATTACTTTTTGTTTTGATTTTTACCTTAATTAAAACAACATGACTATTTTTAATGCGCATTAAACAATCAACATTTCAATTACTTCAATTCAAATCGGATAAATGTTTAATGAATCAATTTTTTTTTATTTTACTTAAATACTTTATTCAAATAGACTTTTACAAGCTCTTTTGAATCGTCATGTATACATTATTCAACTTTAATTTAAATGTCAGTCTGTAAGTCTGTGAGTAAGTTACCACCGATTTGGAATGCTGTTCTGCTGAGAAGAGCCGGCGAGAAACTCAACAGTTGCTCTTTACAAAAAATATTTGATAACAATATTCATTGCATTACAATATTTATTTATTTATTCTACATGAGTCACAACAAGACAATAATCCCATACATTTACATCTTCTAAGTATTCACTGATGTTGTATGAATGAAACCATTGATATACTAGGAAAAAAGGTGTAGATAAGTCATACGCGCTCAAAAAGTGGCACACTAAAACTAGGCTATTGGCCTACCAACGCGTTGACGACGCACTGTCGAGAATTATATTTGTCTCTTTTTTCACTGGCGATACTTGAATAATGAATTATGCCATCCTATTTTGACGACTAATCGTAATGTAGTGTGTTATTGCAATATTTTTAGTTATTCTGTATTCATGTGTGCGTTAGTGTGCCGTTTTTGAAGATAGAATGTCGTCACAATACAGAGATAGAACAGTAGCGTAACTCAGCCGTCTTTTTGAAATTTACACCTACAGCTGAGCGGAGCGCTAGGGTTGGTACATACAAAAAGTAAAACAGGTAATTTTTTTTAGGAATGAAACGTATGTTAATTTAATATTTATTTTTTACATATTTATGTTATAAGTTGGTAACAGATAAATATTTGCGTCTATTGCGACAAGTTTTAAATGCTGTGTTGTTAAATTTTATTATATAAAAAAATCGCATTCTTATTATTATTATTATGCACCGCCCGCTATATATTTGTCTTGATTATAATATAAATTACCATTACACGCACCATGGCAACGGACATAACTGATACGTCAAACGCCGTTAATTTTATAAAGTTTCTTTAAATTTTCTAATCTTCCGCACAACTTTCTTATTTTTTCTTTCATAAGAACCTTCTCCTAACATTAACAAACATAACAAAAAAATAATTGGCCAAATTGGTTATGCGCTTACCAACACATTTTGCGATTCATTTTTATATTATAGATCGATTAAAATAATAAATCATTCTTACCTTTCAAAATCAGTAGGGAGTTTAAAAAACGAAATCTCCGGTTTTGATGAAGCAGAGTTCAAACAACCGTATACTACGCAATAAGTTCGTGGCATCTTTAAAAAGATCGCGGTAATAAACTCAAACGCGGCACACACGACTGACAGCACCGCAGCGTCCGCTAAGGGGCCTCGTTGATGCGCGTATTTATTCTCATTCTCTTCATTAGCGCTCGACAGAAGGTCACAATTTTACGTAATACTACTAAAGGTTCTACTTTAATTTCCGACGCCAAAGAAAGGAGGTTAAAATACTAATTTTAAAATAATGTATTCACAATGGGATCAATTGTTGTGGAACGGATAGAAGACAAACATACGAATATTTATTTATATTTATGTAGAGAGATAAAAAGTCTAGATACGAGATTGCAGAATTTTTTATTAGATAAAACCTAGGAGTTTAGACTCTGAGCTTAGTCTTTTTATTTTAAAAAGAATCTAAATTAAGTTATTAAAAATGCATTTTACGAGTACCTTTAATTAAATAACCTCCTTAGTTATCTAACAAAAAATAAGTATTATCAGCTAGAGAAATACCACTAGCTCGAAATACTGAGAGAAAATTCGATTAAGCAGAGTTTTATTTTATACTTACTATAGTATTTTAAAGAAGCTCATGAACTTCAAAATCACTATCACTATGGGACTTTCTAAAAATATGGGATCTATCGTAATACAACTAATTATCTATACATATTCACATATAATATATACAGATATATAAAATAAAAATGTCTGTTTGTAATATCAACATAACTGCTTTGTACTAAACCATCGTTATATGTTATTATAAAAAACACAATTTGTAGCATGTTTGGCTCTCTGCTTATTTCTGCTAGTTTTTGAAACGGCTGAACAGATTTTGACGAGACTTTCACTGACAGATAGCAGATATAATAAGTAATACTTATTTGCTACAACTAGCAAAAACAGAGCTTTGTGAGGACTCGCGTAGTTTTTGTAACGCGTAATAATGTTACAGCAATGTAATTCTTTGGTTTTTTAACACATGGCGTTAGTAGTACAATAACATTCTATCCAATAAACACAAATTTGTTTATGTTCATTTTTAATGGTTATAAAATTATAATTTTTTGACACAAAACACATCTAGATATGATGTTAAATTACTATGTTAAAGTACAAATCTATAGGCGTGATAGTTTTTCAGTAAAGTGTACCACAAAATGCTCTAGTTGTAGGATAGTGTTAAGTCTCGCTTCGTTCGCCCTAATTATTTTAGAAAAAATTATGAGAGTTTCATCCAAAAAAGTAAAACATACCCGAGGCAAAACGAGGGAGAATCGCTAGTTAAAAACTAATCATACCAATCTTTCTGTTGATCCGTACTACTGAAAATATCACAAATATACACCTGACTTTATTGAAGTGTTGTAAAACGAAGAGAGAAAAATTGAAAGACTTGCGTCAACTCAACTTTATTCAAGTTACTAGATATATTTACTGTATTTCTCTCTAGTGGAGGGTGAAACAGTACTGACAGTCCTTTGCATACTGCCTGCATATTACATGAGCAGTGAGCTGAGTTTACATCAAGACGCCGTCAAATCGTCTGGAAGACACTTGTTATATGGGAATTGTGTTCATAATATATTATATTGTCGTTGCTTTATTATAATACTAGCGTTTGTCGCGACTCTATCCTATTTCTACTGACTCGAAAACTAATTTTTGGAATTTACATATTATTATACCATGTGATGTTACCACACGCTTTTTATAGAAAACCAAACTAAAAAATAGAAAATAAATTTTAATGAATTTAAATTAATTATTTGATTTTAAAAAAAGCGTGGGGTGCTTTTTAAGATATTATTTATTTTATGCTTTTTAGTTTCTAAAAAGCGCCATCTATTGAACACAATAGTCAATATGTAATCTATATACAATACTAGAGGGAGCTGTTTGTAAATTAGTTTTTTTAAACTATTATTTATTTTCTACTTTTTAGTTTGGTTTATATATCAAATTATTGTGTTGTCATCGGTCCTCGATAAATCTACAAAGTTTGAACGAAATCCGGCCGTTTAAAGTGGGTCAAAATCGCGCCCAAAGAAGTCGGTTACAAACATACAAACATACAAACATACAAACATACAGGTGAAGCTAATAAAAAGCGTGTAAAAAAAGAACTTTTCAGTTCGGACCAGCGCTTCATTGATTCAACCAAACAAACTAACTCTTCAACTTTATGATTTTTTTAATATACACATTATATCAATAATTACATTAAAATGAACATTTTTTACATATTTTTATAATTATCACACAACTTTAAAAAAACGTGTGTGTATCCATACCCGCTGAAACAGTTAAAGATACTTTAACTATGAGTTGGACTAATTCTATAGCTGAAAAACGAAGAGCAAGGAAAAGACTGAAAATTGCCAGCTTAAATTTCTTTCCAACAGATAGAACAAAACTATTTTAATTTAAAGCCTCAAGTATGATAATAACAAAACACATTTTACTAAACATACGAACAAGCTGATAGCGTTGAACATTTCTACAGTCAAAATAACCAACCAAATTCAGATAAAGCGCTTGAAAAATACATTTTTAAGCTTAAATTAAAAGCACAGAATAAAAACTAAAAAAAAAGACTGGCGTACTGAAGCCATTTTTGAAAAACCAACATTGACAATACTACTCTGTACGCACAGTACCTAAATAAACATTCCACGCATTATTAAAATGAACCGTGAGGTCGGAGGTCACGGACTTAATAACAGACTTCTCTAATTATGCATCTAATTATTCTTGCAAAGGCAGACGTTTCTTTTGGATAAAATGAGGCCCGTTTTTCATGACGTTAGTAATAATGCACACCTGCAGCCGAGCTGACATTTTAGGGCAAAAAACTTGCTAATTATATTATGAGGTATACCTATATATAAAAATCTCGTGTAACAGTGTTTGTTATCGAACTCCTCCGAAACGACTTGACCGATTTTTATGAACTTTTTGTGTATATTTGGTAGGCTTTAGAATAGGTCGTAGGCTATTTTTTATTCCCCTAGGTGATAAGAGGGCCACTCCCCAGATTTTTTTGTTTTTATTTTTTATTCTTAGACCAAATTTTATTTTTTTATTTATTTATGATTAGTCATCAAAAAATACTTACTTATAATCCTAACTTTTCATCGTTCTACCACGGGCAGAGCCACGGGAATATTTAGTATATCTATACATATACTCGTAATAAAATTCTAATTAAATCGATTTCTACATTGTATAGTTTTACGATAACCTTATTGAAATAATCATTATTATCGATACAGCGGTTGAATCTACGATTCTCAGAAAATTTGCCTGTTTTGTCTATATATCTGTGCCCCGAATTATGAGGCAGATTTTGATGAAATTTGATACCTATATAAGCTGATTATACGGGTCAACTTATAAGTTACTTTGTACTGCGGAAAAATGTTGCAAATTGTTAAAACAATTCCATAAGTAACCCTATAATTTTATACAGACACAAACTAAGAGTATCAGAAACTATGCTTTAAGCTTTATTTTATAACTGTGTGCGTCACTTAACTATTACACTTAACTATATTATTCGTTTTACCATGTAAGATCGAAACACATTTAAACACAATTTTAACGATCACTCTATATCACTTTCATGTTAAGAACCATTTCAAAATAACTATATAACGAATATGAGAAAATATATACGAATATGCATTAAGCATTATTTTATCACCTTTTTCAGATATTAGTTTTAAAGCGTCACTATACTTTCAGTATTTTCTATATAAAATGGAAACAACACAGCTTACCACGATTTTTACGATCACTTCACAATTCACATCACTATTATTTAATTTATTTATTTCATTTAACTTTTAACTTTAACTTCACTATAAAACACTGTATCCGTATCACTTTTAACGCACATAAATTCACTACTATTTCTTTTTATTAACAAATTAGATTACTAACTAATAAACTAAAGTTTTACGCGTAACGAAAGCTAATCCAAAACTGCCCCGTTTGACAGTTACCATCAGCTTTTATATCAATCCGCCGGAAGTTATATTTGAGTTATTTTTATTATTAAAAACGTCTAAAGAATCAAACCAAGTCTTTTTTTATTCCAGACTCGGCTACAACACATAAATAATATTTTCGAATTATTGATCTAGTAATAAGCTGTAAAATTGTACTATTCTTATTAATTTATAAAATAATATTATTTCTTAATTATTAATCAGTAATAACTGTAAAACCGTTCCATTCTTACAAAATTATTAGGTTTTCAACGCAAGTAGAAAACTCAATAGACATTCAGTATTCATTAATTTGAAATAATAAATTAACTTCCTATTATTTATTTTAAATTAAATTGTTATTATTCACGATTTCTTATTATGAATATTATTTTATTACATACAATTTTAGGTTCATTCGAAAGCTAGTTTAACAGTTCGTCCATCCTGACGATAATTTGCGTCCTCGCAAATGATAAGCAAAATATTATCGCACCTCCAATTATATTTAATGCACCAGATTCTAGTAATAAGAGGTTCAAAGTAACTAAAAAGATTATTATAATGAGACTATTGATTGGTAACAGATGGACGGTAACTAAGATCTTCACTGACCCCTACTACATCAGTCCAACCAACACACGCCCAAAATGTACAGCGGCCAATTGGCAGTACCCCATGTAGTTTGTTAACTGAAAAAGGAAACCCATTCATCAGATTCTTCCATCCAATGCTAGAACTCTACAACGAGCAAAATACAACCAACAACCACTGTAGTAAAAGACTAGTAAGAATACACAACTATCCGCAGTATACTGATACCATGGAGGGACTCTATATTCACTGAAGTAAATAACACTAGGCATTTGAGTCGTAACGAAACAATGCCCGCCAGTGATCTAGAATATCACAACAGCTGACGGTAAAAATCTCGCTTCGATATCTATGGTTAATTCGATGTATTGGCCAACATTGCCGAAAAGAGGCCAGACTTTCTAGATTTCAATGTAATAAAGCTATCTATCCAGCTACTGTCTCTAAAGTAGAATTCTGCCTTGAAAGTAGAATTCTGTACGACTATACTCTCGTCTTACCATAGGCACAACATAATATAAGCTATGACGCGATATACTTTCTATACAACAATAATAAGGACTGGGACGTCTTTAAGGATTTAATTGAAAATAAATATTTACGTCTCTTTAAAAACCCCTGAAGAGCCTGTTTGTATAATATTCCAAAAACACCAAGAATTTATTCTTCGACATTACAAATGAAATATTAAGAAAGAAGGTTGTGAAGAGTCTTGACATGAACGTTGGAATATTGAGGATAAAGCGGCTTTTCATGAAGACATTAAAAACTTCATTTATTTATCAAAAATGTTGAAAGTATGACACTTGAGTAAAATGGGAAAACTTATAGAAATATCCTGGTTGAAACGATACTTTCTCTAGAAATTTACAAAATCAATGAACGGACCACAAAAACCAAAGGTGACAGTAGGGCTCCAGTTAGATGGGCAAGAATAGGTAAGGACATAGCTAATGCAATTGCTATTTTAACTGATGTATATAAAAGCAATGAAACAAATAACGCTAACCTCGACTAGACATTGATGATGTGCTACAGCAAAGTTACATGAAAAGCAAAAGTATTTGAGATGATCCTTTTATAAAGACCCGTGTTACTTTAAAACTATGTAATATGTACCGAGTCACCAATTTGGATTTTTGACAGCGACATTTCACTATGAAACAGCTGCATCGATTCCATGAACATATATGAAGTAGAACATAAAAAAGGAGTACTACTCAAAGATCTTTCACGACATCCAGCAAGTAATTTACAAGGTATAGCGCAAGGGACCCATATACAAAATAAAAGTGTTCCTGAAAAACGAGTGTCTTGCTTCTTTTAATCTTACTTCACCGATCGTTCAAACCAACTTAGGGTAAGAAAGAAAACTATCCAAAATCTGTAAAATAACAGCTGTTCCTTTAGAAGTGCTAAATTTTGCAATACAACCACGTCTGCTGATGACACCGCACTACTAGTTAGTAATAAGAACTTAGCTAGTAATAAGAATCTTACAACAAGGCCAGGACCAAATGGACGACTGGATTCAAGAGTGGCAGATCAAAACAAATGCATCTATACCTGCTTATATTATTTACATTCGTATTCAACGAGGAAAAATGTCCGAAAATCAAATTAAGAACTTTTCATAGAGAAGTGACACAGTAAGATATCTTGGGATAATCACATCAAGAGAAAGTGAGACAAATTTATATGTTACAAGACGACTGGTTGACGGCACGAAATTTTAAATTTGTCTACAGACAATAAACTTTCCATTTACAAAACTATACTCATATCTAATGTTGATGTATGGAAAACAACTATAGGAAAGTGTATCTTCCTGTATCTTTATCATACCCATTATATAAAGACTGTAAATTGTATCTTAAGCACCAAAACTTGTACCTAGGCTTGTAATTAAGATTAACGCAACAAAACAACACCTGGCATACAACAACTGTCAAAGAAGAAATTAAGCCGTTAGAGGCCAAAAATAAGGATCGGCTTAAGGATCAGCCGAATAGACCTGCAACAAAACTGCTTAATATCGACTATTGCGAACGTACAAGGCGACACGACTTTGGTACAAAGCTTAGATGTCTCATTATAAGGAGGGTTAGATTACATCACTTGTTTTTGACAAACAACAAATTTGTTGGTAGACTATCCACACTAAACCCATTGATATCAAAACCATTGGTATTCCGACAACATAAGTTGAGGTTCAACACCAAATTTATCGGTGGTTCACCAACGCAAAAACTATTGATGTCATTTAACAATTAACAACCAAACAAATAATAAATACGTTGAGATATTTATACACAGTATCATCCAGTTTTACATATCTTTCAAATGTATACATACATACATACATACATACATACATACATACATACATAGCATATTGAACCAAAACAAGTGGTTTAACAAATAATAAATAAATAATCCTTTTAAAACATATACACATACGTAGGAACGCCAAAACAATTCGTGGCCCATCAACGCCAAAATATTCATGGACCCATTTAGAAGAAAAAATAAACTTTTAAACATATTATACAATTTACAAACATACAAAGTGACCCCAATTTTTTTTTTATTTTCAACCAATACATATATAATAATAATATTTGATGTATACATACTATAAACATACATAGTAACACTAAATTTCTAATGGCAAAACAACACCAAATCTTTTGGTGGCCCATCAACACCAAATTATTGGTGGCCAAATAACACCAAATTATTGGTGGCCAAATAACACCAAATCTTGGTGACCAAACAAAACCAAATCTTGGTGACCAAACAACACCAAATCTTAGTGACCAAACAACAACAAATCTCTTGATGGCCAAACAACACCAAATCCATTGGTGGCCAAACAACACCAGAATATTTGGTGGTCTCTTTTAATTATGATTTCTTTTAACACTTTTGCTTTAACAAATGTTTTCATGAACTTTAATACACTCTGTATGCCGATGACATAAAAAAAATCGCGCACAAAACTGCGCACGCGCACTGACGCAACAAAATAATTGACTGTTTACTATTGGAGAAAGACTTCATGGAAATAAATGAAAATGTTCGTAACACATTACCATGTAAATTTAGCATAACATATACAAATTACCACTTCAATATAAAACGTATATTAAACGAGTAACTGTAGTTTATGATCTGAACGTTTTCATTAACCTGACATTTAAAACCTATTACATATTATTTAAAACATTTATTACAGCGAAGGCTTATCTTATGCTTGACTTTATACTGAAAACAAGTAGAGACTAAAAATATTAAGACACCTATTCTACCTTTTAATTCTCTTCTAAAATCTATCTTAAGAACCGGTTCAATAATTTGGAATCTATTTTATACAGCACATGTGAAAGGTCTTGAAAAATACAAAGTAAATCCATAAACTCGCACTTGATTTTAGTACTCTAAACTATTGTTACCAACAAGAACTAAATATGATCAAAATAATTTTATATTTCGGGCTTGTAAAAAGTATAAAGACAAAATTACTACTGCTCGAACATTCAGTTTAGAGAACACATGCGTAGCAACACAAAAATAATTGGTACTTTAACTTTTATCGGCTCTGAAGTGGCATGGGCTGGGTAATCCCACTTCTGAAATTGTTAAAACAATTCCATAAGTAACCCTATAATTTTATACAGACACAAACTAAGAGTATCAGAAACTATGCTTTAAGCTTTATTTTATAACTGTGTGCGTCACTTAACTATTACACTTAACTATATTATTCGTTTTACCATGTAAGATCGAAACACATTTAAACACAATTTTAACGATCACTCTATATCACTTTCATGTTAAGAACCATTTCAAAATAACTATATAACGAATATGAGAAAATATATACGAATATGCATTAAGCATTATTTTATCACCTTTTTCAGATATTAGTTTTAAAGCGTCACTATACTTTCAGTATTTTCTATATAAAATGGAAACAACACAGCTTACCACGATTTTTACGATCACTTCACAATTCACATCACTATTATTTAATTTATTTATTTCATTTAACTTTTAACTTTAACTTCACTATAAAACACTGTATCCGTATCACTTTTAACGCACATAAATTCACTACTATTTCTTTTTATTAACAAATTAGATTACTAACTAATAAACTAAAGTTTTACGCGTAACGAAAGCTAATCCAAAACTGCCCCGTTTGACAGTTACCATCAGCTTTTATATCAATCCGCCGGAAGTTATATTTGAGTTATTTTTATTATTAAAAACGTCTAAAGAATCAAACCAAGTCTTTTTTTATTCCAGACTCGGCTACAACACATAAATAATATTTTCGAATTATTGATCTAGTAATAAGCTGTAAAATTGTACTATTCTTATTAATTTATAAAATAATATTATTTCTTAATTATTAATCAGTAATAACTGTAAAACCGTTCCATTCTTACAAAATTATTAGGTTTTCAACGCAAGTAGAAAACTCAATAGACATTCAGTATTCATTAATTTGAAATAATAAATTAACTTCCTATTATTTATTTTAAATTAAATTGTTATTATTCACGATTTCTTATTATGAATATTATTTTATTACATACAATTTTAGGTTCATTCGAAAGCTAGTTTAACAATATTACAAAATTTATACTAACTACTACTACTAAAGATTAAGGCTTTGCCTTTAAAGTCTCCATTTTTCAGACAGTGTCTACATAGAAACTGTCTGAAAAGATAGCTTTTCTATTATTTAAATAACTAAAAAAACACCCCCAAGAACAGGCAAAGTCACAAACAATAGCTAGTCTACCGATACTATTACAAACTAGTATCGACCATTCGAATTAACTCAAGAATGATATTCAACACATTATGTAAACAGCTTAGTAAAGTTATTCATATCGTGTCTTAACAAAACTAAATCTTAGCACCAAACGTTAAGGATCATTTTGCAATTTCTAGATAGTTTTGAAGTAAGGCAAACTTAGGACTCATTCAGAACACTTTGGCCATTTCGCTCGAAGGCCGTTCCGATCCGGAATTATCCGGCGTAATCCGGTTACAGGCCGGAAACGTTTTGAATGACGTCCACTCTTGTTGACCGAATGGCTAATTAGAAATTATACTGAGTTCAAAGACAAATGGCTTTTACTAATTCTTCTGTTAATACTGATGACTCGTTTGGCTGTTTCTATTCGCTTTGTCAGCGGTCGCAGATTCGATTTCCGCTGGGGGCATTCAATTGTGTGATTCTTCTCATTAAAGGTGGGCCTGTGCTCAACACTAATGTTTTTTTTAAGTATTGGTCATGAAAAAAGAATAAGTTAGTAATTACTAAAATATACTATTTTCATTTGGAATTCAAACATAAAATTAGTTCTATTATTGATTTAATCAATTTGGTACAAAAAAGTATTTTAAGTAATATATAGTCGAAAGAATTTCAGTAAGACTATTGCATATTGATATTTTCAAGTTGTACGTACTATTTTTAATGACAGGCGACAGCCTACATACGCTGTACTACAATACAATAGAATGGAATACTAACATGTAAATTATAGCATCTGCTTTTCTTACCTTTCAAAGAGAAAGATTAAGAACTTTTATATATAGTGGGTACCTATGTCTTTATGACAAAATACTAAGACGATTTTGTGCATCCAATATTTAAAAAAAAATCAAGTATTCATTATTATCGATACAGAGTCTAAATCTACATAATTTAATTTAGCATTTTTGTCTGTCTGTCTGTTTGTGACCTAATCATGAGAATGAAATTTGGTACTATTGTAGCTGGTTATCCGGGTCAAAATATAGGATACTTGCAAAAAAATATGTAATTTCTGATAAATACATACTAACAGGTTTGTTTTGGTTTAAAAAATAGATGGTCAATAATATGCCAGTGATCCACACTCCATATGTGATGATGTCCTCCCGATCGAATCCGACCACGGCGGCCAATTGCGCGGATAAGTGCACTCTCTATTCCTTATCACTCTCATATACCGGTGGGACGACTGCTCGACACGACAAGTGAGAGTTAAGGCGCAGGACCGACAGCTTTACGTGTTCTCCGAGGCGCGGGGGTGAAACGCCAACTTCCCAACTCCGGGCTGTTACTAAAGCTTACGAAACAGAAATACTCAATAACTAAACTTGGCCAAACCCGGGACTCGAACCCAGGAACTCCCAGTGTGCGACTGTACATGCTATCCACTACACCACCGAGGCCACTCTTACAATATTCCCTTTCATTTAAAAACAAAGCCTACAAAGAAACATGCTTGTCCGTTGTTGCTACAATATTTCAGATTAAATTTTTTCGATTCGCTTTCAATTTTCGATATCCCATCAATCCATGTCGTTTGTTCTAAAATAAAAGCGCAATACGAAACGAATAACCATTTACTTTGTTCAAAATTGAAATTTGAAGTGTAGGTATGTTTTAAACAAAGGTATATTTGATGACACGTTCGACTCGGTTAGTAGTAGTCACTTGTCTGTGTCGCGGGTTCGGATCCTGCTGGGGGCATTCATTTGTGTGATGTGATTATACTCCGTTCATAGGTGTTATATTTATATATGCCAGTGTATCAACGATCTCGTAGCGTACCATGGATGGTAATATGTATTAATGTCCCAACATATGTTTCTAATGTATATCTATATATATAAAAATGAATTGCTGTTCGTTAGTCTCGCTAAAACTCGAGAACGGCTGGACCGATTTGGCTAATTTTGGTCTTGAATTATTTGTGGAAGTTCAGAGAAGGTTTAAAAGGTGAATAAATATGAAAAAACAGCTTAGGTCTTTTATTAATCGATTGAGGCAGTACGAAGTCTGTCGGGTCAGCTAGTCTAATATATAAAAATCTCGTGTCACAGTGTTAGTTATCGAATTCCTCCGAAACGGATTGACGTCAATATCGTCTACACTATAAAAATAAAATAGATGTTAAGACCAATACTTATCGATTCAAATACCTATTTATAAGTAAATTGCTTCTTAAAATAGTAAAAAATTAATGTGAATAAAAAAAATCAATTTTACCACAAAAAAGCCATAAAATTACAGAATTCCTGCAAAAATAAAGCTGCAAAGATAAATTACTGACAAGGCTTTAAACGGGATAAATAATAACTACATTTAACAAGCCGGTATCAATCAGGATCATATTTGTCTGATCTGTAACGATCACGTGTTTGTTGCTACGTATAGAGGGACTATCCACACTTATCCAACGTTCTTGATTTTTTTACATCTTTTTCTCTATCCTATCCTCACATACTTTGAAAATCAAAAATTAAGTTGCACCTAAATATGATCTTCCCTCAAAATTTTCTTGTCTAATGGCTTCGTTAGGCCTTATTAATTGGTTAGAGTTAGGTTACGTTGGTTGAATTTGTTTGCTCGTTTCAACCCAAATACGTCCACTGTTGGACATAGGTCTCCAAAGATTTTAACAACAACCAGTCTTGCGCCATCCGCATCCAGTGGGCTCCCGCGACTTTGACCAAGTCGTCAGTCTACCTTGTGGGAGGCCCACGCTTCGGTACGTGGCCGCCACTCCATAACTTTGCGTCCCCAACGACCGTCTGTTCTGCGAGCGATGTCCCCCGCCCACTGTCACTTGAACTTAGCTATTCGAAAGGTGTACGATTAGGTATAAAAAAATCAAAATATACTTTATTCAAATATTTTATATATTATCAAAACAATGTAAATGTAATGTTACTAATTATTATACAATTTTCCCAATTATTACATTAATTAGTTAACAGTAGTAATGCTAAGGCATGATTTGATATTTCCATAGGTATAAACTAGGTTAAGAATGTCTAGATTTCATCCAGAAGAAAAATTTTGCTAATATATTCAATATATGAGCGAATACGTGTATCATCTGCCGCCTGGAGTATTTTTCTAAAGTTTTATTTCCAGGCATCGTGCCAAATGCGAGTGTATAGGAATTTATAACAAACTCAGCGCGGCTACGTGATGGCGCTTTGGAACTCCGTGTCTTATAATCTTGATGTTTCGAATAAAGTCACTGCAGATACGAATAAACATTTCAAGGAAGTTATTTCTTTTTAAAATATAAATTCTTATGTTACGTGAACTGATTTTTGCTATTCATGTGGGAATTTTTTTGACTACTATCCTATGTTAGTTTTATGTATATACACCATATAGAACACATATATATATATATATATATACGTAACGAATCTGTTATAAAATGTACAAATTTAAGTATTAGTAATATTTTCTTTGATTTACGCAAATATTCGAAATTATAAATGAAACTACCTTTTCGGATTTTGTCGCGGATTTATTTTGATTTTTAGTTCCCGACGTTTCGAATGCTTTACAGCAATCATGGTCACGGGAGAGACTAATGTATTTGACGTCTCATAGGTTTATATACTTGTTACTGACAGTGCCTACCCACAATTTACAACAAATTTGAAAATGGCATCAGAGTACCTTATAAATTTTTTTATTCTAAACATTTATATTTAATTCTATATCGTTAGCCATATAATTGAGATCGTACGTACAGTTAGGTAAAAATATATTGGATAGGCCAGTGTATAGCCATTGTGTTAAAATATGCACAAATTATATACACAAACGTTCGTTATAAACAAATTATATAAACGCGCTTACAGCGCTTTTTATTAGTGCTTTTTATTACTTAAAACCATATCAATATCCGTTGTGTAGTTTAGAAGAAATAAGTAGAAAAACAAACAGACGCAAATTATAGCGACATTGTTTTATACTATTTATAGGTACATAATGTACCTATTATAGCCTAACGATAAACAAACAATAATTATAGCAGACGCTTATAGTCCCGGGGGTTACACCCTTCTCATTTTACTGTCATATAAAATCCCGCACCCCCTAAATTCGATGGGGTAAAACCAAATTTAATAATAAAAACCATAGATTTCTCTCTGTCTGTTAATATACAAAGTTATTTTAAAAAAATCTCTTTTTAAAACGTAACACGATTATGTTAATTATTATACGAGTTAAAATTTAACTATGTAAATTGTTAACGGTTTAAATAACTTTATTACGACTTGTATGCATATTTGGATTGACGTATTTGATGGTTGTTGAATTAATTAAATACTTTATTTTAATAACCATTTTCAAACCACGATATTATATTTTACGTCCTAAAGAATTAATAAAAAGGCAGAGTAAATCGAATCTGTTCATACTGAATGAACTATGTAATATAATAAACATAAACATATATTGGGACATTATTACAACAGCGCCATCTAGTTCCGTGGTAAGCGTACGAAGCTTGTATTACGGATACCAGTTTTTTTTTATGCTACAAAGGGGGCGAACGGGCAGGAGGCTCACCTGATGGGAAGTGATCACCTCCACCCATGGACATCTGCAACACTACAGGGCTTGCAGATGCGTTGCCGGCCTTTTAGGAAAGGCAGGGAGGGAGGAGGAAGAAGGACGGTAGGAGGTATGGGAAGTGGGCCTCCCGGACTCTCACTTACCAGACGAAACGCGACAGCATAGCTGCCACTTCACGCCGTTCTTCTGTGAGAGAGTGGTACTATACGGGGCGTGCCGGCCCATTCGGCTGCTACCCGAAGGTAACAAGCTTGGCACTACCACTATAGTATAGTATAGTAATATAGTTGATATACTACACATATACATTTTAAATACATACACATTACATACATATTATAAATATAAACATCCATGACTTGGAGTACAAACATTCGTGTTCAACAAATGAATGCCCCCAGCGGGACTCGAACCCCAACCGCTGGCGTAGAAAGTAGAGTTACTACCAACTGAGCCAAACGTGTCGCCAAAATATGAGCTACAATCGAATTAGTGATCTCTACCCTGGTATAGAATTGTTTGTTATAGAGACACGATTTATTTCAAATTCTTAAAAGCTCTTGGACGTAAGTTTTAAACAACTTACAAATTGCTTGTGCTAACTTTTGAAAAATCTTTAGCGTTCAAACGACTGAACCTAAAATGCTAACGATGATAGCTATTGATGTTAATAGGATACTTAGGACCCTTAAATAATTATAATAAAAATAATTATTATTATATGTATATTATATCATAATAATATATATACTATACTCTTACTTAAAAGCCGAAAATAGATGTAATAAACTTACATTATTATTATAATTTAAGCCATTATCTAAGTCGGACGCGCTAGAGTATTTCAGATGATTGACTTTTTTACAAATCTGAAGGGTTCGCCTGAGCGTACATTAAAGGTTCATACTGGTTGGGGGTACTTATCAAAGGTATCCTACCTTATATTAATCTGCCGCGGTCGAGTAAGTCTCAAAATCCCCTCTTGGCTAAGATGTTAATTGAATTCAGAATATTGATATCCAATGACAAGGATTACTCGTTATAAAAAAGATCATTTTTTAGGTCAATTTTTCTTGAAGTTTCTTTTAAAGCTTAAAGCTCTTTCATATATCAAATAATACAGGCATTTGCAAAATTCAACCGCTCAAAAAGGGTTAAGTTCTGAAAATTGTATAATATTACCTTAGATTTATTCGAATATTTTATTTTAAATATACGAATATTGTCGTGGTGTTATTTCGATTTTTGGATCCAGAAGTTTCGAATGCTTTACAGAAAGAAATCATGGTTATGGGAGGTTTTTGAAAATTCAGTTTTTTTATGTAAGAAAGCCATCGTCGGGTCGTTTTCTAGCTTGTACATATAAATAACTTAATCGAGCTACAACCGAGATGCTCACAAATCATAACTGCAAAGCAACTAACCGCTGTTTAGTTATTATACACGATTCACCCACCTAAATCACTAAAAGTACATATTCGATCTGCCTCTACATGAAATGTTTTGAAAATTATGTTTAACGGTTAGTTAAGATTTCTCAGATATTAGATATTCTCTCGTAGTAAAAAAGTATTTTATGTATTGACCCAAAAAATGAGCTATCATCATACCAAATTTCATTAAAATTGGTCCAGTGGTTTTCTCGTGATGCGGTCACAGACTCTCTGTATCTAATTTTCCAAAAAATATCAATTGTATGTATTTTTTTCTTAATGACTTACGAGTATTCTGAATTATTATATTTGACTGAAACTGCATTCTATGTTTAAAATAATTACATATTTTATTTAAAAAAGTAACAATAATCTTCTAATAATACTTTCTTAGATTTACGCGAATATTCGACATTGTAAATGAATCTACCTTTTCGGATTCGGGAGAGACTCTCCCGTGACCATGATTGCTGTAAAGCATTCGAAACGTCGGGAACTAAAAATCGAAATAAATCCGCGACAAAATCCGAAAAGGTAGTTTCATTTATAATAATCTTCTAATATATAAGCTCGTGTCACAGTGTTTGTTATAGAACTCTTCCGAAACGGCTTGACCGATTTTTATGATTTTTTCTTGTGTATATTAGGTATGAGAATAGGTCATAGGCTATTTTTATTCCCCTACGTGATAAGGGTGGCCCTCTAAAGATTTTTTATTTTTATTTTTAGACCAAGTGTTTTTTTATGATTTTTACCACCATCATCACCATCATCACCACCATCCCAATTTCAATAGTCATTAGAAATACTTTCTTAAGTTTACGCGAATATTCGACATTATAAATGAATTTATAAATTCATTAGAAAGGCAATTGCTATTAAAATATAACAATTAATCTCACATAAAACCTAAAATTTACATTTAAACACTCAAATTAAACAGCATTACAAATTACAAAGAAAACGTGACTCATTAAAGTTGTTAAGTATGCTTATTTGCTATCATGAAGTAAAATTCTAGTTAAGAGAACAATCGAGGGGTGTTTTCAACAAAAGAAGCGAAATACGAACGAAATGGCAATTTTATGTTACAGCTACCTTAGTTAAGTTTGTTCAAATCTATGACTTACACATAAATTACATATACTGTCTGTACTTTAACTGTACTATTTTATTATTTTATTTACTGAAAACATCTCCACGTACGTTTAAATTTTTTGGACCTTGTAACTCATGTTCCGTCAAAATTAGTCCAGCCGTTTCGTAGATTGTGCCCGTTCGTTCAACGGCGCGTTAGAAAAGGGCTTGCTTGAAGGAGTAAAAAAAAGAAGTACACACACATTTTTACATTTATAGTATAATCTTTGGAAGAATCAAACCTAAAACTTTGAAATAATAATCTGATTTATTCTTAACGAACTTTAGAAATGAAATGGAAATCAAACTAAAGAAATAAGAGCTTGTTAAATAATGGAGTTAATCTAATTTACTTCTGGAACTTTCTGAAAATGTCTTCAAAGGGCAATAATTAGACCTTTGTCTTAAAATTTTGACTTCACTTTCGGGCCTCGTAAATGATTTACTAATGCGGCCTTTTAACAAATTGTTTTCATATCTTTTCATCTCTCAATTTCGTTTCAACTTTAAGTTTCTTTAAATGAACTATTAACTTGAACTATTAAGATCATTATAATTAAATAAGTTAATTATGTGCCTCGATGGTGTAGTGGCGTAGTAGATCCGGAGGAAACGGGTTCGAATCCCGGGTCAGGCTTACTTTATTTATTAAATCTTTTTGTTAAAATAAATCAAGCACTGCCCCAAAGTTACGATGTTTACGGCGTTACACGGATGGTAATTAATTAATCAGTTTAAAGGAGTTTAATTTCTTTTAAATAGTTAATATGTTGGAAATTCGTTCGTAGAAATATCTTGGGATTTGAACCCACTTCACTTGGTTTTCAATTCGAGCCGTCACGCTACCACTGGTCTACCACTGCCTATTTAGCTACTTAATTGCCACTAAAATAATAATAAATTATATGCCTGTGATATTTTTAAAAAATCGTATCGATTGGCAAAAGAATTTAATACTTAAGTAAATTCTCTTTCACATTATTGTAAATTTAAAAACGATGCACAAAAAGTGTTCAATAACCAATCTATTTCCATCGATCATCGCAACACACTTTTGATGGATCGCCACATAATTAGTTGTGCAAGAAATAATGAAAAAACAATACTGGTTTTAAATTTCTTGAGAATTCTCTTCATTCATTTTTATCCAATTTAATTCTTTTGTGAAATTCATGTTTCTTCTCAACTGCATAAGTTCTAATGTTTGGTGTTTGATTCCCGCGTGAGGTAAATAATCTGATATATCAAGTCGTTCAAGTTTTGATCTTAGTGTAGTTTACTTAATGCATAGTAAATATTTATTTTACTACGGTACTTATATGAAAAACATATTTCAGTCTGTTTGTTCTCGTTCATCTTTAAAACGACTGGACAGATTTTATTGTGACTTCACCATCTGGTATCAGTTGTCAAAAGGAGTAACTTGCGCTAATTTTAAAAAAAAATAATACAGCTTAGTTTCCGTTGGCTCCTTAAAATATTTTTTCATATCTACAACTTGGTCTAAGAAAGTGGATTATAAGAGATCTTACGTGACGACATGTTTGACTCAGTTCGTAGTGACCCTACATTGTGCGCCAGCGGTCGCGGGTTCGAGTCCCGCTGGGGGCATTCATTTGTTGAGCACGAATGTTTGTACTCCAGTCATGGGTTTCATATTTATAATATGTACATATTTAAAGTTATATATATATATGTAGTTTATCAACTATCTGGTATCCGTAACTCAAGCTTCATAGCCTACCATGGAACTAGATGGTGAATGTCCCAACATAAATAATAAATAATCTGCCCTACATAAACGTCGTGAAAGTATGTAAAGCCACAGCAAGCCGCCTGAGGCTTACTCAGTTTTCCTACAGTTTTACTTTACATAACGAACGGGAGTCGGAAACTTGGAATGTCTCTCACTTTTGAATAAAGTATGATAACATAATATATTGTATTTTAATAATTTGTATATTTTAGACAAGTTACTTATAGTCCAAGATCCCAGGGTCGCCAAACCTTACTTATGTTCTCAGTAACCAAAAGTATGGGCTTAAGTAGTTTATGTACTTTGAGTGCATGCGTATCCGCTAGTTTGGGCCAACGGCCAATAAAGAGCTACCCGGTGCTAAAGGTGAGTATAAATAGTATTCACTTTTCTTGAAAACTAATATTAATAATCAATACTGCCAGACACTTATCACATTATATATGTAGTATATCAACTATCTGGTATCCGTAATACAAGCATCGTCGCTTACCACGGAACTAGATGGCGCTGTTGTAATAATGGCCCAACATATTTATTTATTTATATTCACAGTCTTATTTTTTATACTTGAACTATTTCAATACTTTTTGTAAGAAGCCAGTCTAATCAGTTGGGACAAACACCCTCCCAGATCCACATAAAAGTTCGATATTAATATGAGTGGGAGCGTTATAATTAGGTAGTTTTACAACATAGCCTTGTTAAAATCATGTAACTATTATGTAAATTAGTATTGTATGTATCCATTTAGCTCTTTTTACTGTCTTATCTCAGACCATTGTTTTCTAGGCACTTTTTTTATAATAATTCTTTATTATAGGTACTAAAATGGAGTTATCCCCTGCAGAGATTCAAACCCAGGACAACAAAAGCTCTTTTAAGCACTAAACTTAAAATATTAAAGACTTTATTGCTGACGTTGAACTTCCTAAAATACAGCTTAAGGTTCCCTCGTCTGAACCAAATAACAATGAAATAAACCAAACAGCTTTAGTGCGCCAGTTTGAAAATTTGTAAGTTTCTGTCTTGTGATAAGTTTCAGGCCTTTGCAAGGCTAAAATGGCACTATCCTTTGAAGATTAAAATTTAATAACGATTAATAAACGTATAGTTTATAACCTACTTAGTCATACTACTTACCTATGTTACCCTAGGATACGGTTTATTTTCCACCCTAACGTTCGTTTCCCTTATCATGGCGGAAGGCTCAGTAGCGTCCGGCAATCCGGCCGGGCGTTAAGCCAAGAAACGCGCAAAGAGTACAGGTACTTCTCTGAAAGCAGAGTGGACTGTGAAGCTACCCTCTTGGCTGTGCGGTCTGACTTGGCAAACTTGCCGGATCGTCGGGGCGTTGTGGTTTAATCGCACAAACAGACGGTAAATTTTTATTTACCTGTATAGATGACTTATGTCTTTAATTTTATTCTTATAATATTTATGCTCTTTATCCTGTTACAAATTACGTCGCCAATATCGTGTTTTATATCTTATTAGGCAATTGTCCAGCATTTGGATGTTATAGCGGACTGAATAATTAGTAGTACTTAGTAGTCAGTATTGTTGAATACTTTATTAGCTTTACGCTAATATTTGACATTTTAATTAACTTAATCATTTACTCAATTTTTCACAGATTTCTTTCGATGTTAGAGCTACCAAAAAATTACAAAAAATATAATAAAAAATAGTTTTGTTTAAAACTAGCGATGTAGCCGTGGGTTCCGCTAGTAAAAGTGTACAAAAACTTGAAAAATCATACTTAAACCTTCCTTGAGAACCACTTTATACATTAATGAATACAGCATGAAAATCGGTGCAGTATAAAGTTTTGAGTTTATTGCGAACAGGCAGACAGACAGACGCGGCGGAGGATTTTGTTTTATAATATGTAGTGATAGTGTTATGATATATTTCTCTGCGCGATATTTCTTCGCACACTTCTCACTGCAAACAAACGGCTGTTCTTTTTCCTCGTTAAGTACACGTTATTAAGTCTTAAGCTTATTCATCCACTTACAGGAAGGTAATACAAAGAACGGGTCTTGAGTCATGAAATTTCAAACGACAGTTCCTCTTACAATGAAGAAAGCTGTTTAAAAATTCATTCCATAAAGAAATTACGTAGGGGATGTAAGTTTGTAAGTATTTAATGTTAAAAGCTCAGTTACTATGTTTAAAGCTTAAGTTTAAGTTAACCTTCTTAGTTAAAATATAGGCAAATATTACGTATACGTATATTATATACATTTTAACGGTTAGTTTGTATAGATTTCTCTGTATTTAATCCATATTCCGTAGTGAGACACATAATCACTTTTACCAAATTCCAGAAAGACGGATAGACAAACAGAAATTCTAAAAATTATAGATTAGCCTTGACCATTTCAAAAAGATTTTCAAAATATAATTAATGTAACTACAGATTTTATTCAGACTTTTATTTTGAAATATAAATGTAATGTTCGTATCATTATGTAAATACAATAATAATAATTACTCAAACAAATTCAATGGCAAGTGTATTATATAATATTTTTTTTAATTTTACCAAACTTTAAATTCTCATACTTTCTCATACTTTAAAAATTACATCGGTTTTGGCGAAATTTTCTATAGAGCTTTATAACTAATTGGACGCAAACAAGATTAATTAATCAAGCGTCACAAATTAATTGTCAATCAACCTAACGATGGATGATAAGCGATAACATTAATTAATTGCAATTACGACTGACCGCTTCAGTATGACTTTTTGATTTATTGCTGTATTTTATGTTAAAAACATTTAAAAACACCCCATTTTTAACGTTGGTTAATAAAATATGTAAGTTAAAGCTTGTATTTGTCATTAAAAAGAAAAAATATATATTCAAACTTGACGGAAAATCTCACGGTGTCACACAATCTCATATCTAATATATAAAAATCTCGTGTCACAGTGTTTGTTATCGAACTCCTCCAAAACGGCTTGACCGATTTTTATGATTTTTTTTTTTGTAAGTTTAAGATTAGGTCGTAGGTTAAATTTTATTCCTCTAGGTGATAAGGGTGGCCCTCTATAGATATTTTTTACACCAAATTTTTATTTTCTACTTTTTTATAATTTGGCATCAAAAAAAATCTTTTAACCCTACATTTTCATCTTTCGGGCGCGGGCGGGGCTGCGGGATTTGCGGGTATTGAAATATTTTTTTGATTAGTAGTCATTATTATCGATACAAAGGTCGAATCTACTGTTTTTAGAATTTTTATCTGTCTGTCTGTAACCTTATCACGAGAAACTACTGTAAAGATAATGATAAATTTTGTTATCCGGGTCCAACATATAGGATACTTTTTACTGCGATAAACGCATTTTGGAAAAACCTATACTAAATGTTGAAACGTATTTAGAAACGGACCCGAGCGGAGACAGGATAAGTTACTAGTACTTTGTATTTCTATGGCTGATGCATGCTTGATTTAGCTTTAAAATTTCAATAGCGACGGTCAATAGTGATTTACATAAACATCACTGTAGAGCCTAACTCTTGAATGGGTATTTAATTTCTATTCACCTGCAGTCTAATCTTATTTACCAACTTTAGTTACTCCTATTTCTGTTAGTGTTATCGAAAACCAACCTTATTTTCAAACAATAAGACTTAAATTTTTGATAGCTCTAAATCTATACGAAAATTCATCGTTGTAAATGTTTTTAGTGCAAAATTTAGCATGCAGTTCTTAAACTAAAGGTTGGAGATAGAACAACTATATTTGTATTGTGGTATTCAAATTCAAATTCAAAATTCAAATTCAAAATATTTTATTCAGCATAAAATTATTACAATTTTTTACTGAACGTCATGAGTCTACTACCAGTTCGGAAAGAAGAAGCCACTGACCTGAGAAGAACTGGCGAAAGAAACTCAGCGGGACTAATTTTTTTTTTGTCTGTTTTAATATTTTTTTAAATGGAAATCGAAATGAACAATAATTCTATTGGTTGAAATAGCCTGGAGGCGATCACATCATTCCCAAGGCGTACTGTCTTCTAAAAAATCGTTAATCGTATAATATCCTTTAGTACACAAACGTTCTTTCACAATTTTTTTAAATTTGGCAATAGGAGCTTTTTGAACGTTTTCTGGGATCCTGTTGTATAAGCGTATACATTGTCCATAAAAAGAATTACTGACTCGGCGTAAACGAGTCACAGGCATTACAAGTTTATGTTTACTCCTAGTATTAATGGTATGCATGTCGCAATTCCTGGGAAATTCGTGTATATTTTTATGAACATACATAACATTTTCGTACACGTATTGAGAAGCAACAGTCAATATTTTTATTTCTTTAAACTTATCTCTTAATGATATTCTAGGACCTAAACTATAAATTGCACGAATAGCTCTTTTCTGCAGGACAAAAATTGTATTAACGGTAGCTGCATTTCCCCATAATAAGATTCCATATGACATAATACTATGAAAATAACTAAAGTATACTATGCGAGCTGTATCTACGTCAGTAAGAAGTCTAATTTTTTTAACCGCGAACGCTGCAGAGCTAAGCCTATTCGCTAGCTCCTCAATATGGAGATCCCACCGCAATTTCGAATCTATGATAATACCTAGGAATTTGGTAGACTGTACCGGTTTTAATATTTCCCCGCCTAATACTACACCATTATCAACAAGTTTAACATTAGGTGTTGTGAATTTTATTAATTTTGTTTTTTTGTTATTTAATAATAAATTATTCGAATCAAACCAATAGACAACCTTTGAGAGAGCATCGTTTACATCGTCATACACAAGTAAATTACGTTTTACCTTAAAAATAAGTGAAGTATCATCAGCGAACAATACTATCTCATGTTTGTCCTGCACAAAAAATGGCAAATCATTTATGTAAACTAGAAAGAGAAATGGACCAAGAATAGAGCCTTGTGGAACCCCCATATCTAACGGAGCCCCAGGAGATCTCTTACCATTTACATCAACCCTCTGTATTCTATTACTCAGATAGGAATTCAGAAGGTTGAGTGCCTTATTTCTAATCCCATAATGATGCAGTTTCCTGATCAACGTCACGTGATGCACACAATCAAAGGCCTTGGATAAGTCACAGAATATCCCAAGAGCATCCTGCGACCTCTCCCATGCCTCAAAAATATTTTTAACTAGCTCAACACTAGCATCTGCTGTGGAGCGACCTTTTGTGAAGCCAAACTGTTTCTTATGAAGTAGATTGTGTGCATTAAAATGCAATAACATTTGCCCGAGTATGATTTTTTCAAAAATTTTACTAAATGTTGGGAGTACTGAAATTGGTCTAAAATTATTAGGGTCTAGGGTACTACCCGATTTAAAAATTGGAATAACTTTACTATGTTTCATTAGATCAGGAAACACACCACGTTCTATACAGTCATTAAATATAGTAGCTAAAAGAGGTGCAACAACATCGATTACCGAACTAACAACTTTTACAGATATACCCCATAAATCAGCTGTTTTCTTGACGTCCAGGCTTCTGAAGGCTACCATTATATCTTTGGGGCTTACAGGTTTAAATTTAAATATTTCATTACATTCTTTAATGTTTTCCTTTAGCAAAAATTCAGCAATGTCGGGAGATGAATTAAGTGATTGCGTCGTTGAAAGTGGAATGTCAGTGAAAAATTTTTCAAACTCAGACGCAACTTCTCGTTCTGAGGTAATATAATTATCATTAATATTTAACTTAAAATCGAAGCTGCGATCTGTGACTCTTCCACTTTCACAAGCAATTATGTTCCATGTCATTTTGATTTTATTTTGCGCATTTCTTATTTTGTCTTTAATATACAAGGATTTTGCTATGGAACATACTCTTCTAAACATTTTTGAGTAGGCACTTACAAAAGAAGCAAAAGATACACTATGATTATAGGCTCTTTCACTGTACAATTCATATAGCCTTTGCCTGCTCTTACATATGCCAGGAGTTGCCCATTCACCAAATGTCAAGAGACCCCCTGAATTGACTGTTTTAGAAGTGAATACTGTAGAAAATTCAGTTTTTACTAATTTAAATAAAGAGTTATATAAGTAGTTGGGGTCATTAATATAAGATAAATACGGAAGCTTAGCCACAATATTACCTCTAAACTTCTCCATACGTGTAGTATTTATAGGTACAAAAGTCTTTTTTGAAATATTTTTCTTGGCATTTAATAGAGAATAAGAAAAGGAAGCTAACTGGCCACAATGGTCTGAGCTTAATTTATTAATAATAGCTTTAGAATATGGTTTAAAATTTGTAAATATATTATCAATACATGTAGCACTAGTAGCAGTGATTCTAGTTGGTTCAGTAAATAAGTTATGTAGGTTATATGATAGAAGCATAGATTTAAATCTGAGACTTATATTAGAATTATCTGATAAATTAATATTAAAATCTCCACATACAATAATAACCTTTTTAGAAATATTTAATTTTAATAAAACTTCTTCCAATACTTTTTCAAAGTACTCATATAACCCACTAGGAGCTCTGTATACGCATACAACAATGAGGTGCTCAAGCTCTACGCAGGCTAGTTCAATAGTTTGCTCAACAGAGAGGCTCACAATATCTTTACGTTCTTTATATTTAAAAAGTTTACTAATAATTATTAAAGAGCCACCGCGTATAGCTTTTTCTCTGTTGTACATACTAGCTACCCGGTGACCGTAAAACCGGTAAGGTTGGTTTTTTATTTATAGTGTATGGGATAGGAGTTTTTAATATGGTTTCGTTTAAAAGAGGGATAAGACTGAAGCAGACGGCGGTCGGATGCTCCAGACGTGCTGTTTTGAGACAATTTGCATTTTGATGCCAGTTTGGCGATCCCACTAACTTAAGTAGCATTGTCTTGTATTCGCGTCTTATCTCCAAAGATATACGCTTGATACATGTCCTGAATATTTCGCGTAAGCAAAATTTTTTCGTTGTTATTACGACACTATCCTATTTCTTTTAGAGATTAATAATGTTTAAAGTATTATTATAGTAATCTTTTCATTTTTTTAGATGGATCAATATATTTTAACATCAGCTTTTATATACATCACTTGAGAACTAAGCATCAAAATTCAAATAAAAGAAATATTATGTATGTATACCTAGTATGAACTATGAACGAATTGCCTCACTTTTTAGTTGTCCGCTTCACGTGAAATGCCCATATTTGAACAAGAGCCCATTTCACTCACTCAAAAAACATTTTTGTGACTTTATATGATAAGTAGTAAAATTTGATGGCTGTAGTGATTGATTTTCAAACAAAAATTTCGAAATGAATATCGGCCTAAATATGACGAGTTTACTACCAACATTTAAACAAGTCAGTAGAGAGAGGTGTAGAATTTCAATAACCGTCCACTAGATGGCGGTACTGGTAGATTGCATCGCGCTAGCGTTACGTTCACTTCGAATTATAAAATAAGTAGTACTATATACTATTTTATTATTATTTTTCTTTCTAATTTTTGAGATGCGTACTCTTGTGGTACGTATATTTAATTTACATTAAACCTTTGTGTAAGCATTTATGCAATACATATTTATTAAAATAAATAATAATCGAATTGATTCTGGATATTTATATTTAAATGGTTTTATAACAATGATATTTTAACTATAGATATGTTATGAGCGCGCAATCGTGAAAACTCGAAAACGTCCTAATTAGGACGTATTGCCTTTAGTCTGTGTCACCGCATGGCGACGAGTGGTACGCTGCTACAAAATTTTAAAAAATGCCATCCTGTGTATTTAGGAAATGCACCAATTATGATACCAAAGTTAATAAAACACAAGGGATCTCATACCACATGTAAGAACGCAGAATACTTCGATTTATTAATATATTTCAATTTTCAATTATTTGCCTAATATTCTGATATGTCATCGGTCGCTAGACTAATGTTTGTTTAAATTGACGCGCAATTGACAACATTAGCTGTCTCTTTTTTTCTTATTGATTTTATCGACTATCCCGTTTCTATCATTTTGACATGTACCTTGAATGAAAAGTGTGTATGTGTGCAGCGCGGAACACTTTTTTCGGTTGTTTAGTGAGCGTATAACATATCTGTAGTTAAAATATCATTGGTTTTATAAACACTAATTGAAATGATCAATAGTATCGATACAGATGCCAAGTTTATAATTTTTACAAGTTTCGTCTGTCTGTCTGTGACCGCACCACTAGAGTGACTTGGATGTTTGGTATGATGGTATCTGGTTATAAAATGATCGTAGGGACAAATCCGAGTAAAACGAGTTGCTTATTTATTACCCAACTGCACCAGAAAGAGTGTTATGTTTTTCGAGTAAATTTCAATATATACAAATTATAGATATAAACACCAATGACTGGATTACAGAAATGAATGCCCCCAGCGAGACTCGAACACGTGACCGCTGGCGCAGCAAGTAGGGTCACTACAGACTGAGCCAAACGTGTCGTCTTTAACCAAACGTGTAGTACATATTTATAAAACATGTATAATTTAAAAAGTAAAACTTTTACTACTTTTATTACTTTTACGGTAAAAGTATGGTTTAGCCAGAATTAGCATGTACTGAGGACTTATAGATAGAATCACAAAATTGTGTTATAAGCCTACATCTAGTAAGGAAATTCACAGATAAATAGGTTATTAGAAACCACCGTTATTTCATAAAGTTATGTACAACTAAAGACTTAAAAGTATTTTTCATAACACTCATCCAATTACTGTTTCTTCTTCGCTCGTCAACACAGTTGTTCTTTTAACGTCTAAGAAAAGCTCCTTGAGAATGCTTTTAGCATCGCCTTTTATACGTAATTGTGCTACAAAGAATTTAAAAATAAATAAAAATATATTTTCCTTTAATACGCTTTACTCCTTTATATCAGAATATTTTTTATCCGTCGTGCAGTTATACATCCTAGATAGTAGATATAAGTAAAATTGAAGTGTCTGTTTTTAATTTTAAATGAACAGCTTTTCACTTCATCAAAAAATCAATTTTTTCAAAGTTAGTTAGTTTAGTTAGCTAGCCGTCTAGCAAAGGGTCAACCCGCTCTCCTCCAAAAGGCTCCTAAAGAACGCAGCGTCAAAATAAAAAAAAAGTTGAACTTACTTGTAGTTCCAGGGCCGGGGTTAGACCGGTCAAACAAATCAAAACGCCTGAACAATTTTACTATGAATGTGTACCAATAGAAAATAAATACCCCCTCTAGTAATTTTCAATACTAATAAACGGAATCGTATATTTACGAGATCATTTATACCATACCACTTAAGATTTTTATGAGAAAATTTTATAAGCTAACTTAACTGTCAATGTAATTTAACGCTTAGGTACCTAATGGGCTAGTTGCATTCACATTCCCGCTACTGTAATGTATTGCTTCAAAGGACCGACTTTAAAAAAGGGAAAAAGGATGCTCTTTTCGTTTGTAGATAATATATTTGTTGACATATATTTTTGCTGTTTAAAAATATGTTAATATATATTATATAAATAAAAAACCGTCTGTTGGTGCTTTACGCGTTCCTGAAAACGCGCAGAATATACTCAACGGCGGGTTCGGGTCTCGCACCTCTAATATTTTCATGTGCGAAACATTTCAAACATGATTACCACTTGTCTTATAGTAAAGGAAAACATCGTGAGGAAACCTGCATAGGTATTTGAGAAAATCTAGCAAATTTTCGAAATAAATGTGAAGTCCGCCAACACGCACTAGGCTTGCGCGTTGGACTATGGCTTGATCCCCTTCGCATTAAAGTGAGGTCCGTGCCCAGCATTGGGACTTTAAAAAGGGCTGAATTCAACATATTATATGCATGTATACAATAACACTCAATATATTACATAATTAAACAATTTTCAAAAGAATTTTCTTGAACAACAATATTTAAACCATATGAAAACATTTAAAACATTAAGCCACAGAATAACACGTAAATAACACACTAAAATGTCAACTTCCCTTCGCTGAGATATCTCCCAGCACTTTACGACTTACTCCCTCTAACAATAATGTAGTGTATCGCGATATTATTTGCGTTGCAACTCATACGAAGCAGTCTACTTCACGGCACTATATTTTATCGCTTTAAGAATGTGTTTTATGTCACACGTACAAGAGAACACATACGGATGTCTAATTGAACACACAGAGCAGTTTTTTCGGATCCTATTTTCGTTCATTTTAAATCCTATTTTCGGATTTTGTCGCGGATTTATTTTGATTTTGGGTTCCTGGCGTTTCGAATACTTTAAAGCAATCATGGTCACAGGAGAGACCATGTATTTGGAGGTCTTAAAGTCATTATGAAGAGAAGAAAAAGGAAGATAACTGTTTTTGTTTTTGACCCTAATTTTTATTTTAAAAGAAACAGAGCCTAAGTTTCTCCTTCATCAATTTGATAGTAAAATTCCAATTAAAATCGTCCAGCCATTTTGAATATTATTTAGAACTAACAGACCACAATCAAGCAGATAAAAAATAAGTAGTTTTTCTTATTACCACCGTATGTCATTTTACACAGATGGACATCTCATTTTAATTTATCTAGATCTAGAGTATGGATAACTGATAAACACATGTTTAGAATTTAAGTTTTGGAAACTGCTTGAGACATTATGTCCTCGTGTATATTCGACTATAACGTCCACTATGAACACGTCTTCGAAGAAACACTTAGATTTTACGACATTCCACATTACCGTTGGTAATCGAATAATACCTACACAATGTTGACCAGCTACGACCTATATAGTAAAATTCCATTGTTTGTCCTATAAACATCTTTATACTTACTTTATTATATGCACTATATAATGTACAAGAACTCACTCTCTGAGTCTCTACCCAGGTATCTAAGTAAGTATTAACGATAAGCATAGTATTTCTAGAGATGTGTTAGGTTGACCTTGATAATCAGCCTTCATAATATACTAAATTTCATCAAAATCTGTGCAGCGGTTTTCTAAAACACACACAAAAAAAATGAAAATCTTTATTTTTATGCAATAAAGGAAGTTTGAAAACAATTAATCAATATTAATACGTACACAGAGCTTTCCCCCATTAACTTTAAGCATTTCGTAACATTATTTTAACTACCCAAATAAGCTTATAACCTATCTTTAAATAGAGGTTAGTCTACTTAGATCGTACATGTACAATGAAAATAATTTCACAAAACACCAAAAGGACTTTACTCAATAAACCCGGAGTTTTCGTCGTTCTATTAAAACTTAACAATAAAATTTAAATTCTTTTGTAGGTAATGCTCGTATTCAGAATTGTTTAATGCACAGCAACCACTTCGCAATATTGTTGATAGCTGGAGATAAAGAAATGGGGATAATAGCGGATCCCTTCATCCTTCCGTGCTTTCATCTCAGCCTAGTGCTGGTACCAACAATACTTTTGCATAGTCACTTGTATCCATTTTGGGCGCTACTTTTAAGTTTTTATACTTAAATGAAGTATAAAATGTTCTTCAATAATGTTTTATTATAAAAAAGAAAATGGTACGATATGTTTGTTATAACAGAAATGGACCACCTAGGTTAGATAAATTGCAGTTTTGTTTAAATGATCTATCCTAATCTAGATTCCTGTCTTAAGATCTATAGATCGAAAACTTATTATTAGTTTGGTATAAAAAACTGCATTTATTATTTTTTTGTCTTAAAGGGTAAACCAACTTCAATCTCAGTCCATTTCACGCTCAGTGATTGTTTTTTTTTCTTAAAATTTGATGTCAACTCGTAATTAAAAAAAATATTAGAAACTTTATTTTCCTTTTAGGGAAGATGAAAAGGTTGAAACCGCGTTTTAATTTCATACATATAAAATTATTTCGTGAATTCAGCTATCATGTTGCGTAGAAGTTTAGAGTCATTCCACTATCGACTATTGTCTACCTCGCTATACTAACGGAAAAAGTACTTAAACTAACTTTATGGCGTTCGTTAACGATGGTCCAAACTGCTGGGTCTAGGAAGTTATTGCTGATCTTTAGGGTACTAGGCTTTCTTACTCTCCACTCTTTCGGAACAGTATTTTTTAGCCAACGAAAGGCGTTCCTGCGCCAAAATAATATTCGTAATCTAATCAAAATATATAAAAGCGAAAAGTAAGTCGCTCACTTATTACGAAATATCTAAAACCGTTTGTCGTATAAAAATGAAATTTAGACGTCCGTTAAGAACGAATTTTGCGACAGGACCGGATCTAAGGAGGTTTAAGGGACCTCGCAAGTTTGTATGAATGACAAAGCTACAAACATCAGGCAGGAGCATAGGGAGTCCGGGCGGAGCGAGGCTGAGAGAGTTTATAATAATTATAAGTATCTAAAGCTGTATATGCAACTTAATACACTATAAATAAGACAAACATCACTATAGTACAATACTTACTAGTCCGGGTCACAAATTTATAATATTAAATTGGATTCATTAACTAGAAGTATAAGTGGAAAAAATATATTTTATGTAAAGTTTTGTGCAATAAAGAATATTTTACTTGATTTGGTTTGAATGCGTTTAGTTTCGGAACTACCAATCCATATTTATTTTGAATCTAAAGAAGGGCCTATTTACCCTTACAATTACACTTACACATACTTAGTCGATGAACTTCAATAAATCGTTTCTTAAAAGTCGCCCACAATATGAAATCAATATCGCCTCCTGAGCTCTCTAATATACAATGTATTATTTAAAAAAAAAATTAAACCGACTTCAAAAAATCTGCACTAAAAAGAGAAAAATCTAAACTAAAAAGTAGAAAATAATACTTTAAAGAACTTTGTTAATTTTGGAGTCGGTGCCAGCCAGGTATTTTGATTTTGTTTACAAATTGATAGATTAATCGAATATACGGTTATTTTGCTTTGGCTGGCACCGACTCCAAAATTAACAAAGTTCTTTAAAGTATTATTTTCTACTTTTTAGTTTAGATTTTTCTCTTTGTAGTGCAGATTTTTTGAAGTCGGTTTAATTTTTTTTTAAAAAATAACTTATTTTTACATTTTTAGTGTGCCTTTTATTTAGCTGATTTAATTATAGTGACTTACTATATGTCACTAATTTAAAATCTGTTTAAGCTTTACATTAAACAATGAGCATACCCATTAACGAAAATAGTAAATAATTATCGGGTCTGCGATTATCGAAGGGGGGGGGGGGGGTATGTTGGTGTCTAAAGAGTACTCGATCTACGACTACTGTAGCTGTAACTAAACTACGAGCTCATCTTTATGTTTACATTCCCCATACAAAATAGTTTAAATAAACCACGTCCATTATTCCAACTAACTCCTAGAGGTTAATGAGATTTACCTTCTATTATCATATTAACGTAATAGCCTGGAAGAACACAACTATCAGTCTATATGTATGTATAATTTTAAAGGAATTTCCTTTCAACTCCTAGCCGTTGAGGAGTTGTACCTTCCATCATCAGCTTATCCACATGAGATGGTAATTATCAAATTCAAATCCTTAAAAAACTTTAGAAAATATATGAAAAATGTACTAAGTGCCTATAAAATTTAAGAGTTGCCATCGATTTCCCTAGGATCCCATTATGGGAATATCTTGGAAGTATACCCTACCAAACAAAAATAAATTTTTGAAATCGGCCCACAATTGACGTATAAATCGGTGAACACAGATAAAAAATAACATTTGAAGAATTCTACCTTCCATCATCAGCTCATCACATGAGATGACGATTTTTAGACGCAAATGCTTGAACAGCTTAAGAAAATATATAAAAAACATAATAGGTGCCTATAAATTTTGAAAGTTGCCCTGGATTTCCCTGGGATCCCATCATCAGATCCTGATTTTGTGATGATGGGACCCCCTCAGAACTATACCCTACCGAACAAAAGAAAAATTTTTCGAATCGGCCCACAGTTGACGGAGAAATCGGTGAACATACATAAAAAAAACATACATCGGAACATATAACCTCCTCCTTTTTTGAAGTCGGTTAAAAATACACAATTCATACATACGTTAGTGGAATCAAACTTTAACGGGTAGCATGATTTTTTTTTTTACAATCTTTCACAGGTTTCCACTCCTAAAAAAATTGAATGGAATAGAATTAAATTTTTCTTGTGGTACACACTGGTATAAATGCATATATTTGTAATAACAATAAAAAAAATGAACAAACAATGAAATAAAAAAAATCGTAAGGCAAAAAAGATGCACCATCTCAGAAATCAACCGAAATATTGAGTTCCATAAAATATACATAGCAATTCTTTCTCGAAGTCGGTCAAAAATAGAAGCAAGAAAAAATGCCATATCATTCTATTTCTATCAAGCTACGTCCTTTTATATCTGACTGTAGGATACGCAGCAACGCTTTGTGAAGTCACGTAGTTAATAGAAACACAATGAAAAAGTTTCTTAGCCATAGCATTTAACTTTATAAAAGCTTGCACTTTTCATATAAATGCGACCAAAGCACTATAGAAATGTGCTCGGAATAATTTTATGAGTTATTTCAATTATGCTTGAATTTATAATTGTAGACACTTTTCACTACTTGCTGTGCCAATGGTCACGTGTTCGAGTCCCATTGAATCCATGAGCGATGAGCACGAATATTTGTACTCAAGCCATAGGTATTTATAATATGTATGTATTTTAAGTTACTTATAGCGTATCAACTATCTGGTATCCGTAACACAAGCCTTATAAGTCATAGCTTGCCTTCACTAGATGGAACATTGCATAATATAATAAAAAATCATTACATTTAGATGTGTTATTCTGACTACAATAAATAGCTTATGGAGTGATATATTTGATGGTTAGCCTTAACACGGTAATGCCGTCAGTTACATTTAGCACGATCACTACTGAGCACGGTCATAACTTCAATACGAGGCTGGTCAGGCAAGTAGATCACCATGGTGGCCAAGTGCGTGTTGGTGGACTTCACATGTCTATAAAAAACTTGCTAGGTTCTCTCAGACATGCAGGTTTCCTCACGATATTTTCCTTCACTGTAAGACAAGTGGTAATCGTATTTGAAATCATTGATTCACTCATGAAAATAGAGCACGCCCTACTACTACAAGTACCCCACTAATTTAAATTTAAATACTTGAAAATATTTTAATTTACTTCCAAACAAGAATTTATTATTTATTTTTAAATATTTTCCCAATCGGCAGTGATATGAGCAAATCACAAACGAAATGAAAATTAAAAACCCGCGTTAAAATAAAATCGCAAAAAAAAAACTGAGAAGTTATAAAAAAACCTGTGTTAATATTTGCTAGTGCTTCAGTAGTCTAGTAGCTAGCATGTACGCTTGCAAATCTGGGGGGTCCTGTGTTTGACTCCCGGGTTTTGATAGTTAATTCTCGCCCTACTACCAATACCAACATTAAAAACAATCGGTTTGTTGAATAAGAAAAAAGGCATTACAGTAGACAGCCAATAATACCATATAATATGCATAATAATATATAATGTATGGTAATGAATGCTATGGCAAATTGTGTCATAAACTCCATAGTTTTTATCGATTGCATCTTCACATTACTTCATTCATTTTAACAGTTAATATACATTTCTCAGTAAAAAATATATTAATATGTGGATAATCAGCTATTATAAGACTAAATGTCATCGAAATATTATGTCCAATCGTTTTCTCGTTATACGTTCACAGACGGACAGACAAATATTCTAATTTGACGACACGTTTGGCTCAGTTGGTAGTGACTCTACTTTCTGCGTCAGCGGTCGCGGGTTCGAGTCTCGCTGGGGGCAGTCACAAATGCTGTAGCCGAACGAGATGAGCACGAATGTTTGTACTCAAGTCATGGGTGTTAATATTTATAATATTACTACACATATAAAATTTATATGTGTAGTATATCAACTATCTGGTATCCGTAACACAAGCACGTAACGTAGCTTACCACGGAACTAGATGGCGCTGTGGTAATAATATCCCAACATATATATAATTTATTCTAATAGAAAATATAATATACTCGAATTCGTTAAAATTATTATATAAAATTTATTATCCATGCTACTTTATTAATTTTTGGATAGTTATCATTTGTTCTAAAGCTTATTTGAAAATATTTACTTAGCCGTATATAAGTTAGATAAAATTTTGTTTTTATAAAAGAGCTTTCATTTCTACCGCCATTGGTTGGTTCGAGTAAAATTCTTAACATTTATAAGCCGTTTCACATTAATCTAAATTTCGCTGGTGAAAATTAATGTGACCGTAAATTTCAGGGACTTACAGCATGCATTACGTCTGAATTTAACTTAGATTTTCGTAAACGATATGATAATTTGTATAAATTACCGCGAATCTATTTTTTTTATTAAAATCTTTTTCATCTCCCAGTTCTTTTCCGTTTCTATGTTTGTTATTATATAACGGCACATTTCTTTCATCTTGTACTCCAGAATATTCTCTGTTTATTTGTGTTTTAAATTTCATCAAAATTCATTCAGCCGTTTCAGAGTAAGTAAGAGAGTAATAAATATTATTAAACATTATAAAAATATGATAAAATTACGTTTAAAAACCTTCCTCTATTCTCTAGTCTAAAAAATAGATCATCTCGTTACTGTATGAAACAAATCTTATAAGAAAATAAAACGAAAGAGAAGTCACGGCATATTCTAGTTTAAAATAATAATAAGGTTGGATAAGGTCCGGTAGGAATATAATAGTGTGACGACGAAACGCGTTAATCTCGGTTTTAACAAGTACGGAAGCTAGGCTACGAGGTGACCTTTGGTCAAATGTAAACCATGATAAGGCTTCTTAATCCTTATTTAAGTACAAAAGGGTTTGAAACTTATCCAATATCACCTACACTTAAGCTATTAAATTTTGATTTTAGCATGCATACCTACTTGATGTTTAATCAAAGTAATTAATATTCTCCGACCGGGTCTGGCCATGGCAGCCAATCTAATGGAGACAAATCAACTGCGCAGGAGATATTATAGTGCAGCTCGTGTAAGCGCAGGCACAAGTGCACTAATAACTAAATTTTGCCCGATCTGGTACTCGAACCAGGACCTCTGTGTGACCGTACATGCTAGCCACTACGCCACCGGGGCAGTTTATCAAAGTATAGGATGACAGCACTCGTGGAACTAAAGATCGACTTTTATGAAATGTCATAGTAGTAGACTAAAGACTACGTCCAGCAATATGAAAGTGAATGTTTGGCATTCTTTCAATAAAACTATGTTTTTAATTATTATCGTGGATTTTTGGTTTCTGACGAATGCTTTATAGCAATCATGGTCACTGGAGAAAGTGAAATTTTAGACGTTTTATTTTAAATTAAATTTAACACTAACTATCCACCGTCCATTCATCTTTGTGACCAAAAATTCATAATAAATGATATTATTATTAATTTATCATGTAAAGTCAGCTACACTTAAATCATAAAGCGGTCACAATAAAAAGTAAAGCTTTCGAAATATTATTGCGCTGTTAAATTTGCATTAGACCCGGGTTCATTTACAGAGACTTCTGCCCGTAAGTGGGCTTTTAATAGACCATCAGGGTTTACGACATCTAAACGTTTAGAGTCGACGAATACGCGTAATCAGACGGAGTGTAAAATTTTTATAACAAGATGTTTTCTTTCGAAAATTGGCTAAGACGAGATGACTTAAACCGTAAAGATAACCCTGTCAAAAGATTAAGGAAGTATTTTTAATACTTCACCTCAGTCTTTATTAAGAAATTAGATACCTGTTACCTAAATTAAATGACAGCTCTATTAAATATGCAGAAGAAACTTAGCATAATTCAAAATAAAATATACTGCAATTTGTTGATGTTTCCTTTTTAATTAATTAGCAGATACCGCGATTATTCTACTCGGTTTAGATTAACAATTAGATTGAAAAGATTTAGCAACAAATATTTCGTATATAATTTTTTAAACTTAAATTAAAGTTTGTTCCAAAGCGTGTCATTTGAGCACAGATTATTTGTAATGGAGAAGACACGAAGGAAATTAATCAGTAAAATACAATTGTGCTATTCTCGTAGAATTCATTGCATTCTCCCAACATATTCCTACATATGTCGACTATTTGGTAAAAAACCATGTGTTCAGTCCAAGGAAGTCTTATATCAATGTACCATCGAATTATATCAAGACATGCCATCCATTATTTTTCAGAATTTGGATGAAAGCCAACCATGTCAATTAAGATTGTTAAATCGACCCACCATAAATTTCTGGACTAACCACCTGAGATTCTTATCACGATGGTGCAAGGACTAAAATCGTAAAACACGTTATACGTTGATCTCGGTTGCCAAAAGCCTGAGGCTTGCGACCGGTGAAACAAATATTTTCTATGCGTTTAATTTTATCTGCTTCGATGTAGGGTTAACAATAATGTTTTATTTTACTTATTTTTTGGGCATATTCAGTAAGTTGTTTGCAAAAAAATTTTGAATAACTTATCGCACATCTGTTATAGTGCAGCGCGTGTACGCACAAACATAAGTGTACTCTTTACTCTCATACTCCGGTGGAACGACACCTGACACGACCAGTGAGAATCATACGCAGAACCTACGGCATTACGTGCTCTCCAAGGCACGGGAGTGACAAAACGCTTACTTTTCATCTTCGGGTTATTACTGAAGCTTACTAAATAGAAAGATACAATAACTAAAAAAGACCCGACCCAGGACTCAAACCCAGGTCTTTATGTATGTTAAAATTTAAATCTTTTGAAGTATAGAATAGTCATAAGTTTTTGCCAACCCTAACTCAGTACTGTATCAGTAAGTATACGCTTTTATATTTACTTGTCCGATTCGTTCCGCATTTAGACGCCAGAAAAGCGAATTTGTTTTTGCTTAAAGCATGCGAAGCCTTTGTATCTTTATTATATAAGTTAATGAAGAAAATTTAATGAAATTGAACGTTTAATAAGACTAGTTAATTAACAACAAACAATTTCTTATCAAAAAATTTAAATTTAATTAGCAAAGTGGTACTTAACAGTAAAAATGAAAAATGCTTTAAAGGGTAATCTTATAAGCCTTTGTTAAGTTTCTCATTCCTCGATCTTTTACAAAGTAAGAGCATCTAAAAACTTTTTAATTTGCGCTAAAAATAAATTCTTGACTCTCGCTGACTTCCCGAATTATCAAGTGGAAACCGGACCTGTAATTGTTGTATTACTAATATATTACTTATGTTATAAAGCCTATACCTACTTATATTATTATTAAGAGGCTGAGTTTGTTTGAACGCGCTTATTTCAGGAAATACTAATACGATTTGAAAAATTGTTAATGCATTAGATAACCTGCTTAGAAACGCTATAGGCTATAATATATAAACATAATATAAACTTACCTAGGGAGGAACCCGAGCGAGACGAGGGTTATTCGCTATACTCATATAGCTATAATATTAATTAAGCTGATATATTAGTTGTTTCGTCAGTCCTTTGTAAATACTATTGTTTCAGAGGTCTTGGATTCAATTCTCGGATCAAGTAAAGTGTATTAAGGTTTTTCTTTCAATATTTTCCAGTAACAGCGCAGAATAATTAACACATTCAACGCCACTACAATTTTCTAAAAGTTCATATGGATACCGAACGTGGGCGGTGTTTTATTTCTGTGCAGAGAGTGTCTTTTCGGTTTTTTACTGATTGTTCACCAGAGAGTCGAAGACGTATAACTTTGAGAGAGAGAGCGGGAGAGGGAGAGAGAGAGGGGGAGAGAGAGGGAGAGAGAGAGAGAGAGAGAAATATAAAGCGCACCGATGTAATGCAATATCTCCTGAATACATAACTAGTCTAACTTTGCCCGTCGTGGCCTTAATCGATTAAAATATCATTATTTTTACATTAACCTATTAAATTTTGATAAAGTGGAGAGATTTTGATGATTTTTTGGTTGTAAGCATTTTCTAGGCTTTTAAGAACACGGTTGGTGTTCTTAAAAGCCTAGAACTATAAACGCCGCACTCATAGTCACTTAATGAATCATTAAGCCGAGAATCTCCATATTAAGACACTATGGGTGCGCCGGCAAGGAAGATAAGTCGTGTAAGTTTCACATATAGTTTAAGTTACGTTAGATGACCCTCAGTAAATATACGCTACATCTTAACTAATCTGCAAACTAATTCTTGATCTTTTAGCACATGTATAAAGATACTAGGCTTAGCAACTTGTTGCGTCCCAGGCCCCAGCTTAAAGATAAACCTAGGCTTTGTTTTATGATAATCGTAAACCAAGCGGTTATATGACGTCATTGTTATAATGCTTATCCGTACATATAAGTAAAATAGATGTGTTTGAATTTAATTTCAAATTAACGGCTTTTCACTAAATGCATATGAAAGTAAATACGGTACTTACATTAAAAAATCTATTATTAAATTTTTTGTCTGTCTGTTTGACTGTTTGTTCCGGCTAATCTCTGAAACGGCTGGACTGATTTTGACGGGACTTTCACTTGCAGATAGCTAATGCTATAAGGACGTATGCTACTATTATTTTATTAAAAAAATACAATAACCCTTTAATTTAATTAAAAATTACGCAGAGCGAAGTGGGCCAAGTATACTAACTTTATGTTAATAAATGTCTATTACAGTAAAGTTCGTACGTACGATAAAGGATTGTAGACCAGAATCAACATGAAAACAGAAATCAATTTATTTACTAGTGACTCACCCTTGCTTCGCTCGAGTTTGTCTTCAAGTAAAATTAGGAAACTAGTTTCGTAGATAAACTATATAATACTTATAAGTACATACATAAGTACATCCTTTTCTTCAGAAATTATTGATTTCCCATACAAATTTCCCTTGCGGGCACCCTTTAAGGGATGATTTCTGGGATATAAACTATCCTATATTCTTCGCAGGGTTTCAAAAATCTTAATCAGCTCAGCGGATTAAGCGTAAAACGGTGACAGACAGAGAACTTTCGCATTTTATAATATGTTTCATTTTTTTTATTATTATTTTTATTTTATTGACAAACTGTAAAATTTAAAATTCTAATAGGACCTACATAGAATATTTTAATAGTAACTATTGAAGACTAACTCTGTATCTTTATTGTTGCGTAGCATGAGTTTATAAACTGCATATATTTTTAAATATGTTGGGACATTATAACACACGGCGCCATCTAGTTTCGTGGTAAGCTACGAGGCTTGTGTTACGGATACCAGATAGTTGATATACACATACAAAAGTTTTTTTTAAAATTATACATATAAACACCCATGACTGGAGTACAAACATCAATTAATGAATGCTCCCGGCGGGACACGAACCCGCGACCGCTGGCGCAGAAAATAGGGTCACTACCACACTGAGTCAAACGTGTCGTCATATGACCTTTTACGGACTGACCATATTATGACCTTTCACAATGAGTTTAAAAAGATTTTTTACACCAACCTAGTAATTTGAGAGATATGCGCCTTCAAAAAAACAAAAAAATAGCAATATTTTTAAAATATTATTACAGATAATTTATAAATGTAAACATTTCTGTTTTTTCTATAACATTCTGGTGTTTTCGTGAAAATTTCGCAGAAAACCCGCAAAATAATAGCTCTCAGACTTGCTTTCAAGTAATAAGTAAATTAGCCGGCAGTACTCGGTATTAAGATAATAATGTACAATCTTCATTTCGAGTTCATAATTTGTTCACTTTATTTAATAATAAAAAGGCTTTGAATTCGTCTTTAGGTACGTCTTTTCAGTAGAAATCTAATACTTTTTCTAAAAAAAGTAACCTAAGTTACTTCTTAGAACATTTGCTTTATACCAGTAAAAGTTCCATCCAAATTTGTACAGCCGTTTCAGAGATCAGCCGCCAGCCAAACAAATAGATTCACTTTAATATAAGCTAACTGATTTCTAACGAGGCATTAATTAATGTAATACATACTGATAATACATTTACGATACATTAATTGGTAACTTAATACAGCAGTAATATGTTACCTATGTTATACTAATACTTTCTTAGGTTTACGCGAATATTCGACATTATAAATGAAACTACCTTTTCAGATTTTGTCGCGGATTAAATCATGGTCACGGGAGAGAGAGTCTTTTGCTGTTGCTGTAAAGCATTCGAAACGTCGGGAACTAAAAATCAAAATAAATCCGCGACAAAATCCGAAAAGGTAGTTTCATTTACATTATAGGTACTAGTTGAAAGACTCTACCTGTGATCATTAAGACTTCTAGTACTGAATAGTAGTTTAATTAATGTATAATATGACTCATTAATTTGACGTGAACTGATGTCTTCGCCAAATAGTCGATAACTGGCTAAAGAAAAAAATTAATTCGGTTTGGTAGTAAGTCCCGATCGCAGATCAACGCAGTAAATACGTTGAATTCTCCAAAGGGATCTAAGCACCGAGGCAAGGCTTAGGCTTAGGCTTATTAAGTATATACATAAATTTTAGATTGTTATAATTGTTAGTATATACTGGCGACTTACCCTCGCTTCTTCTTCACTGTAATAAGTCAAGCGATTTTCGAAATATCGTGATGAGTGAATGACCTTCCGTTTTTAAAAATTTACAAAAATATAAAACAAAAGTCTTCCCAAATTAAATTATAATCTACGGATTTACGCGAAAATTTTCTTATAAATTATACGAAACATTAAACTCCGAATTTGTGTAAAGCTTCACAAATCCAGAGAAAATGGGCCAATGAAAATTGTTATTAATAAAGCCCTTATAAACGTCTCACTGCTGGGCACGGGCCTCCCTCAGTACGAGGGGGATCCGGCCATAGCCCACCACGCTGGCCTTATGGGTGGCGGACTTCACGTCTTTCGACGACGACAAGTTGCTACATTCTCTCAGACATGCAGGTTTCCTCACAATGTTTTCCTTCACCGTAAGACAAGTGGTAATCATGATTTTCATGAGTTACTTATAAACAAAATATAAATATTTTATATTCATTTCAAATTGAAGTCCGTCGTTATTAAAATATAGCTATTTTTAATTTGTGAGTAGATAAATGCAAAATGTAACAGAATTAAAGATTTTTTTTTACTTTTAAGAGCTTTATTTAAAGCTTTACGATAGAATTAATAAAATTGTCTGTCGTGTTCGTGTAAGTAGAAAAATTTTTGTAAATAAAAAATATACAAAAATTTTAAAGTTCCTTTCAATAGGTATTTTTTTAAATATAGGTATAATATATAGAAAAATCTTGCGTTTTTGATCACAGGTTTTAAGATTTTATACACAAAGAGGGAGTCCCTTTGAGTATGAAGTACCGCCATCGAGCGCGGGTTCGAGCCCCGCTTGGGGCATTCATTTGTTTAACACAGATGCTTGTGTTCAGTCATGGCTGTTTATATTTATAATATGAATGTATTTAAAGTTATATGTTTAGTATATTAACTATCTGGTATCCGTAACACAAACCTCGCAGCTTACCACGGAACTTGATGGCGCTGTGTGTAATAATGTCCCACTATACCACATATTTACTCATTTATATGTTTAGTGTTATCGTCAGACAATAAATAGGTAATACTTTCTTAGGTTTACGCGAATATTCAACATTATAAATGAAACAATCTTTTCGGATTTTGTCGCGGATTTATTTTGATTTTTGGTTCCAGACGTTGTGAATACTTTTCCATGACCATGATTGCTGTAGAACATTCAAAACGTCGGGAACCAAAAATCTAAATAAATCCGCGATAAAATCTGAAAAGATAGTTTCATTTAATATATATAGGTAAATAAAAAAAAACACTCCGGACTACACTTAGTTATTTTCATATATTGTATATAAACGCCACACAAAAGGTACTCGTACCATATTGAGAACACAACGTGTACACAACGTTTTAAAATAACAGTCGATTCATTTTCACGGCGTAGTTTACACGGGATATAGAAAACATGTTTTCATTCACTCAACTAAATTCATTTGATTTTTACTTCACTAAAGTAATAACTGTAGTTTTAAATATGTATGTATTCAGCCTTTTTTAACATGCCACTGCTGGGCACGGGCCTCACTTGAATATAAGGGGTATTATTAGGACATAGTCCATCACGCTGGCCTTGTGCGGGTTGGCGGCCTATTTTAAATATATGTAATGTAAACCGAAAAATCGTTTTTGTGGTATTAAAATACTGTCATTTTGCTTGGGTGGGTTCCTATTTACTCGTAATTACCAAGTGTCAACTTCAGATCAATTAAGAGTAAATATCAAATTCCGTCCATCTTGAAGGAGAAACAAGTATATATGTATAGACCCAGACAAACATAACATTTCGCACTCACTTTAGTAATTAGTACAAATGTTTATATAGATACTAGTTATTCCCGCGACTCCGCCCGCGTTCTAAAGACCGGAAACCGAATTCTTAGATCTCACATACTTTGTCATGTTTGAAAGGCGTTTGGTTACGGTTAGTTGAGATTTCTCAGAAATGAGATATTAACTAGCAGTAAAAAGTATCCTATACCTTAACTCGTATAACCAGCTATCGTAATATAAAATTTTTCAAAATCTGTCCAGTGGTTTCCTTGTAATGCGGTCACAGACAGACAGACAGACAAAAATTCTAAAAACTATAAATTTGGCCTCTGTATTGATAATCACATCATTGATATACTACACATATAAATATTAAATACATACATATTATAAATATTAACACCCATGACTGGAGTACAAACATTCGTGATTAGCAAATGAATGACCCCAGCGGGACTCGAGACTCGGGACTGGCGCAGAAAGTAGGATCACTACCAACTGAGCCAAACGAGTCGTCATAAGATTTTCCAAAAAATAATCAATGTACAGATTCAACTAAGTTAGAATTTTATTATATGTAGATAATATTAACTTCTTGCTTTATATACCACCCAGCGGGACTCGAACCCGCGACCGCTGGCACAGCAAGTCACTACAAACTGAGCCAAACGTATCGTCAAAATATATTTGTGAGAAAAAAAAACAAAATCGTCCATAAAAAAGTAGGACTCGCATGTCAATACGATCAAATTATACAACCACTCCTAAACTCTTGTGATGATAAAAATGCCAACATTTTTATTCACTTTCTCATATAAAAGCACGCAAAAATATCTCTGAAGGATTAGCGTCTTTAAGTTTATATAGAATAGAGTTTTTTTGGTATACATTGTGAGTTTCGTTTAGGGTTGTCAATATTTACTCAGACGTCTGTCCGTCGCATTCATCGCATAATGGGTTCGATTCTCTTCATATACATACATTTTGTTGCTCAATTATGAATTATAGTGTTTCCTATTCATAATGGCTGAAATATTTAAAAACGTACGTTTTTTTTTGGCCATATCCTATAGAGAAGGTTACAAAAAGTAATTATTATAATATAGATTTAAAGGTTTTTCAAGCACAATAAAATAAGTAAATATCCAATATAATTATATTAAACTTGATGAAACTATTACGACGCAACCACAGAAAATTTAGTACAAATACTAAGTTGGCCACCATGACATGAAGACATGGATGATGGGATTTGAAATTCTACAGGTATACGTATATTACAAATAGAATCGTTAAGCATCGTAATACAAATTTGGGACGAGAAAAATGCACATTAAATATAACCACTTTATTCAGCCATTTTTAACGTCCCACTGCAGAGCACGGGCCTCCCTTCAATACGATGGGGTCAGGCTATAGTCCACCACGCTGGCCATGTGCGTGTTGGCGGACTTCACATGTCTTACGAAAACTTGCTAGGTTCTCTCAGACATGCAGGTTTCCTCACGATGTTTTCCTTCACCGTGAGACAAGTGGTAATCATGTTGGAAATGATTTGCACATCAAAATATCAGAACTGCAAGATCCGGGACTCGAACCAGCGTTACTGGATTTCACAAGCGGCGTTACAAGTGAGCTACCACTGCCATACTAATTATAATATTGTTATAAATAAATTATTTATTTTTTATGTTGTGTATCAACCCTAGGTTCCTCCTCTTAAATTTGGGATCCTTGTCTTACAGCACTTGAGGCACGTTAAGGGCCATGTAAGTGCCGAAGTCCTCTAACGACCTCAACACTTGGATGTACCTCCCTTTTTAGGGTTCACTTTATACACGAGTCTTCAATTTTTGTCTTATATCTCATTGCCATGTTTTTTTGTTAAAAGTATGAGTATGTTTTTTACAAGTAGGTATGTACGTAATAAAAAACCTATTTTATCAGTTTACTTTGTTAGACTTTTTTAATTTTAAAGAACTTAACTAAGTAGTTAAACTAGAACTTAGTTCTTACTAAAACTAAGCTTCGTTAAATAAACTGTAAGTTAACGTACGTGTATTACGTCTACTAAATTGAGTTTATTTTAAGTGGTTTTTTATGAGGTTTTTGACAATACCTTACTTATTACATTATTTGTTCATTATGATAATTATATATAAAGATTTATTAATTTATTATGTTAAAGTATTTGGAAATTTAATTCATTTTAATATATTTTTATGAACGTAAATAAAACGTATTTTATGATTTAAAAGTTTGAAATATTTATTACAGCCGTTTTATCGTTGGTCTGTGCAGAAATCGATCTCACGACCCTTACTGAAGCATCCTTGAAACTTTTTTTAGACATAAAATATTGAACCGATCTTAAAAATTGTTTGTAAAATTCATAGAAGATGTCGTGACATGTGACGGGTGATTATTATATTTATATACTAGAGAGTCACCCTTGCTTTGCTCAGGTTCATCGCTAGGTGCCTCCTTAATCCGACCCTGTCACAAAAGACGTTCTTAGTGAACGTCTACCAAGTACAAACTACCTCGCTACCAAATTTTATGTTTATACGTCAAATGGTTTTCGATATTTCGTGATTAGTGAGTAACAGCCGCACTCAGAGTCACTTAATGAACCTTTAAGTCGTTAGAACGCCTTAATCGTTCATTAAGTGACTCTTAGTGCGGCGGTAAGTGACATTTCGCTTATACATTTTGCCCAAAATTACCTTTTAATACAAAAGCATACATCACTCCCATTAGATACTACTTACCAAGCGTGTCATACATGATACATATCATAGTGGATGCGGAAATGCCTTGCCAAAACCACTTGAACCAACACGCGGAAGACGTTACTGCTAGCATGTCGAATCACATAAAGTAAAAAGTAATACAACGAAATAAATTACTCTATACATTACGAAATGGCTTCAAATATGAATTTTACTCTGAAATTCAGTTTTGAAATGTATAAATATTTTTACATATTCCTAAGAGGGTGGATAAAGGGATCAATGTCATTAGGAAGATGCATTACTAAATAATTTCTGTAACTTTAGTGAAAATATTATATTATAAGAGCTCCCTCGTTTGTTTAAAGGTTAGTATGTACGGCTGCAGATCAAGCAGTCTAAGGTTCGAGTTTTGAGTTTGGACAAGTTCACTTATTGAGTTTTCAAAGCATTTTTTATGATTATAACTATCGATTTATGATATACTCTAGTATAATCATCAATACGAGTATACGCTAATCCTTAGAATAATAAAGCATAGAAGGTAAGTAGGCTCAACCGAATTGAAGCCATTTCAAGTTGGCCTAAAGGCCGACTCACAACTTACGTTTCCCATCTCGGTAAAGTCACAGTAAAAATATCAACCAGTACGGAAACTGCATACTTAACGTTCGAAACGGCACACTCACACAAATACGCGCATCAACGAGACCCCTTAGCGGACGCTGCGGTGCTGTCAGTCGTGTGTGCCGCGTTGAGTTTATTAAAAGTTTATTACCGCGATCTTTTTAGATGCCACGAACTTATTGCGTAGAATACGGCTGTTTAAATTCTGCTTCATTAAAACCGGAGATTTCGTTTTTTAAACTCCCTACTGATTTTGAAAGGTAAGAAATAAGAATGCTTTATTGTTTTAATCGATATCAAATAAAAATAGTCAACAATAATTATAAGTTACTTAATAAAGTAATTAAAATAATTAATCTTTTTTTTAAATCGACACCTGAATTATGAAACTGTAATTTTTTCTATTTTTGCCAGTAAGGATCACGATCATAACATTATTACATAATATTATTGTTTTTTTGAGATACAACTCTTAATATTAAACTGTTCCGCTTTACAAACTATCATCTTTTACTGATATTAACACCATGAGATTATACCCATTTATATTTTATTTATAAACTACTTAGGTATTTCAACTCGATTGTTAGATCACTACAGAAAACAAAATGTTTTAAAATAATAAACAATTTCAAAAACATTAAGAGCGATTTTATTTTAACAACTAGGCCTAGTTTCCATACTGGTTGATATTTTTACTGTGCTAGAGCGCCCGAATCGACGCACGCACACATACACATCGTTTACACGGCCGCTAATCAATCTTGGCAATGCAAAGCTATGCAGTGCCACACCGCGCTTCGCCGAGCTTATATAAATTGCAAGATTTTAGCATCAATTTTAAAAGAAATTAAAGAAATTAACCTGTCTCCACTGCCGCGTGTCCCTGTTTTCCAAAACTTTATTTAATGAAACTTTTCATAAGAATGCGAATTTTTTATATAATAAAATTTAACAACACAGCATTTAAAACTTGTCGCAATAGACGCAAATATTTATCTGTTACCAACTACATTTACATAAATATGTAAAAAATAAATATTAAATTAATATATATGTTTCATTCCTAAAAAAAATTACCTGTTTTACTTTTTGTATGTACCAACCCTAGCGCTCCGCTCAGCTGTAGGTGTAAATTTCAAAAAGACGGCTGAGTTACGCTACTGTTCTATCTCTATATTGTGGTAAAGTCTTGTTACAACTTAGCTGTATGTGTGCGTACCTTCGGTTGTAATTACGTGATACTTACACATTCATGTAAATGTTGCTTCAATATTGAACGGAATTATGTATGAAATTATCGTTCTATGTGTTATTATTCCAAGCTAATCCATAAAACTAAAATCTATAAAACTAAAACCCAGCGTCTTTTTAATTTTTTTAATTCATTCATAATTGAAACCTTTAAATATAATTATAAATTGGTCAAATATTAATTTCTTTAATTAAAACGTTAACTTATAAAATTGCAACCTTGCTTTAGTATCATGTTTTTATATTTCATTCTGAAATTACTACGTGAAAATTTTGTTATAAATTGTAGAGACACCTTGGTACGAGTAAAAAAGAGCAACGTAACAAATTTTTAACTGCATTTGAAAAGCAAGTTAAAATAACAAAATCATACATGAGTATTCTTGTAAAGTTCCGCCTTAAATTCGTCAGTTGAGGCCACTAAATAAATTTTTACGACACTACCTCCAAAAAGTATGGGTGTAAAAAAAAAATCTTGACCCACTTCTCACGTGTTCCGAATCTTCGCTGCGAGGGTACTTGACATTTGAATTACTTTACGTCACTCGAAGTGCTACGTTTGCATTTAAGTTTTTCATGATTTGTTTATTTTTGGCTGGACTGAGGCTTTACCAATGTTCATTAAGTTGAAGATCAAAACTGTGCATTTAATAATTCAACGAAGTTTTTTTGTTAAACTCTGCTTTAAAGGTATTTGTAATACTATCTTGAAGCTAGTTTTTAGAATTTTCTACTGTAATTCAGATATCGACGCAACTTTTTCTCATCGGAAAATATGTATCTGCGTCATGTATGGTTGATAATAATCAAAATGATAACTATGGAAGTGTGTTTTCAATAATTATCAAATAAATCTATAGATGGCATTATAGACGTTGTATGAAAATAATTTATGAATTTCCTTCGTGGTTTATATGTAAAAATAACTTAACCTTTTCTCTGCTGCACGGGTAAAGGCAATACTACTAATAAAATGCATTTTTTACGTACTCGTCTTTTTTTTATCTCCTTTAATTTTAAATTAATACTGGATCGTCTCTCGAGATCCCTTTCGTCGTATTCTACTTCCGTTTACCTCAGCAATAAAAACTTATAAAAACCGTGATTATTTTAACGGTTAATGATTCCCATACAATAATAAACACACACTGACTTTGAATTTGAATTCCTTCAACTTAGTATACTTCGAAAGCTCATATATTCTTCTAAACTTACTAGTATACTCCCAATTATAACTTAAAGCTAACTGATTAAAGGTTTGTTTTTTTATATTATTTGTACTCCAGTTATGGATGTTTACAATATTAATAATTTGTATAGTTGTGTTTGTGTTTGTAAAACCCGTGATGGGTTACCCAGTATTACTTAAATTCCATATCAGGGAACTTACTCTGAAATTTTGATGTGCAAATCATTTTCAATGTAATTACATTATTTAATGTACTATCAATGAAGTAACTACAAATTGTAAAGATTGCAGTAAAGGAGAATCCGTACCCAGCCATCGAACTGTCGTGTTTAAAAAATGGTTTGAATACGATACTTTAGCTCCTACAATTTCCGGAAATCAAACCTATTAATTCCTACCTATTACACATAGCATCGCTACATGTACATAAATAAATACAACAGTACGAGAGTAGTGAGCATACGTAAAATTTTCACCCGCGTCGGAAAATAAAGCCAGGTGATCAAATACAGAACACTTCTATAAACAAGAGGGTGCGTTTAAATTGAAGATTCTTGTCGTTTACGAAGAATGTGTGTTAATGGATATGACATTATTAGGTTTTTTCAATGTGTTCCAATTCTTTACGTATATTTCAAAATAAATTATATTTTTTAATTTCATAAAAAAGTAAAATTAAATTAATTTTTAGAAAATTAAATAATTAATTTAAGAGGCTTGTGTTATGCCAGATAACTACACTACACATAATATGTAACTACATAATATATCGTATACTTGACAATGAGAGTACAAACATTCGTTCTCATCATGCACATCATTGATATACTAGGAAAAAAGGTGTAGATAGGTCACTTACAAGGCAAACGGTGTTTTAAAATGGCACAAAACGCACACACGTATAATAGACGCCACACGAATAAAATATGATCACTTATAGTTCAGATAAAGTAGGACGGCAAGTCTAAGCATACGTGCGAAAAAGAAACAACTATATAGCTCTTTGTATCGTCGCGAATAGAGACAAAATTGTGCAAATGCACGTTTTAGAGAATAGTTACTGATTATTTGTAAAATAATAAATAAACCATGTGAATTGTAATACTTAGGAATGATAAGTGATTCCTTGGCTTTTGGAAGTTTTTCCAGTATAGTTTGTGCAAAATCTCATCACACACGACGGCATTTTTGAAGGATTCTACTTAAAACAGACACGTGCGAACACTTCCACCTACGACGCGTGACTAAGTTCAGGTGGGCCAATTAGCCTAGTTTTGGTGTGCCGCTTTTTGAGCGCGTATGACTTATCTACACCTTTTTTCCTAGTATATCAATGATGTATATCAATGATGCATATGAATGCCTCCAGCAGGACTTGTACCCTGCAAGTGGTCACTACAAAATGAGCCAAGCCTCTTGTCGACAAATTACTAAAATTCTAAATAATACAAGGGTTTTATAAATGAAACTACCTTTTCAGATTTTGTCGCGGATTTATTTTGATTTTTAATATCCGACGTTTCGAATGCTTTACAGCAATCATGGTCGCGAGCAATCTAGCCAAAATTTATAATGTCGCCTAAACCTAAGAAAGTCTTATAATACAAGAGCGCTAGTGATGTATAAAATACTCACACTTAGGAACTTAACTATTTTCTCCATTTGGAAACCAAACCTAAGACCTATGTACGCAATTATGATCTATGATATATGCATAATGGTGGAATCGTGATCGATGGGGCATACTATCGATTGACGTCTGAGAATTGTCTGTAACGATTTATCGTTTGACATAATATGATTGACAATCCACGATATCGGCTTGGCGTAAATCCAATGTTGACATATTTGAATCGATATCGGTATGACAGACTGACAAACCGAGAGTATGCTAATTTGACATTGTCTAAGACTGGTTTAAGTTTAGTTTTTTAACAAAAATGTGTACAAAAATGTATGTACGGCTTAAGCCTCAACTCAGAACAAAATGCATAAAAGTAAGAAAACATCAAAAGAAAAAAGTATTTGATTTTCTTTTTTTTAGTAAAGTAAAAAAAAATTCTATTCTTTATTAGCATTTCAATTATAAAATTATGATTAAGCTGTCATAGGAAAACATTGGTTCAATATCCGCAAAAGTGCGCGACATCCCCAAAGTTTTTCCTCGTTGAATAAAATAAATATTAACTAGCCCAAAATCTTCTAGGGAAAAATTGACTGACTTTAGTTATTTATAACAATATGCTATTATAACGAGAAAGAAAAGAAGTAGACATACACACTGACACAAACTTAAGAAATATAGTTTAAGCTAAAGCTAATTTTGCCTTATTTTCATCTTGGGATGATTGAACAGATTCTAGACCCCGCTGTAATTATGGATTTTACCACTAAGCAAATTCTGAAGTCTATTACAGCTAGTACTCCAGTTTATATGCGGCCTTCAAATTAGACGAGTAAGAAAATAAAAAATAAGAAAAACAAGTTGCCTCCTCCATTTTTCGAACACATGTGACATGTAAGGCACTGTTTACAAGTTTAGGGAGATGCAAATAAAGTGGCGCCACATCTGCAAATCGTCGGCGCGAGGCGTATAGTGTACCTACAGTAGCAGGCAATATATCCTAGATAACGAATGTGCTTTAATGAAACATGAGCCTGCTCTGCATTTGATATGAAATGTAATGTAGAAGTCTGGGTTCAGCGAAATAAATGAAGACATTCAACGACCTCATTATACTAGTCTGTTAGATATCCAAGTACAAAGATAAAGATAAAAAATATGGCCAAAAAAGCTATTTTTATTGCCGCTAATTGAACTTATGATTAATACAAATATATGCAATGTCAATAATAAAACACGCACTGGGCCAGCGCGGTGGACTATGGCCTGATGATATGGGACGATAAAAAGAGCTGAAGACAATAATAAAAGAAGTTGGTAATGGTTACAGGGAAATGTTTCAGATAAACTGTAAACAGCAGTGTTGTATTGATCAAGAAATTTTTAGATAACGTTTTTAGATGTCAAATGAACAGTGGATAGAGTATAGCGAGCAAGTTTCTATATAATAATAGTAACTTTAGTGCATAGAGATATGATTAGTACGAATGTGTACTTTAAGTGTAGTTTAGGAAAAAGACTTATGTTATTGCAAATTTTCTGTTATTGTGTTTTCCTGTGAGGAGGTATTCTAAACGTTGACCCGAGTTATAAGTCATAACTACAAAAAACTTAGTTAAAATTGAAGATGAGAGTCAGGCGCAGCAGATGTCTTCGGCGTGAAATGTGGCAATATGTCAGAGATAAAATAAACGCATAAATCTTCAAAATACAGTTGTGTTTTATTTCAATAAAACTTTGCCGTATCAAATGTACAATTATAAGATTAGAATTCAATAAGATTAATTAAATATTTAGGGACAACACAAAAACACATAATGACTAGGCGAGCTGAATAAAATGAATGACAGACAAAATAGCAGAGCGATGAGTGTTGTCTATGTATATGTCAAAGTGACATTTTTATTTTTAAAGGATGCACCATGGATATTAGAAAGTACTTAACGTTTTTAATTTCCAACACTCCTCCTCATGCTTTACAAACATACAAAATGTCTATACTATTTTCATAAGATCCACTGAATACAATAAACAACATTACATTTCTACAGGTTTTAAATTTAAACTTCTAAGAAATTTTACATGTTTTTCTACAGATAAAGGTTTTGTAAACAAATCTGCAATCATATTATCAGTAGACAAATATTGAACATCTATACCACCATTACTTATAAGATCTTTGACAAAATGATAACGTAAATCAATATGCTTCGTTCTTTTGTGTGAATACTCCTTAACAAGTAGTAACTTTTGAGCACTTTGATTATCGTTATACACAACAACATTGACTGCTTTGTTCAGAATTTCACTCAGAAAATTCCTTACAAAGCATATGTCCCTGCATACATCTCCTATTGCTAAGTACTCAGCTTCCGTACTTGATAATGCAGTACTACGCTGTTTACGAGCTTCCCAATTAATCACATTATTGTTTAATTTTACTACAAAACCGGTATATGATTTTCGGTCCGACAAGTCATTTGCCCAATCAGCATCTGCGAAAGCTTTAATATTAAAACCATTTCCTTTAACAAAGTAAAGTCCATAGTTAATAGTTCCCGCTAAGTAACGAAGTACTCGCTTTGCTGATTGCCAGTGCGTTTTATCAAAGCATGTACTAAATTGGCTCAATTGACTGCACGCAAATGATATATCAGGTCGAGTGCAAACAGTTAAATACATAAGCGAACCTAAAAGTTGTCTATAATTGTAATTATCATCAGGTAAGTGCTTATCAGATTTATCTAGTTTACAATTAACAGGCAAAGGTGTGGATACATGTTTACATTCATTCATATTAAACTTACATAATAAACGCCTAATGTAGTCAGATTGTTCTAAAATGATTACATTGTTTTTCCTTATAACATTCATGCCCAAACAATTTTTCAACTCACCCAGGTAACGAATGTCAAACTTATTCTGTAAAATATTTAAAACATCATTTATACAGTTATTGTGGAAAACGTAAAAATCATCTACATATAGCGCAATAATAATGTATTTATCATTAGTACATTTAACATAAATACAGGGTTCACATTTGCTTTGTTTGTACCCATTTTCAATTAATACATTATTAATTTTTATATTCCACATTCTTGAGGCCTGCTTAAGACCATATATACTTTTATTGAGCAAACAAACTTTATTATTATCAGTAACAAAACCTTTTGGTTGTTGCATATAAATGGTTTCATCCAAATCACCATTTAAAAAGGCAGTTGTTACATCTATATGATCTATTTTTAAGTTCAGCTCACTAGCAATAGAGAATAATAACCTCAATGTCGAATGTCTCACAACTGGTGAAAAAGTTTCAGTGAAATCTATACCCTCCCGCTGACTGAAACCACAGGCAACAAGTCTGGCTTTATATTTATTTAACTGACCCATTGCATCATGTTTTCTTTTAAGAACCCATTTACATCTAATAACTTTACAATGACTAGGTTTATCCACCAATGTCCACACATTGTTTTTCAACAAAGACTGATATTCGGTGCTTATCGCCTCCAGCCATTGATCTTTATCAGGCGAATTCATAGCTTCATCATAAGTAGCAGGATCAGACAGACTTTCACCGATAGACAAAAATAAATCATAATCTGTATACCTTTTAGGCTTGATTCCTCTAGTAGTACGTACGGGTCTAGAAGCAAGTGGAGCACCAGGCTCATCAGACCCCTCCAATGGCATCTGCACTCCTCCTTGAGGTGAAGGTTCTGGCATTGTGGCAGTATTACCACCTTGGTCATCTCCCTCATCACCCGTTTGATACTGAGTATCAGACAGTGGTGACCACGCTGGCGGCGTATGTGAAGACTCCACATCTGTAAACTCACAGGAATCATCATCAGATTTGATTGAATTATTTTTATTTTCAAGTACATCATTATTAATAACATTATCATCATCATCATTGCATAAAATATTATCATCATTATCATTACATAAAATATTATTATTTAATTTACTATTCGATTCATTATTTTCTATTTTATTAGCAATGTCAGGATAAAATGATGTAAAGTCAAAAAAATAAAAATTATCATTTTTCAGCTCAGCCTTATCGCATTTTCCTAAAAAATCATTTTCTAGAAAAACTACATTCCTAGAATAAATTACGATTTTAACATTGGATGGATCGATCAACCGGTAACCTTTGCATGTATCACCATAGCCTACAAAGATATATTTCTTTGCTTTAGCGTCGAGCTTTCGTCTTTTCTGACTAGGAACAAAGGAATAGGCAGTACAACCAAATACACGCAAGTGACTAAGGTCAACAACAGACCCGGTCCAAGCATACAGCGGAACACCACCTGACAGCGCGCTGGTAGGAGACCTATTCTTTAGATATATAGCTGTAGCAACAGCTTCTCCCCAGTAGCGATTACAAAGGCAGGCGTCCTGCAACATTGCTCTTGCCTTCTCAAAAATCGTCCTATTGGCTCGTTCGGCAACACCATTCTGCTGCGGGCAGTATGGTATAGTGGTCTGGTGAATTATGCCATGCTTTTTCAAAAAATCGAAAAGAAAAGCATTGCAATACTCGGTACCATTGTCGGTTCTCAAAGTTTTAATAGGCAATCCTAGCTGTTTTTCTACTAAAGATTTAAAGGTTACAAAATGGTGGCTTACCTCAGATTTAGACTTCATTAAGAAACCAAATGTCATCCGAGTGCAATCATCAATGAAGGTTAACAAGTAGCGAGCGCCACCCCAACTGCAGACTTGCATTGGGCCAACTACATCACTGTGTATGAGCTCCAGTGGATGTGCAGCACGATCACTACCTGCCCGAGGATAAGGTGCATCATGCATCTTCCCGGTAAGGCATGCCTCGCAGCTGCTGGATGCATTAACTTCATCAATCTGAAATACGGCACCAACACACTGATTCCCACCACCAAGTGATTTCATACTTACGTAATTTAAGTGCCCTAAGCGCTTATGCCACAAATCTAACTGTGAACATGATGCAGTGTAAGTCTTAACTGTCCCTTGACTAGAAATCATGGGCTTGAAAGACTCTTTGGAGTCTGGCTGCGCTTGTTCAATATTGATTTTAAATAAGCCATTGACCATTTGACCTGCTAGTATAGAGTTGCCGGTGATTTTACAGTCACTAAAAACTTTACAACCATCCTTATAAAAAACAACAATATAACCATTGGATGTAATTTGACTTACTGATAGAAGATTATTGGATAATTCAGGAACAACAATTACATTATTCAAACTAATATTATTTAAAAGTTCAATTTTACCAATAAGATTACTGCTAAGTTGCTGACCATCAGCAATAGTTATAGTACTACACTTGTTTTGAATGTCCTGTACTAAACTTGGGTCGGCACACATGTGAGCTGTGGCTCCACTGTCCATCAGAAAGTCTTTAGAAGTAGAGACAGTGTACGCTGAAGCAATGAGTGTATGTTCTGTGTTAGAATCTCCACTTTTATTTTTCTTCTCGTTGTCTCGCTTCTTTTTGTAGCATCGTTTGGCAGTGTGCCCTTGCTTCTTACAGTAATCACAAGTAAACTTCTTCTTCTTTTTAACATCAGCGACTAATGCAGAAGTATGTTGTTCAGAATGACCATTACGACGGTTCTCCTCCTGAAGCAACCGACATCGGACAGTCTCCGTAGTGAGAGTTCGAGTGAGGTTGGCAGTCTCCAGACTAGAAACAACTACATTAAACTGCTCGGGTAAGCCAGAAAGAAGTATCTCCGCAACCTCATCATCATCGATGACTTTACCAATGTCTGATAATTGTGAAACAAGATTCATGACTCCTTCTATGTAATCAGACATCGATGGAAACTGATTGTACTCAATTCTATGTAATTGGCGGAGTAACAGTACCTTTCGATAGAGTCCTTTGTCTTCGAACGTATCGGAAAGAGATTTCCAGGCTTCCTTTGCCGTTTTTGCCGTTCTTACATACTGGTAGAGGTTAGGTTGCAATGAAAGGCAAATACGGGCTAACGCGCGTTTGTCGCGTTCAGCATCATCGACAGTACCTTCAACGCATTCCCAAAGACCATCTAATGTGAGAATCATCCGTATAGCAAACTTCCAGTTTATCCAGTTAGAAATTCCATCCAGTTTTTCAATACAGGTTATGTTATTGTTTGAAGTGTGGGTTGTCCCATTTCCATTATTTGCCATGTTGGAAATATTAATCAATCAATGCGTTTTCAAATTCAATTACCACAAACCTGGGCCCATAACCTGAAGATGAGAGTCAGGCGCAGCAGATGTCTTCGGCGTGAAATGTGGCAATATGTCAGAGATAAAATAAACGCATAAATCTTCAAAATACAGTTGTGTTTTATTTCAATAAAACTTTGCCGTATCAAATGTACAATTATAAGATTAGAATTCAATAAGATTAATTAAATATTTAGGGACAACACAAAAACACATAATGACTAGGCGAGCTGAATAAAATGAATGACAGACAAAATAGCAGAGCGATGAGTGTTGTCTATGTATATGTCAAAGTGACATTTTTATTTTTAAAGGATGCACCATGGAGATTAGAAACCAGGAGAACCAAGGCCCTAGAATGTAGTGTCTCAGAAATATTGTCAAACCAAGGAGGCGCTGCGATCGCTATGTTGTCTCAATGCCTAACTTTACGTTGTCACAATAGTGACAGTACTCATAAATAGCTAACTTGACAGATACTACTTATTGACGGCAGCGCGCTATAAACTCTACAAATTTTCAGAGACAGACGGGTAATGCTTTAGTATGAAGCGTTGGTTCTCCTGTATCTAACCTCCATGGGATGCACCATGGATATTAGAAAGTACTTAACGTTTTTAATTTCCAACAAAAATCAGTTTAGTACGTTTTGTCTGAAATCCGTACATCGATTTCGTTTAGTTATTGCTTTATTATAAGACTTGGAGTACTGTTATATCCCTTTTTATAACGCAGTTAAATCTTAGTAAGCATTTATTATATTCAAGTATTTTTCCTTTATATTAATCTTACTCAGCTATTGCATTGTTTCTTTTTCAACCTTATTTCTAAATTCATTTTTAAAGTTAGTTAGATTCAGAGCCCCGGTTAGATCGGACATAGATTCCGAGACGCATTAGAGTTCGGGAGTCAGAACTTTTCAACAGTTTTGTGTGTAAATTGTGTAATAAACTTTTAGGTTTATTTTGTGTTTTTTTTTTAAAAAGATATTCGGGATCGGCCTCCTAACAGTACGATGACATGGACTAATAAGCTACTATTAAGCACCTAGAAAGGCGAGTGAAACTAGGTTAAGTCAGTACAAACAAAATAAATACAAAATAAATATACTAAATAATAAAAAAATGACTGTTAACCAAATTATAACTCCAATCAAAAGAACAAACCAAAGCAACTACGAAAGGAAAAAAGCCAACGAATCGTGAGTAAGTTTTCTTAACTAAATCACGTCGAGTTCTGTTTACGGAAACAAGACTGTTGCGAAAAATAAAGTAATCAGTTATACGTCGGTTTGTTTTACATAAGAAGTTGATTTCGTCGTCAGCGAAATTAAATGTAAAGCGGTACGCATATTGTGGATATTTTTGGGAACAAAGATTAAGCATGTTTTTCTATTACTAATAAGTCCACCAAACCTGCATTTCGCAGTGTGGTGGACTGTGGCTTAATCCCCTCGTATTGATGAGGTAGATGCTCAGCAGTGGGATGGTTAAAGGGATGAATACAAGTATATATAATAAGAGCACACTCTTTTCAACTGTTCAAAGCCTTTATATTTTCTTTATATTTTGAAGAAATTAAGTTATCTATATATAATATAAAAGTGAATTGCTGTTCGCTAGTCTCGCTAAAACTCGAGAACGGCTGGACCGATTTGGCTAATTTTGGTCTTGAATTATTTGTGGAAGTCCAGAGAAGGTTTAAAAGATGAAGTACCTAGGGACGAACCCGAGCGAAAGAGAACCCAAAGTCGGGTTTGTTCGAAAACTTATAACTCGAGAACGCCTGGATCGATTTTCATGGTTTTTGATTTATTGTATTTTTCTCCGTCTCGAATAGCAGAGCAACTATTAAAATCATTAGAAAATTGACGAAAGACTTAATTAAAAACAGCTATGAAGTCACTGGACTGATTTTGATAAAATTTTTAGGCAATCTAAAGATTAGCCCAGCGAGTGAAGTTTAGCAGCGATTTTATACATGAACGTAGGCGAAGCCGCGGGTACAGTTAGTAAAGGATATGTCATCATCTCTTATTTTTAACCAAAGAGGTGGGATGAGTATAGTTTTTTACTCAAAATACAACAGTTATTGAAAATTTCATTCTAAAAGTTTCCTTTTTTTGAGCCGTGTCACCAGTGTCACAGAGGGTGCAAAGTAAAATTTACATTTTCATTCGCTTAACTTCTTAAGTCTGAAACGAATCGGACAACTTGAAATGATTCTACCCGGCCGGGAAATCCCACCTTTGTAGAAAGATTATCTCTAAATCTTATACATCTTTAAAGACCCTCCTTTTCCTTATTTTCTCAATCTATAAGTAAACTGGGCCAATATCAACTCTACCTCTATATAAACATCGACGTGAATATGTATATTCACTATGAACTCCAAAACGATGTATTAATGATGGTATAAATGGTGTTTTCTGGTAATCTTTGAATTAGCCCAGCGGGTGATTGTGTAAAGTTTTATAGGGGTTGTAAGGGGTTGTAAGTTTCGGATTAAGCCCCAGAACTGATAGTCTGAGATATATAATGTATGTGAAAATCAATTGCTCTTCCTTATAGCTATATTGTCTTACCCAAAACCAGAACATTTTATGGTACAAAAAATCTAACATTTGAAGGAGCACTACTTTACAATAAAATACCTGCACACATTAAAAATGTACACTCATTCAATGCATTCAAAACCGAACTAGCTGAACATATTTTTTATAAATATAAATATGTTGGGACATTATTACAACAGCGCCATCTAGTTCCGCAGTAAGCTACTTAACGTGCTTGTGTTGCGGATACCAGATAGTTGGTATACTACACATATAAATTTTAAATACATAAATATAAACACCCATGACTGGAGTACAAACATTCGTGATTAGCAAATGAATGCCCCAGCGGGACTCGAACCCGCGACCGCTGGCGCAGAAAGTAGGGTCACTACCAACTGAGCCAAACGAGTCGTCATATAATAGAATACTCACTTTAAAAATAAGCCAATGCTTTGAATGGGTACCTACGTTTAGTTAACGACGAATATGTTATTTTGTATATTACTACTTATAATGTATTCTCATGTAAGCGACTAATGTATATGTCTTTTTTAAGAATAAATGTCTATAAACCTTATTCACGCTAAAACTGAAAATCGGCTGGACCAATTTGTGTATTTTTTTTTGTTTTATTGGGGTTATACTATTAGTCAGACGGGGGGTGTGTGAGTTAGGGATGATTTAACCATTAAAAATAAAAAAAAAAACAAAAGAACCATCTGTAAAATCGTAAATTTCAGAACTGTATATTTTATATGGGAATCAATAACAGTTAATACCTACCAGTGCAGTGGTAGTCCAGCGGTAACGCGTTGCTTGTATAACCGAGTGATGCGGGTTCAAATCTGGGTCTCGCACCTTCTATATTTTCATGTGCGAATCATTTCTATCATGATTACCACTTGTCTTACGGTGAAGGAAAACATCGTGAGGAAAAACCTGCATGTCTGAGAAAACCTAGCAAGTTTTTCGTAAGACATGTGAAGTCCGCCAACACGCACTGGGCCAGCGCGGTGGACTGTGGCCTGATTCCCCTCGTATTGAGGGAGGCCCGTACCCAGCAGTGGGACATTAAAAAGTGCTGATGATGAATACCTACCTAGAGACGAACGCGAGCAAGAAAAATTGCTAGTATATAATATTATTAATCTGTTGCAATGTTTATTTTTATTGTCCTTTATCATTAAGCTTGCAAGAATACTGCGCGCTAGTGTACTTTTTGATAACTAAACTATAATAATAATGTTTTTCTGATTGATTTCGAATTCGGTCACAACAGCCAAACTCACTGTGACAAGCAAAAAATATTTAAGTGGACTATTATACAAGTACACTCTATTCCACATACTCTAAAATGCCGATGGCTCATATTATAAAAATAATTTAATTAAGTCAATATTTAAACTGGCTGGCTTCATTATTATTGTTTCCTCTTGTAATCAAAATATAATTATTCATAAGTAAAAAGATAACATAGAAGTTGAATCCCCTTATTTCCAGCTATAAAGCGTCTTTATTACACTTGCGCCTACAATTTTGCAGAAACCTCACAAAACAGCCAGAAATGCGAATAACAAAACAACAAACTAACATTTTGATTTAATTGACCATCGTGAGATGTGCGCGGATTCTTTAAGGAAGCTTTACGTTAGAGGAAATAGCGATTTCATATTACTTAAGGGAAAGTAAAAGAGAAGTTAAGTTGAGCTTTTCAATATTGAATACATAAGCGAGATAATAAATGTTTGAGATTAATTACGATCTTGATAGGCAAATTTTGTTTTTGTTTCACTTAAAACATGCGACAAACAATATAAGCTTAGAGGAATATATTATTTACTTCGTTTATACCGACGACACGTTTGGCTTCGTTGCTAGTGACCCAACTTTTTGCGCCAGCGGTCGCGGGTTCGAGTATCACTGGGGGCATTCGTTTGTTGAGCACAAATGTTTGTACTTCAGTCATGGGTGTTTATATTTATACATGTATTTATTTAAAATGTATATATGTGTAGTGTATCAACTATCTTGTATCAGTTACACAAGCCTCGTAGCTTACTACGGAACTAGATGGCGCTGTTGTAATAATGTCCCAACATATTAATTTTAAAATATATATCTGTAAAATTTTACGAAAGAGATTATTTTCTAAAATTCATTGAAATTAATTATTTTAAATGGTTATGTAGATTTAGAACCTTGAAAAGCTTTTCAAGCTCGGTATGTGCTTTTAAACCGCTCTAATTCCCACACTGAACTACATTTAAATCCCTAAAACGCTTGTCGTATCAAGTTTTCGGCCGTAAACTTGTGACACGAACTTTCATTAAACAAGTACATCTCGGCTCGGCGTAAATTCCTTGCCTCTCTGAGATTGAAAGGTAAATAGCCTATTAGTTTATTATATACTGTTCTAGCTTTAGTAATATCTTCGCCCAATGATACTTTTCACCCTTTTCATACCTTTGGTTACTTTTGCCATTAAAATTATTTAAATTAATTAAGTAGTAGAGTAGTAGCTGTTTGATAACGATCTTTTAACATCGCTTCAATGGGTACCTTGAAAAAAATATACGTAATTTTGAAACCAGCTCTTTTGTCAACAGTAGAGTCTATAAGGTATAATTATTGAAAGCTTACTTAACCCTTCGACTCCATTGTATTCAACCCTTTTTTAACGTGTGGGACGTTGGATGTGTGCTGAGGGTCTCCCATCAATACAAGAGAGAATGTCCACAAGGCGGGCTGTGCGCGTTGGCGGACTACACGTCTTTCGAAAACTTGCTAGGTTTTCTCAGACATGCAGGTTTCCTCACGATGTTTTCCTTCACCGCAAGACAAGTGGTAATCTTGTCGTAATTGATTCACACATGTAACACATGTCAGAGATGCGAGACCCGAGTTGAACCTGCTCTCGGTTCGAAGTAAGCGCGTTAACACAGGGCTGCTACTACCATGAAATATATACATATAAGGTATATGTACATTTATTATTAATTAATAGTACAGTTTATTGTTAATATTATTATAGGAATAATATAATTTCTATTTGGTTTATCTAAATAACAATACAATTTCTTATAGTGCCTTGACATTAAATTTTAAATAAAAAAAAACTTAAAATAACATAAAAAATGTATATCCATCTTTCCACATTGCAAGAATTAAGAACTTTTTCAACGTTCATAACGAAGAGCACTATCTAGATAAACTAGTAATAGCCTCCGCATACAATATCTCAAACAAAAGGACTCAGACGACATGAAATACAGTTCACGCACAGACCGACAAATCGTTTTAACGATGAACATGCATCTACTATGTAAAAGAAAAATGGACAAGCCTGATATTTATGCAACTGCTTATAACTGCATATGGTAATACACTCGCATGGAAAACGAAGTGCAACGGATTCTTTAGATTTTGTCTCTCTGAGAGAAATTGAATCAAAATACATTATAAAACTCTAACTTAGTCAAATCTGTTCGTTTAATATTTTATTAATATTTATTTATTAATAAAACCTTTTTGAAATACTCATTATTATCGATTCAAAAGATTTTTTGTCGATCTGTCTGTCCCTTTGTCTATATGTGACCGCATGACAAAAAAATTACAGAACAAATTTTAATTAAATTAGGTATGATGATTGCTCGTTATACTGCTGCTGGTACATGCATAATATGCTATATAGTTGCGACACGTTTGGTTCAGTTGGTAGTGACCTTACTATCTGCGCCAGCGGTCGGGAGTTCTAGTCCCGCTGGGGGCATTCATTTGTTGAGCACGAATGTTTGTATTCCAGTCATGGGTGTTTATATTTATAATATGTATGTATTTAAAATGTATATGTGTAGTATATTAACTATCTGGTATCCGTAACACAAGCCTCGTAGCTTACCACGGAACTAGATGGCGCTGTTGTAATAATGTCCCAACATATTTATTTATTATATATAATTTTTACTGCGAAAAAATATCTAATTTCTATACCAATAGCAAAAAGAAATCTATACCAATAGCTATATCTTGTAACATAGGAACGAACCCAAGCAGAGCGAGTGTGAGCAGCCTCTTGTTTTTAATAAAATTAATATTTGCAATTAAACGAAGGAAAGCCTCGTATGGAAACCTGCATGTCTGAGATAAACTAACGAGTTACTGAAAGACATGAAGTCCGCCGTCAGGTTTAGGGAAGGAAAGGGATTTAACCCTTCTATTATTAAATAATAGGGTTAATGGTGCAATTAAGCGCTTAGGAACTGATATAAGCCGTTATACTATGTGAATATTGTAAGTATATATGTATGTACGATAATATTAAAAGTGGCTAAGTACACTAAATTAGTTAATTATTATTGTTTTTACATACGAGTAATATGTCTTCAGCCACCTTTTTGTTTCTAACGTCCCACTGCTGGGCACGGGCCTCCCTTAGTACGAGAATCAGGCCATAGTCCACCGCGCTGGCCTATTGCGTGTTGTTGGACTTCAAATGTCTTTCGAAAACCTGTTAGGTTCAAGACCCGGATTTGAATCCGCTTCACTCTGTTATGCGACCGCGTTACGTTAGCGTGAGCGTAGTCTACTACTGCCTTAGTTAAATAAGTACGATTCGTAAATAGTAGATTCGTTAGTTAGATATAGAATGCCTCCTCCATTTTTCTATGTTCCATACACGAAAGTGTCACCGTAGAATAAATTGGGGCTGTCCTCAGATAGCAAGTTTTTCTGAGATACGACTATGAGATGTGCATTGCTTTCGAAATTTTATGCGCACTAAATCTTTCGTGAAATTCGAATGACATTGTACAGAAACCAATATTTTTGGACACGATCGGATTAGATGTAGATTCGAATTTCAAATTTCACACGAACTATGTTAAAAGAACTTATATAACAAAACGTTATCTGAATTTTTGATACAGATTCGCGTTTCGATATTCCGTATTTTTTTTATTTTTTCGTGAGGATGAATTTTTTACGGACGTGGTTTTGGTGACGAGCTTTTTCCTAGGCATATTTAAATGATAGAAAATGTCCTGTTGAGGATTTGTGATACAATATTTCGCCAATTAGGAACATCGACCTAACTGCATTTTAAATGCATGTGTAATTACAAGTATATACGGTACTTATTAATTTTTTTTTATTTTTTTTTCTGTCTGTTGTCTATTTAGGATAATCTCTGAAATGTATGGACAGATTTTGTTGGGACTTCCACTGGCAGATAGCTGTTAAAAGGAGCAAAGCTTTTAGAAAACGTACCGAGAGACAAAACCAAGCAAAACGAGGATTGTTCGCTAGTTTTTCTAATATGATGACTACAATTTATTGATGTAATTGTTCCAAGATACGAGTACTATATTTTATCCCATAATCGAATTACATAATGTGGACAATTCAAAACTAGAATTTTAAAATACAAATATATAACTTTTTTGTTTTCTTTTACAAAATACGAGTATCAGACCAAATCACAAACTAAGGCCTGATATAAATTTCATTTGTTCACCTACTTTAAATACGTACACGAATAACGAATTTACCACTTAAAATAAATCGTTGAACACTCTGTTTCAGCATTACGTCGCCTCAGGTGCACAATTGGTTTCAACCAATCAAATCTACGTATCGCATGGTATACGCGAAATAACTAGATAAACTTAATATGCTACTATACTGCCTATTAACACGTTTAATGTCCACGTTCCTGAATAAAGCTGTGTTTATGTCAACGTGTAATTGAATTTAGAAATTAGAACTAGTAGGTACGTATTAATTGGTTTGGTTTTCGTATTGAACTGATAATTGTGGGGATAAAACAAGCTGTTTTGTGTTTTGACGTGGAAGTCGATGAAAGAATGTGTCAGTAATAACCGAGTGACGCGGGTTCGAATCCGGGTCACGAACCTCTGATATTTTCACTGCGAATTATTTGTAACCATTGGTGAAAACAACAAAAAAATCGGTGCAGTAGCTTTTGAGTTTATCGCGAACAGACGCGACGGAGGACTTTTTTTATAATATGTAGTGATATCAATATGTAAGTTTGTGAGGAAGCTGCCACCGGCTCGGAAGGTAGTTCTACTGAGAAGAGCCGTCGATATACTCGACAGTTGCTCTATTAAAATAATATTATTCATTTTTTTTCTTTCCCCAATTTATTTTTTATTATTATTGCTCTAATATTTCTACATTTTTTCCCAGTAAATGTATGTCCTGAATATATTTTTCACACGAATATTTATGTTAATTTTAAAATAATTATCTACAGTACCCCATAAGAAGTACTTAGATTGAATCCATTCATAACACCGTCGAAATCAAACATCATAAGCAATCGCTAAAATTCTAAACTTTTTTTATAATACGATAAGATATATTACAATTTTATACTTTAATAATAATCGATACCTTATTTTGAAGTAATTTTAAAGATAACCATTATAAAAAAATAATATCGGAAGTGTGAAAGGATATTTGTGTTACTAAGATGACGTCTGTTAAAGGGATTAAGGAAAAGAAGAAGAAGAAATAGATATCAGCCAACAAATACAAAAATGGGTGCTCAACAAACTGGAAATCCTTTAATGAGATTAACAGAATTTGAGCCCGCTGAGAATGTTTTCACTATAATTATTTTATATGGGCCAGGGAAAGAGCGTTTTAAGGCTTAAAAATCATAAAACTATATTTTTTCTTGAACTATAGTCATTGCTCTAAGATAAACCGAATTTACAAAGAATATAGGTTCTTAATATTATGCCGTTTACAATTCGTTCTCGGTTCCATCTCGGTCTGGTAAAATATTATCGAGCAAGAAATAGGTGTGTGCATTCATACTATCGGTAACAGTATTAGTTTAGTTCCATCCCATTCTCCCATTCCAGTCACGAGCAATCTCGAAGAAACTTTGCTCTAATCCTTTCGACAGTACTGTAAGAAGTTTTCGTCATCATTCGTGACTGAGTCAAATTGTATAATGTACACATGATATGACTGACCAGATCGAGATCGGACCAAGAACGAACTGTGAACGACATCACAGCATCCAATCTAATTGAAACTAGCCAACTGTGCAGGAGATATTATAGTGCACTAGTGTACGCGCAGACACAAGTGCGCTCTCTATTCCTATCACTCTCATACTCCAGTGGAATCACGATATGCTCATAAAATTCAACATTTGTAATTTTAGTAAAATCTTTTTTAATGGCCAAACATAAGCTTTAATTATCCGCCATATGCCGCCTCGAGCGTCTCACCTGCTTAAGTGGCCTGATACGTCTAAGAGTTATCTTAAACAGCATCTTGTTAAAATTACCGTAGATTATTTATACCCGACATGTAAACAAATCTCTTAAGTGATTTTCGGATATACACGTTTATCGTTTTACAAAGGTTCTTACTTTCTAAATAATATGTAATATGAAAGATTTAGGCTTGGCTTTTAGTAGAATAAATTTCGTGTAAATCTTGTGGATAGAGATCTGTGATATTAATATGCGTGGCAGGGAAACTATAATATAGTATAAAAATATTGAACTTTAGAATTGCATTAAATTTAATAATTTTATGTGAGCTTTTTATGAACTGAAAATTCTTACGGATCTTGTTAAGGATCAATAGCTTTTACTAACGTTCAAAATATTCAAAATTAAGTATAATTTGTACTTGAATTTCGCAAATATTTGAAATAATAAAATATTCTTACTATTACTACAAACTACTCTAGCTTTATCTCCCTTTTTTCAATGGAGAAATTGGCGTCGATAATTTTAATACACTTTTTCTGTAAGAAATATAGTGGTACATAAAAATTTAATTTTCATTAACTCTAATCGTCATAACGTACGGTAACTATTAGTAGTAGGTACTGATGAATATCTAGTCAAATATAAAAAAAACTAAAATAAATTGACATTTTCCTTTCAGACATGGAAAATTTTGATTGACTTCAATTATTGTTCTATGCGCTTTACCTCATTCTTAGTTGAAGTACTAATAACAACCCTTTCATGGTAAAAATGAAGGTATTTTACGTTAAAGTTCCCCTTTCGTCAAGTTAGAAGAGCCTCTCATAATCGCAAAGTGTAATTTCTATCACTTAACCCCTTGTAGCTCTAAAGGAGTGAAATAATAACAGAGAGTGCATGAAGGTTCTTCCAAACCTACATCACGTAATGGGTGTAATTTAATTTAATATAGCATGTGCTCTAGGTACGCGGATTTTCTTAACGATTGCATGGTTTTGTTGCGGAACCCTAATATTTTTTTGAATAAAAGAAGCCAAAATTAATTCTTATAACATTAGCTATCTGCCGATGAAAGTCTCTTCGTCATCGGTTCGGCCGTTTTCGTGATTAGCTGTAGTAAAAAGATAGACAACATTTTTAAAACTTAACTTATTCTTGTAAGTACCGTTACTTTTATATGCATTTAGTGAAAGCGTATTGCCCACCCACCCGCACTTTGCTAGCATGGATTACGGCCTGACCCCTATCGTATTTGTACATCGTACAGTGGTGAGACGTTAAAAGCTGAGAATTTATTAATCATCACATATAAAGAAAATTGAAGTATCTGTTTGTAATTTCGAATTAACAGCTTTTCACTAAATGCATATGAAAGTATATATGGTACTTAGGTGCATAAAAATATATATTTTTTAATTTTTTGTCCGACTGTCTGTCTGTCTGCTTGTTCCGGATAATTTCTGAAACGGCTGGATCGATTTCGACGGAACTTTCACTCCCAGTATTCTTATTTTAATACTTTTATTTTATTACTTGCTTAGGTATACGTGACTTTTCGAAATGATAAATGTCTTTTGTACCTCCCGTGCTTGCTGTAAAGCATTCGAAGCGTCGGGAAAAATCAAAATAAGTCCGCAACAAAATTCAAATGATAGCTTCAATTTTCATACTTTTATTTTATTAGAAAATTATAAATACTGTTTAATTTATTTGATCTTATGCCCAGCGAAGCGGGCCGGGTCTGCTAATATGGAATATAGAGTATATTATTTTTGTATTCTAGCTACACTTTGTATTGTAATTCATTTTTTGAAGAGTAAAGGCTTAACATCTATATACTTATATAAAAATTAATTGCTGTTCATTAGTCTCGCTAAAAGTCGATAATTTTGTCGATTTGGCAAATTTTGGTCTAGAATTATTTGTGGCAGTCCATAGAAGGTTTAAAAGGTGAAGTACCTAGGGACGAACCCGAGCGAAGCGAGGGTGAGTCGCTAGTTATCAATAAATATTACACTTCATTACATGCTAAGTTAAACAAACTATTTTTTCAGTTTCTTATTTGAGTGGCATAAATGGGCAGAACCCATTTTCTATTATTGTTACATTATTCTATTACAAAATACATTGTGAGAACGTTTGTAGGCACTTTGATGTATTACTGCTGTTTACTTTTGAGATTATTTATAGATATTGAGAGATTACAAGGGAAAATTGGACTTACGAGTATATCATCTTATTCAGGTCGTATTTTTGTGTTGTTCGACCTTAATCATTATTGAAAGTTAAATGAATCAAAACCTATCTATATAAAAGAAGAAATATGTTTATTTTTATTGATTACGATAAAGCTCAGTAATAGCTATTATAGAAAAAATAAGATCAGCGGACAGACAGAGGTGAAGAAATCACTAAACTGTTAGATATTTTTAAGACGTCTACATTAATAATCCTTTAAAGTAATAAAATTGAATAATTTGTAATATAATAATAATTAGGTTTATTATATAATTATCTTTTATAATTATTACGTTTGACTTCTTATCAACTATCACGAATTTAAAATATGCTTAAAACTCAGGTAGGTATAAGAAAAACATCGATTTAATTAATTCTTTGTTTAAAGTGAAAGTATTTAAGTTACTCCTTATACCATCACCTATTGCCAGTGAATATCCTGTCAAAATCAATTCAGCCGTTTCCCGAAATGGATTAACTAGAATAAAACAGACAGATAGACGTTTAAAAGAGCCTTGCTATAAACGTGATATCGTAGATTTAGATCGTAGACTTTTATTATCTAGATTTCTCTAGATCCTAGACTATTGTTTAAAATACTTCAATGTTATAGAACTATTGTAGTATTAAACAAAATGTTTGGTTTAAATTATATTCTTGCATCCGATATCTATTTAAAAATATATGTAAGTAATATTTCTTACAACTTGTACCATAACCAAATTCCTTCCCATAAGCCCCCCGCTAATGGTCCTCAGCTATTAATCAATCTATAGACACAAAACTTGAGCTTTGTTACCTTTAAGAACCAATTTTTTATGATCAAACCAAAATTTATATTGGCTATTTTTCTTCTCGAAATCATTAAGATGTCATTTTTTCGATCAATCGTTTGAAATATATAATTATTTTAAGTACATTTTATGCTTTATCATAATAGTAGCTCATGTTATAATCTATCTTGCGCCAAATTTCATTCAAATATGTCCAGCCATTTCTGCATAAAGATATTATAAGCACAGAAATACAATAAATTCACGTGCAACCTTTTACATGTATGATTTTAATTCAATTCCCAAACTTATAGCAAATTAGTGACGTCGTTGTGATGAACGCGAAAGCAACGTTGTAACGGTATAATTTTTTCAGACATAAAATATTATCCCGTAGTAATAAGTATCCTATTGATTGACCCGGATAACGAACTATCATCATACCAAATTCAATCAAAATCTGTTTAGTGGTTTTCTCGTAATGCGTTCAAACAGTCAGACAAAAATTAAAAAAAAAAAGTTATAGATCCGCCTCTGCACCGATATTAATGAATATTTCAATAAAATTTCACAAATAATTATTTAAATACTCGTACTATAGACTAGAAACTTACTTGGCTTCGCTCGGTTATATTCCTATCTGACTCTTGTCCAAACATTTTATTGCTTTATTTCATACTTTTGAGGCAGCAAACGTAATTAAAATTGAAGACTAAAAAAGCACACCAGTTTTTTTTAGATTTTAATTATTACGATTTCGGGCCGCATCAGTATTCAAATACTTATTGAAATAAAAAATAGCTTTTAGCACTCTGTAACAATATAGATTCCTAATAGTCGAAGAATTTCCAGAATTGGTTCAGTAGTTTCGAAGATTACTCCCTATATTGATAAATACTATTTCACAAGAAACAACCAATCCAAGATAAAATTATATGATAAATCGACATTACACATATGTATATGTGAGGAGTAATAATTAATACAACTATTTACTATAGTCCGCCAACACGCACTTAGCCAGCGTGGTGGACTATGGTCTGATCCACCCCTTATTGAAGGGCGGGCCGTGCCCAGTGGGATGCTAAAAAGGACTGAACACAGACTGGACTAAAGGTCTTACTGAACCATACGTTGGATTTAAATTAAGATATAACATGGGGAGCTCTAGACGTCTGGAAAAGTGGATAATAAAATTTATTGCTAAGAAATATAAGGAGAATTATTTATTTGCTACGTTTCGTTAATTTTAAAGTCTGACGAAAGTTTTTATAGCACATTACTTTACGAGACATGAACATACTATAAGTGTTGTTCTAATTTTAAAACATATCGCTGTATGCTTCACTATCTATAGAAATAAAATCTATAGGTACATATAATAAAATTCTAACTTAATGAAATCTGTGCATTAAATTTTTTTTTGGAAAATCTTATTGAAATAATGATTATTATCGATACAGAGGCCGAATCTATAGTTTTTAGAACGGTTGTCTGTCTGTCTGTGTGACCGCACGAGAAAACCACTCGATGGATTTTGTTGAAATTTGGTATGATGATAACCGGTTATCCGGGTCAGGATATAGGATACTTTTTACTACTGAAAAATATCTCATTTCTAATAAATTTCAACTAACCGTTACAAACCAGCTATAAAATATCGCACAGTATATGAAATATAAGAATTTGGTTTTATGCCTTTAAAACGCGAGCGGAGCCGCGGGAAATGCTAGTTACTGTATAAATGAAAATTAGGTTATAGTCTAACTCAGGAATCAAAATTCATAATAAATATGCGAAATCTGAAAAGTATTTATCTTTAAAATTACTTATTATATATACTTAGCGGAAGCATCAAACTTTCTTTTTGTATGTACAGGCATATTAAATCTTTACCGTAGGCTTTATATCATTGAACTTCATCGTAGAGAAGCCTCATCTGGAGAGGAAAATGTTGTAACGTAAAAACAAAACACAAGCATTTTAAAGTCAAATCACGGCGAGAATTTACCTTAAAAAACAATTTATTTCACTCCGGCCGTATTATCGGGATCCTGAGGGCGTAGACTTAAATATATTGTATCGTTGCACTCGAATGAGTTTAACGACCGATCTGTAAGTTACTGTAGCGACTTTACTGGCAAGAGGTGTTTGGATATGAGGGTCATTTGTAGATGATTAGGCTTGACTTAAAAGTGTATGCATTAGTTTTCATTTATAATAATACTAGAGATAGATTTAGCGCGAACAAAGCCGCGGGTTCCGCTAGTAAATGTAATACAAAAACTTGATAAATTATATACTAAGCCTTCCTAGAACTACTCAATGGTGAAAACGGCATGAAAATCGGCGCAGTAGTTTTTGAGTTTTTCGGGAACAGACAGGCAGACGCAGCGGAGCACTTTGTTTTATAATATGTAGTTATTCTCGTATTAAGCTGATTGTTTTTTTGTATATTTCAATGCTAATTATAGAAAATATGTAGATCTTTCAAACAACTAGTTTATTTATTTATTTATTTATTTAAATCCACCAGTGATAATTACATTAAAACAATATTGAGTAAAAAGAAATACAGGTTAGCTTAATTCTAAATGCATTATCTTTTAAGGCAGATACAGCATGCAAATATTAGGAAGTAAGTATATAAAATATTATTTATTACACTATATTAAAAACGTATTAACTTAGTAGCGAAAATTATCAAAATGGAATCATTCTAGGTAGTTTGCTATATTAAAATTAGTTAATTATATTTTACTTATATGAAAATTATTTAATTTAACCCTGAAAAAAATTTATTACGAAATGTTTTGAGTGAGTCCCCAAAAGGGTCTAAATGTTTGCAACTATCATTTAGTATTTTAGACATCCTGGAAATTGGTGAGTTGTTGCCCAAAACAGTTTTTCGAAGAGGTCTTGTAAGAGGAGTAATTGTTTTGCGTGGATATCGAGAGGGAACGTTAAACTTAAACTTAGATACTAAATCTGGATTATCATAGATATTGTTGAGACTTTTATATAGAAACATCAAATCCAACAAATCTCTTCTTTGGCTCAAGCTATGTATATTAAAATATCCTAGCCTCTCTTTGTACGAAGAAAGTTCTTTAGCCTTTCTTTGAGAGAACGCTAGATGGTAGAGAAAACGCCTTTGTATCCTCTCTATTCTTAGACAGTGTGTTGCATAGTGTGGCCTCCATATGACATTACCATATTCTAGTATACTTCTTACTAAGCTGTTATACAAAATTATTTTGGTGTGTACATTTCGGAATACTTTGCTGTTCCTTAGGACAAAACCTAACATCTTTGAGGCTTTGGTGATTATATCATCTATGTGTGAAACAAATGTAAGCTTCTCATCAAAAATCACACCGAGATCCCTGACAGTATTTAGGCGTTTTAAAGGAACATTAGCAATGATGTAAGGGTAATAATTGGTATTAATTTCAGGATTATTCCGAGTGAACGATATACAAGAACATTTTTCCGTGTTAAGTACCATTCCGTTAGCTTTACACCAATGATATAATCGATTTAGATCTTCCTGTAAGCGGCTAGTGTCTTCAAAGTCCTCTATGATCTTGAGGAGTTTAAGATCATCAGCGAACATGAAAGGTGTTGAGTGATGAAAACATTTGGTTAGTTTGATACCTATTTTATTGATAATCTATTTTATTATTATCATTGCATAAATAAAAAAAAAATACACGAAAAGTAAACGTAATTTATACGGGCATAAACTAACACAATTATTATAGATAACAAAATAATAATAATAAAAAACGATGATGTTTGTGTACTAGTGCTGTGTCACAATCGGCGAATGTTTTGGAAAATATTCGTATTATTGGAACAGACATTATTATCAATATAGTCTGTCTATGATCGCTTATGATAAAACCAATAGACATAGCTGGTTATCTGTCAGTATAAAAGATATTTTTTTTTGCGGCGGAAAAATATCTCTCTGGCATATCTATGCCAACTGTTAAAAGGTAACGTAGAGAACAAGCCCGAGCGGAAAAAGAGTAGGCCACTAGTCATCTTCTGCCCTTTTTAACGTCCCACTGCTGGGCACAGGCCTCCCTCAGTATGAGAGGAATCAGGCCTTAGCCCACCGCACTGGCCTAGTGCGTGTTGGCGGACTTCACATGTCTTTCGAAAACTTGTTAGGTTTTTCTAAGACATGCAAGTTTCCTCACGATGTTTTCCTTCACCGTAAGACAAGTGGTTATCATGATAGAAAATGATTCGCACATAAATATCGGAGATGCGAGACCCGGATTCAAACCCGCATCACTCGGTTATCCTAGCGAACGAGTTACCGTTGGGTTACCACTGCCTATTTCACTAGTACTTTTCTTAAACCTAGTATAAACTAAATTATATAGGAAAATTACGTCTGGCAAGTGTTATACTTAACATGTTCAGCGCGATCTCAAAGTTGAAGACAAAAGAACACATTGTTATTTGTGTCCTGCCCATTAATCGTGGTGTCGTACAATAGCGCTCTGATTGGAAAAGTTTATCTTTCAAAGTTTTCATATTAATTCCGCTTAGTTCACTCCATTATTTGTAACACGATGAGTGTAATAATTCATTTCTCTTTTTATTAGATGCTCTGTAGGTGATAATTTGTGACTGTAGTAATAATTCTGATGTAGAAAAAGGAAAGGAAAATCTGTAGTCTCCAATATGATGAATTGTGTGGAAGTTGATTAATGAAAGGAGGTAATGAAAGATTTGTACTTCTAAAAGATTTATATTAGGAGAATTACAATGACTTTACTGGGTTGTAGAGGAGTCGCATGCAAGAAGTTGAATAAGGATTGTATTGGATTTTGCTTGATTGTAGTGAGTAACGAAGTTGTATTTGAGGAAACCTCGTCGATACAAAAATATAATATAGCACTACATGTTAAAGGCTATAGAAGTAAAAGGAGTATACAGTTTTTACATCAAACGTAATAATAAAAAACGTCTCAAACATGACTGATAAATACTTAGTATGACGTAGGTATAAGGTTTTTTTTTTAAATAAATAAAAATAAGTTATGCGAGTCAACTGATGTAATAGATTTGCTACTGTAGACTTTTAAGGCTTACAAATTATTCTTAAGAACAATGTTTCTATATAAGCAGTTATTGTACTTTTCCATGGGAATTAAACATTTTCCTAGAGATAAGTTAACATAATTTTGACCATAAAAATGAATTGCCACTACACATAATTTAGTTAAAATCGGCTCAGTAATGTTTACGTGAAATACTTTATATTAATATGTGTACGAGTTTGTGAGAGTATTTATAATTTTTTCGCTTCTACGAATCTTAAAATGATGTTAGATATAGCCCAGTTATTAAATAGAAAAACAAAATTGTACCACATAGGTCCCGATAAAAGTGAAAAAATCAATCAAAGAAAAACTAAAATAGGTACCATATTACAGTATTAAATTCTTAAAAAAAAATTTAATAATTCAAAAGAAACCTTAATTTTTCGGGTAAAGTTTAAATTACAAACTATGTATAATAAACTCAACTGAATTCAGCTAAGCATATCGAAACTAGTAATAGCGGCATAATAATCCGCTATATATTGCACTTTCGAGATATTATGCAAGATATACCCCCGGCTTATAGCGTGCGGTCTGAAATATACTTAGTTTACCTGATAATTGTTTTCTGGTTTGGCTAAATGAGCTTTCGAATGTACATTTGCTTTATATTTTTTGATTTGGAGCTTTTATCCCTGTGCTTTTTCTTAGATTTGAACCTCGGCAAAATTTAATGGAATCAAATGAGTTAAAGTTATTTTTGATATTTTTGATAACACGTTTGGCTCAATTGGTAGTGAGCTTATTTTCTGCACCAGCGGTTGCGGGTTCGAGGTATTTATAATATGTATATATGTATTTGAAATATATATGTGTATACTACACATATAAATCAACTATCTGGTATCCGTAACACAAGCCTCGAAGCTTAACACGGAACTAAATGTCGCTGTTGTAAAAATGTCCCAAAATATTTATTTAAAAAAACAACAAAAACAATATCCAGTCCAGTGGCTTTCTCATGATGCAGTCACAGATGGATAGACCAAAATTGTAATAAAAATGTGTATTTCAATAAAAAATTCTAATAGAATATTCAAAGTACCTACAAATTCGACTCACAATTTAACTGTACGTGTAAGTCGTTTATGACAAATATTCGCATAAATCTAAGAAATTATTGAAAGACGTCAATTTCGACATATAAACGAAGCAACAGTAGCGTATATGGGTACAGTTAACGAATTCATGATAAACAAACACCCTCACATTGTTGAATGGTTTTACATTTAAAGACGGCATATTTTCTGAAGTGAATTTACATAACGATAAGTGAATTTTAATTCATTATTCAAGTAAACATTAATATACGGAGAAATTGCTTATTTATTTATAGAGAATGTGCGGAACCAAATACAGGTGGCGATTTACCGCTAACGATCCGCATTGCGTCAGGACCTTTTGTCTCGTAAAATTGCCGTAACTGTAGGGTGTCTTCGCGTTTGGCAAACGAATTTTGATTCTTGATATTTTAAACGAAATCAATGATGTATGCAATTCTTTCACACTGATAGTGTTGAGCGGTCTTCAGCGTAGCAGACCTATAGACCTGGAGACATTACGGACAAATGCAGCTAGACTAAGTACGTATAGACACTGGTTACCCAGTGGTAGCGCGCTCGCTTGGTTAATCGAGGAATACGAGTTCAAATTCGGGTCTCACACTTCTCATAATTTTATGTGCGATTTTGTTCTAACATGATTATCACTTGTCTTACGTTGAAGGAAAACATCGCGAGGAAACCTCTGTCATGAACCTGAAAAAATCTAGCAAGTTTCGAATGATATGTCAATACCGCCAACCCGAAGTTGACCAGAGTAGATTGTCTGATCCCACTCGTATTGAAGGGTGGTCCGTGCCTAGCAGTGGGACGTAGAGCGAGCTTAAGTCACTAGCGACACTATACGCAATTAAATGAGTGGAGTTATAAAAGAGAATTATACCTACCACGAACAGAGCTATCTCTTATACTTAAATAATTCTGCTTTGATTAATATTATAAATTGAATGTGCGTTTGTTTCTTTGTCCTTCTTTCATGTCGAAAGTGAGTGACGGATCAGCGTGATTTTTTGTGGAGATATTTGGAGGGCTGTAGAGTGTCATAGGCTACTTTTTATTGCTGGAACTCATGACATTCCCACGGGATAACACGTTATATTACAATCCACAATAACTCATCGTACGTAACCTATGTATGTATAATATATATCATAGAATGGGCGCTAAATGAAAGTTTTATTGCACCTATACTAAATTCTCTAGTAGTACTTGTAACATTAGACTTAACTAAACGGCTTAAAATTTAGTGTTTAACTAACTTAACTTGGCATTTAACTGGTAATTTAACTAAATCGTGGTTACCGCTTGTTCGAGCACGTAGGGACGTCGGTCTCCATACGTGCGGTGACTCGGTCGCCTTGATGTTGTTCATAAACATTTATGATGAAATCGTAAACAGAGATATTAGTGGATTGGATCTAACATTAATCTATATATTATAATACTGTTTTATGGCTTCATTCCCTACGTTTCTGAGATAAACTATAAAAATAAAGAAAAAGTATTAACATTACATGTAGGTACTGTAGAAACTTTTTTTTGTATTGACTTTTTAAGTAATTGAAATTAATATAATCTTTCGATTATTATAAATATAAAAAGTTTGTAATTTTATTTTTCATTCAATAACAAAGCAATAGTTGAGGAGACTGTTTGTTTGTAGGTACAGCTTAAACTTGAGAACTAAGTTCGACGTAGGTTCTTTGGCAATAGTTAATACCTATCTGAAGGCTGATTGAAAAAGTTAATTTAATTCAACAAAGCTACAATAAGTGTATTTTTATGCTACGCAATTGTTTTCCTCTCAAGAGGCCTTGGCCTCTTCAAGAGTCTTGTCTTCAGGTCCCACATATTCAAACCTCCTCTTAAGTAGCAGCTGTGTATGATCGGTGATATCCACTCACTATTAGGTGGATCGTTTGCTCGTTAGCCCCTCTTTTTATTAAATAAAGAATTTTTATATTATACAATATAAGAAAAAGTATTTATTCTCTAATATATAAAAATCTCGTGTCACAGTGTTTGTTATCGAAGGTAAGTCTGAGAACAGGTCGTAGGCTTTTTTTTATTTTTTTATTCCCCTAGATGATAAGGGTAGCTCTCTCCAGACATTTTTTTTTTTTATTTTTAGACAATTTTTTTTTTTTTATGATTTGGTATCAAAAAATACTTATGACCCCAAATTTTCATTCTTCTACCACCAATTCCAGTTTTTAATAGTAATTATATCGCGGGCGGAGACGCGGAAATTGCTAGTAATTCTATATAAATAGAAAACCAAGTCTATATAGAAAACTGTCTAAAAGCCTTAGGAGCTATATCCTTTGTGCAGTTAGGGATGTATCAGACAAAAGTATAGGTAGTATTTTTCAGCTTACAGCTCAATGAATCAAATGATTTCAAACTCGACGGTTTTTTTCATCTTCAAGCTTCATTATTAGATCATCTCGATATCGTCATTAGGATTCATACAAAAGCAGGTTCAAATTTGCTTTCAAGTTAAAAGATACAGAGTTATATATCTTTCTCTATAGTAGATCTATAGTTTTTTAGAATGTATGCGTGAGAGACACACATATGACGTGAAACACGTGAATGCATCACGAAAAAGCACTGGACAGATTGATTATGATACTTGGTATGATGATAGCCCGGTTATTTGTAAATATTTTTACTACGATATAACTCATCAGAACTCTGAGAATTCTAAATTAACTGTAACAACTTAGCTAATTTTAAACAAATCTATATTTCCTATGTTTTGTCGGACTTATGTTGATTTTTGGTTCTCGACATTTTAAATTCTTTATATTAATCATGGTCACGCGAGAGACTAATATTTTAGATGTCTCAAAAATTATTATATAGCGGTCACAGACTGTCTGTAACAACTGATAATGTTCTCCGACCGACTCCAGCTATGGCGGCCAATCTGATTGAGACTGGCCAACTGCGCAGTGCACAAGTGTACGCGCAGAAACAAGTGCACTCTCTATTCCTATTACTTTCGTACTCCGGTGGGATGATTGCTCGACACGACCAGTGAGAGCTAAGTCGCAGAACCGACGGCTTTACGTGCTCTCCGAGGAATGGAGGTGACACGCCGCCAACTTCCCAACTCCGGGCTATTTACTGAGCCTTATTAAACAGAAAGACTCAATTACAAAATTTGGTCCGACCCGGGACTCGAATCCAGGACCAGGATAACATAATGCAAACCTTTGAGAATGACATGGGGAAAAATGCGAAAAGTTAGTTTTATTTAAAATATCAAAATTTCGCGGAAATCTAAATATTATGTGAACTAGAAACATTTTAATAAAACGAGTAAGTGATTTAGGTACAAAACATATGTATCTACGTACACGTATGCTTGTATTCACAATATTTCAGGCCAATTCCTTTTTAAATCTTTATGAAAAATATAAACGAAAAAAGTTATATTAAAAGATCCTATTATACGAGAATTGTAATGTAAAAAATTTTATTCATATTATAACTTTCATCTTAGTTCTTTCTCCATCCGGCGCAAAATGTAGCTGGGGTATGATCGAAATACTAAGTCCAACATACATTATGTAAGTTGCCTCATCTATAAAATTCTGAATCGAATCTGTACATTAACAATCTGTACATTAAAAAAATCTTATTTAAATAGACACTCTTATCGATACAAAAAGCTTATATATAGCTTTTACAATGTTTGTCCGTCTGTCTGTAACGGAACTAGAAAACCACTGGGCAGATTTTGCAGAAAATTTGTATGATTATAACAAGTCATCCGGATCAACATCATCACTATCATCACTACATAATATTATTATAAAACAAATTCCTCCGCCGCGTCTGTCTGTTCGCGTTTAACTTAAAAACTACTGCACCGATTTTCATACTATGTTCACCAATGGATAGAATGGTTCTCCAGGAAGGTTTTAGTATATAATTGGTCAAGTTTTTGAATACATTGGCTTAAATATAATGATATCTGTTGGAGGTGTCGGAAAAAAATAAGCGGTCTGGGAGTTTTCTACAAAAAAACTCTTGTCTATAAACCCTTATGAGACAAAACAAAATGATGTATGGTGGAATTGTGTATTTAATATAGGTCTACAGAAATGTCGACGAAGGCTCTATCTCTTAAGGATAACATACTGTATACATTTTAATACTTAAAAAATGGGCAATTATAAAGCGTTAATTGGAAAGCTATTTACACAAGTACGGTATTAATCTTTATCATTTTAAATAAGTCAGAGGCTTTAAGCATTTCATGCACATTATTTAACTCTTTTACACCATATAATTTAAACGAATATCTTAGGAGTAATCGCAAAAAAATTACGGACGCGAGAGCAAATTCAAGCATGTCTTCCCTACTGTTTAGCTAATACTAGCGGAACCCGTAGCTTCGCTTGCGCTAAATCTAGGGATAAGCCCGAGCGAAGCGAGGGCGAGTCGCTAGTATTAGGCTTTTTATTTCAGGAAACTTCTTATTTCTGCCAAATCTATACTAACTGTTAAATTAGTTTAGTTAAAAAGATAATAATATAAATGAAAAGCTGCTGAAGTATTTTGTAATATTTTACAGTTTTAACGATAACAAATTATAGTTTATCCTAAAAGTAAACTCAGAAAATATTACATTATATAAAATATTTCAAAATTTATTATTTTATCATTCATTGTGGCGGTGTATTAAAGCTCATAAACCAAAAAATAAAGCTAGCAGCATAAGCTCGCAAGAATTTTACGTGAATTGAATATTAAAAGAGTTGTGTACTCAATTTTGTCGATAAACCTTTAGTAATATCCGACATGGGAGATTACGATCAGCTAAAAGCCTTAATAAATGAACTTTTGCTTGTAAAATGTAAAGGTGTAGAATAAACCGTAATTCTAGTTGGAAAGTCTGTTGTAGTTCTGAGGGCCTAGACAATGTAACAATCGATTAGCGAAAGCGCTAGTAGAAAAGTCCAAAATGTATGGGTTTGACATATGCCTTAGATATGTCACGTGATCTGTTGTCAACGAATAGATGATGGTAGACAATGTAAATTCATTTCAATTATTAGTGATTTAAAGTTCAAAATGCATACGCTGCGTTTAAGCGATGACGATTGTAGAAATCGAATCGCTTCATAACGAATGCCGGTTGGCTATAGGCCCTGGATACTTAAAAAATAATTCACTATAGGTTTTTTTTACTAATGTTTCCTTATTAAGTAGAAGTTTTTCTAATTTGAAAATAAACCAAAATAAATTGGAATAAGATATGTAACTACTGTTTTTACTACCTCTGAAAGTATTATATCTTTCGTCTCTTTTCCTCAACCGATATTATATGTAATTCATTTGTAGTTATTAACAAGATGGTTGCTCATAAAAATATTTTGGAAACATTATCTTTTCGTATTGATAGGTTAAGTTTATTCTATTGTAAGATATATACATATAGGAAGTAGCGGTAGCCCAGTAAAGCACTCGCTTGGATAACCGAGAGATGCGGGTTCAAATCCGGGTCTCGCACCTCTGATATTTTCATGTGCGAATCATTCCTATAATGATTACCACTTGTCTTACGGTGAAGGAAAACATCGTGAGAGAACCTAGCAAGTTTTCGAATGACATGTAAAATCTGCCATTCCGCACTTGCCTTGAGTCTATTCATATATTTTTTTCAATAATAATAATTATTGTTTAATTTCAACTAGTAAGAGAACATTATTTATAATGAATGGGTTAGATTATCTACAACATACTACTGTTTTATGTCGGCGGTTAAAAATAAAATTTGCACGAGATATGAAGTGAGCGCGAAAGTAATTTGCCTCTGAGAACCCTGTAATGGCCACTGACAAACACTGTATACGACAAATGGATATGGTATATCGAATTACTAATAGAAATGCAAAAGTTTGTTAGTCAGTAGATACATTGCATATCTAAATGTAAAGGTCACTTATTCATCACGAAATACACGAAAACCGCTTGCCGCTGCGTATAAAGACGAAAATAAATTTTGGCAGGAAGGTAGTATATAATTAGTGGACGTCCGCTAAACAGTTTATGGACGAAGATTGTTTGGGAAGTTTATCTAAATACATCATGCAATTCCGGTGGACAATATTAGTTTATTATTACTTTTGTTATAATTATTCAACTTCAGTTCAATTCTTGGCTCTGTGGCTTGTTGGCGTACCATTTTATTATTATTATCAAGAGGTTATTATTATTATATATCAACAACTTATTTCATAAAAAGGAAATTTAATGCCATAATAGTGTCATTCACATTTGCTAAATACACTATGATAGTCTCATTACCGCCTCCATATTTTCAGTCGTGCTACTTAGATCCGGGTCCTGCGGTCGGTGCTCAGTGGGCTTCGCAGAAAATTGCGCATACCTTCCTTCCTGCGCTTGTTTTAATTTCAGACTTGATTTTAAACTTATTTTTATGCATAACCTTGTTTACTTTAGTTTTCGGTTCGCAAAATACAGAACTGGCTAACTTATGGAACAGTTTAATGATATTTGAATATAAATAAATACATATATACTTACATATTAATGTACATACATATTACAAATAAAAAACACCCATGAATGGAATACAAACATTCCTGTTCATCACACAAATGAGCATCCCCAACGGGACTAGAACCCACGACCGCTGGCACGGCAAGTTAAGAACAACTGAGCTAAACGTATCGTCATAATATGTATAAAGTATACGAGTACGAGTATGTATAAATATGATGAAGTAATTTTCAAGTCAAATTATAATTACAATCTATTTAGAAATTTTAATTTCAATCATTCAACCAGTTGTTTTAACGAGAAGTTACGGCTTTTAATTTATGCCGATTTCGATAACATCATAATATGTAAATGAATGCTTTATTTTCTATCCAAATATACAGTACAAATAAATAAAAAAAAACCACTTTAGTAGATTTGCTATTTTCGAATGATTCAACAAGGACTAAACCAAATACTAGTTAAACAAAATTAAATCCCTACATATTATAAGCAAAGGCCTCCACCGCGTCTGTCTGTCTGTTCGCGATAAACTCAAAAACTACTGCACCGATTTTCATGTTTTTTCCACCAAGGAAAAAGGGTAAATTGGCATATACAACTATAGTTCACTAATATTAAGCTGAAATGAATTGGCACACGGATATAAGCTTTCTCCCTAAATATCTATTATTAGGAGAAAAATGTTAAGATTTTACCAGATGAATTAAATTAATGAGAAAATTATATAAAATAGATAAAAAAAAATTACGAAAATCGGTTAACATTTAACGAAAATACGTATCATAAAAAGCTTAACTTGCTTGGTTTTTTACTTTTTTAAGCCTGTCAGAATATAAAGACCAAAACAATGCGTCCCTTTACTCTATCAGCTACAACAAAGCACGCAATTTAATGTACGCTACGCAGAAACACTCGCAACTACACAAAATACGAGTTACGAAGTACAAAATGAAACCGGTCGACAGTCGAGTCGGAGTTCCACACTAAGGGTTCCGAACCAACGGACAAGATATACAAGTATGTAACACTGTATTTTTTTAAAATAATTTGGCAAAAGCAAAAACAAGAAATACGTTATAATACTATATAATGACCGATTTCTTTATTAATTATTAAAGCATCAATACAATCACACACTCTGTCAAAATTCCAACACTCGACATATTAAGGTTCATAAGATACAGCCTACTAAAAGACAGACGGATCGAGAGGCTTAGTAATAGAGCAGCGTCAGTACATTTCGGGTACGGAACCCTAAAAACACGCAAGGGAAACGTCACAAAGCGTACTAGCTTTAATTTCCATTAAAACACCGAAACAAAAATGTCGCCGAATACGGCAGTAAATAAATCATTGGGCAGATGTAATATTTCACAGGCGGCGGCTCGCGTTCCAGCTTACGTAATACATTTCATTTTTGTCTTGTTATTTTAATATGAAGGATTCAGAGGTATAAGGCTGTGAATACATGTAGCGTTAAAATGTTAGTAAACATTTTTTTACTTCTATTATCTGGAAACGCGTAGTGGGCCACAAAATTATATTTAAATATCATCTGGAGTTAACTTAAAATTAAATATTTAGTATTATTTGGTAATGGTAAAATTTAATTGGGACACGTTATTTTTGAGTATTACGCGACAGCATAGCTGCCACTTCACGCCGGTCTTCTGTGAGAGAGTGGTACTATACGGGGCGTGCCGGCCCATTCGGCTGCTACCCGGAGGTAACAAGCATGCCACTACCACTTGAAAAAAATACTCGTAGATATATTGGGATATTAACACACAGCACCACCTATGCCTATCCTATGCCTTATATACCATGGCAAGCTACGAGGCTTCTGCTATGGAAATACTTCAAATACATACATATTATAAACGAAGGGTACAGGGGCAAAGCTAGGAACTTCACATACTTAATTATTTTTTTAATTAACATTGCAATCTATAAAACGTGGCAAAATCTTAACGTTCTCATACTTTTCAACTTTTTTTAATTTTATGTGACATTCCTTATTTTGCCCCTGTACCCTTCAAATATAAACACTCATGTTTATAGTAGAAGTATTCGTGCCCATCACAGATAATAATTCCCCCTATGGGACTCAAATCCGCGACCCCTGGCACAGTATTATTATCACTATCAACTGATACCTTCGGTGTACCTCTATATCCATTTGTCGTATTTAAATTTATTTCTATAATTTTTATCCGTGACGCAGTTTAGGCGTGAAGTCATGTAGCGATTGACGCGTCCAACCGGAAAGTATTGCACCTATGAGAATAAAAAGTACAATCATCACGCTTGACCGAACTACATGATATTATTCATGGGATATTGGCACTGACCTCTATAATACCACTGGACTGGCTGTTCCAAGCGTTTGACAGCAATTTTTGTGTGTCCATTTGAAGCGCCACTAGCGAGAGTCTCGAGAACTAATTTTGACGTATATTGCAAATGACAGCGAGAAGTGTTTGTTTACTGTAAAGTAATTTTGCATTTTCGTTGTTAATATAACATAAGTAGTAATTATGATGATACGGTTATTGATTAATAAAAATAAAAAAATAAAAATCTTTATATCGACATCATTAGTTTTAGTACCACGAACTCTCGCTACGTCCGACAGCGGCGGACAGCGCCAAAATGGCGAATATCAAGCAGCCACAAAAGCACGTTGACAACAGCCACTCCAGTGGTATTATAGAGGTCAGTGGATATTGGGCAAAGTAATAAAACATTGTATATTTTATCCTTATCTCGAAAGTTTTTAGAGTTGCCCTTCTCACGAGTATTAGCTGTTAATTTGTCAGGCTATCTGTCCTGCTGTCTTTTCTGCATTTAATATGCTGTGTTTTTCAAATCAAATCAAAATAGACTTTATTCAAGATAGGCTTTTTTTAATCCTCACTTATAATATTTTGAATATTAATATAGATTTGAAGTCTGTATATAAGCCCGAGAGGAATATACGATCGACTTAGAAAGCCACTCTGTTTTGAAATATTATTTGCTTAAAAACTAACTATTAAGTTTATCACAACAGTAACAGACGGTTAGTAGAAATATTCATTTTTTTAATAATATTCATCATTATGTCATATTTATAATAGTAAATAAAAAAATGACTTTGGGTAAGTCTAGTCTAAACCACCTAGTCTTAAAAAGCAAGAAATTAAGTCATGTTATTTTATATGAATAGACGAACAAATGCAAAAAGATAACTATACATTTCACTAAATATAAACTGTTAATTGTGTATGATCGACTCGTTTGGCTCAGTGGGTAGCGACCATACTTTCTGCGCCAGCGGTCGCGGGTTCGAGTCCCGCTGGGGGCATTCACTTACTAATCACGAATGTTTGTACTCCAGTCATTGGTGTTTATATTTATAATATGTATGTATTTAAAATGTATATGTGTAGTATATCAACTATCTGGTATCCGTAACACAAGCACGTTACGTAGCTTACTGCGGAACTAGATGGCGCTGTCGTAATAATGTCCCAACATATTTATTTATTTATCTACATAATCAGTTATTTAATTAAATCGATTTATGAGTAACTTCTGCCCTTAAAAATAAAAAAAAACAGTAAACTAATTATTCAAATAGAAACTTTTCGAAACCAAATCTCTTAAGAGTTTAAAAAGGCTGTATATATAAAAGCCTAAGCGAAACTTATGTTGTTTCAGCCATCTGTATCAACTTAAAACAAAGCCATTTTAAGACTTAATTTTGTGGACTGCAAAAGGTAAAAAATTTAAAACATTTTTGCCTTGCGGTTTTTAACTGGTAAATTAGTATACTAACTTTTCATTTCTAATTAATGAGTTAAGAATATTTAAACGTACTTATTTCGTGAAATAAATCTGCTTTTTTACAAATGAAATACTTAGGCCAATGTAAAATAGCGTAAAATATTGAATTACCATTTTAAATGTGAAGGTTAACATGTGCGATACCCTGACTTTAGTAGGTATAAATAATTAATAAATTGCCTACTTAGGATGGTGTCCAAAGGAAGCAAAAGCAAACTAATATAAAAATAGAGAAATATCTAAAATGATATATCAAAGATATAATAATGACGAAAAAAATACATAAAAAAACGGCCAAGTGCGAGTCAGACTCCCGCACGAAGGGTTCTGTAACATCTATAAGAACGGCAAAAAAAAAGTATGTCAGTTATATGGGAGCCCCCTTTAATATTTATTTTATTCTGTTTTTTAGTACTATTTCATATAGTAGTAACAGAAATACATCTGTGAAGATTTCAATTGTCTAACTATCACGATTCATGAGATACAGCCTGCCGACAGACGGACGGACCGACGGACAGCGGAGTCTTAGTAAAAAGGACCCGTTTTACTTTTTGTGTACGGAACCCTAAAAAGGCCAGATCTATAGGTATTTTTCAAAAGTCATTAATCCAAATCACTATTAATTGTTTTCACTTTCCGCAATCACTAAAGAGATAGTGACACCATCTGGGTGAGTTTTCTAGAACACCTAGCCATTTAGCTTGAAAGGAAAAGATAATAAATTTTAATAAAACACGTCAAGTTGATCTGTTCTTCAGCTCTGTTTCAAAGTATGTTTTTTGTGTAACGAGACTAGAATTAATAGTTTGACATTTTTCTATTAAGTCACCTATTATTATCTATAAGAGCGATACAAAATGTACCGGATAATGCCCTCAATATATAGGTAGTATTTGCGATCTACGCCAGTACGAGCTTTAATTTTACTGAGGCTAGCCAATTGATACGGACATATAACAGCGAGTCCACTCAATATTTCTTTCATTCTTGTAATTACGACAATATGCTGTAACCTAAGGATTCTTTCAAACTTTAGGCTACTGTGTTTTACTAATAGAATATCCTAGAAAAATTTTGACCCGACTCAAGATTCAAAACTAAGACATGTCTATCAATAGATTGACGAACCCTAACGACAGCATCATTACTGAGGAAATAAGCTAATTATATACTCAGGATGTGCGCAACAGAAGAGGTGAATGTAAATTAGTTAATCTAAGAAATTTAGGCACAAATTTGTATGGATAATAAAAATTATAATATTTTATTTTTTTTCCAACCTAGATTGAACCCACGACCCAAAAGAAAATGAAAAAAGCAGTACCACGATGTAATCAAAACAGCATATAACATAATTATTTCGAGAGATAGTCAATATTTAAGTACCATACGCATCGTAACAAGTTTATTCTCCTTCATGTATAAGTTTATATTTTATGATCTCATATTCCTTTTCAGTTTTCATTAACTTCGTGTATAGCTTTTTTATGAATTTAATAAAGATTCTGCAAAATTCGAAACTAATTTTAACGAAGTTTATTTTGCAATTTAGGTACTGCTGCTAGGTCGTAATCCACTAGCAATTACTATTTTATAAAGAACTAAAAACCTAGACCGTGTAAAAAAATAATAAATGAAATGAAAAAGCTGATTCATTACGTTAATAATATATTTGTATTAAAATGAATTGTGTTGAATTAAATAAAACTGAAGTGTCTGTATGAAATATCAAAACAACAGATGTTTACTAAAAGATATGAGTATTGGTAATTATAAGAAAATCACACTTTTTAAATTTTGTCCGTCTGTTTGTTACAGCGAATCTCCGAAACACTGGGCTGATTTTAACGTAACTTTCACTTGCAGATATAGTGCGATTCAAACTTAATGGCGGCTGCGAACATCGTACGTTCCGATGCGCAGATCACAATTTTTAGGTATCAGCCAATCAGCGGGACGTCGACTTGACTGTACATGCGCGTACCTGCACTCGCTGCTAACTTCCGAGCCGCCATTAAGTTTGAATCGTACTATAGCTGATGTTATAACGAGTAGTAATTAAGGCTACTTTTAATTAAGAAAACATATTGGGTTGAGTTTAAATCCCGGGTCTCGCACCGTTAATATTTTCATATGCGAATTATTTTTAACGTGATTACGACTTGCTTTACGGTGAAGGAAAACACCGTAAGGAAACCTACATGTCTGTGAGAACCTAGAAAGGAAGTTTAAGTTTGCCCAAGCTTAAAAGCTTTTTACTCTCTCAATGAACGATTTATGTAAAATCTAATTTTAAATTTCGAAGTCAGTATTTCTAGTAGTCTAAAAATAAATGGCATTTTCTACTTTCAACTACACCACTTCAAAGATGCGACAAAGCAGTAAGTCGCGTACAAACGCAAAGAGAAGCTCAATTTTCCTGAGTAAACTGTTGTCTTTATTTTAATAACTCGTTATATATTTACTTTAGTAAGACTTAAAGCAAAATTGCGACATTTTCATATTTAATGCGGTAAAAATGCATTCTGAGTAGAGAGAGGTAATATACATTAGAGTTACATAGTAAATAACGGCTAGCTAAGACTTTACTCATTCAAAACATACACATTTTTATACATTTATACGTATAAATAAAATTGAAGTGTCTGTTTTTAATTTCAAATTAACAGCTTTTTACTAAATGCATTTGAGAAAGTATATACGGTACTAATAACAAAAAACCTTTTTTTTTTAATTTTTGTCTGTCTGTCTGTAAAAATGTTTGATAAAATTCTAAAAGTGTACATTAAATATTTTAGTTGTTGGACAATCTTATTGAAATATTTATAATTATCGGAACAGCGGCCAAATCTAAATTTTTTAGAATTGGTCTTTTGACAGCTCGATCTTTAACGGATTTGACGTATTTTACGGGACTTTTACTGGCAGATAACTGATATCATAAGGAGTAACTTAGTCTACTCCGAATATAAGAATTATTTAAAAATTAATTAACGTTGTAAGAAAAAAAAACGCATGAAATTGTAAATAAAATTCGCGTGCTTCTACGCGGGACTACGTCTCACGTCTACACGGGACGCATCCGAGATTTTGTATAATATATTTTTAAACATAATTCTAGAGAGTAAAGCTGAAGGCAAAGGTTAAGCTATAACCATTTAATCAGCTTAAACACCGAAGTTTCAAACAATAACTGTGAACCGTAAACTTACCCGAGCAAGTTTGGGGACAATGGAGTGATACCGGGATATTAATTACATCGCAGCCCGAAATGCATCAGTTACTGGTTTGTTAGATTGCGAATTATAGAAAACTAGGTTTAACCCACGACTTTACTTCCGACAGTGTTTAATTAATTTTATTTTAATGTACTTATAATACTTCTTCATCTTTACGTATTTTCCTTTCGGTCTTCACTTGTCTTTTCGAAAACTTGCAAGGTTCTCTCAGGCATGCAAGTTTCCTCGCGATATTTTCCTTCACCGTAAGACAAGTGGGAATCATGATAAAAATGATTCGCACATGAAATTATCAGAAGTGCGAGACCCGGATTTGAACCCGCATCACTCGGATATCCTAGCGAGCGCGTTACCACGTTTATAATTTTACAAATCTACATAAAAAATATGCTTTTTAATATTTTAATTGATTAGAACTTATGTTTTTGGCAGCAAAACAGTTGTCACATTTTATTTCATTATAAGGATAAAGAAGGCCTTTGTTTATCTTAAATTAAAAACAGACACGTTAGACACGTGGATGAATTTTGAACGTCGCTCTAACTTTACTTTAGGAACTATTGTGGGGGATCATTAGCGTTTGATAATGACAAATGACACACTGGGTGTTGGCCTTCTTTTGACGACACGTTTGGCTCAGCTGGTAGTGACCCTACTTTCTGCGCCAGCGGTCGTGGGTTCGAGTCCCGCTGGGGGCATTCATTTGTTGGGCAGGAAAGTTTGTACTTCAGTCATGGATCTATTTATAATATGTATGTATTTATTTATATCAACTATCTGGTATCCGTAATACAAGCCTCGTAGCTTACCACGGAACTAAATGGCGCTGTTGTAAGAATGTCGCAAGATATTTATTTTATTTTTTTATTATTTTGTGGTGTACCTACTATATGGGTTGCTCCTGGTACTTCTCTGATTGTACGACTATGGAAGCAATCCCATCAAGGTGGTTAAGGGATCATGTGACGTCCGAATAAAATAATGTAGGTTGTTTTAGTATTTAATAGATAGTACCAAAGCGTATGAAACATATAGTCGGCCAACGGGAGTGACCAGCCCAAGCTGCCAAACACTAATGTCCCAAGCGAGTGTACGGCAGCTTGGGCTGTCACGTCCGTTGGCCGACTATATGTTTCATAGGGTTTGATAGTTCTGAGTTTTAGGGGTGTTGAGTCCTACCAAACCACCTGCATATATTCAGATAGTATACTAACTTAGCCGCATTCATTTATTTGTCTTTTTTGAAGTTGGTCAAAAAGATTTTCGAATAAAAACTTCTTTCGAATAGAAATAAAAATATATTTAGCAATTAATACAATTAAAATGTTTATGGATATTGTTATACGTTATCTATAATAATACGTGAAGTAAAAACATTGTACCCCTGAAGTATGAAATTTCGCACACTTATAGTTTATATAGTGAAGGCGTCCAGATTGCAGAATGCTAATATTCTTTTTAAAATTATGGATAAAAATACATTAAATCAATAAAAAATATTACAAACACCATACCTTGTATTTGACACACTGAATGTGAAACATAACCATACTAAATTCATTTATTGCAATATATATTAAATTATTTATTACTTATGGTCGAATTTTGGCTACAGGGCGACCACTAGTATAAATTAATATCATTAAGGTCCGATTTCACCAAAGTAGAATAAATTTTATTCCTAGGTTAAAGCTGCTATTTACTCTCAGATAACCATACTTTCATTTCACCAACTACTTACCCTAAGCATAACAAAGTTATACGAGAGTAACTCTTATACCACCAATTTTGAAGGAATAACCGGCTTATTCCTCAGATAAAATCAAATTGGTGTCAAAATTATGTCACCTGAGCGCTTAGAGTACATTATTACTGAGCGACCATTACATAAATAAATAAATATAAATAAGCATATAAGTTAGCACTTCGTTTCCTTTAATATATTTTTTTTAAACAATAAACACAACACAAAGCATATTAATGAAATTTAAACACCAGGCAGCGTGACTTTACAGATAGTTTGTTTGAAAAACAGCACTGACACATTGACACAAAGAGTATAGATAATATACTGCATTGACACAAGTTCAAAGTGACGACTAAATTAGAAATGTCCTGTTATGCTATACTGTACTAGACCATGACAAGCCTATTTAATTTGTCTGCATTCACTTATCTAAGAATAGTAATACTAGGAGTAACTTTTTGTCCTTACAAAGTGGTGAAACGTACTATAAGTTATTCTGAGAATAAATGCAGCGAATAATTTTATACCTGGCATAGCTATTCTTCGATAACGACACCATTGGTGAAATCGGACCTAAATGTAAGAACAAAGGTATTTTTCAACATAAAAATGTTATAATTGAAAAATGTAATCTCAAATTCTCCGAGTCAAAGAAAACTTCCCAAAGTAAATGTGTGATCTCCAAGTTATTTTAATATTGGATAAAATTCGAATGCATTACTTTTTATAGAAAGTTACAAAAAGATCGAAATTCCCGCAAACCATTTTTATTTTTACAGAATTTTTCACAATGAGCTAGTTAAATTAAAAATTAACTTTAGACTTACCTAATACTACCATATTATATTATATTGTATAGTATTGAGCCCTTTTTAAGGTCCTATTGAGCACAGTCCTCCCTTCAATACGAGGAGGTTCAGTGCAGTGTCTTTCGAAAACTTGCTAGGTTCTCGGACATGCAGTTTGTCACGATGTTTTTCTTCACCAAAAGACAAGTGGGATTCACGTTGGAAATGATTCGCACACAGATTCAAATAGAACGCGCTTCGCTTAATTTTTCAAGCGTGCACGTTATCTATAGGCAACTAGTGCTACTTCACTGTTAACGTATTAAAAGAAAGAGATTGCTCAAAATGAAAATCGTATTGAAGTTAATACATTAGTTGTATAGCACACATTTTTTTTATAAATTACCTAAATTAAATACATTAAGAGCTTATTTACAGAAAAAGAACCAACAAGTATTTTTATGACATTGTACGTTTTAAATTATGTCGAACGTCCATGCAGCAACTCCTCTGCTTTTCTTAAGGCGAAATGTGGGCAGGCCTTTCAAAAGGTAAGCCGACTACTTGGTCAAAGTCGCTGGACCCCACTGGATGCGGTGGGCGCAAGACCGGTTGTCGTGCAAATCTTTGGAGTTGGCCTATTAAGACGACGAGCAGCGGACGTGTTGTGGCTGAGATAGATATGTTTTTAACCTTTTGACACGAGGTTGTATAAGACTTTTGAGGCACAATTAAAATGCCGAAACCAAACAATGATTAATTAGAACAGTTTTTCCGCATACATACTTCCAAACACTAAAGATGTTTTTATTTTTATTTTATTTATTCTAAGAGAAACAAACAGTGGTATAAAACAAACAATAAAAATACAATAATAATAGTAGTACATACACCAATAAAGTTTCTACAGACAAACAATACACATAGTATTAGAGTAGATACTAGAACAAAACTAGGGAGAAGACATTTCAATTACATATAATACATAAACAAAACAGAATACTAAAACACTAACAATAAATATATAAAGCTAAATTACGGATTTATTTGAGAAAGAACATCTCTTATTTTGCTTTTGAAATTTGGTAGCGAATAATACATTATATCTATGTCGTTAAAGTTAGCATTATAATCGCGACAGGACCTATATGTAAATTCATTTTGAGCAAATTTAGTTCTGGTAAAAGGAATGTGGAATAGCTCTCTACGACGAGTGTTAAAGCTGGGACATCTGAAATGTAAATTATTTAGCAGGTATGGGGAGTCGACAAGGTTATTATTTTATATAAAAACAATTGGTCTTTAAGTCTACGACGGCTTGAGAGAGAAGATATAGCAGGACAGCATTGGTATCTAAATTTTAAGTGCTTTATAAATTTAAGTTGTTATGTTACAGGAATAGAATAGAATTACTTAACTATGATAATTACATATAAAAGACGGAAAAAGCTTTATAAAGCTTCGATCTCGCAGATTGATTAATCTTTTAAATACACGTTTTATTTGTGGGTAAGTTTCCATTTTTATTAATTTTGCACATATATCGTTGTCCGACTCCGGCCATTAGCGGTCGCTATGCAGGTATCATTAATATATTATTTACTAATAGCTTTTTGATGTCCTCATTATTTATCTATAGTGAAGTTACGTGAGCTTTAAGCTAGCAAAATCTTTTGCTTTTGCAAAATTTATTCCAGATCAATTTATTTTTATTATATGCGACTCACTCTCGCTTCGCTCATTAACAAGGTATATCTTAATTTTTCTGCGCAAAATCTTAATTCTAACATATAAGTTGCCGTAGTTACTTACTTACAGTTACTTCTAATATCAACTATCTGTCAATGAAAGTCTCGTCAAAATTGGTCGAGCTGTTACGGAGATTAGTATAGAAGTGGTAAAACAAACAGACAGCCAGAAGGACAGACAAACAGGCAAAAATTTGGAAACCATGTTTTTCTTTTAAGTCTAAATATATATTGAATGTATTAGGATGAATTTTGGCAGGAAGGTTCTTTATAGTAAGTAGTTCAATTCAATTCAATTCTGTAGACAGCTAAGAACGGATTTTGTGACAGGGACGGATTAAGGTTATTTTAACATAACAAACAGACATTTCAATTTTGTTTATCTGTATAGATTATTAGGATGTTTAAATAATAATAGATCTCTATTATTACTATTATTATTATTTATTATTAATAAAAAAATGATATACCAATTTAACCAAAAGAAAAGCACACCAAGGTATACTTTTATAATAAAAAGCTGACATTCTTAAAATGTAAATGACGTAAAGGATGAAAAAATGCAAATGTACAAACTCGGCAGCTCGGCGCCTTTCCAGTTCTAGTTTCGGAATAGTGCCGTTATATAAATTCGCTTGCAGGTTCTAAATGAAAAAACTTCGTAATACCACTGTGCTTTATTAAGTAGCAATATTAATAATGTTTCGAATAAAGTTTTATTTAGTTGTTGTGTCTTCGAATGGATTTAGGATTATTATTTTTTTTACCCGGCTGAGGTGAAGCTAAAAGGAGGCCTGTTTTTGACCTACATACCAAAGCCTTTAAAACATATAGTCGGCCAACGGACGTAACAGCCCAAGCTGCCATACACTAATGTCTCAAACGAGTGTATGGCAGCTTGGGCTGTCACGTCCGTTGGCCGACTATATGTTGCATAGGCTTTGTACATAATATACAGTATGTTTCTTGTGAATAAATAAAACATGAAAATAAATTATCCGACTGCGTAAAGCGAACTTATAAGCTAGGAGATTATTATCGTAAAGATATGATAAAAGAGGTGCGAGGCCCGAATTGAACCCACTTCACTTAGTTTTCCAAGCGAGCGCGCTACCTCTGCGTTCTAGCCTACCATGCTATATATATGTTTTTGTTAAAAATGTAAACTTCCTACAAATAAAATATAAAATACGCTTTTATATTTAAGTCGGAATATCATAGATAATATCGGATTGCGTGCGTATTGAGTAAAAGCGTTGGTTTCAAACGGCGCCTTTTCGTCGATATTAGAGATCATAAATCATATAAAACGACAGATTTTATTTTTAAAGTTGTTTATAATGTACAAAGCTACTTTTGACTAACTTTGAAGAGAACTTGCTTTATTCTTTTGTATTTCTTTTGCAGGACATTTAGTTCTTCACTTCTATTTTTGTAAAATATATTTTGTTTTAAAGTAAACTTATTCCAGGTAAGTATGTAAAAAGGTGTTCATAAAATTAAATATTAATAAAATAATACCTGAATGAAAGCATAAAAAAGCTATTTTTCTTTATAAGGTATAAATAGAAAATTTCATGGCCCAAGTTTACTATACGTTACTTACTTTGGAAGGATGGTGATAATGAGTCGAAATATATAAAAAATATTATGAGAAAACGACGAAATCAAATAGTCGGGCTACTTAAAACTATGTTTGAAAACTAATAAAAGATTTACGTCTCCAAGGCTGAAAAACTTTTGTTTTCAAAGTATTTAAGATTATTCGAGATCAGCTCTCTCTCTCTCTCTCTCTCACACACACACACACACACACACACACACGCACCCGCATACAAAATAAATATATATATATAAGAACCGAAAATAGATATAATAAGCTTACATACATACAAATAAATAAACATACTTAGATATTACATAAATAAATATTAAATAAAGTATTAAAATGGATATAGTACACTATCCTTTTAATAGATAGATATATGTTATCGCGGACTTTTTGTAGACCTATATAAGATACACAATTCCACCATACATTACTTTATTATATCTCAAAGGGTTTAGGCAGCGTTCTCGTTGAAAGCTCCCAGACGGCTTATTTTTTTCCGACACCTCCAACAGATATCATTATACTGTAGCCAATGTATACAAAAACTTGACAAATTATATACTTAAACTTTCCTGGAGAACCATTCTATGCATTGGCGAAAACTACATGAAAATCAGTGCAGTAGTTTTTGAGTTTATCGCGAACAAGCAGACAGACAGTCACGGTGGAGGACTTTGTTTTATAATGTTTAGTGACATTTTTTTTTTATGGGACAAAGGGGGCAAACGGGCAGGAGGCTCACCTGATGGTAAGTGATCACCTCCGCCCATGGACATCTGCAACACCACAGGGCTTGCAGATGCGTTGCCGGCCTTTCAGGAAAGGGAGGGAGGGAGGAGGGAGAAGGACGGGAGGAGGTATGGGGAGTGGGCCTCCCGGACTCTCACTCACCGGACGAAACGCGACAGCATAGCTGCCACTTCACGCCGGTCTCCTGTGAGAGAGTGGTACTATACGGGGCGTGCCGGCCCATTCGGCTGCTACCCAAAGGTAACAAGCATGGCACTACCACTTATAATATATATATATATATATATATATATATATATATATATATATATATATATATATATATATATATATATATATATATATATATATATATATATATATATATGTATATATATATACATAAAGCATTAAATCAAATAATGTTAATAAAATCCATTGGTCAAAGTAATGTTTAGCCAAAGTTGTGTTATTCCAGTTGATATTAGTTTGCACAAGTTTGGCACTGTTTATACAGCAGCGTTGTTTTGAGGTATTTACGTATTTCGATACGTTGTAGGTCATATTGACACCGTATACATGAGTAAATTTTACATTGATTAATTTATTGTATCTATTCCGCCTTTTTAATGTCCCACTGCTGGGTGCTTCTCTGTGAAAACATCACGGGAAACCCACTAGGCAGGTTTTGATTAAATTTCGTAGGGTGATAGTTGGATAACCAGCTTTTTACTACGAGTAAATATCGAATTTTTGACAAATCTATACCTACTACTTTTTAAATAAGAACAAACCCTTATACCTTTTCGGATTTTGTCGCGGATTTATTTTGATTTTTAGTTCCCGACGTTTCGAATGCTTTACAGCAATCATGGTCACGGGAGAAAATTATAAGAGCAAACCCTAATGAAGCAAGTGTAAATTTCTGGTTATATATTATACTATAGCAAATCCAAAATACTGCTTTTCTAGGCATAAGTTAAAATAAATTAAACGGTTTTATTAATTCAAATAAAATAAAAGTAGCCAAAGCTACGACAAAATTGGTCCAGCCATTTCAGAGATTAGCCGGAACAAACAGACAAAAAATAAAAAAAGTGATTTTTGATATAAGTACTCACCGTATATACTTTCATATGCATTTAGTGAAAAGCTGTTAATTTGAAATTAAAAACAGACACTTCAATTTTATTTATATTCACTGATTTATTATTCCAACGCTACGGTGTTATGGACTCTGAAGACTTTGACTTCGATGTTTTCACTTCAATGTTTCAAGTTGAGTAGATTTAATGCAAGATATTGCATTTTCTTGAAGCAATCAAGTCAATTGAGACCACTTAAGTCCGTCTAAAACTTACCAGTGCACTATTGCATTCTGCGTAGTCTATTCATGCAGAGAATATAATATAAAGACGTTTTTAGCGTTTGTTTCTAATAGATTTTCGACCGTTTTCAAAAATGTAAAAGGTTTTTAATACGGGTAAGATAATAAAGTTTAGCAATAACTTTGCTAATTATATGTAACTAACGACTCACCCTCGCTGCGCTCGGGTTTGTCCCTAGGTACCACCTTTAGCATAATTTTTTTTACATCTGATCAAAAGCCTAAAAAAAAAGTTTCAACGACGTATGGCGTAATTTCCTCACAAACTATCATTCCTTTTTTTTGTCAACCCCTTACAGCCCTTTTTTCGCCTTGAAAAGTAGCCTATGTCCTTTCTCTTAGGCTCTACACTATCTGTGTACAAATTTCATTTAAATCGGTGCAGTAGTTTTGGCGTGAAAACGCGACGGACAGACAGGCAGACGGGCATTCCATTCCATCGCTAGCGTACATGTTTAAAATCATTTAAACTAATTTAACAATTGTAAATTGCGCGCACCATGGCAATTGTCTTTGGTTTAATCTTTAATTTTTGCCTCTTTTTTGCCATGTTTTTCTTCACCGTAAGACAAGTGGTAATCATGTTAGAAATGATTTGCACATGAAAATGTCAGAGTTGCGAAACCTGGATTTGAACCCGCATCATTCGAATATCCAAGCGCTAGTGCGTTACCACTGGCCTACCACTGTCTCTACTTAAGAATGTATTTTTAAAAATCATAACTAATAGGAGGTTAGATAAAGAATGAAACTTTTTATGGAAGTTCATCATTTTTGAAGCAATATAAAGTTGATGTTGAAGCCCGTGTTTATACTTCCGATGGGAAATTCCATGGGGTTTATAGCTTATAAAATATAAAAGCATTCAGCCTACGTTAGACACCAAAGGAAATAAAAAATATTATAACCATTCTCATTTCATACATTTTCACAATAAAACTTTATGAAAATTTATGAAGTGAATGTAAACTAAATGACCTCATACTATTTATGTAAAGCACAAGTAGGTACTAGCATTCATTTATTGAATTCATTGTGTAGTGGCTAGCATGTACGGTCACACACCGAGAGGTCCTGGGTTCGAGTCCCGCGTCGGGCCAAGTTTAGTTATTGAATCTTTCTGTTTCGTTAGCCTCAGTAACAGCCCGGAGTTGGGAAGTTGGTGGTGGTTCACCCCCGTGCCTCGGAGAGCACGTAAAGCCGTCGGTCCTGCGCCTTAGCTCTCACTGGTCGTGTCTCGCGTCGTCCCACCGGAATATGAGAGTGATAGGAATAGAGAGTGCACTTGTGTCTGCGCGTACACTTGTGCACTATAATATCTCCTGCGTACTTGGCCAGTCTCAACGAGATTGGCCGCCATGGCCGGAGTCGGTCGGAGAACATTATTATTATATTAACTACAGGCATACACAGCATTGTTTATATTTCTGGCTTTAAAATAATAATTCACTACATATAACACAAAATCCCGCGGTCTGTCTATCTGCAAGAAACTCAAAAACTACTAAACAGTTTTTCATGAGGTTTTCACCAATAGATGGGATTCATGAGGAAGAGTTAGGTGTACAGGTCAAGTTTTTATACTAGCAAAAAGCTGAACTTTGTGAGGGCTCGCGTAGTATTTTTAAAGGGGAATAATATTACAGTAATGTTATTTCTTCGATTTTCCAACAGATAGCGATAGTAGTACAATAACATTCTATCTAATGAACACCAAAATTGTTAATGTTTATTATTTTAATGGTCATAAAATTATATTTTTTTACAGATAACACATCTAGATATGAGGTTAAATTACTATGTTAAAGCACAAATCTATAGACGTGATAGTTTTTCAATAAAATGTACCACAAAATGCTTAGGTTGTCTATTTTAATAGGCTGAAATATGAAGGCGATTGTTGAAGATGTCAGAAAAATCATGGCGACATGAAACTTTACGTGCACGTAGTAAGAAATATATTACAGAATTTTTAGATAATAGAGTAGTTTTCGAGGAAGGTTCTCTTCGCTCCCGCTAAATCCAGGGATGAATCCGAGCAAAACGAGGTTGAGCCGCTAGTATTATATACAATCTACTAAAACTAGTGGAAAACATAATAACGGAACAAAAGTAAAATAAAAAGTTTAAAACATAAAAGGTTTAAAAAGTTTTTAAGTTTTTTACACGAGAGGAACTGCGAGTAAAGCTAGTATTTAAATTCCATTCTATTTGTTTAAACACGAGCTGTTTCCGTTATTACAGTGCAACAAAGAGAAGGTAAATATTATTCACAATGGATGCTGTTCCGTAAATGTTTGTAACAAATAAGTGTGTGCCCCACTTAATGACATGGCGTTCACTTGCTATGGTTTTGGTGTACTCATTTTTAGTCTATACAAAATGTTCATATTTTATGTTAAATAATAAAAAATAAAGTGAAAAAGAATATAAAATATAATATTAAACTGGAAATTAGCAAAGATTTCTCAGAAATAACATATTTTCCCGCAAAAAATAGTACTATCAACATATAGGATACTTTTTTTGCGGGTTCAAACCGGGTCTCGCACCTCTGAAATTTTCATGTGCGAATCATTTCTATCATGATTACCACTTGTCTTACGGTGAAGGAAAACATCGTGAGGAAACCTGCATGTCTGAGTAAACCTAGCAAGTTATTGAAAGACATGTGAAGTCCACCAACACGCACTAGGCCAGCGCGGTGGACAATGGCCTGATCCCCCTCGTAGTGCGGGAGGCCCGTGCTCAGCAGTAGGATGTTAAAAGGCCCTGCATAACATATCATCAAAGCAAATTTCATCAAAATCTGTCCAGTGTTTTTTTCGTGATGCGGTGACAGACAGACCGACAGAAAAAATTTAAAAACAATAGATTCGGCCTCTATGTTGATAATAACGACTTCAAGGATTTTAGAATTTTATTACATGTTTAGATTTATATAGACAGTATAAGAATCAATATAAAGCTTGTGCTCCACTGAGAGTAACCCACGATACAGCGCTGTGAAATGTGGCAATCCGCAAAAAACTGTTGCCAACGAGGTAAAAGAGGTAGACCCATATAATGTATGGGTTTTAAAATATGATCTATATATTAATGAAGGCGAATTTAAATTGTACTACAATGATAATAGACAAAGTGTGTTTTGTTTTGTTACTTTTAAAGTGTTTTCGTTTCATCTACAGTTAGATTTTACTTAAATATGGAGAGAAGCACCCCAGCGAAGCAATTACTTTTACTAAATTCCAATAACTAACATACAAAAATTTCGTGTCACAGTGCTTGTTATCGAACTCCTCCGAAACGGCTATCCCGTTTTTTATGAAATTTCTCGCGTGTATTTGGTAGGTCTGAGAATAGGTCGTAGGCTATTTTTTATTCTTATAGGTTATAAGGGCGGCCGTCTCCAGATTTTTAAATCTGGAAATCTTCTAAATAGTACCAGTCAACGCGAACACTCAAATGTAATAGATGACAATATGAATGACCATGAGGTGCCTAAACCAACATTGGATGACGTTGAGCAAGCGATACAGCGGCAAAGAAATAATAAATCACCAGGATTTGATAATATTCCTGCAGAGCTTATTAAATATGGGGGACCAAGACTCTACAAAGAATTCCATAGCCTAATAGACCAAATATGGACAAGTGAAAGCTTGCCCGATGAATGGAATACAGCGATTATATCTCCTTTACACAAAAAAGGTGATATACTAGAGTGCGCTAATTACAGAGGTATCTCACTTCTCAACGTGGCTTACAAGATCTTTGCGAATGTCCTTTATGACAAATTAGTTAAATACACCGAACCTACACTAGGCGAATTCCAATGCGGTTTCCGGCCCAATAGATCTACAACGGACCAACTCTTTTGCTTAAGGCAGATCCTCGAAAAAACTCGCGAATTTAATGTCGACACCCATCACTTGTTTATAGACTTTAAAGCTGCCTATGATAGCGTACACCGAAATTTCCTTTTTCAAGCGATGAAAGACATCAATATACCAGTAAAGTTGATAGCTTTGACAAAATTGACCCTTGGTAAGACGGAGTGTAGAGTAAGAATCCAAACGGATTTCTCAGATCCTTTTCGTGTAAATGACGGGCTGCGACAAGGCGATGCGCTTTCCTGCCTGCTTTTTAATATTGTGCTAGACAAATGTGTGCGAGATTCAAAAATAGAAAATGAGGGCACTATTTTCTACAAATCTGTACAATTACTAGGATATGCAGATGACCTGGACCTAGTAAGCCGAACACGACAAACCCTAGACCACGCATATCTAGCACTGGAGAACGCAACACAAGCGGCTGGATTGTGCATCAATCAACAAAAGACCAAATATATGCCGGTAGTGAGGGACCAACACATCCCATTGAATGAAGAAATTAAAATTGGCACGAAAATCTTTGCTACCGTTAGAGACTTCATATATCTCGGCTCCCTCGTCACATCAGAGAACGAAATCTCAATGGAAATTCATAGGAGAATTACTTCGGCAAACAAATGTTATTTCGGTCTGTTGCGCTACCTCCGATCTAAGATTCTGCCAAGACATCTTAAAATACTCCTATACAAAACTTTACTTAGGCCGATTCTTACTTACGGGGCTGAATGCTGGGTTCTAAGTAAGAAGGATGAAAACAGCCTGCGAATTTTTGAGCGAAAGGTCCTGAGGAGGATTTTCGGTGCTGTTCAAGATAATGGTATCTGGCGCATTCGTTACAATCACGAACTCTATGGACTATTTAAAGAACCGAATGTAGTCAAAATCATTAAATTGTCACGAATGCGATGGGCAGGACATGTGCAACGCATGGACAATTCAAGAGCCCCGAAAAAGTTGCTTGACAGTAAACCAGAGGGCCGTAGAGGCAGAGGAAGACCTAGGGGCCGGTGGATTGACGGAGTGGAAAAGGACATGAGAGTTTTGGGAGTACGGAGTTGGAGAGAGGCCGCTAAAGATCGCCTCAGATGGAGAAATTTGCTTGACCAAGCCAAGGCCCACCCCGGGCTGTAGCGCTTTGATGATGATGATGATGTCTCCAGATTTTTATTTTTTATTTTTGGACCAAACCTTTATTTTTTTTTGATTTGGCAGAATACTTGTAACACTATTTTTTTCATAGTGATTAGAACGCAAGCGGAACCGCGGGAATAGCTAGTAATATATATTTTAGTGTGTTTTATAGTAAAAACAGTGTTAAAAAGTTAGCAGGATGCTTAACACACGGATCATCTTCACTAGTTAGATCTAATACCATGTGTGAATTACATTCAACCAGTCATACATATGTATGTATGTATGTATGTATGTATGTATGTATGTATGTATGTATGTATGTATGTATGTATGTATGTATGTATGTATGTATGTATGTATGTATGTATGTAAGTATGTGTGTTTGTATGTATGTATGTATGTATGTATGTATGTATGTATGTACATTGTACATGTTTTGCAGTAGCTGCGTGTGTCTCAAACTTCATAATACTATTTTTTTCATTAATTTGATCACATTTTTTAGTTACATGTTTACGCATTTGTGTCTTCTTACATTTATATAAATACTTATTTTTAATCATGTTTTTAATGAACGAATAAATGTAAATTTGCATGAGAATAATTCGAAACAGGGCGCGAATTACACACGTTAAGCAACTTCCCTGAAGGGTGATCCTATTACGATCTACATTCTAAACTTATGACACAATTCTGATATATATAACATTGTAGTGTCTGTTATATAATATGTTCTGATAGATTGTAATAATATTATGTTTTTTGATAAACAATATATTTAAATGTAATATATTACCAAATTTAAATATATTTTCAATATATTTAAATTTAAAGCGAAATTAGAAATATCTTAATTGAAATTCTAAATTACTGAAAGGAAAATTATTGAAATACATCACATTTTTTAAATTTAAAAATTTTGATTAACTTTTCCATCTTCTTTCAAAACCACGTGATTCGAGTATTACATTTCTTTAATTCATACCATTCGTTTACGGTAAAGGCATCAATATATTAATTTTTACAAATTGATATTTATATGCCCATGAAGCGCTCGCAGAGCGATTCATCTACAAAGCTCATAATAACCACGAATAACATTTATATAAACATGATATTTTATAAAAGGTTTATACATACGATTTATATTAACCGTTTAAAACAATTGCGAATATAAAATAATAAATATTTTTGTAAAAAATAAAAAACTTGTGATGTGGCTTGTTTAATACGAGCGCGCTTAAGCGATGCATTCTGCGGCGTTTGTGGGACAATAAAATGATAGATTCGGAATTTTATTGTACCAGTTTCCGTTTATATCTTTTGGTTATAGGCGGAAGTATTTTTTTACTAGCGACTCACCCTTGCTTCGCTCGGGATACCCCCTTTAGTATATTTTTTTACAAACTCTGAATTTCTTACTTATTTATATCTAATCAAAAGCCAAAAAATAAGCTTCTAGCTTTAAAAATGACGTAATTTCCATACAAACTTTCACACCCTCTTTCAACTTTTTTTCCACCTTGAAAAGTAGCCTATGTCCTTTATCAGGCTCTAAACTATTTGTGTACCAAATTTCATTTAAATCAGTTCAGTAGTTTTGGCGTGATACAGACAGACTGACAAGGTCTTCTTCTTCTTCTTTGCACGGCTGGTTTCCGCACTTAGGCAGTAGATGCCCGTTGTGCGTGAGACTGACAAGGTTACTTTCGCATTGATAATATTAGTAAGGATTAAAACTATTTTACTTACCCTGACTTTGCCCACAGCATTTAAAAAATGTGTATAAAAAATCGTATTTGATATCGACGGTCGATCGAATTATTATGAGATTTGTGGTTTGCATGTAAAGGTTTTCGAAAGCATTCGAATCGTCGGGAACCAAAAATCAAAATCCAAAAAGATGGTTTCATTTATAATGTCGAATATTCGCGTAAACCTAATAAGTATTATGCCTTGTTTAATTAATTATTATTTATTTGTTTTAATTTAATATTTTCCAAATTCAAATTCAAATTCAAATTCAAAATATTTTATTCAGCATAAAATTATTACAATTTTTTACTGAACGTCATGAGTCTACTACCAGTTCGGAAAGAAGAAGCCACTGACCTGAGAAGAACTGGCGAAAGAAACTCAGCGGGACTAATTTTTTTTTTGTCTGTTTTAATATTTTTTTAAATGGAAATCGAAATGAACAATAATTCTATTGGTTGAAATAGCCTGGAGGCGATCACATCATTCCCAAGGCGTACTGTCTTCTAAAAAATCGTTAATCGAATAATATCCTTTACTACACAAACGTTCTTTCACAATTTTTTTAAATTTGGCAATAGGAGCTTTTTGAACGTTTTCTGGGATCCTGTTGTATAAGCGTATACATTGTCCATAAAAAGAATTACTGACTCGGCGTAAACGAGTCACAGGCATTACAAGTTTATGTTTACTCCTAGTATTAATGGTATGCATGTCGCAATTCCTGGGAAATTCGTGTATATTTTTATGAACATACATAACATTTTCGTACACGTATTGAGAAGCAACAGTCAATATTTTTATTTCTTTAAACTTATCTCTTAATGATATTCTAGGACCTAAACTATAAATTGCACGAATAGCTCTTTTCTGCAGGACAAAAATTGTATTAACGGTAGCTGCATTTCCCCATAATAAGATTCCATATGACATAATACTATGAAAATAACTAAAGTATACTATGCGAGCTGTATCTACGTCAGTAAGAAGTCTAATTTTTTTAACCGCGAACGCTGCAGAGCTAAGCCTATTCGCTAGCTCCTCAATATGGAGATCCCACCGCAATTTCGAATCTATGGTAATACCTAGGAATTTGGTAGACTGTACCGGTTTTAATATTTCCCCGCCTAATACTACACCATTATCAACAAGTTTAACATTAGGTGTTGTGAATTTTATTAATTTTGTTTTTTTGTTATTTAATAATAAATTATTCGAATCAAACCAATAGACAACCTTTGAGAGAGCATCGTTTACATCGTCATACGTAAGTAAATTACGTTTTACCTTAAAAATAAGTGAAGTATCATCAGCGAACAATACTATCTCATGTTTGTCCTGCACAAAAAATGGCAAATCATTTATGTAAACTAGAAAGAGAAATGGACCAAGAATAGAGCCTTGTGGAACCCCCATATCTAACGGAGCCCCAGGAGATCTCTTACCATTTACATCAACCCTCTGTATTCTATTACTCAGATAGGAATTCAGAAGGTTGAGTGCCTTATTTCTAATCCCATAATGATGCAGTTTCCTGATCAACGTCACGTGATGCACACAATCAAAGGCCTTGGATAAGTCACAGAATATCCCAAGAGCATCCTGCGACCTCTCCCATGCCTCAAAAATATTTTTAACTAGCTCAACACTAGCATCTGCTGTTGAGCGACCTTTTGTGAAGCCAAACTGTTTCTTATGAAGTAGATTGTGTGCATTAAAATGCAATAACATTTGCCCGAGTATGATTTTTTCAAAAATTTTACTAAATGTTGGGAGTACTGAAATTGGTCTAAAATTATTAGGGTCTAGGGTACTACCCGATTTAAAAATTGGAATAACTTTACTATGTTTCATTAGATCAGGAAACACACCACGTTCTATACAGTCATTAAATATAGTAGCTAAAAGAGGTGCAACAACATCGATTACCGAACTAACAACTTTTACAGATATACCCCATAAATCAGCTGTTTTCTTGACGTCCAGGCTTCTGAAGGCTACCATTATATCTTTGGGGCTTACAGGTTTAAAGTACAAAGAAGTTTAATTTCAACGGCGCGTAAAGGTTACACGCACCCATTGTTTTCATGAAGTGATATCTGTGACACTATAGATGTTAGATGCGCTAGACTCAATCGCATGACCTACAAAATTATATTCCGTACTTTATGTAGGTGCTAACTTAACCTACTTTACAGGGTAGTTTTACTAATTAATACTTATATTTCAAACAGAGAGTGCATTTTGGAGTCTCTCTGTTATGATTTCTATGTAACAGCCCTCTCGTGTCCGCAGTGCGATTTTTTTTAATGAGGTTTTTTGGAGCAGTATAACCTAATTATAGAGAAAGTTAAAGTGTCACAAGGTCTCGAATGCGGGAATACATAAAGCCGCGAACTACAAAGCATATTTTGTTTGAAGTACCGCAATTCGCTGAGATAATTTTGGTTTCATTTAGTAGGTAACGCATTTTCAAGTGAATTAGATGAAGTAGATATCAAATCGGTACTAACAGACTCTGCGAACTTTTTAAGGAGCATGTATGATAAGAATAAAGTTCGCTCTCGTAGCGCTTATCACTAACTAAGAAATGAAATATCATAGAAATGTAAACTTTTTCCTTAGGACAAAGGTACATCTTCAATTTAAGTTTTGAATTAAGATTTCCATATAATTTTTTTTCAAAAGAAAACCTTCAGTACCCCTGAATATAATATATTTTCTAAAAAAAATATTCTTAATTTTCTTAATTTTTTAAATAAAAAAAATCATAATGGGATATGTCTGCTAAATATATAAGTGAATTTATATATCTAGAGCGTCAGGGCTTAATTTCGCGTAGAGTCGGGCCTTTAGTTATTGGACTTTGTTTGATCGAAAAATTGGCCTTCCTTAGCCCATATCTAGTATCACTAAGATTGGCCTCAATGACCAAAATCGGTCACATTTTCACTAGTAATTGTATTATTATTACGTGTATATTACATACGAAATATATATAGACAAAAATTTAGTATTTCTTCCAATTGTTAAGTTGGTCTAATTTCTAAAACACGAAATAACAAAATAAGGCTTTAAGAACATCCTAAATTTTTCTGAAATAGCAACTAATAACGCACAGATCGACATTAAACCTGAATTGTATAGTTTGAAGGGCTTACTCAATGTATCTTGATTAGTAATTAGTTTCTGAAGACCACTTAAAATTTGGGTCGAAACTTTTGAACATTAACTCAAGTGCCTCTAGACAGCTGCTTCCTAGTCCCTAACTTGAGGGGTAAAGATTAGATTTACATTTCTGCCAGTATTACATTTAATTTGGCTTATGTATTATTAAGGAATGTAATGAAAATTATGATATACTAGCAGTACCCGCGGCTTCACCCGCGTTCATGGTTTCAAGCCAATTAGAAAAAAAGTGTTCTATGTTACTTCTAATACCTCCAAGAATGTGTGTACAAAGTTTCATAATGATCGGTTAAGTAATTTTCGAGTGAAAGCGTAACAAACAAACTAACATTCACAATTATAATAGTATAGATTAATTAATTAATATGTATTATAAAATTCGAAATATGTTAAGTCAGTACATTTTTGAAAATCTTATTGAAATAGTCAATATTATCGATATAGATTCTATTAGATAGATTTTAGAAATTTTGTCTGACTGTCGCCTCACAAAAAAACACTGGGCAGATTTTGATTAAATTTGATGTGCCGATAGCTGATTAGGGTCAATATGAATTGTACTTTTTACTGCTGGGAAAAATATATAATTTCTAAGAAATCTATACTAATCGTTCATATGTACTCAACCGTACTCAAAAGATTGCAATTAAGGGTTATGAATCTGAATTTGTCACTGTCAGCTCAGGAGTTCCACAGGGCTCCATTTTAGGTCCTCTACTATTTATTCTCTTTATAAATGACGTCTATGAATGTTTTACGTTTTGTGACTTTTTACTATATGCTGATAACCTAAAAATTTTTCACACAATTGAGAGTGCAGAGGACCATCACAGGTTCCAACAAGATCTCAACCGCTTTTCCAACTACTGCAAAATTAACAAATTAGATCTGAATTTAAATAAATGTAATTTAATTATCTTTACTAAAAAGAGAACCATTAGTAATTATCCGTATGTATTGTGCAATAGTAAATTGAACTGCGTTAACAATATAAGAGACCTAGGAGTAACTCTTGACAATAAGTTACATTTTAACATGCATATCGACAATATCATAAACAAAGCCTACAAAATGTACGGTTTTGCTATGCGAGCAAGTACTGTGTTTCGCCAGCCATTAACATTTCTTCATATATATAAATCCCTTATTCGATCACAGTTAGAATATGCAGTGCCAGTGTGGAACCCCTATTATGCTTAGTACGCGGATGCACTTGAAGTTGACAAAAAATTTTTTTATGGTGTATGTACTATAGATGTTTTCGCCGTCATTTGTCATATGAACAATTATTAATAAAATTCAAACTACTTAAACTGCAAAGTAGAAGATTACATCTAGACATCATGTTCTTATATGATCTAAGTCATGGTAAATATGATTGTATTCAACTCATTAATAAATTATATTATAATGTACCGTATCGAACACATAATCGTAAGTATAATAATTTTTTTGCTACTAATCGTTGTCGTACTGTATCAGGTCTACGCGCTCCTATGCGCAGAATTACTAACACCTACAACACATAATTTGGATCTGTCGACATAGCGAACACAAACATGTATAGTTTTAAGAAACAAATAATTAACGTAATATGTGATACCCTCTAATTTAATTATGAATTGTGTACTCCTTTTATGCAACTTTTCTCAATTTCATCCTTTTATTTATTTATTCTGATTTTATCCATTATTTAATGAGGTTGAGAAGGGGTGAGGGACCGTGGTTGCGTGAGGGGAGCATAACATTATATCTTTCAATATGTACACTACCACTTCTCAATATCAATTAGTAACCTGTGGTCAACGATGCTGGTGTCATAATAAATAATTTAGTTTAATTTAGTTAATAAGATAAGCTTATTGTGAACACTGTTTGTGGACCCTAATAAATCAAAAAAAAAAAAAGCTTGTCTAGGGACGAACACGAACGAAGCAAGGGTAAGTCGCTAGTAATGTTAACGATATTAATTGAATTAATTTAAGTAAGAAGAGGACGATCAAGACATAGTCCATGTCCAAACAACAGTCCACCTCGCAGTCGAGTCCAGGTTGACAGACTTCGTATTCATTAAACGTGCTACCTACGGCTTTTTGTAAGTGCCCGGAATTTGAGTCCACTTCACTTAGCTTTCTGAAGATTAAGCTACTGAAATATAGAGTAATATACCATTTATAAGAATTTGTAAAACTATTTGTTAGCATTCCTCAATTAGGCTTTGTAAATTGAATTAAAAACATCATTAGAAACACCGGCAGTTGGCAAATAACTCGTCAACTTAATAAGCTTGAAAAAGCGTCTGTACACTTTATCAGTTCGAAATGCGCATTCCACTGCAATTTACTAAGCGCTGTTAATAATTAATTTAAATTAATTTAGCGCTAAAATAATTTAATAATAATGCGTATTTTATAATAATTATGTATTATATAAGAATTTAACTGGAAACAAAAATATTTGAAACTAACTTTTCGGATTTTGTCGCGGATTTATTTAGAGTTCCTGGCGTTTCGAATGCTTTACAGCAATCATGGTCACAAGAGAGACTAAGGTATTTGACGTCTCAGAGGCTTATATACTTGTTACAGACACTGCCTACCCACAATTTAAAAAATAATTCAACTTTGATGCCATTTTGAAATGAAACATTTTGAAAGGATAGTTTAAATTATAATGTCGAATAATCGCGTAAACTTAAAAAAATAATATACCACAAAAATAAAACAACTAGTCATAACAAATAGATGATCTCAATTATAGATATTATCATTTTGATCGACGTCATAGAAAACTGGAAGTCACTGAAAATATGCTGTCAAAACTCAAACCCACTACATTCTAATTGACATCGATTCTGCACTATTGCAGCTCTATACAATTTAGTTACGCTCCAGGATTTAATTATTTTTGTTGTATTTTTCTAATTTCTATAATTCTTCATAATAATATACAAACTGTAACGTGTGTTTTTGTGTTAATAAATCTTTTATTCTTTCTTTTCGTCTCAATCACTAACAAATCTCGTGGTTATATAAAGACTCTCCACCTAGCAAAGCCAGCACTAATCAATAAACCTAACAGAACCCTAATTGGGCCAAAGCTCTCAATCGACACTCCGGCTGACCTGCCGAGACAGAGATGTAAAATATAAGTCCTGAAAAAACACCCTCAGAAAGACAAAACGACTAACTAGAAAGTACTACTGACTTAAAATAAAATAAAATATAATATACTAGCGACTCACCCTTGCTTCGCTCGGTTAATCCATGGATTTAGCGCGAGCGAAGCCGCGGGTTCCGCTAGTAAATGTTGAATGCATTTACAAAAACTTTACAAATTATATACTAAAACCTTCCTCGAAAACTACTCTATTCAATGGTGTAAATGTATGAAAATCGGTGCAGTAGTTTTTGAGTTTATCGCGGACAGACAGACAGACGAGGCAGAGGACTTTGTTTTATAATATGTGGTGATTATTATTATAATTTATGTTAGTATAGATTTGTCGTTTATTATCTTAGTTTTAGTTGTATTCATAATTTTTTGGTAAACATTTTAACTCGCCTTTTCTATCACAAGATACTAAAAAATTAGATAACGAACTTAAATATAAAATGAAACTAAAATTCTGGAAATGAAGTCCACAGTGTATCTACAGCATCCGTAAAAAAGGCACAAAGGGCCGAAATTGCACAAAAGTTTCGGCGCACTGTCGCGTTGTGAAGAATTCTTAAACAGTCACTAACAAGTGGAACAAGTCTAACTATTGTAAGGAACGATGAATACAAAAAACTGGATATACCTAAGAATTAAATAAATATATTGGGACATTAACTGAGCACCATCTAGTTCCGTGGTGAGCTACGAGGCTTGTGTTACGGATACCAGATACTTGGTACAAGCACTACAAACTGAGCCAAACGAGTCTACCAAATTTGATAATTGTAATTTAAAATAAATACTTGCATGAATTTAATATTGAAAAAAATAATAATTTTTGCCAACTTAATTAAGTCACGAAAAAATAATGTCACGAATTAATATGACTGTCACAGCAACTCAACCTCCTAGATACAATTTTTAATTTGCCTTTTAAACCACTCTCGTTATTTACGCACTAACACAAACTTATGTCGAGAAAAAGTTTATTTGAATTTGAACATTAAACGGCTCTACCGATTTAATTTCTTTTTTATATCTGGTAGTTATGAGAACAGGTCGCAAAGTATTTTCACCCTTCTAAATTCTACCCCTACTCCCATATTTTAATTGCGATTTTAGTATTTTTGTAAAAACTACGTTTGTCGGGTTAGCTAGTCTAATCTAATCTTCTAATATATAAAAATCTCGTATCACAGTGTTTGTTATAGAACTCCTCCGAAACGGGTTGACCGATTTTTATGAAAATTTTTCGGTATATTAGGTAGGTCTTAGAATAGGTCGTAGGCTAATTTTTTCCCCTAGAAGATGTGTATGTATTCTCTGGATATTTTATTTTTTATTTTTAGACCAAATTTTTATTTTTCACTTTTTTATGATTTAGCATTAAAAAATTCTTATAACTCTAACTTTTCATCTCTTGGGCGCGGACGAAGCCGCGGGAATTGCTTGTTAAAGTATAAATATTACACATCAAAGTTTCCCTTTAAGTTACTGAAGATAGGTCCTAACAGTGAGAAGGATACTAATATCTAGAAAAATTAAAAAAAATATCACCAAAAATTTATTTAATAACGCTTCCAGATACTATATACATAAGTGAGAGAGGTAATTGTAGTTTTTTATCTTTTAGTGCCCCACTGACCGCTGTCGAGCATTTTAAGAAGCTCCTAATTATTACTGACTTGGGGATTCATGACCAAATTAAAGCAGAACTTGTTTTACAATTTTAATTTTGCTCTCATATTTTCGTGCTATGCGACTTTGGGTATATTAGCATTTTAATTTTATTATAGTTGCAATGTATTTGAAAATTCTAGTGGATAGCGTGACTTTTTTTTTATGGGACAAAGGGGGCAAACGGGCAGGAAGGCTCACCTGATGGTAAGTGATCACCTCCGCCCATGGACATCTGCAATACCACAGGGTTTGCAGATGCGTTGCCGGCCTTTCAGGAAAGAAGGGAGGAGAAGGACGGGAGGAGGTATGGGGAGTGGGCCTCCCGGACTCTCACTCACCGGACGAAACGCGACAGCATAGCTGCCACTTCACGCCGGTCTCCTGTGAGAGAGTGGTACTATACGGGGCGTGCCGGCCCATTCGGCTGCTACCCGAAGGTAACAAGCATGCCACTACCACTTGATAATAACGTGACTTTTTCTCATAGATATTTGTTACCCGGTTAACGATATATAATAACCAGACAGACACAAAGACAAAAATTCTAAAAACTTGAATCGGGCTCTGTTTATATTTAATGTACAAATTCGAATCAGAATTTTATTATCTAAAATATAAATATCTCGTGTCACAGTGTTTGTTAATAAGGTTCTCCAAAACGGCTTGACCGATTTTTATGAATTTTTTTGTGTACATTTGGTAGGTCTGAGATTAGGTCGTAGGCTATTTTTAGTCCCCTAGGTAATAAGGGTGGCCCTCTACAGATTTTATATATTTTTTATGATTTGGCATAAAAATACATACCTATATTATAATCAAACCCTAAATTTTCAACTTTCTACCATCAATCTTTTTTTAATAGTGTTTAAACCGCGGGCGGAGCCGCGGGAATCTTTCTAATTTGTCTTTTTTATATAAGTAAGCTGCATATTTATTTAAACAGCAGCAGTGTTTAAAATACCTAAGTTATTATTTTTTTACAACATTTTTGATAAACTTCAATGTATTAATAATATATGTGACATAGAACAAGCCGTTATTAGTTAACCTAAATTATATCTTCTCATTAACTCAAAATATTTTCCAACATTAGCGACGAATTTATCACAATTATGAAGGAAATGAAATTAAATTGGCCTTCTCTTTGATCATGATAATTAATTAAAACGATTTGTTATTGCGATTCACTGTAGAGTAAACAGTATAATCTGTTTAAACTAACAAAACCGCTTCTTTTATACGATCCCAGATAGACAGAAAAACAAAATTCCGAAAACTATAGATTAATACATAATTATGCTTTACTGCTTATCACGCAATGTACAAGTAGGTATATATACATTGTACACGTATCACATATGGCTCTGCTTTTAGGGACTCTACTTGTTGTGCGAAAGTACACGGGTTCGAGTCCCGCTAGGAGCATTCATTTGTTAAGTTGGAGTACAAACCAATGTTTGTATTCTGTAACACAAGCCTCGTACCTTATGGCGCGGAACTAAATGGCGCTGAGTGTTAATGTTCCAACAAATTATATTACATTATAACTGAAAGATGCCCCTGCCCCGGTGATAATGCACATTTAGTAGGTATGCTAGGCATTTTCGCCCAAACAAAGCTTTGTTACCTAAACTACATATTTCGACAGAATAGGACAAGGGTTAACCTAGTATTTTAATGAAGTCTTTGTAAACTAATAATAAAAAAAATGTCTGCACTATGTCTGTGCATCAGCTAGCTGTAGAGCTGGATCATTTCGATGTTTTTTAATATAATGTTTTTAAAGGGATCAGGTCGTAGTCCACCACGCTGGCGTACGGGTTGGTGGACTTCTTATATCTTTCGAAGACTGGTTTTACTGATAATAGCTACGGCAAATAGTAATCAATTTGAAAAGTCCCACCCCAGGACCTAGTCCACACGAAATATGTCCCAAACAGGAGCATCATGTCTGAGCTATCACTACCATAGTTATTAAAAATATTTGAATTTAATTTAATACATGCGGACGACCTTTAAGGCTACTTTACTCGTAAAGGAAAATTAACGAGAATTTTCATGAAATTAACTATTTTATACGGATTAATAAAAGTATATTATTCACCGAGTAAAAGAGAACACGAGGGCCGGCTATTGGAAGTATGGCAGAATTTTAAAAGGAAAAATTTTTTATTGCCCGTAAAATGTTCTTTTACGTAGCGTCGTTTTTTTTAAATGGTAATTCTTACAAAACTAAAGTCCATTTAATTACAAAATTGAAATGAAATATTTTAAGATACAGTATTGTCCGAATAAAATCAAAAATAACTTATTGTTCCTGAGATTAGCGCGTTCAAACACACTAACTATGTTGTTTTATAATGTTAAAGTTAAACGGCTAGACCAATTGGGTTAATTTATTTTTTTGTATATTCCTTAAGGTCCACGGTAGGTTTTAATACAAAAAAATAAATAATACTAAAAATAAAAAAATAAAAAGTTTAGTTAGAGTATATTATATTGCTAAAGATAATATATGTACCTATATATAAAATAAGATAAAACTTTAATAAATGTCAAATTACACGAAAAAAGCTGTCTATCTCAGTTAAATATCTCGTTAACTCAACAAAATGTCCAATCCATCGTCATTTTAATATGAAAAAAAAACAGATTCCTTCAAATGACAACATTAGCTCCGTAATTTGTTACGCTCGAAAAGGAAATGCAATGAAAATTGTCATTTGCTTTGATCACGAGAACAAATTAAAATAATTTGTAAACGTCGATTCGATTGAATCAAAAGGTCTTTGAAATGATTATTCTCTGACTCTGATTTAATGTTAGAAAGAATTTCACAAATTTTATTCTTTGTCTGATTTATCTTTATATAATTTAATAGATAAGAATAGAAAAATATTAATTTTTATATACTGCTTATCACTACATATTATAAAACAAACCTCCTCCGCCGCGTCTTCCTGCCTGTCTGTCTATCTGTTCGCGATAAACTCAAAAACTACAGCACTGATTTTCACGCTGTTTTCACTAATAGATAGAATGGTTCTCCAGAAAGGCTTTAGTATGTAATTTATTAAGTTTTTGTATACTTTGGCTAAAATATTATGATATCTGTTGGCGGTGTATGAAAAAAATCAGTTCACTCATTACAAAGTTAGAATTTATTCTGAATTAAAAAAATAAAAATCCTTGTCAATCATGATTAACCATTTTAATACCGTTGAAGTTAAAGAATTTTTTTAATTATTTAATTATTAGTAATTAGAATAGACAAACTGTTATTTATTATCTGTTAAACTTTAACACCGGAGATTTAATTAAGCCGCGTTCTTACAAAGAAATAAACAAATACTTTGATTCCACACCTTAACTAAAAAGCTTACATTGTTAATCAATAATTGTTAAATTTAAACTATGCATAAATCACGCCTTTCGAGAACGTTCCATCTAAATAGTTAGCAAAGTGCGCCTAAGTTTGCGTATCTCCTGTAAATTGGCGTAAAGAAGCCCAACTATTACCGGTGTTCTCAGAACAATGTTAACAGTTTCCTCATTTTCGAATCGTTTGATAGATGTTTCTAAGCGAGCACATATGCATTATTGCTTTAACTCCACAGTGTAATTACTTACTGTATGTTATGTATTTAATGTATTAAATGTTTTAAGTACTTTAAATTATATTAAAATTTCAAAAGTCCTTAGTATAACTTCAATTGAATAAAGTTTATTTCACATTTAATTCATCATTCGACGACACGATTGGCTCTTTCCAACTTGGCCAACTTTCTGCGCCAGCAGTCGCGGGTTCGAGTCCCGCTGGGGGAATTCATTTGTTGAGCACGAATGTTTATACTCCAGTCATGTGTTACTATTTATAATATGTTTGTATTTAAAATGTATATGTGCAGTATATCAACTATCTGGTTACCGTAACACAAGCCTCGTAGCTTACCACGGGACTAGATGGCGCTGTTGCAATAATGACCCAACATATTTATTAATTAATTTATTTATTAATACATTTCGTGTCATTATAATTTGTTCAAGCTAATGAGAAGAATCAAGAAATCGGAAATTATAGTCGTAAAAAATATCTAGATCATGGTACCTAAATGAAAGATTTTTTTTAACTAATTGGCGAACCTGATTTGTCATTTATAAAGATATCGACTATATTTATCGACTAACCACCTTATTGACCCAAAATAAATTCAAGAATGCCAAAAAGCTAATTGTTAATGTTTATTACTTCTTTAAAATTAAAATGGTGCCAAAACTTTCTACGAGTATTACATAAGCGTTGAGATACGTGATAATTGTTAAGCATCGTAATCAAATCCTTCTTCTTCTTCTTCTTCCCGCCTTTATCCCACGCTATGTGGGGTCGGCATTTTTTTTTTTTTAATTGGTTTGGCAAGAAGTTTTACAACCGGCCGCCTGCCTGACGTTAACCCTCTTTGGGAATGCTATTTTCGGTGGTATTAGTATAACCGCCACCACTTGATTTAACAGGGTTATGTTAAAAATTACCCTTTTACAATTAATTATTAAAAACACAAATACTATAATTAATTAGAAAACATGCTGTATCACAGGAAACTTAGCAGCAATTTTCATCTTGTATATTTTTTATCAAACCTTGTTTTCTTTTAGTCCAGGGTCCAAAGGCATTAATACTCCATAACTGATTAGAATGCTCTGCAAAGCCTGTCTTTACATCGTAATCAAATCCGCGTAAGTCATAATCGTTGACGCGTCGGTTTCATTTATCATTTGAGTCATTACTCATCATGTGACTTCAATAGGAATGTGCTAATGTTAAATTTTAATTAAATCGCTAATTTTATTTATTATTTGACTCATTTTCGTTACACAGGGTCATTTTTAGTGAAAAAATGCTCTGAATATTTTTCCGTGATAAAATGTAACCTAAGTGCTCTTCCAGTCTATAATTAATCTACATGCCAAGTTTCATTCAGATCAGCTTTTCTGCTTTGGCATAAAAGAGTACCAAATATTCATCCATATATCCATCCATCCACCCATTCTCAGCAGCTTAGTTACTAGTAATGACGAAGATACAAAAATGTGCACTCAAATCGAAAAATTAAATAGAAACTTTTTGCCAGTAGAGGTTTAAAGCGTCTGTCCAATCAGGGAGGACTGCGTGACAAGGCAAGTTGTAATGAAATTAGCTACACCAGGGAAATCGTGACCGCTAATATGTTATTCAGTCCCTTTTTCATTTAAAAGTTACTCTCATGTGAATGTGTCGGTAAAGTTTATAATAAAAATACCTTTATAGTATTTTGATTTGCTTATATTTACAAGCAGTATTTTATCCCATGTTAGTGATGTATTGTGGTTGCTGCAGAGCATGAGGCTGAGATTTGATACCTACATTGGACTTAAATAGTTCTAAACCTCTTCTGTAAAGTCACCGTTCACCAAATTCCAAACGCATTATTTTAATTCGCATAGAGTTATTATTAATTAATTATTGCAAGAGTCAAAATGAGTTTATTACCAAACAAAGCTTAAGATCTGAGATTAGCGCGAAGAAGGCGAAAGAAACGCAGCGGGACCAAAACAAGAAGATGCAAAACAGAACTAGAAAAAACTATAATTCTCACACTAAAATAACACGCTTCGTATTATGTCAATCTCAGTCACATTCGCACTTACAGAAATAGGTCAAGACGATTACAAGCCCCAGGAGCTCAACATATCGAATATATCCTATTATTTACAGAAGATGGACAATGAAGTAATATTTTCCCATGATAAATAAAAGTTGATTTGGTGCACTGTTCTTTTGTCTCACTACTACTTTTTACTATGGCTCCACTTGTGATAGATATATTGATTAAATGAATAGAAAAAATATGTAATTAAATAATCTTATAAACATTTTATTGTATGGGGAAGTATGTCTGCAAATCAAGCCAAAATGGACAAATAGATTTAGACAGGAAGTATGTCTTCAGCCCTTTTATCGTCCCACTGCTGGGCACGGGCCTCCCTCAGTTCGAGAGGATCAGACCATAGTCCACCGCGCTGGCCTAGTGCATGTTGGCGGACTTCACATGTCTTACGAAAACTTCCTAGGTTTTCTCAGACATGCAGGTTTTCTCAGGATATTTACCTTCACCGTAAGACAAGTGGTAATCGTGATAGAAATGATTCGCACATGAAAATATCAGAGGTGCGAGACCCGGATTTAAACCCGCATCACTCGGTTATCCAAGAGTGTGCGTTCCCCTGGGCTACCACTGTCTGGTGGACTGGAAATATAGAGATAGATCATTACGGTCTGGAATAGTACATAGGTTACTTTTATTCCGGAAAAATGCACGGTTCCCGTATGATATAGATACTAACCTTTAAAATGTACCTACCTCGGGACGATCCGAGTAAAGCAAAGGTGATTCACTAGTATCTTAGAGATAAGATACATATTTAAAAATATTATTTCATTGAGAAAATCACAGTATCGTTAAGAGCGCATTAAGACGACTATCATTCAGTTAAGTTAACGCACAAAATATAATGTGTATGGTATGATCTACTGTAATATATTAATCACTTTTAAACCCAAAAATTTCATTAAAACGGCAACTGATGACTTCACTTTTACGCAAAAATATCTTGCGCAAAATTAAAACAACGTCATTAATAGTAAACGTGTAGGAAAATTACGAAAAGGCACCGAGTAAAATATTTTATTCATACCGTTTTTAATTTAAGCCTTCATTATCTTGGACCCTTGAGTAAACTTTGGACAACCTGTTGGGAAGCTGTTGTTATATCATTTAAATAATATAAATATATCACTCTATAGTATATGACTTAATGGCCAGCGTGAGAAATATGCAAATTGCAAATTTGAGTCTTGTTTAGAATTTATGGAGCAAGGTTGCCTTGTTACCATATTTATTATCATTTTCCTGCTTAGGACTAATCATACATGTGTTGAACTTATTATTATTTTTTACTAGATAAGCACTAACCTAACCTAATCTTTTTAGGTGTATCTAGATACCGTTTTTTATTATTTGGGATTCACCAGGAAAGTACTACGCACGAAAACTCAACGGAACCTCTTTGCTCTTATTGGGGGTGTTGTATGATCTCTTACGGACTTAACCACGACGCCCCAATGGTAGGTCTGCCGTAGCAGTTCATAACCACGGGATTGCTTCAATAGTCCACTCTGCTATCAGAGAAGTATCAGGAGCAATCCGCATGACACACTGACCATAGCCTACATGCGCGTTTCTTAGCTTCGCTGACACACCGTCCATGTCGGTTCTTAGCTTCGCGCCCGGCCAGATTCCACGACAAGATGAACGCACACTAATAGGGTTCGTCTAGATACGTACAGCAGCCTATCTATAATAGTTACTCTAAACAATAGTCTCTCCGTGCACAAAATTTGATCTAAATCAGTCCAGCCTTTATATAAAATACTAGTTAGTCATTAGTGAAAACATTCACCAACAAATTTACTCATTTATAATTATAAAAGTAATTTGAACATAAATCAAAACACCGAAATAATTTCTTCCAAACTATCATTTTTTACGCGTAAAATAAACAACAAAATACATTAGCAACGTTACAGATTCCAACGCCGATAGAAACTTCAAACAAAGAAAATCATTAAAAACCAAAAGTTGACTGTTGCAAAAATTAATAGTATTAATATAAAAAGTGTTGAGGCCCGTCAAATATAAGTGATAAACGAGCTGACATTGTTTGCGGGAGTATTGTTGGCATCCCTATTATGATCCGCATAGAGATCAAAAGCGACGGTCAAGGCAATTTCGCGGAGATTTTTAATATTCCTTGATATGCATGTCTCGTGTCACTTTTACGTGACGTTAGGAAGATATAAGCAAATATTTGTATTCATTTTTCAATGTGGGCCTATTAGAACGAGTTTTACTGCTTGTTACGAGTAGCATGATGGAATTTGTAAATTGGTTTATGTAATACAAGTGCTTGTACGCGGTTTCGTTTGTGAAATAAGTTGTGAAAGTAGCATGTTTTAGCTTACTGAAATCCTGTGTTTAAATCAATAATATAAAGTACCTATATTCTATTCAGCCTTGTTAATCGACCTACTGCTGGACGCAGACACCGGATTGCGGATTGGCAAACTTCACATGTTTTTAAGTACTTATGTAAAATACGTAATAATCACATTTTACCGATCAATCTTTTTACCGGTTTTTTCCATTCGTAATATAGAAGTAAATAGTGTTCTAGCACACTGAAAAGCTTATATAAATTATAATACTAGCAAACCAGCCGCTTCGCTGGGCGTAAGTTAAAATAAATTAAACTGCTTATATAATTTTATAATAAAAGTGGCTAAAATTACTTCTTATAGCATTAGCTATCTGCAAGTGAAAGTCCCGCCAAAATCAGTCCAGCCGTTTCAGAGATTAGCCGGAACAAACAGATAGACGAAGAGACAAATATTTTAAAATTTGGTTTTTTGATGTAAGTACCGTATATACTTTCATATGCATTTAGTGAAAAGCTGTCAATTTAAAATTAAAAACATGCACTTTATAATAGAGGTGCATGTAAAAAAATTAGATTCTCGTTAAGCCAGCAAAAGCTCGTAAAGTTTTATAAAAGAAAGTTATCTTGTAAAGCTCTTGTATGAAAATTGCAAAGCTGGGTAATAAATGAATAGAAATGAAATATAAAGCGACCATTAACACACAATGTAACTGTGGAATAAAGCAAGCTATATTCAAGAGTTTTTATACTCTACAGCAGCTTTATGTGCACCCTTTCAAGATACAACCAAGGAATGACGTTTAGGGAAGATATTTTTGAATCTAGTGAGCTTTAATTTAAAGCTTGTTAAAAGTTTTCATGTTCTGACTGCTCAATGAGTTTGAATAATCAGTTTCAAAATAGTATAGAGCTTAGAATGTGTTATTATTCTAAGGTATAGAGTATTTTATATAGAAAAAATATTCCTTAAACATATCATAAGAAGTATTGAATATAATAAATTACTAATTTTTTGCAAAAGTTTGTTAATATGTATATAATCTGTTTAGAATCTTTCTTTCTCATTAGGAATAACAGCAAGTTTCCTCACGATGTTTTCCTTTAAATCATTCACAGATGAATCATGAATCATATCAGATCGCTTAATGCAAGTAGGAATGTACTCGAACTAGTAAGTACAAGTTACATTTGCGAGTAAAACATAAGAGAGAGGTAATTAACATACTTACTTCTTCACACTGAAATGGTTAGACATATGGATAAGAATTTGTACATAGATAGATCATAATTTTGCTTCTGAGCGAAGCTATAATTTTTTTTTCTAGTAGCATTTATACGCTTCATACATAATCTACACTATTTTTAAATAGTGTAACGGTGACGTTTGTCTATTACAAGTATTCTAAACAGAAACAAAAACTTGACGACACGTTTGTAGTGACCCTACTTTCTGTGCCAGCGGTCGAAGTTTCGAGTCCCGCTGGAGGCATTCATTTGCTGAACACGAATGTTTATACCCAGTCATAGGTGTTTTTATTTATATGTATGTATTTAAAGTTATTTAAAGTTAAAGTTAGTTTTTTTTAAGTTATGTGTAGTGTACCAACTATCGGGTATCCGTAACACAAGCCTCGTAGCTTACCACGGAACTAGATGGTGCTGTTGTAATAATGTCCAAACATATTTATTTATTTATTCTTTCATTTATTTATAGACCGAGCAAAGCCGCAGGTAAAACCTAGTTGCAAGTAAACAAGAGAGCCAAATAGGCCAAATTTATCACGCGCTCAACTTAAATAATGTATGCAATTAGTTGCAACGAGAACTTCAAACAAAACAACAGAACGCCAGGGATAATCCATGGACCCACTAATGAGTGCAAATTACACAGATTTTTATTCATAATTATTTACTTAAATGTATATTTACCTACGAGTATGATCTATAGATCTTTAACATACTAGAATAACCATAAAAGTTTTCGGATCGGATAGGCGTTTTGCATGAAACATAGTCCAGACTACGACTTTTAGTGTAAATTGGCTATTCTGTTATTTTTTAACTATATCCACCTACTAATTTTCATGAAAATCGCTACAGCCATTTTGATGTCTATAAAGATACAGACATTGATTTTTATATATATTATAATACATAGATATATAACACCTAGATGGAGTGTAGGTCCAAGCGAATTGTAACCACTTTTTTTGGCTAGATTTCGAGATATGGCTAGATACGTTTCCCGACGTGTCAATGTCAATTGTCAAGTTACACAACTACATACGTACAACTTAGGTACTTACTTAGTCTTGATTTCGCTCTCGACGTTTGTTTTGGTTAACACACGTGTTAGTGAGATCGGTGTTCCTATTTAGTTATTATTTACATTTTCTGTATATTTCACTTGTCGTAATAGTTGTAATCCTTGTAATTGTGTTTTGTTGTGGTGATTGGTTAATATATCTACATATTTGTGTGTGTCCTTAGGTAAGGTAGGTTATTTTAAGTATGGATGGTGATCCACCTCCTGAGCCGCCGGATCCCGGAGGGCTGGTGGTGGTAAATAATTTAGGTGGCTCTCGTAAACGCCAAAGTGATAATTTATCATCTGACCCTAATACGGCAAATATTGTTAAAAAAACCATATATAATCCCGATACTGCGACCCCATCAATCCAAAATATATATACCCACCCCTCCCTTTCTGATGGTCCCTCTTCCTACAATGACAACGACAAAGGTCCCTTTATTGTATATGTTTCTAGAGAGACTCCCGACCCAGCAGCTGGAACCACTTTAAGAGCCATTAAGTTTGGTCAATTCTTGCATAACAATAAAATACCTAATATTGTTAATGATGGTGTGAAAAATGTTGGACGCAATAAAATTGCTGTCCAATTCTCTTCTGCTGATGCTGCTAATACTTTCTTAAAAAACCCAGTTTTAAGTATGTCCAAGTATGTTGCGTCTATCCCCACTTTTAATATTACGAGAATGGGCTTAGTTAAAGGGGTTCCAGTTGACTGGGCGATGGATGAATTTGTCGAGTCATTGGAACTTCCTCCTGGTTGTGGTAAAGTTATGAAAGCGAGACGTCTAAATCGAAAGAATGTGAGTGAGGGTGTTATTACCTGGGTGCCAACGCAGTCAGTTGTAATAACATTCAGAGGACAAATGCTGCCTGAGAAAGTGTATTCTTACCACACTTCCCTTCCCGTTGAAACCTATAAATTACCCACAATTCAGTGCCTCAATTGCTGTCGTTTTGGCCATATTAAATCGCAGTGCAGGTCTAAGCCTAGGTGTTTCAGGTGTTCCCAATCACATACTGGGGATGCATGTGAAGTTACCAGGGAAAACTCATCTTGTCTTTATTGTACAAGTAAGCATTTTGCTACAGATAAGGAATGCCCAGAATTTGTAAGACAACAGTCTATTAAAATGGTTATGTCGCAAGAAAATGTTTCTTACATGGAAGCATCAACACGTTTTCCTCCTGTACAGCGGTCTTATGCTGATGTCGCTAAAGAGTTGTTTTCTATCCCTGCCTATACCAACATTCCCACTAGCCCCACCCGCTCTCCAGCTTCACCCACGAGATCCTATCGCCAAACAGTTCTCCGTTCTCCACGTCCCCAAGCTCCTCTAGCGAAGGGATATGACATACAAGCCTATCAAGCAATTGTTGGTAATTGCTCTTCCTCTTTGCCTAATGGTTGTGCTCTCAATAATGCTGACCCCCTTCCCAGTCCTAAAAAAGATCTCCTATTAGCTTTAATTGAAACCCTCATTTCTCTTATATCCACCTGTGATGATGTCCCCTTACCGTCCAACGTTGCCCAAAAATTAATGCAAATTGTCTCCATTGTTAAAAATGGCCCCACTGAACTTCCTTCAGTGGAATTGTAAAAGTATTCATTCTAAGAAACATGAATTAATTCATCTTATTTCCTCATACAACCCTGTCATTATTGCCCTCTCGGAGACATGGCTAATCCCTGGTTCCCGTTTTCGGGTGCCAGGCTTTTCCTGTTTAAGGGAGGACAGAAATGATGGGTATGCTGGTTGTGCCATCCTTATCCGGCACTCCACTCCCTATTCCCTCATCCCAATCCCATCACACAGTCATCAGATTAATGCTGTAGCTGTGAGGGCCTTTAATATCTCATTCCTATCTATCTATATTCCTCATCCTTCTTCCTCAGTTTTTTCTGAGCTTCTTTCTATCATCTCTTCGCTTCCGGGTCCAGTCTTGATCATGGGAGATTTTAACACCCATCACACATTGTGGGGGTGCTATTTTTGTGATAGATTCTCTCCTCAGTTAGTAGACATGATTGATGATACTAATCTTTGTATCCTCAATGATGGCTCACCTACTAGAAGGGTCTATCCCAATCAAAATCCCAGCTCAGCAGTAGACCTGTCTCTTTCTTCTCCTTCACTTGCTTCCCAATTATCATGGAATGTCCTTCCCTCTACCTATGGTAGTGATCACTTTCCTATTCTCCTCTGCCATATAAATAGACATATTCCTTCTTGTAACTCCAACTCTCTACTTAGATATAATGTTAAGAAAGCCAACTGGCATGACTATGCTTGTTCTACTGATTACATGATGGACTCTCTTCCTGAATCTATTGATAGTGAGAATGTCATTTTTTGCTATGATCGGTTTATCCAGGCTATTATCTCATCTGCAGATCTCCATATTCCAAAGAAGATCTCCGCACAGAATCACTTGCCTTCCAATCCCTGGTGGGATCAGGAATGCACTGATTTTGTTAATCGGCGTAAACTCGCCGAGACGTCATACGCAGCCTCTATGACAGTGGAGAATTTTTATAATTATCAGCGTAATGATGCAAAGTTTAGGAGATTGGCTCGTAAAAAGAAAAAACTTAGTTGGATTAGCTTTTGTGAATCCCTTGATCCTCGGTCACCCTCTTCTTTAGTCTGGAGAAATGTTAAGAGATTTCGCAGATCTCTTAACGCTGACCCCAGCCCTAATTCTAACAACCCCTCCGATTGGCTAAACGACTTTGCTGACAAACTAGCCCCTCCATTTGTCCCTCCTCATGACTCCTATCCAAATTCTTTGCTGCCTTCAGCGGCCCATGAAATGGACAGCCCTTTCACACTTGACGAACTTGAGAGCTCCTTAACGGATTTAAGGGATACTAGCCCTGGTGAGGATGGCATTCCTTACTCTTTTATTAAAAAGCTGAACAATAGACCCAAACAATATTTCTTGAGTTTAATAAATGTTATGTTTGAGTCGGGTATTGTTCCAGACTCATGGAAATCACAAATCGTAATTCCTGTTCTCAAACCTGGAAAATGTCCTTCTGATCCTAATTCTTTTAGACCCATTGCTCTAGCATCTACGTTAGCGAAAATTACCGAACGAATTTTAAAAAATCGTCTTGAATGGATAGTGGAAAGCAGGAATATCTTAGCACCCTCTCAGTTTGGCTTTAGAAAGGGTCTGAGTACAATAGATAGTCTTAGCATTTTTACTACAGACATTCGACTAGCCTTCGCTCAAGGAGAGTATTTGGTTGGTGTTTTTCTAGATATAGCTTCTGCTTATGATAATGTTCTTCTTCCGATGCTCAGGCAAAAAATGCATCATCTGAACATTCCACCGAGGTTGACACATTTCATAAGTCATCTGCTGACCGGTAGAGCCATATCTGTTAAACATCAATTACTTACTGTACCACCCAGACTCGTCTGGAAAGGTCTCCCCCAAGGCTCGGTCCTCAGCCCTCTTTTGTATAATATATATACCCACGACCTCGAATCGTCTGTAAATAGTTTCTGTAAAGTCCTTCAGTATGCTGACGACATCGTCATATATTACAGCTCAAAATCTGTAGTGGACATCAATTACCGTATAAATGCTGCTTTGCACTATCTAGGTCAATGGCTTTCTGATAATGGTCTGTCATTATCAGTGCCTAAATGTCAGGCAGTTGTGTTCACTAGGAAAAGGTCAGTCCCAAATTTTCAATTTTGTTATGAGGGCCAATCCATCAATATAGTAGAAAAATCAAAATTTTTAGGTGTCATACTCGATAAAAGACTGAACGGAATTGCGCATACTGAATTTGTTATTAATAGATGTGAAAAGGGCATCAACGCTTTGCGTGCGGTGTCCGGTGTGTGGTGGGGTGCACACCCATATACTCAAAAATTACTGTACAATTCGCTTGTACGTAGTCATATTGACTATGGTACGTTTGTTCTAGACCCCTTTAATAAAGTTCCCACTGAGAAATTAAACAGAATACAACATAAATGCCTAAGAATAGTTCTAGGTGCAATGAGGTCTACACCTACCAACGCCCTTCAAGTTGAATGTGTTGACCCTCCGTTTCCTTTACGACGCCAATACCTATGTGATCGGTTTGTTGGTAAGGCGTTGCAGCTTTCATCCCATCCTTTATGGCCCAGGCTGAGTAGACTAGCTGATTTCAATTCTCCTCAAAAACCTTTATCCTATCTTTTAGAAAGTTTCCTTAAGTTTACTAGACTGCCTCATCCCTTATCTCGATTTCCCTCTAACCCTCTGTTTTTCTCTCCTTATAATGCGTTGACTTTTTCGCCCATCATTATTACGAATCTTGGTCTGGCCAGGGAAGCTCCTGACACCAACACAAAATTTCAATCCTTAATTCATCAAAATTGGTCGGAACACCTCCTCATCTTTACTGATGCATCTAAGCTGTCTCCTGATGGCTGTGTAGGTGCAGCGTGTTGGGTCCCTAAATTCAAAATTGCTTTACAGTTTAAGTGTCCTCCAGAAACATCGGTGTTTACAGGCGAGGCTGTTGCTTTGCTGGAAGCAATCCTGTTCACCCTCTCCCACAACTTCAAACAGACAGTTATACTGACAGACTCTCTCAGTTGTCTAATGGCAATAAAGGAGAATCCGTTACGTAGCAAATTAAGATCTTCTATTATTTTAAGGATTCGTGAAGCTCTGTACACATGCCATCAAAAGAGCTTGTCAGTCTCTTTGGTTTGGATCCCAGGTCATTCGGGTATTGCGGGTAACGAAACTGCAGATTCCTGCGCTAAATCTGCTATTCACTGTGGGACCCTGGAACACTTTCGTAACTTATCCCATGATCTGTTGCCCCTTGCTAAAAAACATCTTGAGAAAGCTTGGAATAATCACTGGAATCTGTCAAAATCTTTTAAAGGTAAGCATTATGCAGCTCTTCAAGCTGAGATCCCAAGGCGCCCTTGGTTTCATCGCCTTAAACTAGCTGAACGGTGGGTAATCACTACAATTTGTCGCCTGCGCCTTGGGCATGCATCTACACCTGCTCACCTAGCTAAGATCAGGGTCAGGGACCATTCACTGTGTGAATGTGGCCTTGACGAAGGTACTCCTTCTCATATTCTTTTTAACTGTCCTAGACTCCTCCATCCTCTGTATGATGTCCTTCCTTTAAAGGTTCCCCGTCCCATTAATGTTAACTGTTTGTTGATGTTTGTGTTCAGTCCTTTGTGTAAATTTTTATGTAAATATATTAAGTCTATAAAGATACAGACATTGATTTTTATATATATTATAATACATAGATATATAACACCTAGATGGAGTGTAGGTCCAAGCGAATTGTAACCACTTTTTTTGGCTAGATTTCGAGATATGGCTAGATACGTTTCCCGACGTGTCAATGTCAATTGTCAAGTTACACAACTACATACGTACAACTTAGGTACTTACTTAGTCTTGATTTCGCTCTCGACGTTTGTTTTGGTTAACACACGTGTTAGTGAGATCGGTGTTCCTATTTAGTTATTATTTACATTTTCTGTATATTTCACTTGTCGTAATAGTTGTAATCCTTGTAATTGTGTTTTGTTGTGGTGATTGGTTAATATATCTACATATTTGTGTGTGTCCTTAGGTAAGGTAGGTTATTTTAAGTATGGATGGTGATCCACCTCCTGAGCCGCCGGATCCCGGAGGGCTGGTGGTGGTAAATAATTTAGGTGGCTCTCGTAAACGCCAAAGTGATAATTTATCATCTGACCCTAATACGGCAAATATTGTTAAAAAAACCATATATAATCCCGATACTGCGACCCCATCAATCCAAAATATATATACCCACCCCTCCCTTTCTGATGGTCCCTCTTCCTACAATGACAACGACAAAGGTCCCTTTATTGTATATGTTTCTAGAGAGACTCCCGACCCAGCAGCTGGAACCACTTTAAGAGCCATTAAGTTTGGTCAATTCTTGCATAACAATAAAATACCTAATATTGTTAATGATGGTGTGAAAAATGTTGGACGCAATAAAATTGCTGTCCAATTCTCTTCTGCTGATGCTGCTAATACTTTCTTAAAAAACCCAGTTTTAAGTATGTCCAAGTATGTTGCGTCTATCCCCACTTTTAATATTACGAGAATGGGCTTAGTTAAAGGGGTTCCAGTTGACTGGGCGATGGATGAATTTGTCGAGTCATTGGAACTTCCTCCTGGTTGTGGTAAAGTTATGAAAGCGAGACGTCTAAATCGAAAGAATGTGAGTGAGGGTGTTATTACCTGGGTGCCAACGCAGTCAGTTGTAATAACATTCAGAGGACAAATGCTGCCTGAGAAAGTGTATTCTTACCACACTTCCCTTCCCGTTGAAACCTATAAATTACCCACAATTCAGTGCCTCAATTGCTGTCGTTTTGGCCATATTAAATCGCAGTGCAGGTCTAAGCCTAGGTGTTTCAGGTGTTCCCAATCACATACTGGGGATGCATGTGAAGTTACCAGGGAAAACTCATCTTGTCTTTATTGTACAAGTAAGCATTTTGCTACAGATAAGGAATGCCCAGAATTTGTAAGACAACAGTCTATTAAAATGGTTATGTCGCAAGAAAATGTTTCTTACATGGAAGCATCAACACGTTTTCCTCCTGTACAGCGGTCTTATGCTGATGTCGCTAAAGAGTTGTTTTCTATCCCTGCCTATACCAACATTCCCACTAGCCCCACCCGCTCTCCAGCTTCACCCACGAGATCCTATCGCCAAACAGTTCTCCGTTCTCCACGTCCCCAAGCTCCTCTAGCGAAGGGATATGACAGACAAGCCCATCAAGCAATTGTTGGTAATTGCTCTTCCTCTTTGCCTAATGGTTGTGCTCTCAATAATGCTGACCCCCTTCCCAGTCCTAAAAAAGATCTCCTATTAGCTTTAATTGAAACCCTCATTTCTCTTATATCCACCTGTGATGATGTCCCCTTACCGTCCAACGTTGCCCAAAAATTAATGCAAATTGTCTCCATTGTTAAAAATGGCCCCACTGAACTTCCTTCAGTGGAATTGTAAAAGTATTCATTCTAAGAAACATGAATTAATTCATCTTATTTCCTCATACAACCCTGTCATTATTGCCCTCTCGGAGACATGGCTAATCCCTGGTTCCCGTTTTCGGGTGCCAGGCTTTTCCTGTTTAAGGGAGGACAGAAATGATGGGTATGCTGGTTGTGCCATCCTTATCCGGCACTCCACTCCCTATTCCCTCATCCCAATCCCATCACACAGTCATCAGATTAATGCTGTAGCTGTGAGGGCCTTTAATATCTCATTCCTATCTATCTATATTCCTCATCCTTCTTCCTCAGTTTTTTCTGAGCTTCTTTCTATCATCTCTTCGCTTCCGGGTCCAGTCTTGATCATGGGAGATTTTAACACCCATCACACATTGTGGGGGTGCTATTTTTGTGATAGATTCTCTCCTCAGTTAGTAGACATGATTGATGATACTAATCTTTGTATCCTCAATGATGGCTCACCTACTAGAAGGGTCTATCCCAATCAAAATCCCAGCTCAGCAGTAGACCTGTCTCTTTCTTCTCCTTCACTTGCTTCCCAATTATCATGGAATGTCCTTCCCTCTACCTATGGTAGTGATCACTTTCCTATTCTCCTCTGCCATATAAATAGACATATTCCTTCTTGTAACTCCAACTCTCTACTTAGATATAATGTTAAGAAAGCCAACTGGCATGACTATGCTTGTTCTACTGATTACATGATGGACTCTCTTCCTGAATCTATTGATAGTGAGAATGTCATTTTTTGCTATGATCGGTTTATCCAGGCTATTATCTCATCTGCAGATCTCCATATTCCAAAGAAGATCTCCGCACAGAATCACTTGCCTTCCAATCCCTGGTGGGATCAGGAATGCACTGATTTTGTTAATCGGCGTAAACTCGCCGAGACGTCATACGCAGCCTCTATGACAGTGGAGAATTTTTATAATTATCAGCGTAATGATGCAAAGTTTAGGAGATTGGCTCGTAAAAAGAAAAAACTTAGTTGGATTAGCTTTTGTGAATCCCTTGATCCTCGGTCACCCTCTTCTTTAGTCTGGAGAAATGTTAAGAGATTTCGCAGATCTCTTAACGCTGACCCCAGCCCTAATTCTAACAACCCCTCCGATTGGCTAAACGACTTTGCTGACAAACTAGCCCCTCCATTTGTCCCTCCTCATGACTCCTATCCAAATTCTTTGCTGCCTTCAGCGGCCCATGAAATGGACAGCCCTTTCACACTTGACGAACTTGAGAGCTCCTTAACGGATTTAAGGGATACTAGCCCTGGTGAGGATGGCATTCCTTACTCTTTTATTAAAAAGCTGAACAATAGACCCAAACAATATTTCTTGAGTTTAATAAATGTTATGTTTGAGTCGGGTATTGTTCCAGACTCATGGAAATCACAAATCGTAATTCCTGTTCTCAAACCTGGAAAATGTCCTTCTGATCCTAATTCTTTTAGACCCATTGCTCTAGCATCTACGTTAGCGAAAATTACCGAACGAATTTTAAAAAATCGTCTTGAATGGATAGTGGAAAGCAGGAATATCTTAGCACCCTCTCAGTTTGGCTTTAGAAAGGGTCTGAGTACAATAGATAGTCTTAGCATTTTTACTACAGACATTCGACTAGCCTTCGCTCAAGGAGAGTATTTGGTTGGTGTTTTTCTAGATATAGCTTCTGCTTATGATAATGTTCTTCTTCCGATGCTCAGGCAAAAAATGCATCATCTGAACATTCCACCGAGGTTGACACATTTCATAAGTCATCTGCTGACCGGTAGAGCCATATCTGTTAAACATCAATTACTTACTGTACCACCCAGACTCGTCTGGAAAGGTCTCCCCCAAGGCTCGGTCCTCAGCCCTCTTTTGTATAATATATATACCCACGACCTCGAATCGTCTGTAAATAGTTTCTGTAAAGTCCTTCAGTATGCTGACGACATCGTCATATATTACAGCTCAAAATCTGTAGTGGACATCAATTACCGTATAAATGCTGCTTTGCACTATCTAGGTCAATGGCTTTCTGATAATGGTCTGTCATTATCAGTGCCTAAATGTCAGGCAGTTGTGTTCACTAGGAAAAGGTCAGTCCCAAATTTTCAATTTTGTTATGAGGGCCAATCCATCAATATAGTAGAAAAATCAAAATTTTTAGGTGTCATACTCGATAAAAGACTGAACGGAATTGCGCATACTGAATTTGTTATTAATAGATGTGAAAAGGGCATCAACGCTTTGCGTGCGGTGTCCGGTGTGTGGTGGGGTGCACACCCATATACTCAAAAATTACTGTACAATTCGCTTGTACGTAGTCATATTGACTATGGTACGTTTGTTCTAGACCCCTTTAATAAAGTTCCCACTGAGAAATTAAACAGAATACAACATAAATGCCTAAGAATAGTTCTAGGTGCAATGAGGTCTACACCTACCAACGCCCTTCAAGTTGAATGTGTTGACCCTCCGTTTCCTTTACGACGCCAATACCTATGTGATCGGTTTGTTGGTAAGGCGTTGCAGCTTTCATCCCATCCTTTATGGCCCAGGCTGAGTAGACTAGCTGATTTCAATTCTCCTCAAAAACCTTTATCCTATCTTTTAGAAAGTTTCCTTAAGTTTACTAGACTGCCTCATCCCTTATCTCGATTTCCCTCTAACCCTCTGTTTTTCTCTCCTTATAATGCGTTGACTTTTTCGCCCATCATTATTACGAATCTTGGTCTGGCCAGGGAAGCTCCTGACACCAACACAAAATTTCAATCCTTAATTCATCAAAATTGGTCGGAACACCTCCTCATCTTTACTGATGCATCTAAGCTGTCTCCTGATGGCTGTGTAGGTGCAGCGTGTTGGGTCCCTAAATTCAAAATTGCTTTACAGTTTAAGTGTCCTCCAGAAACATCGGTGTTTACAGGCGAGGCTGTTGCTTTGCTGGAAGCAATCCTGTTCACCCTCTCCCACAACTTCAAACAGACAGTTATACTGACAGACTCTCTCAGTTGTCTAATGGCAATAAAGGAGAATCCGTTACGTAGCAAATTAAGATCTTCTATTATTTTAAGGATTCGTGAAGCTCTGTACACATGCCATCAAAAGAGCTTGTCAGTCTCTTTGGTTTGGATCCCAGGTCATTCGGGTATTGCGGGTAACGAAACTGCAGATTCCTGCGCTAAATCTGCTATTCACTGTGGGACCCTGGAACACTTTCGTAACTTATCCCATGATCTGTTGCCCCTTGCTAAAAAACATCTTGAGAAAGCTTGGAATAATCACTGGAATCTGTCAAAATCTTTTAAAGGTAAGCATTATGCAGCTCTTCAAGCTGAGATCCCAAGGCGCCCTTGGTTTCATCGCCTTAAACTAGCTGAACGGTGGGTAATCACTACAATTTGTCGCCTGCGCCTTGGGCATGCATCTACACCTGCTCACCTAGCTAAGATCAGGGTCAGGGACCATTCACTGTGTGAATGTGGCCTTGACGAAGGTACTCCTTCTCATATTCTTTTTAACTGTCCTAGACTCCTCCATCCTCTGTATGATGTCCTTCCTTTAAAGGTTCCCCGTCCCATTAATGTTAACTGTTTGTTGATGTTTGTGTTCAGTCCTTTGTGTAAATTTTTATGTAAATATATTAAGTCTATAAAGATACAGACATTGATTTTTATATATATTATAATACATAGATATATAACACCTAGATGGAGTGTAGGTCCAAGCGAATTGTAACCACTTTTTTTGGCTAGATTTCGAGATATGGCTAGATACGTTTCCCGACGTGTCAATGTCAATTGTCAAGTTACACAACTACATACGTACAACTTAGGTACTTACTTAGTCTTGATTTCGCTCTCGACGTTTGTTTTGGTTAACACACGTGTTAGTGAGATCGGTGTTCCTATTTAGTTATTATTTACATTTTCTGTATATTTCACTTGTCGTAATAGTTGTAATCCTTGTAATTGTGTTTTGTTGTGGTGATTGGTTAATATATCTACATATTTGTGTGTGTCCTTAGGTAAGGTAGGTTATTTTAAGTATGGATGGTGATCCACCTCCTGAGCCGCCGGATCCCGGAGGGCTGGTGGTGGTAAATAATTTAGGTGGCTCTCGTAAACGCCAAAGTGATAATTTATCATCTGACCCTAATACGGCAAATATTGTTAAAAAAACCATATATAATCCCGATACTGCGACCCCATCAATCCAAAATATATATACCCACCCCTCCCTTTCTGATGGTCCCTCTTCCTACAATGACAACGACAAAGGTCCCTTTATTGTATATGTTTCTAGAGAGACTCCCGACCCAGCAGCTGGAACCACTTTAAGAGCCATTAAGTTTGGTCAATTCTTGCATAACAATAAAATACCTAATATTGTTAATGATGGTGTGAAAAATGTTGGACGCAATAAAATTGCTGTCCAATTCTCTTCTGCTGATGCTGCTAATACTTTCTTAAAAAACCCAGTTTTAAGTATGTCCAAGTATGTTGCGTCTATCCCCACTTTTAATATTACGAGAATGGGCTTAGTTAAAGGGGTTCCAGTTGACTGGGCGATGGATGAATTTGTCGAGTCATTGGAACTTCCTCCTGGTTGTGGTAAAGTTATGAAAGCGAGACGTCTAAATCGAAAGAATGTGAGTGAGGGTGTTATTACCTGGGTGCCAACGCAGTCAGTTGTAATAACATTCAGAGGACAAATGCTGCCTGAGAAAGTGTATTCTTACCACACTTCCCTTCCCGTTGAAACCTATAAATTACCCACAATTCAGTGCCTCAATTGCTGTCGTTTTGGCCATATTAAATCGCAGTGCAGGTCTAAGCCTAGGTGTTTCAGGTGTTCCCAATCACATACTGGGGATGCATGTGAAGTTACCAGGGAAAACTCATCTTGTCTTTATTGTACAAGTAAGCATTTTGCTACAGATAAGGAATGCCCAGAATTTGTAAGACAACAGTCTATTAAAATGGTTATGTCGCAAGAAAATGTTTCTTACATGGAAGCATCAACACGTTTTCCTCCTGTACAGCGGTCTTATGCTGATGTCGCTAAAGAGTTGTTTTCTATCCCTGCCTATACCAACATTCCCACTAGCCCCACCCGCTCTCCAGCTTCACCCACGAGATCCTATCGCCAAACAGTTCTCCGTTCTCCACGTCCCCAAGCTCCTCTAGCGAAGGGATATGACAGACAAGCCCATCAAGCAATTGTTGGTAATTGCTCTTCCTCTTTGCCTAATGGTTGTGCTCTCAATAATGCTGACCCCCTTCCCAGTCCTAAAAAAGATCTCCTATTAGCTTTAATTGAAACCCTCATTTCTCTTATATCCACCTGTGATGATGTCCCCTTACCGTCCAACGTTGCCCAAAAATTAATGCAAATTGTCTCCATTGTTAAAAATGGCCCCACTGAACTTCCTTCAGTGGAATTGTAAAAGTATTCATTCTAAGAAACATGAATTAATTCATCTTATTTCCTCATACAACCCTGTCATTATTGCCCTCTCGGAGACATGGCTAATCCCTGGTTCCCGTTTTCGGGTGCCAGGCTTTTCCTGTTTAAGGGAGGACAGAAATGATGGGTATGCTGGTTGTGCCATCCTTATCCGGCACTCCACTCCCTATTCCCTCATCCCAATCCCATCACACAGTCATCAGATTAATGCTGTAGCTGTGAGGGCCTTTAATATCTCATTCCTATCTATCTATATTCCTCATCCTTCTTCCTCAGTTTTTTCTGAGCTTCTTTCTATCATCTCTTCGCTTCCGGGTCCAGTCTTGATCATGGGAGATTTTAACACCCATCACACATTGTGGGGGTGCTATTTTTGTGATAGATTCTCTCCTCAGTTAGTAGACATGATTGATGATACTAATCTTTGTATCCTCAATGATGGCTCACCTACTAGAAGGGTCTATCCCAATCAAAATCCCAGCTCAGCAGTAGACCTGTCTCTTTCTTCTCCTTCACTTGCTTCCCAATTATCATGGAATGTCCTTCCCTCTACCTATGGTAGTGATCACTTTCCTATTCTCCTCTGCCATATAAATAGACATATTCCTTCTTGTAACTCCAACTCTCTACTTAGATATAATGTTAAGAAAGCCAACTGGCATGACTATGCTTGTTCTACTGATTACATGATGGACTCTCTTCCTGAATCTATTGATAGTGAGAATGTCATTTTTTGCTATGATCGGTTTATCCAGGCTATTATCTCATCTGCAGATCTCCATATTCCAAAGAAGATCTCCGCACAGAATCACTTGCCTTCCAATCCCTGGTGGGATCAGGAATGCACTGATTTTGTTAATCGGCGTAAACTCGCCGAGACGTCATACGCAGCCTCTATGACAGTGGAGAATTTTTATAATTATCAGCGTAATGATGCAAAGTTTAGGAGATTGGCTCGTAAAAAGAAAAAACTTAGTTGGATTAGCTTTTGTGAATCCCTTGATCCTCGGTCACCCTCTTCTTTAGTCTGGAGAAATGTTAAGAGATTTCGCAGATCTCTTAACGCTGACCCCAGCCCTAATTCTAACAACCCCTCCGATTGGCTAAACGACTTTGCTGACAAACTAGCCCCTCCATTTGTCCCTCCTCATGACTCCTATCCAAATTCTTTGCTGCCTTCAGCGGCCCATGAAATGGACAGCCCTTTCACACTTGACGAACTTGAGAGCTCCTTAACGGATTTAAGGGATACTAGCCCTGGTGAGGATGGCATTCCTTACTCTTTTATTAAAAAGCTGAACAATAGACCCAAACAATATTTCTTGAGTTTAATAAATGTTATGTTTGAGTCGGGTATTGTTCCAGACTCATGGAAATCACAAATCGTAATTCCTGTTCTCAAACCTGGAAAATGTCCTTCTGATCCTAATTCTTTTAGACCCATTGCTCTAGCATCTACGTTAGCGAAAATTACCGAACGAATTTTAAAAAATCGTCTTGAATGGATAGTGGAAAGCAGGAATATCTTAGCACCCTCTCAGTTTGGCTTTAGAAAGGGTCTGAGTACAATAGATAGTCTTAGCATTTTTACTACAGACATTCGACTAGCCTTCGCTCAAGGAGAGTATTTGGTTGGTGTTTTTCTAGATATAGCTTCTGCTTATGATAATGTTCTTCTTCCGATGCTCAGGCAAAAAATGCATCATCTGAACATTCCACCGAGGTTGACACATTTCATAAGTCATCTGCTGACCGGTAGAGCCATATCTGTTAAACATCAATTACTTACTGTACCACCCAGACTCGTCTGGAAAGGTCTCCCCCAAGGCTCGGTCCTCAGCCCTCTTTTGTATAATATATATACCCACGACCTCGAATCGTCTGTAAATAGTTTCTGTAAAGTCCTTCAGTATGCTGACGACATCGTCATATATTACAGCTCAAAATCTGTAGTGGACATCAATTACCGTATAAATGCTGCTTTGCACTATCTAGGTCAATGGCTTTCTGATAATGGTCTGTCATTATCAGTGCCTAAATGTCAGGCAGTTGTGTTCACTAGGAAAAGGTCAGTCCCAAATTTTCAATTTTGTTATGAGGGCCAATCCATCAATATAGTAGAAAAATCAAAATTTTTAGGTGTCATACTCGATAAAAGACTGAACGGAATTGCGCATACTGAATTTGTTATTAATAGATGTGAAAAGGGCATCAACGCTTTGCGTGCGGTGTCCGGTGTGTGGTGGGGTGCACACCCATATACTCAAAAATTACTGTACAATTCGCTTGTACGTAGTCATATTGACTATGGTACGTTTGTTCTAGACCCCTTTAATAAAGTTCCCACTGAGAAATTAAACAGAATACAACATAAATGCCTAAGAATAGTTCTAGGTGCAATGAGGTCTACACCTACCAACGCCCTTCAAGTTGAATGTGTTGACCCTCCGTTTCCTTTACGACGCCAATACCTATGTGATCGGTTTGTTGGTAAGGCGTTGCAGCTTTCATCCCATCCTTTATGGCCCAGGCTGAGTAGACTAGCTGATTTCAATTCTCCTCAAAAACCTTTATCCTATCTTTTAGAAAGTTTCCTTAAGTTTACTAGACTGCCTCATCCCTTATCTCGATTTCCCTCTAACCCTCTGTTTTTCTCTCCTTATAATGCGTTGACTTTTTCGCCCATCATTATTACGAATCTTGGTCTGGCCAGGGAAGCTCCTGACACCAACACAAAATTTCAATCCTTAATTCATCAAAATTGGTCGGAACACCTCCTCATCTTTACTGATGCATCTAAGCTGTCTCCTGATGGCTGTGTAGGTGCAGCGTGTTGGGTCCCTAAATTCAAAATTGCTTTACAGTTTAAGTGTCCTCCAGAAACATCGGTGTTTACAGGCGAGGCTGTTGCTTTGCTGGAAGCAATCCTGTTCACCCTCTCCCACAACTTCAAACAGACAGTTATACTGACAGACTCTCTCAGTTGTCTAATGGCAATAAAGGAGAATCCGTTACGTAGCAAATTAAGATCTTCTATTATTTTAAGGATTCGTGAAGCTCTGTACACATGCCATCAAAAGAGCTTGTCAGTCTCTTTGGTTTGGATCCCAGGTCATTCGGGTATTGCGGGTAACGAAACTGCAGATTCCTGCGCTAAATCTGCTATTCACTGTGGGACCCTGGAACACTTTCGTAACTTATCCCATGATCTGTTGCCCCTTGCTAAAAAACATCTTGAGAAAGCTTGGAATAATCACTGGAATCTGTCAAAATCTTTTAAAGGTAAGCATTATGCAGCTCTTCAAGCTGAGATCCCAAGGCGCCCTTGGTTTCATCGCCTTAAACTAGCTGAACGGTGGGTAATCACTACAATTTGTCGCCTGCGCCTTGGGCATGCATCTACACCTGCTCACCTAGCTAAGATCAGGGTCAGGGACCATTCACTGTGTGAATGTGGCCTTGACGAAGGTACTCCTTCTCATATTCTTTTTAACTGTCCTAGACTCCTCCATCCTCTGTATGATGTCCTTCCTTTAAAGGTTCCCCGTCCCATTAATGTTAACTGTTTGTTGATGTTTGTGTTCAGTCCTTTGTGTAAATTTTTATGTAAATATATTAAGAATAATAAAATTAAATTATAAGACTAACATTTTGTATAATATTATAACTAACATTTTCTAACCATTTTTTTTCTATTTAAGGTTTATGGTAAATACTAACTGTGCTGTCTTTTGTTGTAGATTTAGTAAGGATTTACTCCCCCTATTCAATAAAACTTAAATAATATAAACTTATTGACTCTATATTACCGACCAATCTCCTTCGTGTCTTCTCCATTCTACGTGACATTGGCGAAGTAATCTGTGCTCAACTGGCACGCTTTTAAGCCATTAAACAAGAGAATTGAATTGAATTACTTAGTCTTAGCTCCCGCTTTATTTATTTAAAAATGACTTGCTGTGCATTGAAAGGGTGTCATAACACGTCACATAATAATACTAAGTAAAAGAAAGTCACATTTCACAGGTAGGTACTATTTGGCAACTTATAATTTAAAGTAAAACATTCGTTTATACAGAAAATTAATTTGTAAACAAATCAAATCAGACGCCATTAGATTGTGACACTTACGCACACATTCATACTAATGCTACTTCAATATTGAGCGGAATTATGTATGAAACTATCAGTCTAGGTATTATTAGTCTAAGTTATAATATATTTAATATATCCATTAATATACTCGTACATAAGCACTCTGTAACGCACCCAAACAAAGCAAGGGTTAGTCACTGGTATTTATATTTTATAACTGATTCAGTTAACCCTTAAAATTAATAGTTTTCAAAAAAACTGTACTGGAAGAATAACTTTTGAAAAATTTGATTTCCGGTTCTAAAAACGCGGACGAAGCCGAGGAAAAGGCTAGTTATAAGGCTTTTAAGCTTATTTAAAGCTCACCAAAGCATTTAAGAAAACTAGTAAAGCTAAGCATGAGTTATATTTTACGATGAATTAGCGCATAGAAGCAGGATCGGACTCAGTTAATAAAAGAAAGGAGTCTATTTTCTGCAAGACTGCACTAAAAGGCTATTAATCTACCCCCGTTACCAGTTATACGAGCATGTGTGAAGAGAACGTACGATAAATTTATTTTTCAAATAAAACTGTAATATATTATTGTTTTTCTTAACCCTTCAGTTAGTTCAGTTTTAAATTTTATGGTTTTTTTTTCATATAGGTATATCTAGTATCTATTACTTGTATTTGTTGTATGCCTATAATTTTTTTGCTCTTAGGGAGAGGATTTCTATAATATCGTACTAAGTTTTTACATTAATATTAACTTTTTTAAACGTTGCAGTCAAAAATACTTACAATTCGAACCACTTACTGAACATTTCGAATAAATCTCGATAAAACATCGTGAGGGGTACAATTTTTTAATTATTAAAAAATAAATTTCCACAGCTACTTTATATTAAGTCATTATAAAGCTCGTATACTGTTTTGTTATTCCATTAAAAGTTACGCATGAAAAAAGAAAATTACACCACTACGTACGTATAAGCTTGCTTCATTCCTTAGGGTCTTTACACATTACAGTTCTCTCATTAATATTTAACAATGCTCTTACTAAGGAACAATATAGACAGTGTCATAGAACTAAAAAATGTTTCAAAATCGTATAAGTACAAATAATGTTTTTTCATGGAGTGATGATCACTACAAAGTCATCCGCCGTGTTTGTCTGTCTGTCTGTTCGCGATAAAATCAAAAACTACTGCACCTATTTTCATGGTGTTTTCACCAATGGATAGAATAGTTCTTGAGGAAGTTTTTAGTATATAACTAGCGGAACTCGCGGCTTCGCTCGCGCTAAATCTAGTGACGAATCCGAGCGAAGCGAGGGTTATTTGCTAGTAAATTAGTACCTAAACAAAATACGTAATGGATTTTATCATATTACTAACATTACCCGCGGCTTTACCCACGTTCTAAATACCGCAAATTTAATTCGTAGATTTAATATATTACTGGAGAATACGTCTTATTATAAGTATAAATTTCTCATAAATTAGATACGTTCCTGCAGTAAAAAAACTATCATCATACCAAATGTTACCCAAAATCTGTCCAGAGCTTTTTGCGTAATGCGGTCACAGACAGACCTACAAAAATTCTAATAACTATAGATTTGGTCTGCTCTGCATCTATATATATAAAAATGAATTGCTGTTCGTTAGTCTCGCTAAAACTCGAGAAGGCTGGACCGATTTGGCCTATTTTGGTCTTGAATTATCATTGTGGAAGTTCAGAGAATGTTTAAAAGTGAAGTACCTAGGGTCGAACCCGAGCAAAACGAGGGTGAATCGCTAGTCGTTAATAAAAATCAATTCAATTAGATTTAATGTCCAAAAAATATTTAATGTACAGATTCTACTGAGTTATAATTCCATTACATTTATAGATAGAAGACAATACTCATTTTAATCCGCAAAATTATTAGCTTCCTGAACCGATTTATTGCACCTGACAGTGATTGGCTGCTGATTTGTGCGATACTAGAGACTAATTAAATTGTATTATGGGAAACTAATTTGAATAGGTATCAAATTGAAGCAGTGGTAACGCGCTTGCATCGGGTTCAAATCCCGGGTCTACATTTCTGATGTTTTTATATGAAAAATTATATATTTTTGTATTCAATACTGGCCATTTAAAATTGAAGCAAAGCTTATACATTACTGTAAAATATTTAAAAATTATAAGAATATTATTATGTACTCGAAAAACATCTGATTAGTGATTAGGTTACTTAAGTAAGTAAATTAATACGAGGTGTGTTCAAAAAATAACTTTTTGTAAAAAAAATAATTATTTATTTGTATATTAATGATGTTGCCTTTAAAATAGTATCCATTAGATATTAAACACTTGTGCCAGCGCCTTTACCATCCCGCGAAAAATTTCTCAAACTTGGTTTTTGGGATAGACTGCAGTTCGCGTCGTATAACCAATCAGTTATTTTTGAAGTCGTTTTTTATTTTATTTCTATTTTCAGGAGTAGATGACGGACTCTCAAAGATTGCAGGCGGTTCTTTTTAAAAAATGCTTTTCATTGAAAAATAATAAAAGGCACAAACTTAAGCTTAAAAATGGACCTACAAATTATAAACGGAAAATACAATCAAATAGACAAACAAAATAAGTTAAATAGGACGTATAAAATGAAGCGATTAATACTTATTTCCCCAGACAAGGTACGAGTAGTTAGTTGGCTGGTGATTTAGGCGAGAGTTGTTAACGAGGTTGTATTAATTTATTTTCATTATCGTGACAACATTATTGCATTTATTTTACATAAAATTATTTGATGAACGCTATAATAAGTAACATTGTTTTATGTATAGAGTAATTTTATTAACATTGTTTTATGTATAATTAGTTAAAGTGAAGATCAAAATGAATTGAGGGTGAGTTGCCCTTAAAATCTAATATATAAAATTCTCGTGTCGCGCTGTTTGTTGTCGCACTCCTTCGAAACGGATCAACCGATTATTTTTTGTATATTGGGTAGATATAAGAATAGGCAAAGTATTTTTCACCCTCCTACCCCACCTCTCATTTTATGTAATAGTTCAACGTTTGCCGGATCAGCTTGAAAAAGTATAATCATTCGATATGTAATTATAGTCCTTTTAGACAAGTAGATCAGTCGCACTAGAGTATAGTCATCGTAGATAGACTGGAACACACTCAGGTTACTATTTATTCGTAGATAAAAATCAAACACACAACCCTTCTTTAAGCTTCGCCTCAGTCGAGTAAAATAAGCAATTTTTTCACATTAATCAGAAGAATGTTCTGTTTTTTTGTCCAACATTTAGTACAATTGACAATAATTACTATTACGGATGTTTAAGACGGTTAAACCACGTTTAAGTGAATACGGCGTATTTAGAACCCA